>CM037592.1:39509700-40759700 GCA_021018995.1 Chloranthus sessilifolius
TAAAATCATAAAACTTTTACTCAGGTGTGTATATTACATACGTCCAGCCTATTTGGCCCCAGATTAGTCAGTCGTATATATTAGTCAGCCAAAGATCACATAGGTGGGGGAAATTTGGTCGGGCGTATATAATACATACGCCCGACATAGGTGGGACCCACCACGGGCTTCATCTTCCCAAGGCTCCCCTGTTTTTGGTGAAATTCACTGTTCCTAAACTAGGCATATATAATATATCGTGACTTAGCTCTGATCTGTCATCAGTTGCTCGAATTTCCTTCATCTAGTTTGACCCTTTGACCATCCCCTTAGTTAAGGTGGGTGTCTTGAGGTTGGTTGCACCCCCTTTGAGCTTATTGGCAACCCTTAAGTCACCCATGGTCTCACCCCATCATCCGCCATTAAAATCAGTTTCCTAAAACCCTAGGACCTTGAAAACCTAGAAAACCTTAGATGGGGGATTACCTAATTGCTAAACCCATTAGCTCTTAAGTAAGCCCCTAACCCATCCCTTCTCTATAAATAGAGAGGCCCCCCTCTTCCCAAAGGGTTGAAAATTTGGTTGATTAGAGAGCTTAAGAGAGAGAGAGAGTCCTAGTGAGAGAAAATGCCATTTATTTTCTAGAATTCCAGCAAGCTTAGATCACCTATTCCACTCCATTTCAACCATTAGATCACCTTCTTTTAGCCAAAATCTATTCCCTAGCTTCACTCTACACTCCCTATCTATCAAATCTTTGCATTAGAGTCCATTTCAATACCATTTGAGCCATCAGAAGCACGCTAAAGTGACGGTCTTCCACGGTGCAACAAGGGCCCATGAGCTCCGGCTCACCCCTCCCTTCCTCTACCTTTTTGGTGCTTCCTCCGTCCAAGGATTCAAGCCGTTACTCCGCCGAAATTTCAGTTTGGCTCAAAGCTTGATAGAACTGTATTGCCTTCGGGCAAGGGGAAACTCCGCCCTTTTATTTTTCTTTTTGGCCATAGATAGAGACCGCTACATGCGGGTTGATCGGGTGCCTAAACCCTTCTCGATCGATAACCGAAGCCCCTACCCTAGAGCCTTTGGCAAAGACCGATAAATCAGAGTCATATTTAGCACTTCGGTGCTCAAAATATTGATTTGAAGGTTTCCCGGGTCACCAAAAGCTTTGGGTGGCGACTCTACATTTCATAAAAAGCGAGCGCATCGCCGCGACGGGTTCGAGAGGATCCAAGGTCGCACAGATGGCGACTCTGCTGGGGACATCACCCTAGCGCTTTCCCTCTTGTTGGCCTTGTTTTTTGTTACTAACCATTGCTGTTTTCTTCTTATTTTCTGCTGTTTTATTTTATATTTTTGTTGTTTCTACTAACATACTCACCCCTACAATTTAGTCCTTTAAGTGCCTTAGCTGATTGGCGGGCGTACGTGCGCCTTCTGTTTTTCCGATTCTTGTCATTTAAGCCGCCTTAGTCGCTTGGTGGGCTCGCTCGCATTTACTTTTTACGTCATTTAAATTTCAGTCATTTACGAGCCTTAGCCATTTGGCGGGCCTACTTGCGCACTTTATTTCGGTCATCATATCTCACCTTTGAACACCGGCCCGTTGAGGCGGCACGGGCTTGTCATCCCCGACCCGATTTTTGGACTTAATTTCACTCCCCTTTAAAAATCTGTAATTAAAAGTGAACCAACAGTGTGGGGACATAATTGAATTTATTTTTGCATTTTTGGGTAGTTTTCCGGGTTTGAAACGCAGATACAATTTACGGTTCTCGATGGTGGCAGCCCTAGTGGTGATGATCTGAAAAGAACCACCTTCGATTACACGAGAAGGCGCTTGCCTTGGGAGTATATCGGTTGGGTTGCCAATTCCGATCAAGTAAAACCCGCATTGGTGAGCGTAGACAACCCAAAATTCAGCCGTGTATCCCTAGGAAGCGGAAAGGAGGACCGATAACATACTACGGTCCCAGAAGCATTTCTCCCAGAAACCAGTTCAAAGACCCACATTGAGCTTCTTTGTTCCATCAAACTAAGTGACAGAGTGTTTTGCGGTATATATTATATGAATCGAGGAAAATAGCGGTAGTATATAATATATCGCTTGACCAAAATCCACAGATTTAAGCCCGGTAATATAATATATTGACCAAAATCATATTTTTATTTTTGGTCGGGCATGCATAATATATACGCCCAGTATATACTAGGCCACAGTAACCCGACTGAGGCCCAATACATCACCCCAAGTCCCCGATTAGCGGTATTAGTGCTCGCAGTAGCCTCCCACATCCTCTAACACCCAACATGCCCCCGCCCAATCAAAAGAAGGCAACTTTTCATTGATTCGCTCTGGGGGATTGGATCGTTTCCGTGGATTCCCGCACCTTCAATAGAACGAAAGGGTTCCCTTTTGCCTCTTCCGAAGTGTGTCGGATCCCGCCGTGGGACCTACTAAAGGTACATATATCGCCCGAGACGGGAGTTGACCCTGGGCACTAGGTCATTATTCATCTAAGCAAAGGGGAGTTAATCTCCATCTAAAAAAATCATCTTCAAACAAAAAACCAAAAAAAAATCTCTCTTCAAAAAAAAAAATCATCATATTCCAAAAAGAAGAAAAAAAAAAAAACCCAAACAAAAACAAACAAAACAAACACAAAAAAGAAAAGAAAAAAAAAAAAAAAGTATATTTTGGTGTGACCGTCACTACGGCAACCTCAAACTCGTCCCGTAGAAGGAAGGTATTCGGCCCTTATCCACGACATCGATACAATACTCGTCAGCAGATCATGTCAAGAGCCGATACGTCCCCACCGTCATCCCCATCCCATTCCCACGTAGGAGAAGACCCGATCTCTGACACCTTCGCCCAAACCCGGTTCGATATCACGGGTCCTTTTGGGGCAGCCATGTTCACATCCACCCCATCCCCCTCCCTCACATTCTCCCAACATACCCCCTTTTCATCCCCTACTGAAACCCCTCATTTCCCAACCGATCCATACATCCCCATCTCCCATCCAAACACCCTTACCGCATCCCCGTATTGCCAAAGGCCCCATAGGGAGCCCCATCCCTCGCCTACTTCCCACGTTCCATCCCTCTCATCATCCATGCCCCCTACATCCCACATCCCATCCACCTCATCTCACATACCATTCCCACCACCTGGCCCATCCACATCCCAACATACCCCCATTTAGGTCATGCCAATTTCTCCCAACCCTCCATCATTAAGTGAGCCATCACCCCCAATCTCACACTCAATCCATGCCCTCAATGGAGGACAGAGAACGATGTACGCCTTTGTTGCTTCTAACCCTACATCTCAAACCCCGCATCCAAATCTCCAAAACCTCCATACCCCATTCCCTCTTAACCATGCCCAACCACCCATCGTCCATACCTCCCAAAATCCCCTACCTCAATTCTAGACCCAAACCCATACAAATCCATGGGCCCAAGCCCAAACACTTCTAGAGCCATGGGTCCAAGCCCAAGCCCATCAAACACAGGCCCAAGTTCGGGCCCATCAAGCTCAAGCCCAAGCCCATCAGGCCCAGGCCCAAGACCCTCAAAACCCATGGGCCCAAGCCCAAGCCCATCAGACCCAGGCCCAAGCCCAGAATCCTCAAGGCCCATGGACCCAAGCCCATCAGGCTCAGGCCCAGACCCGAAACCCTCAAAACCCATGGGCCCAAGCCCAAACCCATCAGACCCAGGCCTAAGTCCAAGCCCCCTAGGGCCTTTGGACCCAAACCTATCAAGCCCAAGCCCAAGGCCCATGGACCCAAGCCCATCAGGCTCAGATCCAAACCCAACCCCCTCATGACCCATTAGCCCAAACCCAACAAGGCCCAATGGCCCAAAGTCATACTAACCCCCACACCCAAGCCCAAGGCCTATCTATCCAAGCCTCCTAAAACCATCAAACCCAAATCCCTCAAACCAAAGGCCCATCCACCCACGCTCATCAAGCCCCATTCACTAACCCCATACCCCCACCACAGACCTTCATTCACCTATACCCCTTACGCCCCATCCCCGCCCAACGAAATCCAATCCATCCCATTCCTCAAACCCACAACATCCCCCATACCTCAACCACACCCCATCACCCCGAATGTGTACTCACGACATCATCACTTACCCACAAATCGCTCACCCATTTATCCCTTCTTATCCCCTACAAACCATATGGCCCCACCAGGTCATCCAACCCCTCACCCCCCAAGTCCAAATAGCAGAACTCGCCCCTCACCAATACCATGACCAACAGTATGAGGAAGATGAGATCCGCAATAGTGGAGGAGTTGCCAACTTCAAACCTCTCGGGCCCACCATCATCACACCTAGGGTCGAACAAAATCAGGGGGAAGCAGTCCCCACTATAGCCTCAAAAGTACCAGAACAGTTGAAAGAACAAATAGACAGAATACAGAAACAACTAATGAAGATGGGAGGAGTAGAACTGCATTCAAAAGACTTTTTAGACCTATGTTTGTTCTCCGATGTCCCCCTGCCACAGAAATTCAAGATGTCAGTATTCGATAAGTATAATGGCACTGGCAACCCCATCGCCCACTTAAAGTCTTACTGTGGGGATATGTGCCAATATGGCAGAGATGAACAACTCCTCATCAAAGTGTTCCAAAAAAGTCTAACGGGCCCAGTTCTGAGATGGTTCACATCCCTGGAACCGTCCATGATAAGAAATTGGAAAGATCTGACACGATTATTTCAAGAGCAGTATGTCTATAACATGAACATAGAGCCAAGGAAGTCAAATTTGGCCCGTTTAAAGCAAAGACATGATTAAACATTCAGTGCTTACTTGGGAAGGTGGAGGGCATTGGCCGCTCAGGTAACTCACCGGATTCCCGATGATGAGCAGATTGAATTGATAACCAAGGGAGCCCTCCCGATCATCGCAGATTTTTTAGTATATCAGCAGCAGTCTAGTTTTGTTGATCTGGTCCGAAATGCTAATCGTTGTGAAGACGCCATTAGAGAGGGCAGGTTAGGAAGGAATGTGGCCAACGGGCCACTGGGGTTCGAAAAGCTGTCGAACCAAGAATTGAAAGAAGACCAGGGATAGAGGTACAGAACATTGTTTACCCCCAGGCCAATACCAATGCCCCCCCGATGCAGCTCCAGGTTACACAACCACCCCTGGCCCGTTTCGAGCCAATACCAAGGCCAAGCAACGGACCAAGAGCCCCGCTTACCCAGGAACAGATGAAAGCACGGTTCGAACGAGTGTTCACACCGTAGGGGCAATCCTCGAGTGTCTTGTTGCCAGTGTTGCTACAAAAAGGCTTGGTCAATCTGCTCCAGCCTCGACCGTCACCACATCCCATACCAAGGAACTATGATCCAAATCTGCATTGTAATTTCCACTAGGGACCAGGTCACCCTATGGACCGGTGGTTCCCGTTAAAGCATGTGGTCCAAGATCTGATAGAGGCGGGAAAAATCATTCCCCCGCCACTTCCTCAAGGGCAGAACCAGAATATCCATCAAGCCCCTCTACCACTGCACCCAGGAGGCCTCAGGCCTAACATTCATTGGATAGAAGAGGAAGAAGAAGAGTTTGACCCTTCGAATTATATTAGTAATCAGGAGGAATTTTCACTCCCCAGGTCGAACGAAGATGAACTATTTGTTGGGGTGATCGAGCCGTTGTATATGGCTGATTATTTCCCCACACCGGCATACCAAGAGGAGCCCTTAGATTTAGGGTAGTATTTTTCCACCCCTGCTCCCGCCTATCAAATCCAAGCAGACTGACCCGCCAATCATCATCATATCCACCCCCAATTTTACCCCATACACCTCTCCGTCACACCCAAATCATCCCATACCATACACAGCTCCGCCATCCCCGTATTATCCTATCCCATACATACCCTCAAATCTCTCCACCCAATACACTACTCCGCCATCCACAAGTTGCCCCATTCCATACACGCCTTCAAATCCCACCACCAATTTACCCCATACACCCCTCCGTCACCCCCAAATCACCCCGCTCCATGTACAACTCCATCCCCAATCTATCCCATTTCATCTACAAATCCATCATCATCCCACCATACCACCCCCTATACAAACCCTCCATATCCCCTATTCCACCCACTACCCCGCCATGTCCCCAATCATCCGCTCCATGCACCACTCCATCCCCAATTTACCCCATTCATCTCTGAATCCGTCATCATCCCACCATGCCACCCCATATACAAACCCTTCATACCCCCTATGCTCTACCACCTCAGATGTCTCCCCATCCCTCCATCCAGTCCACCTCCCGCCATCCCTTCTTATTTAGCCCCTAATCCAACTCCACCACCATCCAAGCAAGCAACCCCTCATCCAATCCCCATCATCCCAATCACCTGGTCTTACCAAGCCAGACAATACACATGCAAGCCCCTCATACCCCCACAAATTCAACCAATTCCCCACTACCATTCCACCCCCACTGGAGTCAACCTGGTAGGACCCGAGAAACTGGCGTGTCTAACCCAATCCTCCCCAGAATTACCATGCACTCCTTTCCTCATCCCGAAACCTGCCTATGACCCACATCAAGTGCCACTAAGCTATGAACAGACAGACATGAATGCCGGGTGCAACCAAGAGGAGGCAGTTGGATTTGTTACCCGGTCGGGATTTCTACCTGACCCGAAGCATCGACGTTAGAGGAGAAGAAGAAAAAGAAGAAGAAACAAGGAATCCCTTTGAAAAAATGACTAGAGAACACATATTGGAGACACAGCTCAAGAGAACACCCGCACATATCACTGTGTGGGATTTGTTAATCACGTCCCCCCTCCACTTCCAAGCCCTGATGGGAGCACTCAAAGACGCACATGTCTCCACTCACATAACTCAGAATGAAGTAGGAGAAATAATAGGGCAAGTGTTGCCCCCAAATGCCATCTCATTCACTGATGCAGACCTACCAATCGAGGGAAATGACCACTCTAAGCCCTTGAATATAACAGTGGAAGTAGGAAACTTGGTGGTGTTGTTGGTCCTAATCGACAATGGGTCGGTATTAAACGTATGCCCTCTGAGAACAGCAATCAAAATTCGGGTGAACCCCGATACCTTCCGGCCATCCATATCAAGCGCTCGGGGATTCGACAACACCAGAAGAGAAATCATAGGAGAAGTAGACCTCGACCTAATCCTCGGGCCGCAAACCTTCACCACCCCCTTTTAGGTGATGGACATCATGTCTACTTTCAATCTATTATTCTGACCATGGATACATAAGCTGAACAATACCATCTACTCTACACCAAAAGCTTGATTCATCTCGGAAGGAAAATTGTCACCATCTTGGGGCGAGGCGAGAAGGCAGGAGAAGCACTCGCACATTGAGAATCAAAGTCTTGAACATACCACTGCATGAGGACGTCGATCTTCATTGATTCGAGTATGACTTCTCAGCCGTCACCCTCGGACCGACTGAAAAGACCCCAGATAAAACTGGAGGAGGAATGGACGCAACTTTGTTCATGCTCCACAGATGGGGCCATCAAAAAGGAAAAGGGCTGGGCCCACGCCTCTAAGGAAGAAGAGACCCTGTCAAGGCCAAGGGGAAACAAACTAAATTTGGCTTGGGCTATAGGCCCAGAGAAGAAGAAGTCAGAGAGGCCAAGGAAAAGATGAGAGCCGCAGCAGTCACCAAGGCCAGAGGAATCATCTTGGAAGAGGAACCTCACGCTCACCCCCACATCCGTGAAACCTTTGTGAGCGCCGGGATAGTAAAAATTGATCTAAATGGGGAGACGAGGGTTACCCCAGATAAGCCTACTTCCGTCCACCCCACCAATCTCTACATCATCCCCCCAGACTTCGAAATGGACTTAGCCGCCCTTTCCTTATTCGAGGAAGAAGTTCCCCGGTCCACCCATCGCTCCAGCGCCAGCCACTCTAGGCCCATCGTAACCATAGAGGACAGGGTCCCAGAGGATCCCTCTATAAATATGTTGAAAGAGGAACTGCAAGAGCCTACCGATGTCGCTCCCTATCAAAGAGGTAAAGGCCAAGCCTCACAGGTGAGTAACTGGGCATCCTTGCTCCAACTCCTGGGAGCCGCCAAATACCGTGAAAATGGCACCGACTCCCCAAAAAAAAATAACCTGTAAAAAGTGAGGTTAGCCTCTGGACCACTCTACCTTGTGTATATAGAGATCCACCTCGCCAGGGGCTGACCTCCGAAATGCAAAAGACCATAAAAATAGAAAATATACCATTTCTAAAAATATTATCCTTTAAAATTCCCAATAAAATTAAAATTGATGTCATGATACCCGTCCCACGTGAAGCCGACCCCTTTCCTGTAGAAATACAGGAAGAGGTAGGAGTCACGAGTCTGGACGAGGAAGGTCAAACCGATGAGCTCCCCAATGAGCTCCTCAAATAATTTACCGATTTTGAGCATGGCCCGACCCCGATCGTCGAAGAGATGGAGGATGTCAATTTGGGCACAAAAGAGGCCCCTAAAATCACCAAAATCGAAACATCGTTGTCCCCTGCGGAGAGGAAAGGTATGATAGACTTCCTTTGGTCATACCAAGACGTCTTCACATGGTCGTATGAAGACATTCCTGGTTTAGATACCGATCTGGTTGAGCATGAGTTGCCACTCTATCCCGATGTTAAGCCGATTAAACAGAAGCTGAGAGGCCTTCGACCCGAATGGATGTTGAAGGTGAAGGACGAGGTCATTAAGCGATGATGGCAGTTTCCTCATGGTATCAAGTACCCCAGTGGTGGGCCAATATCGTCCTCATCAAGAAGGATGGAAAGGTTCGAATGTGTATCGATTTCCACAATCTCAATAAGGCAAGTCCTAAGGACGACTTCCCGCTACCCCACATCGATATCCTTGTCGACAACACTGCAAAGCATGGAATGCTCTCATTTATGGATGGATTCTCAGGATAGAATCAGATAAAGATGGCAGAGGTTGATCGCCAGGAGACAGCGTTCATTACCCCTTGGGGAACCTTCTGCTACAAAGTAATGCCCTTCGGGCTGAAGAATGCTGGGGCAACCTATCAAAGAGCAATGACGGCCCTGTTCCACGACATGATGCACCAAGAGATCGAAGTATATGTCGATGACATGATTGACAAATCACCAAAAAGGGAGGACCACTTGATAAACCTTCAGAAGCTGTTCGAGAGGTGGAGAAAATCTGATTCTGATTGAACCCCGATGCGCCTTTGGCGCTATGTCAGGAAAGTTGTTGGGCTTTATTGTCAGCAGGAGAGGGATCAAGGTCGATCCGACCAAGATCAAGGCCATCACTGAAATGCTGCCACCGTCTACAGAGAAGGAAGTCAGAGGATTTTTAGGCAGAATCCAGTACATCAGCCGATTCATCGCACAGTTAACTCCGATATACGCATTAATCTTCAAACTACTGAGAAAGGACTCACCGGTTGAATGGAATGATGAGTTGGCATTCGATAAGATTAAAGGTTACCTCCTGAACCCTTCGGTATTGGTACCACCCGTACCTGATAGACCCCTGATAATGTACTATCACGCGAGTTTTCCATGGGCTTTGTGTGTTAGGGCTGACATGATGAGCAGGAAGAAGAAGCGGGCCATCTATTATCTAAGCAAAAATTCGCGATTACGAGACACGCTATTCTCATCGAGAAAGCATGCTTGGCACTCGTTTGGGCTACTCAAAGACTTGACACTACCTGTTATCCCAAAGCCGTCCTACTTCTAACGCGGATGGATCCGCTAAAGTACCTATTCGAGAAACACGCTCTCCTTTGGCGAGCGCACATTGGCAACTACTCCTATCCGAATTTGACATTACTTATGTCACCCAGAAGTCGATCAAGGGGCAGGCACTCGCTGATCATCTTGCTGAGAACCCCCTGCCAGACTATGAGCCTATAAGGGCCAAATTCCCCGATGAGGACATTCTGTTCATGACTGACGAGGATACAGAGGAAACAGAAGAGTCCTGGGTAATGCACTTTGATGGAGCATCGCATGTTGAGGGCCAAGGAGTTGGCGCCATTCTTATCTCGCCTAGAGGATCACATATACCCATCTCAATCAAATTGAACTTCCCATGCACCAACAATATGGTCGAGTATGAGGCCTGTACAGCTGGTTTACAGGCAGCTCTTGATCTAAATATAACTCACCTTAGGGTCTTTGGAGATTCACAGTTAATTATATGCCAGACCAATGGAGATTGGAAGACTAAGGATGAGAAACTGATCCCATACCATGAACATCTTGAGGATCTAATAACCTGCTTTGAGGAGGTCACCTTCTCCTATGTGCCACGAGCGAGAAATTGATTTGCTGATGCCTTGGCCACCCTGGCCTCTATGATTGAGATTCCATACGGAGTTGTGATGAAGCCGATCATGATAGAGCAAAGGGACAAACTGGCTTTCTGTCACCTGATTGAAGGACCTACAGAGTTAGATGATGAACCACCTTGGTTCTCGGACATCAAGAATTTCCTCGAGACCCGAACTATCCTAGAAGGAACATCAAAGGTAGACAGACGCACCATCCAGCGATTGGCAATGAACTACATCATCTGCGGCGATCTTCTGTATAGACGGTCTCACGACAATATTCTGCTCCGATGCCTAACCCGAAAAGAGGCGTTTGAGATCATGAAGGAGATCCATGAAGGGGTCTGCGAGGCACACGTCAGTGGACACATGCTTGCAAAGAAAATTCTAAGACAAGGATACTTTTGGACCACTTTGGAGACCGATTGCTGCAAGCACGTGCAGAAGTGCTACAAATGCCAGGAGCACTCCAGTCTAATACACGCCCCAGCCATTGACTTGCACAACATGACCACTCCTTGGCTGTTCGCCACCTGGGGTCTCGACGTCATCGACAAAATCAATCCTAAGGCTTCCAACGGGCATCAGTTCATCCTCGTTGCTGTGGAATACTTCATAAAATGGGTAGAGGCAGCCTCCTATACGAGCATTAAGGCCAGTCATGTCGAGAAATTCATCAAGAACAACATCATTTGCAGATTCGGCGTACCCAAAGATATCATCACTGATAACGACACTAATTTCGCTAATAGGCGCATTCGGGCCTCGTGTGAGCAGTTCCAGATCAAGCATCATCGATCATCCCCATACAGGCCACAGACGAATGGAGCTGTAGAGGCAGCCAACAAAACTCTGATCTGCATCCTGGAGAAGATGGTAGTTACTTATAGAGATTGGAGTGAGCAGTTACCCTTCGCACTTTGGGCCTGTAGAACGTTTATCCGTACTGCTACAGGGGCAACACCATTCTCCCTTGTGTACGGAACCGAGGCCATGCTACCCGTTGAGGTCGAAGTACCGTCACTCCGTATCCTTTTGGAATCCCATCTACCTGAAGCTGAGAGGGAAAGAGCCCGTTTTGAGCAGTTGGATTTAATTGACGAGAAAAGGCTCCTTGCATTGTGCCACACTCAGGTCTATAAGAGGAGAATTGCACGTGCTTACAATAAGCGCGTCCGCGGCCGAGATCTGAAGGTAGGAGACACTGTATTGAAGAAAATTTTCCCGTCTCTCCACGCCGATCCGAGAGGGAAGTTTAAGCCGAATTGGGAAGGACCCTACGTCGTCCGAGAGGTTTTGCCAGGATACGCCGTTTGCCTCGCCACCATGGACAGAGACCACTTTCCTGAGCCCATCAACGCTGGATACCTCCGCAAGTTCTACTCATAGGTCTTGAGACAAGGTGAGTTTTGATAAAAGTAGATGCGTGACCGCTTAAGGACCCCATAGAAGAGGCCATCATTTCAAAGACAAGTAGCCCAAAAGAAATATTCCCTAAAAACCTTCACCCTTTTTGCTACACACGTCGGGCCAATAACCATTTCTTTCATATACCCCTCCCAAAATTCCAGAAAAAGAGAAAAGAGAAAAGAGGGAAAATCCAAACCAAAAAAAAAAAGAGAAGAAGAAAAAAGAGAAAGAAGAAGAAGAAAGCAAAACCCACCAAAAAAAGAGGGGGACCAAGAAAAAAGAAATGACTGGGGCATAAAAAGCCTTTGGAAAGAAAGAGGAGTCCCCGAATCTAGAATTCACTGAAAACTTGGATCCAAATCCCCAGAAAAACCCAACCTGTTTGAACCCCGACCACATTACAACCAGGAAGAAAGCCCTCTTTAAGGTCCACAAGCGGTCATAACATCTACTGCATCAGAACAAGTAGAGTTGACAAACCACGTAGAACTTCATTCAGCTGGCTATGACGGAATCGACGCCCATATCGTGGCCTTCTGGTTCTAAAAAAAAGAAAAAGAAAAAAAAAAGAAGAAGAAAAAAAGAAAATTAATTTGGGTTTAAAGCAAGATGGACGTGGTGAAAACCCGAAAGGGCACCACGGGTAAAAATAGCGAACCCACGCGGACCAGGTGAAAACTCGAAAGGGCGCCTGGGGTAAGAAAGCGAACCCATGGACGTAGTGAAAACCTGAAAGGGCGCTACGGGTAAAAACAGGTATGACGGGCATGGCGAAAACCCGTCTTGAGCGCTATGAGCAAAAATGTCAAGAGAGATTAGGAGAAGAGCTGTTCTGGCCCGCCCATTTCAGTTTGACCCCCTTGAGCCCCTTTCCCCCCTTCTTTTTGATGGGCCACTCATGTGAAAATTGGATTAGATCCCGATCAAGTATGACATCTCTACTGCAGCGTCTGACGCATGACCAAAGGGAAAGACAGAAGACTAGACCAATCCCTGGGAAGCTGACCTTCCCGCGTTTAAAGGAAAAACTTGTATCTCATGAACAGGGTTCGACCATGCTCAAAAAGACCCACTGATTTGGCCTTGTAATTACCGACATCCCTAAAAAGCCCCACACTGTGGAGGAGAAAATTTCAAAAAAGATAATAGATTTCCCTTTCCCATAAAAAGCCTCACACTGTGGAGGAGAAAAATTTCAAAAAAGATAATAGATTTCCCTTTCCCATAAAAAGCCTCACACTGTGGAGGAGAAAATTTAAAAAAAGATAATAGATTTCCCTTTCCCATAAAAAGCCCCACACTGTGGAGGAGAAAATTTCAAAAAATATAATAGATTTTTCTTTCCCATAAAAAGCCCCACACTGTGGAGGATAATAGATTTCCCTTTCCCATAAAAAGCCCCATACTGTGGAGGAGAAAATTAAAAAAAAAAAGATAATAGATTTTCCTTTCCCATAAAAAGCCCCACACTGTGGAGGAGAAAATTTCAAGAAAGATAATAGATTTCCCTTTCCCATAAAAAGCCCCACTTTGTGGAGGAGAAAATCTCCATAAAAAGCCTTACATTACGAAACGTATAAAGGAAAAAGTCGAAAAACGAAAAATATATGTATGTATAGATTTCATTCCATTTCTTACAATATTACGTGCGGAGTGTCACGTCCCAAAAAGATAACGACATGACACACTTTCTATTTTGCTACTTTCTTTACAGATAAAAAATCAAAATATATATATATATATATCTGTATATATATAACAAAAAAAAAAAGAACAAGAAAAATAACCCAAAAAGAGATCTCTGTTAGGGGGCATTCCTCCCCTCCGTGTATATGATCTATGATATGTGTAGGAACAGGTTAAGGGTAGGGAGCACGCTTTAAAGCGCTAATCTCTGCAAGCAGAGAGTCCTCGCAGGCATTTCGATCAGACATCCACCTACCATGAAGACTCTTCTGCTGTCTCTGTGAAGCTTCAGCTGCGCTGCAAGACTCAGTCAAAAGCCCAGTCAACCGAAGAACCTCACTCTCGGCTGTGGCAGCTCTCACTTCTGCAATCTCCACCCTGACCCTTTCTTTCTCCAAAGCCTCGGTCAAAGCCAGCCTCTCTATAGAAAGAGACTCGATCCTGGTCTGAAGCATCGCTTCCTTACATGGCTAAGGCCCCGTCTCTATCACATCTGCCGAAACTAGGCTAGGGGTAGGTAATTCCTCAGATACCAGCCAAACCTCGTAATCAAGAGAGACGACGCCCCCCTGAACTAAGCTGCACATGTGCGCTAATTGGCGGGTCTCCCAGAGGGCGGCTATGCGGTCGAGATCACTGAGAGAACCCCGAGAAAATATCAGAGAGCACAAATGAGGCCTCACAGAGCATGGCACATGTTGAGTATACCCAAACTGACGAAGCACCCGAGATGGGAAATAATATGTGCTACCGGTCAACCCCAATAGGGTGATACCCTCACAATCTCGAGAGTGGACAATCAAAAAGGTGCCGTCCAACCAGGGAAGCTGCCAAATCAGCTCCGCATCTGATAGCCACGTACTCAGCTCCTCGACGGTCCCATGAGGCAATCTCGAGCACCGGATCAGAAAGCCCCGAGCCACGTCCCGTCTTATCAAGCAAAATCTCGGCATAGGCCCCATGATAGCCAAATGCTCTCCTAGCCAAATCTGAACAAGGAGCGGGCTCCCGCTGAGAATCCCAACCCCCGCTGAGAATCCCAACTCGGCCCGAGGCCGAGGCATCTAGGCCCCGATACATCTCGGCCAAGACTAGGTGCATGCATCTCCAAATGACCCTTCGAGTTCCCTTCGATTGGCCCAAAGGGACCGTGCAACAATAAACGGATCTAGGTCCGTAGGCGCCCACGTATTGCGCCCATAAAATCAAACAAATCAAAAAAAAAAGAGAAGAAAGAAAATGCTGAAAGTGACACTAGTTCTCAAAAGAGTGCTATAACGACCATTTGCCCCACTCCGAGAACCGTGTTAAATCAATTTGGAATGATCAGGGTCCACCCGAAAGTTCTCGAACCCCGTCTTACACAGGGACACCCCATACCTGATCCGGTAGGCAAATGAATTTCATTCATCACCGGTCACTCCTGGGAGCATACACTTAGCCCCAGATCTCTCCCAGCAGAGGTCGAGGCCTGATCCGACAGGCAAACCAAGAACCCATCACCAGAATGCACACGCCCCTAAGGTATATCAACATAGAAAGTTGATTCGCCTAAGGATACGTGCAAAAATAAAGGCAGTTTGAGCATGCCCAGAGTCTCAATCTGACATGAAAAAAAGAAAAAAAGAGAGAAGAGAAAAAAAGAACAAAAAAAAAAAGGAGAAGAAATAACAACCTGTTGCTGCTTAGTAAAAATCCTGAGTAGGTTGACCCCACCTTCCAAGCATTCGCTCTGGTCATCCCCCTTCGGATCTATCCTGACCAAGAGTGCCCCCGACTTCAGACCATTCGAAAAGCCTATTGTCAGTTGAAACTGACCCGTCAAAAATGAAATTACAACCAACCAAATTATGTGCAAACATACAGACCAAAGGGCTCATTCCCTTTTGTTTCCTTTTACACAGGCTTAAAACCTGTATAGGCACGGTGTCCCTGTTGAATGTACGCACTTGTGTCTGGGTATTCGTAGGATGGTCGTTTGTCCTTGTAAATTGTACCTTAGGGTCGAGGCTTCCGTTTGTGCCTATTTTGCTGCTTATCGCCCCTGATGGGTGTCTGTCTCTGCATAGTTAGTAAGATGTAATTTCGTTAGGGATGGAGGCTAGAATTGGCCTTTTCTTTCAAGGGATGATTGGTCCTAGCCCGATCTTTTTAGCTTTGTCTCAGGTTAAGGCACTCCGATTCATGTGAATCGGGAGCACCTCACCACTGGAACGTACACATCCCCAAGGCGTACCTATCCCCGATAGAGCGCATGCACTCTTAAAGCGTATCAACTGACATTTGATCCACGTAAAGAGTTGTGCAAAAATAAAGTTGCCAGAGGTCCTTGAGATTTTCTTAGAGGCCTCGGAATAAAAAATTCAGAAAAAGGAAACACAAAAAAATTCACTTTGAAAATGGGCATGCATTCCCAAGAAGTGTTGCGACATCAATATTCGCTGCACTTAGGTAAAGTGTGCTAAAATAACCTTGAGGTTGTTGGGTCCGCCCAAAAGACTTCGAGCCTTACCTAGGTAAGGGCACCCGTGCCCAATCCAATGGAGTTGCCAATACCCCATAGGATTGGACACGTTGCTTAGACCTTGGGTTTGTGTGCTTCACATCAATTCCAAAGCATGATTGATCATCCCGTTTCATGGAGCTGTCTGGTTCAGATTAATACTCAACATCACAAATCTATAATTTCCCTCAGGAAGTGGATGATATCCCAGCTAGCGGGCTTACACTTTTTGTGATCATCGCAGTTATGCCCAGTAATGTCGCAATGCGCTTGGGGACTGTTAGCTTTGAGGTACGGACGATATCCCGAAATGAGAGGGCTTACGTACACTCACCATCACCATGAATGTTTGAGAATTGAGTTGAACTAGGTGGACCCATCAAATGTGCCTTGGACCTCTTCTAATGTCTCTCGTCTTTGGCATCCGATCATTAGTGATCGAATACCAAAGAGGGGCATCTGTAGACACCCAAATTCGGCCCAAGGCCCGATCAATTTGTACTTCGTGAGAGATGTACCCCTGTGCTTCCGATGGCACCCCTGAACCCATAGGAATCCACCCAGACCTTTAGGAATCACTCTAAACCCTTTAGAACCATTCCCCAACCCTTAGAGATCACCCCTAAACCCTAGATTCCCTTCCCATACCTAACTTGAACCTTTCTGAGTAGTTGATGGGAGGAGAGCTACATAATTTTACACAGACCATTACCGAGGATGAGCCATATACCATTGGAAAGAGGACTTCTCCAGATTTCCAACAAGCCAAAGATCACCCAATTTGGAGTTGCGAGTCAAAAGTTATGGCCGATTGAAGTTTCACATAAAATCATAAAACTTTTACTCAGGCGTGTATATTACATACGTCTAGCCAATTTGGCCCCAGATTAGTCAGTCGTATATACTATATACGCCTGCCTTTTTAGGGGGAAATTTGGCCAGGCGTATATAATACATACGCCCGGCATAGGTGGGACCCACCACGGGCTTCATCTTCCCAAGGCTCCCCTATTTTTGGTGAAATTCACTGTTCCTAAACTAGGCATATATAATATATACGCCCAGCTTAGCTACAGTAACTGTCATCAGTTGCTCGAATTTCCTTCATCTAGTTTGACCCTTTGACCATCCCTTAGTTAAGGTGGGTGTCTTGAGGTTGGTTGCACCCCCTTTGAGCTTATTGGCAACCCTTAAGTCACCCATGGTCTCACCCCATCATCTGCCATTAAAATCAGTTTCCCAAAACCCTAGGACCTTGAAAACCTAGAAAACCTTAGATGGGGGATTACCTAATTGCTAAACCCATTAGCTCTTAAGTAAGCCCCTAACCCATCCCTTCTCTATAAATAGAGAGGCCCCCCTCTTCCCAAAGGGTTGAAAATTTGGTTGATTAGAGAGCTTAAGAGAGAGAGAGAGAGTCCTAGTGAGAGAAAATGCCATTTATTTTCCAGAATTCCAGCAAGCTTAGATCACCTATTCCACTCCATTTCAACCATTAGATCACCTTCTTTTAGCCAAAATCTATTCCCTAGCTTCACTCTACACTCCCTATCTATCAAATCTTTGCATTAGAGTCCATTTCAATACCATTTGAGCCATCGGAAGCACGCTAAAGCGACGGTCTTCCACGGTGCAACAAGGGCCCGTGAGCTCCGGCTCACCCCTCTCTTCCTCTACCTTCTTAGTGCTTCCTCCGTCCAAGGATTCAAGCCATTACGCCGCCAAAATTTCAGTTTGGCTCAAAGCTTGATAAGACCGTATTGCCTTCGGGCAAGGGGAAACTCTGCCCTTTTTTTTTTTTTTTTGGCCATAGATAGAGACCGCTACATGCGGGTTAATCGGGTGCCTAAACCCTTCCCAATCGATAACCGAAGCCCCTACCCTATAGCCTTTGGCAAAGACCGGTAAATTAAAGTCATATTTAGCACTTTGGTGCTCAAAATATTGATTTGAAGGTTTCCGAGGTTACCAAAAGCTCCGGGTGGTGACTCTACATTTCATAAAAAGCGAGCGCATCGCCGCGACGGGTTCGAGAGGATCCATGGTCGCACAACACGGTATTGCCTGCCAAGGGCTTATCTCACTTTTTATAGGTTATTTTTTTTGGAAAATGGATGCCAAAGTTTAGGCCACTCCCCGCTTCTAGAATTTGGGGCACAGACGCCCAATTACGTACCTGAGGGGCCGCTCCTTTACCTATTCAGATGAAGGATCCTGAGTTTGTCAGAGATTATGTCCCGAAACATCAATACAGGTTTGTGGTGATTTACCACAGGGGAAGATTGTTCAGGCACAGAATGTTGTTCCTCAAAGAGGGATAATGCAGCTAGGTCTATTCCAGGCTGAGAAGTGTAATGTGGGGATTGGTGGGGTGAACAGGTGCTGCGGGCTTGTGTGGGGTTAATTGGGTAGCCCCATTCCGATTGATTTTCACGACTCCGGCACTTACGAATGAATCTCTGATGTGAGGCCTGGGACGGGGTTTCTCTTCTAAGTGCATCCCTTTGGCTCTTGTGGTTGCCGTGGCCCGACTTTCTCCTTAGCCTCCTGAACCTCTTCTTCCGTGGGCTTATAACCTAATCCAAATTAGACTTTCTGACCTTTGGCTGTGATGGGCTCTCTTCTTCCTTGTAAACGGGGTCTCAGCCCCTTTCCTCTTTGATATCCCCACTTTTGGAGCATGGCTACTGCCGCTACCATTTCACCTCTGATTTTTAAAATAATGCTTTTCCAGGGGCACTGGGATAACCGTCGACACCTCATATTTGAAATTATGGAGGTCGGTGTCCTCATTAGTATGTGGCATATCCAATATTTTCCGATTTTCTATGCTGTGGGTGGCCTTCTCCTTCTCGTCATGCCCCTCACCAATTATCGTGATAACCTTCTGCCAAGATGTAAATTTCAGCTTCTGATGCAGTGTGGACGATATTGCTCCAACCTTGTGTAACCATGGGTGCCCCAACAACAAATTAAATAAAGACTTGATGTCCATCACTTGGAAGAGTATGGAGAAGGTCATTGGCCCAATTACAAGCTCAAGGTCAACTTATCCCATTATCTCTCTTCTCGTGTTATCAAAACCTCGGGCACTAGTTCTTGTAGGTCTCAACATACATGGATCTACCCTAATCTTCGTGGCAGTTCTTAGCGGGCATACATTCAAAGCATACCCATTATTGATTAAAACTAAAGGGATTATCATATTTTTGGACTCCACAGTAATGTTGAGGGATTTTGAGTGACTACTTCCCTAATATGATAAATCGGCATCCGAAAATGAAATGACATTTGGAGCCATCACTTGACCAATAATCTGCTCGACTTCATCTGGGCTCACCTGAAGTGAAACGTGCGCATTCTTTAATGCCCTCATTAAAGCTTGAAAGTGGAGTGGGGACATCATCAATAAATCCCATACAGTAATGTGAGCTGCCATCCTTCTCAATTGAGTCTCCAATATATGTTCTTGACTCATTTTTTTAAAAGGATTAACGACACTATCTTTCTTTCCCTCTGGTTGAACTTGTTCTACCGCAGGTGCTTTCGACTATTTAGATATCTTCCTGGATCTTATGAAAAAGTTTACTGCCCCTTCTCTATTATGCCGGCATTGGCATCTATTTGCTCATAACTCAGCAAGACCTGATGAGGATTATAGGTTGGTCCCGAAATCTGAAACAGAGTGGCTGCCGGTAACTGATGCACCTGTACTATTGGCTCTGGAGGGGTGGGTAATACTTGGTTCACCTCAGTGATAGATGGTTGGGTGGAAAAATTGGGCCAGGTTGGGGTGATGAGATTTGCGGGTAGTTGTACCGAGGGTAATGGGGTAGGAGTGGACCATTGATAATTAATAGGTGATGGTGGGGGATGGGGGACTTGATGGGATATTGGGTGACTGATGGGGGTGGCAGTATAGGGTTGATATGTATTTATTTACACATAATTGACGAGAGTAGGTGATGAGAAATAGGCCCTAACATCTAAGGGTTAAACTTGTGGTGCTAGGTTGGGGAAGTAATCAGACAAATTTAAGGGTTTAATCACCCCAATACTCCTCTCTTCATAATTTCTTTGCTACGGTGCCACATAGATTTCTCGGTCACTAATGTAATCTAACGGGTCAAATTCAAACTCTTCCTCACATTCCTTTGTCATCCCAATGGTGGGTCTAAGACCTGCCCCTCCGGTAGGGTGTGGGGGTAATGACACCTGATGTATATTTGTATGTTGGTTCACTTTAGGAGGTGCAGGTGGAATGGTTTTCCCGGAATCTATTAAATCTTATATCGCGTGCTTCAATGGGAAGCATCGATTAGTCGAGTGACCTAGACCTTGATGAAAATTATAGTGAGTGTTGGGGTCCTAGCTCTTCGGGATAGGAGTTGGAGGAGGTCGCGGTTGGAGGGCGGTAACTAGTCCCTTTTCTATTAGCAAAGGTAAAAGCACATTTAATGATTGCCCTAGGGGTATAAAAACTCGATCGTAGCGGGCTCTCTTATGCTCTGGAGTCATTTGCATCCCCTGTCCATTCCCTATTCTCTGTATCGGCTCAGTTCTAACTGGTGTTGGTTGGGCTGCCTTAAATTGGAACGGAGTTATATTATTATTGGGCCTGGTGTTGGCAGTGTTCTGGACATCGGCCCCCGCTCTCTTCTCGTTTCTCTGCTTTGAGAACCTCCTAACCCCACTGGCTCCACTAGGCATGTTCTTGCTCAGGCGACCTTCCCTAATAGCATCTTCACAGCGATTGGCATTTTTACCAGATCATCAAAGCTGGACTGCCGCTGGTACACTAAAAAGTCTGAGAACACTGGCAAAGTGTTCTTTGAAATTATCTCTATTTGCTCGTCATCAGGTATCTTGTTTCTAACCTGAGCTGCCAATGCTATCTAACACCCCACATAATTGCTAAAAGTTTCATCCGGGTTCTGCTTTAAACGGCCAAGTTTGAATTATGCGGTTCAATGTCTATATCATAGACATGCTGTTCTTGAAATAAGTGCATCAAGTCCTTCCAAGTCTTTATCATAGATGGTTCTAAGGACACGAACCACCTCAAGGCTGGACCAGTCAAACTTTTCTGGAAGACCTTTATCAATAGTCTTACGTCCCTCCATACTAGCACATGTCCCTACAATAAGACTTGAGGTGTGCTATGGGATTGCCGGTGCCGTTATACTTGTCAAAAGCCGACATTTTAAATTTTAGAGGCACGGGGACCTCAATGAACAAACACAAATCCGAGGAGTGCGTGGCGTGGATTTTAGCATCACTCATCTTCAACAATTGCTTCTGAATTTTATCCAATTGTTCTTTCAACTGCTCTGATTCCTTGGACATGGGGCCACTTTCTCAGCAGTCGATTGGGACTCGCTCTGTGCTACCAAGGGGTGGGTAATTATAAGAGGAGGGTTAATGTTGGTCAATGCCTCGGCATAAGCTCTACTATTCCTAATCTCGTCCTTTTCATACTACTGGTCTACATAAGGTACAGTGAGGGCGGGATTCTCTTGTTGGTGCTGCATGGACTGGATGGGAATGGTCTGAATGGGGGTTGGGTGAGTCCATTGAATGTGAGGGAAGATTTGTTGGATGATGGGATGAGTGGAAGTCAGATTTTGGGGCGGGGTCTGATGAGGCCATTGGGTATGGGGGAAAGTTTGGAACTGACTTTGGGATGTAGGGATATGGGTGAATTGAGGTTGATGTAGGGTATGGGTTTGAGCCGGGTATGAGGGTTGTGGGTGACTAACATTTTGGAGGAATTGTGAAGGGTATGGGTGTGAGGCTCCAAGTTTAGGGCCTTGCTGGGCTTGGATTTGGGCTATGAAGCCTTGGGAAGGTTGGGCTATAAAGATCTGGCCCATGGGTCCTTGGGGAGGTTGGGCCATAAAGCCTTGGTCATGATACATCTGGCCCAGTGGGCTTTGATGGGTATGGGCCATGGGCCATTGATAGATCGGTCATGGGCCCTTGATGGATATAGGCCTTGGGCCCTTGGTGGGTCTGGGCCATGGGGTTTTAGGCCATTGGGCCTTGGGGTATGTGGGTAATGGGGGTTTGGATGGTATGGATGATGGAGGGTTGATGAGGGTCATGGGAAAATGAGGCATGGAGGCTTGATAGGGTATGGGATGGATCCATGGATGTGTAGCGTTGATGAGAGGAGGTGTGTTGGGAAGCTTTCCACCTAGTGTAAGCTTGGACCATCTCCTCCATCATGGCCATGGAGGGAGGATCGGATGGAGATGGGGTATTTATGGGTTGGAGAGGCATGGATGGGGTGGATGAGGAAGAAAAATTGGGCATGACCCGGGTAAGTGGTGGGATATGGGGTGGGTTGGAGAAATGAGGTGGGGTATTAGTGAATGGGGATGGATTAGGCATGTATGGGGAGGATGTATGGGGCATAGATGTGGAGGATGAGAGAGGAAAGCTAGTCATGGACCCGATAAAAATGGGCATGACCTGGGTAGATGGAGGGATGTATGGGGGATCAGATGCGGCATGGATAGATGTAGGTGGATTGGGTATGTGTCGGGCGGATGAAAAATAGGGTATATTGGTGAAGGTAGAGGTTTGGGCCGGGTTTTGAATGAGTGTGGATGGAAGGTGAGATGGGTTGGGAATGGCCATGGATGAAGGCATGGCTTGTGAAAATGGGGAATGGGGGGTTGGATTTTTGATATTTTGGGAGGTGGTAGATGGAAAGATGGGGGCGTCGAATGGGCCGGACACGGTGATTGGGTGAGGGGGATGGTTATGAAAACTTCTTTCACATGGGAATGGGTTGGGGAATGCGGTGGGGATGAGTCGGGATTGGCATAGGCCTGATCCACAACCCACGACATGGCTTGGTGTCGGGTAGGGTACGGGTGCCTCGGGTAGGGCCTGTAAAGCTTCCTCCTTCCCCTACGGGATGGCGGAGGGTAGGTTGATGCCGTTGTACCGGCACCAACAAAACTCAATTTTTGGGATTTTGATTATTTGATTTTTTTAAAATTTTATAAGTGAAAAGATTTAAGGATTTCAGAGCCTTTTGAATTCCCTTTTCGGGTGGCTCTCATACCCTAAATAGGTCCCGCGGCAAAGGCTCCGAAGTGCTTTAGAAGAATTAAAGGGAAACCCTTGATCTATTGAAGGCACAAAAACCGATGCAAATAAATTGATCCCCCAAAACGAGTAAAAAAGAAGTCACCTCCTCTTGACCGGTGAGGGTGTATTGGGTGTCGAAAGTTGCGGGGCCCAAACAGAGGCGCTAAAGACACTAATCGGGGACTCCGGGATGTGAAACATGCCACAGATTCGGGCTACTGCTATCTAATGCAAACTTGGAGCAACTATTAAGTGCGCCAGACAAAAAATGCCCAGGATAAAGCTGGCGCAACTAATACATGCGCCAGTATATTTCTGGGAAATTTTACCTTGGCGCATGTATTAGTGGTGCCAAGCAAAAAGGAGTTCCCAGATAGTTTGATAGCAGGACCTTCAGCCCAAAATGAGTCTTTTAATTTGGTTTTTGTGGAAGCTATGCTCCTGGGGACTGACTGTTTATATGATATGTCTCTTTCCTCACCAATCCTAAGGGTTTACAAGGTTGGTGCGGGTCCGCTAACGCTCACTTTTCCTTGGGTTTTAAGGTTGGTAACGAGAAGGTTACCCACCCGATATACCTCAAGTGCAAGCACTTTCTCAGTTACTAGGTGGGCTGAGACTTTTCTGGATCATCACCACTAGGGGCTGCCACCGTACTAAGACCTGGGAGATTGTATGTGTGCCTAGAAAATCCAACCCTTTTGAAAATCTACCCTGCAAAATCAATTTAAGTCCCCCTTGTTGGTTCAAGTTTAATTTCACTTTTAAAGGGAGTTTGCTTAGAGTTCAAAGATCGGGGGTGATGATCCCGTGCCGCTTCTATGGGCCGGCGTCCACTATTTGTGATATGATTGTGGAAACTAAAGGCACACGTAGGCCCGCCAAATGGCTAAGGCACTTAAAATGACGTAAAAGTAAAAAAAATTAAAGGACAATGCACAAGTGGCTAAGGTACTTAAAATGACGAAAATATAAAGAAATTTAAGACGGTGCACAAGTAGACTCGCCAATTGGCTAAGACTCGTAAATGACGTAAAAGTAGGGGTGAGAAAGCGACATAATCGTAGGGGTGAGTAAAAAAATAGTAAAATTGGGTTAGAAAAACAAAAATAAAGGGCCAAAGTTCAAGGGGAAGCTCTATTAGCTACTCCCCCGTAGAGTCACCATCTGTGCAACCGCGGGAATCAAGACGATCCCGTTGCGACGACGTGCACTCGTAAAAATTAAAGAGTCACCACATGGAGGTTTTGGTATCTCGGGAAAGCCAAATCAAATTTAAAGAGCACCAAAGTGTCAAAAATTGACTTTGAATTTGGACTATGCCAAGGACTTGGGTCGGGGCTTCGGTTATCGATTGAGAAGGTGTTAGGCACCCAATCAATCCGCTTAATGCGGTCTCTACTTATGACCAAAACAAAAAGGAAATAAAGGAAGCATATAAGTCTTCATATTGCTCAAGGGACCTTAATATCCTATTTGTGCCCCTCCGTTCCTATAAAAAATTTGGCGGCGTAACGGCACAAATGAGAGGATGAAGGAAGAATCGGGAAGGTAGAGGAGTAGAGGGGAGAGCTTAAGCTCTCGGACCCTTGTTGCACCACTGTGAAGCCTTGCTTTGGTGAGCTTTGATAGCTTGTATGGTGAGAAATGTGGTTCTAGCTCCTAGGGCTTGATAGCTAAGAGGTAGAGAGAGAAGGCTAGGGGTAGCACACACCTAACCTATAGCTTTTGGATGAAAGGTTGGGTCTCAAATGGAGTTTTAGAATTTTGGAATTTGTATGCAAAAGGTGCACTAGAGGAGAGAGAGAGGGGGGTTCCTTAATCTCTTATGTTTGCAAAATTTTCAAGCCTTTGTAAAGGGAGGGGTGCCTCTCTATTTATAGGAAAAAGAGGGATTAGGATGGTCTTTAGAGGCTAAACTAGGTTATGAATTAGATAATCTAGCCATCTAAGGTTTCCTAGGATTTTTGGAGCCTTGAAAAATGTGAAGAGATGCTCCAATGGTGGATGATAGGTTGAGGCTTTAAACCACTTAAAGGGTTGTAAATAGATAGGAAATGGGTGTAACAGAACAAGCAAAACACACCCCAAAGAACAAGATGGGGAATTATGTAATCTAGCCAACTAAGATTTCCTAAGGTTTTTGGAGCCTTGAAAAATGTGAAGAGATGCTCTAATGATGGATGATAGGTTGAGGCTTTAAACCACTTAAAGGGTTACAAATAGATAGGGAATGTGTGCAACAGAACAAGCAAAACACACCCCAAAGATCAAGATGGTCAATAAGTCAAACCCCAATGTCAAAATTTGAGGCAAAAACACGGGGTTATTGTTCATAAGCCTGCCCAACTAATAGATGTGCCAGGCATATGTACAGTAAAACAGTGCCACACAATGGCCTGGAGGTTGGCTGCTCGAGGTGGGGCCCACCTATTGGCTGGCGCAACTATTAGTTATGCCAAGCCATTTCTGGGGAGAAATGGATTGGTGCATCTAATAGATGCGTGAAATCCCATGTGGTTCGACCCTGAAATTCCCATTTTGCCCCTAAACTTCAAAATGCCATATCTTGTGATGTACAACTCAGATCGGGGCGATTCTTAGCTCGTTGGAAAGCTGAGAACCTTTAATTTTCAATGGTATGAGATTCAATTATAGTAGAAGGTCCTAGCTAATCCCGATGCACCACTCTTTATCCATTGCTCGAGAAAGCTAGGTTTAGGTTCGGAATAGTTTCTAAGAGATCTGGGGTGATTTTTAAGGGTTTGGGAAGGTTCCTAAGGGATCTGGGTGATTTTGAAGAGTTTGAGATAGCTCCTAAGGTTTCGAGAAGGTTCCTAAAGGTTCCATATATGCCATCAAAAGCTCGAAAATGCGCCTCTCTTGAAATGTGTCTCGATCAGGCCTTGGGCCAAATTTGGGTATCTACAATTTTGGTTCTCTTTTGTTGTTTTTCTTTTAAATCTACACATCAGTAACTTATTAGTAACAAACTAACTCCTAGCATCACTAAGTTAAGGATAATAAATTAGTATATTATGTGAATGATCACACCCCCAAACTTATGTTTTACTAGTCCCTAGTAAACAAAGAAATATAAACTAAGAATTTAAATGCCACTTTTGTAGGGAGCACGATTACATTTAGCAGATGCAACAAGCCTTTGAACCCCTAGGTGATCCCTAGTGGAGGAGTTGTAGTCTCCTGAAAGTTTTCAGTGAAGTTACCTACAAACTTCAAATATTTTTGGAATTTTCAAAATATATTTTTTTTCAAAAATTAAAAATCTAAACTAATTTTGTATACTAACTAGATTAACTAAGTTGTCTAAGTTAATCTAAGTAGTCAAGTTGGTCAACATATAGTTTGTTATGATTTTCTAAAATTACCAATCTTTTATCCTTACTTTTCATTATAACACTTATCCTTGATTAGATGTCTAACAATTTCAATTCATAATAAGCAGGGAGTGTATGCATCAGTGAATAGTTTATTCTTAATAAATTTTTCTAAACAGCAGATTTAGAAAATATTTTCATTCAAAAACTCACTATTGACATACTCTCAAAAAAATATCGAAACTTTTGAGTTCTCTTAGTATATATTTTTTCTTTTTAGAAAAATTTAGTCAAAGATAATTACAAAAATTGTCAATCTCATAGAAAAGATAATCTATTCTATTCATATGATTCTCTGTGCAATCCATAGTATCTATTTTTCATATCTCTACTAGGCTTATGCTTTTGCAAATCATAAATTAGAAAAGTCTTTTCTTCGGCTTGTAATGGGGCTTTGGGTTCCAGAAGGTATCAAAGAAAGGTAGAAAAAGATTCAAAGTTTTTCTGAGAATTTAGCTCTTCTTTTTCCTATCTTTTCTTCTTCTTCTATTCTACTTCAGTAAGTATCCATGAATTGGATAACTTCTTCCCACTTTTTTTTATAAATCCCATTTCTTCAGCTTATTTGTAAAATCGTATTTTATGATTTCTCTTATCTTTGAAACCTTTTCGCTTAGAATTGTAATCTTCTTTTAGAAATCATCTTTTCAAATCGCCTTTTTACGATTTTTCACCCTTTTCTAATATTCTTCATTTTATTTCTTTAGCTGTACTCTCTTTCTGCATTCTCCTTATCTATTTTTACTTTTACTCCTTTCACTCCCTCTTCGTCCCTTTTTTTACTCTAAATTCTTAGAAATTATATGGGTTAAAGTTTGAAAGCTTTGAGTAGTACATATGGTTAAGGTTTTTTCAGAATTTTGGTACAAAAAAATTCATTTTAGGCTTCTAATATGGGTTCAAAGGATAAGATATTTTTTAGGATTTTTGGCTTTTTGTCTCTGATTTAAACAAAAGATGGCCTTTAATCATATTTACGATTTACTAGCATAGATGCCTTATTGCTTTGATATTTCTAATAGATAGTTCTAGACAAAAAATCCGGTTATCATATTCATAGAATATTTTGATTCTAAATTCAGCAATATGAGATTTCATAATAGCATAGAAGTTCAAAGAAATTTTTGACTTGAATAGAAACATTTCTCTCTCAAAAGAAAGGAAAATTTTGCTATAATGCTTACGGGTTTATAATTTTGAAACTATAGTCTAAAATATTACAGTTTAGATCAATCTATTATTTCAAACATCCATCAATACAGTGTACAATGAGGCTATGCAAGAATTATAACTATTCTATATTCTAATTATTAAAATTGTACTATAATGGATCGTAAGTTTTTCAAGATTTATAATTTTTTTCTATCATAATTCCTATGTAATGACCAACTTTTTAAAAAAAAATTTGAATTTTTTTTTACTAAATAAAACTACTGATATATTAATATACTAGTTAACTGATTAACTAATTAACTACTACTATACATGGAAGTTGTGTATCCGCCCAAAGGGGAGACTACGGGAACACCTATAACCCGTCATGGAGGAACCCTAGATTCAATTATGGCTCCACGGGAGGAGCACAACTAGCACCAACTGCTGCACAACCCAGATTCCCTCAAACTCAAGTTTTCCATCCGAGACGACTGTGCAACAACAATATGGTCAACTATGCAATGTACTTGATGCCACAGTTGTCCAAATCCTCAAGGATTTACATCAACAATCACATCAACATTCCAAAGATTTACATCAGCTTGTCCAATTCTCTCAAACACTTCATTCACATATACAGTCCATAACGAAGTTAGAAAGCCAGATCGGTCAACTAGCTTCGCAAGTGGCAAAGAGAGAAAGTGGCCAGTTGCCTACATAGCCAATCAATAATCCTAGAGGACACGTATTCTTGTGAGAGACATCGACTCCCCAAAATCCAATATGAAAACCTCATGGATCATCGAGCTACCGAGTCATCCGTAGCAACCCTTGTAAAATATGTAAAATTATTTCTTTTTCTTTTAAGCCTAGGTATTACACTAAGGGCCAAATCGTTGAAAAATGATGGATCTTAACGCAATTCCTATTATACACTATCACGGTCAATCGTATGGATTTACGATTAATCGTAAAAAACTATCAGTGCAAGTGTAGCGATTACGATTTGGCTGGTACGAGAGTTCGCATATTAGAGTTGAAAAGCTAGAGATGACCGACGTCTTTAGGTTACAAACACGTGTGACGACCGGTTCAGTAGGTCATCACGAAGAGAGGGCCTATATATTCGAGAGGATACGTCGGCCCCATTATTGAACCCTCCATTTTTGCTATCATTTTCCCTCTATTTTTAAAAAATTCATCAACTAAGACTCAACCATTTTCATTTCTTAACTTTCCTTGTATCTCCTGGCTGATTTCGGAAACCCTGTTCAAGTCATAGGTGATATCTTAAAACTAGGGTTTCTGATTAGTTGAGATCAAGGTAATAATCTTCATTTTCAAATGGAGGAGTCTCTGCAATTATTTTCAAATTGATATATGCAAAGATGCGATTTACTAAATACTATTTTTTTTACAACTTGCAGATAAAGGAATTGCAAAATGTCGAGAGCAATAGAGAAGCGGTCACAAGAAGAAGACGGTGGAGAAGGAGGTAACAGTTCTAATTCTCCTCTGATAGTTAAACATATTGCACGGGCTACTGCCCTTAAAGCTAAATTAAAAGCAGCAGACCCACCTAGAAAAAAGCCCAAATCTATGAGGGTAGTTCTTAGAGAACTCCCTACATATAGAATGGAAGTTGAATCGAGGTCCGTCCTTGAAAAGGGAAAATAAATAACTGAATGCGAAGAACCAACATCTGCTGTGTAACATCCCAAAAAATTGACCGTCTGACTTTGACCTCGGGATCCGTGCCCGATTGATCGTATGTTTGACCAAGTGATGGTCAAACATTGAGTTCATGAAGTTAGGTACTAATGTGAGATTAGTGTGATCGAAATGTAAGGTATTGTGTTAAGTTGCAGTCACATACACCTATCTTTGGTGTATGTGTTTAACACACAAGGCCAAGAGGGGATATAAGGGTTTAATAACCCTATTTCCCTCTTGTTTGGTTGTTGAAGAGTTAAGAGGAGAGAGAGAAAGAGAGAGAGAAGTAAAGAGGAGTTATTGAGGAGGAAGTGAATGTAAATAAAAGGACTAATTAGGGCATTCATTGACGGATTCAAAGCGATTGAGATCGTGAAGCAAATGATGGAACCCTAGCCATCATACCCAACAAATAAATTCCTTGAAGGGATTTTTGAGGTGAGTTTTAACTTGAAGTTAATGCATAGATTGTAGATGTTTAAATTCAGTCAAATATGCTTAAAGAGAGAGATTAAAGGCTTAGAAAAGAAGGGAAAAAGATTTGGAAGAACAGCCTGGAAGGGGGCTGAATCTGGCCAAATTGATTAATCGAAATTGAAGTTCGATTAATCGATTTTGCTCTGGAAGTTGAAAAGTCAAGTAAGCCCGATTTTGATTAGTTGATTTAGAAATCGACTAATCGACTGATCATCTCCAGTGGCTGGAGAAACAATACCTGGGGAAATCAACTAATCGATTAATCGATTTTGGATTTCGATTAATCGATTTGGGATCGACTAATCGATTTCAAAATTTCGACCACTCGATTTAAGAATTGACTGCTTTATGTTTGAGACTTCGATTAATCGATTTGGGATCGATTAATCGAATTTGAATCTCGATTAATCGATTTTGAGAATCGATTAATCGATTTGGGTTTCGATTAATCGATTTTGGAAATTGATTAATCGAATTACATTTCGATTAATCAATTTTGGGAATCGATTAATCGACTTTGACAGTTTTGCTTAAACTTTATAATTTTTCTTTGAGATTCATGGAGGGTCCAGGACCTTCTTCATTACATCTTTAGTGATGTATTGTATGTGTTATGATGTACTATAGGTGGTATGTGTAAAAGCGAGCACAAGGAGCCGCGTGGGACCTTGATGCTTGGACCATCAGAGAATTGAGGTAGGGAACACCTTGAACATGTACTTTAATTTCAAGAGCATGTATGTAGTGATATAATTATCAAATTGAAGTTGTTTTAAATTGTGAAAAGCTTTGTGAAAATGGGTGCGTGTGTGACACCAAGAATGTAATAAAGGCATCTGTGTGATGCAAGTAATTAAGAACAAGTAAGCTAATGAGATTGAGACATCCCCTGGAGATGAGAAAGTAATAAAGGCATCAGGTGTGATGCGGGTATGTATACATCCCAGGGATATATACATAGGATTAAATAATTACTGTTGAGGCCTAACTAATATAAGATAGCATACTTATACGGTGAACAACTACATGTAAAGCACATGTTATTTTTGTTATTTGAGGTTTGATAGGATACCCCACCGACATGGCGGGATACCCACGACTGATGCGGCAAGATATCCGTGACCGGTACAGCGACAAATCAATACACCAGTATGAAGGTTTATCCGTAACCGTAAGTACATCCTAAGGATGTTGTGTGATATTTAACCCCGCCGCTTAGTGAGAAAGGGGCTTGGGTCGTATTCCCAGGGAATACATTTTTACAACTGTCCAATTAGATGACGATGAAGGGTATCTCATCGGGGCTCGATGCTATATTGCTCGGGGATTACTTAAGTTGAAGATTTAAGTTTTGCTTTAGGCCTGTTCAATGTCATTCATGATAAATCAACAGTAAAGTAAGACATGCTAACTACCAGTAAACTTGAATGAAATTCATCAGATTTAAACTGTTTTTCTTTCAAAAGCATAGACACATTATGCTTAGAGTATCATGGAATATATGTGAGTTTTAACTTATATGTTCATTGTGTTTGTTCCCTATTGAGCTAGGATGTAGCTCACCCTTTAGACTATACGTCGCAGGTCCATTGATAGCAGCTGTAGAGGCTTCGGGAGACGTAGATCCGAGTGACTTGGATTACGTGCCTGGAGACGAGTTGGAGCCTCCACCTGAGGACTTCTTCTAGGTGACTCTACTATATACTTTGATAGAGAGTAGTTTTGAGAGCTAGTTGTATGGCTTGGTATGTCAAGCCTTTATTTTTGTTGAACATGTAATTAAATTGAATTATTCTTTTGGCGAATCATCTGGGTGATCTTTATATCACTGATGGTTCGGGTCGATTCTTTGTTCATGCAGTGGCATGAAAGTAGAACTGTCTTTTGCATATGCTAGTTGGGCATATTAACTGTTTCCGCTTTATGAGATTAATTGCTTTAATTATTTAATTGTGCTTGTTATACCAATGTTTCGTGCATAGCTTTGGGACACGGTCTGGAGGATCGTGCTGATGGCACGAGTTTCAAGGTGTCAAAATCCGGGCTGTCACATGCTGTAAGGACAATGGATCGACCCCCTGCCTCAATGAAAACCATATAGTGGGCACCAAAGTCGCATTAGAGATTGATTTTTTGGAAAAATTTGAAATAAGTGGAGCAGTAATAAATATTTTAAGGATGCCAGGCTGCAATATTTCCTAGAACCAGGAGTCACACCAGTCTATCCTAGATTGGTAAGGCTGTTCTACAAAAACATGACCAAAAGAAGCCATGACCCATCCCCAGTCCTCTCCATAAGTATTGATGGACTGCCAATCCAAATCACTTAGGAAATGGTTGCCAGGGTGATGCAAGTACCCTTGGAATTACCACTAGTTTCCTAGGACAACCCAGAGGCCAACATTTTGAGGATGCTGCCCAATACTCTATCCGATTTTATTCAAATGGCAACAGAGTTGTTGGGAAAACCTCAAAGGGACAGATTATTCTTCCTTCGAAATGATTTAGAATCACAGAACTTGCAACTCCATTTCATGGATGTCCTGATTCACAAAACAATCCACCCCATGGGTCATGAAACGCAGAGAAGGTCACTTTTGGCAAGAACTCTATATTTGATGGCTAACCGCTATTGGTTCGACTGCCCTCTTACCTTTTTAAAGTAATGAATGCCATGAGGGAGAAATTGGATAGAAAAAAGTATCAGACGAATAAGTTAAGCCTGCCTTTCGGGGGCTTAATTACCAAACCATTGATAAATGTGGGATACAACATTGATCCCACGGAGAAGGCCCTACCAAGAGTAGAAGAAACCCTACCGGTAACAACTTATAGGAGAACTTTAAGTGCTTAAAATAAAAGAAAATCCCTCTAACTACATGCACAGAAAGTACCTCCTCTACACCAAGAGTCACACAGGTCCCTGAGATCCAGAAAGAACCAGCTGTGCAAATATTTGAAGCATAGAGGGAAGTAATTCCAACAGAAGGAGTGAGTAATTAGCACCCCAGTACAAGAAGGGCTAGCCGAGTTAGAACTAGCTACAGTTGCACCAGAATAAACTAATCTATATGACTCAGCCCTAGATTAACCAACCGGGCCTGCTATGCCGCCTTCAACTGAGGCAGACATACTGCCAATTGTTACAGAAGCAGAGCTCGTGAGCCCAATGATAGCTATTGCAGAAGAAATTCCTTTACTAATGGAACAACAGACTGCTGAAATGGTCATGTCTAGCTAGATTCCTGCACGTATTGAGTCTGTTGTTCTACCCACAATTCCTTTCAACAAAGAGCAGACTCTTACATTCCAAGTAGCAGAAGCAAGACCAAGTTTGAAATACTAAGAGGGGGTTTCACAGAGTTGTTGAATGGAGAAGAAGTACCCCTCATTGATCCTCCAACTACTACAGTAGTTCCAACACTTGAATAACCTTATCTAGAAAGGAGAGTGAGGAAAGTAGAGCAATGGCAAAATACTTATGCCCCAAATTTGATGCCACTACCAAGTGTGGTAAGAAAGTTGATGGAGGAGTTTCACAGACTGAAGAACAAAGTCCTTGAATCTACACTCACGACTCAAGAGCGCACAGAGATAGTGGAAAGCTTATGACGGAAAGCTATGAAAAATCACCATGCACATTGGACGATAGAAATAGAAAAAAGAGTCCAAGAGGCCACTTCAATCCTTCAAGCACAAATTATCCAAATGCAAAGAAAAAACATAGTGATAAGTGAAAATCAGCAAGCATGGGAAGGAGAGAAGAAGGCATACAAGGATAAAATCGCAACTCTGATGGAGCAATTCGGCAAATTCATTGAAGACTCAGATGTCAGAGAAACTGCGAAGGAAGAAGCTCATCAAGATTACTAGCAATGTAACGTCTCAAAATTTTTAATGTACGAACCATTCGACTTGGTGTGCATGTCCGACTAGTCACGTAGTTCAAGATGAAAAAGGTGATTCATAAAATGAACAAGGATGAAAACTAAAGATAAAATGACCATTAGATGAGATGATGTACACCTACGTGTGGTATACTGGCTTAACACCCAAACTAAGGGCTTGAATATAAAAGCCTAACTTGGATAAAAAAATCATTTCCTTGCCTTGTTGGTAGAGACTTTATTAGTGAAGAAGAGAACTCTCGTGTGTGTTCGATTTGATTACAAGAGGAATTAGACTCGTGTACGTTTGGAGTTTATCACAAGATGGGTTTTCAAACCCTTTAATGTGTGGGAAAAGAGGAGACAAAGATATAAAAGCTTGGACCATTGATGAATAGAGATTTCTTATTTAAGGTAAGAATCTAGGTTTGAAAATCATGTGTATTTATGATTTGTAGTTGGGTAATCAATGCCCAAAAAGGTTAAATTTATTATGCAACCATGATGTCTAGATGGGCAATAAATGCCCTAAAAAGGTTATAATAAATGAGTTAAGAGTTTTGGGGAAAAACAAACTTAAGAGAAGAAAGTCTGTGTTGCTGAGAATTTGCCAAAACCGATCGATCGAAATGAGAATCGATCAATCGATTTTGACAGGATGTGAAGAGTTTTGGCAGAACAGAAATGGTATGGTTTCTGAAGGAAATCGATCAATTTTTGTGTCGACAGGTTGGCCTGAAGGGTCGACAGGTTCCTGTTGAGTCGACAGGATGAGATGTGCAGTCGATAGGATTGGTTTCTGAGTAAACCAATCGATCGATTTAGGGATTGATTGATTGGTTTGAGAACCGATCGATTGAGTGTGGGACAGGTTATACAAACAGAGATGTGTGTGTTTTTCAAAGAAAACTGACCGATCAAAATATGTTTCGATCGATCGATTTTGTGAACCGATCGATTGGATTAGAATTCGATCGATCAATTTTGCCAGATTCTGGCTTGTGTTTGTTTTGAGGAAAGAGACTTGGGGAGACTTTAGGATTTCCTTTTCTTCATCACTTTTGACATGTAGAACATAAATGTGATGTGTTTTAGGTAAGATCAAGTGTGCGTGATGAGTGGAGTACTTTGACAAAGAAGGACCTTCATGTGGACTTCGAGTTAAGGTAGGTAAAATCCTATAACATGTGCCTTTGTTATAATAAGCATGCAAATTTTGATATGATTAATACGTGTGTGTGAAAATCATGAAACTTTACTATTTAACATGCATGAGCTTTGTACACAGATTCAAGTGTAAATATGTGTGTGTGTGAACTCAGTAAGACATGAATATGTGTGTGTGTGAGCTCAGTGAGACATGAGCATATGTGTGTGTGAACTTCAGTTTCTAAACTCTAAACCTAGCTATAAATTATCGCAATTCACAGTGATAAACTATAAGTTAAATTTCGTACTTTGATTTAAGGTTTGTGAGCGAATACCCAACCGAGGCGACGGTATAACCGTGACCGAGGCGGCGGCATATCCGTGACCGGTACGATAGGATATCCGTACAACTTATGTATTCGATACAATGGGATATTTGTATATTGTGGACCACATATGGTCAATGTGAAGCACAAGTGACCCTGTTAACGTAGCTCAAGGGCTTGGCATCAATTGTGAAATAGTTCATTGAACGATGATGGTGGGTATTCCCATTGGTATATTGTGGCTCACAATGCTATATATGCTTGGGAGTGTAGTTAAGTGATCAATTGAAGTTCTTGTGTTATGTGAAAAGCTTTGGAAATCATGTGATTAACTTGAAATGTGCATCCAATTCAGTTTGTTTTGATTCAAATGCCTTTGAAAATATGTCCTTCAATTATTCGATATATGTCATGAGATTATATGTGTGATATGATAAAAAGCATGCTATGGATATTTTCCCTATTGAGCTTAGACTGTTAGCTCACCCTTTGACTATACGTCACAAGTACAGGTGTAGATACTGGTGCTGAGGATCTAGAGCGCGAGGATCTTGAGCTCGTGCCAGAGGAAGAGTTAGAACCTTCCCCTGAGGATTATTTCCCTTAGGGGGAATTGTGGTCCTATCTTTTGAGATTGTGTGTAGTTAAGGTTTGGTACGTCCAACCATGTGTCTTTAGAATTCATATTCATGTAAATATGTTAAATATTATTTTATGAACTATGTTTCAGTGATGGATGGCCATCACCGGTGGTTCTTTTCGGTTCTCTTGTCCATGTGTCGCTGCATGAGATTATAACCGTTATTTTGAGCGCACTTTGATAGTAAAACTAGAGATTTTCTTTTGATAGTTAGAGATATGTGCTTTGTTTTCCGTTATGTGTGTGGATGTGCCAAGTGTTCTGTTTGTTCGGGGATCGCCCTATCGACAGTCTGACGGCGCAGGTTTCTGGGGTCAGAAATCCGGGCTGTCACAGTTGGTATCAAAGCATAGCTTTAGAAATATCTAATTTATCTCAAACACGTAGCCTAGATTTGAGATAAGTTGTCAGAATATAAGGACCATCTGCTAATGAAACTTTCGTTTCATGTTTGTCACTTGAGCCGGATTGCCAAGCCCCTGCACAAGTTAGCAGGGTCACTTGAGCCATGACCAAGCCCCTAAGCAAGTTAACAGGGCCACTTGAACCGGATCTTACAATCATAGAGACATGAAGCATGACATGGGTCACATAGCATATACACGATTCAAACAAACAATGACTAAACTTATCGAGTCGAGCACACGATACATCAAAGTTGAGGTACACAAGCTGACAACAATGACATAAATCAAATATAAGATTTTGAATGCGTATCAAAATCATATGTAATATCATATCAAGATGTGGGTACAAAACATGCAATTCAAGTGTGTAAATCCAAGATTTATACTCTTTAAAACATAGCAATATTCTTGTTTAGCAATTCTAGAAAATATCAATGTATACTACTTGCATCAATAACATGAATTTCAAGAAAACAAGGATTCAGCAAGATGTTCTTCCCTACCTCAAGTGTCGGAACCTCGCAAATCAAATGACCACAAATCTAGGCTAACTCTCTCTCAAATGGTCCTTGTATTCACCCCGAATTACATGTCACATATTTACCAATGATTAATGAGTCATTCATGACAAAAGCAAGGATTCACAAGGCGTTACAAGACACGAAATCCCAGGCTCACAACTAGGGGATACCTCACTGCGGCGAGATGCTGGGTTGCTGTGGCGAGGTCCTCAGGTGCCACATGACTCCATGCTTGCCACGACGAGAAATCCAGAACCAAATTGACCTGAAAATCAAGGTAACACTTGCTGCGGCGAGTGCTTCAGGTCTTTTCTCGCTTTGGCGAGCCTCAACAGCTCGCTATGCTTTTGTTCTTCCTCCTTGCTTCGAAAACTCAAACTTTTTTGTATAATCCTCCTCCTATAGACCTACTGGAGCCACTCATCACAAGATTTCACTACACATAGGCTCTATCCTATTTAAATCGCATGTGACACAATCCGAAACCCCGAAAGTCGAAGAATTTGATTTCTAAGTTCTTCATGCATCCAATTTACGATGTTTTTGAGGCATGCATTTTTAGAACTTGAATCAATATGGTCAAATTTGGGAAAATTGAGTCTCTCAACACTCGTCTGATCATGCATGCATGCATTTCGAGGCATCAGACCTCAAGAATTCGGCTATGAGGCCTATCACATGTTCGATTCCCAAAATTCATCCCATGAAATTCTAAATCTCACGTGAATCGATCCTAAGTCTAGGAACTAAGATTTATGAAGCAGATTTAGACTGATTACCGTAACGAATTCTTAGCATGCGAAATCTCCGAGCTCCGTAGAAGAGATATCTCGCGGTTCACGTGCTCAACCGTCCAATTCTTCGATTGCAAGGGTTTGTAGTTTGGTGAATCATTGCGAAGATCATGCTAGCGAGGATTTCTTCATGGTTGTCGGTTGGTTTGGAGAGATCAAATGGCTGGGGAGCTTTTCCATGAGGAAGACGAGATGAAGGGAATAAGGCTCTCTCTTGTTCTCTCAATCAATTTCGAATCCCATGCATAGCTTATGAGTGAGGGATATAATTTATAACTTGAGTGTCTAATTCAGTGTGGAATCAGCACACACAATTGGGAGTACGGGTCTTAATCATAAGGCTACACATTTTGGGTTTTAAACCATGGGCCAGATTAACAATTGGTTCCGATTTCTCGGCTTTTAACTAGCGGTCCGTCTTAAGGCCTTAATCACCAGGTTTTACTCAAAGGGCCTAATTAACATGGGTCTTGTCCCATAGACACTCAATTCCTAATGATAGACTGGCTCACCCTGGTCATCTGACATACATCGACTCAGGTCTTTAATATTAGCACGCACCCTATGCATTCGGGTCGAAAAAATTTCAGGGTGTTACATCCTCCCCCCTTAAATAAATTGTCATCCTCGAAAATTGACGACGGTTTAAGTGATGGAAGACGCCACTGGACTGTATCACTAGTCACAACGTGTGTTATATGACATCGACGAGTGGGTCGCAGAGTTTTGTTTAATTGGTTGTGGTCTGGCCTCGAATCTGAAGGTGTCATCAGTGTGACCCTACTGCTAATGATAAAATTTTCATTCTCATTGTAACTATATTAATGTCACCTAGATTCAAAATGTGCAAGCAGGTGTTTATGAAGGTGTCTTATGCTTAGGTATAAATTGCCTATCGGAAGTGACAGAAGATTATAATATAGTTGTGCAAAAATTTCACACTGAGATCTAAGAAGTTCTAAGCTATGTTAGAATTTGGGATTACTCCCAATGTGACTTGATTCATGACCAAAAATTTTCTACTTATTGATTCATAACTACGCATAGCAGGAGTTTGTATTGGAATTATGATGATTATGCGCAACTAACTAATAGTAAGAACTATATCCTATAACATTCAGTTAATGAAAATATTGATTTTCAAAAGTAAGCAGCATATTAGGGTTTTGAAGGCTCACCAGGCTGTTCTGTTGGTTGCTTTCCATGGCGTTTAACTCCAGTATCAGAGGGACTAGTCCCTGGACTAGCCGCGTTCCTCGTATAGTTTGAAACGAACTCCGGTGCATGAGCGATAAATGGAGAGTAGGTTGTCGGGTACGCCTTTTCTATTAGTCGGGTGAGGATTTTGTCGTGGAAATCCAACCTTTGGTGCAATAGATGGTTGTTCTGGTGAAGGATTTCAAATTGTCTATGGTTCCGCAGTTGTTGTACCTCCATCTGTCTAGTGAACTAAGCCAAAGTAAGGAGTTCACCATGTGGCATTGGTTGTGGTTGGGGTTGAGCTAGCATCTGATGTGCAGCTTCAAGTGTGGCTTGTTCAGGGGTTTCTTGTTGTGCTGCCCTAGCCGACCATTGTAAATTCTGATTCCTTACACTAAGCCGACATCTCTTAAGAAACAAACTCCATTTGTTTCTTGTAAACTTCTAAACATCGTTGGTTCTAATTTCCTCACTCGCTAGTATCTTATACGGGTCCTCATTCTCGTCATCTTCATGCCCCTCGAGAAGTCAAGATATGATGCGGGCATAAGGCAGGGCAGTCAAGGGTTTTTGGGATGGTGCTTAGTGACTGCTCATTGGCGTAAATAATGCCCTCGTAGACCACGCGAGGCGCATTAAACCACCTATCCTCATGTATGACAAATAATGCTTGAATTAAAGCATCCCGTCTCTCTCTCTCTCCCGTGTTGTAGGGGGTATAAATTATTGCAGAAGAGCACGTCTAAAAACCATATGTGGTCTAGCAATTGGGTTCTAATTACAGATTGGCCGGAGGATTGAAGACCACCAGCCATTCTAGCCGCGATTTGATGAAATTTTGGTTATTTAGGTCGAGGAGCTTGCAAACCTTGGCTGTTGTCGTATATTGGCTGGCAACCCATGGCGGTGACAATATCATAGAGACCTATGTGAAATTTTTATCCATCGATCTCAGTAGTTAAATTCGCCCCAATCTCTCCCTTCTTAAGATTTTGGTAGAAGAGTTTGACCAAGCGGGGGTAGAAATGTGGACGGGCGGGTTGAATATTGGTTCTAGCTTGGCACGCCTAATATAGTTTAATGACCAGGCAGTCGTATCATCATTAACAAGGTTGCGGTCAAAAGACCACTTAAGTTCGAATGCTTTAACAGACCACCAGGCTGCAGGCTGTTCTTTGGCTGGTGGTGGAGGTTTAGAACTAGCTGGGGCTTTGCCCTTGGCACTAGCCTAGAGTTTTGGCCTAGAGATCAGAATCTTGGTCGCGGCCTTCTTCTTCGAAGCCATGCACAAAAGAAATCAAAGAAATAGAGGGTGTTTTAGGTTTTACCTCAAAAATAGCTCAAAATGGGGGAAATCGGATTCGACAAAGCTCTGTGCATGTCGATCCTCAAGCTTTAAGAGATTTGGCATGAGAAAACACCCCTTTCAAAGGAAAATGGGTTCGATTCCATGCGGGAGAGGAGAAGAGAAAGGGTCCCATGTTTCAAAAGTTCGAAAATGACAAGGATTAGGGGTTTTTGGGCCCCTTTTATCCTTTCTCAGTCGTCGTGGCGACCTTAAGTTCTCGCTGCGACGAGCCACAATCTGAAGGTCTCACCGCGGCGAGCTTCAATCTCGCTATGGCGAGGGGTGCAGGAGCAGAATTTGTTATGTTTTGGTTCTGTTTCTAGCATTTTGGGATGTCTACGCTCTAGATTTATGTTGGGCATTAACAGTGTGTGCTAAGGCTGGTATCTATAGAAATTTGTGGTCATTTCATTTATGCGCTATGAGATTATGTAAGTGTTGGGAATTGTTCGAACATTGCACATTGTCCCTAAATAGATGAACACTAAATATATACATTGAACATAGTTGATTATTCAGCTGATCAGTATACATACAATTGACTGCTATATATATATATGCAATAGTGACGTTTGAATTCTAGGCTCAATACAAAATTTTCATTGACTATACATACACGAAAAACTTATCTGATTTTCGATATGCTAGCATACTGTGAAGTGACTCACCTCAGTCAAATAGTGGTGGGTATTGCTCTTTGATTTATGTCTCACATTCCCACGTCGCTTCAGTGGTGGAGTGATTGCGCCATTGGACTAAGACTAGTAGAATCCACTTGGTTCTTAGAATTTGTTCCTTGCGGTCTAATATCCTTATTGGCTCTTCGATCATTGTCAAGTCCTCTTGGACTTCAATTGGCTGATAGTCCAATATATGCGACGTGTATCTCACATATTTTCTCAACATCGACATGTGGAATACGTCATGGATGCTAGACAACTATGGTGGTAAAGTGATGCAATAGGCCACTTCGCAAACAGGAGCCAAAATTCCAAAAGGGCCAATATATCGCGGGCTGAGCTTTCCTCGCTTGCGAAATCGCATCACGCCCTTGGTCGGTGAGATCTTTGCAAATACATGATCTCCAACCTGAAGAGAGGATGATTGTCAACATTATTCATACGAAATTGAAACACAAGACAACATTGCATACTAAAGTTACCTGAAATTCAACGCTGGATATCTTAAGATCGGCATAACTTTTCTGACGACTCTGGGTAGCCTTTAATCACTCACAAATGAGACAGACAGTCTCATTTGTGCTCTCAATGAGTTCCAGGCCCAACAAAATGCGCTCTTTGACCTCTTTCCAGTTGAGTGGAGACTTACATCGGTGGCCATACAATGCTTCAAAAGGAGCCATCCCAAATTATTGTACGCGAACTCGATCAGGAGCAAGTGTTTCTCCCATGATCCTTGGAAGTTCAACATACATGCCCGTAACATATCCTCAATCACTTGATTCACCCTTTCTGTTTGTCCATCAGTTTGAGGGTGAAACGCTGAGCTAAATTCTAATTTAGAACCCATCCCTTCTTGGAATCGCTGCTAGAATTGAGATGTATAGAGCGGGACCTGATCTGATACTATGCTCGTAGGTATGCCGTGAAGTCTTACTATCTCCTTCAAGTACAATTATGCTAATTTGCTGGCTGTGTAGTGTGTATTGTAAGACAGAAAGTGCACTAACTTAGTTAATCGGTCGACAACTACCCAAATTACGTTATGTCCCTTTTGAGTTCTTGGAAACCTAAGGATGAAGTCCATAGAAATGTTCTCTGATTTCCAGTCAGGAATTGGTTGTGGCTGCAACAGACCAGATTGGTGCCTATGGTTGACTTTAACTTACTGACAAACCAAGCACTTTGCTACGTGCTCTGTGACATCTCTTTTCAACCCTTTCCACCAAAAGTTCTTCTTAAGATCGTGATACATCTTGGTGCTGCCCAGATGAATAGCATATACGGACTTGTGGGCTTCTTCTAGTATCTTGTGTCGCAGGTCGACATCGGTTGGCATGCACAATGGTCCTTTAAATAATAAGGACCCACCATCCTTAATAGAGAACTCTGACTAAATTCCACTGAGTACCACTTGTCAGATAGCCATGAGTTCTATATTGGTTAATTAGATTTCTCTGATCCTTTAGAAGAGTGGCGATCTTATCTTGATATTAGCTAACAGAGCTCTCAAATTCTTCACCTCGAATGCATTGTTGCATGAGGCAATGTTCGCAAGTAGACACCATCTGTGGATCCTGGCTACGAGATGTGATAGCTGAATAGATGATTTTCGGCTTAACGCATCAGCTACCACGTTTTCCTTTCCTAGATGGTACTGGATGGAGCAATCATAATGTTTTAGGAATTCCATCCATCTCCTCTGCCTCAGATTCATCTCTTTTTGGGTAAATAGGTACTTGAGGCTCATTGTGATCGATGAATATCTCAAATGTCTCACCATAGAGGTAATGTCTCCAAATTGTTAAGGTAAAAATGACCGTTGGTAGTTCCAAGTCATGTGTAGGGTAGTTTTTCTCGTGGTTTTTCAGCCACCTTGATCCATATGCCACAACTTTTTCATGCTGGTTCGATACGCAGCCTAACCCACTATGGGACGCGTCACTGAAAACTGTGAATAACTGTGAATCCCCCACTACCAGATGGTAGGGTGAGTACGGGTGCAGAGGTCAATCTTCTTTTTAGCTCTTGAAAGCTCTGTTCACACGACTCAATCCACTCAAATTTAGCAGTCTTTCAAGTGAGACATGTGAGTGGTTCAGCAAGCTTTACAAACCTTTCCACAAACCTTCTGTAGTATCTGGCTAATCCCAAAAAACTACAAATTTTGGTTACGGTTCTAGGCTGCTCCCATTTGACCACAGCTTCTATCTTAGCAGGGTCCACCTTTATACTAGCCTCTGAGATGACGTGCCCAAGGAAACTCACTTGCTCTAGTCAGAATTCACATTTACTGAGCTTTGCATACAATTGGGAGTCTCTAAGCATTTGAAGTGCTAGCCATAGATGCTGCTCATGCTCTTCTCTCAACTTTGAATAAATGAGAATATCGTCTATAAACACAACTGCCCATTTATCCAAATAGAGTTTGAACAGTAGGTTCATGAGGTCCATAAAAGATGCCGACGCATTGGTTAGCCCAAATGGCATGACGAGAAACTCATAGTGGTCGTATCTAGTGCGAAAAGTTGGTTTTAGAATGTCTTTAGATTTCACTTTCATATGATGGAAACCCGACCTCAAGTCAAACTTGGAGAAGAACTTCGCACCTTGTAATTGATCGAACAGATCGTCGATTCTTGGAAGCGGGTATCGGTTCTTTATTGTCAGCTTGTTTAATTGTCGATAACCGATGCATAGACTCATATAACCATCCTTCTTTCTAACAAACGACACAGGTGCTCCACATGGAGACGCACTGGGCCTGATGAACCCCTTATCCAGAAGTTCTTATAGCTGTTGTTTAAGCTCTTTCAATTCAGCTGGTGCCATGCGATATGGCACCTTTGATACCTGTTCCGTGTCAGGAGCTAAGTCTACTGCAAATTCCACCTCTCTATCTGGCGATAAACCTGGTAGTTCATCAGGGAAGTCACGCACAATAGGAATATCCAAAATTTTAACTTCTTCCCTTTGGCCTTGTAAGAATGCAAGGTAACCCTGACAACCACTTTTCATCAGTTGTTCGGCTCGTATAGCTGATATAAATGGCCTGATGGTTAATTGTATGCCATAGAACAGGAATGGTCTACTCTTTTCAGGGTGAAAAGTGACGATGTTCCTATGACAGTCGATGTTGGCGTGGTGTGCAGATAACCAATCCATGCTTAGAATTATGTCAAATCCTTGCATAAGTAGTATGATCGGGTCAATCTCAGATTCATGATCTTCGTAGCCTTTGATGGCGACTATCACTGATCGGTATATTGTGTCCGTGCTAACAACACTTCCAGTCAGGACTGATACTGCCAATATAAAGTCTAGTGGTTCAGAGTTGACTTTCATCTTTGTTGCGAACTAAGGTGTTACAAACGAATGTGTGGATCCTAGATCTATTAACACTCGACCCTCGTAACAGTAATAATCAACCTTCTTATACATGTGTACGGTACCTAGGTTTCATGCATCACATTCGATTGGAGATACACATGCCCATTTTATAACTTTTAATGATAAAAATTCCAAAAAAAAAATTATTTTTATTTATGCACCTTCTTCATCTAAAATATGAATAAATACAATTGACTATTCTGAAGAAAATTTATACCTTGAATAACCTCGTTGTTGGCTTGAACATCTTGAGCTGAAACCACATAAGCTCGGCCTTACATTGTGGGCCATGTGGATCTCAGGGTTGGCACTGTAGTGGTTGCACCCTCTTTCATTTCGGGGCATTCTCTGATACAGTGCCCCATCTTTCCACACTTAAAACAAGCACCTGTAGTCTTACGGCACCCCTCAGTTTTATGTGGTTTCCCACACTTTGCACATACAGTTGCTGGTGTAGAGGAGGCGGTACAAGAAGCCGTTGATTCTGCTCTTGCTATGCCTGTGATCGTTGGGCTTGGTGCATTGAAAGGCCTTGAAGGTCTCGGAGGTAAAGGCGGCAAAGCTGCCAGAGTATATGATCTCATCGATGCCTCAGGAATAGGTGATGGTTGTAACATCATCAAATATCTCGGCCTCTTGCTGGCTTGCTATGAGCTCACTACTTGGGATTGAGCCTTTCTACTTTTTGCTTGTTCATTCCTCCTCTTAAACATGCTATCCACATCTCGCTCAGCAATGAGGGCCAATCTCACTGCCCGTTCGTAAGTCGTTGCTTCAAATAGAGATATTCTCTCTTTAATGACCGGCTTCAGACCATATTCAAAATTTTGGGTCTTCATCAATTCGGTTGCCACTGATGCTGGGGCGAATCGAGATAGACAAGTGAATTCCATCTCATATTCTAGCACACTCATCTGCCCTTGCACCAAATTGGCAAACTGGATTTCTAACTGTTGTATCTTCGGAGTCAGAAAATATTTGTCATTAAACACCCAGGTGAATTCAGTTGAAGTCCAAGGCATCCCTGACACTCGGGTCCTCTCAACCGATTTCCACCAAGGGTCCACTTCACCCTCGAGTTGGAATGAAGCCCAACTAAGCTTCTCTTCCTCTGTACAATGGATTCTCTGCAGAAGCTTCTCAATTTGGTTTATCCATTTCTCAGCTTCCATGGGATCAGCTTGCCCATAAAAGCTCGGCGGTCTCAATCTCCGGAAGTCTAAAAAACCGGATGGTTGTCTTCTCTTAGCCAGGACTGCCATGGTATTCACCATGGTCTCAAGTAGCTGATGGGTGCTGTCGCCCTCGGGAACATTTCCAAGGTTGTTTCCCACTCCAGATGTATTAGTGTTGTGGTTAATAGGGATCGCATTTGATCCCGAAGCTAAACCCCCACCATTTGTGGTAAGCTAAGTCAGATCGGTCCTAAGACTGAAGTTTTAACTCTAAACCTAACACTTGAACCTAATTGCCATTGCTTCGAACCTAAGTTATAGCTCTGAATTGAAAACCTTTGTCCCAGGGGCATTTAGACTAGGGTTCTGATACTCCCTGTGACACACGGTGTCACAATTGGATCCGCTCTGCTATAGTACGTTGAATCTAGTACTTAGGCTTGGATACCACCTGTGACAGCCCAAATTTTCTTATCGCAAAACCCGTGCTGTTAGATCACGTGTACGATTTGAATTATAGTGATGATAAGGTATCGAAGTGCATGCATCACTTCCTGACAGCTCAATCTTTCCTCACATTAAACAATAGGAAGGGTCGGTGTTGTTGCTTCTTAGTGTGCTTGATTTATGTGAGTTTTGAAAAACAGATTTATAGCTGCTAAATTACAGTGGTTCTAGACTATATAAACAAATAAAGAAATATCGGCACAGTTAGAAGAGAATTAGCCTGCAAGATCAGGGCCAATTGTAGCAAGTTTTAAAAGTAAGTGAGTGAAAGATCGTCCACAGAGAATTTGTTTAAAATGTAAGATAAACCTCCAGATCTGAGCTATCAGATCTAGCTTCTTATCCTATCTAGAAAGCTGATAAGATGAGAGGTTTGAATTTGTCACGTTTAACAAACTAAAAACAAAGAAAATTTTAAACTAAATGATCCAGATCCGAGTTGGGGGAGTGATTGAAACAAAGATGGAGAAGTAATATCTAAATCTGATTTGGTCTTTGAAATCTAATGAGAATAACTGCAGCTCAGCAGAGGTGTTCCAATCTTCATCTGGCTACAAGCGCAGATGTAAGAGAAATAAATCTAATTTAAGGATTTGGTTTAAGCTTATGGCTATGGTCTGTCCACTTTAATGGCCACAAACCATCCAACAGTCTTTAATCCAAAGCCTTAGTTTAGAACAAGAAGCATCACTACAAATGCCGTGAGAGATTGGGTTACCAACACTAATTCTCACAGGATTAATGAATCAAGGGAAATTGCATGAAAAACAATAAATCTAAAGGAGTCTAATGCAATAAGGAGATCAGAGGGAACCCTTAACATGAGTCCAATTGAGAAAATACGGTTTACAGCAACCTTTTCAAATCCACCGTTACAATTACAGAGCGCAACTTAAACAGCTCTCAGATTTGTAGTCTTGAATACAACTCTCTTTTGAATTACAGAAATGTCTCACAGCTCTCAATCGCAAGTCAATGTGAAGCTATTACAGGGATTTCAGACAAACTATCTGGTTTGGAAATGGGGGAATAGGAATGAAACTCAAAATCTGGATGCCCAAATTGGGCAAATGGTTCGTCTATTTATAGTTTTTCCCAAGTCCAGCTCAGATGTGTTTCAACCAATCAGAGGTGCTCAGAATGTATTGACCAATGGTGGTCGAGCACGAGGATCCAGATCTGTTCTGGCCAATCAGAATTCTTCGATCTGGTTCAGCCAATCAAGTGATAGAAGCATCAATTCTGTTATGTAATTCAAAAATCTGTTTGAGCTTCTAGAAGTTCCCGCCAAGTAATTTCATCTTTGGGTGTTCACATGGGGTGGAATATGCCTTTGGTTCGTGCTCAGAATCTTCCGGAATGTCCTTGGGTTTTAAAACACATTGGAATGCGTGTAACAGATTACTAAATTGCCCTTGTTAAAGCTGCGAATCTCCAGAATACCTTTTTGCAGAGCTTAAGGGCCTTTTCGCAAAGTGTTGTGACTTCTGAAGCTCTTTTCGCAATGTTCAATCTCTTTTCGAATGTGTTTTCTCCTTTTCACAAAGTTCAATCTTCTTTTCGAAGAGTTCAATGCTCTTCGAAAACTAAGCTTGGAGTTTTAGTCCTTTTCGCAGAGTTCCAGTTTCTTTACGAAAAGTGCAGGTTCTTTGCGAAAAGAACTCTGTAGTGCATTTCTCTATTCGAATTGTTCCCTGCTTCTCTTACAGGTCTTTGCCTCTTCCTTTTAGACCTTTCCACAACTGATGAGGTTGTTTCTTCACTTCCTTCCTTTGGACTGACATGGATTGTCATCTTTTTGGCACTTTTGAGCTGCTTTTATGGTTAAGCCTGTCTTTATTGTTAGCTGCAACATAGGCACTTAAAACACTTATTTAGTTCTCTCAAATGGTCTATCAAGACTTAAGTTTAGGGGTGAAAAATGGTATTTTTCACTTGTCAACACACCCCGAAACCTAAGCTTTGCTAGTCCCTGAGCAAAGAAAAGAATAAAAAAAACAAAGTAAAGAGCCACTTGTGTAGGGAGCACAGTTGCATTTAGCCTATGCAACAAGCCTTTTAAACCCTTAGGTGATCCCTAGTGGAGGAGTGAAGTCTCCTGAGGGTTTTCAGTGAAGGTACCCACAAACTTCTTCACTAAGTTAGTTAAGATCACTGCAGTTCTGTTATAGCCACTTTCCTCAATTGATTATTCACACCTGCATCAGTTATTTTGTAAGAAGGTTTTTTCGAGAAAACTATCAGTTTAAAACTAAAATTCTATAGTAATTCTTGTTACTACTCAGTCAATTTATGTCAGGGGCCATTTACAGGGAAAATTTACGAACAGTTAGCCTTTGATTTAGGAATCCAGCTTCGATGTTGCCCTACTCAGTTGATTTCAAACCCAATTCTCACCAGGATTTTCACTCAAAAAAAAAAAAAAAAAAAACAAATGAGAAGGTTATACTATTTCACACAGCTCAAGAGCAATTACAGTCCTCAAATAGGACTGTAAGCAGGAGCATAGGCATTGCTTTTAGTTAAAAATTCACTGCTCCTTTCACCATAGACTACACAAATTCTTATCTCCATGTGATAGCTCAATCCATCAATGATCGAGGACTTTTACTTGGGTTTGATTGTGGTGATGGGTGAAATCTCTAAAAGGTTTGGAAAGGTGTTCATATTTGAGAAGTCACAATGTCGAGGTTATATGCAAACCCACTTTTCTTCAAAGATAGTTTCATCTTCTTCTTTTGAATTTCCAGCCAAAGTGGCCATCTTTCTCTTTCTTTTCAAACTTCCAATGAAAATGCCTTCTTTCTTTTGTTTTGCTCAAATATTTTCTTTTCTTTTCGAATTAGCACCGATCGCATGCCATATTCCCCATCTTGTTTCATCATTGCCTTCAACTTTTACCCTTCTTTTTCTATTAAATTGTTACTCAATTCTCCTTCCCTCAGCTTTCTTCCCTTTCTCTTCTGACTTCTCGGGGTAGGGTTAGGCTAAATGAAACTGATGAGGTTTATTGGATGAGATTTCAAAGGATTCGTCGATTTATACAGCTCAACTGGTGTGTATCAAGGGCAGTTTCAAAAGGTGTGCCTTTGTAAGGTTCAAACTGTTCAAAGGAGGCCTTACATCATGTCTTTAATATCATGAGTGCTATAAAAATATTTCAATTTGGATATGTGTAACTTCTAGTGTAAGTAAGCGATTCACATAGTCCCTAAAAGCGTAAAAGATTGCCAAAGCATACCTCCAAAGAATACATTTCTGTGCTCAAACCTCACTTTGGGTGTTGTTTTATATCAACTTCTTGAGGTATATCTTCACTGCTTTCCTTCATTTTAGGTTTACTAAAACATCAATTTTCTTTTGGAAATTTCCGACATTTACTTCATGAAAGTCTTTAGAATTACGAGAAATTCATTTAAAAAATTTTAACTTCCTCATTTTCAAAATAATGTGTGACATGACTTCATTTTCAAAAGTTCTATTGATCATAAGTCAAAGAAGCATTAACTTACTTATTTTATTGGCATACCCATACCCCAAACCAAAGGGGAGCAGGTCCACACTAGTCCAAAAAGGAGGAAAAAAAAGAAAGAAAACAACAAAAGTAATAATGGCAAGAAGACATGCACAAATGCATGGTATACACAAAAGTAATTTTCTATTACAATCAGATAACACAAAAAGTACAAGGAGAGCTAATAACTGGGGTCAAAATCAGATTCATAGGTTGGTTCAGGTGGCTCGAATCGAGTCACCGCATGAGAATCGAGCTAGAGTCGTTGGAGTCTAAACTTGATTGAGCTCTCTCTCTGAATGGTGTTTTAGCTCAAGATACTCCTCGATTTGATCTTTCCGATGAGGCCAAGGTGTTTGGTGAGGCTAGTGGTCTTCAATTTTTCTTGATCCAGCTTGGGCTTGCAACATGGACACCTTGTGTTGCTCAGTCCTCACCAAATAAATGTTTGACCCAAAGAGTCCCGCATTTTATCTCTTTAAAATTTCATAAAATCTCTAACTTCGATTTGGTTTTCATAGGGGTGCGGATGTAAGCTTGCAAATCAGCTAGCCCCTTTGAACATCTCTGTGGATATAAGGGTTATTTTCCATGGCTTTGATGAGGGTGGCATATCGGGGAGGGAATGGAATGGTAGGGGACTAAAGGTGGCCCACTGGTAGGGGAGAAGTGGCTAGAAAGGGGTCACAGGGTCTATCCGAGTGGCTTGCTCGGAGAAAATGGGGAGTGGTGGAGGGATGGAATCAAAGGAGCTTCAGCTTGAGTATGTGTTGCCGGGTAGTAGTGGTGGGGTGGGCGGATCAACCAATATTACCTGGATCCGCTTGGGTGGCCTGGAAGAAAAAATAGGTACAGGGTAATGGTGGTTGTTTGGGATGTGGAAGCTAAGGTATGGAGCAGTTCCATGTTCTGGATTGATTATCTGTGTTGATTTGAAGTTGGGCTTGGATGGATTGGAGGTAGGTAAGGATTTGGGTAATGGATGCAGTGTGGGAGAGGTGGGCATAGTAGAGGCTGGGACAACCGAGGTGGAGGGAGGAGGTGCAATGGTCAGTAAAGGGAGAGGTTGGAAAGTGGGTGAAGGGAGGAGGAGGTGTATAGGGGTGGGGTAGTTCCATGGTTTCAAAATAGAACCCATTAGAGAAGAGTAGGCCTCAGAGTGAAGGGCTCAGTCTGTGTAGGAGAGGTCTCTGTGTGTGGGCCGATGGAGCAGGGAATTTGAGGGCTTTGGAGCAGGAGTGCAGGGGATGGGGCAATAAAATCAGAGCTAACTCCTCTAAAGCATGGGCATTGGAGGGTGAAATTGGTGGTGTTAGAATGGTTGGAGTGGTTGGTGTAGAGGGGGAGTCCACAATTGGAATGATGGAATGAGTGGGAGATGGGACAGCTGGGATAGGTGAAAGTGCATGGGCTTGAGTAGGGGAGTAGGGTGCAAGGGCAACTTCCTCCAAAGTAGGTGCAGCTGAAAAGCTGGTCACCAAAGGTACTGGCAGAGATGTTTCAAGAAGTGGGGCAGCTAAAGAGCTGGTCACCACAGGAGTTGGCAGAAGTGGATCGGGCAAAGTTGCTTCTGACAAATTTGGATCTGGCAACATGGCAGGGGCAGGCTCAATTGTAAGCTCAAATGCAGCTGCAGGGGTGGCTTCAGGTGGAGGCTCATCGGCAGATGTGGGTTCTGGCTCACTCACAACTGCAGGTTCAGGTGCAGCAGCAGGGGCATGTGCAGGTTCACCTACCTCTCTCATCCTTCTCAGCATAGCCTGGCTTGTAGTCCAAGCCTTTTTCCCAAAATTGTGAGGGGTAATGACTTCAAATGGCTCCTCACTATCAATGTCGAATTTGGCTCTAAGGAGGGCTGTGATCAATCTGCCAAATGGTAGGCCATTATCTTCGCTCTTTCTTCATGACTTAGTACTTACATCACCATAGCTTTAAAAAAATTAACATAGGGGCATTGAAAAGCGCCTTGGAGAAATGAAAGAGGGCCTCTAAAATTGGTGTTCTCTCTCTTGGGTGTGCCCGATGACATAAAAGCTGCCTTAAAATGGAATCCATTAATAGAAATTGGGGGCAAGGTCTCTTCTCATGATGTCGCCTGCCCACAATACCTTGGGTTAAATGGGCAGCTATCTCTAAAGAGGCCGTTCGAGCAGCCAAAGGACCAGAGGGATCAAATTGAATGGTATCCCTAAAGCGTTCCCTATGTCTTCAAATGTCACAAGAAGATCGCAATCATCAATGAAAATTACAAGGGTAGGGACATCAAGATCTTTTCCGTGACCTTGACTAGGTTTTGGTACCATAACTTCACCATCCTTGGGTAAATTTTCTCCGCAAGGGGGTAAGGATATTGCTTAGTGAAGCCTCTCTAAGGTATCTTAAGGAAGGCAAGCACTCGGTTTGGTGACGAAAAAGTTTCACAACCATCACCTATTAGCTTCGAGCATCAATGAAGGGATTTGGTAGGACCAAATGAATGGGCAGAGGAGTAAGCTCAGCTCGGGCTAGCAAAGCAGTTAGGGTGGGTTCCTCATGTCTAATTTTCTTACCTTTCTCCACCGCGCCTTATCCATTGAAAGTTTCCGTTTAGTTGAAGTTTTGGCTTTTCCTTTTGCTTTTGGGGTCGGTTTGCTTACTTTTTTAGCAGAGGATTTGGAGAACATTGCGGCCAATGATTTCTCTGCTTTTCCAATTCTAGATTGATGTAAAAAAATGCCCAAAATAGATGCGATACGTAATCACTTACTAATGATAACCAGAGAGAATGGGTAGAGAAATACCGAGATCTAGGGTTTATGTTTGAACGAGTTGTTTGCTTTGCAGAAATCCCCCAGATTACAAGCTGAAATCCTTCTCTGAAAATGCAAATGATCTACACAATCAGTTACAAAAGGGTAGTAAACTTGTTAACTCGTGCAAGGAGAGAGCGAAGTAGGGTAGCAGTGAAGAGTCGCTCTGCAGAAAGAGTTTGAAATGAAACCCCGACTTCGAAAGGGGTTTAAATATACTCAAAGTTAATATCGCAAAGCGCCTTTAAGTTTTCGAAAAGTTCCAAAAGAGACCTTTTTACAATTGCGAATGGCATCAGTACCATTCAACAAGTTAACAGCTTCAGAAACATCATTTCGCAAAGGAATTAGCTTCAGAACTATCTTTTCGAAAAGAAAATGGCTTCAGCACCAACTATTCGAAAAGCACATCTTTGCTTTCGAGCAGTTCATTACAGCTCCAGAGTCTATTCGAAAAGCAATTTGGACTTTGCGAAAAGTGAATTATGACTTTGCGACTGAACTTTAAGCATGTTTAAACTATGCGAAAAGAGATAAAAGCAGAAACAGAGGAAATAAGAAAAAACTATGATATACAAACATAATGTACAGTTTTCTACCATTAAATTTTTGGAGATTCGTGATGATAGATGGGTAGCACAGGCTCCTGGGTATTTTCAATGCATGGTTTGAGCCTCTGACCATTGACCTTTATGATTCTTCCATTACTTGGATCAAGGATGTCAACAGCTCCCGAAGGGGCTGCTTGAATGACAGTGTATGGCCCTTCCCATCTGGATCTCAATTTTCCTGGGAAAAACTTGAGCTTTGAGTTAAATAACCATACCTTAGAACCAGCTGTGAACTCTTTTCTCAATAAATTTTTATCATGAAAAGTTTTGACTTTCTCTTTATACAATCTTGAATTGGTGTATGCATCCATTCGCAGCTCTTCTAACTCAGCAAGTTGCAATTTCCTGTGATTACCAGCAGTAGTTAGATCCATGTTCAATGTTTTAATGGCCCAAAAAGCTTTATATTCTAACTCCACTGGTAAATGGCATGCTTTGCCATAGACCAACCTAAATGGGGACATACCAATTGGGGTTTTATAGGCTGTCCTATATGCCCACAATGCATCATTCAGCTTAAAGGATCAATCCTTTCTGTCCTTCTTCACAGTCTTTTCCAAAATATGTTTGATTTCTCTATTGAAATCTCCACTTGTCCACCTTGGTTTGTGGATGATATGGAGTGGCTACTCTATGAGTCAGTATTTCTTCAACAATGTTTCAAAATGTCTATTACAAAATGGCTTCCCCATCACCGATAATGGCTCTGGGAAAACCAAACCTGGAAAAAATGTGATCCTTAAGAAATTTCAAAACCACTTTGTGATCATTTGTTTTAGTAGCTGTGGCTTCAATTCATTTGGATACATAATCCACAGCTACTAAAATGAATTTATTCCCATTGGAAGAAGGAAAGGGACCCATGAAGTCTATCCCCCAAACATCAAACAACTCAACTACCAAAATAGGTTGTAAAGGCATTGAGTTTCTCTTGGAGATGCTGCCTAATTTCTGACAGTTCTGGCAGGACTTACAATGTTGCAGGGCATCCTTGAAAAGTGTGGGCCAATAAAATCCACACTGCAAAACTTTTGTAGCAGTTTTGTTCCCACTAAAATGACCTCCACAGGCCTGTTCATGACACATAGAAAGTATTCTATGAAATTCTTGATCAGGGACACATTTTCTTATTATTTGATCTGCACAACTGTTAAACAGATAAGGATCCTCCCAGATGAAGTGTTTATCCTTTGAGAAGAAAAGATCTTTATCCATTCTATTCCAATGGTGAGGAATTCTTCCAGTAGCCAAAAAGTTGACTATGTTGGCAAACCAAGGAGTGTGTATACTAATGGCAAAAAGTTGCTCATCAGGGAACGATTCATTGATAGGCAACCTATCAATCTCAGCAGTTAAAATTCTGGAGAGGTGATCAGCCACCACATTCTCCACCCCTTTTTTATCTTTAATCGAGATCAAATTCGTAATAGGAGAATCCACGATTAATCTTGGTTTGGTGTCCTTCTTAAGAAGGTATTTCAAGGTAGTGGTCGAACACCACTATTTGTGAACCCAAGACATATGACCCTGAATTTTCTAAAGCAAAACAATTGCCACAGCTCCTTCTCGCTTGTTGTGTAATTGAGTCATGCATCAATCATTGATCTCTGGAATAAGCTATGACATGAGGCAGCTTATCTTTTCTTTGTCCAAGGACAGCTCCCAAAGCATAATCAAGCATCACATCATTCAAAAGGTAATGAATAACTGGAGATCAATATTGGAGCTGAAATCGCATGCTTTTTAGGAATTCAAAAGCCTTCATGCATTCATTATTGAAAACAAAAGGGACATCTTGGCACAACAAATGACAAAGAGGTTTAGTTATTTTCAAGTCCTTGATGAACCTTCATAAAATCCAAGATGTCCTAAAAACTTCTGATTTGTTTAACAGTTTTGGGAGGTGGTAAATGTGCAATTAACTCAATTTTTGCTTTGTCCACCTCAATGCCCTTGTGGGAAACAACATGGCCAAGGACAATGCCCTGGGTGACCATGAAACGGCTCTTTTCCCAGCTCAAAACCAGATTGGTTTCTTCGCATCTTTGTAGTACCAATTTGAGATGGTGTAAACACTGGGAAAAATCGTTGCCATAGATTGAGAAATCATCCATAAAAATCTCCATAAACTGGTCAATCATATCAGAAAAAATTGCATACATGCATCTTTGGAAGGTAGCAGGAGCATTACAAAGACCAAAAGGCATTCTCCTATAGGCAAAAGTGCCAAAAGGGCACGTGAATGTGGTCTTTTCTTGATCTTGTGGGTACACAGGAATCTGGTTGTAACTAGAGTAACCATCAAGAAAACAGTAATAAGCTTTTCCTACTAGCTTATCTAAGATCTGATCAATGAATGGGAGGGGGAAATGGTCTTTTCTGGTCATTGCATTTAATTTTCCGTAATCAATACAGACTCTCCATCCAGTTGTTTGCCTGGTTGACATAAGCTCACGTAACGAGGTTACAATGATTGATTCCAGATTTCTTAGGTACCACCTGTGTGGGTGCTACCCAAGCTGAATCTGAAATGGGGTAAATGACCTCTGCATCCAACAACTTAACAACCTCTTTCATGACGACTTCTTGCATATGAGGGTTCAACCTTCTTTGCATTTCTCTAGAAGGCTTTGCATCTTCTTCCAAGTGGATTTTGTGCATGCAAACAGCTGGACTGATTCCTCCTAAATCAGCAATAGTCCAGCCAATTGCCCTTTTATGTTCTTTCAAGACTATCAAGAGCTCTTCCTCTTGCTCCTTTGTGAGAGAGGACGAAATAATGGTAGGCAATGATTTATGATTACCTAAGAACACATACTTTAAATTTTCTGGCAGCTGCTTTAGTTCTAAATCAGGTGGGCTGAGAAAAGAAGGTAACAAAGGTACCTTAGATGTTTGTGGAAGGGGGAGAGTAGCAGGTTTCCAAGAAGAGAAACTTGCTGATTGATTAAGAGTTCTTTGCACAACATTTATTTCCTCAGAATTTGAGATACAACTTGCTTTATTTTCAGCATATCCCCAAGCATCTTTAACATCTGTGGTGAAATCTTCACCCTGCAGAAATTGTTGTAAAGTCCCTTCCACAAGTTCATCCAATAGATCAACATGAAAACATTCTTCAGAGCTGAATTGAGGCTGTGTGACTGCATTATAAACATTTAATTTTACTTTCATGTTTCCAAATGAGACTTCCATAATACCAGACCTGCATTGAATGCAAGCATTTGTCAGAGCTGTGAATGGTCTTCCCAAAATGACAGGATGGAAGTTTTGCTTTTAGTTGGTTCCATATCCAAAACTAGAAAATCAGCGGATAGAAGAATTTATCTACTCCCACCAATACATCTTCAATCATCCCTCAGGCTTTCTTTCGATCATCGCTCTAGTTGTAACACCACATGAGTGGGTTTAATTCTCCCAAACCTAGTTTCTCATATCTGAATATGGAAGTAGGTTGACACTAGCACCCAGATCTAATAAAGACTTTTCAATGGTGTGTTCCCCAATAATGCAAGGGATTGTGGGGATTCGGGATCTTGAAGTTTAGGAGGTGTAGCAATGGATAACACTGGTTAATTCTTTCCACAAAGAAAGACCTTTTTGGACAATGTATCCTAGATTGTCTTTTGTGAGTGCAAACATCTTTCAAAAATTTTGCATATCGGAATTTGTTTGATTGCCTCAAGCAAAGGTAAATTTATCTTGACTTGCTTGAAAGTCTCCATCATCTCATCTATTTTGTGTTCCTTTATCAAAGGGGATACAGATTTCATTGCATGAGGAAATGGTAAATGAGGAACTAATCTTTCATCTGACTTTAGAAGTGTTTTCGAAATTTTTTACTTTTTCATTTTTCATTTTTTTTGGTTTTTTGGTACATCAACCTCTATCACTATCTTTGCTCTTCGCATATCTTTATCCGCTTCCTCATTTCTTCTTCTTCTTCATACCACTTTGTTATCTATCATTTTCCACTTCTCAAAGTGGTGACAGCTTTTACTTCTTCATGTGAATTAGAAGCTTCTCCAACCATGAATCCTTTGGGATTGTTCAAAGGTTGGTTGGGTAACTTTCCTTCCTCTCTTTTTGCCAAGGTATTTGAAAGTCGTCCCAATGTTTCTTCAATCTTCTTTATGCTCCGGCCGTGAAAATTCATGCTTGAGTTAAAGATTCTAAATTCTAAGTGAACTTAGGACTTGATCTTCAAAAGAAAGGGACGGAAGGGTTTTGAACTGGGCAAATCTACACGTGTTGTTGTGGAATGGGTCACTTTGAAAGTTTGGTTTGACATAAAATTCAATACGGGTGCGCCATTTGATTCTTTGGTTGTTGCTGTTGTTGGGATTGGTAATTCCCTTGGTTCCACCTCAAATTGGGGTGTGCCCTCCATGGATATTCATTTGACTGCATCTGTCCAAATGATTGAGCAGCATGAGCTTGTTCCACCATTAAATCTGGGAACTGTGATGCAGCAGGACATTGGTCAAGTGAATGAGTAGGGGACTGGCATATCAGACATGCCTCCTCTACTCTTGAAATATTTGGAGTTTTAAGTGAGTCCATCAATCTATCAAACTTTGTGGTTAGATTGTCCATCTTTCTTTCCAACTCATTCACCTCAGATCATCCCTTTGGTGGGTTGGTGGTTGTTTAACCTAGCAGGATTTTCAATTTCTCTTGACAGAGATTCCTGCTGAGTTGAGTTTTCACCAATCACCTCAAATAAGTCCCAAACCTCTTCAACTATTTTTTGCAAGTAAGTGCCTCCACAGGAGGCATCCACCATATTTTTGCCTTTTTGATAAATTCCTTGATAGAAGCTTTGAACCAGCTGCCACCTAGGAATTTGATGATGAGGACATTGCCTTAACAGTTCCTTGAATCTTTCCCATGCTTCATGGAAAGTTTCAGTTGAGTTTTGGGAGAATGAAATGATACTTTGTCTCAATTGGCTTGTTTTAGACATTGGGAAATATTTGGCTAAGAATTGACACTGCAAATCATTCCAAGAAGTGATACTGTTTGGTGCTAACATGGATAACCATGCTCTAGCTTTATCATTTAATGAAAAAGGAAAGAGCCTAAGCTTGGTTGCTTCTGGACCCAGTCCAGCTATGTTGAATGTGGTGCAAAGAGCCAAGAATTCATCCACATGTTTGTATGGGTCTTCCTTACTCAACCCATGGAAGGAAGGAAGCATTTGGATAGTTGATGACTTGATCTCATAATTTCCTTCAACAGTAGGAAATTGAATGCAAAAGGGAGAATTATAAGCACCAGGTGCAAAGTAATCCCTCAAAAGTCGAGGTTCTTCACCCATAGTAGCAGAATTCTGTGTTGTTTGTTTGGTTCGTAGTAGCCTTTCAACTTCTAAATTCAGTGGGACAATCTCAGGGCTGAGAGTCCTCCTACCAAACATACAACTCAGAAAAAAAAATCTGATTATTCACAGCAAACCTTTAGAATTTCATTTTAAGTAGTTTCCCTTCTTCAAAAATTGGACATGAATAACTGCACAGGTATAAACAATAGAATAATTTAGTAATGATATAAAAAATAAAAGAAAAAAAACTTAGGTCTACCTATTTTAGAACAAATTCCCAACAGCGGCCAAAACTTGTTGTTCATTCTTAGTGTGCTTGATTTATGTGTGTTTTGAAAAGCAGTTTATAATTTGCTAAATTATATCTAATCTAGAATATTAAAAATAAAGAAATATCGACAGTAGAAGTGAATTAGCCAAGATCAGGCCAATTGTAGCAAGTTTTAAAAGTAAGTGAGTGAAAAGATCGTCCTGAGAGAATTTGTTTAAAATGCTAAGATAAACCTCGATCTCGAGCTACCAGATCTGGCTTCTTATCCTATCTAGAAAGCTGATAAGATGAGAGGTTTGAATTTTTCACGTTTAACAAACTAAAAACAAAGAAAATTTTAAACTAAATGATCCAGATCCGAGTTGGGGGAGTGATTGAAACAAAGATGGAGAAGTAATATCTAAATCTGATTTGGTCTTTGAAATCTAATGAGAATAACTGCAGCTCAGTAGAGGTGTTCCAATCTTCATCTGGCTACAAGCGCAGATGTAAGAGAAATAAATCTAATTTAAGGATTAGGTTTAAGCTTATGGCTATGGTCTGTCCACTTTAATGGCCACAAACCATCCAATATTCTTTAATCCAAAGCCTTAGTTTAGAACAAGAAGCATCACTACAAATGCCGTGAGAGATTAGGTTACCAACACTAATTCTCACAGGATTAATGAATCAAGGGAAATTGCATGAAAAACAGTAAATCTAAAGGAGTCTAATGCAATAAGGAGATCAGAGGGAACCCTTAACATGAGTCCAATTGAGAAAATACGGTTTACAGTAACCTTTTCAAATCCACCGTTATAATTATAGAGCGCAGCTTAAACAGCTCTCATATTTGTAGTCTTGAATACAACTCTCTTTTGAATTATAGAAATGTCTTACAGCTCTTAATTGCAAGTCAAAGTGAAGCTATTATAGGGATTTCAGACAAACTATCTGGTTTGGAAATGGGGGAATAGGAATGAAACTCAAAATCTGGATGCCCAAATTGGGCAAATGGTTCGTCTATTTATAGTTTTTCCCAAGTCCAGCTCAGATGTGTTTCAACCAATCAGAGGTGCTCATAATGTATTGACCAATGGTGGTCGAGCACGAGGATCCAGATCTGTTCTGGCCAATCAGAATTCTTCGATCTGGTTCAGCCAATCAAGTGATAGAAGCATCAATTCTGTTATGTAATTCAAAAATCTGTTTGAGCTTCTAGAAGTTCCCGTCAAGTAATTTCATCTTTGGGTGTTCACATGGGGTGGAATATGCCTTTGGTTCGTGCTCAGAATCTTTCGGAATGTCCTTGGGTTTTAAAATGCATTGGGACGCGTGATTCGAATTGCCCTTGTTAAAGCTGCGAATCTCCAGAATACCTTTTCGCAGAGCTTAAGGGCCTTTTCGCAAAGTGCTGTGACTTCTGAAGCTCTTTTCGCAATGTTCAATCTCTTTTCGAATTGTGTTTTCTCCTTTTCGCAAAGTTCAATCTTCTTTTCGAAGAGTTCAGATGCTCTTCGAAAACTAAGCCTGGAGTTTTAGTCCTTTTCGCAGAGTTCCAGTTTCTTTACGAAAAGTGCAGGTTCTTTGCGAAAAGAACTCTGTAGTGCATTTCTCTGTTCGAATTGTTCCCTGCTTCTCTTACAGGTCTTTGCCTCTTCCTTTTAGACCTTTCCACAGCTGATGAGGTTGTTTCTTCACTTCCTTCCTTTGGACTGACATGGATTGTCATCTTTTTGGCACTTTTGAGCTGCTTTTATGGTTAAGCCTGTCTTTATTGTTAGCTGCAACATAGGCACTTAAAACACTTATTTAGTTCTCTCAAAAGGTCTATCAAGACTTAAGTTTAGGGGTGAAAAATGATATTTTTCACTTGTCAACAAGCGGGCCATCTCACAATGATAAGCTTACAAAAGCGGAAGCAAAGTGCGCAAAGCGAAAACATAACAGAGCTATAACAATAACAAAATAGAAATATAATCCCAAAACTAACCATCACACACAAGTATCTGATAACTACACACCATTCACACATATACCCAAAATGAACATCCACCGGTGAAGGCCGGCCTTCACCTAAACAGTGGAGCAAATATTCACAATTGTATTTAGTTTACACCATACTGCACTGTATATCAAAAACCCCAAAAATCTCAGCTCTAAACTATAAGTCAGCTAACAATAGAAACCTTTAGGTGGTTCCTCCTCATCCTCAGGATTGTAATCCGGATCCTCTTCTTGCTCCGGATCCCGTTCTAGTTCAACTCCTGCAGTTGTGACGTATAGTCGGGGAATGAGCTACAACCCAAGCTCAATAGGGAATCACAAAGCTAAACCACAATTTTATCATTCTCATTCATGAATCTTGATGCATAGATGGAAATAAGGTTAAATCAAGAAATTCTTTAATTAAAAGTCAAAACTTATTCGTTCATGAACGCAAGTAATCAGGTTTCAAAATAATGCATATCAAATCAAGCGAGCATATCAGAAGCATGGGAACAAATCAAGAGAGTACATCACTAGAATGTGTAGCAAGAAAGCCCCTGAGCTACGTTAACAGGGTCACTTGAACCAAGACATCGAGCCCCTGAGCTATGTTAATAGGGTCACTCAATTCAAGAAGCCAAGCCCTTGAGCAAGTTAATAGGGTCACTTGAGCCGGATTGCCAAGCTCTTGAGCAAGTTAGCAGGGTTACTTGAGCCATTACTAAGCCCCTGAGCAAGTTAATAGGGTCACTTGAACCAGATCTTACAATCACAGAGACACGAAGCATGACATGGGTCACATAGCATATACACGATTTAAACAAACAATAACTGAACTTATCGAGTTGATCACATGATAAATCAAAAGTTAGGTACATAAGCTGAGAACAATGACATAAATCAAACATAGGATTTTGAATGCGTATCGAAATTATATGCAATATCAAATCAAGATGTGGGTACAAAACATGCGATTCAAGTGCGTAAATCCAAGATTTATACTCTTCAAAACATGGCAATATTCTTATTTAGCAATTCTAGAAAATATCAGTATATACTACTTGCATCAATAACATGAATTTTAATAAAACAAGGATTCAGCAAGATGTTCTTCCCTACCTCAAGTGTCGGAACCTTGCAAATCAAAAGCCCACGAATCAAGTCTGACTCTCTCTCAAATGGTCCTCGTATTCATCCTAAATTATATGTCACATATTTACCAATGATTAATGAGTCATCATGACAAAAGCAAGGATTCACAAGGCGTTACAAGACACGAAATCCCAGGCTCACAACCAAGGGATACCTTGCTGTGGCGAGATGCAAGGTCGTCGTGGTGAGGTCCTCAGGTGCCACATGACTCCATGCATTCTCGCCACGACGAGAAAATCTAGAACCAAATTGGCCTAAAATTCAAGGTAGCACTCATCGCGGCGAGTGCTTCAGGTCTTTTCTCGCCACAGCGAGACTCCATGTCGCTGCAGCGAGCCTCAACAACCCGCTATGCTTTTGTTCTTCCTCCTTGTTTCAAAAATTCAAACTTTTTTGTATAATCCTCCTACAGACCTAGTGGAGCCACTCATGACAAGATTTCACTACACATAGACTCTATCCTATTTAAATCGCACGAGACACGATCCGAAACCCCAGAAATTGAAGAATTCGATTTCTAAGTTCTTCATGCATCCAATTTATGATGTTTTTGAGGCATGCATTTCTAGAACTTGAATTAATAGGGTCAGATTTGGGAAAATTGAGTTTCCCAACACTCATTTGATTATGCATGCATGCATTTTGAGGCATCAGACCTCAAGAATTCGGCTATGAGGTATCTCGCATGTCCGATTCCCAAAATTCAGCGCATGAAATTCTAAATCTCGCATGAATCGATCCTAAATCTAGGAACTAAGATTTATGAAGTAGAGTTAGACTGATTACCGTAACAGATTCTTTGCATGTGAAGTCTCCGAGCTTCGTAGAAGAGATATCTCGTGGTTCATGTGATCAACCGTCCGATTCTTTGATTGCAAGGGTTTGTAGTTTGGTGAATCGTTGCGAATATCGTACTAGCAAAGATTTCTTCATGGTCGTCGGTTGGTTTGGAGAGATCGAATGGCTGGGGAGCTTTTCCAAGCGGAAGACGAGATGTAGGGAATAAGGCTCTCTCTTATTCTCTCAATCAATTTCAAATCCCATGCATAGCTTATGCATGTGGGACATAATTTATAACATGAGTGTCTAATTCAGTGTGAAATCAGCACACACAGTTGGGTGCACGGGTCTTAATCATAAGGCTAAACATTTTGGGTTTTAAACCATGGGCTAGATTAACAAATGGGTACGCTTTCTCGGGTTTTTAACTAGCGGTCCGTCTTAAGGCCTTCATCACTGGGTCTTACTCGAAGGGCCTAATTAACATGGGTCCTGTCCCATACACACTGAATTCCTACAGATAGACTGGCTCACCCTAGTCATCTGGCATACATCAACTTAGGTTTTTAATATTAGTACGTACCTATGCATTTGGGTTCGAGAAAATTTCAGGGTGTTACCGAAAGTAACCCAGAAAAAGCACGTACCAACAGTGGGGTAGGGGACTATTTATAGGTAGTCAAGCAATTGTATGTAAGTGGGCATGTGCACAAGTCGGGACTTGTGTAGACCTTTTGTGCGTAATTGAATTGGGCATAGGGTTTCCTACGCATAATTGCCTGGAAGTCGATCACTAACCTGGGGATGACCGACTAACTAGCTGAGCCGGGTATTATAGTCCTAATTCAACTGGACTAATTATGTGCATGCAGCCATGCGCATAATTTGGGACTATGGGCAGTGCACGAAAGTATGGTCTCAGTCCAACTTGGATTAATTGTGCGCACGCGGTCCTGCACACAATTGAATTATGCGCATACTCTTATGCGCATAATTCGGGATCTTTCGGGCTGGGTTGGGTTATTTGGATTTCATGTTAAGGATTGATAGGCAGGTAGGCTAGTCGAGACTGACAGACATATATATTTATATCTAATATCATTTAAGTAAATGTCATACTTAAGATATTACATGTAAATAACGAATTACCCCCTATTTGAATTCAATAAAAATAGTCTCAGATAAAAAATCTCAAAGAATAAAAAATCAACTTTCCAGTTCAAGAACAAAATATGATTTTTTGTAATTTAGTCAAATTTCTAAGTTTCAAATGGCAAGTCTTTTTGCAAAACTTTAAAGCCTATAAATTCTATCATATTAAAGTATTGCTAAACTACCAAAGTCCAACAAAAAAAGTTCACATCTGGGCTTCCAAATGGGGGATATATTGTCAAGGTTCTGGCTCGATCTTTGACCTTCGGTCAACAAGGCATGAGGCCTAAAATATAATAGTTAGGACTTCACATATGATCTAGAAAGGTAAAAAATGGGGTGTCTACAAATATTAATTGGAGTCGTAAGATTTAAGTTTGGTTTGATTTCGAGAGTGGGAAGAATGATATATCTATGGATTGGTTCAATGATTGATTATGGAGTGAGTGAAATGGATGGTTTGGAGGCATGTTTGATAATAGATTCGGGTTTGAGGATTAGTTTTGAAGTTGGTGAGGTGATAATTTTGGTAGTGAGTTCAAATTATGAAATAGGTGTGGAGATTGGTTCAAGAGTTGATTCTAGGATCGGTGGGGCAATGCGCTTGATAATAGGTTTGGGTTTGATTAATTTTGAAGTTGGTTCAGAAGCAAGAGGGCTAGTGATGTTAGGAATGGATTCGATTATGGGTTTAGGTTCAAAGTTTAGTTTTGGGATTTGTGGGATGATTGGTTTGGATGTTGTAGTATGTTGATAGATTGGTTCGGGAGTTGCTTCTAGAACTAATAGATGAGTTTGTTCAAAGATTGATCGTAAAGTCGGTTTAAGTGTTGGCTCAGGGAGCGTGAGGATCGATTAATTGGCGGGTAAGTTATCATGTTTAAAGGTAGGTCGGGTTGGTTCGGGGATAGATTTGTTGATCTTAAGGTTTGATTGGGTTGATTCGGAATTGTATTTAGTGATGGGATATGTTCAGAGAGTCACAGTTCTAAGATCCAGATACTTAGAGTGTGCATATCTGCTCTATTTTGAAATCTCATAGCTAACCTCGACTTTTTCAGAGAGAATAAGAAAAATATTGTGTGTTGAGAATGAGAAGGCAAGGGCCTTATTTATAATATGAGATTGTTCATATGCTAGGAGTCCAAAGTATAATATGAAATTATACGTTGGACGTTCAATGTATAATCCGAGTTATATGTTGGGAGTCCAATATATAATGAATTATACACTATGGTTATAGCGTAAAATCCGGGCGACCTCAGAGAAATTGGTCAAGTGATCGGCTGGTGACCGGATTGGCCTGGACACAAACTCCGAGTAGTACTTTCCTCAATTATACGTTGTAGGAACAACTTATAATCAGGAAGTCAGAGAGAGTTAGAGTTCCAGTCTAATACATATTATACATTGAAAGTTCAGCGTATAATCAATTATACGCCGAGGTTTCAGCATATAATTCCCAAAATGAGGGTTTTTGAGGTTTCTGGTTAAGTAAGTAAATATCATTACTCTCTCTTTTCCACTTACTTAAGATATTACATGTAAATAATGAAATACCCCCCATTTAAATTCAATAAAAATAGTCTTGGATCAAAAATCTCAAAGAATAAAAAGTCAACTTTCCAGTTCAAGAACAAAATTTGATTTTTTACAATTTGGGCAAGTTTCTAACTTTCAAATGACAAGCCTTTTTGCGAAGCTTTAAAGCCCATAAATTCTATCATTTCAAAGTATTGCTAAAATACCAAAGTTCAGTAAAAAAAGTTTACATTTGGGCTCCCAATGGCGAATATATTGTCAGGGTTCTAGCTCGACCTTTGACTTTCGGTTAGTAGAACCTGAGGCTTAAAATATAATAGTTAGGACGTCACATATGATCTGGAAAGGTAAAAAATGGGGTGAGCATCTCTTATTGAATCGATCATCTCTTATTTCAATAAGAGATGATCGATTCAATAAGAGATGCTCACCCCATTTTTTACCTTTCCAGATCATATGTGATGTCCTAACTATTATATTTTAAGTCATCTCTTATTGAAATTTAAGTCATCAAGGTGCCCATTTTCTAATGATCTTATGAATTTTCCTGATTCAAGTCAACTATTTGACTGCTCATCGATGGACCAATATTTCTCAATCCTAAATGAGTATCCTATGTATTCTAGGTGAGTCATCCTAGATGGGTATCATTTATATGGCCTAGGAGTATCTTAGGTGAGAATCCTAGAGAAGTATCTCAGGTGAGCATCCTAGAGAAGTATCTCAGGTATGTATCCTGTATATTTATCCTAGAGGGGGATTGTTACTTTCTATTTTTGATTATCCGAGTTATCGGTTCGGGTTCAGGTCACATTTTAAGGCTTCGATCAATTTTTTCCCATTTGAGCATCGTGAAGCTCTTCAGAGCATCAAGAGGTATTTATTTGTGTTTTTCGGATATGGTCCTTGGGTCCACTCCTTTCTCATTAAAGACTCGCGTTGGGTCATAGGTCCAATAGGCTACAGCCTTATTTTAGTGATTGGGCCTCAAGGTGCCAACCACTTGTCCATTCTGGCTCTTCAGGTCGGGTATTTAGACTCAAGCAAATCCAAACTACGAGTTCAAGGTCCAAGGGTCATCTCCAAAGTGTTTTGGGTCTTTACTAAATCCAACTCTAGGTATACAGGCCTTTTAAAGGTCCAGGGCTATAAATGGGTGCATTCATTCTCTGTGGAGTGCCTTTATCAATTTTTTTTCAAATTTTGGGCTGGGTAACAGCTTAGAAATTCATCTAAGGCTTACTGAGCCATGAGCCTGGTATTTGGGTCCTTAATAAATTTTATTTACAATTTCTTAATATTTTAGGCTTTTGGGACATCTAAATGTCTAGTCCAATGACTTAGTTGACGAAGTCAACTCAAGTCTCATTACCAAAATATCCTCTCAGTAATTGTTGTGATATGTTATTTCCCAGATGGTCACAGGTTTCAAGGTTTTGACCATATTCTTTTAAATTGCAGATTTTTCCACAGGTGTACCGAACACTCTGTAGTAAATCGTTCACCATTTTCAATTCCGATCTAGTTTTCGAGTCCTACAAAAATTGAGTGAAAGAGTATTGGTAGCCGCATCTTCCCAAGTGGTGCCCCTCAAAAATATGATCATACTTGATCATGTCGATAGATTATAGAGATCTATCTTCCTTTATCAGGTTATCAGACAATATTTATTGGTCTTCAGAACCGGGTCTATAACTCTTTGTGCCGATTTTGATATCGTGCACTCAATGGCTGGAAATCTCAGAGAGTTATCTTTAAATTATTTTTATATCTTAAGGGTAAAATGTCTAAGTATCCTTACGGAATGAGGTCCATCCGATCAGAGGTCAGTTCTAATTACAGGCTGAGTGCCACACGACACACTTTTGCGTCATGACTTTTCAGATTTTCCAGTCGATAATAACTATGAAGTTATCACATGAAATTTACCCAAGTCTTAGGGATAGGTCAAGGTCTGACCTTGATTTATCCCATATTTTTATAAAGGGGTCTTAGGCACGGAAATCATAGCTCTTCGAGGGCTCAGATTTCTTGTTCAACAGGACTAATCCGCCGCCTTGTGCTCCGAGTTCCATAAAATTCAAACTATGGGGAGTCAGGGTCTAAAATTTTAACTAGGTATCGGGAACCCATTAATTTACTTATCTTGATTTTTCAGAAAAATTTCAATTATTATTTCAATTTATTTTTCTCTCGGGTTTGGGAGTAGTCTGTTGTGGGCTGCAAGGCCTACAGACTTGGGCTATCAATGGGGTCCACCTAGTGGTCCCTCTCATGCCAAACTTTTTCGGGTTTCAACTCGGGATGACTCTACATTGATCCCAGATCAATCAAGGTCTCTTCTTGGATCCATCCTATTGATTTAATTGGCACGAATCATTTTTTGGTACTATCCTATTTGTCGGGTACAATTCTAAGCTTATATCGGGCAATTTCGGGATAGCTTTAAGAGCCATCCAATCAATTCAAATTTTCAGGTAATATTCTTTTTTTTCAAATCATTTTCTATTCAGAAATCAGTTTTACAAAAATCAGGCTTTTCAAATCAAGTTTTGATCAGATTTTGAAAATTCATTCGCTACGGGTACTATTGGCTACATTACCCGAATCTCCGGGATTTCATCCATAAACAATCGATCACTGTTGATCATTCATGATCCAAATTAGTCACGAGCTTCTAAATTTTGGAATCTCATAAGGCCACAGGTCAATTAAAATGGTTCAACTTTGATCAATAGACCATCTAATGGTTCTGATCAATGTTACACTACTAGTAATCATACATCAAAATTTTCCTACACAAGCATCTATTACCAATCAAATTTTTACGATCAAATATCATAATTCAAACACACATTTTTTGAGATATAGTAATCTATCCAATCTCATCACTGAGTCAAAATCCCATGATAAAAATCAGATTTTTCTATATTTTCTAGGCAATTATACTAAGCATAGTAACTCATTCAATCAATCCCAAATTCAAACAATCATAGCCATCCGATCATTCTATCATTAAAATCAGTAAATCAAATAAATTTTTCTGAGATGAAACCTCACAAAACTCAGTTAACTACAACCACTAACATGCTCAGAATTTAACACTACTTTGATGGAAAATGTGACAAGTTTCAATACTACACTACACATAGTCTAACTACCATCATGCATCTATAATCATTCAAATTCATCATCATCAAACTAGAAAATCACAGTAAATTTTTTGAAATTCCACATCAGTATTTCATCTTAAACTAAATCAATATCATGCCACAATTTTTTCATTTATTATTATTTTTATACTATGAAAAAGAAATAGTAGAAATCAAAACTACACCACACATAGTGTGCTAGTTATCATCATGCATCTCTAACGATTCATTTATTCCTAATATCAGTGATCAAAAATCTAAATTTCTAAGATCAAAACCAGCTAATCTAACCATCATATCCCACAAATGTCATCTATATGGTCCACTTTATCTAAATAAAATAGCATAAAAATATAAAGCTAAAAAAATTGAAAACATCAATGCTATGGGATTCAATTTGATCAAGACCATTCATTCTTTTTCAAAAAATATGATAACAACTCAGAATTTCTGAGATCAGATGGTTCTAATGGTGGTATCATATGGAGGAGGAGTCATGCTAAGGCTCAATGGCACATGATCTTTACTCAAACCCTAATTTTATCAAGATTGCTCCAAAAGTAATCCTAGGCCATTCGATCAATTACAAGAGTAATGTGTGATCATCAAGATCACACACATTACTCCACATCTCAGGTCACAAAATCAGTGTTTAAAAATCAGAAACGAATTTCAAAGAAAACCTTTTGTAAAAGATAACATTTTCAAAGCATTTTTACACAAATTTTAGGTCATTGATGGACATAGTCCAAGTTTGACCGATTTAGACCATTGGATGGCCTTGCATGATCACAAAATTCATATGCATGGCCTCCTATGGTTCTGTTTTAACCATGCTCCAGAAAAATTTCAAAAGCTCAAACAAAAATGCAATATTCAAAGCCAAAATCGAAATTTTCCTACACTATGATGAACATAGTTCATCCTTGTCTAATCTAGACCATTGGGTGGCCTTGAATGATCATTAGGATCACATGCATGACATACAAAGTTCTGGTCTAACCAATATTCCAGAAATTTTTAAAAATTTCAAACCAAAAACAAAATTTCTTCTACAAACTTTCAAGAAATCCTACATTGTAGACACCCAAATTTGGCCCAAGGCCCGATCGAAACACATTTCGAGAGAGGCGCATTTCTGAGCTTTTGATGGCATGTATGGAACCCTTAGGAATCACTCTAAAACCTTAGGAATCACTCTAGATCCCTTAGAAACCAACCCCAAACCTTTAGAAACCAACCCCGACCCTTAGAACCCTTCTCGAACCCTAACCTAACCTTCCCAGGCGATAAGGATGAGGGGTGCACCAGAACTGATTACGACCCTCTACAGTGACCAACTCTTATACCATTGAAGAGTAGAGGTCGTTAGCTTTCCAACGGTCCAAGAATTGCCCCAATCAGAGGTATATATCAGAAGATATGGCAGTCCGAACTCGGAGGGCAAGAGGGTAATTTCAAGTAGGCCCCTTAGGGATTTGGCGCGACTATTAGTTGCGCCAGGCTACTTCTCCCCAGAAATGGTCTGGCACAACTAATAGTTGCACCAGGTATAAATTTTGCCTGGCGCAATTATTAGTTGCGCCAGACCAATTCTCCAAGATTTTAAGCCTGGCATTAGTTGTGCCAAGTTTAAAAGGTGGCCCCCACCCCGCGAGCTAACTTCCAGACACAGTTCTTCACTATTTTACTATGCATTTGCCTGGTGCAACTAACAGTAACTATGGGATTTTGCCCCGAATTTCGTATTTAGGGTTTGACTTGTTGACCACCTCGACCTTTGGGGTGTGTTTTGATAGTTTTGTTGCACTCATTCCTTACCTATTTGCAACCCTCCAAGTGGCCTAAAGACTCACCCCATCATCCACCATTAAAACCACCTTCATATCTTTCCAAGCTCTCAAAATCCTAGGAAGCCTTAGATATGAGATTACCTAATTGCTAAACTCATTTAGCTCTTAAGTGGCCTCCTAACCCACCCTTTTCCTATAAATAGAGCCCCCCACCCTTTGGTTTAAGGGTTGAGAAATTTGCTTAAGAGAGAAAGAGTTCAAAGTGAGAAGTTCTTCCTCCCTTTTGTTCACTATTTTCACTCAAATTTTAGAATTTCCCAACCTCATTTCAAGCTTATTCTTGCATCCAAAACCCTTAGCCTAGGTGTGTGTGATCCCCTAGCCTCCCTCCCCTACCTCTTAGCTTTAAGTCTTAGGAGTTAGAACCCCGTTTTCCACCATGCAAGGCCTTCAAGAGCTCATCAAAGAAAGCCACGCAAAGCTCTCCTATGGTGCTACAAGGGCTCGAGGGCTCCGGCTCTCCCTTTTCTTCTCCTATCTCTTTTTGGCATTCCCTACTCTTTCATTTGTGTTGTTACGCCGTCAAATTTTCGGTAGGAACAGAGGGGCACAAATAGGATTGGAGGCCCTTTTGGGCAAGAGGAAGCTATTTTCTTTTCTTTCATTTCATTTTATTTTTGGCCATTAGTAGAGACCACGTTAAGTGGGTTGATTGGGTGTCTAACACCTTCCCGATCGATAATCGAAGCCCCTATCCAAGAGCCTTTGGTGTGGACCGGATTCAGAGTCATATTTTTAGCACTTCGGTGCTCATAAAAATGAACTAGGTATCTCGGGACACCGAAAGCTCCGGGTGGTGACTCTATATTTTTTATTGTTAGAGAGCGCATCGTCACGACGGGACGCATAGATTCCCACGGTTGCACAGATTGCGACTCTGCTGGGGAGTAGCTAGTAGAGCTTCCCCTTGAACTAGGCGTTTTTTTATTTTTCTAACATTTTATTACTATTTTTTATTTTATTTTTGCTATTTTTTTTGTACTCACCTCTCCGATTACGTCAATTTACTCACCCCTACGTTTCCACTTTAAATTTTAGCAGTCTTCGCCTAGTCACTTGACTGACACATTTCTCACTTACCCCTACGATTCGGCTTTAAATTTCAGTAATTTTTGCCTAGTCACTTGACTGGCACATTTTTTTACTCACCCCTACGTTTCCGCTTTAAATTTCAGTAACTTTTGCCTAGTCACTTGACTGGCACCTTTCTTACTTCCCTTTACAATTCGGCTTTAAATTTCAGCACTTTATATTTCCCGCCTAGTCGCTTAACTGGTCCCGTCATTTTTTTTACATTCATATCTTAACAGTGGACGCCGGCCCGTAGTGGCGACACAGAATAATTACCCCCAGTCTTTGAACTAAAGAAAACTTCCAAAAAAAAGAGAAAAGCTTTGAAAAAAATTAAAATTGAACCAAATTAGGGAGCTTAATTAATTTGTTTTGCGGGTAGATTTTTCAAAGGGGTTGGGTTAGGCACACATACAAATACCCGAGTCTTAGTAAGGTGGTAGCCCCTAGTAGTGATGATCCAGAAAAGTCCCAGCCCACCTAGTATCTGAGAAAGCGCTTGCGCTGGAGGTATATCGGGTGGGTTCCCATTTCGAAGCTTAAAACCTTTGGGGAGCGCGTTAGCGAGTTATACCGGACTCAATCCTTTAGGTGCGGTGAGGAGAGAATCGATCACCAAAAAATAGCTCAGTTCTCAGAAGCCTAGCTTCCACAAAATACCAAAAAAGAGACTCATTTCGGGCATCAGTGGCTGTTGTTTTCTATTTTGGAGAGGTAGTTTTTGCCTGGCGCATGTATTAGTTGCGCTAGTGTAAAAACACTGGAAGTTATAACTGACGCAACTAATAGTTGCGCCAGCTTTAAAAACCAAGATTTTACCTTGGCGCAACTAATAGTTGCGCCAGTGTAAAATTCCTCCCCTGCAACCTGGGCGCAAGTATTAGTTACGCCAGGTCTGTTTAGCAGCACCCAGCCTGAATCCTTGGCCCTTTCCACCTCTCGAGTACCCCGATCAGTGTGCATAGTGCCTTGTTTAGGCCCCGCCATCCCCGACACCCAATACGCCCCCGCTGGTCAAGAGAAGGCAACTTCTTTTTGGCTCATTTCGAGGGATCGGGCGTTTGCCTCAGTTTTTGTGCCTTCAATAGATCGAAGGTTCTCCTTCGATTCTTCCGAAGTGCATCAGGATCGTAGCCGCGGGTCTTGAATTAAGGTACGAGAGCCACCCAAAAAGGAAATTCCAAGGCCTCGAAGCCTTTGCTTTTCAAAAATTTTCATAAAATTCAAAAAAATATATATATAATCAAAACCCAAAAAAAATATATAGTTTGTGGTGCCGATAAAACGGCATCATCTTGCCCTCTGCCGTCCCATAGGGGAAGGAGGAGGATTTTTGGGCTTTATCCAAGGCACCCTTACCCGACCCGCTCCCGAAGAATGTCGTGGGTAGTGGACCCGGCTTACGCCGATCCCGACTCATCCCCGCCACATTCTCCAACCCACTCCCATTCGGGAGAAGTTTTTTCCACCATCCCCCTCGCCCAACCCCCTTTTACCATTACCGGCCCATTTGGCACCCCCATTTTCCCAACCACTACCCCCCAAAATATCCAAAATCCAACCCCCCATTCTCCATCTTTTACCCAAACCATGCCCATGCCAAACCCATTTTCTCAACCCACATCCATGCCCCATTTCCCATCTTCCCCCTATAGACCTGATCCACCCACATTCACATACACCACTTCCGCCCTATCCAACCCCCTGCAAAATCTCCCATCCATCATGGTCATGCCCCTTTTTACCGGGGCCATGCCCAACTTTCCTCATCCCTCCTCATCATGCCCCCCATCATCCTAAAACATACCCAATACATCCCCTCATCCACCCCATACCCCCCACCTACCGTGGCCATGCCTGATTATACCGGGGCCATGCCTAATTTTTCTGCCACCTCCGCCCCATCTATACCCAATCACCCCTTAAACCCACCATCCACATCCGATCCTCCTTCCATGGCTATGATGGAGGAGATGTTCCAAGCCTATTCCATGTGGAAGGCTTCTCAAAACACCCCCTCTCCTCCACACCCCATGCCCATGAACCCATCCCATACCCTAGCAAATCTCTATGCCTCACTCTCCCATGACCCCCATCAACCCCCCATATTCCACACAGCCCAAACCCCCATTACCCACTTACCCCAAGGCCCCATGGCCCAATCTCCAAACTCTCACATACCCCAAGGACCATTGGCCTAGACCCACCAAGGGCCCATGGCCCAAACCCATTAAGGCCCACTAGGCCAGACCCACCAAGGGCCCATGGCCTAGACCCACCAATGGCCCATGAGCCAAACCCACAAGGGCCCATGGCCTAAACCCATAAAGGCCCATTGGGCTAGACCCATTGGGCCATAGTCATCAAGGCCCATTGGGCCTGACCCACCAAGGCCCCTGGCCCAGACCCATGAAGGGCCCGTGGCCCAAACCTACCAAGGGTCCATGGCCCAAACCTATCAGTGGCCCATGACCCAAAATGACCAAGGGTTCATGGCCCAAACCCGAACCCCCCCACTCATACCTTCCACAATACCCCCAACAGTAAACCCAACCTTTACGGCTGGGTCAAACCCATGTCATCCCCCAAACCCAATTCTTCCATGGCCCCACACCCCAAGGCCATCTCCAGACCTTCCCCCATACCCAATGGCCGTATCAGGCCCCACCTCAAAACCAAATTCCCATCACCCAACAAACCTTTCCTCACCCCCAATGGGCTCACCCAACCCCTACTCATGTCATTCCCATCTAACCCATGCAACAACAGGTTGAGAATCTCATCCTCACTGCACCCTACATAGATCAGCAGTATGAGGAGGAAGAGATCAGAAACAGTGGGGCCTATGCTGGGGCTTTGACCAGCCTCAACCCCCCTCCCATAATTTCCCATCCCCTCGTGGCCCAGAGTGAAGTCCAGCTGACGGCCGAGAAAGCGACCCCTGTATCAAAAGAGTCAGAGCAGCTGAAAGAATAACTATACAAAATACAAAAATAGCTGATGAAAATGGGTGGTGCTGAAATTCACGCCATGGACTTCACAGACTTATGTCTGTTCGCTGAGGTCCCCCTGCCCCCCAAGTTTAAAATGCCAGCCTTTGACAAATATAATGGTACGGGCAATCTTATTGCGCACTTGAAGTCCTACTGCGGGGACATGTGCCAATACGTGGAGGATGAAAGACTACTAATAAAAGTCTTTCAAAAGAGTTTGACCGGGCCGGCTTTAAGATGGTTCACATCATTAGAACCGTCTATGATGAAAATATGGAGGGACTTGACGCATCTCTTTCAAGAACAGTATGTCTATAATATAGACATTGAGCCGCGTAAGTTCGACTTGGCCCGTTTGAAGCAGAATCAGAACGAGACCTTCAGTGACTACTTGGGGCGATGGAGGGCATTGGCAACTCAGGTCAGGAATAGAATACCTGATGATGAATAGATAGAGATGATTTCAAAGAACATTCTACCAGTGATTTCAGACTTTTGGTATATCAGCAGCAAACCAGCTTTGTTGATCTAGTGAGAAACGCCAACCGATGTGAGGACGCCATCAGGGAGGGGCGTCTGAATAAAAACATGCCAAGTGGACCCAGCGGGGTTAGAAGATTTTCATAACAGAGGAACGAGAAAAGAACAGGGGGCAATGTCCAACACAGTCAATACCAGGACTAATAATAATACTATCCCGTTTCAATTTCAGGCAGCCCCACCAGCACCTGTTAGGCCTGAGCAGATGCAAAGAATGGGGAATGGGCAAGGAATGAAAATGACCCCGGAACAGAGGAGAGCCCGCTACGACCGAGTCTTCACACCTCTGGGGAAATCTTTGAGTGTACTTTTACCCCTGTTAGTAGAAAAGGGATTAGTGGCTATCCGCCAACCGCAACCTCCTCCTCACCCGATCCCAAAGAACTATGTCCCAAATACCCACTACAATTTTCATCAGGGTCCGGGTCACCCTATTGATCACTGCTTCTCATTGAAGCACGCCATCCAGGACTTGATCAATGCCAGAAAAATCATTCCCCTTGCACCCTCTCAGCATGCTAATATTCACCAAGTGCCACTACCCCCACATCCTACCGGAGGAGCAGGTCCCAGACCCACCATCGGAATGATAGAAGATGAGGAGGAATTCGAATTTGACCCATCCGATTACATCAGTGATCGGGAGAGTTATGTAGCACCACTGTTAAGAAATGTTGAAGAGAGGAATATAGGGGTAGTTGAACCCCTAAATTTGTTAGATTATTTCCCCAACCCGATTCCACAAATTGAACCCTTAGATCTCAGGGCATACTTTCTATCGCCCACACCCGCCAATTATGTGAATATCTATGCATACCAACCTTACACCACAACCCCCATCAATTACCCGATGAGCCAACAGGCCCCCAATCCTACACTTGCACCCACCAGTTACCAATGGCCTGCGCCCGCCCCATTTCAACTACCACCATACACCACAACCCCTATCGATTACCCTTTAAACCACTAGGACCCCAATCCAACACCCGCACCCATCAGTTATCAATGGCCTGCACCCACCCCATCACCCCCAGTTCAGCCACCGACAAGCCCCACCACCCCGGTCAATTACCTAACGGCCCATTAGACCCCCCATCTGTCGCCAACACCCACTAGCTATCAATAGCCTACTTTTACCTCCTTCCCTCTAATGCCACCACCCTCAAGCTCCACCACCCCCATTTGGCCTAATCTTTCCACCCAACCCACTACCACCGGGGTGAATCAAGTATTGCCCACACCTCCTGAGCCGACAGTACCAGTACCTCAAGAACCGGCAACCATACCCTTCTAGCTCTCAGGATGCACATATGATCCTCATCAAGTCCCGCTAAGCTACGAACAAACATATATCAATGCCGAAAAAAGCAGTGAGAGAAGAGTAGATTTTTACCAGATCGGGGGAGGATATCAGCGCCGAAATACCGAACCTGCCCAACCCGAAGGAAAGAAAGACAGCGCAGTGAACCCCTTCAAGAAGATGAGTCGAGAACATATATTGGAGACTCAGCTGAGAAGAATGCCTGCCCATATCACTGTATGGGATCTGTTGATGACGTCCCCACTCCATTTTCAAGCATTAATGGGGGCGTTAAAAAATGTGCATGTATCACTCCAAGTTAACCTAGATGAAGTCGGGAAGATAATTGGTCAAGTGACGGCTCCAAATGCTATTTCATTTTTTGATGCCGATTTACCTGAGGAAGGAGGTAGTCACTCAAAATCTTTGAATATAACAGTTGAGTCCGGAAATATGATTATCCCCTTGGTACTACTTGATACTGGGTCTGCACTAAATATATGCCCGTTAAGAACCGCCACCAAGATCGGGGTCGATCCCTGCATATTAAGGCCCACCAGAACCAACGCTAGAGGGTTTGACAATACCAGAAGAGAAATAATGGGAGAAGTTGATCTTGAGCTGTTGATAGGGCCAATGACCTTTTCCATCTTGTTTCATGTCATGGATATAAAATCCTCATTTAATCTGTTATTGGGGCGCCCGTGGCTACACGAAGTCGGAGCCATACCTTCCATATTGCACCAGAAACTCAAATTTGCATATGGGCATAAGATTATCACAATCATTGGAGAGGGGCACAGTGAGAAAGAAAAGGCCACCAATAGCGTTAAAAAACCCAATACGCTGGATGTACCACACACCGCTGAAGACATCGACCTCCACAGCTTTGAGTATGAGGTGTCAGCTATACTCCCTGAACCCATTGAGGGCATCATGTCTAAAATGGGAGGCGGTATGGTAGCGGTAGTGGCAATGCTCCAAAAGTGGGGCTATCAGAAAGGAAGGGGTCTAGGACCCAAATTACAAGGCAGAAGAGAGTCAGTTGTGGCTAAGGGACAGAAAGTAAGATTCGGGCTAGGATACAAGCCCACAGAGCAAGAGGTCCGAGAAGCCAAAGAGAAAGCCAGGGTCGCCGCGGCTGCAAGAGCTCGAGGAATCAACATAGAAGAGAAACCTCACCTTAGGCTGCACATCAGGGATTCTTTTTTCAGTGCAAGGGTCGTAAAGATTGATAGAAATGGGGCAACCCATTTGACCCCACACAAACCCATAGCCCCAGTCCATCCCACCAATCCTCAGATCTCCCTTCCCAGCTTGGAGATAGATTTGGCTGCGTTATCCCTTTTCGAGGAACGACGGTCGGTACCTGAACAAGCCTCCCCTGTGGTGAATCACCACAAAATTGAGTTATCGTTTAAGGACATGATCTTAGACGAAATGGGGATCAATATGATGAAGGCTGACTCCAATGAGCCATATCAGTCAGCACCCTCCATCCCAACAGCTAAAGAAGCGGCCCCTCAGGTATGCAACTGGGCATCTTTGCCCCAAACCCTGGAAGCGGGGAGTGGCCTAACATTTGGCACCCGTTTCCTAAAAAAAAACAACCTATAAAAAGTGAGATAAGCCCTTGGCAGGCAATACCTTGTATATACAAAATCTCAAAAACATACAAAAAAACACAAAATCTCAAAAACATTGAAAAAAACTCAAGCCCAAAAATATTGTTATTTGAAATTCCAGAAAATGTCCCACAAAAGGATGCCTTAATCAAAATGCCCATCCCACGTGAAATCGACCCCTTCCCTGTAGAAATGCAAGAAGAGGTAGGGATCACGAGTCAGGATGAATATGTTCCCTTCGAGGAGCTCCCCGATGAGCTCCTTGATCGATTTGCCGACTTTGAGCATGGCCCTACCCCCATTGTCGAAGAGACCGAAGACATCAATCTAGGAACCGAGGAGGTTCCCAGGATAACAAAAATCAGAACGTCACTGTCTCTTGAGGAAAGAAAAAGCATGATCAACTTCCTTCGGTCATACCAAGACATTTACCTGGTCGTACGAGGACATGCCTGGTCTGGATACTGATTTGGTCGAGCATGAGTTGCCCCTCTACCCTGATATGAAGCCAGTCAAGCAGAAGCTGAGGCATCTCTGACCCGAGTGGATGTTGAAAGTCAAAGACGAGGTCATCAAGCAGTATGATGCGGGGTTTCTCATGGTATCCAAATACCCGCAATGGCTAGCCAATATCATACCTATGCCAAAGAATGATGGAAAGGTATGCATGTGTATCGATTTCCGCAATTTGAATAAAGCGAGCCCAAAGGATGATTTCCCATTGCCACACATCGACATCTTGGTTGATAACATAGCTAAGCACAGGATGCTTTCTTTTATAGATGGATTCTCAGGATACAATCAGATCAAAATGGCAGAGGTTGATCGCGAGAAGACAATGCTCATTACCCCCTGGGGAACCTTTTGCTATCGAGTCATGCCATTCGGGTTGAAGAATGCCGGTGCAACGTACCAAAGAGCTATGACTGCACTATTTCATGACATGATGCACCGAGAGATTGAAGTGTATGTCGACGACATGATAGCCAAGTCATCGGAGCGAAGTGACCATCTGGTAAACCTTCAGAAGCTGCTCGAAAGGCTGAGGAAATATAGACTATGTCTGAATCCACAAAAGTGTGCGTTCGGTGCTATGTCCGGGAAACTGTTAGGATTCATCGTCAGTAGGAGGGGGATCGAGGTCGACCCAATCAAAGTCAAAGCCATCACTGAAATGCCACCGCCGTCTATCGAGAAGGAGGTTAGAGGGTTTCTGGGCAGAATACAGTATATCAATTGGTTTATTGCACAGCTAACTCCAATCTGCACACCGATCTTCAAGTTACTAAGGAAGAATTTGCTTGTTGAATGGAATGACGATTGTCAAGCAACGTTCGAAAAAATCAAAAGGTACCTCCTTAATCCACTTGTTTTGGTACCACCTGAGCCAGGGAGACCACTCTTGATGTATCTCTCCACGACGGAAGTTTCGATGGGATGTGTCTTGGGGCAGCACGATGAAACGAGAAGAAGAGAGCAGGCCATACTATCTGAGCAAGAAGTTTATTGATTACGAGACACGCTACTCTCATTTGGAGAAAGCATGCTTGGCTCTTGTATGGGCTACTCAAAGGCTTCGCCACTACTTGCTATCTCAGGAAGTTCTGCTCTTGGCCCGAATGGACCCATTGAAGTACCTATTTGAGAAGCCGGCTCTCACTGGAAGAACCGCACGATGGCAACTTTTATTATTTGAATTTGACATCACGTACGTCACTCAGAAATTGATCAAGGGGCAGGCTCTTGCTAATCATCTTGCTGATAATCCTTTACCTGACTATGAGCCGTTGAGGACCGAGTTCCCAGATGAAGATATCTTGTTCATGACGGAGGACGATACAAAAGAAGTAGAAGAATCATGGGTAATGCACTTTGATGGGGCAGCAAATGTCGAGGGCCAAGGAGTTGGCGCCATCCTGATTTCACCAAAAGGATCCCATGTACCGGTCTCTATCAAGCTTAACTTTCCTTACACTAACAACATGGCTTAGTACGAAGCTTGCGGTGTTGGTCTACAGGCGGCTCTTGATCTGAATGTAACTCACTTTTGAATATTTGGCGAGTCACAGTTAATCATATGCCAGACGAATGGTGACTGGAAGACGAAAGATGAGAAACTGATCCCCTATCATGAACACCTTGAGGATCTGATAGCTTGCTTCCAAGATGTGACTTTCTCATACGTCCCCCGGATAAGGAATCGCTTTGTCGACGCATTAGCAACTTTGGCATCAATGATTGAAATCCCTTATGGTGTTAAGATGAAGCCAATCGTGGTCGAGCAGAGGAATGAGCTGGCCTTCTGCCTCCAGATTGAGGAATCTACAAAATCTGATGATGAGCCACCTTGGTTCTCAGATATCAAGAATTTCCTTGAGACCCTAACTTTCTCGGAGCGTACACCCAAGATAGACCGACGAACCATTCAACGTTTAGCGGCAGGTTATGTCATTTGCAGGGAATGCCTCTACAAGCGATCATACAATAACATCTTACTCAGGTGCCTTACTGAAAGTGAAGTGGTCAACATTATGAAAGAAATCCATGAGGGAGTATGCAGAGCCCACGTCAGTGGTCACATGCTCGCTAAGAAAATCCTATGACAGGGATACTTTTGGACCACCATGGAATCAGATTGCTGTAAACATGTTCAAAAATGCTATAAGTGTCAAGAACACTCCAGTCTGATACACGCTCCTGCCATTGATCTTCACTGCATGACCACTCCTTGGCCATTTGCTACCTGGGGCCTTGACGTTGTCGGAATGATTAACACAAAAGCATCAAACGGACATCGATTCATCCTCGTTGCTATTGAATACTTCACCAAGTGGGTAGAAGCGACGTCATATGCCAACATCACTTCCAGTCACGTTGAGAAGTTTCTCAAGAACAATATTGTGTGCCGATTTGGAGTACCCAAAGATATCATCACAGACAATGGCACAAACTTTGTGAATAAGCGCATCCGAGACTTCTGCGAGCAATACAAGATCAAGCACCATCGCTCATCCCCTTATCGGCCTCAAACTAATGGAGCCGTGGAAGCCTCAAACAAGACGGTCATCCGCATCCTTGAGAAAATGGTCATCACTTATCGAGACTGGAGCGAAATGCTACCATTTGCTTTGTGGGCCTACCGAATGTCGATTCGTACTGCTATAGGAGCAACACCATTCTCCCTTGTGTATGGAACCGAGGCTGTCATCCCGGTAGAGGTTGAAGTACCCTCACTCCGAATCCTCATGGAATCAGGCTTACCCGAAGCAGAAAGAGAGAGATCACGCTTTGATCAGCTAAACTTACTGGATGAAAAGAGACTCCTAGCCTTATGCCATACCCAAGTATACCAGGGGCGAATCGCACGCACTTACAATAAACGTGTCCGCAGTCAAGATCTAAAGGTAGGAGACACTGTGCTGAAGAAGATCTTCCCATCCCTCCATGCCGATCCAAGAGAAAAGTTTAAGCCAAATTGGGAAGGACCTTATGTCATCCGAGAAGTGCTGCCAGGATATGCCATCCACCTCGCCACCATGGACGGAGATCATCTTCCTGAGCCCATCAACACTGGATACGTTCGACGGTTATACTCTTAGTCTATCGCGATAAGGTAAGTATTGATGAAACAAATACGACTGCTGAAGAACCACCCAAAAGAGGCCATCATTCCAGGCACAGTAGCCAAAAAGCATCCCTAAAAATGATGATATCCTTTGCTACCCCATTTGAGCCTGGGCCTTTCTTTCAATAAACTCCTTTCCCAAAAATATACGTGTACATATACCCAAAAAAATATAAAAGATGAAGTAGAGTTACCATCAAAATTTAAAAAAAATTGAAAAAGCAAAACCTCAAAGAGAGATTGCCTCAAATAAAGCAAAAAGAACAAGGAAGAATCACGAGGCATGTACAGCAGAACCCCTAAGAAAGAAAGTATGTTGAGAAAACTGAAGTCGTATCAAGGAAACCCTTTTAACCCAGCATACCTTCAAATCCTAACCTAACCCATGGCCAAGCTACACCCTGAAGGAAGCCATCTTTATAGGTTCACAAGCAGTCATAATATCTGTTAAGTCAACATAAGCTGAGTCGTGAGACGACACCAGAGCCCCATCTGGCCAGCTATGACGGAATCAACGTCTATGTTGTGGCACTTGAAAAAAAATAATAATAATAAACCCATGGACGTGGTGAAAACCCGAAAGGGCGCCACGGGTAAAAATAGTGAGCTTGTGTGGACCAGGTGAAAACCCGAAAGGGCGCTTGGGGTAAGAGAGCTAAACCCATGGGCGTGGTGAAAACCCGAAAGGGCGCCACGGGTAAAAAAAAAAGGGAGAGGAGATAAATAAAAAAAGAAGAAAAGAAAAATCAAAGGTTTGGACTGATAGAAATTATTGAAGAGCCTCCTTGGTTACTACCCCTGCCTCCTTGATTTTGGGGGGCCGTTCATGCTAGTTCAAATCAGGTCCCAACCAGAATTGTTGAAACCCGCACCGTCAAACGTATGACTAGAGGCAAGGAGAAAGGTTTAACTCAATCTAAGGGGATCCACATTCCGGCCTTGGCAAAATTCAAAAACCCACCCAGGTCCGACTCCAAAGAAAGGGTTCGACCATGCTCAAAAAGTAGACCCAGGATTCCCCAAAGTATCACCCAATGATTAAGGCACAACAAAAAAAAGAGAAGAAATAATACATAAACCAAAAATAGATCTGTATAGATGTATATAACTGCCTTTTGCATCACTTATATCTCACCTAAAAAAAAAAAATAGTCGGTGTGATGACTAGCGCGTTTTCCTTTTTACAAGTATAGAGCAAAAACAAAATATAATAACAACAAAAATAAAATAAAATAAAATAAAATATGTATATATATATATATGTATACAAAAAATGTGTGTGTATCTGTAAAGAGGTTTTTACGCCCTTTTTTTTCTGTGTATGATCTGTGCAAAAAGTTCTGTGTGTAGGAAAGAGTTAATGGCCCAGCTCACGCTTTAAAGCGCTAATCTCAGCATAAAGATCATCCTCTCAGACATTCCTCTCAGTTAGCCAACGACCATGCAGGCTTTTGAACTTCTTTCGAGAAGAGTCGGCGGCTCCAAAAGCAACGTGTAGTGATTCCTTCAAACGGAGAACCTCGCTCTCCGCTGTGTCTGCTCTAACCCTCTCGCATGCCAAGAGTTCTTGCAGGACCCTCTTCTCATCCACCAATAGCTCGATATGGGTTCGGAGCGCAGCCTCTTTCTTTGGCCAGGGGCCTCCAGTATCAATGATCTTTGACAAATCCGGGCCATCAGCAGCAGGCCACTCAGTCAACAGCCAGGCCTCGTACTCAGGAGAAGTTCTAACTGAGTCTCTCTACTCAAAATCACACATTAGTGTCGACTGACGTGTCTCCCAAAGAGCAGCAATCCGATCTATGTCCCCAGAGGATCCCCTAGAAAAGATCAAATCACATAAAGGGGGTCTGGCCTCACAAGGCACCTGCTGAGGGCAGCCGAACTGACGCAGCACCCGGAATGGGAAGTAGAAGGTGCTGCCGGTCAGTCCTAGGAGGGTCATGCCCTCATGGTCTCTAGAACGAATCACTGGAAAGGTCCGATCCAACCAAGGAAGCCTCCATGTCAGCTCAGCATCGACCAACCAAAGTTTCAGAGCCGACGTATCACCCTAGGGAAATAAGTGGCATCTACTCAAAAAACATCGGGCCACCTCGCCTCGAGCAACATAAAACTGAGGCACGGGCCTCAAAATGGCAAAATGCTCACCCAGCCAGACCTGGAGCAACAAGGGGCATCCTTGAAGGCCCTCCACCTGGCCCAAGGCAAAAGAATCAAGGCATCGGTACAGCTCGGCAAGCACCAAGTGCATCATGGACCGGCCCGCCTCCAACTCTATCAAAATATCACAAACTACCAATGAGAAGCTCTCTCCCCCGGTGTAGAAGAGGATTTCGGAGATGAGACCAAGTGCTAGAGCTTTCACGTTAAAGACACTCCTAACCGGCAATCTTCGGAGGCTTTCATCACCGAAAAGTTGTTTGAGGAATTTCAGCGAACACCTTGTGGGCCCCCCGACGAGGCTCTTCTCATACTCGGATTTCTTCAAACCAAGAGTAAGGTGAACGGATCTGGAATACCCTGGCCTAGGCATAACTCTTGCAAGGTCCCTGTGAAGCTTCAGGCCAGAAAGATTGGATAGCTCCTCAAGGGTTGGGGTCAGCTCTCGCTTCCCAAAATGGAATACATGGAGGTTCACATCCCAGCACGAAGCGGCGACATGAAGGAGTTCCCACCGAAGGGGAATCTCTAGGAAGGAAGGAAGGCGAGATAGCCCAAGGCGCTCCAAGTCAGCGAGCTCACTCTCGTTCAGACTCCCAAACCAAGCCGCCAGGAACTTGGGCCCCAGGCCTAACAAAGAGGATACATTGGCTCCGGGCCCTCCACATAAGGGAGGGTTAGGAAGCAGATCCATGAACGTACAAGGATCGTTTCGGAATATAAGAATCAATGTAGGGTGATGGACCCGCCTTGGGAAAATAAGAGGAAAAGAGGCCGGTCAAAGGAGCCAAGTCAAACAAAAAAGAAATAATTAACTAATAGGTCTTTCCCTAGTTTGGCCTGGCGTAACTAATAGTTGCGCTAGTGCATCACTTCCCCAGTTTGGCCTGGCGCAATATTAGTTGCGCCAGTGCATCACTTCCCCAGTTTGGCCTGGCGCAACTAATAGTTGCGCCAGTGTAATTTCCCTGGCATTTTAGCCTAGCACAACTATTAGTTACGCCAGACTAAAATCCCCCTTTACAGCCATCTCAAGACCGAACTGAGGAGGGGACCTCTGCCCTTTTTGTTGATTTTATATATATCGGCACTTTCGACCATCAATGGTTTGTGAATTATTTTGTTATGTGCAGGATTGATCCTACATTGAAGCATGCAACCCAAAAGGCCGCTTTTTTTTCGAAAAAGGGGGGCAACGAGCAGACACATCCTACGAATATAGAAGGCAAGGAAACCATGACATAAACTCAAAATAAAGGCATTAATATATTAAATATTTTCAAAAGATACATTTCCAAAAAATAATAATCATCCATCCCATAATGCCTGAATCCAAATTCAAAATACTGAGTTTTAAAAAGCAAAAAAACTAAAAGCCTATTCCATGCTCACCCCCTTGGGCTTCTTGCGGCGGCGAGAAGAGCTCTGATAAGTCCTCATATCCCCCACCCTAGACCACGCCTGTGAGATCCTACTGAGCAGGGAACGCGACTCCTTAGCCCGGGCACGCTGCAAGACACAGTCGAGGACAAGGTCAGTCAAAGGGCCAATGATAATGAAAAGAACGAGAGGAGTCGAGAAGCCAAGTACTCACCGTCTCTACCTCCTGAAGCTCTGCCAGAAGACGATGGTACTCTGCATATTCCATGGCCAAGTTGAAGTCCTGCGATACTGTAGACACCCAAATTCGGCCCAAGGCCCGGTTAGTCTGTACTCCGAGAGAGATGTACCCCTGTGCTTCCGATGGCACCCCTGAACCCTTAGGAATCCACCCAGACCTTTAGGAATCACCCTGAACCCTTTAGAACCATTCCCCAACCCTTAGAGATCACCCCTAAACCCTAGATTCCCTTCCCATACCTAACTTGAACCTTTCTGAGCAGTTGATGGGAAAGGAGCTACAAATTTTTATACAGACCACCATCATGGATGAGCCACATACCATTAGAAAGCGAACTTCTCCAGCTTTCTAACAAGCCAAAGATCACCCAATTTGGAGCTACGGTTCAAAAGTTATGGCCAATTGAAGTTTCACATAAAATCACAACTTTTACTTAGGCGTGTATATTACATACGCCCAGCCAATTTGGCCCTAGATCAGTCAGGCGTATATATTATATACGCCTGCCTTTTTTGGGGGAAATTTGGCCGGGCGTATATAATATATACGCCCAGTATAGGTGGAACCCACCACGGGCTTCATCTTCCCAAAGCTCCCCTGTTTTTCATGGAAATCACTGTGCATAAACTGGGCGTATATAATATATACGCTCAGCTTAGCTACAGTAACTGTCATCAGTTGCTCAAAATTCCTCCATCTGGTTTGACCCTTTGACCATCCCCTTGGTTGAGGTGGGTGTCTTAAGGTTGGTTGCACCCCCTTTGAGCTTATTGGAAACCCTTAAGTCACCCATGGTCTCACCCCATCATCCGCCATTGAAACCCATTTCCCAAACCTCTAGGACTTTGAAAACCTAGAAAACCTTAGATAGGGGATTACCTAATTACTAAACCAATTAGCTCTTAAGTAAGCCCCTAACCCACCTCTTCTCTATAAATAGAGAGGCCCCCCTCTTCCCAAAGGGTTGAAAAAATCAAGGTTGGGAAGATTAGAGTGAAAGCTTGAGTTAGGAGAGAGAGAGACCTAGTGAGAGAAAGGTTTCTTTATCTCCTCAACCAGAATTCCAGCATGCATAAATCATCTTTTCCAATTTCCCCCATTAGATCACCCCCTTTTAGTTAAAGTTTAGTTCCTAGCTTCATCCTACACTTCCTATCTACCGAATTCTAGCATTAGAAACCCATTCTTCTACCGTTTAAGCCATTCAAAGCCGTCGAAAACATGCCGAAGCGAAGGTCTTCTACGGTGCAACAAGGGCCCATGAGCTCCGGCTCACCCCTCTCTTCCTCTACCTTCTTGGTGTCTCCTCCATCCAAGGATTCAAGACGTTATGCCGCCGAAATTTCGGTTTGGCTCAAAGCTTGATAGGAGCGTATTGCCTTCGGGCAAGGGGAAACTCCGCCCTTTTATTTTCATTTTTGGCCATAGATAGAGACCGCTACATGTCGGTTGATCGGGTGCCTAAACCCTTCCCGATCGATAACCGAAGCCCCTACCCTAGAGCCTTTGGAAAAGATCGGTAAATCAGAGTCATATTTAGCACTTCGGTGCTCAAAATATCGATTTGAAGGTTTCCCGGGTCACCAAAAGCTCCGGGTGGCGACTCTACATTTCATCAAAGGCGAGCGCATCGCCTCAACAGGTTCGAGAGGATCCATGGTCGCACAGATGGCGACTCTACTGGGGATATCACCCTAGCGCTTCCCTTCTTGTTGGCCTTGCTTTTTTTTTTTGTTACTAACCATTGCTATTTTCTTCTTATTTTCTGCTATTTTTTTCTATATTTTTGTTGTTTTTACTAACGTACTCACCCCTACGATTTAGTCCTTTAAGTGCCTTAGCCGATTGGCGGGCCTACGTGCGCCTTTAAATTTCTGTTTTTCTGATTCTTGTCATTTAAGCCGCCTTAGCCGTTTGGCGGGCTCGCTCGCATTTACTTTTCAAGTCATTTAAATTTCAGTCATTTATGAGCCTTGGCCATTTGGCGGGCCTACGTGCGCTTTTCATTTCAGTCATCATATATCACCGTTGAACGCCGGCCCGTTGAGGCTGCACAGGTTTGTCATCCCCGACCCGATTTTGGACTTAATTTCACCCCCCTATAAAAATTTGTAATTAAAAGTGAACCAACAGTGTGGGGACATAATTGAATTTATTTTTGCATTTTTGGATAGTTTTCCAGGGGTTTAGGCGCATATATAATTTACCCGGTTCCCAGTAAGGCGACAGCCCTAGTGGTGATGATCCTGAAAAGAACCACCCCTTCCAGTACCTGAGAAGGCGCTTGCGCCGGAGGTATATCGGTTGGGTTGCCAATTCGATAAAAGCCAGAAACCACAGGTGAGAGCGTAGACAACCCAAAATTCAGCCGTGTATCCCTAGGAAACGGAAAAGAGGGACCCGATAACATACACAGCAGTCCCCGGGAGCATCCCTCCCAGGAAACCAGTTCAAAGACCCACTTTTGGGCTTGCTGTTCACTGTCAAACTTCACTGACAGAATTGATTTTGCTAGGCGTATATAATATATACGCCCAGCAAAAAAAATCCCAGCTTTACTCAGGCGTATATAATATATACGCCCAGCCAAAATCCCCAGATTTAAGCCAGGCGTATATAATATATACGCCCAGCCAAAATCTGTATTTTTTGGGTCGAGCGTGCATAATATATACGCCCAGTGTATACTGGGTCACAACAGCCTGATCTGAGGCCCAATCCACCACCCAAGTTCCCCGATTAGCGGTATTAGTGCCCACAGTAGCCTCCCGCATTCTGTAACACCCAATATGCCCCCGCCCAGTAAAAAGAAGGCGACTTCTCATTGATTTGCTCCGAGGGATCGGGTCATTTGCATGGATTCCCTCACTTCTAATAGAATGAAAGGGTTCCCTTTCGCTCCTTCCGAAGTGTGTCGGATCCCGCCGTGGGACCTACTAAAGGTGCATATATCACCCGAGACGGGAATTTTTCTAGGGCACCAGATCATCATTCATTTAAATAGGGGAGATAATTTTCATTTGAAAAATCCAAAAAAATAATATATAGAAAAATCAAAAATCCGTATATACGCGCACTTTCGGTGCGACCGTCACTACGGCGACCTCAAACCCGGCCCGTAGAAGGAGAACCAGGAAGGTATTCGGCCCTTATCCGAGACACCGATACAACACTCGTCAGCGGATCATGTCAAGAGCCGATACATTCCCACCGTCATCCCCATCCCATTCTCATATCGGAGAAGACCCGATCTCTGACACCTTCACCCAAGCCCGATTCAATATCACGGGTCCCTTTGGGGCACCCGTGTTCACATCTACCCCACCCCCCTCCCTCACATTCTCCCAACATACCCCTTTTTCACCCCCTATTGAAACCCCTCATTTCCCAACCGACCCATACATCCCCATCTCCCATCCATGCACCCTTACCGCACCCCCATACTCCCAAAGACCCCATAGGGAGCCCCATCCCCAGCCTACACCCCACGTTCCATCCATCTCATCATCCATGCCTCCTACATCCCACTTCCCATCCACCTCATCTCACATACCATTTCCACCACATGGCCCATCCACATCCCAACGTACCACCCCATTTACCTAGGTCATGCCCAACTTTTCCCATGATATGGCCAATAATCCACCATCTTCCATAGCCATACATCCACTCCCCAAGCACAATCATCCATACCCCCCATACCCGGGTCATGCCCAATTTCTCCCAACCCCCTCCATCCTTAAGTGAGCCATTACCCCCTAATCTCACACCTGAATCCATGCCCTCAATGGAGGACATGAGAACGATGTACGCCCTATGGGCTGCTTCTCGGAACCCTACATCTCAAACCTTGCATCCAAATCTCCAAAACCTCCATACCCCATTCCCTTCTAACCTTGCCCAACCACCCATCGTCCATACCTCCCAAAATCCCCCACCTCAGGTCCAGGCCCAAACCCATACAAATCCATGGGTCCAAGCCCAAACACCTTTAGAACCATGGGCCCAAGCCCAAGCCCATCAGACCCAGGCCCAAATTCCTCAAGGCCCATGGACCCAAGCCCATCAGGCCTAGGTCCAGGCCTAAAACCCTCAAAGCCCATGGGCCCAAGTCCATCAAACTCAGGCCCAGGCCCAAGATCCTCAAAACCCATGGGCCCAAGCCCATCAGACCTAGGCCTAAAATCCTTAAGGCCCATGGGCCCAAGCCCATCAGGCCCAGGTCCAGGCCTAAAACCCTCAAAGCCCATGGGCCCAAGTTCATCAAACTAGGCCCAGGCCCAAAATCCTCAAGGCCCATGGGCCCAAGCCCATCAGACCTAGGCCCAAAATCCTCAAGGCCCAAAACCCTCAAAGCCCATGGGCCCAAGCCCAAACCCATCAGACCCAGGCCCAAGTCCAAGCCCCCCAGGGCCCTTGGAACCAAACCTATCAAGCCCAAGCCCAAGGCCCATGGACCCAAACCCAACTCCCTCATGGCTCAATAGCCCAAACCCAACAAGGCCCATTTGGCCAAAGTCATACTAACCCCCACACCCAGGCCCAAGGCCCATCAACCCAAGCCTTCAAAAACCATCAAGCCCAAATCCCTCAAACCCAAGGCCCATTCACTAACCCCATACCCCCCCTCCAGTACCCTTCATTCACCTATACCCCTTACGCCCCCATCCCACCTCCAATAGAAAATCCAATCCATCCCATTCCTCAAACCCACAACATCTCGCCACATCAACCAGACCCCCATCACTCCCAGAATGTGCACCCGGCTCAGCACATCATTCAAACCACCCATCCATTCATCCCTTCCCATCCCTTACAAACCTTATGGCCCCACCAGGTCATCCAACCCCTCACCCCCCAAGTCCAAATAGCAGATCTCGCCCCTCACCAATACCATGACCAACAGTACGAGGAGGATGAGATCCGTAACAGTGGAGGAGTTGCCAGCTTCAACCCTCCCGGGCCCACCATCATCACACCTAGGGTCGAACAAAATCAGGGGGAAGCAGTCCCCGTTATAGACTCAAAAGAACCAGAACAGTTGAAAGAACAAATAGACAGAATACAGAAGCAGCTGATGAAGATGGGAGGAGTAGAACTGCATTCAACAGACTTTTCAAACTTATGTCTGTTCTCTAATGTCCCCCTGCCACAGAAATTCAAGATGCCATCATTTGATAAGTATAATGGCACTGGCAACCCCATCGCCCACTTAAAATCTTACTGTGGGGATATGTGCCAGTATGGCGGAGATGAACGACTCCTCATCAAAGTGTTCTAGAAGAGTTTAACGGGCCTAGCACTGAGATGGCTCACATCCCTGGAACCGTCCATGATAAAAATTTGGAAAGATCTGACACGATTATTTCAAGAGTAGTATGTCTATAACATGGACATAGAGCCAAGGAAGTCAGATTTGGCCCGTCTAAAGCAAAGACATGATGAAACATTCAGTGCCTACTTGGGAAGGTGGAGGGCATTGGCCGCTCAGGTAACTCATCGGATTCCTGATGATGAGCATATTGAATTGATAACCAAGGGAGCCCTCCCGGTCATCGCAGATTTTTTAGTATATCAGCAGCAGTCTAGTTTTGCTGATTTGGTCAGAAATGCCAATCGTTGTGAAGATGCCATTAGAGAAGGCAGGTTAGAGAAATGCGGGCCACCGGGTTCAAGTCGCTAAACCAAGAATTGAAAGAAGACCGGGATGAGGTATGAACATTGTTTACCCTGTGCCAATACCAATGCCCCCGACATACTCCAGTCACACAACCACCCCAAATGCTTTGAAAGCAAGCACCAAGGCCAAATAACGGACCGAGAGCCTCGTTTACCCAGGAGCAGATGAAAGCATGGTTCGAACGAGGGTTTTGCCCTTGGGGTAATCTTTGAGTGTCTTATTACCGATATTGCTACAGAAAGGCCTAGTCAATTTACTCCAACCTCGCCCGCCACCCCATCCCATACCGAGGAACTACGATCCGAATCTGCATTGTAATTTCCACCAGGGACCGGGTCACCCTACGAACCAGTGCTTCCCGTTAAAGCACGCGGTCCAAGATCTGATAGAGACAGGAAAAATTATTCTCCCGCCACTTCCCCAAGGGCAGAACCAGAATATCCATTAAGCCCCTCTGCCACCGCACCCAAGAGGCCCCAGTCCTAACATTCATTGGATAGAGGAGGAAGAAGAAGAGTTTGACCCTTCGGATTATATCAGTAATCAAGAGTTTTTACTCCCCAGAATAAACGAAGATGAACTATTTGTTGGGGTAATCGAGCCGTTGTATCTGGCTAATTATTTCCCCGCACCGGCATACCAAGAGGAGCCCTTAGATTTAGGGCAGTATGTTTGCACTCCTGTTCCCGCCTATCAAATCCAAATGGGCACAGCCTCGCCGTAATCATACACATATCCACCCCACGCCCAACTAACCCCATACTCCTCCCCGTCATACCCAAATCACCCCATACCATACACAACTCCGCCATCCCCATATTATCCTACCCCACACACACCCCCAAATATCTCCACCCAACACACTACTCCGCCATCCCCAAGTTACCCCATTCCATACACACCTTCAAATCCCACCACCCAATATACCATCCCGCCATCCCCAAATCAGCATGCTTCATGCACAACTCCATCACCCCCAATCTACCCCATTTTATCCACAAACCAATCATCATCTCACCATGCCACCCCCTATACAAACCCTTCATATTCCCCTATTCCACCCACTATCCCGCCATATTCCAATCATCCCGCTCCATGCACAACTCCATCACCCTAATTTACCCTACTTCATCCACGAACCCGTCATCATCTCACCATGCCACTCCATATACAAACCCTTCATATCCCTATCACCCCGCTCCTCAGATGTCTCCCCATCCCTCCATCCCAGTCACACTCCCGCCATCCCTTCGTTATTTTAGCCCCAATCCAACTCCACCGCCACCCAATCCCCTTATCACCTGCTCCCAATCACCACTGATCTTACCAATCCCAGGCAATACCTGTACAAGCCCCCCCTGCACCCACAAATTCAACCTCGCCAATTCCCACCACTACCATTCTGCCCCCTATTGGAGTCAACCTGGTGGGACCCGAGAAACTGGCGTGTCCAACCCAATCCTCCCCAGAATCACCATGCACGCCCTTCCTCATCCCGAAACCTGCCTATGACCCGCATCAAGTGTCGTTAAGCTATGAACAAATGGACATGAATGCTGGTTGCAACCAAGAGGAGGCTGTTGAATTTATTACCCAGTCAGGCCAGATTTCTACACAGCCGGAAGCATCAGGGGCCGTTAGAGGAGAAGAGAAGAAGAAAGAATAGGCCGCAGGGAATCCCTTTGAAAAAATTGCCAAAGAGCACATACTAGAGACGTAGCTCAAGAGAACACCCGCACATATTACTATGTGGGATTTGTTAATCATTTCCCCGCTCCACTTCCAAGCCCTAATGGGAGCACTCAAGGATGCACATGTCTCCACCCACGAAACTCCAGATGAAGTAGGAGAAATAATAGGGCAAGTGTTGGCCCCAAATACCATCTCATTCACTGATGCAGACCTACCAATCGAGGGGAATGACCACTCTAAGCCCTTGAATATAACAGTGGAAGTAGGAAACTTGGTGGTGTCGTTGGTCCTAATAGACAACGGGTCGGCATTGAACATATGCCCTCTAAAGATGGCAATCAAAATTGGGGCGAACCCCAACACCTTCCGGCCATCCATATCAAGCGCCAGGGGATTCGACAACACCAGAAGAGAAATCATAGGAAAAGTAGACCTCGACCTGATCCTTGGGCCGCAAACCTTCACCACCCCCTTTCAGGTGATGGACATCAAGTCTACTTTCAATCTGCTATTAGGCCGGCCATGGATACATAAGCTTGGAGCAATACCATCTACCCTGCACCAAAAGCTCCGATTCATCTCAGAAGGAAAAATTGTCACCATATTGGGTGAGAGCAGAGAAGACAGGGAAAGAAGCACTCTGCACATTGAGTATCTGAAAGTGCTGAACATACCGCACACAGCAGAGGACGCTGATCTTCACCGATTCGAGTATGACTTCTCAGCCGTCACCCTCGGACCAACTGACCCCAGATAAAATTGGAGGAGGAATGGACGCAGCTGTGTTCATGCTCCACAGATTGGGCCATCAAAAAGGGAAAGGGCTGGGCCCACGCCTCCAAGGAAGAAGAGACCCCGTCAAGGCCAAGGGGCAACAAAGTAAATTTGGCTTAGGCTACAGGCCCAGAGAAGAAGAAGTTAGAGAGGCCAAGGAAAAGATGAGAGCCACAACAGTCGCCAAGGCCAGAGGAATCATCTTGGAAGAAGAACCTCACGCTCGCCCCCACATCCGTGAAACCTTTGTGAGCGCCGGGGTAGTAAAAATTGATTTAAATGGGGAGATGAGGGTTACCCCACATAAGTCTGCTTTCGTCCACCCCACCAATCCCTACATCATCCACCCAGTCTTCGAGATGGACTTAGCCACCCTTTCCTTATTTGAGGAAGAAGTTCCCCGGTCCACCCATCACTCCAGCACCAGCCACTCTGGGCCCATCCTAACCATAGAGGATAGGGTCCCAGAGGATCCCTCTGTAAATATGTTGAGGGAGGAACTGCAAGAGCCTATCGATGCCGCTCCTAATCAAAGAGGTAAAGGCCAAGCCTCGCAGGTGAGTAACTGGGCATCCGTGCCCCAACTCCTGAGAACTGCCAAATACCGTGAAAACGGCACCGACTCTCCAAAAAAAAACAACATGTAAAAAGTGAGGTTAGCCTCTGGACCACTCTACCTTGTATATATAGAGATCCACCTCGCCAGGGGTTGACCTCAGAAAAAATGCAAAAGACCATAAAAATAGAAAAAATACCAATTTCAAAAATATTGTCCTTTAAAATTCCTAATGAAATTAAAATTGATGTCGTGATACCCGTCCCACGTGAAGCCGACCCCTTTCCTGTAGAAATACAAGAAGAGGTAGGAGTCACGAGTCTGGACGAGGAAGGTCAATCCGATGAGCTCCCCAATGAGCTCCTTAAACAATTTGCCGATTTTGAGCATGGCCCTACCCCAATCGTCGAAGAGACGGAGGATGTCAATTTGGGCACCAAAGAGGCCCCCAGAATCACCAAAATCAAAACATCGATGTCCCCTGCGGAGAGGAAAGGTATGATAGACTTCCTTCGGTCATACCAAGATGTCTTCGCATGGTCGTATGAAGACATGCCTAGTTTGGATACCGATATGGTTGAGCATGAATTGCCGCTCTACCCCGATGTTAAGCCGGTTAAACAGAAGCTGAGATGCCTCCGACCCGAATGAATGCTGAAGGTGAAGGACAAGGTCATTAAGCAGTATGACGCAGGTTTCCTCATGGTATCCAAGTACCCGCAGTGGCTGGCCAATATCATCCCCGTACTGAAGAAGGATGGAAAGGTTCGAATGCATATTGACTTCCAAAATCTCAACAAGGCGAGCCCTAAGGACGACTTCCCGCTACCCCACATCGATATCCTGGTCGATAACACTGCAAAGCATAGAATGCTCTCATTTATGGATGGATTCTCATGATACAATCAGATAAAGATGGCAGAGGTTGATCGTGAGAAGACAGCGTTCATTACCCCCTGGGGAACCTTCTGCTACAAAGTAATACCATTCGGCTTGAATAACGCTAGGGCAACCTATCAAAGAGCGATGACGGCCCTGTTCCACGACATGATGCACCGAGAGATCGAAGTATATGTCGACGACATGATTGCCAAATCACCAGAAAGGGAGGACAACTTGATGAATCTTTAGAAGCTGTTCGAGAGGTTGAGAAAGTACAGGTTGCGATTGAACCCCCAAAAGTGTGCCTTCGACGCTCTGTTAGGAAAGTTGTTAGGTTTTATTGTCAGCAGGAGAGGGATCGAGGTCGATCTAACCAAGATCAAGGCCATCACTGAAATGCCGCCACCGTCTACAGAGAAAGAGGTCAAAGGATTTTTAGGCAGAATCCAGTACATCAGCCTGTTCATCGCACAGTTAACTCCGATCTGCGCATCGATCTTCAAGCTATTGAGAAAGAACTCACCGGTTGAGTGGAATGATGACTGCCAGGCTGCATTTGACAAGATCAAAAGTTACCTCCTAAAACCTTCGGTATTGGTGCCACCTGTACCTGGTAGACCCTTGATAAAGTACCTGTCCACGACGAAGCTTTCCATGGGCTGTGTGTTAGGGTAGCACGATGAGACTGAAAGAAGAGAGCAGGCCATTTACTACCTGAGCAAGAAGTTCACTGATTATGAGACGCGCTATTCTCATCTGGAGAAAGCATGCTTAGCGGTCGTTTGGGCTACTCAAAGACTTCGACACTACCTGTTATCCCAAGCAGTCCTACTTCTAGCACGGATGGATCCGCTAAAGTACCTATTCGAGAAACCTGCACTCACTGGTCGAACTGCACGATGGCAACTACTCCTATGTGAATTTGACATTACTTATGTCACCCAAAAGTCAATCAAGGGGCAGGCACTCACTGATCTTCTTGCTGAGAATCCTCTGCCGAACTATGAGCCTCTAAGGACCGAATTCCCCGATGAGGACATTCTGCTCATGACTGACGAGGATACAAAGCAAACAAAGGAGTCCTGGGTAATGCACTTTGATGGAGCATCGCATGTTGAGGGCCAAGGAGTTGGCGCCATTCTTATCTCACCAAGAGGATCACATATACCCATCTCAATCAAATTGAACTTCCCATGCACCAACAATATGGCCGAGTATGCATACTGGGTTTACAGCGCTCTTGATCTAAATATAACTCACCTTAGGGTATTTGGAGATTCACAGTTAATTATATGCCAGACCAACGGGGATTGGAAGACCAAGGATGAGAAACTGATCCCATACCATGAACATCTTGAGGATCTAATAACTTGCTTTGAGGAGGTCACCTTCTCCTATGTGCCATGAGCAAGAAATCGGTTTGCTGATGCCTTGGCCACCCTGGCCTCTATGGTTGAGATTCCATACGGAGTTGTGATGAAGCCGATCATGATAGAGCAGAGGGACGAACCGACTTTCTGCCACCTGATCGAAGGACCTACAGAGTTAGATGATGAACCACCCTGGTTCTCAGACATCAAGAATTTCCTTGAGACCCGAACTATCCCAGAAGGAACATCGAAGGTAGACAGACGCACCATCCAGCGATTGGCAACGAACTATGTCATCTGCGGTGATCTCCTGTATAGACGGTCTCACGACAATATTCTGCTCTGAAGCCTAACCCGAAAAGAGGCGGTTGAGATCATGAAGGAGATCCATGAAGGAGTCTGCAGGGCACACGTCAGTGGACACTTGCTTGCTATGAAAATTCTAAGGCAAGGATACTTTTGGACCACATTGGAGACCGATTGTTGCAAACACGTGCAGAAGTGCTACAAATGCCAAGAGCACTCCAGTTTAATACATGCTCCGGCCATTGACTTGCACAACATGGCCACTCCTTGGCCGTTCGCCACCTGGGGCCTCGACGTCATTGGCAAAATTAATCCTAAGGCTTCCAACGGGCATCAGTTCATCCTCGTCTCTGTGGAATACTTCACAAAATGGGTAGAGGCAGCCTCCTATACGAGCATTAAGGCTAGTCAAGTAGAGAAGTTCATCAAGAACAACATCATTTGTAGATTCGGCGTACCTAAAGATATCATCACTGATAATGGCACTAATTTCGTTAATAGGTGCATCTGGGCCTTGTGTGAGCAATTCCGGATCAAGCATCATCGATCATCCCCATACAGGCCATAGAAAAATGGAGCTGTGGAAGCAGCCAACAAAACTCTGATCCGCATCCTGGAGAAGATGGTAGTTACTTACAGAGATTGGAGTGAGCAGTTACCCTTCGCACTTTGGGCCTATAGAACGTCTATCCGTACCGCGACAGGGGCAACACCATTCTCCCTTGTGTATGGGACCGAGGCCGTGCTACTCGTTGAGGTCGAAGTACCGTCGCTCCGTATCCTTTTGGAATCCCATCTACCTGAAGCTGAGAGGGAAAGAGCCCGTTTTGAGCAGTTGGATTTAATTGATGAGAAAAGACTCCTAGCCTTGTGTCACACCCAGGTCTATCAGAGGAGAATTGCACGTGCTTATAATAAGCGCGTCCGCGGCCGAGATCTGAAGGTAGGAGACACTTTACTGAAGAAAATTTTCCCGTCTCTCCACGCCGATCCAAGAGAGAAGTTTAAGCCGAATTGGGAAGGACCCTACGTCGTCCAAGAGGTTTTGCCAGGATATGCCGTTCGCCTCGCCACCATGGACGGGGACCACTTTCCTGAGCCCATCAACGCTGGATACCTCCGTAGATACTACTCATAGGTCTTGAGACAAGGTAAGTTTTGATAAAAGTAGATGCGTGACCGCTTAAGGACCCCATAAAAGAGGCCATCATTTCAAAGACAAGTAGCCCAAAAGAAATATTCCCTGAAAACCTTCACCCTTTTTGCTACACACGTCGGACCAATAATCATTTCTTTCATATACCCCTCCCAAAATTCTAGAAAAAGAGAAAAGGGAAGAGAGGAAAAATCCAAACCAAAAAAAAAAAAAAAAAAAAGAGAAAAAAGAGAGAAGAAGAAGAAAGCAAAACCCTAAAAAAGAGGGGGATCAAGAAAAAAAAAAAAAAAAATGACTGGGGCATGTACCATAAAAAGCCTTTGGAAAGAAAGAGGAGTCACCGAATCTAGAATTCACTTAAAACTTATATCCAAATCCTCAGAAAAACCTAACCTGTTTAAACCCCGACCACATTACAACCCGGAAGAAAGCCCTCTTTAAGGTCTACAAGCGGTCATAGCATCTATTGCATCAGCACAAGCCGAGTTAACAGACCACACAGAACTTCATTCAGCCGGCTATGACGGAATCGATGTCCATGTCGTGGCCTTCTAGCTCTTAAAAAAAAAGAAAAAAAAGAAGAAAAAAGAAAAAAAAATAATTTGAGTTCAAAGCAAAATGGACGTGGTGAAACCCGCAAGGGCACCACGGGTAAAAACAGCGAACTCACGCGGACGAGGTGAAAACCCGCGAGGGCACCTGGAGTAAGAGAGCGAACCCATGGACGTAGTGAAAACCTGAAAGAGCGCTACGGGTAAAAACAGGGATGACGGGCATAGCGAAAACCCATCTTGGGCGTTGTGAGCAAAAAAAAAAAAGTCAAGAAAAGAGAGATTAGGAGAAGACCTGTTCCGGCCCTCCTATTTTTGTTTGAACCCCTTAAACCTCTTCTCCCCTTTGCTGGGCCACTCATGTTAAAAATTGGATCGGATCCCGATCAAGTATGTCGTCTCTATCGCGGCGTATGACGCATGACCAAAGGGAAAGACAAAAGACTAAACCAATCCCAGGGAAGCTGACCTTCCCATATTTAAAGGAAAAAACTTGTGCCTCATGAACAGGGTTCGACCATATTAAAAAAAGGACCCACTGGTTTGGCCTCATAATTGCTGACATCACAAAAAGAAGGGGAAGAAAATTTCAAAAAAGATAATAGATTTCCCTTTTCCATAAAAAGCCTCACCCTATGAGGAAGAAAATTTCAAAAAAGATAATAGATTTCCCTTTTCCATAAAAAGCCTCACCCTGTGAGGAAGAAAATTTCAAGAAAGATAATAGATTTCCCTTTTCCATAAAAAGCCTCACCCTTTGAGAAAGAAAATTTCAAAAAAGATAATAGATTTTCCTTTTCCATAAAAAGCCTCACCCTGTGAGGAAGAAAATTTCAAAAGAGATAATAGATTTCCCTTTTCCATAAAAAGCCTCACCCTGTGAGGAAGAAAATTTCAAAAAGATGATAGATTTCCCTTTTCCATAAAAAGCCTCACCCTGTGAGGAAGAAAATTTCAAAAAAGATAATAGATTTTCCTTTTCCATAAAAAGCCTCACCCTGTGAGGGAGAAAAATTTTAAAAAGAAAATAGATTTCCCTTTTCCATAAAAAACTCCACCCACTGGGGAAGAAAATTTCAAAAATGATGACAGATTTTCCTTTTCCATAAAAAACCCCACCCTGTAGGGAAGAAAAATTCAAAAAGATAATAGAGTTCCCTTTTCCATAAAAAAAACCCCTCACCCTCTGGAGGAGAAAATTTCAAAAAAGAGAATAGATTTTCCTTTCCCATAAAAAAGCCCCATCCTCGGGAGGAGAAAATTTTAAAAAAAAGATAATAGATTTTCCTTTCCCATCAAAAGCCCCACTCTGTGAGAGAAAATTTCAAAAAAAAGATGATAGATTTTCCTTTTCCATAAAGAGCCTTACGTTACGAGACGTACAAAAGAAAAAGCCGAAACACAAAATATATATATATATATATATATAGATTTCATTTTATTTCTTACAGTATTACATGTGGAGTGTCACGTCCCAAAAAGATAACGACATGACACACTTTCTATTTTTCTGCCTTCTTTATAAGTAAAAAACTAAAAAAAAAAGATATATATAACAAAAACAACAAAAAAAAGGAAAATAACCCAAAAAGAGATCTCTGTTATGGGGCATCAGCCCCCCCTCTGTGTAAATGATCTATGGTATGTGTAGGAACAGGTCAGGGGCAGGAACCACGCTTCAAAGCGCTGATCTCTGCAAGAAGAGAGTCCTCACGGGCATTCCGATCAGACAACCACCTACCATGAAGGCTCTTGTCAGCCTCACATGCATCAACTGTAATGAGATTCATAAAAGCCACAATCGAAGAACCTCACTCTCGACTGTAGCAGCTCTCACCTCCGCAATATCAGCTCTGGCCCTTTCTTTCTCCAAAGCCTTAGTCAAAGCCAGCCTCTCCACAGAAAGAGACTCAATCCTAGTCCGAAGCATCGTTTCCTTATATGGCCAAGGCCCCGTCTCTATCACATCTGTCGAAATCGGGCCAGGAGCAGGTAACTCCTCGGATGCCAGCCAAACCTCATAATCAGAGGAGGGAACTCCCCCCTGAACCAAGCTACACATATGCGCCGATTGGCGGGTCTCCTAGAGGGCGGCTATGTGGTCAAGATCGCTAAGAGAACCCCGAGAGAATATCAGAGAGCACAAAGGTGGCATTACGGTACACGACACATGTTGGTCGTATCCAGATTGACGAAGCACCCGAGATGGGAAATAGAATGTGCTACCTGTCAACCCCAGAAGCATGATACCCTCACAATCCCGAGAGCAAACAATCGGAAAGAGTGCCCCCGACCAGAAATGGCAGTTTTTTAAAACTACCTGGCCATTTTTCGACTTTGAGGCCCGACGGACCCCCTTGCATGCTATGGACCACGACCCGGTCCCCCTTAGAAGCCCGCATACCATCAAGCGATGGTGCACGCATCCCTAAATGGCCCTTCGAGCTCTCTTCGACTGGCCCAAAGGAACCGTGCCACAATAAACGGATCTAGATCTGTAAGCGCCCGCTAAGTGCTCCATAAAATCATAAGATCCAAAACGAAAAAGAAAAAAAAAGAAAAAAAAAGAAGAGAATTTTTGAAAATGACACTAGTTCTCAAAAGAGCGTCGCAATGACCATTTGAGCCACTCCGAGAACCGTGTTAAATCAATTCGGAATGATCGGGTTCACCCGAAAATTCTCGAACCCTATTTTACGTAGGGACACCTCGCGCCTGATCTGGCAGGCAAAATACTGGTCATGTTTATCCCTGATCATTAGGAACCCACTTTCCTAAGCAGGTGCTTGGGTCTAATTTGTTTAAAGACCAAGACCACGCATCCCCAGGAGTCAAGACCTAATCCGGCAGGCAAATAAACTCATCCATCACCGGTCGCTCTTAGGAACATACACCCACCCCAAAATCTTCCCTAGTAAGAGTCACGGCCTGATCCGGCAGGCAAACCAAGGACCCATCACCGAAATGCACACGTCCCTAAGGTGTATCAACATGGCAAGTTGGTTCGCCTAAGGATACGTGCAGAAATAAAAGCAGTTTGAGCATGCTCAGAGTCTCAAACTGACATGAAAAAGGAGAAGAAGAAAAAAGAGAAAAAAAAAAGGAAAAAGAGAAGAAATAACAACCTGTTGTTACATAGTGAAAATCCTGAGTAGGTTGACCCCACCTTCCAAGCATTAGCTCTAATCATCCACTTACGGATCTATGTTGACCAAGAGTATACCCGACTTTAGACCATTCGAAAAGTCTATTGTAAGTTGAAACTGACCCGTCAAAAATGAAATTACAACCAACCAAACTATGTGCAAACATACAGACCGAAGGGCTCATTCCCTTTTATTTCCTTTTACATGCTTAAAACTCAGATAGGCACCTGTCCCTGTTGAATGTATGCACTTGCGTCTGGGTATCCGCAGGATGGTCATTTATCCTCGTAAATTGTTCCTTAGGGTCGAGGCTTCCGTTCGCGCCTATTTTGCTACTTATCACCCCCGATGGGTGTCTGTCTGTGCATAGTTAGTAAGATGTGATTTCATTAGGGATGGAGGCTAGAATTGGCCATCTCTTTCAAGGGATGATTGGTCCTAGCCCGATCTTTTTTAGCTTTGTCTCAAGTTAAGGCACTCCGATTCATGTGAATCAGGAGCACCTCACCACTGGAACATGCACATCCCCCAAGGTGTACCTATCCCCGGCATGGCACACGCACTCTTAAAAGCGTATCGGTTGGCATTTGATCCACTTAAAGAGTTGTGCAAGAATAAAATTGTCAGAGGTCCTTGAGCTTTGCTTAGAGGCCTCGAAATAAAAGAAAAACAAAAACCCCAAAAGTTTTACTCAGAAAATGGGCATGCATTCCCAAGAAGTGTTGCGACATCAATATTCACTTCACTCGGGTAAATCATGCTAAAGCAACCTCGAGGTTGATGGGTTCGCCCAGAAATTCTGAGCCTTACTTAGGTAAGGGCACCCGTGGCCAATCCAATGGAGCTGTCAATATCCCATAGGATCGGACACAGTTTGTAGGCATTCGCTTTGTGTGCTTCGCATCGCTTTCAAAGCATAGATCGATCACCCCGTTTTATGGAGCTCTCTGGTTTAGATTAATACTCAACATCACCAATCTATAATTTCCCTCAGGAAGTGGATGATATCCCGGCTAGCGGGCTTACACTTTTTGTGATCATCGCAGTTATGCCCAGTAATGTCGCAATGCGCTTGGGGACTGTTAGCACTGAGGTACGAACGATATCCCGAAATGAGAGGGCTTACGTACACTCGCCATCACCATGGATGTTTGAGAATTGAGTTGAATCAGGCGGACCCACCAAACGTACCTTGGACCTCTTCGGATGTCTCTTGTCTTTGGCATCCGATCATTAGTGATCGAATACCAAAGAGGGGCATCTATAGACACCCAAATTCGGCCCAAGGCCCGGTCAATCTGTACTCCGAGAGAGATGTACCCCTGTGCTTCCACTGGCACCCCGGAACCCTTAGGAATCCACCCAGACCTTTAGGAATCACCCTGAACCCTTTAGAACCATTCCCCAATCCTTAGAGATCACCCCTAAACCCTAGATTCCCTTCCCATACCTAACTTGAACCTTTTTTAGCAGTTGATGGGAAAGGAGCTAAATTTTTTTATACAGACCACCATCATGGATGAGACATATACCATTGGAAAGAGGACTTCTCCAGCTTTCCAATAAGGCAAAGATCACCCAATTTGGAGCTACGGTTCAAAATTTATGGCCGATTGAAGTTTCACATAAAATCGTAACTTTTACTCAGGCATGTATATTACATACGCCCATCCAATTTGGCCCCAGATTAGTCAGGCATATATATTATATACGCCTGCCTTTTTTGAGAGAAATTTGGTCGGGCGTATATAATATATACGCTCAGTATAGGTGGGACCCACCACGGGCTTCATCTTCCCAAAGCTCCCCTGTTTTTCGTGGAAATCACTGTGCATAAACTGGGCGGTATATAATATATACGCCTAGCTTAGCTACAGTAACTGTCATCAGTTGCTCGAAATTCCTCCATCTGGTTTGACCCTTTGACCATCCCCTTGGTTGAGGTGGGTGTCTTAAGGTTGGTTGCACCCCCTTTGAGCTTATTGGCAACCCTTAAGTCACCCATGGTCTCACCCATCATCCGCCATTGAAACCCATTTCCCAAACCTCTAGGACTTTGAAAACCTAGAAAACCTTAGATAGGGGATTACCTAATTGCTAAACCAATTAGCTCTTAAGTAAGCCCCTAACCCACCTCTTCTCTATAAATAGAGAGGCCCCCCTCTTCCCAAAGGGTTGAAAAAATCAGGGTTGAGAAGATTAGAGTGAAAGCTTGAGTTAGGAGAGAGAGAGACCTAGTGAGAGAAAGTTTTTTTTATCTCCTCAACCAGAATTCCAGCATGCATAAATCATCTTTTCCAACCCTTTTCCACCATTAGATCACCCCCTTTTAGTTAAAGTTTAGTTCCTAGCTTCATCCTACACTTCCTATTTACCGAATCCTAGCATTAGAAACCCATTCTTCTACCGTTTAAGCCAATCAAAGCCGTCGAAAGCACGTCGAAGCGAAGGTCTTCTACGGTGCAACAAGGGCCCGTGAACTCCGGCTCACCTCTCACTTCCTCTACCTTCTTGGTGTCTCCTCCGTCCAAGGATTCAAGCAGTTACGCCGCCGAAATTTCGGTTTGGCTCAAAGCTTGATAGGACAGTATTGCCTTCGGGCAAGGGGAAACTCCACCCTTGTATTTTCATTTTTGGCCATAGATAGAGACCACTACATGCTGGTTGATCGGGTGCCTAAACCCTTCCCGATCGATAACCGAAGCCCCTACCGTAGAGCCTTTGACAAAGACCGGTAAATCAGAGTCATATTTAGCACTTCGGTGCTCAAAATATCGATTTGAAGGTTTTCTGGGTTACCAAAAGCTCCGGGTGGCGACTCTACATTTCATCAAAGGCGAGCGCATCGCCGCGACGGATTCGAGAGGATCCATGGTCGCACAGATACATTATTCAGTAGTCAGAACAACCCTGAAAGCCTGTGCAGAAGGAAACTAAAATGTAGAAGTGGCTAATCAGAAAATTTACCCTAGGGACCACCTCAGGAGGAGGAATGTTGGCCGCCTCGGCAGAGAGTCGTGCCTGTCGATCTACGTCAGCACATAGGTCTGAGAGGAAGCCATTGTCAAGACGCCGAAAGGTCCCGTAGGCTACAGACGGACCACCACCAGGGACACCCGCCTGAGAGGTACCCGACGGACCAGCACCTGATGAGCCCTCGCTCGAGGGACCCACACTAGAAGGACCAGCACCAGAGGGATCTACCCCTAACATGTCAGCAGCACTCGGCCCACCTTCACAGTTCGAACCATCCCCCGGAGCAAACTGTGAACTAGACAAGAATCTATTCAGATAAGACCAAGGCCCAGTAAAAGTGAAGGGGAAGCTAATTCAAGCTGAGAAGAAGTTACTTGACCATGTGGGCCCTTGAACGCAAGGAAATTAGCGCTAGGGACAAAACGCGACAGGATGAACCGGTAGGGTAGGCACTTGTACCAGGCATGATAATCCCCAGGCACATGGAGAGCGCGAATGGGGAACCCATTGTTGAAGAATGCCACTGTCAACTCCTCAATACTGCTAGCGGGACTCCAAACGTCAGCCGGTGGGTCTACAGGTATGACGTAATAGCCCTGAAATTGGTGCGCCACCCGCTCCCCCAGATAGTAGCATTTGGCCCACGCTCCCTAGAAGAAGACGATGCGGCGATTGTTGAATAGGTGGGAGGCACCCACGACTGCTCGGTCCCAGAAGGGGGATGTCAGGTACGGATCAGGGAGGATCTGCTCAAAGTCAAAAAGCAAGAGTGACCAAGTAAGCAACACCTCAATCAAAAGAAATATCCAAGCTGAAAGTAAACAAAGGTTGAAAAGTTATCACCTGCTCGAGGACCATCAAGTCAAGCTGAGACCTTAGGCCCATTTCCAAGTGCTTTAGGTCCACATCACGGCATAGGACCTGATGCCAGTTGCTGAGGAGGGGACAGGTGAGCACCTTCGAGAAAAGGAGCGGGCACCCAGGATGAAAGTGGTGATATCCCCAAACCTAAAAAAGGGGCATGGCACAAGAGCAGGTCAGTAACATAAATGGATCAGTAAGAAAAAAAAAATGATGAATGGATGATAGTGATAGCAAAAGCAAAGGGGTGAGAAATTACCTCCAGGACGGCCCAAAATCCCACGGCAGACTTCGAGTCCCCCGTCGTAACCCGAGATAAGTTGTACGTTAGCTAGGCGTATCCAGCCCCTCCCCAGTCTTGCCTGGGAACATTGCCCCAATTATCCATCACGCTCAACAAGGCCAGGCTGACTCGTCCCCCGCTGGCATTTGTAAAAAGGGTCTTGCCCAGCAGGAGTAGGAGGGTGATGCGAGCTAAAATGATCGCCTGCTCTGGCGCGATGTAAAGCACCCGATCTAGATGGCCCAGGTCCACCAACTCATCAGCAGAAAAGAGGGAGGTCAGCCAGGACATCTTGACCTCTGTGCCATGGGTCTGCCCACGAGGAGGATAGGCCCCGATCAATCGAATGATGTCCTCCCGGCTCGGTACCGCCAAGGTAGTTATCGGGACTCCACCTATCTTAATGCCAGTAAACATGGCCCAATCAACGGGCATCAACGTCAGCTCGGCGTACAGCATGTGGAACATCATGGTCTCGGGACGAAACCTCTTGATGAGTGCCTTCAGATAGGCGGCATCAGCCCTCATGGCAGGGCAGGACAAGGACTCCCCAAAGCCCACCTGCTCCAACAAGACTTTCACTATAGGGGGGACATAAAGGTAGAACTCGTGGAAGTCGAGCCACCCCCTGCGGAACACAATGTTGGGCAGCTCCTACACCTAAAGAAATACACATCAGATGGCAGAGGTAAAGAAAATAACTGCGCAAAGGAAAGAAATTGAACCTATCTTTTACCTTGCCCGCTATTCCGAAATTTGAGATATGTGTGTGCTGCTGATAAAAGAGGCCAACCCGGGCAGCCTCGCCCTGCATCTCAAGCCAGGGACCTGCTCTCCGCTCCACCCAGAGGAACTGCTCCCCCCCGCGGGCCATACACTATCTTGGGCCCCTCCTCGGGAATGTGCTCATCATCACCGCCCGACATGCTGGGGCAACAAAACAGTCACATCAAAACAGATCAGTGATAAAGGAACCATTTATGTGCACAACATCAAGGGAAGGTAAGTGTGTTCACCCTCTTTCTGCTCATTGTCAAGATAAAGATGCACACATGCAAAATAATAATAATAATAATAATAAAACGAATAAATCCTTTTTTTATTATTACAAAAAAAATCCCTTCCTTTCTACCCTAAAAGATAAAGTAAAATAAAATAAATTTCCCTTTTCTTCTATGTTTGAAAATAAAAGCTAATTGAAATTAAAAAAAAAATAAAAAATCATCACCATCAAAATTAAAGAGTCCTTCTTTTATGTTAAAAAAAAAAACAACAAACAAAAACAAAAAAAAACAACAAAAAAAAAACAACAACAAAAAAGAGAGAGACACAAAAAAAAAAGTCTTATTGTTTACTAAAAAAGAAAAGAGGAGAAAGAAGTCCTTCCGTTTAAAAAAAAAACTAAAAACAAAAAAACAATTCCATCATCTTATAAAATCATGAAAAACGAAAAAAAGAATCCTTTCTTTATAAAAAAGAAACAAAAAAAGATCCTTCTTTTATGTTTAGAAAAACAAAGGTTAAAATGAAAAAAAATCCTTTTCGTTATGGTCCATAAAAAAAAAAAAAAACACTCCTTTCAAAAAAAATCCCTCCATTTGTGTCCATAGAATAAAAAAAAATCGTTCTCTTAAAACTAAAACAAAAAATATATACAGGCCTGATAACAAAAATCAAAGGTCGAATCCTTTTCCTTAATTAATTGAAAGAAAAAAGAAAATAATTGAAAAAAGAAAAGCATTCTCCTTGATTAATATATATAGGAACCAAAAAAAATCATTTTCTTAATTAATCTCTCAAAAAAAAAAAAGGGGGGAGAGGGAAATAAAACTAAAAATTCCTTTCTTTTCCTAACTAGTTTTCAAAGTGATACATAAAATCTCTGCCTTGCATTTAAGATAAAAACAAAAAAAAAAAAACAACAAAAATAAAACCCCTTTTCTAGGCACAAATAAAAATATGTATATCATGCACCAATAAAACCCATAAAACCACAAAAATAATACATTAAGTCATTCACACATCATCAGTCAACATGCTTATAACAGAAATAAACCATTTGTCATCTAGAAATGTAAGATCATGATCATATTTGCATAAAAAAAAGCAAGAAAAATCAAGAAAAAAAAAAGAGAATTTTAAATGATTACCTTATGAAGAAAAAGGGGTCTTTTGGTCTAGCGTAGGCCCGCAATCGATCCGCAAGCGAAACAACGGCAATGGGCACGCGTAGAGGCAATGTAAAGGAACCCTAAGAGGAGGGGGAACGGTTTTTCGGTTTCAAAGAGGAAGAGAGGGGGAAGAATTCGAAATGAGGCCCCATAGCTCGAGTTCGGGCTGTTTTAACTACCCAGCCAAACCTGGCGCAACTAATAGTTGCGCCAGGCAAATGTTTGCCTTCCTTTGGCTTGGCGCAACTATTAGTTGTGCCAGCCTATCTTTGGGCCCATAGTGGCCTGGCGCAACTAATAGTTGCGCCAGGCACTCAGGCCGAGTTTTGAGCCTGGTACGGGCCAGATGGCAAGACCGGTCCCCCCACTTCCTTTTGTTTATTCATTCATCACTTAATGCGGATACACGCCCTAAGCGGCATTTGGTCATCCTTCGACTTGCCAAGAAAGTCGTGCTAAAATAAGGGCGAAAAGAAAATCCAAAAAATAATAATAATAATAATCCCCACAGAGAAGCCGGAAATATTCACGAGACAAATCCACATAAAATAATAAAATTCCAAAAAATTCACATAAAATAATAACTCCAAAATTCCAAAAAATTCACATAAGATAACAGCTTCAAAAATTCAAAAACAAATCCCATAAAATGACAGTTGAAAAATTCAAAAAATCGCATAAAATGATAGAAAAATCAAAAACAGATTTAAACTCCCAAGGCACACAAGCATAAAGCGGTAAAATATCAATATTTTATTAGCAATGCAACTGTGCCACATCAAAGTCCTGAGTCGAAGGTTCGGCTCGGATCTTTGGACCCTGTCTTAAGGCAGGAGCAACGGTGTCGGTCTCTGTCAAACAACCAATGTTTCGATCAAGTCAACTCCATTGCTAAATGTTTGCGACGAGCGCTTCATTTTGGACTCATGTGAACTTAAGTGTCTTAAGCTTCAGATTCTCCATTGGAAAAGGTCAATCGTTGGTTGAGACCAACTTATTGAGAATGAGATTATGTGTCAATCAAACTATGTGCAACCATGCATTCAAAAGGGTTCATTTCCCTTTTATTTTCTGCAGGCTTAAAACCTATATGGGCAGCGGTATCCCTATAAAGGGTACGCCATGCGTCTGGGTATCCGTATGATGGTCGTTTGTCCCCGTAAATTGTACCCGGGTGGGTCCGGGTTGGGGCTTTCATCGCCATTGTCATTGCTTATTGCCCTTAATGAGTGCATGTTTATGCATAGTTAATTAATGTCTATGATCATTATTGGCAAAAACCAGGATTGGATGTCCCTTTCAGGTAGACACCCGATAACTGGTTGGATCTATTTAGTGGTATTTGAAGTTGGACGCTCTGGGTCATGTGGATCTAGGGCACGTTTTGAAAAATAGCACGTACTCCCAAAAAGAGTTGTGACACCTATTCACTTTGCTCGGGTGGTCATGCTAAATAAACTTTGGGATCGATGGGTTCGCCCAAAGATCTCGAACCCTGCTTTCAGCAGGGGCACCCGCGAATAATCCAATGAGGTCGTCAAATGCCTTGTAGGATTGGACGCAAACTATGGAGCCTTGCGTATGTTTACTTCGCGCTTATCTTTGAATGTGAGTCAATCACCCCTCTTACTTACAAAACTGTTGTATTCAGAATAAATCTCGAACATCAATCACCTTCAAAATCATCTCGAGAAGCGGATATTTTTCTCGACTAACGAGCTTTTGCAACTCGAGAGGCGAACATTTTTTCTAGCTATTGGGCTTTCGTAACTCATTCCACCTCAATTATGCCCAGTAATGTCGCTAAGCACTTAGGAACCGATTACCTCGAGAAACGAATGATTAGCCTGGAACTCCAAGGCTTTCATTTTCTCACTGTGTTACTCACCTAATGTTTGAAGTTCGTTCTGAATACAGCGGACCCGTCAGTAATGCCTTGGGCCTCTTCGGATGTCTCTTTTCTTTGGCATTCTATCATTAGTGATTAGATACCAAAGAGGGGCATTTGTAGACACCCAAATTTGGCCTAAGGCCCGACCGAAACACATTTCGAGAGAGGCGCATTTCTGAACTTTTGATGGCATGTATGGAACCCTAAGGAATCACCTTAAACCCTTAGAAATCACCCTAGATCCCTTAGAAACCTACCTTGAACCTTTAGAAACCAACCCCGACCCTTAGAACCCTTCTTGAACCCTAACCTAACCTTCCCAGGCGATAAGGAGGAGGGGTGCACCAGAACTGGTTACAACCCTCTACAGTGACCAACTCTTATATCACTGAAGAGTAGAGGTCGTCAGCTTTCCAACGGTCCAAGAATTGCCCCAATCAGAGGTATATATCAGAAGATATGGCAGTCCGAACCCAGAGGGCGGGAGGGTAATTTCAAGTAGGCCCCCTAGGGATTTGGCGCAACTATTAGTCGCGCCAGGCTATTTCTCCCCAGAAACGGCCTGGTGTAACTAATAGTTGCGCCAAGTATGGCGCAACTATTAGTTGCGCCAGGCCAATTCTCGCAGATTTTAAGCCTGGCGTAACTAATAGTTGCGCTAAGTTTAAAAGGTGGCCCCCACCTTGCAAGCTAACTTCCAGACACTGTTCTTCACTATTTTACTGTGCATTTGCCTGGCGCAACTATTAGTTGCGCTAGGCATATGAACAGTAACTATGGGATTTTGGTAGTTGCGCCAGGCATATGAACAATAACTATGGGATTTTGCCCCAAATTTTGTGTTTGAGGTTGGACTTGTTGACCACCTCGACCTTTGGGGTGTGTTTTGATAGTTCTGTTGCACCCATTCCTTACCTATTTGCAACCCTCCAAGTGGCCTAAAGCCTCACCCCATCATCCACCATTAGAACCACCTTCACACCTTTCCAAGCTCTCAAAATCCTAGGAAGCCTTAGATATGAGATTACCTAATTGCTAAACTCATTTAGCTCTTAAGTGGCCTCCTAACCCACCCTTTTCCTATAAATAGAGCCCCCCACCCCTTGGTTTAAGGGTTGAGAAATTTGCTTAAGAGAGAAAGAGCTCAAAGTGAGAAGTTCTTCCTCCCTTTTGTGCACTATTTTCACCCAAATTCTAGAATCTCCCAACCTCATTTCAAGCTTATTCTTGCATCCAAAACCCTTAGCCTAGGTGTGTGTGATCCCCTAGCCTCCCTCCCCTACCTCTTAGCTTTAAGTCTTAGGAGTTGGAACCTCGTTTTCCACCATACAAGGCCTTCAAGAGCTCATCAAAACAAGCCACGCAAGGCTCTCCTACGGTGCTACAAGGGCCTGAGGGCTCCGGCTCTCCTCTTTCTTCTCCTATCTCTTTTTGGCATTCCCTACCCTTTCATTTGTGTCGTTACGTCGCCGAATTTTTGGTAGGAACGGAGGGGCACAAATAGGATTGGAGGCCCTTTTGGGCAAGAGGAAGCTATTTTCTTTTCTTTCATTTCATTTTATTTTTGGCCATTAGTAGAGACCGCATTAAGCGGGTTGATCGGGTGCCTAACACCTTCCCGATTGATAACCGAAGCCCCTACCCAAGAGCCTTTGGTGTGGACCGGATTCAGAGTCATATTTTTAGCACTTCGGTGCTCATAAAAATGAACTAGGTATCCCGGGACACCGAAAGCTCTGGGTGGTGACTCTATATTTTTTATCATTAGAGAGCGCATCGTCGCGACGAGATCGCATCGATTCCCACAGGTGCACATACATTATAGTGGTCGTATTCTACTTGAATAATCTAGACCATTGTGTGGCCTTGCATGATCATTAAGATTATGGCATCCCATGGCTCAATTCAAATATGCTACAAAAATTTCAGAATTAAAACTCAAAAAAAGTCTAAGAAATTCAACTCCAATGAACAAAATCCTACACTACAATACTAAAAACACCAACATAAAACTACCTAAGACATTCCCTTGGCTTGATCTTCAAAAGCTTGTTGGTTTTTCTTTGTTTGTGTGTTGCAATTGGCTGGAATAAAGCCCAATTTTATATATGTGGGTCTAGAGGATGTGGTGAGTTGATTGGTGGGGTTGGATTTTAGTTTTGATGGTTGGATGTGTAGGGCAAATTCAAGGAAGGAGAAGGTGCTCTAATGGAGTTTTGGAGGGAGGAAGAAGATGGCAATGGAGTGAATGGAGAAAGCCCCTTGGAAATTTGATTTTTGCAATGGGAGTTAGGGGAAAATTTGAAAACTTTTTGCAATGGGAATTCTCTTCCCAAGCCCACTCTGTCTCTCTCTCCTCATTTCTCCATGTGCATGTTGGAGTGGAGCCCACTTGGGTTCACTTCCCTCCACTCTTTTAGTGCAATCTTGTCTTTTGTGCATCTTGTGGCCCTCAAAATTTATAAATTTCTATTGTTCCAACATGTCTTGTGGTGCATGTGTGAGAGCTCATCTCTCACCCTAGATTTCTCCAAAGTTTTTCTATGGTGTAAGATGGGTAAAAGTTGGGTCAAATAGATAAGTAGCAACGATTTGCTAGAGATTAGCAAAAATCAAATTTCTAATTAGGAAATTTAGGAAATTACTTTATAAATGTCCTTGGGCTTATTTTAAATTTACAAGAAATGTCATTGCTCCATGCAAGGCGCACATATACCCAACTTTGAATGTTAATGCATCTAGTCCTATCAATTTTATGGGTCTAGGTTTGACCCAAACCATGGACAAATTCCATGATCATCATCGAAATATAATTCGTTGGCGACGATCTCCTCATCAACACCAAGGCTCAGTGCCAAATCGGGTCAAATCTTGAGTCAGGGTTCATCCTAAATCAGCCTTGGTTTCTCATAAGATGTGAGATGTGGTGTGTGCTTTACTTAATTTCTAACACACCCATTCAAATAAAAAGGGTGTCCTATGGATGCCACTAGAAATAGGCAATATCCCATCAATTTAAGGTGGGTCCTTAACAAATTTAGATGGATCTGACCTCAGACAGTCACCTGGCACAGTCAAGTCTCGTCAGGTCTCAATCAACAGGTTGACCAACACAGAATTTGAGAGGCAAGTGTTACAACTAAACCTTAAACTGAACCCTTCAATGGCCCAAAAGCCCGAATATTAAAAGTCTCTAAATATAGTTTCTAAAGACCCGATTACCCGACCTATAGCCTGGTGAGCCTTAGATGAATTTCTAAAGGTATGGCCCAATCCAAAACTTGTTAAAGAAACTAATAGAGGCATCCCCCTTAAAAACTAGATGCACTCGCCTTTAGGCTTAGACCTTGAAAAGGCCCATACACTTAGAATTGGATCTAGTGAAAGTCCAAAAGACCTAGGAAATGACCCATGGACTCTAAACTCTAAAGTTTGGATTTAATTAAGTTCAAATACCCAGCCCAAAGACCCAGTATGGACAAATGGCTGACATCCTTATGCCTAATTACTAGATAATTGAAGGAGACCATAGCTCGTTGGGCCTAAGGCCCAAGGTGAGTCTTGAATAAGAAAGGAATGAACCGAAGGTCCTTATCTGAAAAAATACCTCTCTTGACCCTCTGATGAGCTCTACAATGCTCAATGAGAAAATGACTGAGACCTTAAGACATGACCTGAATTGGAACCGATAGAATGGATAATCGAAAATAGAGAAGTGTGAATCCTAGGAGGGAATAGCCAAATCGTCCCCAAATAAATAAAAAGGATATTAAAGTGCCGATGAGCAGTCAAATGGTTGACTCGACTCAGGTGTTAGTAAGAACATAGCAATAAGAAAACTCGTAGAGTAATTAGAAAATAGGCACCCTGATGCCTAAATGGCGATTAGAGATGATTAATTCTCCTTTTATCGATGACAATAAACATAAGTCCTTATTGGACTCTGAACTGAGTAACACTTAGTATAAGTGTGAACCGATGAGATCCTTCCCGAGGATCACGTCTTAAAACTTAAGGATTTGGACTCTTGTTTATAATTGATCAAAGATGATTTGATTGATGACGATAGTAATTGATTGATAGTGATTGATTGATTGATGGAACTGACTAATAGATATGAATCATGATAGATTGAATGATGTGTGATGCTTGATATTAATGTAGAAATGCTTGTGAATACATTGAAAAATGATTGGTGAACTTTAAAAGATAAAGTCATCAAAATTGATATGAAATCATGAACCAAATGGGATATTGAACCTTAATATGAAAAACATAGAATAAAATTGAATTGAAGAAGGTAATTAAATTACTAAATATTGGAAATTGAAAATGAAACCTTGGATATTGGGTTACCAAATATGGAATCCTGAATATTGAACATCGAATACTGAATATCGATTTTTGAATATTGAATTGAATACGAAACATGAGATATGAAACTTGAATACTGAATAATGAATATTGAACACTGAAAATTTGATTGAGTATTGAACCTTGAACATGAAAATTATGTGAATATGGAATTGAATATTGAATATCGATTAATTGATAGCGAATAATGAAACATTGAAAATGAAAAGATGATACTGTGTCGAACTTGAAACCTCACATAGCTGACCATTATCCTTGCAAACAGGCTTGTATAAGCACCTCGTATTCAGACGAGTTGTTAAAATATTAGCTGAGGATTGGGTCTTGTTAGACTAACAAGGTCATTGATCCTTATCTTGATTGATTAAATGGCGAAGAGTGTCAGCCTCTGAGTGGCTAGGATTTGTTAGAGATTACCAAAAATTAAATTTTTAATTAGGAAATTTAGGAAATTAGTTTATAAATGCCCTTGGGCTTATTTTAAATTTACAAGAAATGTCATTGCTCCAAGCAAGGCGCATATACAAAACTTTAAATATTAATCAATCTAGTCTTTTCAATTTTATGGGTCTAGGTTTGACCCAAACCATTAACCAATTCCATGATCATCATTGAAATCTAATCCGTTGGCGATGATCTCCTCATCAACACTAAGGCTTAGTGCCAAATCAGGTCAAATCTCGGGTCAGGGTCCGTCAGAAAGTAGTCTGAGCTTCTCATAAAGTGTGAGATGTGGTATGTTCTTTACTTAATTTCTAATACATTCATTTAAATAAAAAGGGTGCCACTAGAAATAGACATTATCCCATCAATCTAAGGTGGGTTCTTAAAAAATTTAGATGGACCTGGCCTCTGGTAGTTGTTGGTACACACTTTTCCTGGGTTCCTCTCCGTCTCCGGAATAAGTGGCCCAATTCGGTCTTGTGGACTTTGGCTAGGAGCAGTGGAATAATAAATTAAGAGATATTAAATGCAGAAAGTGAAAGAGGTGAATTCTAAAGGAGAAGTACTTGAGTTGATGCGATCAGTAACCGCAGATATCTATTGACGCTATAACACGTCACTGATTACGCTCTACGGGGTGTGGGTTAACTCCTTTGCTAAATGTTGGCCGTTCAACTCCAACAACTGTAGTTTGTTTAATCTAGCCTTCTAATCCTGCTATAAGTCTAATTAACTTTATCTTCTTACCCTACTCTAAGTTTGACTAATTGCGGGTTTCCTAGTACTACTCTAACTGACTGGGTTTCCTACTGCTACTCTAACTCCAATTATTTTAGTCTCCTAATGCTACTCTAATCTTAATTAATTAAGGCTCTTAACATTACTCTAACTAGAAAAAGAGGGTGTGGCCCGTTATGCTAGGGAGGCTTGGCCCCATTCCCGGGTACCCTCCGTAAGCTCCCTTTGGCAAATCGGTTGGCTAAGGCAATTTTTATAGGTGTTAGAGATTAAAAATTAGATTTGAATTGAAAACTGAGGATTTAAAGATCGAAATTAAGAAATTTGAAGGTTAAGAATTAAAACTAGAACTGAAGCCTATGAACTAGAAGTAAGAAATCAGGAACTATATCTAGAACCTAAAAGTAAGGACTAAGATCTAGAACTTAGAAAATTAATAATTAAGAAATAGGATTAGGAACTAAGAACTAGAAATTAAAACCTCAGAACTAGAACTAAAAATTAAAAACTAGAAAGAGATTACCTGTAGCACTTCTTCCTCCTTTCAATGCCGCAGAGGGAAGAACTCGAACTTGGGAGAGGCCTGAGCTCGAGAGAGAAGAGATTGCTATTGAAATTATGTGTTTGGGTGTGGTAGGGGGTCTTTTTATAGGTATCGGGCTAATTCCGTGTGTGGGGCCATGTGCGCAATAGGTGGATTGCGCGCATGCCCGGAGGCACTCAAATGAATTCCGCATATAGTCTAATGTGTTTAATTCACTTTGAATCGGTCACTGACTCTGGAGTGACCGGCTGAGCGGGTGTCCTAGTTCCAATGAGCCTGGGAACCAATTCTGTGCATATGGCTACGTGTGGAATCCAATTAAGCGCATGGAGGTTTGCACGAAATCGGGGAGTTCAGGCGGTCTTGGGAAGTAGAGTCTCAGTCTGTGTCTGGATCGATTCTGTGTGGGGTCTCACAGGTGGAATTGATTCCACGCAGGAATGTATACGCGACATCAGGGACTTCAAGTGGTGCATGAAAGTCTGTGCTTAGTCCAAGTAGGACTAATTGCGCGCAACTAGCTTGGCGTGCAATTGCATTAAGTGCATAGTATCTTGCGCGTAATTCAGGGATTCTGGGCCTTGATGGGTCCGAGTTTAAGGTCTTCGAAGGAGGTCAATCCTTTTCTAGAGATCGTGGGCAAGGTTAGAGGTTGACTGAATAGGTTTGTATACTCTAAGAGGGAAAAATTGGGGTGTCTACAAATTCCCCTCTTTGGCGCATTCTTATGGAATAAAAATGCGTCGAAGAAGTAGACACCCCTCTTTCGAGATACCTTCTCGTTTTCTTTGAAAAACCATAAGTGTGAGCTCGGGAGCTGACACGAAATGCTTAGCTTTCTTATCTATTAGCACAAGCTAAGGAGGAGCATTCGGGGGACCTAGTGGTAGCTATCGAGAGGTGTATCCTCAACCACGGGTGCAAGTGGCATCCCGTCACATGTCATGACCTACTGCAAGTGGTAGTCAAATGAAGGAAAATTGACGCAATCGAGGTACCAGGGGGCGTCATATGAATGTCCAGAGACAAGGTCAAGTGACCAGATAATATGAAGTAATTTGGTGGCAAAGGCTTTTGTAAGTCATGTCAAGCCGGGCGCGTCATTGCTCACACCAATAGCACGTCAGAACCCTTTTTAGTGGAAATTTGTGATTTCTCAAAGTTGAGTATGCTTAGTGTTCGATTTCCTAGGGGAATGAATGGATTGAGGTGATGAGAGATAGAAAGTTTGATAGATAGGAGGTTTTGAAATTTTGGGTTTTTTACTTAAGATCAATTCGGTGGTAAAATATCGAAAAATGTGGCTTCTGAGACGTCACTGAGCAGATCTATCGGTACGGGATTTGTGGACCCGACCTTTGTTTGGTTGTCAAGACGACTCTTGGTATGCCGAATACTCTGTCTAACCTTCTCACGAATACTGATGATTTGTCTCTTATGGGAGGACTACAGTGATTCGCAGATCAGGAGAGACGGGTTTTGAAAACATTTGACTTAATATTAGCTAACTATATTTTACAAAGAATATCGAGTAGAGGGGGTGATACTTACCTGATTTGTCTCACGATGGGACATCAGCGCGCATGATGGGGGGCTCACGATGGGACTTGATATTTGATGGGCGTGATGGGATGCCAGAGAGGTTCCTCTCTTCTTCAGGTTTCTGTAGTGGCAGGGTCTGATGATTGTTGGTGTGATGGGGACCTTGGGGGGTCCAGGCTTACTTCTCGCTATGGGGCATCTATTGAGCTCTTCTTATGATTGTTCGCTATGGCAGGATGTGATGGGATAATGATAGTTCATTTCGTTCTTTGGAAAATCTTGGGTCATATGATGGGACCTATTTTCCTTTTGTGCTGATGGTGTGGTGTTTTGGCATCATGATGGGATGAGAGGGTATGGCTGATTTGCATTGGCGAGCTTGGGTGTTAGGACAACATTAGTTATGTGTGCGTTCTGTCTCGATGGGACATTTTATTGCAAAGGTGCAATGGGACAACGGGGTGCTTTCTCTCTGGACGGTGTGTGGGGTCACACGATGGTACAAGGGGGAGTGATTCCGATCGCAATGGGACAGTATTCGTGGGGTAGTGAGGGAATGATTTGTCTTGTGGCTGCTTTGCCACCATTTAGGTGTCATTATTGTCTTTATTATTTTTGGCTTTTGCTTTTGTATCGCGATGGGACGTTTATTATCATTTGTTAATTTTATTTTATTAAGGTTCCGATTGTGATAGGGTGTCGGGAGGTGTCCTGGATTTTTTGGGTTGCGTCATTTGCGATGGGACTGTGACTGGCGATTTTATTTTATTTTGTTTTATTTTGTCGATTTATTTTACTACAACGAAGAGAGTGGGGGATTGGTTGCGATGGGACTGCAAGGGGCAGTTTCCCCTTCATTATTTGTATTTTCTATGGCTTTTGTTGTATTTTTGTGTGATTTTGATTTTGTATAATTTTGTGTGGTTTTATTTTCATTGTTTATATTTTGTTTTTTTTATTTTCCTCCTTTTTTTTTTGGTCTCGGACTGGGGTGTCCGTTGTGCTGCAAGGACGACCGACTGAAATTAGGGTTTTATTACTGGATTTTTTGCGTATTTTATTTCCTTATTATTTTTGGGGGATTTCATGTGTTTGTTCTATTTAAGGTATAGGTTTTGTTTTATTCTCTTATTTTGTGGAGGTGACACTTGTTGGAAATGTGTGATTTTAGGTTTCTACTTTTAGGTTTCTAGATTAATGTGTTGGGTGTTTTAATGTCATTGGCTTATCTATTTTGTCAAGGATTTCTTTTTTGGGGGTAAATGTCTCATGGCTATTGGTTCATCTTGGCTTGTCATGGATTGGTGTTTCTTTTAGGGAGTAAGTATTTCATGCCCATTGGTTTGTCTTAATTTATCATTGATTGTATTTCTTTCAAGGGGGTAGGTGTCTTGCTTTAATCAAGATGGATGAAAGGGGCTTGTGACGAGGCCAATGCTCGGGCCTTTACGAGGTGGTTTGAGGAGCTCGACGATCGGCTCTTCACACGATTCCCCTTTCAGGGGAAGAGTTCTTATAGCATTGGTGGGCTTGACTCTGCCGCGACATTGAGGGAGCGAGTGGCCGAGTTGGAGAGAGGCCAGCTGAGCCCGGGAGTTCATGGGGCATTAGAGGCCCTGCATCTTGCACAGGAGCGGATGGGGAGTGCTCCCCATCCCGATGCGGAGATGTTGCGTTCTCTGGTGACCTCGATTGTTGATGTCAGGGCTACAGAGGATCAGCTGAGGGGTAGCGGAGACCCGTCGTATTCTGGTGAGTTTGTTAGGCTGTCTCATTTTAGTTGTATTTGGTTTACTTGTCTCATTCTAGTGGGTTAACGTGCTTGCGTATTTCTCAAGCGGTGAGAGAGCGCGAGGTGGCTCACTAGATGCAGCTGATTGAGCTACTTCAGTCGTCATTCACGAGTTTTCAATTTCATTTATGAGGATATCCTAGGAAAGGTTCCGACCGATCGTCTAAAAATAAAATAAGGGGGGAAAGAGGGATAAGGCTCAATGATATGGGGACAGTTTCCTACTTAGCGACTCTTAGAAGGGATAGGCAACAATCTTTTCCTCGGGTGGTGTGGGGTGCCATAGTCGAGCTCTCCGTCATGTTTAATACCAACAAAGTCTTAAATTCCAGGGTTAGCAGGAGTTTTTCCTCCCACCTCCTTACTACGATATCTAGTAGCGTAAGGACACCAGGGATGCCCTCATAGTTTGCTTATACTTTCCTAATAAGGTTACCAGGAACATCTCACAATTTACCTTTGCTTCTATAGGCTTACTAGCTTGTTCACCCATTGTATTTCTCTCACTCGGTTATGCTTTTGAAAGCGGCTTGTTGACGCAAGAATAGTGATTTTTGATTGAACCTAACATCTTCATTTTTATGCTCTAACGTCTCCTCCAATGGCGGGGAAAGGGGTGAGAGTGAGGTGTTGCCTATGCTTTTAAAAGAAGTTGAGTATTTGACTAATCCCTTCAATCAAATCGCCGAAAATGAGGAGGTGGGCGATGAGTTAGAAAATTTCGAGAGATATTCTAAAAAATAATGACATACGACTAGCAAATGACTTGTGATGACTACGAGGGTGGTATCTATGTCTAACTATGAGATATGACAGTCACGGTGCTAAGGGTAGTATTTTCTGAGATAGATGACATTCCACGGGTTAGGAAGTTCCTCCCCATCTTGGTTTACCAACTTATATGCATTTTCGGGGTAGCGGCCACTATAACATACGGTCCCTCCTAGTTTGGCTTTAGCTTCCCTTTCGGGTGAGCATGCTTAGAGGGCATGATTTTCTTCAAGACTAACTCTCTTATTTCAAAGTTTTGCTCAAGGACTTTCTTATCATAGGCCTTGACCACTCTCCTTTGGTATACTTGAGCGTGATCAACCACCCTTAGACGCGTTTCATCAAGTTGTTCCAGCTGAGTAAGCAGAGCAATCCTCATTTCTTCTATGGATAGCTAATCGTCAAGTTGGACACGTAAGGATGGTACTTGTATTTCGTATGATAGGACTGCTTCCATCCCATACGTGAGGAGATAAGGGGTTTGGCCAGTAGTCGTGCGAATAAAAGTCCTGTAGGCCCAGACTACTTTTGATAGTCGTTCGGGTCAGTCAACTCCATTGCTCATCTCTACTATTCACTTTAGGATTCGGATCAGCATTTTATTTGTGGCCTTTGCTTGCCCATTCCCTTGACGATAGAAAGGCGATGAGTGTTGCAGGTCAATGATGTATCTCTTGCACAACCTCTTCGACTTCTCGGCGATGAATTGTGGTCCATTGTCGGTGACAGTCATTTTGGGAACTCCAAACCTTGTGTTGATGTTCCGAATAATAAACTTCACGAGCGTCGAAGCAGTGATTTTTATGTATGACTCGGCTTCCGCCCATGTGGTATAGTATTTGGTCGTGGTGAGTATGAAGGCATGTTTGTGTGTGTTCCCGGCGGTGTCCGTGAAAGGTCCAATAATATCGAAGGCCCACATCGAGAATGGCCGTGGAGAAACCATAGGGTTCAGGGGGACTAATGGGGCTTTGATAAGTGTGGTGTTCTCTTGGCACTGCTTGCAACATTGGACGTAGAGTTGACAATCTCTCATCATTGTTGGCCAGTAGTAAGCTTGTCGTATAATTTGATCTGTGAGTCTCTATCGACCGGAGTGGGAGTCGCAGGTGATCAGTCACATAATTTATCATCTTATCACCCTGAACTTAGTGATGATAGGCCATAGTTTGCTACTAACAAGTTGATGATGTACAGATATTAGAGATAACCAATAAAAGAGAGCCAAAGTATTAATATTCATCAAAATAAACTCAAAAAACAATAAGAAAGATGATTGAGCGAAAAAAATGATTTCTTACCTACTGAAAGCTAGAAAATCATAATTTACGATTCTACAAAAGAGACAAAAGAAGAAAAGTGAAAAATCATAATCCAGAGAATTGTCAACTATGAAGAAGCCATGAAAGATAGAAACTTATGATTTACGATTTTCTAAGAAAAAGAAGAAAAATGAGAAATTGTGATTTGCGATTTCTCAGAACAAAAGCTTTCCTACTATTGTTACTGTTGCTGATCACGTGTATATTGCACTGCCATAAATAACATTAGAAGGTATATAAAATTAGAAGTTTAGCTGATCACAGATTTGAGAAGATTGATGAAGATAAGCGTTAGGAAATCTCGGTTGCTGAAATAAAGGAGAACAATCCAGAAGCACATCTACCATCTAAGCAAGGAAAAGATAAAATTAGGAATTAGAGTTATATTAGGAATCTTTTGTTTTAGTAGTTTCTTTTATTAGAATTAGAAGTCTTTGTAAACCGACTCCTTTTGATCTATAAATAATAAATAAGAGAGCTTGGTATAGGAATAAGCATCGAAGAATTTCAGCATCAATTGACAACTGAGGTTGGATTTTCTTCTGATCAAGGTAATGTAAAATAGTTAGAGTAGATTAGATATCAGAGGTTTCTCAAGAACAATTGACAACTGCAATTGAGTGCTGAAGATTAGTATAGATATCCTAGTTTCTCAGAAGCAATTGGCGACTGCGGCTGAGGGATGAAAGATATATTTATTTGTTTTATAGTTTAGATTTTATTTTACTTTATTTTCATGCTTTGTAAACATCTCCAAGTTTTAATTTGAATTGACGACTTAGGTTAGAATTTGTAAATTAGTGCAACGGTTTTTACTTTTCCATCTTCAGTTTTCTAAGGTTTGATTGACGCCTAGATTTTAGAAAGTTGTTGATTGGATTAAATCTGTATTGATAGGAGCTTAGACTTGATTGATGACCAATGCTAAGAAACTAGAGATATTATATAATGATACTGCTTAATTCATAAATATCTGATAGCTGAAGATTGAGATTGATGACCTCAATCTGAAGGAGGATTTAGATTTATTTTATGCACTTTAGATTAGAAACCATTCTTTTATTCATATTTTTCCAGTAGATTAGATCTTAAAGAGAATATAGAAAATTTTAAAATAAGAATTTAAATAGAAGATATAAAGAAGAAGTAATTAGATAAATAAACTTCCTCGTGGGAACGATCCTATGCCAGTACTATGATTTCCATTATGCGCTTGCAATAGGTTAAGACTTGAGTTTAAACATACTTTTAATATACATAACAAGATCGACCAAGTTTTTGGCGCCGCTGCCGGAGAAGCGAAATTTATCTTTATTTCTATTTTTATCTAATATTTTTATTCTTTTAGAAAACAATATTTATCTTTCTCTTCTTACATTTCTTTATATTTTTATTTTTCTTTAATCACTTCTTAATCTTCTGCAGGTTTATTCAGAGTATTGGATCAGACTTTCAACACTTCTGCAGGCCCCAAAATTTTAGAAGCTCAGATTTTTCTCTCTCCCTGCTTGCTCAAATAAAAAGTAAATAATATTAAAACCAAATCCTAATACAATAAGTGTCTATACCAGTATGACACGCTATAGTCAGAGCATGACTAAAACGATGGAGAAACATTATGATTTAACACCTCTTACACCTCTCCCATGTATACAATTAACCCCTATGACTGGTGATGAGACTTTTAAAATTACGCCCAAAATATTTCAAACACTTTTAATATTCCGTGGGCTAAGGGATGAAAATCCTTATTCACATTTAAGACAGTTTATAAAAGTGTGCAATCTTATTCGAATCCAAAATTTGCCAGAAACATCTCTTCGTTTGAGGCTGTTTTCATATTCTCTTAGAGATGAAGTAAAACAGTGAATACATTATCTGCCTCATAATTCATTCGCCAATTGGGAAGACTTGGAATAAGGATTTCTCATGAAATACTTCCCAATACACAGAACGAATCAAATCCGGTATTTGATTAGAACTTTCAAACAATCTCCAGATGAATCTCTTCAAGAGGGGTGGACACGCCTCAACGATCTTTTAGATGGGTGTCCTCATCATGAGGTCCCCCGTTGGTAAATAATCCTCACTTTCTATGAAGGTATGAATGACTAAAATTGACATATAGTTGATGTTGCCTGTGGGGGGATGTTCCACACCTTGTCTGCTGAGGCTGCTTGGGAATTCTTTGAGAACTTTAGCGAGGAATCAGTGCAATACCAAGCATCGGGTGAGATTGAATCTGAGACTCCAAGGAGTACACCTCTTAGGCAGAGAGGACTATATAAATTAAAGCCAATGATGAATTGTCTCCCAAAATTAAAACTATGGAAGACAAAAATTCCATCTCTGGTGGGTGTAAAATCGCACCCAATATCTCAACAAGGAGAAGCTTGTGAACTTAACTGCGACTTAACTCAAAATATTCCTCAGCACTCTCCTATATTTCTTCCCACACAGACCCAATACCACACTGACATTGAGGAGGCCTTGTCGCAATTGGCCGAAAGCTGGCTGCAACACGGCCATATCCAAATGCAGCTACTTAATAATCTCCTAGAATCCATTACACGGTTAGAAACTCGGGTTGAGGAATTAACCATTCTAGTTAACTCAAGAGAGAGTAACTGTTCTTCCCCATGGCCAGTTGGCACCCTAGGAGGAAATATTTTTATGGGAGGGACATCAACTCCCCTTGATCTCCATTGAATTCCTCCTGAAATTGTCGAGCTACCGACTCACCTATAGCAAACACGTGTAACATATGTACATAAGTACTTTTAAAATGACCCCTCTACAATTTATGAGATATTACTAATCATAAAGACTCTTTTCTTTGTTTTAATCACTTGAAGCGCATGGATTTGTGAATTCTCGTGAGTTTAGAGTCCAATCATAGCGAGTACCAATTTCTAGTCTTAGATTCTAGTGATCGTTATCTAGAATTGCAAACGACAATTCTGGGGAATATGAGAACCTAGTGATCAGTCTTATCGGAAGCATTGAAAGTAAAATCCATTTAAAATTGTATAGGAAATGGATATGAAAGGCATTCAATTTTACCACTTCCCAACCACCCTAGCCTAGGAACCTACACATAGACATTTACTCGAAGTGACGGCTCAAAATAAATTTTCTTCCCTATAAATCCATACCCATCCATAAACTAGCGTATCTCTTTCGTTTTCTATCTTTAACCCTAAAACCCTATGACGGAAGAGCATAAGAAAAGTGATTTCAGTAAGCAACTTGATAGAATCCTCGAGTTACACAAGACTGAGCTACTGGCTGCACAACAGAAAGTAGATCTAAAGCGTCAACGACTTACTCGAGATGCTGAATCGTCTACTGAAACTACCCTTGACCCTAAACCTAACCCAAATCCAAAACCATATACTAGGAACCCATCTTCCCCCACTTCTTAACCTTTATACCATCACAACCCACCCAGAATGCGTGTTTCTTTCTAACAAGGATGGGTTACAATTCCAGTGCTATTTTCCATCCCATCCTTGATCTCCTCACCACCCCTCTCCATTGCTTATCTTTTCCCTTCGCTTGCGCTACAATCTCTTCATAAAATTTTTGCAGGGGAGTAGTATAGGTAGAATGGGGGGCTGAGATGTGTTATCTTCAAACTCTCCTCAACTTCTTTCCGTAACTGCATTAACGGTGCAGTTGATGAGTCATGGACCAATTTGGAAGACAGAGGAGAAGGGTTCGACAACTCTTGGAGTAGCAATCCCGATGTGGATTTCTACTCTAAAGAAGAGGAGGGGAGGCGACCCTACAAAAGAGTGGACACTCTTTTGGTAGGAGGGAATGAGAGACTATGATTAAAGGTGGCTAGAAGCTGGACGACCGATCTTCAGCGAAGATTTCTCTCGAACGTTGCTGCCAATGCCTTAGTCTAGTGTGTGTCTTGATTTTTCCTATTATTTCTTTAATGTAATTAGTTCTCTTTCCATGTTTCTATAAGTAGTTCATATATATATGAAAAGTTTTTTTCTTTGTTGTTTTTGACTAATTTTCTAACAGTGTTACTAGCATCTAACAATTTTTTCATAGAACCAGTAGTATATTTCTCCTAAGTTTGGAGGAAGATTTTTTATTCTTTTTGCAGATTATAAACCCGGTAACTAACCTAGCAGTAGTAAAGTAAGGTAATATTTTTTGTATGTCCCCTGTTTTGCACAATGAGGACATTGTCCTATTTAAGTTTGGGGGGAATATACATATCAATTTTGAAAAATATAATATATTAGTATAGTTTTCTTTAGAGTTTTTTTAAAGTTAATCATTATATGAGAATTATAAAAAAATAAAATTATATATGAAATTCTTAGCAACCCATCATAGTAGTACAAAAATCAAAATAGAAATAGTTATAATTCAAAGTAAATCATCTCTAAAATACTGTATCAGGAGAATGTTTGAAACTATACGATTGATCTGAACTGCATATATTTTAGATTATAGTTTTAAAATCATATAACTAGTGAGCTATAGAGCATATTTCCTCTTTTATTCTGAGAAAGACATACTGCTTTTATTCATGCTAAATTTTCCTTGAACTTCTCTACTATTTAGAAATGTCTATTAAATATATTAAAGCAATAAGACATCCATATTAGTAAATTGTGAAAATGACCAAATGCCATCTTTTGTTAAATCGGAGCCAAAAAGTAAAAAATCTCATAATATTTTACCCTTTAATCCCATATTAGAAGCTTAAAATTGAATTTCTTTATATCAAAATTTTATAAACCTTTAACCATATGTACTGACCAAAACTTTCTATCCTTAACCCTTACAATTTTTGAGAGTTTAGAATATAAAAGAAGGGGAGAAGAGGGAGTGAAAGGAGCATATGCATAATAGATAAAGGATCTGCTGAAAAGGGTACAAGTAAAAAGAAATACAATTGTATGAAACTATGGGAAAAGAAAAAGAAATCGTAAAAAGACGATTCCATGAAAGAAAAAAAGAAGAGAAGCAAAATGCTTCCAATTAGAAAAGAATATGGGATTTATACTAGAAAGGAAATGAAAAGATGTTATCCAGAAAAAGGATACATACTGAAGCTGAAAAATATAGAAGAAGAAGGGAAGGAAGAGCTAAATTCTCAGAAATAATTTTTGAATCCTCTTTACCTTTTTCTTTGAAACCTTCTGCAAACCCAAAGGCCCATTACAAGCCGAAGGAAAGACCTTTGTGATTTACGATTTGTAAGAATATGAGTCTAGTAGAGATATATAAAATAGATATTATGAATAAATGAAGAAATTATATGAGCAGAATTGATTATCCTTTCTATGAGATTTATCTTTATAGTTAATTGTTCGATGAAATTTTCATATATATCTATAATATTGTGAGAACCCAAAATTTCAATTATTTTTTAGAGTATGCCAATAAGTAAGAGTTTGAATGAAAATATTTTCTAAAAACTGCAGTTTAGAAAAATTTATGATGAATAAACTTTTCACTGATATGTAGACACTCCACGCTATACCGGATTAAAATTATTGAGTTATGATAGAGGATGATTACGATGATGGAAAGCTAAGGATAAAAAATTTGAAATTTTTTAAAAATAATGAACATAATGATTGACTGATAAAGTAGTATATAAAATCTATATTTTGAATTTTTAGCTTTAAAAAATCCAAAAATATTGGAAGTTTATAAGTAACATCACTGAAAACCTTCAGGAGACTACGACTCCTCCACTAGGGATCACTTAGGGGTTGAAAGGCTTGTTGCATTTGCTAAATGCAATCGTGCTCCCTACGAAAGTGGCATTTAAATTTATAGTTTATGATAGTTTAATTTTTCTTGTTTGCTAGGGACTAGCAAAACTTAAGTTTGGGGGTATGATTAGTCACATAATTTACTAATTTATCACCCTTAGCTTAGTGATGCTAGACCATAGTTTGCTACTAACAAGTTGATGATGTGCAAATATTAGAGATAACCAGTAAAAGAGAGCCAAAGTGTCAATATTCATTAACATGAACTAAAAAACCAATAAGAAAGATGATTGAGCAAAAAAGACGATTTCCCGCCTACTGAAAGCCAGAAAATCGTAATTTACGATTCTGCAAAAGAGATTAAAGAAGAAAAGTGAAATATCGTAATTTAGAGAATCTGTAGACACCCAAATTTGGCCGAAGGCCTAATCAGAACATATTTCGAGAGAGGTGCACTTTCGAGTTTTTGATGGCATATATGGAATCTTTAGGAATCACCCTAGATCTCCTAGGAACCTGCCCCGAACCTTTAGAAATCAATCCTAACCCTTAGAACCCGTTTTGAACCTAAACCTAACCTTTCTGAGCCATGGGTGAAGACAGGTACACTGGAACTAGCTACAGCCTTCTACTATGATCGAATCTTATACCATTGAAAAGTAGAAGTCGTCAGCTTTCCAACGGTCTAAGAATCGCCCCAATCAGAGTTATACATCAAAAGATATGGTGGTATGAATTCGAAAGGCAAAAGAGTAATTTCAGGAGGGCCCCCATTGGGATTTGGTGCAACTAATAGTTGCGCCAGGCCATTTCTCCCCAAAAATGGCTTGGCGCAACTAATAGTTGCACTAGTTATAATCTTGCCTGGCGCAAATATTCTCAGAATTTAAGCCTGGCACAACTAATAGTTGCGCCAGTATTAAAGTGGACCCCACCTCGTGAGGCAACTTTCAAGGCACTATTCAGCACTGTTTTACTGTATATTTTTCTGGCGCAACTATTAGTTGCGCTAGGCATATGAATAGTAACCTTATCTTTTTGTCTTGAAATTCGTGATTTGGGTTTGACTTGTTGACCACCTTGACCTTTGGGGTGTGTTTTGATAGTTTTGTTGCACCCTTCTACACCCTATTTGCAACCCATTAAGTGGCTTAAAGCCTCACCCTATTATCCATCATTGGAGGACCTTCTCTCACATTCCAAGGCTCTAAAAACCCTAGGAAGCCTTAGATGTTAGATTACCTAAATTCATAATCTTGATTAGCATCTAAACACCCTCCTAACCCACCCGTTTCCTATAAATAGAGACCCCCACCCCTTGGTTTAGGGGTTGAGAATTTTTGCCTAAAAGAGAAAGAGCTTAAAGTGAGAAGATCTTTCTCCCTTTGGTGCACCATTGCTCATACAAATTTTAAAATTCCAAAACCTCATTCCATGCCTTACCTTTCCTAACCATTTGCCTCCCTTCTCTACATCTTAGCTAGTAAGCCTTAGTAGTTAGAACCCCTATTTCCACCATTCAAGCCTTCAAAAGCTCATCAAAAGCAAGCCACACAAGGCTCTCCTATGGTGCTACAAGGGCCCGAAGGTTCCGGCTCTCCCCTTTCTTCTCTTATCTCTTTTTGGCTCTTCTCATCCTCCCATTTGTGTCGTTACGCAGTCGAATTTTCGGTAGGAACAGAGGGGCACAAATAGGATTCTAAGCCTTTTTGGATAAGAGGAAGTCATTTTCTTTTCTTTTACTCTATTTTTGTTTTGGCCATTAGAAGAGATAGCGTTAAGCGGGTTGATCGCATACCTAACACCTTCCCGATCGATAACCGAAGCCCCTACCCAAGAGCCTTTGGTGTGGACCGGATTTAGAGTTATATTTTTAATACTTCGGTGCTCATAAAAATGATATAGGAATCCCAGGACACCAAAAGCTCTGGGTGGTGACTCCATATTTTTGTTAGCGAGCGCATCGTCACGATGGGATCATCACGAATCCCACGGATGCACAGATGGTGACTTCACTAGGGAGTAGCTAGTAGAGCTTTCCCTTGAACTAGGCCTCCTTATTTTTTATTTTTCTAATATTTTATTACTGTTTATTTTATTTTATTTTGGCTGTTTTTTACTCACCCCTCCAATTAAGTCATTTTACTTACCCCTACTTTTACGCCATTTACGAGCCTTAGCCGAATGGCGGGCCTACTTGAGCATTGTCTTTCCATTTCTTTAATTTTTCGTCATTTAAAGTGTCTTAGCCGATTGGTGGGCCTACTTGCGCAAACATATTCCGACAGTGGACGCTGACCTGTAGTGGCGGCATGGGGTCATCACCCCCATCTTTTGGACTAAAGAAAACTTCCATAAAAGAATGTTTTGAAAAAAAAGAAGTTAAAATTGAATCAAGAATAGGGAGCTTAATTAACATGTTTTTATCGGATAGATTTTCAAATGGTTGGATTTAGGAACACATACAACCACCCAGGTCTTAGTATGGCAGCAGCCCCTAGTGGTGATGATCCAGAAAAGTCCCAACCTACCTAGTATCTGAGAAGGCGCTTGCGCCAGAGGTATATTGGGTGGGTTCCCATTCCAAAGCTTAAAACCCTTAGAGAGCGCTCTAGCGAGTTATACCGGACTCAAACCTTTAGGCTTTGGTGAGGGGAGAATTGATCACATATAAATAGTCAGTTCCTGGAAGCCTAGCTTCCACAAAAACCAAAAAAAGAGACTCATTTCGGGTGTTGTTTGCTGCTGCCATATACATCTAGAGCCCTATTTTAGCCTGACGCAAGTATTAGTTGCGTCAGTATAAAAATCTCAGAATTATAAATGGCGCAACTAATAGTTTCGCTAGCTTTAATCGCAACCACTTTACCTTGGCGCAACTAATAGTTGCGCCAGTGTAAAAATGAGAGCATTTTGACTTGGCGCATGTATTAGTTGCATTAAGCCTATTCTGGACTACAGCTGCCCAAATCTGTGGCCTTTTTTACCTCCCAAGTCCCTCGATTAGTGTGTTTAGTACCTCTGATTGGACCCCGCCATCTTCGACACTCAATGCGCCCCCGCCGGTCAAAAGAAGACAACTTCTTTTTTGCTCATTTCGGGGGATCGGGTTGTCCTCCTCGATTTTCATGCCTTCAATAGATCAAAGGTCTTCCATTGATTCTTCCGAAGCGTATCACAATTGTCGCCACGGGTCCTAAATTAGGGTGTGAAAGCCACCCGAGAAGGGAATTCCAAGGCCTCGGAACCTTTATTTTGAAAAAAAAAAAATCAAAAAAATTAAAAATAAAAAAAACCTAAAAAAATAGAACCTTTGTGGTGCCGGCACAACGACATCATCTTGCCCTCCATCCTTCCGTAGGGGAAGGAGGAAAATTTTTGGGCCTTATCCAAGGCACCCATACCCAACCTGTTCCCGTAGAATGTCATGGGTAGTGGACCCGGCTTATGCCGATCCCGACTCATCCTCGCCACATTCTCCAACCCACTCCCATTCAGGAGAAGCCTTGACATCCATCCCCATCATCCTATCCCCTTTCACCGTTACCGGCCCGTTTGGCACCCCCATTTTCCCAACTACCACTTCCCAAGATATCCAAAATCAACCCCCCCATTCCCCATCTTTTTCTCAAGCCACTTTTCCCCCCACGTCCATGCCAAGCCAACCACCCATTCCATCCACATCCCCTCAAAATTCAACACCTTTCCCATCCACATTCATGACAAACCCGACCCCATTTTTCCAATCCACATCCATGCCCCATTTTCCACCCTCCCCATATAGGCCCAATCCACCCTCATTTACCTATGTCACCTCCACCCTATCCGACCCCCCACAAGTCCCCCCATCTACCCGGGTCATGCCCATTTTTACTAAGGCCATGCCCGATTTTTTCCAAACACCCACACTTTACCCTCTATCACTCTTAAACACCCCCAACCCATCCCCCTCTGCCAATGCCTCACCTTATTCCTTCAATCTATCCCATGTCCCATCACTTACCATGCCCAATTTTCTCTCCACATCCACCCTATCTATACCCAATCATCCCTTAAATCCAGCACCCACATCCAATCCTCCTTCCATCACCATGATGGAGGAGATGTTCCAAGCCTACTCTTTTTGGAAGGCTTCCCAAAACACCCCCCATTATCCACACCTCACATCCATGGACCCATCCCATACCCTAGCCAATCTCCATGCTTCACTCTCCCATGATCCCCATCAACCCCTCATAATTCACACCATCCAAACCCCCATCTCCCATATGCCCTAAGGCCCATTGGCCCAAAATCCCACCATTCACCAAGGCCCATTGGCCCAAAACCCCACCACCCATGATCTCCAAGGCCCATTGGCCCAACACTCCATCACCAATACCCAAGGGCCCATGAGCCAAACCCATCAATGGCCCATGGCCCATACCCCTCAAAACCCAGTGGGCCAGACCCACGTACCCTAAGGGCTGATTGCCCAAACCCTTACCCAAGGGCCCATGGCCCAAGCCCAAACCGTCAAGGGCCCATGGCCCATACCCCTCAAAGCCCACTGGGTCAGACCCACCAAGGGCCCATAGCCCAGATCCATCAAGGTCCACTGGGCCAGACCTACCCAAGGCCCATGGCTTAAACCCACCAAGGGCCCATAGCCCAAACCCATCTAGCCCAGGCCCATACCCACCAATGGCCCACGGCCAATACCCCTCAAAACCCAGTGGGCCAGGCCCACATACCCTAAGGGCCCATTGCCCAAACCCTTGCCCAAGGGCCCATGGCCCAAACCCATCTAAGGACCATGGCCCAAGCCCAAACCCTCCAAGGGCCCATGGCCCATACCCACCAATGGCCCATGGCCCATATCCCTCAAAACCTAGTGGGCCAGGCCCACATACCCCAAGGGCCCACAGCCCAGACCCATCTGGCCCTGGCCCATACCCACTAATGGCCCATGGCCCAAGCCCTCCAAAGCCCAATGGGCCATACCCATCAAGGCCTAATAGGCCAAGATCCCCCAAATCCCATGCCCTTTACCCAAACCCAACCTGATCAAGGCCTTGTGGCCCAAACCTACCCCGGGTCCATGGCCCAAGCCCCATACTCATACCCTCCACAATACCCTCAAATTTTCACCCACCCAACCTTCACAACCGGGTTAAACCCATGCCATACCTCAGACCCAATTTTCTCATGGCCCCATACCCCAAGACCATCTCCAAACCTTCCCTCATGTCCAATGGCCTCATCAGGCCCCACCCTTAAACCAAACTACCACTCACCCCATCACCCCACAACACTTCCCTTACACCCAAGGAGCTCACCCAATCCACATCCAGTCCAATCCCATCCAGTCCATACATCAACATGAAAATCTCATCCTCACTGCACCCTATGTAGACCCGCAATATGAGGAGGACGAGATCAAAAACAGTGGGGCCTATGCCGGGGCAGTGACCAATCTTAATCCTCCACCTATAATTACCCCACCCCTAGCAGCCCAAAGTGAGTCTAAGCTAATAATTGAGAAGACGGCCCCCATGTCCAAGGGGTCGAAACAGCTAAAAGAACAGTTGGATAAAATCCATAAGCAATTACAAAAGATAGGTGGTGCTGAAATCCACACCACAGACTTCACGGATTTATGCCTGTTCACCGAGTTCCCCCTGCCCCCCAAATTTAAAATGCTAGTATTCGACAAGTACAATGGCACGGGTAACTCGATTGCACACCTCAAGTCCTATTATGGGGACATGTGCCAGTACGGGGGGGGGATGAAAGACTGCTAATAAAAGTCTTTCAGAAGAGTTTGACCGGTCCAACCCTGAGGTGGTTCATGTCTCTTGAACCATCCATGATGAAGACATGGAAGGACTTGATGCATTTTTTCCAAGAACAGTATGTCTATAATACTGATATTGAACCGCACAAGTCTGATTTAGCCCGCTTGAAATAGAATCCCAACAAGACCTTCAACGACTATATGGGGCATTGGAGAGCACGACAGCTCAAGTCAGAAATAGAATACCAGACGATGAGCAGATAGAGATGATTTTAAAGAACACTTTGCCAGTGATTTTTTATTTTCTTGTCTACCAACAGTAGTCTAGTTTTGTTGATTTGGTAAGAAACCCCAACTGCTGTGAAGATGCCATCAGGGAAGGACGCTCAGCAAGAATGCTTCAAGGGGACCTTGCGGAGTTAGGAGGTTTTTCAAGCAGAGAAATGATAGAAGAACAAGGGCAGAGGTACAGAATATTACAAACACCTGGCCCAACAATAAAAATGTAGCCCCCTTCCAAATTATAGTACCACAACCAGCTCTCGTCAGGACAGGGCCAATACAGAGAGCCGGGACTGAGCAGGGAATGCAAATAACCCCGAAAAGGAGAACCAGTTATGATCGTGTTTTTATGCCCTTGGGGCAATCTTTAAGTGTACTTTTACCTTTATTAATGAAAAAGGGATTGGTAATTGTGCTCCAACCACGACCTCCTCTTGACCTGAATACTCATTGTAATTATCACCAAGGCCCGGGTCACCCGACTGATCGCTACTTCCCATTAAAGCACGCGATCTAAGATTTAATTAATGTTGGAAAGATCATTCCCCCTGCACCGACCCAAGCAAACCAGCATGCGAATATGCACCAGGTGCCTTTGCCACCACACCCTACTGGAATAGCAGGTCCCAGACCCACCATAGGGATGGTAGAGGAAATTGAGGAAGAGTATGAATTTGGCCCCTCTGATTACATCAGTAATAGAGAAAATTTTGTGATCCCAAGGCAGTGAGACCAAGAAGAAAGAACCATTGGGGTGATTGAGCCCCTGAATCTGGTAGATTATTTTCCTACCCCTATACCAGCAGTTGAACCCCTAGATCTTAGGGCCTATTTCCCATCACCCACCCCCATCAACTACGTACAAATAAATGTGTATCAACCATATTCCACCCCCCCCCTTGAATTACCCCATAAGCCATCCGGCCCCCAATTCTCCACCCGCACCCATCAATTACCAATGGCCTACACTCACCCCATAATCTCAATTTCAACCACCCACAAATTCTACCATCCCCGTCAATTCCCTAGTGGCCCATCAAACCCCCAATCCTCCGCCCGCACCCATCAACTACCAATGGCCTATTCCCACCCCACTACCCCCGGTACAACCATCGTTAAGCTTCACCACCCCTACCCGCCCAATTTTGCCACCCACCCATCCATCACTAATATAAGCCAAGTCTTACCTACCCTCCCAGAGCCATCAGTACATACACTTCAAGTGCCGACAGCTATACCATTTCAGCTCTCAGGACCAACCTATGATCCATATCAGGTCCCGCTGAGCTATGAGCAAACCAATGCTAACCTCGGCAGCAGCAGCAGCAGGGAGGGGGCAGTGGACTTCATTACCAGATCGGGAAGATTCTCAAAATAGTCTGAGGCAGCAATAGCAATAGCAATAGTAGCAGCACCAGTACGGCCAGAGGGGAAGAAGGATAGTGCAGTCCACCCGTTTGAGAAGATGAGTCGGGACCACATTCTCGAGACTCAGTTAAGAAGGATGCCAATCCATATCACTATCTGGGATCTTTTGATGACGTCCCCACTCTATTTCCAAGCTCTAATGGGGGCATTAAAGAATGCACATGTGTCCCAACAAGTGAGCCCGGATGAGGTCAGGCAAATAATCGGGCAGGTGATGGCACCCAATGCCATTTCATTTTCGGATGCGAATTTGCCGAAGGAGGGAAACGGTCATGCTAAATCCCTCAACATTACTGTCGAATCTGGGAACATGATAATTCCCTTGGTTCTAATTGATAGCGGGTCGTCTCTGAATGTGTGCCCGTTGAGGACTATCACCAAGATCGGCGTGGACCCCTGTATGCTAAGGCCGATAAGGACTAGCGCTCGAGGATTTGATAATACAAGAAGAGAAATAATGGGAGAGATCGATCTGGAATTAGTAATTGGGCCCATGACCTTCTCTATACCTTTTCAAGTGATGGATATCAAATTTTCTTTTAATTTATTGATAGGATGCTCGTGGTTACATGAGGTCAGGGCAATACCTTCCACCCTCCATTAAAAACTAAAATTCATAGCCGAGCAGAAGGTGGTCACCATCATTGGTGAAGGGCACGATGAGAAAGACAAGGCCACCTACAGCATTGAAAATCCTAAGGTAGTGGATGTGCCACATACTGAGGAAGACACTGACCTCCACAATTTTGAGTATGAGGTGTCTGCAGTAGGCCCTGAACCCCCGAGAAACATCACTTCTACAACCGACGACGGAATGGAAGCAGCGGTGGCCATGCTCTAGAAATGGGGCTATCAGAAAGGTAGAGGGCTCGGGCCTAGACTGTAAGGTAGAAGAGAGCCAGTTGTTGCCAAGGGGCAGAAAGTCCGATTTGGGTTAGGTTATAAGCCCACAAAGGAAGAGATCCGAGAGGCCAAAGAGAAAACCAGGGTCGCTACAGCTGCAAAAGCTCGAGGGATCAACATAGAAGAGAAACCTCGCCCTAGACCGCACATTAGGAAATCCTTTATCAGTGTTGGGGTCATAAAGATCGATCAAAATGGGGTAACCCATTTGACCCCACACAAACCCATAGCCCCTGTCCATCCCACCAATCCCCACATCTCCCTTCCCAATCTTTAAACAGATCTGGCTACCCTACCCCTATTTGAGGAGCAACATTCCATACCTGAACAAACTCCTCCTATGGTAAACCACCACAGGACTCTGCTGACATTTGAGGATGAAATCTCAGACGAACGTATGGTCTAAATGATGGAGGCCGGTCTAAAAGAGTCACATTCGCCAGCCTCCTACATCCAAAAAGGTAAAGGGGCAACAAGTCAAGTATGCAATTGGGCATCTTTGCCCCAAACTCTGGAAGCAGGGAGTGACCTATAATTTGGCAGCTGTTTCCCAAAAAAAAATAACCTGTAAAAGGTGAGATAAGCCCTTGGCAGGCAATACCTTGTATATATAGCAACCTGCTTTGCCAAGGGACCGTCTCCAAAGAAAACAAAAATCTCAAAAATATTGAAAAAATATAAAATCCCAAAATAATTGAAAAAATATAAAACCCAAAAATATTGTCTTTTAAAATTCTAGATAAAATCCCATAAAAAGATGTCGTAATAGAAATGCCCGTCCCATTTAAAACCGATCCCTTTCCTGTAGAAATACAAGAAGAGGTAGGAGTTACGACTCTGGACAAGGATAGTCCTTTGGAGGAGCTCCCCAATGAGCTCCTTGACCGATTTTCCGAATTTGAGCATGGCCCTACTCCCATTGTCAAATAAATAGAAATCAATCTCAGGATTGAGGAGATTCCCCGAATAACAAAGATCAAAACGTCACTGTCTCCCGAAGAAAGAAAAAGCATGATCGATTTCCTTCGGTCATACCAAGACATTTTTACCTGGTCATACGAGGACATGTCTGGTCTAAACACCGATTTGGTTGAGCATGAGTTGCCTCTCTACCCTGATATGAAGCCAGTCAAGCAGAAGTTGACACGTCTTCGACCCGAGTGGATGTTGAAAGCCAAAGATGAGGTCATCAAGTAGTATGATGCAGGGTTTCTCATGATATCCAAATACCCGCAGTGGCTAGCCAATATTGTGCCTGTGTCGAAAAAAGATGGAAAGGTCCGCATGTGTATTGACTTTCATAATCTGAACAGGGCAAGCCCGAGAGACGATTTCCCATTGCCGCACATTGACCTCTTGGTCGATAACACTGCTAGGCATGGGATGCTTTCTTTTATGGACGGATTCTCTGGATACAATTGGATAAAGATGGCAGAGGGAGATTGAGAGAAGACTGCATTTATCACGCCTTGGGGCACCTTTTGCTACCGAGTCATGCCATTTGGGCTGAAGAATGCCGATGCAACGTACCAGAGAGCTATGACCGCACTGTTTCACAACATGACGCACTGAGAAATTGAAGTATATGTCGATGATATGATAGCCAAGTCACCGGAGCGAGGTGATCACTTGGTAAACCTCTAGAAGCTGTTTGAGAGGCTGAGAAAGTATAGGTTACATCTGAATCCACAGAAGTGCGCTTTTGGTGCTATGTCTGAAAAATTATTAGGATTCATCATCAGCAGGAGAGGGATCGAGGTCGACCCAGTCAAAGTCAAAGCTATCACAGAGATGCCACCACCATCTACTAAGAAAGAAGTTAGAGGGTTCTTAGGCAGAATATAATATATCAGTTGGTTCATTGCGCAGCTAACTCCAATCTACACATTGATCTTCAAGCTATTAAGGAAGAACTCGCTCGTTGAATAGAACAACGACTGCCAGGGAACATTTAATAAAATCAAAAGCTACCTCCTTAACCCACCTGTGTTGGTACCACCCGAGCCAGGGAGACCACTCTTGATGTATCTCTCCACGACGGAAGTTTCGATGGGATGTGTCTTAGGTCAGCATGATGAGACAGGAAGAAGAGAATAGGCCATTTACTATCTAAGCAAGAAGTTTACTGATTATGAAATGTGCTATTCTCATATAGAGAAAGCATGCCTGGCACTTGTATGGGCTACTCAGAGGCTCCGTCATTACTTGCTATCTCAAGCCGTTCTACTTTTAGCTCGAATGGACCCGTTGAAATACCTATTCGAGAAGCCGGCCCTCACTGGACGGACTGCGCACTGGCAGCTTTTATTATCTGAGTTAGACATCGCGTACGTCACTCAGAAGTTAATCAAGGGGCAGGCACTCACCGATCATCTTGCCGATAATCCTTTGCCAGATTATGAGCCTTTGAGAACTGAATTTCTTGATGAGGACATCCTTTTTATTATAGAAATCTAGTATGGTGTTGAGATGAAGCCGATCATGATCGAGCAGAGAAGTGAGCCCGCCTTCTTCCTACAGATTGAGGGGCCTACAAAGCCTAATGATGAGTCACCTGGGTTCTTAGATATCAAGAATTTCCTCGAGACACTAACTTTCCCTGAGGGTACATCCAAGGTGGATCGACAAACCATTCAACGCCTAACAGCAGGCTATGTCATTTGCGGGGAGTGCCTTTACAAGTGATCCTACAACAACATCTAGCTCAGGTGTCTTACAGAAAGTGAAGTGACCAACATCATGAGAGAGATCCATGAGGGAGTATGCGGGGGCCACGTCAGCGGTCACATGCTTGCTAAGAAAATTCTGTGGCAGGGATACTTTTGGACCACTATGGAATCAGATTGCTGCAAACATGTTTAGAAATGCTACAAGTGTCAGGAAGACTCCAGTCTGATACACGCCCCTGCCATCGATCTACACTGCATGACGACTCCTTGGCCATTTGCTACTTGGGGCCTTGACTTCATCGGAATGATTAATCCAAAAGCATCCAACGGACATTGATTTATCCTCGTCGCCATTGAATACTTTACCAAGTGGGTAGAAGCGGCATCATATGCCAACATCACGACCAGTCATATCGAGAAGTTTGTCAAGAGTAATATTGTATGCCGATTTGGAGTACCCAAAGATATCATCACTGACAATGGCACCAATTTTGCAAATATGCGCATCCGAGCCTTCTGCGAGCAATACAAAATCAAACACCATCGCTTGTCACCTTATTGGCCTCAAACTAATGGAGCCGTGGAAGCTGCGAACAAGACGGTCATCTGCATCCTAGAGAAAATGATCGTCACCTACTGAGATTGGAGCGAAATGCTATCATTTGCTTTGTGGGCCTATAGAACATCGATTCGTACCACTACAGGGGCAACACTATTCTCCCTTGTGTATGGAATCGAGGCCGTCCTACCGGTTGAGGTTGAAGTACCCTCGCTCTGAATCCTTATGGAATCGGGCTTACCCGAAGTAGAGAGAGAGAGATCCCGCTTCAAACTGTTGAGCTTATTAGACGAGAAGAGACTCCTAGCCTTATGTCACACTCAAGTTTACCAGGGGCGAATCGCACGCGCTTAAAATAAACGCGTCCGTGGTCGAGATTTGAAGGTAGGAGACACTGTACTGAAGAAAATCTTCCCGTCCCTCCACGGCGATCCAAGAGGGAAGTTTAAGCCGAACTGGGAAGGACCTTATGTCATCCGAGAAGTGCTATCGGGATACGCCATCCGCCTCGCCACCATGGACCGAGATCATCTTCCTCAGCCCATCAATGCTGGATACGTCCGACGATTCTACTCTTAGTCTATCATGACAAGGTGAGTATTGGTGAAATGGATACGTGACTGCTTAAGAACCACCCAAAAGAGGCCATCATTTCAAACACAGTAGATAGAAAGCATCCCTAAAAATGATGATATCCCTTGCTACCCCATTTGAGCCTGGGCCTTTCTTTCAAAAAAAAAAAACCCTCCCCAAAAAAAAAATGTGTGTGTGTACATATACAAAAAGAGGAAGTAAAGTTACCATCAAAATCCAAAAAAATTGGAAAAGCAAAACCTCAAAAAGAGATTGCCTGAAATGGAGCAAAAAAAAAATGTAGAAGAATCACGGGCCATGTATAGTAAAATCCTCAAGGAAGAAAGTATGTTGAAAAAATTAAGCCGTATCAAGGAAACCCTTTTAGCCTAGCATACCTTCAAATCCTAACCTAACCCATGGTCAAGCTACACCCTGAAGAAAGCCCTCTTTTTAGGTTCACAAGTAGTCATAATATATGTTAAGTCAATACAAGCTGAGTTGTGAGACGACACCAGAACCCCATCCAGCCAGCTATGACAGAATCGATGTCTATGTCGTGGCTTTTGAAAAAAAAAAATAATAAATAAAAAAAAAAAAAAAAAATACAAGCTCAAAGCAAGATGAACGTGGTGAAAACCCAAAAGGGTGCTACGGGTAAAAACAACGAGTTTGTGCAGACCAGGTGAAAACTTGAAAGGGCGCTTGGGGTAAGAGAGCTAAACCCATGGATGTGGTGAAAACTCGAAAGGGCGCCACGGATAAAAACGGAGATAAATAAAAAAAAAAGAGAAAAAAAAGAAAAGAAAGGTTTGCACTGATTGAGAAGATTGATGCTTGAGGAGCCCTCTTGGTTACTCTTCCTGTACCCTCTTGTCCGACTGGGCCGCTCATGCTAGTTCGAATCGGGTCCCGACCAGAATTGTCTTTGTGAAACCGCACCGTCAAACGTATGACCCGAGGCAAGGAGAAAGGTTTGACTCAATCCAAAGGGATCAACGTTCTGGCCTTGATAAAATCTGAAAACTCACTCAGGTCCGATTGCATGAAAGAGTTCGACTATGCTCAAAATGGGACCCGTTACTCCATCTCACTATCAAGGCATAAAAAAAAACAAGAGAAAGCCAAAAACAAAAAAAAAAGAAAAATCTAAATACCAAAAAATGTGCATATATTTCTACTCATATTTCTAGCATCATATTTCAATCTCAAAAATGAAGAAAAATAACAAAAAATCTCCGAAAACAAAAATCCAAAAAAATATCTTGAAAATGAAAAAAATATAGGTAGAAATCTACTTTTCCTTCTGTTATTTAGGATGCATTTTCTTTATATGTATAAACAAAAAAGGGACTGACCTTTTCTCTAGAATATGCAGGAACATCACATGGTCCAAAGCCTCGAAGCAGGCAACTTCTCAGCGATGGACAAATCAGATGAAGCATCTCACCACTGACGTCAGGTTTATTCAAAAAAAAGAAAAGAGAAAATTATTTTGAAAAAGAAAGAATAAATTTGTGCTTCCCCGCAGAGCTACGCATAAGCATAAGGCGGTAAAATGTTAATATTTTATCAACAATGCAGTTGTGCCATATGAAAATCCTGAGTCGAAGGTTCACCTCGGATCTTTGGATCCTGCTTTAAGGTAGGAGCAACGGTGTCAGTCCTGGTCAAACAGTCAATGTTTCGATCGAGTCGACTCCACTGCTAAATCTTTGCAATGAGCGCTCTATTTTGGATTCATATGAACTTAAGTGTCTTAAGCTTCAGATTCTCTGTTGGAAAAGGTCAGTCGTTGGTTGAGACCAACCTGTTGAGAATGAGATTACGTATCAATCAAACTATGTACAACCATGCATCGAGGAGGGTTCATTTTTCCTTTATTTTCTGTAGGCTTAAGACCTATATTGGCAGCGGTATCCCTGTAAAGTGTATGCCATGCGTCTGGGTATCCGTATGATGGTCGTTTGTTCCCATAAATTATACCTGGGAAGGTTCGGGTCGGGGCTTCTATCACCTTTGTTGCTTATTGCCCCTAATGGGTGCATGTTTATGTATAGTTAAATGATGTTTATGATCATTGTTCACAGAAATCAAGATTAGATATCCCTTTTGAGAGATGCCCAATATTTGGTTGGATCTGTTCAAGGTAGTGGAAGCTAGATGCTCTAGGTCATATTAATTTGGGGCACATCTTCGAAAATGGCACGTCATCCCTAAAAAGCGTTGTGACATCTATTCACTTTGCTCGGGCAGTCATGCTAAATAAATTTCGGGATCGATGTGCTCGCCCAAAGACCTCGAACCCTGCTTTCAGCAGGGGCACCCACGAATAGTCAGATGGGGCAACCAAATGCCTCGTAAGATTGGACACAAACTGTGGAGCCTTGCGTATGTTTACTTTGCATCTATCTTTGAATGTGGGTCGATCACCCCTCTTCCTTACGATCCTGTTGCATTCAGAATGAATCTCGAACATCAATCACCTTCAAATCATCTTGAGAAGCGAACGTCTTTCCTGACTAATGAGCTTTTACAACTCGAGAAGCGAATATTTTTCCCAGCTGTTGGGCTTTTGTAACTCATTTCACCTCGGTTATGCCCAGTAATGTCGCTAAGCGCTTGGGGACCGATTACCTTGAGAGATGGACGTTTTTCCTGACATACAGGACTTTTATTTTCTCACCATGTTACTCACCTGATATTTGAAGTTCATTCTGAATACAGCGGACCCATCAGTAATGCCTTGGGCCTCTTCGGATGTCTCTTTTCTTTAGCATTTGATCATTAGTGATTGGATACCAAAGAGGGGCATCTGTAGACACCCAAATTTGGCCCAAGGCCTGATCGAAACACATTTTGAGGGAGGTGCACTTTCAAGTTTTTGATGGCACACATGGAACCTTTAGGAATCACCCTAGAGCCCCTAGGAACCTGTCTCGAACCTTTAGAAATCAATCCTAACCCTTAGTACCCGTTCTGAACCTAAACCTAACCTTTTTGAGCCATGGGTGAAGAGGGGTACACTGGAACTAGCTACAACCTTCTACTAGGATCAAATCTTATACCATTGAAAAATAAAAGTCATCAGCTTTCTAACGGTCTAAGAATCGCCCCAATCGGAGTTATATATCAAAAGATATGGCGGTCCGAACCCAGAGGGCAAAAGAGTAATTTCAGGAGGGTCCCCCATTGGGATTTGGCGCAACTAATAGTTGCACCAAGCCATTTCTCCCCATAAATGGCTTGGCACAACTAATAGTTGCACCAATTATAATCTTGCCTAGCGCAACTATTAGTTGCGCCATGCCATTTCCCCAGAATTTAAGCCTGGCACAACTAATAGTTGCGCCAGTATTAAAGTAGACCCCACCCTCACGAGGCAACTTCCAAGGCACTGTTCAGCACTGCTTTACTGTACATTTGCCTGGCACAACTATTAGTTGTGCTAGGCATATGAACAGTAATCCTATCTTTTTACCCCAAAATTCATGATTGGGGTTTGACTTGTTGACCACCTTGACCTTTGGGATATGTTTTGATAGTTCTGTTACACCCTTCTACACCCTATTTGCAACTCATTAAGTGACCTAAAGCCTCACCCTATCATCCACCATTGGAGGGCCTTCTCCCACATTGCAAGGCTCCAAAAACCTTAGGAAACCTTAGCTGTTAGATTACCTAAATTCTTAATCTTGATTAGCATCTAAACACCCTCCTAACCCACCCATTTCCTATAAATAGAGACCCCCACCCCTTGGTTTGGGGGTTAAGAATTTGTGCCTAAGAGAGAAAGAGCTTAAAGTGAGAAGATCTTTCTCCCTTTGGTGCACCATTGCTCATACAAATTCCAGAATTTCAAAACCTCATTCCATGCCTTACCTTTCCTAAAAAGCCTCTAGGTTAGGTGTGTGCTATCTATTTGCCTCCCTTCTTTACCTCTTAGCGAGTAAGCCTTAGTGGTTAGAACCCCTCTTTCCACCATTCAAGCCTTCAAAAGCTTATAAAAAATAAGCCACGCAAGGCTCTCCTACGGAGCTATAAGGGCTCGAGGGCTCCGACTCTCCCCTTTCTTCTCCTATCTCTTTTTGGCTCTTCTCATCCCCCCATTTGTGCCGTTATGCGGCCAAATTTTTGATAGGAACGGAGGGGCACAAATAGGATTCTAAGCCCTTTTGGGTAAGAGGAAGCTATTTTCTTTTCTTTTACTTTAATTTTGTTTTGGCCATTAGTAGAGACCGCGTTAAGTGGGTTGATCGGGTGCCTAACACCTTCCCGATCGATAACTGAAGCCCCTACCCAAGAGCCTTTGGTGTGGACCGGATTCAGAGTCATATTTTTAGTATTTCGGTGCTCATAAAATTGATATAGGTATCCCGGGATGCAAAAAGCTCCGAGTGGCGACTCCATATTTTTGTTAGCGAGTGCATCGCTGCGACGGGATCGTCACGAATCCAATGGTTGCACAGAATCGTCAAATATGAGGAAGCTATGAAAGATAGAAAATTGTGATTTACGATTTTCTAAGAAAAAGAAGAAAATGAGAAATTGTGATTTATGATTTCCCAGAAAAGAAGCTTTCCTACTGTTGTTGTTGTTGTTGATCACGTGCATATTACACCGTCATTAATAGAATTAGAAGATATATGAAATTAGAAGTTCAGCTGATCATGGATCTGAGAAGATTGATGAAGATAAGCTTTAAGAAATCTTGATTGCTGAAATAAGGAGAACAATTCAGAAGTACATCTACCGTCTAAGCAAGGAAAAGATAAAATTAGGAATTAGAGTTATATTAGGAATCTTTTATTTTTAGTAGTTTCTTTTATTAGAAGTAGAAGTCTTTGAAAACCGACTCCTTATGATCTATAAATAAAAGAGCTTGGTATAGGAATAAGCATCGAAGAATTTCAGCATCAATTGACAACTAAGGTTGGATTTTCTTCTGATCAAAGTAGTATAAAATAGTTAGAGTGGATTAGATATCAGAAGTTTCTCAAAAGCAATTGACGATGGCAATTGAGTGCTGAAGATTAGTGTAGATATCTTAGTTTCTCAGAAGCAATTGACGACTGCGGGTGATGGGTGAAAGATATATTTATTTGCTTTCTAATTTAGATTTTATTTTGCTTTATTTTCATGCTTTGTAAGCATCTCCAAGTTTTAATTTGAATTGACGACTTAGGTTAGGATTTACAAATTAGTGTAACGATTTTTACTTTTCCATCTTCAGTTTTCTAAGGTTTGATTGATGCCTAGATTTTAGGAAGTTGATTAGATTAAATCTGTATTGATAGGTGCTTAGACTTGATTGACGACCAATGCTAAGAAACTAGAGATATAGTATAACGGTACTGTTTAAATTCATAAATATCCGATAGCTGAAGATTGGGATTGAGGACCTCAATTTGAAGGAGGATTTAGATTTATTTTATGCACTTTAGATTAGAAACCATTCTTTTATTCATATTTCTCCAGTAGATTAGATCTTAAAGAGAAATAGAAGTTTTTAAAATAAGAATTTAAATAGAAGATATAAATAAGAAGTAATTAGACAAATAAACTTCCTTGTGGGAACGATCCTATGCTATTACTATGATTTCCATTGTGCGCTTGCAATAGGTTAAGACTTGAGTTTAAACATAATTTTAATATACATAATAAGATCAACTAGCAGGCACTGGCGTGCGCTTCCCGGATGATGTGCTGTCCTTCGACTACCGTGACACACCGTAACAGGACTCCTTTAGTGAAGGTTTCTTTGTATAGTATCTCACCCAAGATGCAGAATGTAGCACATCGATTCCTTATGGCGTTCCGTTCGATCTTTGTAGCGTAAGGAGGGACGTGTTGGTATTTCAAAAGGTTCCATATGTCGTAGTACCATAGTTGTCCATCGTCAGTTGGTGACTTTTCGAATCTGAAGGTCGCAATGGTAGCTTCTTTTTTCTTGGGACTCTTTGTAGTGGATGCGTCCTCTTGCTTTACAATCTTCGGGGGGACTGGTAATTCTAGCTTGAGCTTCCATGCTACTTCGTGTGCCAGCATTGTCAATTTCTCGATGAAGAAGGATTTTGTGCTTTATCCGACTAGTATCTGTATGACTGAGGCTAGCGTGGCGAGGGAGTCTGCTAGATCGTTCTCTAACCTTGGGATATGCGTAAAGTAAATCCTCTCAATTTTCTTTACTAAGAATTGAACTCTTTCTATGTATGCCATCAACCATTTTTCTTTTGTCTTCCATTCTCCGATCACCTGTGATATCACAATCTTGGAGTCACCGATTGTCTTCAACTATTTGACACTCAGTTGCAGTGTTACTCATAGTCCTGCAATGAAGGCTTCATATTCTGCGACATTGTTGGTGATTGGGAAGTCTAGTTGAAAGACTTTAGGTATGACAACTCCTTTTAGGCTTAGTAGAACTATCCCAATGCCTTTCCCTTTATGATTAAGAGCTCCTGTACCATCTAACCCTAAAGATCTGTATTGGTCAAAGGTTGACTGAACACTGGTGTGACCTGACTGAGCCAAGTGACTTTCTGTGTGACAGCCTAAATTTTGGCACCCCGAAACCCATGCCATCGGCACAACCCTCGAGGTCATGCCCCATGTATCTACTCGAAACATTTGGGATATCCACACAACTAGAAAGCAAAAACATGCACATGTGAACAAATTCTGAATTTAATCTCCATTTCTATGTGATAAAGCTAAAACCTATAGCCCAAAATATAGTTCTAATCTTATGCCACTGCATGAGCAAAAGAACCAACCCGAACCATTGGTGATGAAACAACAGTCACCTAGATGGTTCGCCAAAAGAATGCCTTACAAAAATTACATTTGTCTCAAAATAAGGCTGAACATACCAAGCCGTACAACCACTCTCACAAAAACAATCAAAGTACGCAAAGGGTCTTCTAAAAGAACTCCTCAGGAGGAGACTCTAACTCTTCCCCAGGCACATAATCAGAGTTCTCCGGGTCTACTTCTCCCGAAGCAGCAGTAGCAACTAACACTGGACCTATGACGTATAGTTGAAAGAGTGAGCTACATCATAGGTCAATAGGGAATTAACTGAATGAACATATAAATCTATCTTACTCACATATATTCCATGACATAACGAAACATGATTTATTAATAAAAGGCAGCTGAAAAATAGTTCAAGTTAATGAAAGCATGAACTGAATGCACATTTGTTACAATATATGTTTTCTCTTGTTTACTGAAAGCATGAACTAAATGATTGGTCTCAAAAACTTAAATCAAATAACTTAAATAATCCCGGAGCAATATAGCATCGAGCCTTGATGGAATACCCACCATCATTGTCCAATCAGACTATTTTTCTTCATGTCATACTACCCAAGTCCCTTTCTCATAGGCGACGAGGCACAAAAACTCACGTACATCCCTGGGATGTCATACTAGCGTCATGGATATCCGTCATTATCCGGTCATGGATATCTCTGAACCTTATATCAATTATGCAAAAGTACTTATAGTTTTCATCGTATAATCATGCTAAATATAGTATTTAAGGTTTATTTAAATCTCATTCAAATAACTTCACATCACTCGGATGTTCACGTTTCCCATACATCCCAGGGATGTAACCTGCTCATATGCATTGCCCAAATGACCGCATCACATTCACACCCCACGGGATGTCACATACTCATAAGCATACTTGTTTCCTCACTTAGCGTTCACACACACACACACACTTTAATTCCACATGCTGAACTACTTGTCAAAAAACACAAGCACATCTCAATGCTCTCAACACATGCCTACACATTTTCATATCACTACATACATGCTATCGTAATTAAAGTACATGTTCAAAGTATTCTCTACCTCCCGTGCTTCAACCCCAAGCATCAATGTCCAAGGTAGCTCCCTATGCTCATATTCGAGTGTTCATACCTAAAGTACACAACATCATTCACAAAGCATAAAAAATGATACAAAAAGGAAAGGTACAAGGCCCTCCTAGAACTCCATGGTCCAAAACATAACCCACAAGAAACTGTCAAAATCGATTAATCGATCCTAATATCGAATAATCGAAATTTCAAAATTGATTAATCAATTTGGAATTGATTAATCGGTTTTTCCAAACTCCTCATTTTCCAGTCACTGGAAATACCCAGTCGATTAATTGATTCTAAATCGATTAATCGAAAAATCAAAAATCGATTAATCGAATTAAATTTGATTAATTGGTTTCGTGCTGCAGTTCCTAGATTTGCCTTCTGATCAAAATCGATTAATCGATTTTGATAGAAAACTACCCTCTTCGGCTGTACATCTTGCTTTCACCCTTTTTTCTCAATCTTTCTTTTCTTCCCTCTTTTAACCCAACATTTATACATTAAATTAAAGCTCAAACTTCACACACATCATAAATTAGTAAAGCCTTACCTTGAATCGGATCGTATGCTTGATTCAATGGCTTGGATCGAAAGCTAGGGTTATTAGCTTCGATTTCACAAATTCACACACGTTGCCTTCGAGATTAACAGCCTACGTATGGCTTCAATCCGTAATTTCATATAAAATCTTTAGCATTTACTCCCTCCTTCCTTCTCACTCTCACTCTCTTCATAAATCCCTAACCACCAACCAAAAATCAAAGAGAAATAACTTCTCTTAGCCCTTAGACTATTTAACCTAATTCATTCCTTGGTGTAAAACACATACACCCATAACAGGTGTATATGACCTTATCAAAAGATCTAACACCACACACTCACGTGTACTCTCACCTCGAACCTAATCCAACCTAAGTCATCAAGTTGACTTTCACTTATTTGCATAAGTGATCAGACGGGCACGCATCTCGAGGACACTATTCTAAGCCAAAGATTTCAGGGATGTTACATTCTCCCCACCTTGGGAATTTTCATCCTCGAAAATGCACCCAAGGGCTTCTCCTCCATGGAAGACCCACACAAATTAATAACACATCCTGCATAAAACTCAAACCACTTGCATATTTCTACACAATCACTACACATCTTACACAAAAATGCAAACCATTTTCATATTTCTAATACATCACAACACATCCTGCATAAAAACTCAAGCTATTTGTACAGTTCTAAGCAATCACAACCCATCCTGCATAAAAAAAATCTCAAACCATTTTAGCTATAGAGAACATGATAAAGCAACATCAATTGCTATTCCATTTGTTCAAAAGAAATAAATGGCAACCATGCCATATAGTTCAGTACATCAGATTTTCAACTATTGTTTTAACACAACATTTACATTCCCCAAAAAGAAACACATTCATAGTTCCAAAACTGTTTTACATGTGGCCAAAATGTCCCCAAAATGCACAAAATGATAAAAAAACAAAACAAATGCAATAAGCTAAATCAGGCAGTCCCATCCCCTGGCTGATCCTCCCAGTCATGCCCCTGTGTACCCGAACCAGATGCGTCAGGAATCCACGTCTGCTCCGTTGCTATGCGCTAGTGGTAATCATTGGGATACATATACTGCATAGTTTGGTGTAGCAGAAAATCAAACCGGCGGTTCATCTGTTGGTTGTTTGCCTCCATCATGGTCAGAACATCGTCCATGGTAGCTATGGTCTGAGGCGCACGCTGGCGGTGAGGTGGCACAGGAGTAGCAGGAATAGACTACATAGGAGCAGGAGGTGGTACAAGAGGCTGCTCTACAGGCTGTACAAGGGTAGGAGGCTGCTCTGCTGCTGGGTGGTCCTGATGTGGTGGAACATAAAAAATGGGGGCAACTGTTGGTCCCTCCGGTGGTAGTACTTTCTTCAAAAGATTATAGGTTCGCTTCCAGGAAGCGATGGAGTAAAGTTGGCATGGTCAGTAGCCCTCGGCTCAGTCTCAGGAATAATGTACTCTACTATAGCGGAGTAGCACTCTATCATGCTAGAAATGAGAGGAGCATATGGCATACACTCCTTAGGTCTTATTGATCCTTTCATCATCTTACCCTTGATGTAAATCATGCCCTCTAACACCAGCTTAGTAGCGTCGAACCAACAGCCTCTATATGCTGCATACAACGCTTGTTGCACCCCCTCCACCCTCTCGGTGTCATGGCGCATGTTAGAGTTTGCACTTAATGATGGTGTCGAGCATCCATGAATGAGGAGGTAAGTCAACCCTCCGAATGGACTTTCCGGACCTTTTATTTCCCCTAGTCATCTCGGTTCTAATTTCTTCAAAATCTATGGGCTAAGCAAATGGGGGTAAAAGCTTGGTCTCAGGTCCGTACACATTGTAACACTCCAAGGATCCATGAATGTGGCGTAGGATAAAAAGATACTTACGACCATCGATTTTGGTCACAATGGTGTCGGTCTCCTTCCCCTTTTTTAGATTTTGGTAAAATAATCTAAACAACCTAGGGTAATAATAGTCATGTAAAGGCTTCAAGAGGCTACCGAGGCCCGCATCAATGAGGTATTTTCGGGCCCATTTTGTCTAGCCCGAAACCTCTGGATCCTCAAAAAGAGCTTCATCTATGGTGTATTCATCTTCAAAATCCATCGCAGCCCACCATTCATTTGGTTGTGCTAAATGGCCGGGTTGAGGTGGTGGTGAAGATTGGCGTGACGACGCCTCCGTCAAATACGATGACGAAGATGAAAGTGAAGGTGATGGTAGTGCTTGCGCTATGCTCACACGCCGTATGGGAAGTTTAGAAGCCATGAGCTTCAAAGCTTGCTGGGTTTTAGATGGCATTCTAGGGTTTTATACTAGAAATTTAAACCTAGGGCTTTAAAATACTCAAAATGCAATGAAAATTGCTAGATTTAGGGCTTACCATGTGCAATCGATCCGAATGTATAGGGTTTTGGTTCGATCTTGATCCCCAAAGCCTTCAAGCCTCATTGTTGTTGCCAGCCAAGGAGAGAAGAAAGGCGCTAAAAAAAAAAAAAACAGATGCAAATTTGAATGGGGAAAATTTCCCCAAAACTGCTACTTATAAGGAAAAAATCGATTGATCAATTTTTACTATTCAAACCCAGCTGCCCAAAATTGATTAATCAGTTTCAAAAATTGATTAGTCGATTTTCAAAATCGATTAATCGAATTTAATTTGATTAGTCGAATTTGACTTCTAAAATTTTTTCCAAGTCCCTCAGCTCACTAATGTGAGCCAGTCGTTCAATCGAATTTTTTTTGACTAATCGAAAATCAAAATCGATTAATCGATTTTTAAATCAATTAATCGGTTTTGACAGAAACTCTAAAATTTATATTTTTTTTATTTTTCTTCATTATTTTCCTCTTTTTTGTCAAGTTTCCTATGGCTTTTAATCTAGTCACTTATTGACTTTCCTTTTTGCTTGACACAGCCTATTGCTACACCTATTAATCTATAATCAAGGCTTGGCATCCATTAATTTCATGATATATACACATTTGTGTAAACATGCTAGACTTCAGAAAAGACCAATTTAGAAGCAAAGATTTTCTTTTCATTTCCTTAATGATGTTGACATATACCTGCGGCCTTTCACTTACATACACATGTAATTTTTACAAAATAAATGCAATACTACAAGCATGCTCTCAGCTCTCCTCAAACAAGTTCGGATACTATTCCCTCACATTCGCCTCGCGCTCCCATGTAGTTTCTTCGAACGGATGATTCCCCCACCTGACAAGCACTAAAGGGATAACCTTCGTGCATAAAACTTATTCCTTTTTATCTAAAATTTGGGCCCCCTCTTCTATCATGGTCATGTCTTCATGCATCTCGATCGGCTGATCTCCCAAGTTATGTGTAGTGTCATTTATATACTTTCGGAGCATGGATACATGAAACACGTTATGTACTCAATCAAACAATGGAGGTAATCCAATGCGATAAGTGACCTCACTGACTCGACCCAAAACCTCAAAAGGCCCAAGGTAACAGGGACTTAGCTTTCCCCTCTTCCCAAATCTCATTACACCTTTCATGGGCGATACCTTTACGAACATATGATCACCAACGGCAAAGCCCACGCTCGTTCTTCTGATATCGGCGTAACTCTTCTGCCTGCTCTGAGCTGATTTAAGTCTCTCTTATCATATGAACAATGATGGTGTTATCTTCAAGTAACTCCGGCCCTAATACAAACTTTTTGCCGGTCTCTTCCCAATTGATAGGTGATCTACACCGTCTTCCATAGAGAGCCTCATAAGGCGCCATTCCAATGCTCTCTTGAAAGATATTATTGTATGCAAATTCGATCAACGGTAGATGTTGATCCCATGATCCTTGTAATTCAAGCATACACGCTCTGAGCATATCTTCTATTACTTGATTTACCTGCTCTATTTGCCCATCAGTCTGCGGATGGAACGCCGAACTAAAGTCCAATCGAGTACCCATGCCTTCTTAAAACTTTCGCCAAAATTTAGAAGTATACAATGGGTCACGATCAGAAATGATGCTACTGGGAATTTCATGCAATCGTACCATCTCCTTCATATACAACTCTGCGAGTCTTCCTGCCATGTACATAATGTTATAGGGTAAGAAGTGAGCTGACTTGGTTAGTCGATCAACGACCACCCAAATAGCATTGTATCTCTTTGCTGTATGCGGTAACCCCAATATAAAATCCAAGGAGATTGACTCCCATTTCCACTCCAGTATAGGTAGAGGTTGCAACAATCCAGCAAGGTGTCTATGGTCTACTTTCACCTGTTGACATATCAAATACCTTGACACATACTCGGCTACATCTTGCTTCAGACCTCTCCACTAGTAACTCTTCCTCATGTCCTGATACATTTTGATGCTATCGGGGTGAATTGTATATCTAGATTTATGAGCCTCATCTAAAATAGTTTCCCGTAGATCGGCATCAAAGGGAATGCAAAGGCGTCCCTTGAATAGCAAAGACCCATCTTCCTTCACCGAGAACTCCGGTTTGGTGCCCTCAACCACACCTTGACGAATCTTGATTAATTTCGGGTCTTTCATCTGTAGCTTGTGAATATGCTCAAAGATCGTCGGTCTCACTGTGATGTTGGCCAAGAAAGCCCCTGTAGCTTACACCTCGATATTTGAGTCATATAATAAAAGATCTTCAAACAACTTTCATCTGTGCATCCCCATGATAAGATTAGCTAACTGACCCAAACCCTTACGACTCAAGGCATCTATCACAATGTTTGCCTTGCCTAGGTGGTATTGTATTGAGCAATCATAGTCCTTGAGAAACTCCATCCATCTGCGCTACCTCATATTTAATTCTTTCTATGTAAATAGGTACCTGAGGCTCTTATGGTCGGTGAATATCTCAAAGGTCTCACCATATAAATAATGTCTCCAAATTTTTAATGCAAATATGATCGCTGCTAGTTTCAGGTCATGTGTCAGGTAGTTCTTCTCGTGATCTTTCAGCTACCTCGACCCATAAGCAATCACTTTCTTATTCTAGTTGAGCACGCAGCCTAAACCACTATGTGAAGCATGGCTGTATACCACAAACCATCCATTGCCTGAAGGAATCGCTAGCATTGGAGCTGAAGTGAGTCTCTTGAGTTCTTGAAAACTCTTTTCACACGCTTCAGTCCACTCAAATCTCACATCCTTCCTTGTGAGTCTCGTAAGCAGTCCCGATATCTTCGAAAATCCTTCCATAAAATGTCTATAATACCCAGCTAAACCAAGGAAACTATGGATATCTGCTACCGTCTATGGTTGCTCCCATTGTACCACTGCTTCGATCTTAGCTGGATCCACTGTGACACTATCCTTTGAGACGACATGTCCTAAAAAGCTGACCTTCTCCAACCAAAATTCACACTTACTTAGCTTGACATACAGTTGGTGTTCACATAGAGTTTGTAGAATGATTCTCAAATGTTCTTCACGCTCCTTCTTTGACTTTGAATATATCAGAATGTCATCGACGAAAACCATGACACAAGTGTCCAGGTGTGGTTTAAACACTTGATTCATCAAATCCATAAATGACACAGGTGCATTCATCAAACCAAACGGCATGACTAAAAACTCATAGTGTCTGTACCGCATCCTGAATATCGTCTTCTGAATGTCCTCTGCCTTGATTCTCAGCTGATGGTATCTAAATCTCAGATCGATCTGAGAAAAATATCTCGCTCCCTACAACTAATCAAATAAATTGTCTATCTGAGGCAAGTAATATCGATTCTTGATGGTCAGTTTGTTTAGCTGACGGTAGTCGATACCTAGTCGCATTGACCCATCTTTCTTCTTTAAAAACAAGACTGGTGCTCCCCAAGGAGACACACTAGGTCTTACAAACTCCTTATCCAAGAGCTCTTGTAGCTGCTCTTTCAACTCAGCAGGAGCCATTCGGTATGGTGCTTTAGAAACAGGCTCCGTTCTAGGTGCTAAGTCGATAGCGAACTCCACCTCTCTATCAGGAGGTAACCCTAGAAATTCCTCCGGAAAGACATCCTCAAACTCACGCACAATCGTAATCTCTAAAATAATGTTCTTCTCTTCCTTGTCTTCCTTCAAGCATGCCAAGTAACCACTGCACCCTTCCTAATCTAACGCTCAGCTCTAACTGCCAAAACAAGGGGTATGAACTTCGATCTCATTCCCCAAAATTGGAATGACCTCCTCGTACTTGGTCTAAAGATAACAACTTTATTCTTACAATCGATCATTGTAAAATGAGCTGACAACCAGTCCATGCCAAGGTTTATATCGAATCCTTGCATATTCAACAGAACTAAGTTCGCTGCCAGTTCATAGACGTCCCCATCTCTGATGGCCATTACTACCGACTTACAAACCAAATCTGTATCGATTGATTCCCTAGTCGGAATAGAGACAGCCAAGACAAAATCCAATGTCTCTGGAACAATCTTTACTTTCTTTGCGAACCGCGGAGTGACATCCTTTGCATACAATTATAAGGTACCTATAATATACATATATATATATATACGCCACATACTTACATATCAAAGATCAATATACAAGGATGAGTCTATACTATTTCCTATATGGATGCACCTTCTCTATCTAAAACTTTGAATAATTGAAATTCTTAAATTAAAAGAAAATCTCACCTTAGATAATGCCATTGACGTTCTGCGCTTCCTGGGCAGTAATTGTATAGGCTTTTCCTTGCACGACCGGCTTCCTTGCTTGTATTGGTCTTGGCATGGAAGTAGGAGCTGCTCTTACCTTGTTCATCTCAGGGCAATCTCGGATCATGTGGCCTATCTTCCCATACTTGTAACAACCTCGAGTACCCCATCTACAATCTGTCATTTCATGAGACTTGCCACATTTGGCACAAGTCCCATTTGGTGTAGAAGAAGCTGCTCGTGAGAAACCCTGAGTAATTGATACTCCAGTGGTGGTAGCAGAGTTCTCATATCTGATCGGTCTCCCAGACACAAGCATAGGTAATCTCGGATAATTTTTCTATTGCGCCGGTCTGATATAATCGGTCTGAAACTGCTGTCTCTACATGGGTGCTACGAATCACGACTTTTTGTTCACCGGCTCGTAGTTTCCCACTTTACTATGATCCATCCTTCCTCTTCCCTGTTGGTCTCTCCTTCGATAATGATCTTCATTATCTTCTTCCATTACTAGAGCCTTGCTCATAACCTCTCTGTACGTCTTCAATTCAAAGGTCGCCACCTTTCCCCTGATGTCCGACCTCAAGCCGAGTTGAAGTCCCTTGGCCTTCATCAAGTTTATAACCACAAAATCAGGAGCAAAGCGAGTGACTCTCATGAACTCCACTCCATACTCCCTTACTGACATCCTTCCCTGCTCAAGTTGAAGAAACTTTACTTCCATCTGGTTATCCACGACTTTAGGGAAATATTGTTTATTGAATTCGGCCACAAATTCATCCTAGGTCGATGGAAATTCTGGGGTTTCTTGAGCTCTAGTGTTGGTGCGTGCTTTTTCTGGGTTCGCCTCGGTTCCCGTTGAATCTGTGGCTTCCAATTTTGCCCTGATGGACTCTAGCGATGTGGTGTTTGGAATAATTAAAAAAATATAAATAATGACAGGGGTTTTCTAAGAGGATTCCTAGTTTATTACGATCGCCAACTGCAGATTTTTATCGACACTGCAACACGTCAATGATCACGCTTAAGAGCGGGTGTGGGTCGCTTTTATACCAAATCGTCCGCCTGCGAATGTTAGCAGCGTTCTGTTTCTTTGGATTAGATAGTGGAATTTCCTTTTTATTCCCCTTTATAGTTATAATTCTGGTAAGCTTAGACTTCCAAGATTCTATTATGAATTTAGTTGTATAGGTTTATTCCGATTCGGTTAAGAGTCCAGTTAATGTTGATTTCCCAATTCTATTAGAAGTCCAATTAATATTGGTCTCCTAATACTACTAGGAGTGCATGTATAATAGTTCTGGTGAGAGTTTAATTTGTTCAGGCATATTAGGTGTACTAGAATTCTGATTGAATAATGTATAATAATTCTTTTGAAATTCTAATCGCAACAATTATAACAGTCCTGTTAGAATTCTAATTGAAATAAAAGATTAATTTTACTGAAACTCTAATTTGAAGCAAACGAATTAATTTTTTTTATTATTATTAAAATCTAATTAAAATAAATAAACTGATTTTTTCTATTTGAATCTAATTGAAACAAGTAAACTAATTTTATTGAAATTCTAATTGAAGCAATGAATTAATTATACTAGAAATCGAATTAAAGCAATGAAATTAATCAAACCAAATTCCAATTAAAGCAAGAAATTAATCAATTAAATTATAATTTAAAGCAATAAAATTAATCATACTAAATTCTAATTTAAAGGGATTAATCAGTCATACTAAGGTTTAATGCACTTAATTAATTAAATATGCTGAAATAAGATAAACCTACTAATTAATTATACTAAAGGTATAAAACTAAAGCAATTACTTAATTCTAAAATTCTTTAAAAAAAAGGGATTTGGGCCCGCTATGCTAAGGAGGATTGGCCTCGTTCCTGAGTACCTTCCATAAGCTCCCTTGGGCAAATCGGGTGGCTAAGATTGAAGATAAATTGATTTTAGACCATGAGATAATATTTTTAGGGTTGATTTCGGAATAATAATTATGAATTAAATTATAAACTTGAATTATAAGATTGGAATTATCATTTAGAATTTTGAAAGTATTAAAAATAGGGAATTAAAGCTATGATTTAAAATTTGAGGACTGAATTCAGGTTCGAAATTAGGAAATCAGGCCGTATGATTAAGGACTGGTTTTGAATCGAAGGATTAGAACCAAAAATTAATGATAGGACTGTAAATCGAGATTTTAGAACGGAGTTAAAGTCTAGAACTGGTATATCGAACCGATAGATTAAGGACTAGTTCTAGAAACAGAGAACTAGAACCAGATATATAGAATTTCGGTCCGAAAAGGGTGCTACAGTATAATAATAAAAAAATAATAGACTTCCTAGATCTAGAGATTAGAAGCTATGATTGTTAATAAAAGATTAAATCCTTACCTAGGGTCGGGGCTGCGGAGAGAAATCTCGAAGATTCGAGGCTTGAATGTTGAAATCATGACTAGGTTGCTTTATGGGTTTGTCCTCGGAGCTCTCTGGTTTCGGAATCCCCAAAAAAATCCGTTCTCTCTCAAAAAATTGCCAGCCTCTTCCATCCTCTTGGGCGAATTAAGAAAAAAATCTTTTATAGATTTTCCTTCAATTACGCGCCATTTTTCAAGCGTTTAACTAAATTATGCATCAGTTTCCTGGCGCTTAATCTCTTTGAGTCGGTCACCGACTCAGTGAGCGGCCGACTGACTTGCTTAGCCAGTTTCTCAGTCCTAACAAAATTAGGGCTAATTGTGCGCGTGATGGGAGGTGCGCAATCTGATTAAGCGGTTCTTCAGAAGCGCTTAATCAAGGAAACTTAAGGGTTAAGGGTAGTGAGACTAGGTCGGGCATAGGCCAATTGCGCGCATGTTTTGTGGCGCTCAATAAATCGCACGTCTGATTTCAGGTGCGTGATCGAGTCTCGGATAGGTTTGAGAAGGGAAGTTTGGTCTGAAAGGGGGACTGATTGCGCATTTGTGGTGTGACATGCAATCGAATTACGCGCGGGGTTTCATGCGCTTAATTCGGGGTTGTCCGGGTCTGGTCTCTAGAATAAAATGTAAGACTATTGTTTCAGTCTGCATTCCAACTATATACTATTGTTTCAGTATATAGTCTCCCCATGTCGGGATCTGAGCCACAGAGCTATTATTTCAGCTTGTGTTCAACCATGTACTATTATTTTAGTGCATGGTTCTCATATTAGGGTTAAAAAGGGTAAAAGGTTGATCGAACAAAAAAAAAGTATCCCAAGAAGGCAAAATGGAAGTGTCTACAGATGCCCCTCTTCGACGTGCTCTTGCGAAGTAAGAACGCGCCAAAGAAGTAGACATCCCTCATTCGAGGTGTCTTCTCGTTTCTCTTAGGAATTCATAAATGTGAATTGGTGATGCTGACATGACATGCTTGGCTTTCTTATCTATTAGTGCAAGCTAAAATAAAACATTTGAGGGGCAAATGGTAGCTGTCGAAGGGCACATTCCGAGTCTGTGGGTGCATGGCACATCCCGTCGCATGGCACGAGCAAACAGAGGGATTTTGCGCGTAAGGCGTTCCTTTTCTAATAGGTGTTTGTAAGTTCTTAGATTGAATATACTCAATGTTTGGGTTCCTAGGGGAATGGTTGATTTGGGCTAGTAATTGAAGTGGGGGTCTTGTGAGGTGTGCTCAGTTGAATTCTGCGCAGTGGCAAGTGCGCCTGATTCATTTAGAGATCGGAGGTTGGTAAATTGGGAATTTTACTTCTGATGTGTCTGAATTAATGATTCTGCGTAGTGGCATATGCGCTTGATCTAATTTCGTGCAGTGGGATATGCGCTTGATTGCAAGTTCAGAGGTTGGTTTATAGATTGGGAAATCTAGGTTGGGCATTCTAAGTCCTAATGTGTCTGAACCAATGATTCTGCGCAGTGGAGTATGCGCTTGATCCAATTTTGTTTAGTGGTACATGCGCTTGATTGTAGGTCCAGGCGGTCTTAGGAGTTAAAGGTCAGGTTCAACTGTAATTTATGTGCACGAGTGATAGGACACTTAATCAGTTTTTTTTTGGTTTCTTGGTTTTTCTTTTGGTATTTAGAAAAAGGTGAGTCGGGGTCTATTCATTTTGTTGCTTTATTATTATTTTTTGTTTCTCTTTTTTTGGTAGTTTATCTTTATTATTTTTTATTTCTTTTTAAGTAAGAGATTTTGCTTTGTGAAAAAAAGGTTTTTTTTTTTTTGAAATAAAGAGGTTTTGAAAATTTGAAAATTTAGCAGTTTTAACTTAAGATAAATTCGATGGTAAAATGGCAGAAAACGTGGCTTCCGAGACGTCACTGAGCAGATCCACCGGTACGGGATTTGTGGACCCGACCGTTATTGTGGTTGTCAAGATGACACTTGGCATGTCGGATACTACATCTAACTTTCTCGATGAATACTGATGATTGTCTCTTATGAGAGGACTACAGTGACTCGCAAGTTGAGAGAGACGAATTTTAAAAACATTTGATTTAATCATAGCTAACTATATTGATAGGCAATATCGAGTAATTAAGAAAAAAGTGGGTAGTACTTACCTGTGGTGATACTTACCTGGGTTGCATGTAACTTGTACGGTTCGTGGTGGTATTGTAGTGTCGCGATGAGACTTTGTGGCTATTATTGTGGTGCAATGCTCCGGATGTGATGTCGCGACGGGACTTTGGAGATTTCTCCTCTTCAGGTCTGCTGTGGCAGGACATGGCGGTTGTGATATAATGTCTTAGGATAAATAATGTTGCGATGGGACTTGGGGATTAATTTGAGAAAGGGAGAGAGAGAGAGTCTGTTTCCTTAGCGATGGGACATGACCGAGTTTTCCCTCTCTTCGTCATACGGTGTGGCATGCGCTGCCTGAGCCTTCTTTTGTATTCAGGTAGTGAGGTTTGCGATGGGACGTCGGCTGGACGTAGTTAGCGATGGGACATTGGTGAGATGTTATTTGCGTGATGGAACATTGTTGTCTTTATTTGGTGGATCTTGGGTTACAAAAGAAATCGCGTTGTAGCTGCGTTGTGATTGACTTCATCATTGGGCGGTTTGCTTTCGACTTTTCATGATGGGTCATCAGGGTATGGTTAATTTATTCTAATGAGACTAGGTACTTAGGCGGTATTGCATGTGTGCACATTATCGCAGTGGGGTCTTCCTTCTTTGGTGGGGTCATGAGGGCATTGCGGTAAGGAGTATATGTCTTGCCGCGACGAGACTAAGGGATGATTAACGCTATAGGACGGGTGAGTATGTCCCTTTTTTTTTGTCGGGACAGCCTATGAGGCCACGTGATGGGACAAAAGGGTATGACCGCGACGTGATAAAAGAATCTTGGCCGCGATAGGACAAAAGGGTCCTGGCCAAGATGGGATACAAAGGTGTAAGGGTGTAGATTTCGCCAAAAATTAGATATTACGCGCCCATTTTCAATCGCTCAATATGATTGCATGCCCGTTTTCAGGCGTGCGATATCAGACTTGAGGGGTCATTTACGGGCGAGTATGTGTGCGTGCTATTGGATTATGCGCTATAATCCTTGCACATGATTGAAGCATCACCTGGTCAGTGTACAGTTAGTGTACAGGTGACCTTTTGTATTGTGCGTTTACAATGGGTCGTTTAATTAGTTTGCGCGGTCCATAGACTACGCGCGATCAGAACGTCGCACGGATGGCTCGGGCGATGGTTTAATTGCGTGCTCGGGTTAGAGCATGTATTTCGGATTGTACGCCACGTGAGTGGCGCGTGATCTAATTAAGCGCATGTGTTAGCGCGCGTGCTTGAGTCCGTACTCTATATAAGCGAAAGAGCTTTCATTCATTTTTCATTATGGTTTAGTCTCGAGTTTTGACCTCTTCTGAATATTTTGTGTTATGAAGTTTGTGTTTGAGTGATATCAGGCGATCTAACCGTCTGATTGGGATGTTGTTTCTTTCTATATTTGTAATTTTGCGTGATCTCTGTCCCGAGGTAATGCTTATGGATGGCATTATTCTCGGAGTGGACGGTATTGGGAATGAGTGCGCTTGTCTTCACATCGATCATTTTTAAGGAGCAGTGATGGCAGCGTTGAAGTGGCGGTGGTGGAGGAGGCGAAGATAGCGGAAGAGAAGGAGTAAAAAGTGGAGGGATGTGTTTCCCAACCAATTCTCCCTGAAGCCTCCGATTAGAAGCTCTGAGCGGAATCTGCTCCTCGCTTCGTCTTACTTTTGAACCAAGTTTTGGGTTGTAGGTTAAAATTTTAGGTTTTCATTTTACATAAGTTCAGGAGGTAAGCCTCTGGTGATACTTGTAAAATTTTAAATTATAAATGAAGGGGCATTTTTTTTTCGTTCTTATTGCGATTGTTTGTTCGTTTAAATTTATTAACGGATTAATTGGATTTATTTGATTGGTTTAACTTACTTTTGGTCTTAGCTTAGAGTTTTAGGAATTATTCATTCAGGGCTCATTCTGATGTTAATTCGTCTTATTAAGCCTGGTTTAGAGAATTTATTTGGTTCTATTTGATTAGTTGGGGGCATTTTTTTTCACACCAGTCAGGGTCTCATCCTAGAGAATTGTGTTATTTATTTATTTATTTAAGGTTTTTGTTGGCTTAAGGTTTGATTTTTATCTTGAGTTTTGTCTTTTGTTTAATTCAACATGAGGTTGAAAAAGTGTGAGTTTTCAAAGGTTCTGGATGGGTGTTAAATGTCTAAATCCTATTGGCTTATCCATTTGCTTAGGATCTGTGTCTCTTAGGGGGGTTAAGTGTTGTGTAATCATTGGTTCATCTATGTTTGTTATAGATGGTGGTCTTTCAGGGGGTATATGTTTGGTCTAGATTAGATTAGATTAGAAAGGTTTAAGGGTGTGACACTTGTCATTCTACAATTTTGGGAGGTCTAGTTTATAAATGTGTGAGCCAGAAGTTTTGGGCTCTTGTTTTTTTTTTTTTTTTTTTTAAGTTTAGGATTGAAAGTTTTGAGGCATTTTTTTTTAGGGCATTTTATTTATTAATTAATTAATGTCTTTTCTTCCCTTCTCTTTTGTATCCCAGGTGTTGGACCCGAAGAATTGTGTTTGTTGTATGAGATTTTGAGAATGAACGGGATTGAGAATGCAAGGTAGCAGTCGAATTGCTACCATGCTAAGGGAATAGACGGAGGAGAAAATGGTGGTAGAAAGGAAAGTCAAGGAAAAGGTAGGGTCAGAATTCTCGTGACTGATGCCTATTTTTCCTCGGTAGGTCCTGCGGATTTAGCGTTAGTTGCTCCTCCATTTTAGTGTTTCCAAGGCGGGCTCCTAAGGGTGGATCCTGCAGGTCCTGGGTGGCTTTTCGTGAGCCACTCTTTCTTTTCAGCCGGCTCGGGGCAATGGGAAGAGGTTATTACGGCTAGAGTTCATTCAGGGCGCCTCCTTTCTCCGAGTTTCTCCGAGATTTCTAGTTTCCCGAATGAATTCGAATTCAGGGATTGCCTGAACGTGCAGATTTTAAGCTTCTTGTTTTAAGTTGTATATTCAGAGGGTATGCCCTCGGTGTGTTTTGTAATCATTTTATTTATTTGTGCAAAGATTATGATTTTAAATTCTTTTGTAAATTCCAATTTAGTTTATTTTGCAGCTTATTTGATTTTGTTTGGAGTGTGAGATTTATTTGTTTAATTTACTTATTCTGGATCGGGGCATGTTAGGAGTATTTTGTTTTGTGTTTTGATTTAGTTTGGGCTTAGTTGGAGTTTATAAATGAGGGGGACATTTTTGTTTGGTCTTAGTGCAAATAAAAAAAGAAAAGGGGACATTTTTGGTTGTTTAATTTAACATCAATTGGGGTTGTGTGTGGTATGGGGGCATTCTCTTTTTTTAGTTTTAGATCGGCGTTAGTTGAGAAAAAATTTTAGCTTTAGTCTTAGTTTGGGGCAAGTCTCCTTTTTTTTGTTTTAGCTTTGGTTGGGGTGTGCGAACGGTGTCAGGTCATTTGTTTTTGTTCTTTTTTTTTTAGGGTGTATATTTTCCAAGTTAGGGGTGTTCTTAGATCAGTCTGGACAAGGGGACAATTTGAACCAGTAATTGGTGTTAGGAATCTCTTAGTTTAGGTCTGTGAAAGTGTTGTTTTGTATCCATATATTTTTTTTGTTTTCCAGGGAATTGTGCGCTTCATTATAGGCGTTTAAATGAATTGCGCGTCAGTCTTAAAGCACGTATTCCAAGGCATCAAAAGGTTATTAAGTGTTAATATTCGGTCATTTAATCAAATTAAACGCAGGGTGAGCGGTGCTTGATTAGGGCGGTGGTGGTTACTGTGGAAGTGATTGTTGGCATTCGCGGGCCACAAGGCAGGCGCTTGATGTAATTATGCGCTTGGAGGGCGACGTGCAATCAAGTGGTCGGGTTAGTTTGAGTGGGCGACTATTAGATTGCACGCTCTAGATAGGTCGTGTAATTTGAATTACACCCTACCAAGTTGGCATGCGATCGGTTTGTGTGCCGGGATTTAAGCTCGCGATTCGACTGTTCCCTATAAATGGCTTAACGTTTCTCATTTTTGTCGCACGATCCATTTTAGTCTCTGATTCTTTGGTTTTCTTATTTTTGTGCGCTCTGGTTTTCATGTTTTCGTGATATCTTGTGATCCGGTCGTCCGTTTCAGACACCGTTTCTTCCATTCTCTTTAATTTCTCGAGCTCTTCATTCTAGGATGGAGTCTGAGGGTGGTGGTAGACATGCTCTTACTATTTCTGAGTTGGAGAGGATGCTAGGGGTGAAGATAGGTGAGACGTCCGAGGCCTGGACCGATGTGGTCGGGGAGGCGGATGTTGGGGAGATGGTTGGAGAGGAGGTATTGGAGTTTGACCAGTCGGTGGTCAGGGAGGGGGCACTCGGGATTGAGTAGGGGGTTGTTGACGGTGAGGGTGAGAGAGTCGAGGGTGAGATACCCGTGAGTGAGGGAGCTGAGGGTGCAACTGCAGAGCACCAGGGTGCGGTTGCGGAGCATCCGCATAGCAGGCGCTTCCTGCTAGAGGATTTCTTTACTCGAGGCCGGGTAAGCACTCACGAGAAAGAGTTCTTCTATTTCCTTAGTGACTTAGGTTATGACATAGGCTTATTAGGATTTAGAACTCTTCTAATTTATGTCAAACCTGCATTAATGATTGATTGTGTGTTTACTCATGCATCATGATTGCATCTAGGGGTAGGTTATATTTCTACTCAGTTGTTCTTATCATATTTTGCATGTTTGTTGTAAATTGTTATTGTGTATGGGGCATATTTAACTCGCTTTTAGTTTCTTTTTTTTCTTTTATTTTTTTAAATTCATTTGCCTTTCGTCATAAGTATGTGTTAGTTTTATTGTTATTGTTTATTTTTTGTTCAATAGGAGCCCCCGCAGTTGGCTATCAGCTCGGCATGGGCCGAGTCTCATGCTTGGTATCATGCCTTGCCAAAGTTTCAGCAGGCGCAGTTAGTGTCTTTTAATTTCAGACCGATCCTGGAGTTGGATCCCTTTCACGTTGATCGTTGCCTGATCGCGGAGATCTTTGAGGGGTGGAGGGAGGAGCATCAGGCGCTTCTCTTTCCAGTTGGGATGATGTTATCGACTTCAGAGGACTGGGTCTGCATCACCAGTCTTCGTTTTGAGGGCGAACTGATCACGGGGCGGATGGTAGGGCATTATTTAGAAGTGTGTGAGGAGATCTTGGGCGTGCCGTATAGGTTGAGTGGCTTGAGGCCAGGCATAGTTCGAGTCACTTGGTTTTTCGATACGTTTGCTAGTGGCTTCCTCCCCCGAGGCGCCATTCGGAGGCGAAGGCAACTTATAAGGCGCGTTGTGCAATAGTGGTGGGTCGGGAGCCCATGGTGGAGCCAGGGGTAGCTGCGGATAGGGTGCTCCAAGCATTTTTGATGCATTTCCTCGGTGTCATACTTTTCTCTTCTTCGACTTGGGAATGCATCATCGAGTTATTTTTTATGGTACTTAGGGATCTGGATCGAGTCCCTACCTATGTGTGGGGTGCGGCCACATTGGTGCATCTCTATGAGCAGCTTTACCGTCGGGGACAGGGTGTCGCATCAATCGGAGGTTTTCTTCCGTTCATCCAGGTGAGTTTTAATTAATTGGCATCGTGATGTCTTGAGTTTTAATAATGGTAAACGTTTCTTCTTGTGTGTCGCTATGATTATTGTTACTTTTCCTTTCAGTTTTAGGCGTATGATCATTTCTCTTTCCTTCGTCCGAGGGTTCCATTAAAGGTGAAGTTTATGTTCCCGCGGATGCACGTGTTGAGGGAGGCATTGAGGGGTCGTCGTTGGTCTTCGGATCTTCAGACGACACGAGGCCTCTTTGAGGATATGCATGCAGGGCAGGTATAGATTGTCACGCATACTGTGACAGCCCGGATTTTGGCACCCCGAAACCCGTGCCATCAGCACGATCATCTTGACAGTGCCCCTTAGCTAAGCACGGAACACTGGTATATCAAGCATTGCAATAAAATAATAAACGAAATTGCGGAATTTGAATCTATATCAATTAACTCTCCAAAAGACAGTTCTACCCTCATGCCTCTACATGAATGGAGAACCGATCCAAACCATCGATGATAGCAATCATCACGGATGGTTCGCCCCAAAAGAATAATCCCATCTATATATATATATACATGGTTTAAACAGAATCAAGGCTTGACATACCAAGCCGTACAAAAACTCTCTCCAAAATCCCTCAAAGTGGCACAACGGAGTCCTCTAGAAGAAGTCCTCTGGAGGTGGCTCCAACTCTTCAAGGTCAGGCTACTTGAGATCGGCGTCTCACGAAGCCTCGGCAAGCGCTAGTAGTGGACTGCGGCGTATAGTCTATAGGGTGAGCTACATCCTAGCTCAATAGGGAACAAACAGTTGAACATATAAATTATGACTGACATATATTCCATGATATGCCATGCATGATGTGACTATGCAATTATTGATGAAACAGTTAGAAAGCATTTCGTTTTACTGTTGATTACATATGTTTTCATTTACTCATGAATGATGCTGAAAAGGCCTAAAGCAAAACTTAAACTTTCAACTTAAGTAATCCCCGAGCAATATAGCATCGAGCCCGATGAGATACCCATCATCGCTCATCTATATAAACAATTTTAACCGTATTCGAATACAAATAGTACCAAGCCCCTTTCCACGGGATTGGTGGCGGGTTTCACTTGTCTCAATCAACACCCACAGGGTGTGCTTACTATGTCGGATAAGCCTCACGCCTCACGGTTTCGCCCGTGTCGGTCACGGATATCTGCCGTGTCGATCGTGGATATCCCGCCACGCGTCGATGGGGTACCCTATCAAACCTCAAATAACAAAAATATCGATTGCCTTACATATAGTTATTCACCGTGTAAATGTGCTATCTTATATCGCTTAGGCCCTATCAAACATGATTCAATCCTTGATACATCCACAGGATGTATCCATTTACTGCATCACACGATGCTCTTATCTCTTACTTCTTCATCCCCTGGGGATGGCTCATTATGATTACTCTTATGGATGTCACACACACACACTTTTCACAAATTCTTAAGAAATAAACATTTGAATTGAATTCTATATCACTACATACATGCTCTTGTAAAATAAGGTACATGTTCAAGGTGTTCCCTACCTCAAGTCTTCATTTGATCAATGCATCAAGGTCCCACGTGGTTCCTTGTGCACTAGTCCACACGTACCACCTATGGTACCACATAACAGGTGAAACACATCACAAAGGATGCAATAAAGAAGGTATAAGACCCTCCAAGAATCTTAAAGTCAAACCCAAAAGTCAACATAATTTATCTCAGTCGATTAATCGAATTCCAAAATCGATTAATCGAAGGTCAATATCGATTAATCGAAGTAATTTCGATTAATCGAAATTCTCTGTTTCGCAAGGTCGATCCTCAGTTCGAACAGTCGAGCTTTCATTCGATTAATCGAATCCAATTTCGATTAATCGAAATTCTCCTTTTCGCAAAGTCAATCCTCAGTTCGAACAGTCGAGTTTTCATTCGATTAATCGAATCCAATTTCGATTAATCGAAATTCTTCTTTTCGCAAAGTCGACCCTCAGTTCGAACAGTCGAGTTTTCATTCGATTAATCGAATCCAATTTCAATTAATCGAAATTCTTCTTTTCGCAAAGTCGACTCGAACAGTCGAGTTTCACAAGTTGATTAATCGATCCCAAATCGATTAATCGAAAACTAAAATCGATTAATCGAAATCCCATTTCGATTAGTCGATTTTTCCTCAAGTCATTTCCTCCAACCCCTGGGGTCCACTGGAGGTTCTCAGTCGATTAATCGATCCCCAAATCGATTAATCGAAATCCAAAGTCGATTAATCAAACTCCAATTCGATTAATCGAAATCGGGTCTTCTGACTTTTCAACTTCCTGGCCAATTTCGATTAATCAAAACCCAATTTCGATTAATCGAAATTGTCAGATTCAGCCCCTTTCGAGCTGTTCTTCCCAATATTTTTCCATACTTTTTCCTCTATTTTTCTAAGCCATTTTCCTATGATTTTAACCCACATTCAACCATAACTTAACCCCTATAATCTATGCATTTTATTTACAAAAATTTTACCTTGAATAGATCTCAAGTTGATTTCAAATCAAATGGTTGGAAGGCTAGGGTTTCCAGCTTTGGCTCTAACAGATCCAATCGGGTTGAATCCAGCTTTTATTGCTTGAATCCCCCCTCCAATCAGTTGCAATAACTCCTTTCTTACTTCTCTCTCTCTCTCTCTTCTTTACTCTCCTTCAACAACCAAAAACACACATCTAGGGTTATTAAACCCTTTTATCCCTTTCCTCACTTGTGTGTCGAGCACATACACCGTGATAGGTGTATGCGACTACATCCCCACAACACACACCACATAGACATTCAATTTATCACATCTCATCCGTTCATCACACCTCATGCTAACTATTGGACTTTCGTTTGGTCAAACCTATGACCGATCGGGCACGGATCCTGAGGTCATAGTTTAGTGTGATTTTTCGGGCTATTACATCCTCCCCACCTTGGGAATTTTCGTCCTCGAAAATAACCCAAGGTTTGTCTGTCTGGGGCACTCCCCCCCCCACACTCTCAGGTGAGGTGGTCTAGTTGACTCAGACGCATTTAATTAATTACATATACTAGCATAGAATTTAAAGTTGGCGAATTGGAACACTTATACAAAAATTTGATTTGTATTAAAATTGAAAGATTTTTACAATGCCAATAAGTTGGCGTACAAAAGAAATCGACAGGTATACAACCAAAATGCAAAATACATAGTGGCTGCAGTGGTGGTATTTGTCTGGTGAGTGGTGGTGTGGCTGGTGTCTCGGTGGCCGTGAGTGGATGTGGATGTGGAAGGAGCCGCGTCTGCAGTGGTGGGATGGAAGACGGGTCCTCTGTGGAAGGCGGTGCGTCCAGCGGTCCACTCCTCCTCCTGGGTGAGGTAGCGGCGGTAGTCGGTCGGGTAGATGTGGCGAAGTGTGTGGAACATTAAAAAGTCCATCCGTCGATTCATCCGCTCGTTGTTGGCCTCCATACGAGCCAACACGTCCTCGATGGTAGGACCGGATGGAGCGGCGCGCCGGCGGTAGGATGAGGTGGGTGTCGCGGGCGCGGAGTGGGCAGGTGGCGTCGGTGAGGCTGCGGTGTGGGAGGGAACCCTTTCCACGGATGGCTCTGGGGGAATAGGGTGTGCCCCACCCACGTGTGGGTCCTGCTGAGGTGGTGGGGGTGGTGGCGGGGCAGCTGCTGCTTCTTCTTTGCTGCCTGGCGGGAGCGGGACCCGGAGCTGGTAGGGTCCGCTTGAGAAGGTTGTAGCTACGGGTCCATGAAGACTTTGTAAACGTCTTCACGCGATCCGTAGCCCTCACCTCGTGAGGTGAGATGGTGTAGGAGGGCTCGTCGGAGTAGCACTCCAACATGCTCGATATAAGGCGAGCATAGGGCATCTTTTCTTTGGGCCTCATGTTGCCCTTCATTAACTTCCCCTTGATGTACTTCATCCCTTCGAGGATGACTAAAGTAGCATCAAACCATCGGCCACAGAAGGCCGCATATAGTGCATGTTGCACTTTGTCCACGCGCTCGGTGTCGTGGCGCATCGGGTAGAGGTTGCACTTGATTATGGAATCAAGCATCCACATGTAGGGTGGAAGGTCAACTCTCTTAATGGAGGATCCCGACCCCTTTTTCCCGTTGGTCATACGGGTCATGACCTCTTCAAAGCGTGGGTCCTCCTCAAAGGGTGGGAAAAGAGTGGTCTCCGGGGTGAAATCGAGGTAACACTCGAGTACCTCGTGGATGTGGCGACGAGTGATCGTATAGAGACGACCCTCAATCTTGGTTATAATACAATCGTCGGTAGGGCCATCGGTTAGCCCTTGGTAAAAGAGTCTAACCAATCTAGGGTAGTAAGAACCCCGGATTGGTTTGAGAAGGTTGCCGAGTCCGACGTTGGTGAGGTAATTTCGAGCCCATTGGGTCTCGCCCGGTAAATCGGGATTGGTGAAAAGGGTAGGTCTATGATATATTCGACCTCAAAGGTCTTTGCCGTCCACCATTCATTTGGTTGTTCAACATTGGTGGGTGGTGGGGGGTGGACATGGGAAGACTTCGGCGTGAGGCGCTCGTCGAACCGGAGGTGGTCTCCGATTCCGACGGTGATGGAGTCCTCACCGGCGATGGGGTAGGTGGTGGTGGTGCGGCGTTCTTACGCCTAACCGGCAACTTAGAAGTCGCCTTCTTTGAAGATAGACGGGTTTTGGGCGGCATATTGGGAAAATCTAGGGTTTTCTAGTTCAACTTGAAGGGAAAAACACAAATCTAGGGTTTACCTTAGGTGTCGATGCGAAAATGGGTGTGAATCGCCGGAAAATCCAAACCCTAGAGTACTCGGTTGGTTGGAGAAGAAGAAGAAGATGAAACGCCCAACAACCCCAAGCAAGAAAATTTTCGAATGGGGAATAAAATCCCCAATCTTATATATATAGCCCGCGGCTCGATTAATCGAAATTCAGAATCGATTAATCGAGATTCAAAACTAGGTTAAGCCGCGTAAAATCGATTAATCGATTTCCCAAATCGATTAATCGAAAGTCAAATTCGATTAATCGAAATCATTTCGATTAATCGAAATCGTATCTAATTAAAATTTTAAATTTTTAAGCTCACTGGCGCGAGCCAGTCGATTAATCGAAATCCATTTCGATTAATCGAAATTCCAAAATCGATTAATCGAATTTAATTTCGATTAATCAAAATCGTGCTGTAACTTCTAATTTTTCCAGAATTTCTTAAATTATTCGATTAATCGAATCCATTTCGATTAATCGAAATTTCGAAATCGATTAATCGAAATCCACCTCGATTAATTGAAATCGTCCATTTGATTTCAAATTCTCGTAAGTCCCTTTAGTAAATCGATTAGTCGAAATATAATTCGATTAATCGAAATTTCAAAATCGATTAGTCGATTCCAAATCGATTAATCGAGGTTCCAATTCGATCAATCGAAATTGGTCTTCTATGTATATTCTAACTCTCCTTTAAATTTCCAGTCATCGATTTGAAATTCGATTAATCGGTTTTGCCCCATTTTCTGCAGAATTTCAATCTCTTTGTTTCTTTGATTTCTTTAGGTAGTTTATGACATCAAGTGGTTCATCCATAGAGTTGTATATACTTGATCATGTACGTATAATTCTGCTCCTCAATCCGATTGGATCAAAATTTCCATTGAATTACAAGTATAGTGGAGATTTCACAAACATGTTTGTGGTTTACATTGAATTCTCACGTCGTTGGAAACAAGGCTGGATATTGTTCTCTCACATCGGCCTCTCGTTCCCAAGTAGCCTCTTCTTTTGGATGATTATTCCACCGAACAAGCACTAAGGGAATCACTTTAGTGCGCAGTACTTGTTCCTTTCGATCCAAGATTTCCACTGGTTCCTCTATCATGCTCATGTCCTCACACATCTCTATAGGTTGCTTTCCTAATACATGAGACGGATCGTTCACGTACTTCCTGAGCATCGATATGTGGAAAATATTATGCACTCGATCAAATAGTGGTGGTAAACCAATGCGATATGCAACTTCACCTACTCGTCCCAAAATTTCAAATGCTCCAACATAACGTGGACTTAACTTCCCTCTCTTGCCAAATCTCATTACACCTTTCATAGGTGATACTTTCACAAACACGTGCTCGCCCACTTTATAGTCAACACTAGTCCGCTTCATGTCGGCGTAACTTTTACATCTACTGCCATCTTTGTCTTCAACCTTTCTCTGATAATTCGGACAACGGTGGCGTTGTCTTCAAGCAGTTTCGGTCCTAATACAAATTTCTCACCTGTTTCCTCCCAATTGAGGGGTGACTTGCATCGTCGTCCATACAGAGCTTCATACGGTGCCATGCCAATGCTCGTTTGGAAACTGTTGTTGTATGCGAACTCGAGCATCGGTAGATACTCATCCCAGTATCCTTGCATATCAAGCATGCATGCCCTGAGCATGTCTTCTATTACTTGATTCACTCGCTCTGTCTGTCCATCAGTTTGAGGATGGAAAGCTGAACTAAAGTCTAGTCGTGTTCCCATTCCTTCTTGAAATTTCTTCCAAAACTTGGACGTATATAGTGGATCACGATCTGAAACTATGCTGCTTGGAATACCATGTAATCTTACAATCTCCTTCAGATCTTCCTTTGTATATGTAGTATTATGCACAAAAAGTCTTGATTTGGTCAATCGGTCTCTGACGACCCAAATGGCATTGTGTCCCTTAGCGATGCGGGTAATCCAACAATGAAATCCATTGAGATCGATTCCCACTTCCATTCTGGTATTGGTAAAGGTTGCAATAGTCCAGCAGGATGTCTATGATCAACCTTCACCTGCTGACAAGTCAAACATCGTGACACATACTCGGCCACGTCTTGTTTCAGTCCTCTCCACCAGTAGTTCTTTTTCAAATCTTGGTACATTTTGGTGCTACCAGGGTGGATAGCATAATTTGACTTATGGGCCTCATCAAGAATCGTTCGTCTTAGATCGGCATTGTCCGGAATGCAGAGACGGCCTTTAAACAACAAGGAACCATCTTCTTTTACTGAGAAGTCCGATCTGATGCCTTCACTCACGTCTTGATGAATCTTTGTTAATGTCGGATCTTTCATCTGTAGATCGTGGATATGCTCAAATATCACTGGCTTTACTGATATGTTAGCCAAAAAGGATCCAGTGTCCTTTGACTCAATGTTCGCATCATAGAGTGCCAGGTCTTCCAATAATTTCCATCGGTGCATACCCAAAATCAAAGAAGCTAACTGAGCTGAACCTTTCCGACTCAGAGCATCGGCTACTACATTCGCCTTACCTGGATGGTATTGTATGGAGCAATCGTAATCCTTAAGGAATTCCATCCACCTGCGCTGTCTCATGTTGAGCTCTTTCTGTGTAAACAGATATCGGAGGCTCTTATGATCGGTGAAAATTTCAAAGGTCTCACCATACAAGTAATGTCTCCAAATCTTCAGCGCAAAAATGACTGCTGCTAGTTCCAAGTCATGAGTCGGGTAATTTTTCTCTTGTTCTTTCAACTGTCTTGATCTGTAAGCTATCACCTTCTTGTGCTGGTTGAGCACACAACCAAGGCCATTGTATGACGCGTCGCTGTACACGGCGTATCCTCCACTGCCTGAAGGAATCGCTAATACTGGAGCTGAAGTGAGTCTTGTTTTGAGTTCTTGAAAGCTCTTCTCGCATGCCTCACTCCACTCAAACCTTGAATCTTTTCGTGTCAGCTTTGTGAGAGGTCCTGATATCTTTGAAAACCCCTCAACGAAACGTCGATAATAGCCTGCTAAGCCCAGAAAACTTTGGACATCGGTCACTGTTTTTGGTTGCTCCCATTTAACTACTGCTTCTATCTTAGCTGGATCTACCGTGACACCGTGCTTTGAGACGAAATGTCCCAAAAAGCTAACTTCTTCCAACCAAAACTCACACTTGCTGAGTTTGGCGTACAATTGGTGTTCACGTAGCGTCTGTAGAGCAATCCTCAAATGTTCTTCGTGTTCCGTCTTGGATTTGGAGTATATCAGTATATCATCAACAAACACTGACGACGAGAGTCCAAGTGTGGTTTAAACACTCGGTTCATTAGATCCATAACGACGGAGCATTCGTCAATCCAAACGGCATCACAAGGAATTCATAGTGTCCATACCGTGTCCAGGAAAGGTCTTGAATGTCCTCGACTTTGACTCAAGAATCGATGATACCCAGATCTCAGGTCGATCTTGGAAAAATACTTTGCTCCTTGCAGTTGGTCGAATAGATCGTCAATTCTAGGCAAAGGGTAGCGGTTCTTCACCGTGAGTTTGTTCAATTGTCGATAGTCAATGCATAGCCGCATTGACCCATCCTTCTTCTTGACAAACAAGACCGGTGCTCCCCATGGAGACACGCCGTCTAACAAACCCCTTATCCATAAGTTCTTGTAGTTGTTCTTTCAACTCCTTTAACTCGGAGCCATTCTATAAGGTGCTTTTGAAATAGGCTCCGTTCCTGGTGCTAAGTCAATGGCGAATTCTACTTCTCTTTCTGGAGGTAATCCAGGCAATTCCTCTGGAAACACGTCAGCGAAGTCTCGCACAACTGCTATCTCAGAAATGACATTCTTTTCTTCCTTGTCCTCCTTTAAGAAAGCTAAGTATCCACTGCAACCCTTTCTAATCATTTTCTCGGCCCTTCATCACGAGATCAACGGCCTGAATGACCTCACTCCTTGAAACCGAAATGATCTTCTTGTGTTGGGTCCGAAAATAACTACCTTGTTCTTGCAATCGTATTGCAATGCGCCAACCGGTCCATGCCAAGGATCACATCAAACCCTGCATGTCTAACAATTATCAACTTTGCTTCCAATTCATGCACCTCCGTGTCTCGAATCGCCATACAATGATGGATTTGCATGCTAGCTGTGTCTACTAACTCTCCAAATGGAATAGACACAGATAGGACGAAATCCAACATCTCGAACAATCTTAAACGTGGAGTGAGAATGAGTGGGTAGACCTGGTCTATCAACACTCGAGCGTCATATCCACCGAAGCATCCTTTTTCATATATGTTTAAAGTACCTATAGTATACATACATACATACAATAATTTACACATCAATTTACACTCTTAATTCACATACAACTTTCTGTATTGAGAAAAAAAAAAAATTTATATAATTTCTAATGCATGCTCCTTCTCTATCTAAGATTTTAATGAAATGGAAAATTTCTTTAATTAATAATAAAAATCTCACCTTGGATGACGTCATGCACGTTCCCTGCTTCCTGAGCAGTGACTGCATAGGCTCTCCCCTGGACGATCGACTTCCTTGCTTGAATTGGTCGTGGTGCTGCAACTGAAACCGTCTTTCTCTTATCCGTCTCGGGGCAATCCTTGATCAAGTGGCCCACCGACCCTAGTTCACGATCTCTGATCCACCGTCCTATGAGGCTTGCCACACTTTGCGGAAGTCTCTCGAGGTCTTGATAAAAGCACGAGAACCACTGTGTTAGTGGCGCCAGTAGACATGGCAGGGCTCTCATAGCGAATAGGTCTCCCCGACGCAAGTAATGGAAACCTCTGTTGGTGTTGTTGTTGCTGCGCCGGTCTTTCGAAACCCCCTTGGAACTGTGCTCTCTGATTCTAGGCCATGAACCTCGGCTTTTTGTTCACCGGTTCGTAGTGCCCCGATCTTCCTTGTTCATTTCCTCCTCTCTGCTGCTCCCTCTGTCTATATCTATTTGTATTCTCCTCTTCAACTACCAGTGCTTTACTCATGACCTCTTCATAGGTCCTCAGTTGAAATGGAGCTACGCCTCCCCTAACTTCAGGCTTCAAACCTTGCTGAAACCTCTTGGACTTCATCACTTCAGTAGCGACGTAATCCGGAGCAAAACGGGCAAGTCGTAGAAACTCTACCCCGTATTCTCTCACTGTCATTCTCCCTTGTACTAACTGCAAAAATTGTATCTCAAGCTGGTTCCTCACCACTTCTGGAAAATATTGTTTGTTGAACTCCTCAACAAACTCCTCCCAAGTCCAAGGCAACTCTGGGGTCTCCTGAGCCCGAGTCCGTATCACGGACTTCCACCAAGGCCCAGCCTCCCCATCCAACATGTAAGCTGCCCATCTTACACTCTCATCTTCCGTGCAAGTTAGCACGCTAAAGACTTTCTCCATCTCCATCAACCAGTTCTCAGCGGCCATTGTGTCTGCCTGCCCAGAAAATGAAGGAGGTCTCATCCTCCTAAACTCTGTAAATGATGAGGGCACAGGCAACGCAGGTCCTACAGGTGGTGTAGGTGGTGTTTCTCTTGATGCATGAGTGCAAAGGATGCGACTTTGTTGTGCCATGGCTGCCATAGTCTCCATAGTGTGCATCATCCTTTGTCGCTCTTCTGCATCCTCTTGCCTTTCTCTCAATCTTTCTTGTTCTCTTAGATCTTGATCTTGATGATCTCGATCTTCTTCATCCCGTTGTCTACTACTCACTTCGGGCCTCTACCTCCTAAAGGCACTCTATTTGTAGGAGAGATGTAACCATCTCCACTACGAGACTCTCTCTTGGCCTCCCTTGGTCGGCCTCTTCCCTAGATGACATTTGCGGCTACATTTGAAACTAAAGTTTAGTTAGCGGAAGCCCCTATGTTAGAAAGAACCCTTGTCGAATTGCTAGAAGAAAATGCTGGATTTTGGCACTCAAACCCGTGCCATCAAGACGATCATCTTGACTGCCCCTTAGCTAAGCACTAACACCGGTATATCAAGCATTGCAATAAAATAATAAACAAAATTGCGAATTTGAATCTATATCAATTAACTCTCCAAAAGACAGGTTCTACCTCATGCCTCTACATGAATGGAGAACGATCCGAACCATCGATGATAGCAATCATCATGGATGGTTAACCCCAAAGGAATAATCCCATCTATATATATATATACATGGTTTAAGAATCAAGGCTTGACATACCAAGCCGTACAAAAACTCTCTCCAAAATCCTCAAAGTGGCACAACGAGTCCTCTAGAAGAAGTCCTCTGGAGGTGGCTCCAACTCTTCACCCGGTCAGTCAATGGGATCAGGCGTCTCACAAGCCTCGGCAGCTGCTAGTAGTGGACCTGCGACGTATAGTCTATAGGGTGAGCTACATCCTAGCTCAATAGGGAACAAACACAGTTGAACATATAAATTATGACTCACATATATTCCATGATATGCCATGCATGATGTGTCTATGCAATTATTGATGAAACAGTTAGAAAGCATTTCATTTTACTGTTGATTACATATGTTTTCATTTACTCATGAATGATGCTGAAAAGGCCTAAAGCAAAACTTAAACTTTCAACTTAAGTAATCCCCGAGCAATATAGCATCGAGCCCCGATGAGATACCCATCATCGTCATCTATATAGACAGGTTTAACCGTATTCCCTGGGAATACAAATAGTACCCAAGCCCCCTTCCTCGGGATTGGTGGCGGATTTCACTTGTCTCAATCAACACCCACAGGGTGTGCTTACTATGTACGGATAAGCCTCGACAGCCTACGGTTTCGCCAGCCGATTTGGACACGGATATCCTGCCGTGTCAGTCGTGGATATCCCGCCACGTCGGTGGGGTACCCTATCAAACCTCAAATAATAAAAATATCGGTGCCTTACATATAGTTATTCACCGTGTAAATGTGCTATCTTATATCAGTTAGGCCCTATCAAACATGATTCAATCCTTCGATACATCCCTGGGATGTATCCATTTACTTGCATCACACCTGATGCTCTTATCTCTTTACTTCTTCATCCCCTGGGGATGGCTCATTATGATTACTCTTATGGATGTCACACACACACACTTTTCACAAATTCTTAAGATATAAACATTTGAATTGAATTCTATATCACTACATACATGCTCTTGTAAAATAAGGTACATGTTCAAGGTGTTCCCTACCTCAAGTCTTCATTTGATCAATGCATCAAGGTCCCACGTGGTTCCTTGTGCACTAGTCCACACGTACCACCTATGGTACCACATAACAGGTGAAACACATCACAAAGGATGCAATAAAGAAGGTATAAGACCCTCCAAGAATCTTAAAGTCAAACCCAAAAGTCAACATAATTTATCTCAGTCGATTAATCGAATTCCAAAATCGATTAATCGAACCTGATTCGATTAATCGATTTCCAAAATCGATTAATCGAAGGTCAATATCGATTAATCGAAGTAATCTCGATTAATCGAAATTCTCTGTTTCGCAAGGTCGATCCTCAGTTCGAACAGTCGAGCTTTCATTCGATTAATCGAATCCAATTTCGATTAATCGAAATTCTCCTTTTCGCAAAGTTGATCCTCAGTTCGAACAGTCGAGCTTTCATTCGATTAATCGAATCCAATTTCGATTAATCGAAATTCTCCTTTTTGCAAAGTCAATCTCGATTCGAATAAATGAGTTTTCATTCGATTAATCAATCCAATTTCGATTAATCGAAATTCTTCTTCGCAAAGTCGACCTCGATCAAAATGAGTTTTCATTCGATTAATCGAATCCAATTTCGATTAATCGAAATTCTTCTTTTCGCAAAGTCGACCCTCAGTTCAAACAGTCGAGTTTCACAAGTTGATTAATCGATCCCAAATCGATTAATCGAAAACTAAAATCGATTAATCAAAATCCCATTTCGATTAGTCAATTTTTCCTCAAGTCATTTCCTCCAACCCCTGGGGTCCACTGGAGGTTCTCAATCGATTAATCGATCCCCAAATCGATTAATCGAAATCCAAAGTCGGTTAATCGAACTCCAATTCGATTAATCGAAATCGGGTCTTCTGACTTTTCAACTTCCTGGCCAATTTCGATTAATCGAAACCCAATTTCGATTAATCGAAATTGTCAGATTCAGCCCCTTTCGAGCTGTTCTTCCCAATCTTTTTCCATACTTTTTCCTCTATTTTTCTAAGCCATTTTCCTATGATTTTAACCCACATTCAACCATAACTTAACCCCTATAATCTATGCATTTTATTTACAAAAATTTTACCTTGAATAGATCTCAAGTTGATTTCAAATCAAATGGTTGGAAGGCTAGGGTTTCCAGCTTTGGCTCTAAGAGATCCAATCGGGTTGAATCCAGCTTTTATTGCTTGAATCCCCCCTCCAATCAGTTGCAATAACTCCTTTCTTACTTCTCTCTCTCTCTCTCTTCTTTACTCTCCTTCAACAACCAAAAACACACATCTAGGGTTATTAAACCCTTTTATCCCTTTCCTCACTTGTGTGTTGAGCACATACACCGTGATAGGTGTATGCGACTACATCCCCACAACACACACCACATAGACATTCAATTTATCACATCTCATCCGTTCATCACACCTCATGCTAACTATTGGACTTTCGTTTGGTCAAACCTATGACCGATCGGGCACGGATCCCGAGGTCATAGTTTAGTGTGATTTTTCGGGCTATTACACATACACTTTCTTTTTATTTTGGTGTTTTAGGATCTTGGTCTTCATTGAGGGGTTAGCTCGTTTGTTTGGTTGTAGGTGATTTGGAAGCCCTACGAGGATGAGGAGGATGGCGGCGCACCAGTGATTCAGTTTGGCCGGCCCTTCTTCGATGTGGACATATGGGTCCATTGTTTTGAGAGGTGGAGCGGATCCACACTTCTCGCGTGGTACGATAGCTGGGGGTCGCTCAGGGAGTCCCTCCAGAGATTTGTCACAGAGTGGCGAAGAGGATGACCAGCCCTCCTAGCCAAAATTTCGTGGCACAGATGGCTCTTCAGATAACAAATTTTAGAGTTGGGGGACTAGAGTTAGAGGGGCGCGCGACGAGGTGGACACCCAGGAGTATACGTGGTGGTTTAGTGCATTGGGTGGCAGGTGCCTCTTCACACGTCCCTTCCATGAGAGTGGCTCTTTCATGATCGGAGGGCCAGAGTTAGCGTCGGCTTTGAGGGAGAGGTTGGCTGCATTAGAGCAGGGCCATCTTGCTGCGAGCATACGGGGGGCATTAGATGCTCTCCACAAGGCGATGGAGCGGATGGGGTGTTCTCCTCGTCCGGATGAGATGCTACATTCTTTAACTTCCTCAGTTGCTCAGGCTAGGGGAGCGGAGGATGAGTTGGGGGTTCAGTTAGCGGAGGCTCAACAGCTCCAGGTGAGTTAATTTGCGGTCTTTTTTATTATTATTATCTGGACTTTGTTTTTTGGTTGTTCTGATGTGGTTGTTGTGTCTCATTTTATTTTGTCTTGAACAGTCTGAGAGAGAGGGTGAGGTTGCTCATCAGGCGGCACTGCTAGATGTCTGTTGCAGTCAGCAACTAGCTGACCGGGAGATAGCGGCCAGTCTATGATCTGAGATTGACCGATTGGTAAGTGTCTTCACAATTTAGCATTTTTAGCACCGTAAGCTTGTCAACTGATATGTTTATTATTATTTATAGAGAGCCGAGCTGGTTGTCAGAGGTCTCGTTCCCGCATTCGATCCATCTTCAGTTGCCTCCTCCAGTCAGGAGGATCCAACGATGGCTCAGCTTCATGCCGAGCTAAATCATTTGGTGAGTTCCATTCAATCTGTCATATAGTTTGCGTCATTGCGTTAGTTTGTTGGATGTCATTATTTTACTTTCTTAGTAATTTACTAATATCATGTGGTATTTCAGCGTCAGGTTACCGAGGATCTTCAAACAAGGGAGGCGACTGCTGCCTCTCTATGTCCGAAGAGCCAAGTAAAGTTTCTTTTGATGTGGGATAATTCTATTTTGGTTATTCCATCTTTATCTTATTCTAACATATCTTCTGTTGGATTATTTGGTTCTTTGCAGGCTATTCTAGATTCCGCTCCCGAGGGTCCCCATCAGGAGTCTATTCCTATCCCTACTCAGGTATGTTTTAATTATTGTGTTTGTAGTTTATTTGCCATTATAGTATTTTTGATGTATTTTTTTGTTCTTATTGCAGCCGCCTACATTTGTTGTTCCTTCTGTGCCTCCTGCTAATCCAGTGATTGCTGAGACAGTTGAGTGACTCCTGGGGGAGAGGTTGGATCTGGTATAGTTCTTTCCTTTTTCAAAGTTTCTTATTTTGTTCATGTATATATTAGTTTTTTTTTTACTTGATGCGGTTATGCAGGTTCGTCAATTGGAGGAGACGAGTTCTTGGGGAGATGTAGAGTTATGATGTCTTATTTGCTGAGATGTTGGCGACTCAGATGATACATACTGAGGTGTTAGAGGTGGCTTGTCGGACAACGCGAGCAAAGATGCAGGCATCCCTAAATCAGCTATAGTATCGTCTGCTGAAGAGTGAGAGAGGGATATATAGGCTAGCTCACCAGCTTGGTGGATTGGATTCGAAGGCGACGGGTTCCTCGGCTGGACAGTCTCGTTGCACGTTGCATGATCATGCCAGGGGTGATGCTCATGAGGATGCAGTGGTTCGTGAGGTTCTAGCGAGGTATCCTCCTCGTTCTCGATCGAGGCGGTTTGTCAGCCAGACAAGTGAGGGGGGATTTGTAGTAAGGCCTCATCGCTTAGAGGTTTCGCCGACTCCGGGTGCCGGGATCGTATTTTCGAAGGACCAGTCCATAGACCTTTGAGCAGATGATACTGGGGACAGCAGTGCTCGACCGTTCCAGCGGCAGCGTAGGGATTAGGTGTGTGTGTGTGTGTGTGGTTTTTTTTTACTGTATCTATAGCATGTGTGTTGTTGTATATATAGGGGGTGTCCCCAGTGATAGGTGTAAAAAGAAATGGAAAAAAGTTTTGACACATAAATAGAGATATATATATTTTTTGATTTAGATATACCTGATTGGCTCTTTTTCCTTTTAGTTACCCCTTGCATCTACTTTTGTTTTTAGTTTCTTTAGCGCCGTCAACCTTCATTGGGATTTGGATGCTTCCTGAGCTGGCCTAGTGATGATTGAAGGCTACTTTGTATCTACACATGTGAGAGTAAATGTTGTCATTAGTTTTGTTCACCCCCATGCCAGTTGTCAAGGGGGTAAGTGTCTCAGACCAGAGTCTGATAGCAAAAGATGGATATGTACTCTTTTCTCTTTTTTTTTCCTTATTTTTTTGAAACGAAAATAATGTAACATGGAAAGCAAATAGCTAAAATGGAAATAATAATAAAACAATAAAATAAAAATGCCCCAGTGTAGAAGCGTGGTAGGATCGACAGTATGGTATCTTCGGTAGTGCTTCCCGAAGGGTAACTTCGTCATTCCTTATCTTCTTTGTGGACAAGCCAGCGCCTCTGACATGATTCTTTTCCTAATCTAAAAAAAAATGCCCCAGCGTCAAGATGCAATGGAGCTTTTCCGGGTTTCGAGATAAACACTTTGGGTTTATAAGCAGTCATGGGTATTTGGTGAGTTAGTTTTAAAGAAAAAAGTTGATCGGTGCTGTCACCAAACTGGTGAGATCATCTTTATGATTAGGTCAGTTGTATATGGGTCTATCCTAGGGTGGTGGTTATCCTATCCCGTGGTTGTTAGGGAGAAGTATGGTATGTATAATAGGTGATTGCGCCAGTTGTCATTCATCAGTTTTCGGTTTCATTTCTAGGAATATCCTGTAAGACTTCTGTTTTATTTTCCAAAAATAAAAATAGCAGAGGGAGGTAAGGCTCAGTGATGGAAGGAGTAGTTTGTATCTAATGCTTTCCAAAAGGGATAGATAATAATCTTTTTCTCAGAGGGATATGGGATGCCATGATCGAGCTCTTCGTCATGTTTCGACACTATCAAAATCTCACATTCTTTGGTTAGCAGAAGTTTATCCTCCTCCCACCACCTTACGACAACATCTAGTAGTATGGGGACATCAGGGGTGCCCTCACAACTTGCTTATACACTTCTAGTAAAATTATCAAAGATGCCCTCATGGTCTGCTTATGCTTCCCTGAGCTCATTGACTTGTTCATTCGTCGTAATGCTCTCACTTGATCTTTTTTTTGACATATAAACGCATATATTTTTTTGAAAGCATCCTGCTAGTGCAAGAATAATGAGTTTTGGTTAAACCTAACATCTTTATTTTTCTTTTGCTCTAACGTCTCCTCCAATGGCGGGAGAAGGGAAGTGAGGATCAGGTGTTACTTATGCTTTTGAAAGGGGTTAGATAGGTCACTGGTCTTTTGATCAAATTGCCCGAGTGAGAAAAGGTGGGCAATAGATCAGAGGTCTTAGGGATATTCTGAGAATTAAAGGCGTATGACCAATGAATGGGTCGTGACGACTATGGGGGTGGTAAGTATAAGTATTTAACCACGAGATGTGATGTTCACAGGGTTAGGGGTAATATTTTTTAAGGTACATGGCATTCCAAGGACTAGGGAGTTCATCCCTATCTTGGTTCGCCAGTTTATAAGCATTTCTAGGGCATGCAACTGTTATGATATATGGGCCTTCCCAGTTCGGTTTCAGTTTTCCTTTCGGGTGGGCGTGCTTGGAAGGCGTGATTTTCTTCAACACTAATTCTTCAACATTAAAGGTTCGTTCGAGGACTTTCTTATCGTAAGTCATGGCCACTCTCCTCTAATATACCTGAGCATGATCAGCTGCCCTTAGACGTGTTTCATCGAGCTACTCTAGCTGCGTGAGTAGGGCAATTTTCCTCTCATCTAAGGATAGCTTATTATCGAGTTGAATCCGTAAAGATAGTACTTGTATCTCATATGGTAGGACTGCCTCCATCCCGTAGGTGAGGAGGTAGGGAGTTTGGCTAGTGGTCGTATGAATAGAGGTCCTATAGGCCTAGAGCGCTTCTGGTAGTCGTTCAGGCTAGTCGGCTCCATTGCTTATTTCTACTGTGCGTTTTAGGATTTGAATTAGCATTTTGTTTATAGCTTAGGCCTATCCATTGCCTTGAGGGTAGAATAGTGATTACTGGCGTAAATCAATGCCGTACTTCTTACATAACTTCTTCGTCTTATCAAGGATGAACTGTGGTCCATTATCAGTGATGAACATCCTGGGAACTCCAAATCGAGTGATGATATTCTGAATGATAAGCCTTACGAGTGTTGAAGCGGTGATTCTGACATAGGATTCAGCTTCTACCCATTTGGTGTAGTATTCGATTGCTGTAAGAATAAGCGCGTCCTTGTGAGTGTTTCCAACTATGTCGGTGAAGGGTCCAATGATATCGAAGACCCACATTGAGAAGGGCCATGGCGAGGTCATAGTATTCAATGCAACTGATAGAGCTTTAATGAGTGAGGCATGTTCTTGACACTGCTTACAGGATTGGACGTAGAGGTGACAATCTCTGATCATTGTCGGCCAGAAATAACCTTGTTGTGTAACTTGATCGGCGAGTCTCTGTCTACCAGAGTGGGCGCCGCAGGCACTGGCGTGTGCTTCTTGGATGATATATTGTCCTTCGATAGTCGTAACGCATCGCAGTAGTACTACTTTGGTGAAGGCTCCTTTATATAATATTTTGCCGAGTATACAGAATCGGGTGCATTGGTTCCTTATAGTCTTCCGTTCGATTTTCGTAGCATACGGAGGAACATGTTGATACTTCAAGAATTTCCAGATATCGAAATACCATGGTTGTCTATCGTCAATCAGTGATTTTTCAAATCTAAACATAGCGACTTCAGTTTCTGCCTTGACCTGCTTTTCCAAGGTGATGGCTTCTTTCGGTCCTGTACTTGTAGGAAGGATGGGTAATTCTCTCTTGACGGTCCATGCTACCTCGTGGGCGGGTACTGTCAGCTTTTCAACGAAGAAGGTTTTGGTATTTTGCCTGATAGGTATTTGGATAACCGAGGCTAGCGTGGCTAAGGAATCTGCGAGCTCGTTTTCTAATTTAGGGATGTGCGTAAAAGATATCCTTTTGAATTTCTTTACTAAATATTGAGCAGTTTCTAGGTATGTCATTAGTCTCCTTTCCTTAGTTTTCCATTCTCCTATGACTTGTGAAATTACCAGTTTGAAATCACCGATGGTTGTTAATTGTTTAACTCCTAATTATAGTGCTGCTTGGAGTCCAGCTATAAAGGCTTCGTATTCTGTGACATTGTTAGTGATAGGGATATCTAGCTGAAAAGCTTTGGGTATGACAACTCCTTCTGGGCTTAGGAGGACTATCCCGATGTCTTTTCCTTTGTGGTTTAGAGCGCCATCTAAATAAAGAGTCCATGAGGTCTTGTCGGGCTCCTCATTACGAATCTTGAATAGGTCTTTGTTGGGAAAATCCGCATGTATAGGTTCATCAGTCGGGAGTGGGAGATCCGCGAGATAATCAACGATGGCTTGTCCTTTGATCGATTTCTGCGTGACATAAGTAATGTCGAATTCTTACAATAGCATGTGCCAGCGAGCGATCTTTTCTGATGTTGCAGGCTTTTCGAATACGTACTTCAGAGGGTCTATTCGGGCTAGTACTAGTATTTTATGTGCTCCGAAGTAGTGTCGTAATTTGGTCGAGGCCCACACCAATGTGAGGCAAGTCTTCTCCATTGGAGTATATTTTCGTTCGTACTCGACCATCGTCCTACTGAGGTAGTAGATAGCCTTCTCTCTCTTGCCATCTTCTTCATATTGTCCCATAATTACTCCCATTGCTTTATCGTTCGCTAAGAGGTATAAAATCAGAGATTTTTCAGGGACAGGTGGTGATAGTGTAGGCGGGTTAAGGAGGTATTTCTTGATGTTGCCAAAGGCTTATTGACACTGGTCATCCCATTTGTACTCAACTCCTCCTTTAAGTAATCTGTAGAAAGGATCGCATCTGTCCGAATGCTGAGAAATAAATCTTCTGATAAATTGCAATCTTCTTATCAGGCCTCGTAATTCTTTGATATTACTGGGAGGCGGCATCTCGAAGATGACTCTGACTTTTATAGGGTCAACTTCGATCCCTTGCTTGCTAACTATAAAATCAAGTAATTTTCTGAGGTGACTCTGAAAACATATTTCTTTGGGTTCATTTTTAGCTAGTATTTCTTAGCTCTCTGTAACACCAGTCGGAGTGCTTCAACATGTCCTATTTACGTTTGGGACTTCACTAATATGTCATCAACGCAAACTTTTATATACTTATGCATCATGTTGTGAAAGATAGCCATCATGGCGCGTTGTACGTGGCTCTTGCATTCTTGAGCCCAAAAGGCATAACGACGTAACAGTATGTTCCCCATAGTGTGGGGAAGGAAGTCTTCTCTTAGTCGGACTCTACTAATTTGATCTGATTATATCTTGAGAAATCATCCATAAAGGATAGCATCTCATGTCCTGTGGTGTTGTCGACCACTACGTGAAAAAGCCAAAAAAACCACTGCCTTAAACAGTGATTTTTTCAAAAAACTACTACCCTAAACAGTTGCAAAAAAATGAGTGATTTTTTTTTTACCACTATACAAAACAGTAGTTTATGAACTTCAACAACGACTGCTCTTAACAGTCATAGAAAAAACACCATTGCTTTGAGCAGTGGTTTTTTTATACAATTTTTTTTTTTTTAAATACTTTAAAAAAAAAAAAAAAATTACGTCGACGATTTTTTATGCAATTTTTTTAATGATTTTTTTAATGTAATTTTTTAATGCAATTTTTTTATACATTTTTTAATGCTTTTTTTAATACAATTTTTTTGATAATTTTTTGTAGTGCTTTTAAAAAAATTATATAAAGAAAAAAAATTATTAATCTAATATTTAAACACATCCATTCAATTCAAATGCAAATTATGCAATGCCATTAATAAAAAAAATAAATGTCCAATTCTTTTATTCAAATAAAAGATTGCATCTCAACCTATGATTCAACATTTCAAATCAGCCAAACATTTTAAACTCTAAGGACCCCATGGCCCATTTTCAAAATAAAAGAAAAAAAATATAAATTTGATTCGCCTCTCTTGCCAAGTGTCTCCGTCCCCTAGTAATCCATTTGAGGTGAGCTTCAAATCAGAAAGCTTCGCCTGAAATAATAAAAACAAAATTAATTCTATTAGTAGAAAATATAAAAAAATATAACAAAATATATTTCAAGTTAAAATAATGACTTTAATAAACAAAATAGGTGAACCTAAAGGTTGAACAAAATAGTACACAACCTAAATTTGACAAAGAACATGCAAAGGAGATCAAGAAACTTATTTCCCTGAAATTTATAACATTAAAATCAATTAAATACCTGTTGAAAATGAGTGGAAAAGCCAACGATCTGAAGCAAGAGAGAGGCGGGAGATCTAGATCCAGAGAGCAAGAAGAACTCTCCACATGTGGCAGCCTGCAGTGCCATGGATTTTATAGATGATCACAAGTGCCACATTAGGATACTTGCCAGTTGAATTTGGGAGAGTATGGGGTGGTGCGTGATTCGATTAATACACCTGTAATAAGTGTCGGACAACAGAGACTTGTCTACTAAGAACGGCTACCACAAGTGCACTGCAATCAACATTTGAAAATGCCATTTCCAACATGAACACCTTCACAATTCGAGAGTTTACCTTTAAATCTTGAAAACATGAAGCATTAATAACCCTTAGTCCCTTACGCTACATTCATACATACATGCATATATGTATGGCAAAATGAGTGAAAAACGAGCATTGTAACAGTAAACTTGATAGACATGCAAGAGAGATGTACAAGACATATTATCACTTGAAAGATAAATATAATAGAGCTAGATTGTGAGGCATTTTAAATAAGGACAGTGATAGCCTAAACTTAAGTTCATCCAACCCAGGCTGAACTCGAGTCATTTGGGTGCCACTTGAAAGAGCATATCTTGAATCCGAGCCATTAAAATTTTTAAAAAAAAAGAGGGGGAGGGGGGGCAAGAATCATTGTCAACTGCCATGAAAATGAACAGTGAATCTAAGGTTTCGCCAATTCCACTGTTCATTTTCATGGCAGTTAAACCCACTGGCTGCCCCTTTCGATTTTATTTTTTATCTTTCAATAGCTCGGATTCAAGGTGTGGTTCTTCACATGACACCCAAATGTTTGAATTCAGCCAAGGTTGGCTGAACTTAAGTTTAGGAAACCTTTGTTCTTTAAACAATTCTGTTTTTTAGAAATAATATAATTATTAATGAAGCAAACAATTTTAAAGAATTTGCACTAGTGAATTATGCAAGATTATGCAATCAAGTTGTTGTTTACATCTTTCATAAAAGAAGTTTACCACTGTATTATTGAGGCTACAACTCAGGCTCCTGGTGCTGCTAGTGGTCAACCCGCGTGTTCTCGGTCTATGAGAACGGGTACATGTTCGAGAAATTTCGTTTTTAGTTGGCCTAGTCTTAATCTAGATGCTTCAGAGACCTCTAATAAAAATTTTGTAATTTTCAGTCAATTATTCTGTCTAACTGTCTCGAGTAAGGCTTATACCCAATTTTTGGCAATCTGTGCCGCTTGATCTGATTGAGTATTTGCTAGTATTAACCTATTTCTTATTTATATAAAATAGGGCCCCTACTATATTTGATGGTTTACATACAGGCAGTAATTTGTTAGTAGTGTGCCACTTGGAATCAGGTACACTACCCCTAAAATCAGACTATATTTACTAATATATTTTTCCAAAAATGGTACGGTAAGTAGGTAGGAAAAATGAATTTAATATCTGCCAGTATGTATACTCAACTGAAAAAGGCATGTATAATATTATTCAGTTGCAACATAAGCAATCAGCCAACAGGAGGGCGCCACTTAAAAGCGGGTACCCCTAAAAATAGATTTACCATGGGGAAACGTAAAAGAAATTTGCACAAATCATGCAAACAGAGTGGGTAAGGTCTCTAGTTAGATGAAAAAAGACTTGCTTCAAAACCTATCTGCACTACTCTTGTCCAAAGGAAGCACATAATATGTTGGTGGATTGCAATATAACTATGTAAATGGTCATCTACTAGTAGCATCGTTGGAAGTGGCTAAGTGGGCTTGTACCACTATAAATAGGTTTACTCAGTGAAAACACCAAAAATTTCAATTGGACAGTGTATGGTGGCACAACTTGAGGTCGATGGTTCAATCCCAGCTTACTTACCATTATTTTTTTAAAACATATATTTAAAATATCCTTGTGCTTGTATTTATAGTTGCGTATTTAAAATATCTAATTTACTAGTTAAGTTATAATACTTTATACTTGTTCCATAACAACAGCAATTCAAGCCAAATATTCAAGTAGTTTGGATATAATAAATAAAAAAAACAAAGATAAAATGGCACACAGATAAAGGATTAAAGGGACATTACCGTCTAGCTAAGATGACATCCTTACCAACCCACTTTTTAGGCTACATGGATGAAATTTTTTATCACTCCAAGTCGTCCAAGTGATCAAACATCAAATGAACGTCACTCAGCCTGAAAAGCATGCCTACCAGAGGATTCAAACCATTCAATCTGGGCACTTTAATAAGGACTTATTTATATCTAACCTGAGGCAAATATTGAAGTGCCCGGATTGGATGGTTCAGATCTTTGGATGGGCATATTTTTCAGGCCGAGTAAATATCATGCGATATTCTGCCACATGGATGGATTGAATTAGTCAAGAATATGTACCACGTGGAACCACGTGACTTAAAGTGCAATGGTGAGGGTGTTATGTCTATGGTGAGGAGAGTGACTAATTTACTCAAAGGCCACCATCCAACAGCTAAGTACTAACAAAGGGCTAAAAAACTTGCAACAGAACTTGGCTCAAGCAATCGAAATGAAGCATCATTTTCTATAGCAAGATTAAAATTAAAAAACTTCTCAATTCATCAGTGAGAATTACCTGCACAAATCTATGCCAGTCTTCCACTGCCTCTTTAACCATGCTAATCCCCACAACAAATACCAGTGGAGCAATAACACTCACCGGAGAAAATGGAGCCAAGGATGTGACTGACAAAACTGCAGCCAAAAGAAAATAGAAGTTGGCAACTTGGCGGAATTGTTCAAAAAGTGCCTTGGGAAGAAACATAGCAAACACGAGAACGAATAGAGCTTGCTCCATCTAACCTTGCCTTTACTTTTCCTAGATGCTCGGGACATTGTTAGTGCACTTGTATCTCAAAGTTTCAGTTTCCACAGCAATGAAGTGTTAAGGACAGTTCCCACAGCAATGAACTGCTCCCGTCCCTGTCAGCTGAGATCTTTAAATTGAAACAAAAAAGGATCCAAATTCCATACCATGGTAATGATGATGATCAAAGTACATATTCGATTAGCCGTAAACATGAGATGACAGCTGAGTTCTGTGTGATTGTCAGAGCATTCTAGTTGATAATAATAGCTCCCCATTGCTTAAAGCATAGGTATCAACTGAGTCATCAATCTGATGAGTGACTAAAAGGTGGTGGAAATTAATAAAAATTAAGATATGTTCAACTTTAGTAGCCGACTGATTTACAGTTAATTTCTACAACATTATCTTGTATAATTTCCTAAAATAGGTATATCTAATCACAAATAGGTATATCTAATCACAGATTTAAGACCATTTTGCATTCAACTATTTAAATGCAAACTTTTGACATAAAGTTAAAAAAAATGATATCAGGGTTTCAATTAACTCTAAAAGAGGACTACCTCCAAAACTAGTGAACAAGGACTCAAAATCCACAAAAAAACTTATCATATGAGTGTATTTTAACCTTCTCTCCAAGATGGGTTACTGACAAAAAAAATGAAACAGAAAAGGAGAACTCCTTAAGCTATCTCTTTTGAGAAGTCCATCTCTGGGTGCTGCATAAATAAAAAACACAATATAATTTCGTCGTGGTGACCAATATGTGCATATTTCCTCTCCCATTCCATGGTTGAAATAGAACTAACAACTATACTGCAGAGTGTTAAGTATTCTATAGCAATCACATGTATGTGAATTTACGGCATAAATAAATAAATTAAAAAAATAAAATAAAAAAATTAATAGGCAGCCTTATAAAAAAAGTAAAATACAATTCCAATTACATCTCACATTCACGATCAGATTGCAGATATAAATCAAATCATCCAATGACTCTGCAATCTTCATCATATATATCCCTAGAATTGATAATTAGGAAAAATAAATGATTTTTACCTACTTGGTCCATAATTTTAAATGTCAGTTTTTTAGAATTCTGTCTTGTAATCTCGAAGCGAAATCGAAAGAATAAACCCTCACTGGGGACATGACTTTCCGATAATGAGTCTTCTCCATCTGATGTGTTGCCCCTATTAAACCTTCTTCTTGTTCATCTGATGGAGTCATGTCAAGGAACCGAGCTGCGGTTGTAGATTGACCAGTACCTGTCCATGCCAAATCTATTTTATCAGAAAGACTGGATATGGGAGATGGGAGGTTCTCCATAGATGTCTGTTTAACAGGAAAAACTTCACCATCCTCATGTATTTCATCCTGTTTATGATGATGGCTGAAAGTCAACTCAAGGTCTTCTGGACCCAAATAGCCCTCGGTGCGATTGATAGGCAAGTCCATTTTGACCACTCCAGTTGAATTAGGCTCCACAAGCTGTAAATGAAGCTCTTTTTGCTGCCCTGAGATTACGGGGTTTTTGGCATTTTCCAATGTCAAAGAGTTGACATCATTTTCCAATCGGAGGGTAAGGACTGAGGAAGGTTGACAGTATTGTAACCTTAAGGTTTGGAGGTTCAAGTCCATCTTACTCATAGGGAAATGGTCAGGTCTAATCAGGTTGAATCAGATTTTGAGTTCAACCACATTTGCAGCCTTTGGATATGAAAGTATCATGACTAACCTATCTAATATATAGAACAAAGGAGGGTGTGGTTTTGGTTTGATTTTCAGAAATGAAAGAGGAGAACTCATCTAATCTGGTGAGGGAGCTTCCAAATACAAAAATGTATAATTGGAATGCATTTTATTTGGAGTTAGTGTACAACTTGAGTGTCCACCTATTACGGGTTTTCAATGCATGGAAATCCATGCAAGTCACACAATCACACAGATGTATAGATTGCATTAATGCACATGATGATGTGTGGACACTCATTGTAGAATAACTCTTTTATTTGTGTCAAGGAAAGTGGCTCATCATCACATTTATTTTATAATAATTATGGAATCTAGATCTCCTTATTAATTAAGTGTGAAGTCCCAGCCAATCTCAATGCTTAATTGCAGAAACAGGAAAGAAACAAAATAAACAGATTTTTTTCAAAACAATGCAAGTTACTAAAAATATTACCCGATCTTACTTACCAAAAACATTACCCCACAATGCCTGTAGGGCTGTACTTACCAAATAATGCATGGTCATAAGTTTGAGGCACACGTGTGACTATCCCTCTCCCTACAGTCATCCACTGCAAATCACCTGTTTTAATGGGGCCCTTATGCCCTTCAAAATCTTCATGTGTCACAGCTCCCTAAACATTTAAAATATTTTAAAAATATTTAACAAATCATAAATAGGGAACTCTTATTTGCACCTCGTGAAAATGTAATCTCACCCCAACTAAAAACCATTGATTACTTTGAATCAATTTGAATCAAAGGATGGGAGAAAGAAAAATCAATTGTTTAACTCCAACATGTAACTATTTCAAACCCTGCAAAGAGAATATAAAAAACCAAATATATAAATAGACAAAAAAATAACGAATACTCAAGTCAATGGCTTAAACAAACCATTGATTACTTGATGCTTCTAAGAAGCAAAAGCCCCATCCCTTATTCATCTTTAATCAGTCCCGACAGCCAAGTCAAACTTAAAAAACATAAACTTTATTCACATGATCACATCAACTAAAAATTTCTAGACATGTTATTTAACAATCACAATTTCTTTTCCTAAATCCTAGAAATTAACAATACCCCATGATATACGGTCAAACATACTAAAAAGAAGCCATCAAAATCACTTACTTGTCCTGCTCCTTCAGCCACACAAACCACAACTGATGCTTTTGTCTTTATCAAATGCTCGAGATAATGTAAGACACCATATGGTCCTTCTAAATTAAAAGGTACCTTCATTTCAGATATCAAAGAATTAATTCCTAATAATCATCATAAAAAAAAAGGTCTAGTACAGATGCTACAAACCTCAGGAATCAAGTAGATGTCAATCTGTCCATTGGAAAGAAATGCATGCATCGCTATAAAACCACTGCTTCTTCCCATCAATTTAACCAGGTCAATGCCATGATAGGCCTTGTTAAAGTTAAAATATCAGAAGAAATTGAAGAATATGTGAACAGCTTAAAGTTGCCCAAGTAAATCATGAGTCCTATGGGACAGATAATGGGATATTGTAGGATCCAAATCAAGGTCAATTTCAAGAGTACCTAAATTAGAAAGATGAACCCAAGCAAGCATTCAAAAAAGAAAAAAAATAGCTATCCTCACAGGTAAGATGGCATTAGTTGAAAAAACTTCCCAATCAACACTGAAACAAACCTGGTTGGTTGAAGGAAAGTCAATAGACCAAGAGTAAATAAGATCTCTCTCGCAATTTTTTTTAATATTTTATTTTATATTTTCTTATCTGTAACAGAGCAATATATTAATAGGAAAAAAAAGTAAGTACACCTTTAGTAGGGAAATATGAGATAATGAATAATATATGTTAGCAAACCTTTAGTCAAAATTTTGGAGCATGCTAAAGAAGATCACTTACATGAATGCAAAGACTTCCATTTGAGGTAACTGAACAACATATTTAGTGCAAAGAATCTACACTTTTTGGGGTTTATATTGTAATCAAGGATCAGACTATTATAGACAAGATTATGTACGACTAGGCCATAATAGCCAGTATTCGTTACTGAGGAGTGAAAATATGAGATAATGAACACCAACTTTCAATTTTAGTATTTAACATCCATACAGCTGAAAGAGACAAACCCAACTTCAAAATAAAAATTAATAGGCTTGAATCAATGCATACCTTCATGTACTACAAATCAAGTTCTTTTGTTGCTATATGTGCATCTTGAAAAAGGCAACCAAACTGTGCCAAATTTATAAATATACATGCCTAGCAGTTAAAACCAAACTATGCCCTTGTTCTTTGGTGAATTAACGGCTAAAGTTTAATATGGCTTCAAATTACATAACACATAGGGTTCATTTCCCTATTCAAATGGATCCCCTAAATCTCCTAGTTAAGTTATTTCAGCCATTGCAACTCTGCAAATTGAACAAATAGGTTCATGGCACTCCACAGGTCAAACTAAATGGAGTTTTCAGCTCAAATATCATATGGGACCTTTCAACTACCTTAGTTAACAGTCCTCAAAAGGGTAGGGTCAACTAAACCCTTGTCCTTAGACATTTAGTGCATACAAAACAGATAATTCATCAATTATCTACAGCTAAACCCTCGTCCTTAACCTACTAGCCGTCGGCGTACGTTATATCTACAACGACAGCTTTCCATTCCAGTCGTTGGCGTAAAGTCTTTTTTTTTGTAGTGCCTCATCGTTACTATCAAATAAAATAGAAATATTTAATTCCCAGAAGGGTTTAGCTATATAAAAGAAACTAACAAAAGAATTTCAATATCTTATATGCCTCATTATCGCATTCTACCTCACCGCAAGTATGACACGTGCCATCAACTAGCTATTATAAAAGACAAAGAAGTGTGAGGAAACCATTGCAAGAGGTTTAGGGTGTTTCCTCCATGAAAACTCTCACAAAAAGTAAACATAATAATGGAAAGAATTTTCATACAACTCCAAGCACAATTCTCTAACTACGCCAACTTTATCAGCTATTTTCTTGTTAAAAATAAAGTAAACTCACTGGTCGAAACATCAAATTTTAATTGAAATAATGAAAATAGAGTAACAGAAGTCCAACGAAACTTACCAATTCACATCAAACATCAAACTATGAATCAGTTCAAGAAAATTAATTAACGAGTTATAGTGACTTTAGGATATTTACTCTCACTACATCAGTGAGTAGTGAGCTGCAAAACATGATAAGCAAAGCGAAGAGCAAATCATGTAACTGTGATTCTACCAAAACCTCCATTTTAAGCTAATTCTAATGTAAAAAAATTTCAAGGAATTTGCCAAAAATTCTTATATATAAAGAGCAAGCCATCACAGAAAAGTAGAATAATAAACAACTACAATTCTTATATATAAAAATTTCAAGGAACTTGAGAACGAAGAATGGAAGTAAATTACAAAATCTTGTAAGTGCTGACAAACAGACCTTCGCAAATCCATAGAAGCTGCATAGGATAAGCTGGTCGATTGAAGAAATGAGTAGTTCGCTGACTAAGGATTTGTTTCACAAGATAGAAAACACTCTCCACGACTCCATGAGACAATTGTAGCCTTCCAACCAAGCTTTGGATTTTGGCAGCAGCTAATATTTTAATCTATGAAGCACAAAATAGACATCAGGCTCCTCCATCAGTTCAAGCATATCCAAAACCTGATTAACCAAAACTAGAGAACTTTTTAGATTCTCAAACCCTAGCTTTGCAGATTTTCTCGCATCCTAATTCGAATCCCAATCAAGAAACCTCGATTCGATGAAATATCGAAAAATCAAAACCCTAAGAAGAGAAAAGATGATAAGAGCAGAGATTACATCCAAAATGCAAGAAAAAACCATAAATTAAACCCTATTTCATAAATAAAAAAATTGTAAATTAAACCCCAAGACAAAAACTACAACTACAACGCAAAAGAAAAATACAATTAAACCCTAATTCATAAATAAAGAAGCCTATAAATTAAACCCTAAGATGAGAATCTCGAATCTTAAAATAATAATAATAAATAAATCTAATTTGGCAAATTAAAAAATAGGGGGATTTGGGAACCCTAACCTCTGAAAGAATCTTGAAAAGCGGATCCCGATGCAAAAAAGTAAGGAGAACTGATCGATCGGGAACCGTCCGATGAGGCATCAACATTGTTGATTAAGGATTTGGAGACGATCGAATAGGAGGTTGATCTTCGTCTTTGTTGATCTTCGTCCAATGTTTTTTATCTTTGTCTTCGTTGATCTTCGTCCGATGAGGTATCAATGTTGTTGATTAGGGATTTGGAGATGATCGAATAGGAGATTGATCTTCACTCCGTTGAGATGATCGAATATGGATCTAGAGACGATCGAAGCAGAAATGAGGGAGCGGGAGAGGGAGAAGCTAGAGAATGCAAAACGAAGGAGTAGATATCTTATAAAAAAAAGTACCTATACCGCTTAACGAAATAGGTTGGGGTCGGCCCAATGCATTGCACGTGATATCCTCACGTGATAAAAGGATTAGTTGAGGATTAGTTTTTAAACCACTGTTTTAGTTTAAAAAATACTGTTTTAAGGAGTGGAATATTATACCACTATTTTAAGCAATTGCTTATTTTATATTGCTATGGTGGTTTTTTCCCCATTTTGACGTATTGGACTAGAGTGTCAATGTGTGGGAGTGGAAAGTTGTCTTTTGGGCATGCCTGGTTGAGATTTTGAAAGTCGATGCAAACTCGTACTCTGCCGTCCTTCTTGGCGACATGTACTATGTTGGCGACCCACTTAGGGTAAAGAACGACTCGAATAAATTTGGCTTTGTGTAACTTGTCAACTTCTTCTTTGACTTGAAGGGCAATTTGTAGGTGCATCCTATGAAGTTTTGCTTCACAGGCTATGCATCGGGTTCTAATTTAAGACGATGTTCTACTAAACTCGGGTCTAAACTGGGCATGTCCTCATAGGACCATGCAAAAGAGTCGAGGTGTTCTTGCAAGACTTGTGCAATTTGTCGGCGTTCTTTGGAGTTAAGTGTTGCACTAATTAATAGCTTCTTGGGTTTCTCTTCAGTGCCAAAGTTAAGTTTTTTGGTGGGTTCTGCGACAGCTTGGGTCTGCTCATCGAAGCGCTTGATAACCCGTTGGAAGTCCAGTGCCTCCTCAGCAACTGGTGCTCTTTCTTCGTCCTCAGTAAATTCGTATACTGCGAAGTTATCACACTAGGGATTTAAATTTGCGAAAGGAAACCCTTCATAGGCATAATTTATAATCGAGAGATCTTTAGTAAAGTAAAGGTCAAGGCTATTGATTCCTCTCTGAAAGTCATGAAGTATCTCATCCAATATGATCATTGGCTTGTTGTTTAGCCGGGATGCTTTACGTCCTTGTGTGAGGAATGGGATAGAAACCTTAGGAGAAGAGTTTCCTTGTTGGCCACAAATCTGGTTAGGGGTGAAGGTTTCCCTCTCTTTTATGAGGTTTTCTGATTTTTTTAGATTTTGTATTTTCAAATTTTTAGGGTTTTCTATTTTTGTAATTTTTGACAATAAATATGGTACATGGGTCGATCGCCACAAGGGGCGTCGGGGGAATTTCTTCCTCTAGTTGAGGGAGTGAGACTACTGCTGGGGCCGTTCAGGCGATTCTTCGGGAACGTAGACTTGTTGTAAATTTGGCAATTTTTTTTTGGAGTCCTCAGCTAATGAGACCTTTTGAATAAATGATGCAGGTGATAGTGGCACTGATGTTCGGGTTTCCTCTATCACGTTAATGGCCTCATCATCGAAGAAACTCTGAAGATCATAGTCGATCGAGCTATCCGCTTCTGAGTCATAATATGGTAGTTCTTTCCACTGAGGGGGATCTCCCAAAGGATCCTTAGGGGTAGCAAGTTCTTTTCCTTGATTTTCATAATATATTGGGATGAGTGCACATGCTCGGCAGTGAGGTTGATAATGGTGAAGAATGCAGGGAGATTCTCATAGGCACTCCCATCCTTCTAAATTAACATCGAAGATGGTATCGAACTCATCTTCTTGATCTGATAACGCTTGAAGTCCTAGATTAGCTCGCTCGGCTAACTCGAGTGCAAGGAGATCTATCCAATAGTCTTCGTCATCACTCGGGGGAGGTTGCCATTCCTGTTCGAGAGATTTCCAAAATATTTGGAGTTACGATGAATCCGAGGATGTAGAAGTGTCTAGTTCGAGTTCCTCTTCAAACTCTATAAAAGCGGGTTGAGTGTTTCCTTCTGCATCAAATGGATAGCCACTGGGACTCTCTGCTCCTTGTGCCAGTAGCTGAGCTGGTAGGTCCTTGCCGGTTTCTGTCGTCGCGGGGTTGGAATGGTCCAATTCCTTCGTCGTAGGATGTCAGGTCCACTTGGCGAAATGTTCTAATATACTAGTGCATGCCCTACAGAGGGGCTGGCAAGGGTGAACAACACAAGGGGAATCCCACGAGCATTCCCACCCTCCAAGGCCAAGGCCGAGGCGGATGCTATACGGGTTAAGATTCTCTTACGGGGTGTCATCCTCTTCCCATGTTGAGTGCAAGTGCTCTTCGTCATCTTGTAGGGTAGCTATATGAAAGTCTTTGTCATCGGTAGATTCCCAATCTTCTAATTGTGGTTTGGTTCTTGGAGGTTCTTCTCTTCTCTTTTCTATGGACTCTTTGAGATCAAATAAGGGTTTGACTCCTTCGAACAGTTCATCAATGTCGTCGTTGAGGCTTGTCAAATCGCTAAATGCTTTGGTCATTTATTCAATTTCTGTTTCTTGGGATTTGGTGAAGGACACCTCCTTACGCTTCGGCACGTCAGCTTTCTCAGTGGTCCCATAGAAGAAGTGGTCATATAGAGACTATTTCGGTGAGGTAGGGCATAAGTCGGCTTGTGGGCCATCCGATTAATAACCTAACCCTATGTGTTTGCATATTTTTATTGGGACGATGGGTCCTATACGACCTTGTTTATTCTTATCGAGTCTGGTGTGAGGGACATATCCAAATTGATACATAAGATCCCACCCTTTTGTCGTGGTGGGGTTGATGTCATAAAGTTTGGCGAGGTCTGGACCGGCCTCTCTCATCACTAAGTTTTGTTGACGTATTAGGAGAGAACTAGGACGGTCAGGGGGGTGGACCTCTGCGATGATTGTGTCATCAGGGGTCTGAGTTTTTCAAATATGACCCGTGTTACATACATAGTCATGAGCGGTTGGTATGCTTTCCATGTAATCAGTGTCTATCTCCTGGAGGGGTGCATCAGCGTATATACGGACAATGGAGTCCTCGTGTGGAAATTTGACGCATTGATGGTATGTGAATGCGACGACCTTCATGGACTCTAGCCATTTTCTTCCTAAGATGAGGTTGTATGTACTAGCGAAATCGAAAATATGGAAAGTAATGTCTTTCGTCATAGGTCCGAGGCGAACCTGGAGTTTAATAGTTCCTTTCATGAAATGACGTGAGCCATTGTAAGCTATGAGTGACAGGGCAGAGGGTCTAACGCCTTGTTCTGTGTATTCGAGAGTCTTTAACGTGATGAGAGGGTAGATGTTAAGTCCTGCTCTCGTGTCAACTAGTGCGTGTGGTACAGAGAATCCTCTAATTATGACCGTGAGATATATGGGGGCCACACTTTCACGGAGTGACTCTTTAGGAATGTCTGCATCTATAAAAGTAAGCGTCAGAGGTTGCGCCATGATCGAAGCGATTTGATGAAGCTCATCTAGAGTCGTATCCTCATCTACTTGTATGTCTTCAAGTATTCTTATCAACAACCAATGATGATCAGGCAATTTCTTGATGAGTTCTAGTATGGATATCTGGGCCGGGATCTTCTGGAGGTGTCGCAGAAGGTCATATTCTTGTCCTGACTCGAGTGTCACTTCTTTGCCTAGTCGGTGAGCCTTGGGTGTAGGTGGTTGGAGTGGTTGAGGTGCAGGGATTGGTGGAGGGATGATATGAGGCAGGGAGGTAGGTTAACCTCTCTTTCCCTTACATTCCCTTTTGGCGGTTGTATGCTCGTGAAATCCTTACTCTGAGGGAAAGGAGGAGGTGAGTAATTGGTTCCTAACTTGAGAATCAGGCATGTCAGTTGCTGGCTAGACCCGACACGAGTTGACGTTGATGTGTTTATGAAGCGAGTGAAATTAAGGGTCGGAGCGTGTGCTTGCACGACACTGTTCCAAGGTGGGAGATACTGTGTGTAATCCTCCTCATCTATGAAAGCAGAGACCAGTGCCTCGCACAAGTCAGGGTGTTTTTGTGGCCCACTTTCTTTCGAATTCTGTGAATGCTCGGTGGTTGTGTCATTGTCTTGGCTTGGAGTCTTACGGGTGACACTTTTTACCGATGGGGCAACTTGGGTTACAGTATGGAGAATGTGATCTCCGTGCTTGGATTCAAAATCGGATAAAGGGAATGGTAGGGATGTTGGTTAAGGATTTGGATGGGTTGAAGGTTCTGGTGGGTGACGACAGAGGAATGTTCTCCTGGCCCTAAAAGAATGTACTCGTATCTGAATAAACTTTGGGTATGGAGGCAGGCTCGGCGGGGCGATTCGAGTGATCAAGGCCTAGAGGTGTAGGGGGGAGGAAGTTCTTACCGGTGTGGCGGAAGCGGCAGAGGGTTGAATGTGAGTGATTAAGGTAGAAGGCCGGAAGGAACGTTGACCAGGGAGATCCATGGTAGTGACCTGGGCCAGTGTTGCTTGGTTATGGTTGGGCATAGGGTTGTTTATGATCCCTAAATTCTGTTAGGGTTGGTTATTATTAGGATTGAGATTTCTAAGCGCTTCCCAATCAATTTTATTTCGGTCGTTCATATCATAAATCACGTCTCGAAGGACCCAACAGTCTTCTAAGTCGTGTCCTGCATACCGATGGAAGGCACAGTATTTACTATAGTCTAGATTTACAGGCCATGGGCGAGGTTTTTCCTGTGGGAATCAGAGGAGATTTTGAGTGTTAAGAAGACGAAAAACATTAGGAATCGTATCTGGTAAAGGGGGATAGTGTTCCCGCTTTGGCTGGTAAGGGCCTCTGGGTGGGTTGAAGTTTTGCGGTGGGAATACGTTATTATAATTCAACGCATGGGCCGGTCGGTTCTGTGTCGTGTTATGATTTTGATAGGTGTTAGGGTATTGGTTTCTATTTTGGTATTGGCCTTGATTTTGATTCGGACTTTGGTTTTGGTTCGCGTATCTCTGCTGACTAGCACCTTGATTTTGGTTGGTATACCGTTGTTGGTTTTGGTTTTGTCCAAAATTTCGTGGTTAGAAGTTTCCGTTATTAGAGTTTGGCCCTTGGTTGAAAACGGTATTAACTTTCTTAGTTTCTAAGGCTTTCTTATTATTTTATGATTTCTATTCACTGGAAGAGCCTATTCTTGACGTGACTATGGATAACGCGAGATCTCTGCCTTTAATATGTCGCGCTAGTCGGGATGCCCGAGAGTGGAGTGTAGCGAAGTCGGGGCAATCACTTATGATGAGTGTGCTCTTTAACGGTTCCCTAGTATTGTCGATAATAATATCAATCGAGTCCTTCTCTTTCATTGAAGTGTCGGCTCTAGTAGCAAGTTTTCTCCATCTAGCAACGAAGTCAATGAATTCTTCCTCAGGTCCTTGCTTGGCTACCATTAGATTGCTGAGACTAACTGTCTCTTGGATCAAGTGTTTGTATTGGTCTAGGAATTGACCGACTAATTAGTCGAAGGTTTCTATATTATAAAGCGGAAGTCTCACAAACCAATCTAAAGCTTCTTCTAACGAACGTTGGAAATAGTGAATGAGAAGTCCTTGATTATCACGTATGGATCGGCAATCATTACAAAAGAGAGCCAAGTGATGGTTCAGATTTTTGGTGCCATTATATTTAGTAAACTTTGCCGGTTTAAATCCTATTGGTAAATTAAACTCGATGTCTCGGCAAAATTTGTCAAATCTGAATGAGTGTCCGGGACGCTCTCTCTTGGCCATGTACTCATCGAGCATTTTAGGGAGATCTTCGATATTAATGGTGCTGTCTTTTGGAGCAACTCATGGGAAAACCTTGTCCAGAGGGTCATCATTGAATAATGTGTGGGCAGGTTGTCTCAGTGAGGTGGCGCGGGCTAATATCGTGCTTGGGGTGGGCAGTGGCCTCTCTTGTCGCTCTTGTTCTTCTGAAAATTGTCATGACCTAATGGTTTCATATGCGGCGACCAACCCTTGAAGCAATTCTTCAAAGTCATCATCTCCTCTTTGTATTCTTTGGATACTGAGTTCTATGATATATTGAGCGGTAAGGTTCTGTCTGATGCCACCATCTCTCCCATCATGATTGTTCCCGGTGTATGGGGTAGAGAAGGGATTCTCTTGCTCACCAACCATATTAATCTCAAGTTGTCGTGGGCTAGAATTATGAAATGATTCTTCTCCGTACATGGAGTTGTCATGATATCCCCATAGTGGTGGGTCTCCTAAACTTACTCTTCGTATGCCAGACATTTCGAGTCTTTGGCGAAGACTCATATATATAAAAGAGAATCTAAACAACACGATGGAAAGGAGAAAAATAGGGAAATAGGCTGGAAATTAACAATCTAGAAATAGAGTTTGCAAAAAAGTCCCATCGTGATCGCCACTCTGTTGGTGCATGCTTTTTCTGGGTTCCTCTTTGTTCCCGTTGAATCAATGGCTTCCAATTCTGTCTTGATAGACTCTAGCGATGCAACTTTTGGAATAAGTAAAAAATATAAATAATAACAGGGGTTTTCTAGGAGGATTTCTAGTTTATTGTGATCGCCAACTATAGATATTTATCGACACTGCAACACGTCAATGATCACGCTTAAGAGCGGGTGTGGGTCGCTTTTATACCGAATCGTCCGCCTACGAACATTAGCAGCGTTCTGTTTCTTTGGATTAGATAGTTGAATTTCCTTTTTATTCCCCTTTATAGTTATAATTCTAGTAAGCTGAGACTTCCGATGAATTTGTTATGAATTTAGTTGTATAGGTTTATTCAAATCCGGTTAAGAGTCCAGTTAATGTTAATTTCCCAATTCTATTAGAAGTCTAATTAATATTGGTCTCCTAATACTATTAGGAGTGCATGTATAATAGTTTTGGTGAGACTTTAATTTATTCAAGCATATTAGGTGTACTAGAATTCTGATTGAATAAGGTATAATAATTCTATTGAAATTCTAATCGCAACAATTATAACAGTCTTGTTAGAATTCTAATTGAAATAAAAGACTAATTTTACAAAAACTCTAAGTTGAAGCAAACGAATTAATTTTTTTTCATATTATTAAAATCTAATTAAAACAAATAAACTGATTTTTTTTTATTTGAATCTAATTGAAACAAGTAAACTAATTTTGTTGAAATTCTAATTGAAGCAATGAATTAATTATACTAAAACTCGAATTAAAGCAATGAAATTAATCATACCAAATTCCAATTAAAGCAAGAAATAAAACGATTAAATTCTAAGTGTTTGTTTGGGCGTGGTGGGGCCATGTGTGCAATAGGTGGATTGCACGCATGCCTGGAGGCGCTCAAATGAATTTCGCGCATAGTCTAATGGGTTTAATTCACTTTGAGTCAGTCATTGACTCGAGAATGACCGGCTGAGCGGCTATCCTAGTTCCAGTGTGTTTGGGAACCAATTTTGCGCATATGGCTATGCGTGGAATCCAATTAAGTGCAGAGAGGCTTACGCAAAATCGGGGAGTTTAGGCGGTCTTAGGAAGTAGAGTCCCAGTCCGTGTTTGGCCGATTTCGGGTGGGGTCTCACACGTGGAATTGATTCCACACAAGAATGTATACGAGGCATCGGGGACTTCAGGCGGTGCATAGAAGTCTGTGCCTAGTCCAAGTGGGACTAATTATGCTTAGCTAGCTTGGGGTGCAATTGAATTAAGCGCATAATATCTTGTTTGTAATTCAAGGACTTCTGGGCCTTAATGGGTCCGAGTTTCTGGGTTGATGTTTTCAACTCATACCTCGACTATATACTATGCATCTAGTATATAGTCCCCATATTTAGGGTTTTAAGGTCTTCGGAGGAGGTCAGTTCTTTTTCGGAGATCGTGGGCAAGGTCAGAGGTTGATCGAGCAGGTTTGTATACTCCGAGAGGGAAAAATGGGGTGTCTACGACAGTCACCTGACACAGTCAGGTCTCATCAGGTCTCAATCAATAGGTTGACCAACATAGAATTCGAGAGGCAAGTGCTACATCATCCCCTCCTTAAAGAGGATTCCGTCATCGGAATCGAAACTATCAATTGTGTTTCAAAAATACCTACGATTTCCATTAATGTTTCGATTCCAGTGATGGTGGCGTCGAGGCTGTCAATCTCATCTCGGATCGTCGCCAGAATTCCTTCACTTTGGCCAAGTTCCTTGGTGAGGTGCCACTTGCAATTACTGATCCTCAACTTAATGGCATCCATATTTTTCAGGTGGATTTCCTTTGAGAAAAGAAATGTGGATAGACAGGATGTGCTTTTCACTGGTCAAATGGTCAATTCACGTTTCAAGGTATTGGATCGAAGATCGGTGCAAAGCACATTGGTGGAAAAAGAGAAGTTCTTGTTCTAATTTCTTCTTCTTAGTTTCGTTAGAGTCATTAAGGGAATCATAGCACTTCCCATCTATGAAAACATCAAGGACACTACAGTTTAGCGGTGTGTTTGTTTTCAGTGAGTGTGTAATAACAACAGTGATTAATTCCACTTCACATAGAAAATAAATAGAACTTCGAGTAATCTAAAAAGTCACAAGTAGTCGAAATCAGTAATCTTATTACTTCAATCAATTTTACTAAAGTTCATATCTTCCTTTTTCTTACGTAGGGCTTGTTCATACAAGAAAATAAGTTGTTGAGTTATGTTCAAGTGTGATCTGGTTTGCACACAAGTAGTCTCTTCCATGGGTTGGAAATAGTCTTCCTGCTCTTGGTGGGTTTCTAGGCTAGCTAAAGTGTTACTTTATTCGGTTTTCTCCAGTGCGGGCAAAAGGGGTCGAAGAGAACTATTCTACAGTATATTTTTCCCTTTTTATGTCGTTCTTTTTCTTTTGGATACACATTAGCATTTTTTTGTGGTCCTTTATTTGTTGCAGATACATTCGCTCGCACCTACGCAACATTTTTCATCCTCGTTGAAATTCTCGTAGAGTCTCGGGAAATCGAGCATAGGTTTCCATCTGTAGGAGGATTACTTTTAGTAATAGTATTGGTTTTCTTATTTATTCCAAAAAATGTTTTCAAATAATATGACTGGCAATGTGTAATCATGGATTATTTCAAAATTCAACATAATTAAATTTTTTCATATCATTCAAACTAGATTTTCTATTAAATGGCATACATCAAACTCATAGAAGTCTTTCTGCTCACATCGAGCATACATCAAGACAAAACTAGTTGTAGAAAGAAATTTCTATATCGGTCGTCAAACGACAAAGGCTTTTCTCAATGTTTTTCAGGCTCCTCAGGTCATCGACACAGTTGTCCTCTATACGTTTCAGCTCTATCAGGAGTTGAGCTCTCCTAAGTCTATCGTTTCAAAGTACACCCAACAGCTCTTGTGTGGATGTCCACATCTGGCGGTCTTCGAGTACATTTCGGTTCAAAGTCTTTCTAGTGTGCTCAAAGGAATTTAGTAAAAATGTGAAGTGTTCAATTGCGATTTCTCTATCGGTGTCCTTTGACTAAATGTGTCCATTCATCAACTTCATCTGAAATAGATTTAAGTTTTCTAGTTAAAATTCGAGTTCATCTAAAAATAAAATATGCAAGATTTTCAATTTTTCCAAGATTTTAAATGACCAGAATTTTCAAGAAAAGATTCTACAATTTTCAATCTATACCAATCATAAAAATAGGGACGATCAAAATTTTCAAAAGAAAGTTTATCTAAAACATCAAAATAATCTATAAACAGTTTCCCCACAAGATTCCATAAAGTTTTCTTGCTTTTGCCGCCAACACATCTCTGCAAGCATCCAATTTTCAAAATAACAAAGTACAAATATCAATAACCAACTGTTTTCCAAGTTTTAAAATATTTGCCTTTGCCATAAAACAGGTGGCAAGGCACCCAAAAGTCTCATGAAACACAAAAGAAAGTTTTTGTTGTCTCCCAGATAATTTCACCAAACCTTTTTGCTTTTTACATTATCAAAATAAAGTAAAACTGTAAAACATTACAAAAAAAAGTTTTATCACTCATATCTTTCAGGCTCCTAATCTTCTCGAGTGTTCTCTGATCTCGCTCAGGCATTGGGTTATTTCTCCCAGTTTGTTCTCTTCATGTTCTACGCGGGATGCTGTCTCTTTGACTCCCTCATCAATGCCCTTCAGCATAAGGGTATAGTCGCGTATTTCATCCTCATACGGGAGATGTATGTAGCATAAATTCTTCACTACAGGTTTGGGTACCGGGGTATGGGCGTGCAGGTTCTTGTATTTTCCACAAAGAATACAATTGTCATGCATTTCTCGGAGGATCGCAGCTCGGCGAGTATTCATCAATTGGAGTATGAATTCCCAGTCGTCTAGTTCAACTAGTCCAATTTCTTGTTCAACTTCTAATACAGCGCGTTGCTACTCCAATTTTCTTCTCAAGGTTGCGCCCATCTGGAATTTTTTATAAATTAAATAGATGAAGGGTGAGGATCAAGAAAATTTTCAATTAAGTTGACAATAAATAGAATTTTGTCTCCTCTTTGAGTTTTTAGGAGGTATTGGTTGATAGACCTTGACGGTTATCGCCTACGGCCTAGGCCCTAAAATTTTTTACTTAGGTTGGGATTCATTTTTCTGTAGGTAATGATTTATTCTTTATCAATCAATCGAAAGAATCCTATTAATTAAAATCTCTCGAACACGTGGTCGATCTATGACTTTTATTAATCGGGTCAAATCGACTCTAAGCAGTCAATCAATCAACTTTATAACACCGTTATAGTGACATCAAATAATCTAACTATGTCAAACAAGCAAAGGCTATATCAATACGAGTTGAATCCATATCAAAATCATATCAGGTCTAGAGAATCAACCTATATCAGAAAAGAAATGCTAGAGAATAATCACGACAATATCAATCGATCAAAATAATATCAAGTAACAAGAGTCATATCAAGAAATTCAATCGATATCAATCAGTCAAAATGGTGTCACATATCATCAGGGAGTCAAATAATCTGATCTATGTCAATCGGTCAATTTCATTTCACATCATTAGGACTATTTCGAGTAATCAGGCCAAATCAAGTAGTTATGAAATAGTTAAGATCATTTCTGAATTATCATGATGATATCAATCATCAAAATCACATCAAACATTCAAAATCATATCAGGAAATCAAAATCATATCCAAGAAATCACAATCATACTCATATTTTAAAATTTTAATGTAAACACTGGTACCTTTAAATAGATGGGGGTAGTTTGTTCGCATTTTAGATTATAACTCCCAGGTAGAACTTTCAACATCTTGGTTTCTCCAAAGTACTCTCACCAAGGGAATCATTTTAGAATGCAATTGCTACTCCTTCTGGTCTAGAATTTGCACAGGTCTTTCCGTGTAGGTTAAGTCTTCTTGTAGTTCGACAACTTCTTCCGGAAACAAGTGACTAGGATCCGAAATATATCTTCGCAAAGTTGAGATATGGAAAACATTATATACAAGTGCCATCTCTTCATAGTTTTGAGATATGTATATATATATATATATATTATCACTCATATGGCATACATAGTTCACCCGTGTAGATTGGGGTGGATTGGTTGTGCTATCCACTGGGTGACGATATATCGTTACTTAGCCCATGTGGCCCCTTGTTTTTCTTTAGATTACTATGAGGGAGACATAACTACCTATGATCTAGTTGCTGCACATGATGATAAAGATAGAGTCGATGATGGTATATTTCCCGAGGATGAGCTGGACCCAAAGGATTATTATGAGCCTTGAGGGCTCATCGGAGATTTTATAGTTTTCATTAATAGACACAGTTATTATTATTATTATTTCAGTTTTAGACATTTATTTAGTTGTTTAGTTATGTTATAATATTTTATTATTCGTGTTGGCTGGGGAGTCGTTTCACCTCAAGCCCATAGACATAGTTGGATTAGTTTCGTGAATGAAAGGTTATTTTTACTTATGATTTATTTAGACGTAAACCATGTGGATGCTAATAAAACTGAACTTAATATTTTTATTGATAGCCATGGAAATTAATGGAAATAGAAAAGAAATTATTCTGGTTTACAAAATTATAGATTCACAACTCAAGTAGTTGGATAAGTTTTCTATGTCCACTTATCACATTGACGTGCGTGCGGGTCATGACAAGAAATTCTTGACCTTTAAGATAAGGTTAGTATTTTCGGGTTGTGACAGTTATAGAAGCAATCATCAGATATAAAGCCCTGCCACTACCTCTGGCATATGCATTTTCGCAGCTGTCAGTATGCGAGGGAGAGTCAAAAATATAGTCAAACCCATTTCGTAACATTTGAAAATTTTAATTCTCCAACTTTTATCGGTGATTCTAAGCATCAGGGGAAATGCACATGCTGCTATGTTATTGCTTTACGACATATCTAATTCCTATAAACTTGGATCTATTTTGTTGTTTGCAAACTCAAATTCCTTTCTTCATCCCAGAGTTAGACATCTCATTTTCACTCTCATCTCTAGATTCAGGATCTATGGAACGAGTGATGATTTAGGAAAAAATTATATTAATTATACATCATTTAAAAAATAAAAATAGTTTATGATATGCAAAAAATTACTATAGACAAACTGTCCAAATTCTCCTTTAAGGATTTACGATCAAAACTTACTTACAATACTTTGATTTCCATACTGAAGCAAAAAAAATAGATGAAGAATAGTAAGAAGGTTTAGAAGTCCTTTTAAGCATAGTATAAGAAACATTAGGCCACAACTAAAACCCATCAAACGAATATGATAACTCGTCTTTCTACCTCTATCCCACGACTCGATCAAAAGTTTTTATTAGGAGATGAAACATTCACCCTACCCTACAATACCAAGAGAAGAATCTAGCTTAATGGTGCATCATTCTCTAAAAATATTGCTCATAAAATGATTGTGAGTTGTGATGCTCAATAGATATGTCACGACCTAGAAATACTAACCTTATCCCGACTAGAATTCTGTGTCATGACCCGCACAGATGTTAATGCGATAAGTGGACAGACAAAACAAAACTTTACCAGATTACTTTAATTCAATTTGGTAAAATTATGGGGAAGAAAATTCTTTCTCACATAATTAATTCATTTAATTGACTGATAGCATTAAAATCATCCATGAATGAGAGAACACCATCTTAGATTGATGAAATTGGTAGGCATATTCATGATTAATAACCATCTAATCGATGAAATAAAATAATCATCGATCATTGATCAGAAATAATAACATACCAATGATGGAACTTAGACCTATTAACAATAGTAAATGTCAAATTATTAATAATAACAAATATTTGAAACAAAATTAATCAAATTATCTTTCTCTCAACAATGATGAAAAGGAACTATCTAATAAAGTATCTATGACGAAAAATTAATAAACAAGTAACCAAACTACAATGAGCTCTGAATACTCCTAAACATCCTCTGCACCTATGCTCTCATCCACTCCATGAACTCCATAAGCATCATCAAGGTCATCGATAATGTCTCCCTCATCATGACCTAAAAAAAAATAAGGGCCACGTGGGCTAAGTAATGAAAAATCATCACTCAGTAGGTAGCACAACCAATCCACCTCAATCTACATGGGTGAACTGTGTGTGTCACGTGAGTGATAACACACATATATAAATAGTGAAATAATGACTAATGAAATATAATCATAATTATAATTGAAATAAATATGCAGACATGATAACATAGAATCTGACTGAATGAACACATGGTCAGATGCAACTATCGTACTTGAAGCTAGATTCTATCTCTTACAGATCAGTCGTACAGAGTAGTCTTTTACAAAGTTAACCTTTTATTATTAAGCTTCCACATGTCTACATACCACCTATCTCAGAAACAGAATAATTCTCCTGACAACCCGATTTGGAGAAGGGTACCCATGACCAAAGCAGAAACATAAATAGAATAGAGTATTCCCACGGAACCATGCTTTGACTATAGGTGTTAAGCCCTTATGGTGCATGTGTAAATTATCAGTATTCAAGCTATAATTTTTTGCTAGCCTTCACAATATTCTTTTTAGTATCAGAGTTTTATTCAGAGTATCAAAAGCTTACAGAGTTTCAGAATAAGAAGTATGGTAGTATTTCAGTTCAATGTTTAAAGACCAAAGTGTTTCAGTTCAATGTTTAAAGACCAAAGTGTGATAGAGAACCATGTTGATGTATAATTGTTGTACACAAAAATGGAATAAAAAAGTACAAAAGCAACAGCAAATATACACAGTCCTACAAGATCAGGGTTGTTGTAGCAAGTTTTAAATGAGTAAGAGTTTGTCCCACAGAGACTTGTGATCTAACAAGTAGTAAATCTCCAAATCTGTTATAGATTTGGCAATCCTAATCCTATTCTAAGTTAAAACTAATGAAAACAGGGAAAAGAGATGGAGTTTTGTGGTTGTTTCTAAACTGAAAACAGAAATGGACTAGATCTAATTAAAAATAGATTTAAAAGCTAGATCAAAGATGAAGGAAGAAAGAATTGAGGAAGATAGCAAATGTTTTGATAAAAGAAAATTCAAATATGTGGAGAAGTAAACAGCTAGGGGATAGATTTTTACTCTAAAATTGAATTACTAAGCAAGGTAGAAGCTGGATCTGTTGCAAACCTTCATTTGGTTACAAGTACAAATGCAAGGTAAAAAGATCCAAATCAACTGAGATATGGACTAGTCCTAGGGTTAAACTCTGTCCACTCAAATGGTCACAGCGTATCCCATGGATATAATCCAGTCATGGGGGAAAGAAATGAAACATGAAATTCACTGCAAATGTTATGGATGCAAGGTTACAAGCTCATGCATCCATAGGTGCATAAAATCTAAAGAAATCTAATGAAAATCACTAGATCTACATATTAAATGAATATTAAAACCAGTAATTCATTGATCTAAACAAAACTTACAACAAATTACCCTCAGATCTGTAGTCTCTGCAATGTTCACATTTCTTACAAGGTTCTAACAATTCAAATTACAGATCTGATTAACCCTAGCTATTATAGAGATTTAGCCAACCATGGTTGTGCTAAGGAGAGAAGAAGATGAACAACAACAAGAAAAGGCGAGAAGAGTTAAAAAATTCCTCAATCTCTGGATGTCTTGATCTATTTTATTCCTCCCTATTTATATAATTCCTAAGTGAACTTGATCTGCCTTGGGCAATCAGAGAAGAGGAGAATTAAATCAGTTATAAGACTTGATGACGTGGCTGAATTTCATCCACGTATTGCCCCAAATTAGTTAAAGCAGTTGTACACATGTGGGGCAGTTAGGTCGGGTGTCCTCTATGCTGATGGATTTTCAAAAATGTCCTTCAAAGCTGATAGATACATGCTTGAACGCATGCCTCCAGCGGTTTGAGACTCAGAATATCAACTTCGATATGTTCTTGACAGGTTAGAGGCTTCAGGCATGACTCTTGAGTGGTTGGATGGGCTTTAGGACTTCAGCTCGAGTAGATTAGACAGTAGCTCAACAGGTTCATTTCTTCAGGCATTTCAGCTCGACAGGATGCTTCATAGGTGCAGGGAACCACTCGAGGGTTTAATTGTGAACTGCTCGACAACTTCATTCTTTAGCCATGAACCACTCTAGTTGATCAATGGGGCTTCAGCTAACTGCTCGAGAGGTCTACATCAGCAACTCGTGAGGATGAGAGAACTGCTCGACTGGTTTTAATGAAACTCGACAGGTTGCTAAACTGCTCAACTTTAAATGCAAGGAACCACTCGACAGCATAAATGGCTGCACTTTAAGTGCTCGAGTGGTTTAGGTTGAAGGCTCCAACTGTAGCTTGAGAGGATTAAATGGATGCAACTCCAGGTTCCCAGCTCGACAGGTTCAATGATCGGCTCGAGTTCATTATTCTTTCAGCATAGAACTGCTCAAGGTCCATACAAGCCAACACTTTAAAGTGCTCAAGTGCTTAGCCTTGGTGGGATTTGGTACCTTTAGGCCGAGTGCTGTTGCATGTCTTGATTCAGTGCCTTGAATGATTACTTCTTCTTTGTTTGCATAGGCGTATATATAAACTGCTCAAGATCTGCTTGAGTGTACAACTTGTATAGTGTGTTGCAACAATAATTTCTCCACAGCTGCTCTATTTGGTACACTGCAGCAACACTCCTCTCTGCTTGGCAGGACTTCAAAGGCCCTGAAGCAAGCTAAACAGCCCCAATGGTGTGAACCACCATGGTGCATTCATTGTAACTCCATCAGCTCCACAACTTGATTCAAAATTCCTTCTTCTTGGCACTAAAAGGATGGATTGCAGCACTAGGCTATACTTTATTGTCATCTACAAAAACACACTTAAAAGCACATTATTAACCAGCTCAAAGGTCCATCGAAGGCTAGGTTAGGAGGTGAAAAATGACACTTTTCATAAATTAGCACACCCCCAAACTTAATCTTTGCTAGTCCTCGAGCAAAGCAAAAATTAAACACTACTCTAACAATTTAGATGCCACTTTCGTAGGGAGTACAGATGCATTTAGCTTATGCCTCAAGCCTTTTAAACCCCTAGGTGATCCCTAGTGGAGGAGTGAAGTCTCCTGAGGGTTTTCAGTGAAGGTACCCACAAACTTCCTAATGAAGATAGTTAAAATAAGTGCGCACAGTGATAAGTCAGATTTCGACATACCAAGCTTAATTCCACACCTTGCTCTTTCAAATTAGAGAAGTGTTAAAACAACAAATGTAAATAATTTAATACCTAAATCCTTATGCATACTCATCACAACCAGTCTAAAGACATCAAGAGTAGTGTGTGCAAATCAGTACAAAGTTCACCATTGATTCAAAAATCAGGCTCAAATAGTATCCTAATAAATTCAATCTTAGACCCAATCCTCACCAGGGAAATCTCTGACAAATGAATTGAAGGGTGTTCAATTTCACTCCAGCTCAAGATCAGTTATAGACCTCAAATAGGCCTGTAAGCATGAGCATAGGAATTTGCTCTATTTCCTGACTTTATCATGTTCTCTTCACCATAGATCAAACATCCCTTCATCTCCACCTAGCAACTCAATCCACTTTGGATCACTAAGGACTTTTATTGGGTTATAATGTGGCTTAGGGTTGAGGTTATAATGTGGCTTAGGGTTGAGGTTTAAAAGAATAAAAGGGTAAAGAGGGATTCAAAATTGAGAAATCAACAAGGGGAGGAGATGATTCGTACTTCACAAACTTCATTTCAGCACAACTTCATCTTTCTTGATATTTTTCATAATCAAAGTGGTCAGCTTCTTTTCTTTTAGATATCCAGATGAAGTACTTCACTTGATTTCTCTTTCTTTTTTTTTCTTTTCTTTTTTTTCTTTTTATTATATTTTCTTTTATTTTTATGATGATTGCCACAGCCATACAACTGATACACTACTTTACGTAGATTTTCTTCCTTTCACCTTCTCCTTCCACCAAATGTCAAACCTGCTCACCTGTCTTCACTTCTTCTCCTTCCATCTTCTAAATTCTCAGATTGAGGGTAAGGCTGAATTAGTTCAAGAGGTTCAAGTTTAATTAGTCTGGTGTTTTTCAAAGAAAAATAGGATATTAAAGGCTCAAAGAGTGTATGCAAAGGTGGCAGTTCAATGAGTATAGATTTCAAGCTCAAACTGTCCAAATGAGGGCCTTAGATCATTTCCTTATTGTCATGAGTTCTGCTAAACAGTTTCAATTTGGGAATGCCTAACTTCTAGTGAAAAGGTTTGAGTCAACCAGTTCTTAGAGCACAAAGATTGTCAAAGACACTCTTCAAAATAAAATAAAATTGTATGAGCCCAAATCTCACTGGGTATGGTCTTCAATTGGACTCATGGTGCATGTTCTCACCTTTTCCTCTCCTTACTGGTTCCTATGTACTGATTGTGAAAATTTTTCTTGATGATCTCTTCATGGAAGTGTTGAAATTTTAAAAGACTTCAATATTAAATAGTCTACTTTATATTTTAATTTTCCCTTTTTTCAAAATTGCTTAGGTTGAACCTTACTTTATTTGTTTCAATCTTACTACTATTGCTGCACTTAGCTTAACCATCTCATTGCAGCAGTGGTGGCCATAGGAGTAGCTGCAGATATATCCTTAGTCCCCTTCTTCTTCCTCCCCATTAATGTCATACTTGTTGTCCATAACTTCTTCCCAAACACCATAGGGGGCAAGGCATCAGTTGGCTCGCCCTCCTTCCAGACATATTTCCCTCTCTTCAACAAGGATGTGATGAGCCTGCAATAAGGTAAACCCAGCACTATTTACCTCTTCTTAACCTTCCCATGAATGTCACACATCCCCTCAAAGATCAGCTCAGGAGCAATGAAAAAATTCTCCTTTGAGAAAGAGTAAAGGGCATCCACAATGGGGTGCCTTCTTTCTTGCTGATGTCCAGCTACAAATACATTCTTCCTCAGAATGTTGTCCATGAATAACAAGCTGGTGTAGAAGTCCCTCCCCCTAAGTGATTCTCATGATCCAGTTTGTCCCTGAGTTAAATGTTGGGCAATGACTCTAAATGAAGCATTGATTGGAGCTCCTAGACTACAAGAAGGATCATACTAGAATGGGATTCCCAATATGTTATGTCTCTAGTATCCCCCATAGTCTCCCAATCATCTATCAATACCACAAAAACAGGATCATTTTCCCCACTAGCTTCATGCAACCTGAGGTTCTGATACCAGAGCTTCACTAACCTAGGATACACTATCTCATCTAATGGGCTCAGAAGGGGTTTCAAAGAGGCCTTAGCCAAATAGTCTAGGGTTTCACTACCCCACTCTACCTTAGTGAAGTAAGGTACATCAAAAACAGTCTCAAGTACCAGCTACAATTCATCCACAAACTCATTGGGAATTGAAAGGGGATCAAATTCAGGTACAACTCCTTTACTTTTCTTGCCTTTCTTGGGCTTTTCAACACCAGTCTTGGGTTTCTTGGAAGGCACAAAGGACTCACTCAAGACTGTAGCCTTTCTTTTCATAGGCTGGGCTATACGAGATGGTGGATCTAATTGAGGCTGGGAGGATGCTATCCTACTGGATTTTCTAATTGATTTTGGAGAAGGTTGGAGTAAATTGGTCAAATCTGTCGAGGTCAGGCATTTAAGACTTAAGAAACCCTAGATAGTCTCAAATATAGCACTACTCCAAGCAATAAAATACCTTAAACACAATGACCTTTGTCCAAAAAGTAAGAACCACAAAACTGCTATGACAAAGAAAAGAGCTATGGAGCACTTACCCTAAACTAGGGCTTCACACCAGATTGAGCACAGAGACCAAAATCGGAAGAAGCTTGGTGCAAAATGGTGACTTTACAATGTTGTTCCAACTGGCAGAAGTAATGGGTGAACAAAAGTTCAAAGGTCGAGTTGTAAAGGAAAAAAAAAGGATAGTTCTCGCGGACAAAGGGGAAATGAATGTTGCGCAGAATGAGAAATGTGAAGGAATGCACCTCACAAGAGGTTAAAAACCTTAAAACCTGATCTCGATAGGTTGAGGGCTTCAGATTTGAAACCTCAAGGAGTTCTCGAGCAGATGATTTAGACTGGATTCAACCTATCGAAGCACTGTAAACATCTCGAGCGGTTCAGAGAGCTTCAGAAAACACTCCTCGAGTAGTTCCTCGAGTGGTAACAATCCGTTGAAGCACCTTTAGGCACAGGAAGCATCCACTCGAGAGGTTCATTTTGTTAGTGGAAACCTATCGAGGCAGGGTGACTTTCAGAACACATGGCTCGAGAGGATACCTGATCCTCTCGAGAGGTAGCTTTTCAATGATAAAACCTCTCGACTGCCCTTTGACACACATTAAGAACCTCTTGACAAACTCTCGACAAGTACTTAAAACCTCTCGATAGCTCTCAGAACTGTAGATATGCTCAACACTTCAATCTGCACTGTCCACAACTCAACAGCAACCATAATTATAACTCGGTACCAGCAGAAACTAACACATTTTTTACCAAAAATAAGCATCAAAGGACACATAATTTTTTAGACATTATACTAACTGAAAACCTAGGCAAAAACAATAAAAATTTTCAAGCTAAATGGCAGATATGATACATATGGTACAAGTTCAAGATCACTCTCAACTGGGAGGTTCTTGGAGGCTGATGGTCTTAGAGGGCACCATAGTATAGTCAAGACAAGGTTTAAGCCTCTGGCCATTTACCTTCATGAACCTCCCCGATTTAGGATCCCTAATCTCTATAGCTCCAGATGGGGATACATGTAAAATAGTATAAGGTCCATCCCATCTGGATCTCAATTTACCAGGAAAGAACTTCAGTTTGGAGTTGAAAAGCCATACCTTATCACCTGCAACAAACTCCTTCCTAAGAAGGTTCTTGCCATATAAAGCCTTGGTTTTTTCCTTGTAGATCCTTGAGTTGGCATAGGCATCCAATCTCAGTTCTTCCAGCTCAGACAGCTGTAATTTCCTGTTCAGAGTAGCAGCAGTTAGATCAAAATTTAAAGCTTTAATGGCCCAGTAGGCCCTATGTTCTAACTCCACTGGTAGATGATAAGCTTTTCCATACACCAGTATGAAAGGGGACATTCCAACTAGGGTCTTATAGGCAGTCCTATAAGCCCATAGAGCATCCTGCAACTTCAGGGACCAGTCCTTCCTGTCAATCTGCACAATTTTTTTCAAAATATGCTTGATTTCTCTGTTAGAAATTTCCACTTGCCCACTGGTCTGTGGGTGATATGGAGTAGTTATTCTGTGTATAACAGAGTACTTTTTGAGCAAGCTCTCAAAGTGTCTATTACAAAAATGACTCCTCCCATCACTGATAATAGCTCCGGGGGTGCCAAATCTGGAGAAAATATTGTCTTTCAAAAATTTGAGGACAACTGTGTGGTCATTAGTTCTTGTGGCAGTGGCTTCTACCCATTTGGACACATAATTCACAGCGACAAGAATGAAATTGAAACCATAGGAAGGAGGAAATGGACCCATGAAGTCTATTCTCCATACATCAAATAGTTCTACCACAAGGATGGGGTGCAATGTCATTGAGTCTCTTTTGGATATGCTCCCCATCTTTTGACATCTTTGGCAGGCCATGCAATGCTCCATTGCATCCTTGAACAAGAATGGCCAGTAAAAATCACATTGGAACACCTTGGCTGCAGTCTTCTTTCCCCCAAAATGACCTCCACAGTCTTATTCATGTCCTAACCACCTAGTCTGCACAACACTTATAGAGGTAAGGATCCTCTCACAAAAATTATTTGACCTGAGAAAAGAACAGGTCCTTGTCCATCTTGGACCAGTGTGGGGGAATCCTACCAACAACAAGGTAGTTTACAATGTTGGCAAACCAGGGATCACTCACATTGATGGTAAGCAGTTTTTCATCAGGGAAAGAATCATTCATAGGTATATCAGCACAATCAGCAATCCAAATCCTAGATAAGTGGTTTGCTACCACATATTTCACACCCTCTTTGTCTTTGATCTCAAGATCAAACTCCTGCAGCAGGAGGATCCATTTGATCAGCCTATGCTTTTCCTCTTTCTTAGACAACAGGTACTTCAGGGCAGAGTGATCAGTAAAAATCATAATTTTAGACCCTAAGACATAATGTCTAAATTTGTCCAAAGCAAAGACTACTGCCAGAAGCTCTTTCTTAGTAGTGGTGTAATTCAGCTGAGCATCTGTCAGTGTCTTGCTGGCATAGTAAACTACACTAGGTAGTTTCTCTCTTCTCTGCCCTAAGACTGCACCAATTGCAAAATCAGAGGCATCACACATTAACTCAAAGGGAGAGAATAATCTGGGGCTTGTGTCACAGGGGCAGAGATCAAACACTTTTTCAACACCTCAAAAGCAGCAAAGCATTCAGCAGTAAACACAAAGGGTACCTCTTGACACAGCAGGTGGCACAGTGGTTTGGAAATTTTGCTGAAATCCTTAATAAACCTCCTATAGAAGCCAACATGTCCTAGGAAGACCTGACTTGCTTGACAATTTTTGGATGAGGTAAGTGTGAAATTAGATCAATTTTTACTTTATCCACCTCAATCCCCTTCTGGGAAACCACATGACCAAGAACAATTCCTTGGGTTACCATGAAATAGCTCTTTTTCCAACTCAAAACTAGATTGGTTTCCTCCAATATTTGAAGCACAAGGGATAGGTGATGCAAATATTGATCAAAATTATCACCATACACTGAGAAATCATCCATAAATATTTTCAAAAACTTATCTAGCATGTCAGAAAATATCGCATACATGCATCTCTGAAAAGTAGCAGGAGCTTTGCACAATCCAAATAGCATCCTTCTGTAAGCAAAACTGCCAAATGGATAAATAAAAGTTATCTTTTTCTAATCTTGTGGATACACAAGTATCTGGTTGTAACTAGAATATCCATTAAGAAAGCAGTAATAAGTCTTTCCTGTTGGCTTATCTAAAATCTGGTCAATAAAAGGCAATGGGAAGTGGTCCTTCCTAGTCTTGGAGTTCAGTTTTCTGTAATCAATATAGACCCTCCAACCAGTGACCTCTCTGGTTGGCATTGGTTCTCCAGACTCATTGGGAACTACAGTGACAAATCAGGTGGACTATCAAGTGAAGGTATCAAAGGTGCCTTAGAAGGTAAAGGGAGGGGCAACATAGTTGGTTTCCAATGAGAATGATGTATTTGCCCCACTGAAGAGTCCAAGGTGTTCACCTCTTTAGTAAAATGAGTGGGAGCCTCCCTTTCAATAATCTCAGTCCAAATCTCCTCAAATTCATCAAACACCTCATCCTAATTCAACAGTTTGGGCAAGGTCTCCTCAACAAGCTCATCAATAATATCAACCATAAAACAATCTTCACTCTCAAAGTTAGGTTGATTGGCTGCATTATACACATTGAGCCTCACTTTCATATTTCCAAAAGTTACCTCTATCACTCCAGATCTGCATTGAATGCATGCATTTGCAATGGCAAGAAATGGCCTACCCAATATCACAGGGATAGGGGTGGTGCACTTTGTAGGTTCCATATCCAAAACCAGAAAATCTGCTGGGTAGAAAAATTTATCTACCCCTACCAGCACATCCTCGATACCCATAGGTCTCCTCTTAGATCTGTCAGCCAGTTGTAAGACAACTGGTGTGGGCTTCAACTCTCCCAAACCTAACTTCTCATACACAGAATATGGAAGTAGGTTAATACTTGCTCCCAAATCTAGGAGAGCTTTCCCTATGGTGTGGTCTCCAATAATGAAGGGAATTGTGGGAACTCCAGGGTCTTGAAGTTTAGCTAGGTTGCAATGGACAAAATCTGATTCACTTTTTTAGCAGAAAATACTTTCTTGGATGGATGTATCCTAGACTTCCTTTTCTGTGTGCACAAGTCTTCCCAAGGTGCAAAACGAACAGAATCCGACATCTTACTTTAACATTCCATCAATTTTCGGATGAACCCCTTCAAGAGAGTTGGAGTCGCCTTGAGGATCTTCTCTATATGTGCCCTGTTGTGGATATTTCAGGTGCTGATTATTGTGTGTGTGTGGTGAAAGCAAAATAAAACAAAAGATGAAAGAGATGGATTTAGGAACTAAACTATCCATAGACCTACAAGATATAAGGTCCTTTGTAGCAAGTTTTAATAAGTAAGAGTTTGTCCCACAAGGAGTAGTGATCTAAACCTAAAAGACAGTATAGTAGACTCCAGATCTGGCTATTCTAGCCCAATCTAAGAAGAAAGAGAGTTTTTCGGGTGTCACTAGATATAATTTTTCAAAATATAAAACTACAACATTGAAGGAGATGGATGGTGAAATAAAATGTAAAATTGGGAGAAATAGATAGCTAGGGAGTGGTTCTTATTGCAAAACAGATCAAGACATGTGAATTTGTAGCAACCCTTCACTTAGCTACAAGCACAAGTGTAAGGTAGAAGACTTTAGATTAAACCGAGAGTTTGAACTGATCTTAAGGGTATGATCTGTCCGCTTGAATGGTCACAGATCATCTTATAGACTTCATCCAATCCCAAGGTTTAAAGTGAAACATTTCACTAAAAATGCTATGGATGCAAGGCTACAAGCTCAAGCATCTACAGGGATATTAAACCAAGGGAAATCAGATGGTAATTAATAGATCTACTGCTAAACTGATTGGGCTATTCCCAAATACATGGATCCTATAGACATCTACTGCCACCACAAGATCTTTAGATTTCATTGAACTTTAAAATCAACAATTTATTGAATCAAAACAACTTACAATAACCTTGTTCTCAGATCTGTAGTCTGTGCATCAATCCACACATCTTCATGCTGAAATTACTATTACAAATCATATCTGAACTACTACCTAATCTAATCCAACAGGCTGGATTAGGGAGAGAAGGGAGAAGAGAAAAAGGAAAAATACAGCTAAAACTAAACCTAAATGAGTCAAGGAGAACTAAAGCTATTCTCTGGTTTTCTTGCTGAAGAATTACAGAAAAGAGAATGCCAATTTATACATATGCAGTGATTCAAGTGTTTTGAATTGCAGCCAATCGGAGGAGGGATTTTCCATTTCAGTTTATGCTAATCCTTGTTTTAGCATCCCAACCAATCAGAGAAAAGAGAGGTCAATTCAGTTATGCTCAGTTGAAGCTTCCCACCAAGAATTGCCTCCTTTGATTTGAAAAATAGTTTGCACATGGGCATAATTCTTTTGTGCCTTAGAGTTCCCAAAATTGCCCCTGCCGACCAAGAATAATTCCAGCTACAGCCCTTCATAATTGCTGCATATATTTGAGGCTTAATGGAGTTCTCAAAAGTGCCCCTGATGTTCATTAATAACAGCTACAGCTGATGGAGTCCCCAAGACAGTCCTTTGGATCCATTGATGAAGGTTGGCAGCTGATGGAGTCTTGATAGAACTCGAATCTCGATAGGTTTGTTAAAGATCTACACCTTTTAATTGACAGGTTGCTGGCTTTAAATGGGAGATGTCGAGAGGTTGGTCAACATGGAGGGCTGGTCTTCTCAATAGGTATTGAAGTGCAAATTAATGTCGAGAGGTTCAAGGCTACTATTGGTCGACAGGATGGCTGGGGATTTTAAACAAGAACTCGACAGGTTTGGAAGGTTGCTACACTTCTCGAGAGGATGAAAGGTTGGAGTGCTTGATAGGTACTGAGTGTTTGGGAGCTGCACTTCGACGGGTTGGAGAAAGATAGCTGGACTGCTTGAGCAGTTGGCTAAAGGTGAGCTTTAAGTCGACAGGATGGCTGCTGCACTTACAAGTCGACAGGTTTGCAAGCTCTCAAGTTGATAGGATGCTGGCCAAGAGGTTATACCATTCAAGAGGTATTGAATGTGCAGCTGCAAATGCATGGATTGCTCGATAGGTGTTATTCCTCATCATTGCACCAGCTAGTATTTCGACAGGTTCACATGTATACCTCGATAGGTATGCTGAAGGTGCAGCAATGCCTTCGATAGGTTCACAGTGGATTCTGCACTCCACTCGAGAGGTGCTACTGCTCCAAGTTGACAGGTTCAAGCATTGAACTGAGAGGTTTAGCTGCTAAATCTTTAGGCTTCAGCAAGGTATCATTCTGTTGTACAACTGCTGCCCTGGATTTGCTTTGAAATGCAGTTAATGTGCAGCTAATATGCTCTTGCAGCTGTGATTTGTAACTGCTGAAAGTGATGAACTCCAAAGCTTTTAAGTGTGCTGCTGTTTTGCTTTCTCAGTACAGGCCAAAGCACCACTCCTTTCCTCTTTCTCTCTTAGCTCTTGATTGATTCCAAAACTCCTCTTATTGGCACTTTTAACTAAAAAACTGCATTTGCTATCTTTTTATTCCTAAACTGCAAAACATATTTAAAAGCAATTATTAAGTACTTTAAGTCCTAACAAAAGCCAAGTTTAAAGGGCATAAAAATGGTAGAAATCAGTGATTAACACACCCCCAAACCTAACCTTTGCTAGTCCTTGAGCAAAGTGAAATTTAGGCAATTAACCTACAACACTAAATGCCACTTTCGTAGGGAACACAGATGCATTTAGCATATGTACCAAGCCTTTTAAACCCATAGGTGATCCCTAGTGGAGGAGTGAAGTCTCTTGAGGGTTTCCAGTGAAGGTACCCACAAACTTCTCTAATAATTCAGTTAATATCAGTGCAACATGTTAAAACAGAGGTTAAACAAAATAAAATTCATTCCACACCTTAGTCATTCAATTTTTTAGAGGATTCTCAGCAGTAAAACAACAGTTTAATACTGAAATTCTGCTATAATTCCTTCACCATCAATTAGTTCATGTCAAGGCATTGTGCATGAAAATTAATGCATAACTTACCATGAAATTAAGAATTCTGTTTTGATAATGCCCCCAAACAAATTCAATTTCAAACCCAAGTCTCACCAGGGCTGTCACTCAAAAATAAGAATGAAGGGTGTATCATTTCACTCAACTCAAGAGCAGTTATAGTCCTCAAATATGACTGCAAGCATGAGCATAGGCAATGCTCTAATTTATGAAATTTTCTAACTCTTTTCACCATAGATTACACAAATCCTCATCTCCACATGACAACTCAATAAATTTCAGATCAGTAGGGTCTTTTGATTGGATTGTAATGTGGCTTATGGGTGAGGTTTATAAAGAATAAAACGGTAAGGAAGGATTCAAAATTTGAGAAATCAGTAAGGTAAGGAGGTGATTTGCATCGTCACAACCTTCATTTAAGCACAATTCTATCTACTTCTTGAATTTTCATATTTGAAGTGATCAATTTCTAATTTTTTTTTTCAATTTTTCAATAAAATGACTTCTCTTTCTCATTCTTGTATTGTTTTTCTGTTTTTCTCTTTCTTTTTGTATGCCTTTCTTTTGTATTTTTCTCAAATTTTCTTTTTATGGGCTGGCATGCCACAACTATACATCTGATACATAGTTTCCATCAAGTGTATTTTCTTCTCCTTCCACCAACTGTCAAACCAGCTCTACCTTCTTCAACTCCTTCACCTTTACCTTCTGAAATCTCAGGATAAGGGTCAGGGTGCATTAGGTCACTGAGTTTTGGGTTCAAATTCTCTAGTTTTTATCAAAGAAAAACTTAGATTTTTAAGGCTCAAATGGTGTTTATTAAGGGCAGTTCAAAGGTGGGAAATGTTTACGCTCAAACTGTCTAAAGGATGGCCTTACTTCATTTTTTCAATGTCATGAGTGCTGTCAAGCTGTTTCAACTTGGATTTGCATAACTTCTAGTGAGCAAGACTAGATTCAATCAGTCCTTAGAGCATAAAAATTGCTAAAACACTCTTCAAAGAAAAAAATTTCAGGCCTAATTCTCAATGGGTATGGTCTTCCATCAAATTCTTGGGGTATATCCTCACAAATTTCTCTCTTTTCAGGTTCACTAATCATCAATTTTTAAAAATTCTTGACATTTACTTCATGAAAATGTTAGAGCTACAATAAATTTCAATTTAAAAAAGTTTTTAATTTCCACTTTTTCAAAAATTAGGTGGGAAATCACTTTATTTTAAAAAAATTTATTCAACATAGCTGCACTAGCATTAAGCATTCCATTGGCACTCCTTGCCATACCCCCAAACCTAAGATGGAAATTGTCCTCAATGTTTACACAGTGAGTAACCAGGGGCAGCAGGTTTAAAGAAAGAAAATTGAACAAAAAAAAAAGGGCTATATGCAGCAAAGAAGAAAAAAATAAAAGTTGAATATATGGACAGAAACATACAAAACAAATGATATACAAATGAAAGAAATGATTGCTAAAAATAGAAAATTAGTAAAACAAAGATAGAAACTAAATACAAACATACAAAAATGCAGAAAATCAAGAAATGTAGTATACGCATTATCCTACGAAAGAAAAATCAGCAAATTAACTAAAAAAAAAACAGTATGTAAACTAAAACAAAATTCCTAAAACAAAAAATCCTAAGACAAAATCCTGAGTCATCTATGATAAGGTAAGTTCCTCTGTGCTGTTGTGTATGCTGTGGATGTGTATGAATCAATATGAATTTCAAAGTGATGTAAGCATGAGTGCACACAGTTAAAAGCAGGATTCATACATAGCTGAGACCCATTAATGGTGAGAAATCTTGAAAGTGAATGAATGCAGAGGCTCCATTGAATTTTCAAAGCAAAAATATGATCCTTTGCCCATTAACTTTCATGATTCAAAATTAAAGAACCATGATCTCAACAGTTCCAGATGGGGGTAAATAAATGACAGCAAAGAAAACAACCCATATGAAAAAATTTATGTTTTTATAATTTTTATTTTTTATTTGTTTTGGATCAGCTGGGGCTCAACAATAGCCCTTATTTACTACTGCTGAAGAATACAAATAATAATGAAAAATAAGTCTGATTTTTTTTTATTTGTGTTTACATTTTCTTTTATTTTTTTATTTGTTTTTATTGTTTTACAAAAAATCAACATGCTTAAATGACAACAGTAATTAAAACAAAGACAAACACTAAACACAGCAAAACTGCTGGTTTTAAGAATTAAAAATTGAGAATGGACACAAAGGAGAGGAAATGAAAATTCAGGCAGATCTACTCCAGCTGCAATCCATAAGCTCCACTTGTGGCTACTGCTCCAGATCTGCAAAAACTCAAAGACTGCAGTAGTACCTTATTCAAGCATATTGAATGTAATAAGCAAGACAAAAAGAAAAAACTCAGGCTACTGCCCTAGTTCTATAAAAAAATGCAAAAGGCAACAGCAACATTTATTCAAATAGCTAGAAGGCAAAGAAGAAAAATTCATAAAATTTCAAATATACTACAGTATTAAAACAGATTTTCTATACAAAAACTGCAGCAAACATTTATTCAAATAGTTTGAATGCACTATACAGATTTAAAATAAAAAATCAAATCTACAAAATGAAAACTTAGATCTACTAACTAGATAAAAACTCCCCGACAGCGGCGCCAAAAACTTGTTGTGGATATTTCAGGTGCTGATTATTGTGTGTGTGTGGTGAAAGCAAAATGAAACAGAAGATGAAAGAGATGGATTCAACAACTAAACTATCCATAGACATGTAAGATATAGGGTCTTTTGTAGAAAGTTTTAATAACTAAGAGTTTGTCCCACGGGGAGTAGTGATCTAAACCTAAAAGCCAGTATAGTAGACCTCCAAATTTGCTATAGATCTAGCAATTCTAGCCTAATCTAAGAAGAAAGAGAGTTTTTCGGGAGTCACTAGATCTAATTTTACAAAATATTAAACTACAAGATTAAAGGAGAGGGATGGTGAAATAAAATATAAAATTGGGAGAAATAGATAGCTAGGGACTGGTTCTTATTGCAAAACAGATCAAGACATGTGAATTTACAGCTGCCCTTCACTTGGCTACAAGCACAAGTGCAAGGTAGAAAAATTCAGATTAAACCGAGAGTTTGAACTGATCTTAACGGTATGATCTGTCCACTTGAATGGTCACAGATCATCCTATAGACTTCATCCAATCCCAAGGTTTAAAGTGAAACATTTAAATCAATACAAATGTTGTGGATGCAAAGCTACAAGCTCAAGCATCCACAGGAATATTAAACCAAGGGAAATCAGATGATAATGAATAAAACTACTGGTAAACTGAATGGGTTATTCCCAAATACATGGATCCTATAGACATCTACTGCCACCACAAGATCTTTAGATTTAATTGAACTTTAAAATCAATAATTTATTAAATCAAAACAACTGACAAATAACCTTGTTCTCAAATCTGTAGTCTGTGCATCATTCCACACATCTTCATGTCGAAATTATAATTACAAACCAGATCTAAACTGCTACTTAGTCTAATCTAACAGGCTGGATTAGGGAGAGAAGGGGGAAGAGAAAAAAAGAAAAATGCAGCTAAAACTAAACCTAAATTAGTCAAGGAGAACTAAAGCTATTATCTGGTTTCCTTCCAAAGAATTACAACAAAGAGAATGCCAATTTATACATATGCAGTGATCCAAGTGTTTTGAATTGCAGCCAATCAGAGGAGGGATTTTCCATTTCAGTTTATGCTAATCCCTGTTTTAGCATTCCAACCAATCAGAGAAAAGAGAGCTCAATTCAGTTATGCTCAGCTGAAGCTTCCCATCAAGAATTGCCTCCTTTGATTTGAAAAACAGTTTGCACATGGGCATAATTCTTTTGTGCCTTAGAGTTCCCAAAATTGCCCCTGCTGACCAAGAGTAATTCCAGTTGTAACCCTTCAAAATTGCTGCATATATTTGAGGCTTAATGGAGTTCTTAAAAGTGCCCCCGATGTTCATTAATAACAGTTACAGCTGATGGAGTCCCCAAGATAGTCTTTTGGATCCATTGATGAAGGCTGACAGCTGATGGAGTCTTGATAGAACTCGAATCCCAACAGGTTTGCTGAAGGTTTACACCTTCTAATTGACATGTTGCTGGATTTAAATGGGAGATGTTGAGAGGTTGGTCTACATGGAGGGCTGGTCTTCTCGATAGGTACTGAAGTGCAGATTAAATGTTGAGGGGTTCAAGGCTGCTATTGGTCGACAGGATGGCTGGGGATTTTAAATAAGAACTTGATAGGTTTGGGAGGTTGCTGCACTTCTTGAGAGGATGAAAGGTTGGAGTAGTCGATAGGTACTGAGTGTTTGGGAGCTACACTTTGACAGGTTGGAGAAAGATAGTTGGACTGCTCGAGCAGTTGGTTGAAGGTGAGGTTTAAGTCGACAGGATGGTTGCTGCACTTACAAGTCGACAGGTTTGCAAGCTCTCAAGTCGATAGGATGCTGGCGAAGAAGTTGTACCATTCGAGAGGCACTGAATGGTACAACAATGCCTTCGATAGGTGCATAGTGGGTTCTGCACTCCACTCGAGAGGTGTTGCTGCTCTAAGTTGACAGGTTCAAGCATTGAACTGAGAGGTTTAGCTGCTAAATCTTTAGGCTTCAGTAAGGTATCATTCTATTGTACAGCTGTTGCTCTAGATCTTCTTTGAAATGCAGCTAATGTGCAACTAATATGCTCTTGCAGCTGTGATTTGTAATTGCTGAAAGTGATGAACTCCAAAGCTTTTCAGTGTGCTGCTGTTTGCCTTTCTCAGTAGAGGCCATAGCACCACTCCTTTCCTCTTTCTCTCTCAGCTCTTGATTGATTCCAAAACTCCTCTTATTGGCACTTTTAACTGAAAAACTGCATTTGCTATATTTTTATTCCTAAACTGCAAAACATATTTAAAAGCAATTATTAAGTACTCTAAGTCCTAACAAAAGCCAAGTTTTAAGGGTATAAAAATGGTAGAAATTAGTGATTAACATGCCCTCATCATGGAGTCGCGAAATGACAAATAGTGCTCACTTTCTATGAAGGATTAAATGAGAAAACTAGGCATATGATTGATGTTGCCTGTGGTAGTCTGTTTCGTAATTTACCAACAGTGGATGCTAGAGAACTCTTTGAGACCCTTAGCGAGGAAACGGTGCAACACTATGCACCGGATGAGATTGATTAGGAGACTTCCAGGAATATACCCCCTATGCAAGGAGGATTATGTAAATTAAAGTCAATGACGATAGGTCTTCCGAAGTTGAAGCTCTGGAAGGGAAAAATTCAATCTCTGGTGGGTATAAAATCGCACCCAACATCTGGACAAGGTGAAGCTTGTGGTCCTGACCATAGCCTAACTCAAGTAGCTCCAAAGCATCTTACTGCTCCTTTTTACCCCACGGGAGCCCAATACCATACTGCTAATTAGGATGCCCAGTTGCAAATAGCGGGAAGCTGGGTGCAACATAGCCACATCCAGACCAAGTTTGTAACGTCCTGAAAATTTTTGACTATGAATAGTGCACCTTGGTGTGCATGCCCGTCAGGTCAAGTGCTCGACTTTGTGAAAGTAATGGATAAGTTGTGTTAGGATTCGTGTGAAAAGAAATTTAGAGGGAATAAGGATTTTGTATGGGTTTTGAATGAGTTTCCATACACATAGTATTGGTGTATGTGCTTAACACATAACTCTAGGTTATATATATATATATATATATATGTTTAGACTTAAGAGACTTTAATGCTCGTATGGGTTAGGTTGAGGAGAGTAAATGAGAGAGAGAGTGTGTGTGAAGTAGAAGTTAATGCGTGAGTTTGTGTGAAGGATCAGAAAGCGAATATGATTCGAGAACTTAGACGAGGGAATGAACTTGGAGCTCAAACTGCAAAGCAAATTTGTGAAGCTTGGATCGAGGAATCGATCATTTTTTTGAAAGGTAAGATTTGTGTAACTTGTGTAAGGATTAATTTGGTAGCTTAATTATAGTTATGGGTGAAGAACTGGAAGAAGAAAAGGAAAAATTTGAAGAGAAATGGAGTTAAGAGGTGGAAACTCAAAATGGGTGAAATCTGTGCAAAATCGATCGGTTGAACCTAAAACCGACCGGTCAATTTTTGACAAGATAAGGCCTTACGCAATTTTGACTGATCAAGTGAAAATTGACTGACCGATTTGGAAAACCGACCGGTCGAAAGTAGCATCGACCGGTTGATTTGGAAAAATAGTGAGTGTGTAAAATCGGTTTTTAAGAAACCGACCGGTCGAACTAAAATCGACCGATCGATTTTGGAAACCGATCAGTCGAAGTGGGATCGTCTGATTAGTTTGGGTCTAAATGATGTGTTTAAAAGGTTGGTTTTCTGAAGGAAAACCGACCGGTCAAACTCGGTTCGACCTATTGATTTTGAGAAACGACCGATCGATTTAGACAATTTTAGGGTTTTATTTTGTTTGGCTTGAGGACTTTGAGGGACTTCATATTTCTCTATTTTACGTCAATTGTGACATACAATTATATGTTTGTATATAATAGGTGTGAGTTTGGACACTAGAATGAGAAAGACAAAGTTGAGCTAAGAGAGATTATGTACGGCTTCGTGTGAGGTAGGGAAAACTTCTTGGTATGTGTATTTGAATTCAGCAAGCATGTATGTAGTGATGGGATGTGAATGTGTGTTTTACGATATGTTTTTTCATAGCATGAATTTATCATATTTTAAAAATGCAAGTGTGATGTGTGTGATCACTAAGAGAAAATGTGTGTGTGAGTGTGTGTGTGTGTGTGTGTGTGTGTGAAGTATGTGACATTTTCAGAATATGTGCATGTGACATTTTCAGAATATGTGTGAGAACTTTGAATGTGAATAGGTGTGAGAATTTTGAATGTGAATGTGTGAGAATTTTGGATGAGAATCTGTGTGAGAACTTTGAAGTTAAAAACCTATTATATTTATCACAAATTCACGGTGAATAACTATATGTAAATTTAAGCACTTTGATTTAAGGATTTCGTGTGAATACCCGACTGACACAGCGGTATACCCGTGACCGACACGGCAAGATATTCATGATTGGTACGGCGGATTGTCTGTACAACTTGTGCTCCGGTGCGGTGGGATATCCACTCTGTGATTTCAGTTATGAGAAGATATGTGTCTGTGTTGTCAAATCACCTCCAGTCATGAGGTTTAGAGTATATGTATGTGTAAGTGTTCAATTGAACGACGATGGTGGGTATTCCATCGGGGTTCGATGCTATATTTGTTCGAGGAAATATTTAAGTGATTGATTTAAGTTTAAGCTTTAAACTTTTGTGAAGTAAGAATAGGACTTTTGAGTTATGATAAGTGTATTTTTGAATGTGCATCAATTATTAGTTTCATTCTATTTAAATGCTTTTAAAGTGTGTTCTTCATTCAAGAAATATATGATTGTGATATGTCATGAAAGATATGTTTGATGTTGAAATTATGCATGCTATGTTAGTTTTTCCCTATTGAGCTATGATGTAGCTCACCCTTCGACTATACGTCACAGGTTCAGAGGATGCAGCTGGTACTAGGGATCTAGACCTAGAGGACCCTGAGCATATTACTGGAGAGGAGACAAAGCCACCTCCAGAGGACTTCTTCTAGTGGACTTTGTTGTGCTATTTTGAGATTTGATTTACAAGGCTTGGTATGTTCGGCCATTATAAGTTTGAATGATGTAATTATAAAATATTATATTCTTTTTGGTGAACCATCATAGGATGACTTTTGGGTTGTCACTGATGGTTTGGCTCGGTTCTTTTGTTCATGAGGTTGGCATAGAATTAGAACCGTCTTTTGAGTTATGTTAAAGTTGGTTATGGTATAGATGTGGAGATTTATTTAGTGGCAGCTTATATGTTAGACGGTGAGGCAGGCCCATGGTGGAAGTCTGTATCGAGGACTAGAGCACATGAAACTCGAGGATTATTATGGACCTGGGATGAATTCGTAGAAGAGTTCAATAAATAGTATTTTCCTGAGGTAGTGAGAAATCAGATGGAAGCGAAATTCCTTCCACTAGAGCAGGGAAAGATGTCAGTAAAAGAATATGGAGTGGAGTTCATGAGATTCGCGCATTTTGCTCCTGAGTATGTGATTACAGATTTGATGAAGGCCAAGAGACTTGAACGCGGCTTAAGGCTGCATATCAAGGGAAGAGTTGTGGCCTTTGAATTAAAAATGTATGGAGAGGTCATGAGCAAGGCTCTGGTGATAGAAGAAGATAATGAGGATAGATATCGAAGGAGAGAGCAACAGGGAAAGGGGAGGATAGATCAGAGTAAAGTTGGAAACTACGAGCCGATGAACAAAAAGTCACGATTCGTAGCACCCATCCAGAGATAGTAGTTTCAAACCAGCTATATTAGACCATCGTAGACACATTATCCTAGGCTACCTATGCTTTCATCTGGGAGACCGATCTGATATGAGAACCCTGCTACCACCATTGGAGTATCCGTTACTCAGGGATTCTCTAGGGCAGCATCTTCCACCCCTGTTGAGACATGTGCCAGATGTGGTAAGTCTCACAAGACTTCCGACTGTAGGTGGGGTACAAGCGGGTGCTTCAAATGTGGAAAGAAGGGGCACATTATTAGAGATTGTTTAGAATTGAGGAAGGAAATGATGGTTTTAGTTCCGATGATTAGGCAAGAAAGGACGGCTTCTGCTCCTGTGACTAGACAAATGCAAGCAAAGAAGTTGATTGTTCAAGGACGGACATATGCAGTAACGGCTCAAGATGCCCAAAACAGTAATGACATCATACAAGGTGAAATGTTATTTTTATTGAATTAAGTCATTGATTTAAATTTTAGATAGAGAAGGTGTATCTACATAGGAATTTATTTCATCTAGTTCTTTACATGTTTTGACTTGATGCAAGAGTAGATTGCTAAGATGCATGTGCTATATAGGTACTTTACAAATGTATGGGAAGGGAAGTGACTTGAGTTATGAAGCGAGAGTGTTGATAGACCCAGGGTCTCCCCACTCATTTATTACTCCGCAGTTCACGAAGAAAGTGAAGGTCATTCCTGAGGCCTTGGACTTCATTTTGGTAGTGTCAGTTCCGACAAGGAATTCAGTTAGTACTGATATGGTCTGTCGGTCAGTCATTGTCGCCGTGCGGGATTATGATGTTCATGAATTAGTGGCAGAGTTAATCCTGTTGGACATGCAAGGATTTGACTTGATCCTTGGCATGGATTGGTTGTCCAAGCATCGTGCAAGTGTCGATTGCCGGAACAAGGTGGTGATCTTTAGGCCCAATACGAGAAGATCATTTAAATTCCTTGGAATGAGATTGACCTTTGTACCGCTGATCTCTATAGTCAGAGCCAAACGTTTGATTAAGAAAGGTTTTCGTGGGTACCTAGCATTTCTAACGAAAGATAGAGAAGAGAAGAACCTCATAGCGGAGATTCCAGTTGCATGCGAGTTCGAAGATGTTTTTCCAGATGAGTTGCCTGGTTTACCATCGGAACAAGAAGTGGAGGTCGCCATTGACTTGACACCTGGTACGGAGCCTATGTTTAAAGCACCATATTGAATGGATCTTGCTGAGTTGAAGGAGTTGAAAGATCAGTTATAAGAACTCCTAGATAAGGGATTTGTAAGACCTAGTGTGTCTCTTTGGGGAGCACCGATCTTAATTGTGAAGAAGGACGAGTCGATGAGATTGTGTATCGACTACCGCTAGCTGAACAAGGTGATGATTAAGAATCGATACCCTTTGACAAGGATTGATGATTTATTTGATCAACTACAGGGCATAAGATTCTTTTTCAAGATCGATCTGAGATCTGGATACCATCAGCTGAGAATCAAGGCAGAGGTTATATCAAAGACAACATTCAGAATGAGATATGGACATTATGAGTTTTTGATGATACCGTTTGGATTGACAAATGCACCGGCGTCATTTATGAACTTAATGAATCAGGTGTTTAAACGACACCTTGATACGTGTGTAGTAGTGCTTATAGATGACATCCTCATCTACTCTAGACCAAGAGAGAGCATGAAGAACATTTAAGGACTGCTCTACAGATCTTGTGTGACCACTAGCTATATGTAAAGCTCGGTAAGTATGAGTTTTTGCTAGAGAAGGTTAGTTTCTTAGGACATGTGGTCTCAAAGGATGGAGTTAGTCCAGATCCAGCTAAGATCGAAGCCGTAGTAGAATGGGAAAAACTGAAAATAGTAACAAAGATTTGTAGCTTCCTCGGTCTAGCTGAGTATTACAGGCGATTTGTACAGGAATTTTCCAAACTCTCTGGACCACTTACGAGGCTTACCAAGAAGGATGTGAAGTTTGAATGGACTGGAGAATACGAGAAGAGTTTTTAAGAACTCAAGAAGCGACTGACTTTAGCTTCAGTATTAGCTATTCCTTCAGGCAGTGGAGGATTTGCTGTTTACAGTGACTCTTCACACAGTGGGTTAGGTTGTGTGCTCAACCAGAATAAGAAGGTGATTGCTTATGGGTCAAGACAGTTGAAAGATCATAAGAAGAATTATCCAACCCATGATTTGGAGATATGGAGGCACTACTTATATGATAAGATCTTTGAGATATTCACAGATCATAAAAGCCTCAGATATTTGTTTACACAGAAAGAACTGAACATGAGGCAACGCAGATGGATGGAATTTATTGTCTAGCCTTATTACGGGAATTCATAGATGGAAGTTACTGGGGGATCTTTCTTTGTATGATGCAAAGATCGAGGTGCAAGATTCAGGGGCCTTGTTAGCCAACATTTTAGTTAGACCAATGATCTTTGAACACGTTCAAGAATTACAGATGAAAGACCCAGAGTTAGTGAAGATCCGACAGGGTGTGATTGAGGGCAGTAAACTCGATTTCTTAGTTAAGGCCGATGGTTCCTTATTGTCCAGAGGATGTCTATGTACACCAGTTAATGCTGATCTGCGGCAAACCATTCTAGACAAAGCTCATAAGTCTAAGTATGCTATTCACCATGGTAGCACGAAGATGTATCAGGATATGAAAAAGAACTACTGGTGGAGAGGTTTGAAACAGGATGTAGCTGAATATATTTTAAAGTGTTTAGTATGTCAACAGGTGAAAGTAGATCATAGACATCCTGTAGGGTTGTTGCAACCTCTGCCCATACCAGAGTGGAAATGGGAGTCGATTCCAATGGACTTCATTGTGGGTTTACCATGGACAACGAAGTGACACAATGCCATTTGGGTAGCCGTTGACCGATTAACCAAGTCAGCCCACTTTTTGCCATACAACACTACATACACAACAGGGAGACTTTGCGAAATTGTACATGAAGGAGATTGTCCGACTGCACGACATTTCAGTTACTATCGTTTCAGATCATGACCCTCTGTATACTTTAAAATTTTGGCAAAAGTTTCAAAAGGGTATGGGTACACGATTGGATTTCAATTTGACATTTCATCCACAGACTGATGGACAAACAGAATGGGTGAATTAGACAATAGAGGATATGGTCAGAGCGTGTATGCTTGATTTTCAAGGATCATGGGATTAGCATCTACCATTGATCAAGTTCGCATACAACAATAGTTTTCAAACGAGCATCGGTATGGCACCTTATGAAGCACTCTATGGACGGCGGTGTAGATCACCTATCAATTGGGAAGAGACCGACGAAAAGTTCATATTAGGTCCGGAAGTACTTGAAGACAATGCCACTATCGTTCGTGCGATTCTAGAAAGAATTCAGTCAGCGCAGAGCAGGTAAAAGAGCTATGTCGATAGCAGGAGAATGAGTACAGATTTTGAGGTTGGAGATCATGTATTCGTTAAAATATCAGCCATGAAGGGTGTCATGAGATTTGGAAAGAGGGGAAAGTTAAGTCCTAGTTATTTTGAACCCTTTGAAGTTTTGGGGCAAGTTGGCGAGGTTGCCTACAGAATTGGATTACCTCCTTTATTTGATCGGGTACATAACGTGTTTCATGTATCCAAGCTCAGGAAATATGTTAAAGACCCTACACATATCTTGGACGATCAACCAGACGAGATGTATGAAGATATGACCATGATAGAAGAACCGGTTCAAATTCTTAATAGAAAGGAGCAAATTTTACGTACTAAGATTATCCCTTTAGTACTTGTCAAGTGAGGAAATCGCCCAGCGAAAGAGGCTACCTGGGAATGCGAGGCAAAAGTTAAGGAACAATACCCCCAGTTATTTGCGGAGAGTTGAGCAGAAGTTGCGCTTGTGTATGTAAAATTTTTCTTGTACAAGTTCATAAATGAACTAGTGTATGAATTATATCTGAACTAGGTTGGAGTTATAAAGGAATGGGAGTGATTCAGTGCCTAGGTGTAGCTTGACAACAAGTGTAAGGAGTCAAATTCATAATAAAAAAGGTAAAGGCTTCAAGAAATTGAAGAGGAGAACAAGAACTGGTACTTTCTGTCCAAACCGACCGGTCGATTTTCTATTCGATTGGACGAAAGTAGCATTAACCAGTCGAAATTGAGAAAACAGAGGGCAGATTTTTCTCTGAGTTGAAATTGGTTAAAACCGACCGGTCGAAATTAGTTCAACCAGTCGAAATCACGAAGTAGAGGTTTTAAGGTAAAAATCGACCGGTCGATTTTTGAGTTCGACCGGTCGATTTGTGGCAGATGAGTCTATATTCGGTTTTTTTGTTGTTATTTGAAATTTTTAAAAGTTGGGGCCTTAGACTTAGGGTTTCTCTTGGTGTTCTTGAGAGAGGAAGAAGAAGGGTTTTGAGCTCGGATTGTCCGCGGGATTGAATTGAAATCAAATCCAAAATGGTAAGACCTAGTTCTAAACCTTTAATGTTTGGATTGTTGCATTTTAATTGGAGCCCTAGTTCCTATTTACTAGAAGAAACCTAGAGATGCCACCCAAAACCTGTCAGGCTACGAAGGCTTCGGCTTTGAAGCTTCCTTTTTGACGCCCTAGTGCATCTAGATCACCACCACCTCCATCACCTCCGCGATCACCATCGCCACCCTCATCACCATAGTCTTCTTCATCTTCTTCATCGTCGGAGTCGTCTTCGCGACACTCTTCACCACCGCCACCACAATTTGAACAGCCCAATGAGTGGTGGGCACGCAAAGCGATTGCATATGAGTATCTAGTCGATGAAGCCCTGTTTACTGACCCGGATGATCAAGGAAATACGGTCTGGGCTCAGGAGTATGTCACCAAGGTCGGGTTAGAAAACTTTTAAAGGCAATGCATGAGTATTATTATCCGCGTTTGGTTCGTTTGTTTTATCAACACATAAAGTTGGCTGGTTCCAATGAAACTATTGTGACCAAATTGATGGTCGCGAGTATAGGTTCACTTATGAGCATGCCGCGTGTGCCATGGAATGCTATCAAAAGTATGGGAGTAATCTGCCATTGTTACCACCATTTTCGACACCCATTGATTATTTGGAGGTTAGACGGGAGATGACCTAGGGACGAGGTGGGTCCAGTTTCGCGATTAGGAGGTTTGACTTGCCTCCTTATCTATGGATGTTGGACACGATAATCAAATGCAACCTTTACCCTTTGCGCCATAACACTGAAAGGGTAGGTGAGGTTCAACGGGCTTTGTATTCAGCGTTTCAGGGTCGGTGGTTTAGTGCGACCAAAATGGTTTTTGAAGGAATGAGGTATATACGAGAGAAGTTAATGGTAGGGGGAGCAAAACCAAAAGATAGGCTTCCGTATGCTCGGCTGATCTCACCATGTTTGATGAATATTCTGAGGTGCCTGAATATCAAATTTCTGACAATGAACCCAAGAAGACTGATCTTGTCCTACTCCATACTTTTGCCAATTGGAACCGGATGTATAACCAGCTGAAGAAGGTTTTACCTCCTGATGGTGGACCAGTTCCTCCTCTCGTACCCCCAGTCCAACAAGAACAACAAGAACCACCACAACAACAACAACAAGATCACCAACCACAAGAACAACAAGAACAGCAAGAGCAAGGCCGAGAACAAGCTTAACCTATTCCACCAGTGCAGCCCCTAGTGCTTGATCCATTAGCTTAGCAACAGGCTCAAAATGCTATGCCTCCACCACAGCAGTAGGACACCCATATTCTCTACGATATTCTTGCTCGCGTGACTCAACTCGAGGATGGTAATCGCTTGTTGCATCGCCGGCTGGATTGTTATGAGTACATTCAAAATCAATGGCTGCAGTAGACCTATCCTCAAGACTATATGACTCGCCTTGCGGATGCTCATGCGTATGTACCCAACCCATGGTACTATCCCACTAGAGTGTCTTTGTCTGGCGGTGTACATGCTAATGATGTCGCAGCCGATGAGGATACTAGTCCTGCTGATGTGCCGCTGGGTGATGGAGCTGCTTGAGTGAGCCGTGTGCTGTTGGAGTCGTTGGGGGGGTTATTTTGTTTTGGAAAATATTTTGTGATGAATACTGATTTTTATGTTGTATTTTGAAACTATTGTGGCATGGATGCCACTTTTTGGTTATGTTGTTCTTTTGTTAATGGTTACATGTAAGTAACTTTTTGGATGTGAATAGCATTTGTTTTCTTATGTGCGATCGTGGATTTGTGATATATTGGTCGTAGCCTTGCTAGGGATTTTTAAATAAGTTCTGACTCGTGGAGTCCTCGTTAACGGATTCAATTCTCTTTAACAAGGACAACCTTTCCAATGTTTTATATGTGTGCTTGAAGCTGTGGGTGTGGGGATACCCTACGACACCACACTCCTTTCATCAATTTTTGCGGACGAAAATTCCTAAGGAGGGGTGAATTTAACATCCCAAAAAATTTGACTTTGAATAGTGCACCTCGGTGTGCATGTCTGACTTAGTGAAAGTAATGGATAAGTTGTGTTAGGATAGGTGTGAAAAGAAATTTAGAGGGAATAAGGATTTTCTATGGGTTTTGAATGAGTTTCAATACACCTAGTATTGGTGTATGTGCTTAACACATAAGTCTAGGTTATATATATATATATATATATATATATATATATATATATATATGTTTAGACTTAAGAGACTTTAATGCTCGTATGTGTTATGTTGAGGAGAGTAAATGAGAGAGAGAGAGTGTGAAGTAGAATTTAATGCATGAGTTTGTGTGAAGGATCGGAAAGCGAATACGATTCGAGAACTTAGACGAGAGAACGAATTTGGAGCTCAAACTGCGAAGCAAATTTTTGAAGCTCGGATCGAGGAATCGATCATTTTTTTGAAAGGTAAGATTTGTGTGTAACTTGTGTAAGGATTAATTTGGTAGCTTAATTATAGTTATGGGTCAAGAACTGGAAGAGGAAAAGAAAAATTTTGAAGAGAAATGGAGTTAAGAGGTGCAAACCCGAAATGGGTGAAATCTGTGCAAAACCAATCGATCGAACCTAAAACAAGCCGGTCAATTTTTGACAAGATAAGGCCTTACGTGATTCCGACCGGTCGAGTGAAAATCAACCGGTCAATTTGGAAAACCGACCGATCGAAAGTAGCATCGACCGGTCGATTTGGAAAAATAGTGAGTGTGTAAAATCGGTTTTTCAAAAACCGACCAGTCAAAGTGAGATCGATTGATTGGTTTGGGTCTAAATGATGTGTTTAAAAGGTGGGTTTTTTGAAGGAAAACTGACCGGTCGAACTCGATTCGACCGATCGACTTTGAAAAATGACCGATCAATTTTGAGAATCGACCGATCGATTTAGACAGTTTTAGGGTTTTATTTTGTGTGCAACCGTGGATTTTTGACTATCTCGTCGCAACGATATGCTTGTTATGAATATTTAGAGTCGCCACCCAGAGCTTTTGGTGTCCCAGGAAACCCAAATCAAATTTAAAGATCATCGAAGTGCCAAAAATTGACTCTAAATCTGGTCTACGCCAAAGGCTCTTGGGTAGGGGCTTCGGTTATCGATTGGGAAGGTGTTAGACACCCAATCAACCCGCTTAATGCGGTCTCTACTTATGGACAAAATAAAAATAATATAAAAGAAATAAAAATGCCTTCCTTTTACCCAAAGGGACTTAAAATCCTATTTGTGCCCCTCCGTTCCTACCGAAAATTCGGCGGCGTAACGGCACAAATGAGAGGATGGAGGAAGAACCAAGAAGGTAGAGGAGTAGAGGGGAGAGCCGGAGCTCTCGGGCCCTTGTTGCACCGCTGTGGAGCCCTGTGTTGGCTTACTGCGGTGAGCTTTTGATGGCTTGTATAGCTTGATGATGGATTCTAACACCTAGGGTGGATAGTTAAGAGGTAGAGAAGGGAGGCTAGGGGTAGCACACACCTAAACTAAAGCTTTTTGATGAAAGGCTAAGGTTTTAAAGTTCTAGAATTTGTATGTAAAATGGTGCACTAGGGGAGAGAGAGAGAAGGGATTCCTTAATCTCTAATTTGCAAAAAAATTTAAGCCTTTGTAAAGGGAGGGGTGCCTCTCTATTTATAGGAAAAAGAGAGGTTAGGAGGGTGTTTAGAGGCTAGCTTAGATTAGCAATTAGGTAATCTAGCCATCTAAGGTTTCTTAGGGTTTTTAGAGCCTTGAAATGTGTGAAGTGATGCTCCAATGGTGGATGAAAGGGTGGGGCTTTAAACCACTTAAGGGGTTGCACATAGATAATAAATGTGTGCAATAGAACTAGCAAAACACATCCAAATGGTCAAGATGGTCAATAAGTCAAATCCCAATCTCAAATTTTGAGGCAAAAACCCACAGGTACTATTTATAAGCCTAGCGCAACTAATAGATGCGTCAGACATATGTACAGTAAATAAGTGTTGCACAGTGGTTTGGGAAGTTGGATGCCCGTGGGGGGACCCACACATAACTAGTGCAACTATTAGTTGAGCCAAACCATTACTAGGGAGAAATGGCTTGGCGCAAGTAATCCTTGCGCCAAATCCCAAAGGGGAATTCCACATAATTACAATTCTACCCCTGAGCTTCGGAATGCCGTAACTTCTTACGTACAGCTCCGATTAGGGTGATCCTTGGCTCGTTGGAAAGCTAAGGACTTCTACTTTTCAATGATATGAGATTTGATTATAGTAGAAGGTCATAACTAGTCTCAGTGCACAACTCTTTATCCATTGCTCGAGAAAGCTAGGTTTACGTTCGAAATAGTTTCTAAGGGTCGGGATGGGTTTCTGAGGGTTCAGAAAGGTTCCTAAGGGATCTAGGTGATTCCTAAGGGTTTGGAATGGCTCCTAAGGTTTCAAAAAGGTTCTTAAGGGTCCATACATGGCATTAAAATCTTAGAGATGCACCTCTCTCGAAGTGTGTCTTGATCGGGCCTTGGGCCAAATTTGGGTGTCTACAGATGCCTCCTCTTTGGTATCCAATCACTAATGATCAAATGTCAAAGAAAAGAGACATCCAACGAGGCCCAAGGCATTATTGATAGGTCCACTACATTCGTAACGAACTTTAAACATTAGATAGGTAATATGGTGAGAAAACGAAAGCCCTGTATGTCGAGAAAAATGGTTGTTTCTCAAGGTAATCAGTCTCCAAGCGCTTAGCGACATTACTGGGCATAACCGAGGTGGAATGAGTTGCGAAAGCTTAATAGCTAGGAAAAATGATCGCTTCTCAAGATGGTTTGAAGGAGTTTGATACTCAAGAATCATTCTAAATACAACAACTTCGTAAGTAAGGAGGGTGATCGACTCACATTCAAAGATAGGCGCAAAGCAAGTATGCAAGGCTCCACAGTTTTTGTCCAATCATATGAGGCATTGACCACCTCATCTGACTGGTCACAAGTGCCCCTACTTGAACCAGGGTTTGAGGTTGTTGGGCGAACCCATTGATCCCGAAGTTTATTTATCATAACTATTTGAGCGGAGCGAATAGATGTCGCGACGCTTTTTGAGAGTACATGCTATCTTTTGATAATGTGCCCCAGATCAACATGACCTAGAGCATCCAACCTCAAATAACACCGAATAGATCTGGCCAAAATCAAGTGCTTACCGAAGGAGACATCCAATCCTGGTCTTTGCCGACAATGATCTTACAAATCATTTAACTATGCATAAACATGCACCCATTAGGGGCGCTAAGCAATAAAGGCGATAGAAGTCCTTACCCAGATCTCGTCTAGGTATAATTTACAGGAACAAATGACCATCCTACTGATACCTAGACGCATGGCGTACACTCTACAGGGATACAGTGCCAATACAGGTTTTAAACCTGCAAAAATAAAGGAAATGAAGCCTTCTACATGCATGTTTGTACATAGTTTGATTGATATGTAGTTGCATTTTCAACATGTTGGTCTCAACAAACGATTGACCCTTTTCTGAGGAATCTGAAGCTTAGGGCACTAAAGTTCACATGGATCCAAAGATAGAGCGTTAGATCAAAGATTTAGCAATGGAATCATCTTGATCGAAATATTAACCGTTTGATTGGGATTGATGTCGTTGCTCCTACTTTGAAGTAGGATCTAAAAATCCAAGCTGAACCTTAGACTTAAGACATTGATATAGCATAGCCGCATTGCTGATAAAATATTGACATTTTACCATATTTGAAACACACATGTGCGTAGTTGTGTCCAATCATATGAAGCAAAGACCGCCTCATTTAACTGGTCACGGGTGCCCCTACTTGAAGCAGGGTTCAAGGTCTCTGGGAAAACCCATTAGTCTTGACGTTTATTTAGCACAACTACCCAAGCTGAGCGAATAGATTTCGCAACGCTTTTTGGGAGTACGTGCTATTTTTCCAAAACACACATTTTTTGTTATTTTATGTGAGATTTTTTTTTTTAATTTGTATGTTTATCATTTTATGTGATTTTTTTTTTTTTTTCTAAGATTTTGGGTTATCATTTTATGTGATTTTTTTTGTTTTTTTTAGATTTTAAGTTATCATTTCATGTGATTCTATCACTTTGTCACTTCTATTATTTTATGCGAATTATTTTTGGGATTTTCTTTATCTCTTTTTTTTTGTGGGTTTTTTGGATTTTTAAGTTATCATTTTACGTGATTTTTTTGGTTTTCTTAAAGCTATCATTTTATGTAACTTATTTTTTGCTTTTTATGATTTTTTCATCATTTTTTTGACTTTTTTCATGTTTTTCAATGTAGAATCAAGATGCTTATTGATCTTGATCCATTTTATTCTAACACCGCTTCCTGGGTAAGCCGAATGTGGATTGACATACCATTCGGGAGTACGTGCATCTGCCAGGAGTAACAGAACAAAGAGAGGGGCTATCAGGCTATGCATGTGACCTGCACCGGGCCAAAACCCAGCCCATAAGTGACCTGGCGCAACTATTAGTTGCACCAAGCCAACTGAGGGCCCAAAATAGCCTAGCGTAACTTATAGTTGCACCAAGCCTGGCTAGGGGTTGGAATTTAAAGTGCTCGAGTTCGGACAGCAAGGGTGTATTTTTGAAAAGTTTTTCTCCCCATCTCTTCAAACTGAAAATCAGCCTCCCCTAGGGTTCCTTTACATCGCCTCTACGTGTGCCTCATTGTCAGCATTTGCTTCCGCCGATTGATCGCCCGCTTCGCGCTAGATCAAAGACCATTTTTTCTTCAAAGGTAACCATTTAAAACCCATTTTATTTTATTTTTCTTGATTTTTCTTGCAAATGTGATAATGATCTTGCATTTTTAGATGGTGAATGGTTTATTTTCATTGTAAGCATGTTTACTGATGATGTGTTGATGATATTTCATGGATGATGCCCTATTTTTGTTGTTTTATGGGTTTTTATTAATACATAATATATATTTTTCTTGTTATTTTTATATGTGCATATTAAAAGGACTCTATTTTAGGTTTTTGATTTTTGTTTTCATTTTTGAATATAAAGCAAGGATTTTTGGTCTTTGTATTTGGAAAAATAACTAATGAAAGAGGATTTTTGGTCTCTATTTTTTTGAAAATTAATTAAGGAAAATGATTTTTGATTTCAATTTTTTGAAAACTAATTAAGGAAAAGGATTTTATTTTTGGTTTTTGTTGTTTTTCTTTTGAAAACTAACTAAGGAATCGATTTCTTTTGTTGTTGGTTTTTGATTTTATGGACATAAAAGAAGGGATTTTTTTTGTTTGATTTGTTGTTTTGCAAACATAAAGGAATGATTTTTTTTTATTTTTTATTTTGATTATGGAAGTATAAAGAAAAAATAAAATTTTGTTGTTTTTTTTTTTTTTATTTGGCTTGTTGTTGTTGCTTTTTCTTTCTTTTTTTTGGTCTTTACTAACATAAAGAAAATAAATTATTTTGTTTAATTCTATGAAAGGAAGTTGGTGTTTTTAATTTTTCTTTATTTTTGAAGGCAAAAGGAAAAGGGATTTTTTGTATATATATATATATATATATATATTTGAAAAAAATAAAAATAAATAAAAAAAGAGGAGAGCATACTTACCTTCCCTTAGCTTATAACAAAAAATGGTTCTTTATCACTAATCTACTATGATATGATTGCTCGCTTTTGCTTCAAAATGTCTGGTGATGAAGAATATGTGCCTGAGGAGGGTCATGAGGAGGGGCGTGACGTGGTTTATGGTCCCCGAGGGAGCAATTCTTTGTGGTAGAACGCCAGGCAGGTCCATGGCTTGAGATGCAGGGCAAGGCCGCCCGAGTTGGCCTTCTCTTCTGGCAATATATCCACATCTCCAACTTTGGTATAGTGGGCAACGTAAAAGATAAGTTTAGTTCTTTTTTTGTGAGATTTTTCTTTATTCTCATGACCTGATGCATCTTTCTCTTTTGACGCAAGGCTTGCCCCATATCGTATTCCGAGGGGGCTGGCTGGACTTCCATGAATTTTATCACTACTTCCCCCCCTGTGGTGAACTATTTGCTTGAGTAGGCGGGCTTCGAAGAGGTCCTGTCATGCCCCCTATGAGAGCTGATGCCGCATATTTGAGAGCCTTGATAGAGAGGTTTCGCCCAGAGACCATGTCATTCCACATGGCCTACGCTGAGATGACCTTGACGCTCGTGGATTGGGCGATGATTACCGGTATCAAGGTAGGGGGCGTTCTGATCGCCAACCTTGCAGTGCCTAGCAAAGATGATATTGTCAGATTGATGGGGAATTACCCCCCTCGTGAAAGTTTGCATGGTACTGAGGTCAAGATAACCTGGCTGTCTGAGCTCTATGGGCGAAATGAGTTGGTAGATCTGGGCCAACCAGATGTGGAGCCTTACATTGAGCTCGAGCAGGCGATCATCTTGGCCTGTATCACGCTTCTACTCCTGTTGGGTAAAATCATCTTTACAAATGCAAGCGACGGACGAGTCAGCTTGGCACTGCTGAGCATCATGGATAACTGGCTCGACATCCACAGATACGATTGGGGCGGGGGGCCGGATATGTGATGCTGATGGATGGCATAGCCCGAGTATCTACTGGAGATGCCAAGTCCGTCATTGGTTTTTGGCCGGCTCTGAAGGTAATCTCTAACTCTTTTGCTTTTATCAATTTATTTGGATGGTCATTGCATGCTACTGACTTATCATTTGTGTACTGCTCGCCTTAGGCATGGGGGTACTTTCACTTTCAGCCCGGACGCTTGCTTCTCCACTCTGAGGTGTACACCAACCCTCTCCTAAGCACTTGGAACAAGTTTCGGCGCCATGATGTGGGCATGAAGCATATAGAGATGGGCCTGAGGTCCCAAATTGATCTGATGATCCCCGAGCAGGTAAGGCCTTTTCTCCTTTGTTTATTTCAGTTCGGAAATTCTCCCTTATTATTATGTTGCAATTTTGACTGATTGGCCACCTCTTGACTTGGACAGATCATTTATGACCCGTACCTTAGCTCTGTTTTCTGGGCCGAGCTGCTGTAGGTTCATCGCGCCTTTTTAACAACCGTCCCGTCGTCTTCTTCTATGGGGCGTGGGCCAGGGCCTACTATCTGGGGGAGCAGGTAGTTCATCAGTCCTAGGGCTACCCTACCCTACCCATGGATCCTCCTATAGATGTTTTGGACCCTGTAGGTAGTATTGAGGAGCTCACTGCGGCCTTCCTCCATAATGGGATCCCCATTAATGCCCTTCTCATGCCCGGGGACTATTGGCTATAGTATGAGTCTCTGCCGTATCGGTTTATTCTACCGCGCTTTATCCCCAGCATTAATTTCCTTACTTTCGGTGGCCCGCACACCAAGGTAATTCTCCCTTCTCTTTTAGATTAGTCCCTCTCCGGTTTCAATTCAGCTTTTGTTCCAACCAAGCGAATCTCTATTTTGTTCACAGTTTGTCCCAGGGGATGACTCAGATGATGAAGGTGGGGCGACATCGGGTACTGCGGATGCTTCAGAGGTGGGTCCCTCAGATGTTGGTCCTTCCGGTGTGGGTTCTTCAGGTGTTGGTCCGTCGGGTTCTTCTCATGTGGGTGCCCTCGGTGGTGCTCCTGTCGTGGTCCATGGAACCTTCAGGCGCCTTGACGATAGCTTTCTCTTGGGTCTATGTGCTGACGTAGACAGGCAAGCACGCCTCTCAACTGAAGCGGTTCGGGCCCCTCCTCCTGAGGTGGTTCCGGGGGTAAGACACTTTTGATCATTCCTTCTTAGTTCTGGCTCTTTTGATAAATACCCGTGTTTGCTAACAATCCCTGAAAATGACAGCTTTCCCTTCTGAATGTAGAATTTTGAGTCAGCCATGGACCAAGCCGCGAATTATCGTAACATCGCAGAGCTTCGGGACGTGGAGTTGCTGAGTATCTTGTTGCTCAATCCTTCTCACTATTTTTCCATCCTTGTCTTTCAATTCGTTCCTGATTTGTGACCTTGGCTATGATTTACAGCGCGCACGTGAAAAGGAATCGCGCTCTCTACTTAGCCGGTTTTCATAGGCATGGTCTCGAGTAGGAGATCTGTGGACCTTCCAAAGCTCCTCGCGCCGGTGGAAGAAATCGAAGGGCGCCAACAAGGACTAGGCCTAGTTCTTGCATTTTGAACAACTTAAACATTTTGGGATAATTTTTATTGGGATTCGAAAATTTGTAACGGATAATTGTGGCACTCTTTGGATAATTTCTGCTTGGCAATGTTTAGTGCACTTTCTTTGATCACATGCTATGTTTCCCTTGCACTATATCTGATTGCTTGTAGGATGGTTTGAATGATTGCTTGTAAAAATGGCCATTTGAGGTCGCCTGCCTCTATGTGGGTTTTTCCTGCACAAAAGTTAGATGATTTTAATGTTAATTGCACTTTGATTTTCATGTTTGTGAATGTCGTCAAAGTATAAAATAGGTGAACAGGCAAACTGGCTAAGGGTGCCATCAAAGGCACACAAAAATCCCCTAAAAAGCTCACAAAATGGCATAGAAGGGGGCCAGATTGGCCTGGCGTAACTATTACATGCACTAGGCTAATCCTGGGGGGAATATGCACTAACACAACTATTAATTGTGCCAAGTTTAGACAGGGGGGACAGTGGGCCCTTTATATGCCCGAGAAAGACTGTTTTCTCTCTCTTTTCTCTTTGACTTAGCTTTTTCAGCAGATTTTTCCTCTCCTTGCTTTCCCAAGGGTGGGTCCATTGACTTACATTGAATTTTCTATTTTGAAAGATCATTGTACGTCTATGGATCCGCTTTCCCCTCTGTTATTCACTGAAAAGTACCACTTTTCAGCTCTTAACTTAGCCTTTGCTGGGCCTTGAAGCAAACTAATAATCATTTATTAAGTGTGTTTTGTAGTTAGTAATAAAATGTGCAGCTTAATATAAACTCCTTACTTTTTAGCCCAAAAGAGAGAGAGAATACACTCAAAGATGACAGCTGAGAAAATGCCTAATGGAACACCTTGGTAGTGCTCACCATGCTAACTCATTGTTGCTGATCACCACTGACCAAAGTCTAACAGATGAATGAAGTTAGCTGAGAAGGGAGGAGACTGCGACAGCAGCAAGTGCAATGCACCAGAGCAGTAAAAGATAGACCTCGTAGAGTTGAGGAACTTCCTCGCGAAGCTAAAGATGCAGTGGAAGAGGCCCTCGTGCAGATACGCTGCGCAGTCAGAAGGACAGCTGAAATGACCTCACGAAGATCTCACAGGTTAAAGTCTCCAAAATCCGTGGTCGCAAAGCTCTCGCGGAGATCAAGCCTCAAAGCAGCTGCGCAAAGAACACAACAAGTCCATATGTACACTGAACAAAATGTCACCTCACGGAGTTCTCGCGTAGCCCTGGAAGAGAGAGACGCCCAGAATTCTCTTCGCACAGATCTCGTGCACTCTAAAGCCTTACCATTGACTATGCGAGAGCAGGAGAATAACTGTGCGAGTACTTAGCGAGAGAAAGCTTCTGAAGCTCAACTGAGCGAGAAATCCTGACGCTCTAAATCATCTCTGCGACAGCATTGCAGCGCCAGCGAACTGCGTGATCAAATGAATAGCTAACGCACGAGCAAGCACTTCCCACCAGCCAAAGGCAACTCCGTGAAGGCAAAGCAGCTACGTGAATGAACTAAAAGCAGAAACCAGCCCCACGAAGCTCGGGCTCTCCACTTCTCAGTTTTAACTCAAGGACCTTTTGGGAATTTCCCAAGGCTGGGGCACACTTCTTGAGGCACGGATTTTGAAGTACATATCTCCAAGCATCCAAAGGTTAAAAGAGTGCCACGTCTGCTAGAAAAATTAGGGTTAATCTCCTTAGAGCCAAGGCCATTTTGACAGAGTATATAAGTTGTACTTAGAGTTTATTATTTTCATCTTTCCTTCATCCTCTGTCGGCTACGAGCTCCAGCAAGCTAGGGTTAGGGTTTGATCATCCCTTTTTCTTATTTTTCTTCTCTCTTAGCCCAGACTTGCTAGCTTACCCCCCTGTAAGAAGCTACGTTTAGTTTTATTTTAGTTTGTAATAAGTTTTTGGTATACATTGAGATTGTGGGTGAGCAGTTGTGTACTGGCTACAGCCTGGATACAGTTCATTGTAAGTTTTGTGTTCATCAATGGATTGCAGTTTTAATGCCTAATTGAATCTAAAGATCTTATGATTTCTTTTGATGTCTATAGGATCCATGTATTTGGGACTAGCCCATTCAGTTTCTAGTAGATATATTATTTATTATCTGATTTCTTGATAGCCCCATAGAAAGCAATGCTAGATCTGTAGTGAGATCCAGGGAGCTTGGAGGTCTGTGGACCATGGTGGTTGCAACAGTTTTCATGTTCTTTCTCAGGAATCTGTGGTATGGACAGACCAATGGGACATCCTGTGTCCATTCAAGTGGACAAAGTATAGCCCTAAGGTTTTGTCCATTCACATTTTGAGAAGGATTTTTCTCTCCTGTACATGAGCTTCTAGAGCCTTGTGAGGAGGTTTGTACAGGAACTAGCTCCCCTTTATTTTACCTAGCCGACATCAGATGTTAGATCTGAACTCTTTGTAGTAGTTACAGTTTGAGGCTGAGTCATTGCAAGCTGTTTGTAGTAATAACAAACTGAATCTAAAGCCTTATTCAACCTGTTGCATGGTCCTTTTTGTGGGCACTAGTGAGCAGTTGGCCTTAGCAAAGCACTTAGAATCTTATGGGTTGAAATACCTATGGATGTTAGTCAGGTCTGTGCACAGATCTGGGGAGCTTGTAGCACTGGCATTACATAGTTCTACACTAGTATTCATGGCTTGATCTGGCGCAGTGATTGGGGGAATGATCAGTCCACTCCTCTGGGTTAGATTGTTAATGCCTATTTTAACTAATGGGATGTGACAGACTCTATCGGATACCTTGTGACCATTAGAGTGGACAGAGTATAGCCCTAAGAGCGCCCCAAATGGCATGGGTTAAACCGGATATTTTTACCTTGTTGAGGCTTTTAATAATATTTCAGCAAGGAACACTGCAGAGACAGACTAAATATGAGTTACATCACTGCTTTAACTCTAGCTTAATCTGCTTACTTCTCATAATTTTTATATTTTATTTTGGCACACACTACCACCATCTTCCTCTTAATCCTTTCTTTAGGATAGGGCTACATTTTATTTCTTTATTTTTAGAATTAATTTAGTGTAGTTGTGACACCCAACTCCCTTTCTTTAGGATTGTCAGATCTGTAGCCAGATCTGGAGGTCTACTATTATAGCCCATTTTGGGTTCTTGATCAATTTCTCTGTGGGACAAACTCGTACTTATCAAAATTTGCTACAATTGACCCTGTATCTTGCAGGACTGTGTGTGTTTTAGACTAACTGTAGTGACCCATCTCCACATCTCCGCTCTGGATTTATTCTCTCCAGTAGGCTAGGGTTAGGGTTTGATCATCTCTTTTTCTTATTTTCCTTCTCTCTTAGCCCAACACTTGCTGGCTAACCCCCCTATAAGCAGTTAGGCTTAGTTTTATTTTAGTTTGTAATAGGTTTTTGGTCTACATTGGAATTGTGGATGAGTAGTTGTGTACAGGCTACAGCCTGGAGACAGTTCATTGTAAGTTTTATGTTCATCAATGGATTGCCGTTTTAATGCATAATTGAATCTAAAGATTTTATGGTTTCTTTAGATGTCTATAGGATCCATGTATTTGGGACTAGCCCATCTAGTTACTAGTAGATCTATGGTTTCTTTAGATGTCTATAGGATCCATGTATTTGGGACTAGCCCATGGAAAGCAATGCTGGATCTATAGTGAGATCCAGGGAGCTCGGAGGCCTGTGGACCATCGTGGTTGTAGCAGTTTTCATGTTCTTTCTCAGGCCTCTGTGGTATGGACAGACCAATAGGATACCCTGTGGCCGTTCAAGTGGATAGAGTATAGCCCTAAGGTTGTGTCCATTCACATGTTTGAGAAGGATTCTTCTCCCCTGCACAAGAGCTTCTAGAGCCTTGTGAGGAGGTTTGTACAGGAACTGGCTCCCCTCTGTTTTACTTAGCCGACATCAGATGTTAGATCTAATCTCTTTGTAGTAATTGTAGCTTAAGGCTGAGTCATTGCAGGTAATTTATAGTAATGACCAGCTGAATCTAAAACCTTATTCAACCTGTTGCATGGTCCTTTTTGTAGGCACTAGTGAGCAATTGGCCTTAGCAAAGCACTTAGGATCTTATGGGTTGAAATACCTATGGATGTCAGGCAGGTCTGTGCACAGATCTGGGGAGCTTGTAGCACTGGCATTACATAGTGCTAGTATTCATGGCTTGATTTGGCCCAATGGCTGGGGGAATGATCAGTCCACTCCTCTAGGTTAGATTGGCAATGCCTGTTTTAACCTATGGGATTTGACAGACTCTATCAGATACCCTGTGGCCATTAGAGTGGACAAAGTATAGCCTTAAGAGCGCCCCAAATGGCATGGGTTAAATCGGGTATTTTTACCTTGTTGAGGCTTTTAATAGCATCTCAGCAAGGAACATTGCAGAGACAGACTAAATCTGAGTTACATCACTGCTTTAACTCTAGCTTAACCTGCTTACTTCTCATAATTTTTATATTTCATTTTGGCACACACTACCACTATCTTCCTCTTAACCCTTTCATTAGGATAGGGCTACAATTTATTTCTATGTTTTTAGGATTAATTTAGTGTAGTCGTGACACCCAACTCCCTTTCTTTAGGATTGTCAGATCTGTAGCCAGATCTGGAGGTCTACTATTATAGCCCATTTTAGATTCTTGATCAATTTCTCTGTGGGACAAACTCTTATCAAAACATGCTACAATGGACCATGTATCTTGCAGGACTGTGTGTTTTAGACCTACTGTAATGACCCATCTCCACAACTATTAGTTGAGCCAGGTTTAGACAGGGGGGACAGTGGGCCCTTTATATGCCCGAGAAAGACTATTTTCTCTCTCTTTCTCTTTGACTTAGCTTTTGCAGCATATTTTTCCTCTCCTTGCTTTACCAAGGGTGGGTCCATCGACATATATTGAATTTTATATTTTGAAAGATCTTTGTACATCTATGGGCCCGCTTTCCCCTCCCTTACATGGAGGGCTCGGAACCAATTTACTCCTTCCATTGGGCTTGGGACCCAATTTTCTAAAAAGTTGGCTTGGGAGCTTGAATGAGAGCGAGCTCGTTGATCTGGAGTGGCTTGGGCTATCCCGTCTTCCCTTCTTTCTTGAGGTTCCTCCACGGTGGGACCTACTTCATGCGGCAGCCTCGTTTTGGGATACAAATGCCCATGTGTTCCATTTTGGGAAGCGGGAGCTAACTCCCACCTTTGAAGAGTTATCTAATTTGTCCAGTTTGAAGCACCACAAAGGCCTCACAAGAGTCACACCGAAGCCGGGTTATTCTAAGACCGTTCACCTTGCCCTAGTTTTGAAGAAATTTGAGTATGAGAAAAGTCTCATTGAGGGGCCCACAAGGTGTTCGATCAAATTCCTCAAAGAACTTTTTGGTGACAAAAGTGTTTGAAAATTGTCGGTTAGGAATGTCTTCAATGTGAAAGCCTTTGCTCTCAGTCTCATCTCGAAAGTCTTTTTCTTCACTGGGAGAGAGAGCTTCTCTTTGGCTCTCTGCGACGTTTTGACCAAGTTGGTAGAGGGTCGATCAATGATGCACTTGGTCCTTGCCGAACTAATATCGATGCCTTGATGCATTCACTCTAGGCAAGGTGGAGAGCCTCAGGGGATGTCCTTTGCTGCTCCAAGTCTGGTTAGGTGAGCATCTCGCTATCTTGGAACCCATGCCACGCTTTTACATCGCTCGAGGTGAGGCGGTTCGATGCTTTCTGGGTAGGTGTCACTTGATTTCGTAGGAAAATTTGTCAACTTTGAAGCTTTGGGTGATCGATGCGGAGCTAATATGGAAACTTCCTTGGTTGGATCAGACCTTCCCAGTAGTTCATTACAGAGACCATGAGGGCATCACCCTCCTAGGATTGACTGGCAGCACCTTCTACTTCCCATTCTGGGTGTTGTGTTAGTTTGACTGCTCTCAGCAGGTGCCTTACGAGGTAAAACCCCCTATGTGACTTGATACTTTCTAGGGGGTCCTCTGGGGACGTGGATCAGATTGATGTTCTTTGGGAGACGCATCCATTGACGTTGATGTGTGATATGGAGCAAGGAGATTCAGTTCAGTCTTCCCCTGAGTACGAGGCTTGACTATCGGGTGAGCAGCCTGCTACTGATCATCTAGATCAGGCAGAGAGTATTGATATGGGAGGCCCTTGGCATAAGAAAGAGATGACACTTTGAGCTCGCATCGAGCTGCTGATTGATGAGAAGAGGGTCCCGCAAGAGCTTTTGGCCCAAGAGAAAGTTGGAGCAGAGGTAGCAGAGACCAGAGCTGGCATAGATGAGAGTGAGGTCCTTCGTCTGGAAGGATCCTTGAATGTTGCTCAAGGAGCTACTGATACTTCTCGAAAGAGGTACAAGAGCTTGCATGGTCGTTGGTTGGCTGAGCGGAATGTCCGGGAGGATGGTTTTCGCGCTAAGATTAGTACCTTGAAGTGCGAGTTGGGCCCGTTGATTCCCTCCTACACATATATCTTTTTGCATAGATCAGATTCACAGAAAAAGGGCGTAAGAAACCCCTTTACGGATACACATTTTTTGGTATACATATTTTCTTTATGTTTTTATTTTTCTGCTTTTGTAAAAAAGAAAGAAAGAAAGCTAGACATCACACCGACTACTTTTTGGGATATGGTGTAAGCGGTACAGTTGTAAATGGAAAAGGAAAATCTATTATATTTACAAAGATTTCTCTTTTTTTTTGTTCTTTTTGATTGATTGGTCCCTTTTTGGAATGTACACAGCCTTGGCATGGAAATGGAAAAGGGAAATTGTTATCTTTAACAAAAAGGGCTTCCTCGCCTAGGTGTACGAAGTGTGCATGAAAGTGGAAAAGGGAAATTATTATCTTTGACAAAAAGGGCCTTCCGCCTGTCCTTTATTCTCTTTTTGTTTGGTTTGATGCCTCAATCACAGGGTGAGATCTCGGGTCCTCCTTTGAACATGGTTGAACCCCTTTTAAGTGGTCGGATCTGGGTGAGTTTCAACAGCTTTACCAAGACTGGAACGTCAATCCCTTTGGATTGATTCAAACTTTCTCCTTACCTTGGGTCATACGTTCAACGAAGTAGTTTTACAAAGACAATTCTGGTCGGGGCCCGATTTGAACTAACATGAGCAGCCCAGTCAGAAAAAGGATAATAGAGAGTAACCAAAAGGGCTCCTCAAACATCAATCTTATCCATCAATTCAATCCTTTCTTTTTCAACTTCTTTTTAATACTTTTACTCACAACGCCTAAGGTGGGTTCGTCGTGCCCATTTTTGTCCTCTTTTTACCCGTGGTGCCCTTTCGGGATTTCACCACATCCATGGGTTTAGCTCTTTATCCCAAGTGCCCTTTCGAGTTTTCACCTGGTCTGCACAAACTTGTTGTTTTTACCTGTAGCGCCCTTTCAGATTTTCACCACGTCCATCTTGCTTTAAGCTTTTATTTTTATTTTATTCTTTCTTTTTTATTTCTTTCATTTTTTTAAAAGCAACGACATAGACGTCGATTCTGTCATAGCTAGCTAGATGGGACTCCGGTGTCTTCTCACAACTCGGTTCGTGTTGACTTAACAGATACTATGACTGCTTGTGGACCTAAAATGAGGGCTTTCTTCAGGGTGTAGCTTGGCCATGGGTTAGGTTAGGATTTGAAGGTATGCTGGGCTAAAAATATTTCCTTGATATGGTTTCAGTTTTTCACAACATACTTTCTTCCTTGGGGGATTTTACTGTACATGCCCCATGATTTCCTTTATTTTATTTCAGGCAATCTATTTTTGAGGTTTTGCTTTTCCGATTTTTTTTTCTTTTTTATAGCAATTCTACTTCATCTCTCTTTTTTTTGTATATGTACACACTTTTTCTTTTGCACGGAAGGGGTTTATTGAAAGAAAGGCCCAGGCTCAATTGGGGTAGCACATGATATCTTTTTGGCTACTGTGCTTAGAATGATAGCCCCTTTTGGATGGTTCTTAAGCAGTCACATATCTGTTTCACCAATGCATACCTTGCCTTGAGAGACTAAGAGTAGAACTGTCGGACGTATCCATCATTGATGGGCTCAGGAAGATGATCTCCATCCATAGTGGCAAGGCGGATGGCATATCTCGATAGCACTTCTCTGATGACGTAAGGTCCCTCCTAGTTCGGCTTGAATTTCCCTCTCGGATCGACATGGAGGGATGGGAAGATCTTCAGTACAGTGTCTCCTACCTTTAGATCTCGACTGCGAATACGTTTATTATAAGTGCATGCAATTCTCCCCTGGTAAACTTGAGTATGACACAAGGCTAGGAGTCTTTTCTCATCTAATAAGTTTAATTGTTCAAAGCGGGATCTCTCTCTTTGCTTCGGGTAAGCTCGATTCCATGAGAATTCGAAGCGAGGGTACTTCAACCTCTACCGATAGGACGACCTCGGTTCCATACACAAGGGAGAATGGTGTTGACCTTGTAGCGGCATTAATCGACATTCTGTAGGCCCACAAAGCAAATGGCAGCATTTCACTCCAATCTCGGTAAGTGACGAACACTTTCTCGAGGATGCGGACCACTGTCTTGTTCGCAGCTTCCATGGCTCCATTAGTTTGAGGCCGATAAGGTGACGAGCGATGGTGTTTGTTAATTACTAAAAAGTACCTCTTTTCACCTCTTAACCTAGCCTTTACTGGACCTTGAAGCTCACTAATAATTCCTTTTTAGCTTGTTTTGTAGTTAGGAATAAATTGTGCAGCTTAACACAGAGTTTGTGCTTTTGGTGCTAAGAAGAGAGATTTCAAGCAAAAGATGATAGCTGAACCAAAAGTGATGGAAAACCATGGTGGTACACACCATGGTAACTATTTGTGCATGTCTTACTGACCCAGAAAGTCTAGCAGATGATAGAAGTATAGGTGAGGGTGGAGGAAGCTGCAACAGAAGCATGTGCATAGTAGCAGAGGAACCAGGGATCTATCTCACATAGCTGAGGTGTAGCCTCGCACTATTTAAGTCACTGGCAGAGCTCCCTCACGCAGCTAAGACATGCAATATGATAGAGCTCACAAAGAAATCACGTAGTTCAAATGGAGAGTTATCACATAGGAGCTCTCGCACAGCAATCGCGCACTTCAATAGAAAGCATCATATGAAGAAACACGTGGAGCTTTCATGCACTAAGCCTTCAAAAATATAGCTCCCGTAGTTCTCACAAGGATCAAGCCTTAGTGCAGTAGAGTACACTACCTCACGAGGCTAATTGGTGTGAAAAATAGTAGAAATCCTCTCGCGCAGCTCTCACACGCCTAAAAGTTCAAGTCTATACCGAGCAAGATGCAAAGGCATCTACGCGAGTACCTCGTAAATGAAGTTTTTGAAGCTCTTCTGCTCAAGCAATCAAGGTGCTGAAAGTTCTTCTGCACGAGTACATTCAATGTTGAGGCAACCGCGCGATCATCTAGAGCTCTACTACGCAAGACAGTAATATTCCACGCAAAAAATCTACCCCGCGAACACTCTGCATGCTGCAAGACAGAAGTGAAATGCAGAAGCCAGCCTCACGAAGCTCGGGCTCTCCACTTCTCAACCCTAACTCAAGGACCTTTTGGAGATTTCCTTAGCTCTAGGGCACGCACCCCAATGCATGGATTATGATGCACGCATCCAAGGGTTGAAACAGTGCCACATTTGCTTAAAAAATTAGGGTTTACTCTCCTCTTAGCCACAACATTGAGACTAAGTATATAAGCTGTGCTTGTAACTTAGAAAATTATCATTCACTTTCTCCTTCAACCTCTGTCGAATGAGTGCTCAAGCAGGCTAAGGTTAGGGTTAGGGTTAGGGTTAGGGTTTGATCACCTCTTTTTCTATTTTTTCTTCTATCTTAGCTCAGCACTTGCTGGCTAAACCTTTGGTAAGCATTTATGTGTAGTTTTATTTAAGCTTTGTAATAGTTTAGTAGACATTGGGATTCGGTGTTGAGCTGTTGTGTACAAGGCTACTGCCTTGAAAGATTTCATTGTTAATAACACCAGATCAATGGAATCTTTGTTTAAATGCTTACTCAATCTGTTATTTTCCTATTTGTCCATAGTTTTGTTCAGGTTATAGCATACATTTAGGTTTTGAACTTATTGAAAGGCCCATGGAAGCTTGAGCGTGATACCCTGGGACCATGGTGGCAGACAATAGTTCTTATGCTTTGTTTTAGTAATTGTGGGTAAGGGAGCCTCTGTGGATAACCTGTGACCATTTGAGTGGACAGACTATAGCCCTAGGGTAAACTTGCTCACGGATCTGAGATGGATTCTTCTTCTCTGCACTTGGACTTGTGGCTTGATGAGAGATTGTGCAGGAACAGACATTTCTCTGTTTTACATGACCGCCATCAGATGTTAGATTTGGCTTCCCTGTAGTGATTGCGGACTGGGAGGCTGAGTCGTTGTAGGCCTTTTGTAGCAATGATTAGCTGTGCTTCAATCCTTATTCAACCTGTTGCCAGTCCTTTGTGTGGGCATCAATGTGCCACTGGCCTGGACAATACACATAGGGCTTTATGGATTAGAACTCCTATGAACGTCAACCAAATATGTGTACAGAATTGGGGAGCTTGTAGCCTGGCAAACATAGTATCTACAATGGTATTCATGGCCTGGTTTGATCCATTGGATGAGGTTTGATCAGCTTACTCCTTTGAATTAGATTAGCAATTTCTGGCTTGATCAATGGGATTTGATAGACTCTATAGGATAGACTGTGGCCATTTGAGTGGACAGACTATAGCCTTAAGAGCACCCCAAATGGCATGGGTTAAGCTGGATACCTCCACCTTGTTGAGGTTAGTAGTAGCACTTCAGCAAGGACTTGCTGCAGAGAGAGAGCCATAAATCTGAGTTGCATAACTAAATGAACCTTTTACCTAAGCTGATTACTTCTCACCCTTTTATCCTTATTTTAATACACCATCAACCCCTTCTTTCTTAGGATAGGACTGCACTTTATTTTTTTCTTTAGATAATTTAGTGTAGGCGTGACACCCAACTCCCTTTCTTTAGGATTGCTAGATCTAGAGGCCTACTATTATAGCCCATTTTGGATTCTAGATCAACTTCTCTGTGGGACAAACTCTTACTTATCAAAACTTGCTACAATAGCCATGGATCTTGCAGGCTTAGGATTACTTTAGTTGTACTGTTTCCATCTTTTATTTTACTTTGCATTTTTTTTGTTTTTTTTATTTGTTCTCACCACATAATAAGCAATCACACAGTAAAAAACCACAACCAGTTTTTGGCACCGCTGCTGGAGATGTTGATCTTTTTAGTAGACCTGAGTTATATTATATTTTATTATATTATACTTTAGAAAATTCTTTGTAGTTGTGCCATAGTAGGACAAAAGTACTATTGATTCTTTGTAAATTTTGTAAAATTGGACAACAGCAAAAGGGAAAAGCTAGAGTTGTAATGGGAGTCTAGCTAGCTCTGTTTACACTTCTTTTACCTTGAACTTAGTCCCTTGATGTTGAATTCCTTGTAATTCATTTAGTGTAAATTTGTTTAGTTGTTATTTTAGTTTAGAATTTCAGAGGTGCTGTAAGCATTCTCCTTGCTGAGTTTGTGGGTGTATGCTTGGAAGAAGGTCCCTAAACCCCGAGTTGGAACCTTCAAACTCTGAGGTTGAAAGGATCCTCAGACCAAGAAACACCACACAAGGCCCTACTGTTGAGACTGAGCAAGCAAACATGGCTGAGAGGCAAAAAACCTTAAAGGAATACAATGCACCAGGGGAGTACACCTCTCCCTTCTGCATACAATTCCCTTCAGTGGAAGGAAACTATGAAATCAAAGCCTCCACCATCAATATGCTACCATCCTTTCATGGGCTTAGTAAGGAAGATCCTTACAAGCATATTGACCAATTTTTGGCACTTTGTACCACTTTCAATATTGTTGGCTTGGGTCCTGAGACCACTAAACGGAGATTTTTTCCTTTTTCTTAAAGGACAAAGGCAGCACATGACTCTCTAAGCTCCCAGCCAATAACATACAAACATGGAGTGACCTCCAAAGCTAATTCTTGGCTAAATTCTTTCGCATGAACAAGACCAGCCAGATGAGGACAAGTATTTTGTCATTTACTCAGTCCTCAACTGAGGATTTTTATGAAGCTTGGAAGAGATTCCAGGAGATGTTAAAACAATGCTCCCACCACTAAATTCCAATGTGGCAATTAGTGCAATTATTTTACCAAGGAATTAATCCCAAGAGCAGGGATATGGTGGATGCCTCATGTGGTGGTAGCTACCTCTACAAGACAGCTGATGAGGCTTGGGAACTGTTTGACATTATAGGGAAAAACTCCATGTAGTAGGAGTCACTGTCTGGCAATGACAGTCAAACCCCTGCTAAGTTGGTGAAAGAGTCCACCCCTAGAGGTGGAATATATGAAGTGAAGGTGCAGAGTGAGTTGGAGAAGAAGGTGGACAATTTGAGCTTGAAATTTGATAAATTGATGAATGTGATACAACCTAGACTGGTTGCACAAGTGGAGGATGCATGTCTGATATGCCAATCTCCATCACATTCACTACAGGATTGTCCATCAGCCAACCAATTCCCTAATTTTGTTATGGAGAAAGCCAATGTTGTCCAAACATTTAGGCAGCAACCTGCTGGGTACTCTTGGAGGAACCATCGGAATTTGAGGTGGAGACAAGATAATTATCCTCAACGCCAACAGCAGTAGTTGGTAGCTCCATATAGACCTCAGCACCAATTCAACCAGGGGTACCCACCTCGGCAAAAGTTTCAGTTACCTGCTCCACAGCCCAACCAGTTGGCCTTGCTCCCACAACAACCCATATCCTCTTCTTTTGAAAAGCAAATGATGGCATCCATGTAGAATTTGGGGAGCCTAGTCCAGACTGTGAACTCTCATGGGCAAAGTATTAAGAAAATTGAAGAACAACTTGGTCAAATTTGTAGTGCTTTGAACAAAAGAGAGGAGAGTAGACTGCCCAGTCATCCCTTGGCCAATCTAAAGGGACAGTACATGATTGGAGATGTATCCTCTTCCCATGTGGATGATGGTGTAGCAGGCCAAGGCAATTGAGGAGGTCACTGGCGTAACAAGGAAAGATGGTGAGTGCTAAAGAACAAAAAAAATATGTGTACCATATGTATTGATTGTGTTTTGTGTTGTGTTGTTTAGAAAATTTTCAAGTACTGATTTTAGGGTAATAATGCTTTGATTATGTGTCTGTTTTGATGTTGTTTTATTTTGTTTTGAGTGCAAGTGCATATCTGTCATCAGAATTGTGATGCTCATGACTTTTGATTTGATTGATTATCTTTGGAATTCTGAATCTGTGATGTTGTAATGTTGATAAAGGGTAACTTATCTGTCATGATGAAATAGAGTACGCATCATGGAGTGGAGCTGATGCACAATGAATTGGTGCATGATATTGTACATGCACAGGCCAGGGCATCAGCTCAGACAAAAGATAAAGTGTTGCCCTCTCGAGAGGCTTAATGGCCTATATTGCAAGCTCACGAGCCTCCTGAAGCTTTCTTACGAGGTTTTGATAAATATTTTGTACTGTGCGAGAGCTTCGCGAGCACAAGGTCATAAGCTGCAGCCTGTTGGTGAGCCCCACGAGATGTTTGAGTCTCATATTTTAATGCTCGTGAGACTCTACTACTCTAGCTGCACGAGATATGAACAACTGCTTTGCACACTTGGGCTAACACTTAACTCTGCAAAGAGTCTCGCGAGGCACTTGAAATGTTTAAATCTGTCTTCACGAGGTTCTACCTTTCTTCACGACTGAAGTTCTCACGAAGTTAGTTGTGTACTGCGCAAGGAATGCACTCTGTGAGAACTTAGCGACAGCTGCATGAAGCACGGGTTTAGCCCTATAAACTCTGCGAACTGCTCCATTTTCCTCATTCTATCTTTTTGTCCTAACTTTCTCTATGCATTTTCGAGCGATTCTTTTTCTTCTTTCTTCTATACTACCTCTTTCACTCAACTTCAGCTAGTTTCCTCATATATTTTTGCTCTCCATCACTTCCTGGTCACTTTGAGCTAAGTTTGGGGGGATTTGGACAACTGTGCAGCGTGTGAAGTGAAACCCTAGCTATCATTTGGTAAGATTTCTTGCCCTCTCTCATTTGCTTTAAGTGGAAATTAATTCTGAGCAACAGAGAGCAATTTGGGATCTATTTTATTTTTGATTGAGTGTATTACATTTACTGAGATTTTGAAACCCTAATTTGGAGAAATTTGATAGTTATGGCCATGGGTTCAAAATTCTCTGACACCTTGTCTGCTTTGGTAACTCCACCACCTGTTGGGAGCCCTGTGCCTACTCAGAAATCTGCAAGGATTACAGAGGCCCCCAGTGTGGAGACCCCTGTGGTAACTGCACCCTCTGAGGAACTCCGAATTGAGAAAACAATGAAGAAAGACAAAGGTGTGCCCTCTCCTGCCCAAAGTACCAAAAAGAAATCGGCTCCTCAGAAGAGGGCCAGAGAGCACCCACCTTCTAAAAACCCTGAGAAGTCAAAGAAGAAGCAGAAAATGGGCAAGGAAGTAGTCCCTAAGGCCCCTGCGGATGAAGAGGAAGAAGATAATGAATACCTCAGGGTCCCATCTAATTTTGTGGCAGCAATTAAGTTAGAATATGAGACAATTTTTGACAAGGCTTTCTTTGAGGAGCTATCTAAAACAGCTGCCTCCATGGAGTACCTCATAAAAGCCTCGTTGCTACCACTACTGAGGCTCCCAATGCAACTAGTTTTTCCTAGACTAGTGCAATTGTTCTACCAGAATATCATAATCAAGACTGGGGATGATGGGAGCCCAGCTTTACTGGTGTTGATAGACAAATTTGAGATGTTGTTCAATCAAGCTACCATTGCGAGGATTCTTGAGATACCAGCCAGGTATAGCCCTGAATGTGGCTTGGGTCCTCCTTTGATAACCACCATCTCAGAGATAGCCAAGGAGCTGACTGGAGGAATTACTGCATCAGGGTTATCAATAAGGAAGCGAGATCTGCATCCCCACCTCAGATTTATGGATGGGGTGCTGAGGAAAAATATTTATTACTCTGGACATGAGCAGGAGAGGAGATTTCCTATTGCTGATGAACTCTTCTCCTTTCACAAGGGCCATTACTTGGATGCTAGCAAGTTAATTTTTGAGGAGATAAACGATATTGTGGAGAAGGTGAACACCAATAAGAAACCTCATTCCCTTCCCTACTGCAGGCTTATTACAGCCTTGCTGAAGCTTAGAGGGTATCAATTTCAAATGAATGAAGAAACAATTGCCCCAAATCCCAAAAACTATGGAAAGAAGCAGTGGGGGATCAGTGGCACTCTCATGGAAAAGAGGAAAAAGAAGGCTGATGTGCCTGCAACCTCTGAGGTTGCTGCTGTTGGTGTAGCTGTGGCTCCACCCTCTGTTGCCCTCTCTTAGGCAGCCCATTCACTTGTGCCAGCCAACACCACCCCCATTTTTGCAGCAATTACCTTACCAACCACCCCTTCACCCTCCTTACCAGCCACTACTCCCTCAACCCAAGTCTCACAACCTTCAATAGTCCCCTTACCCTCAGCCCAACTCACTTTATCCTTCACCCATCACATAAGTCACACCAAGCTCACCCATCCCTACCACATCTAAAGAAGCCATACCAATTCCTCAACCACCCTCCCTTGTGCTAACAACATATAAAAAGAGGAGAAGATTAACGAAAGCACAAAAGAAACCCCTACCCACCTCTATCTCCCAAACCTTCCCCACCACTGAAACCACAACCATACCAGACCCACCCATTGACCTACCACAAGCCCAAGCCTTTGAGCTTGAGCCTCCCATTTTTGAAATCCCTCATAGCTCTTCCACTATCCCCTCTCAGCCTATTGACACTTCCATCCCTTGCGAGACTGTTATCTGTGAGCCTTTAGACTAACCCATCCCATTTTCACCTACCCATACCCAAATCCCTCTTCCAGACGAGAGATACTCAGCAATGATGTCCTCAATCATAGGAGACATCAACTATGAGTTTACTCCTCTCCCTGATTCCCCTCCCCCTCCACATTTCACACCTCCTCCGCAGTCCCCATAGGTCACAACCTTCACCCATTCACCCACCTCCCCATTTCAACCAATTCCACCCCCGACCCCTGATTTCCTACCCCATATCTTTAACCAACTACTTTCCATCCAAGCCAAAGTTTTGGCTGATACCCAAACCCAATCATCTATCACAACCAATCTACAACCCATGAAGTCCACCCTCCAAGACCAAGCCTCCATTCAAACAAGCTTACAAGCCATTCAATACAAACTGTCCATTTTAACTCATCCTTCCCAACAGCCTTGTGTCCTCCCACATTCCCCTTTGCCTACCCCACCCCAATCTACTCCTCCCTTACCCATAGCAGAAACATATGCTATTGTTACCCCCTTGGAACCTGATCCTATTACCCTTAAAGCCTCCTCCACCCAAACTGACCCTGAGGTGATAGATTCCCCAACGCCCTTACCACCCACCCCTCCACCTTTATTGGCTGGCCCCTCCTTTAGTGATGCCCAGCCCATACTACCAGCCTCTTTCAACCCTAGACCTCCTTACTACACCCTCCTTCACGCCATGAAGAACAATGCTTACATCAAGAGGGATGTGGTCAAAGGAATGGCTGACCTGAGACACTCTGTGCAGCAACCCCTCCTAAAAAAAATTAGACTTCTAGTTCTCTCATAAATTGGAAAAGTAGAAAATCAAACATGGCTGGCAAAAGATAATGATGATACAATACAATGAGGAAAAGACTAGGGCTGAGGGAATGGAGGATGTCATAAAGAAATTGTAGGCAGACTTGCGAGTGGCAGAGGACAAAGTTTTTGACTATCAAGTGACTATTGCAGCACTGCAGAAGAATCTAACTGAACATAGTGACCGAGAGTTAGCAGAAGCTATTTCCAAAACCCTGATGTCCCTCACCAGGCAACAACTCCTACACCAAAGGAACCTCCCAAGGTCAAACCTGGAATCAAATTCACCGAACCTACTTCCAAGCCTAAGCCCACTCCCAAAAAGAAAAGCACCTCGAAGCCTCGCAGCACTACCTCCAAAAGGTCACAGGCTGCGGCTGCTTTGCGACAAGCCAAGGGCAAAGGAATTCAATCCCACCTGCTGTAGTAGAGGATTCAGATGATTAGATTTGCATATATACTTAGTTAGGATATACTTTTTGTATATCCACTGCCTTTGCATTGTATACATGTTTGTTTTAGAAATACAATTTCTTTTTTATATGTCTTGTTTGCTTTACATGTCTGCTTCGTAGTTGTTAGCTTGTATTAGTTGTTTGTGTGTGTCTCGTTTCTTACTTTTATTTGCTTTATTTTAGTGTTATTTTTGTTTGTTCCCTGCTGCACATACCTTCTTCTCTTTGAACCAGTGAGGACACTGCTCCTCATAGTTTTGGGGGTGTGGCAAGGATTGCCAATGATCCATTTAACTTAAGTGCAGCAGTCTTAACTAAGTAAGGAATAAATATAATGAGTTTCACCTAAGTAATGTTAAAAGTGGAGAAATTTAAACTCTATGCAGACCTTTTTAACACTAAAATCATTTGAAAATTAATACTTCCATGAGGTAAACATCAGGAAATTTTTTACAATAATGAGTGAACCAGTGAGGAGAGAAACAGGTGAAAGCATACCCCTTTGAGTGCAATGGAAGACCATACCTAGTGAGCTTTGAGCCTATAAAATTTTGTTAGGAGTCTCTTGGTAATTTTTCTGTTCTACAGACTGACTGAATCTAGTCCTTTTCACTAGAAGTTAGACACCCCAAGTTGAAGTTGTTTGACAGTAATCATGAAACTAAGGAAAGGATCAAGGCCTTCATTTGGACAGTTTGACCCTAAAAGATCCAACCTGTAAACTATCCTTGTGCATACACCCTTTGAGCCTTAAAGCCTTATTTTTCTCCAGCAAACACCAAAGTACTTGAACCTGAACCTCTTAACTTGATTCAGCCCTACCCTCACTCTGAGAATTCAGTAGGTAAAGGAGAGGATGTTGAAGACAAGTGGGCAAAGTTTAACATTTGGTGAAAAGAGGTGAAGAGAGGTGGAGATCTATAAATAATAGTGTAGCAATTGTAGATGCTTGGCAACCATCATAAAAAAAAAAAAAAAAAAAGAGAGAGAATGAGAAGTCAAAAGAAGAACTTCATTGGAAATGTTGAGAAGAAGAGAAGAAGCTGGCCACTTTAGCTCTGAAATTTTAAAAAGAGGATAAAGATTATGCTTAAAAAAAGAAGGTGAAATTATGCTTAAAAAAAGAAGGTGAAGTGATGAATCACCTCCTACCTGTGTTTGATTCCTCAAATTTTGAATCCCTTTTTGCCCCTTTTATTCTTTACAATCATCACCAATAAGCCATATTACAACCCATGAAAATCCCTTGTTGATCCAAAGTCAAATGAACTGTCATGTGAAGATAAGGGAATATTTAATCTATGGTGAGAAGTACTTTGTGATGTTAGAAATTCGAATAGCTGCCTATGCTCATGCTTGCAAACCCATTTAGGGTATGTAACTGCTCTTGAGCTTGTGTGAAATGATACACCCTTAAATTCAGTTATGAGAGACAGCTCTGGTAAGCATTGGGTCTGAAATTTAAATCATTGGGGCATTGCTTGAACCTGAACTTTGATGTACTGGTAAGCTTAGTATTGTTATGCACATATTATTTTTCTTGGTGTCAGCTGATTGGATGTAATGAGCCTACATGCATAACTGAGGTGTTAAATTGTTTGCATATACTTCTTTGGAACTCCTCTAATTTTGACAGGGCAAGGGTGAAATGAACTGTATTTATTTTAAACTGAGTTGACCGCTATGTGCACTTTTGTTAACTATTTCATTAAGAAGTTTGTGAGCACCTTCACTAAAAACCCTCAGGAGACTTCACTCCTCCACTAGGGATCACCTAGGAGTTTCAAAGGCTTGATGCATAAGCTAAATGCATCCGTGCTCCCTACGAAAGTGGCATTTACATTCTTAGAGTAGCTTTTTATATTTTACTTTGCTCAGGGACTAGCAAAGATTAGGTTTGGGGGTGTGTTAATCACTTAAAAGTATCACTTTTGACCTCTTAACTTGGCCTTTGCTGGACCTTGAAGCTCACTAATAATTCCTTTTTATCTTATTTTATAGTTGGGAATAAATTGTGCAGCTTAACACAGAGTCTGTGCTTTTGGTGCTAAGAAGAGAGATTTCAAGCAAAAGATGATAGCTTAACCAGAAGTGATGGAACACCATAGTGGTACACACCAAAGTAACTATTTGTGCATGTCATACTGACCCTGAAAGTCTAGCAGATGATAGAAGTATAAGTGAGGGTGGAGGAAGCTATAACAAAAGCATGTGCATAGCAGCAGAGGAACTAGGGACCTATCTCGCACAGCTGAGGTGTAGCCTCTCACTATATAAGTCACTGGCAGAGGTCCCTCGTGCAGCTAAGACATGCAACATGACAGAGCTCGTGAAGAAGTCGCGCAGTTCCAATGGAGAGTTATCACAAAGTAGCTCTCGCGCACTTCAGTGGAAAGCATCATATGAAGAAACTCGAGAAGCTTCTGCGCACTAAGCCTTCAGAAATACGGCTTGCATAGTTTTCACGAGGATCAAGCCTTAGCGCAACAGAGCACACTACTTCGCGAGGCTAATTAGCACAAAAAATAACAAAAATCCTCTCACGTAGCTCTCGCACACCTAAAAGTTCAAGTCTATACCGAGCGAGATGCAAAGGCATCTGCGCGAGTACCTCGCAAATGAAGTTTCTAAAGATCTTCTATGCGAGCAATCAAGGCACTGAAAGTTCTTTTGCGTGAATACATTCAAAGCTGAGGCAACCACGTGATCATCTGGAGCTCTACTGTGCGAGATAGTAATATTCCATGCCAAAAATCTACCCCACGAACACTCTGCATACTACGCGACAGAAGTGAAATGCAGAAGCGAGCCTCGCGAAGCTCAGGCTCTCCACTTCTCAACCCTAACTTAAGGACCTTTTAGAGATTTCCTTAGCTATAGGGCACACACCCCGAGGCACAAATTATGACGCACGCATCCAAGGGTTGAAACAGTGCCACATTTACTTGAAAAATTAGGGTTTACTCTCCTCTCAGCCACAGCATTGAGACTAAGTATATAAGCTGCGCTTGTAACTTAGAAAATTATCATTCACTTTCTCCTTCAACCTCTGTCGGCTGAGTGTTCAAGTAGGCTAGGTTTGGATTAGGGTTAGGGTTTGATCACATCTTTTTCTATTTTTTCTTCTATCTTAGCTCAGCACTTGCTGGCTAAACCTTTGGTAAGCATTTATGTGTAATTTATTTAAGCTTTGTAATAGTTCAGTAGATATTGGGATTTGGTGTTGAGCTGTTGTGTACAAGGCTGCTGCCTTGAGAGATTTCATTGTTAATAACACAAGATCAACGGAATCTTTGTTTAAATGCTTACTCAATCTGTTATTTTCCTATTTGTCCCTATGTCTGTTCAGGCTATAGCATACATTTAGGTTTTGTGCTTATTGAAAGGCCCATGAAAGATTGAGTGTGATGCCCTGGGACCATGGTGGCAGACAACAATTCTTATGCTCTATTTTAGTATTTGTGGGTAAGGGAGCCTTTGTGGATAGCCTGTGACCATTTGAGTGGATAGACTATAGCCCTAGGGTAAACTTGGTCACGAATCTGAGATGGATTCTTCTTCTCTGCACTTGGACTTATGACCTAGTGAGAGATTGTGCAGGAACAGACTCTCCCCTATTTTACTTGACTGCCATCAGATATTAGATTAAGCTTCCTTGTAGTGATTGCGGACTGGGAGGCTGAGTCATTGCAGGCCTTTTGTAGCAATGATCAGCTGTGCTTCAATCCCTATTCAACCTGTTGCTAGTCCTTTGTGTGGGCATCAATGTGCCACTGGCCTTGACAATACACATAGGAGTTTATGGGTTAGAACTCCTATGAATGTCAACCAGATCTGTGTATAGAACTGGGGAGCTTATAGCCTGGCAAATATAGTGTCTACAATGGTATTCATGGCCTAGTTTGATCCATTGGATGAGGTTTGATCAGCTTACTCCTTTAGATTCGATTAGCAATTTCTTGCTTGATCAATGGGATTTGACAGGCTCTATAGGATAGACTGTGGCCATTTGAATGGACAGACTATAGCCTTAAGAGCACCCCAAATGGCATGGGTTAAGTTGGATACTTCCACCTTGTTGAGGTTAGTAGTAGCACTTTAGCAAGGACTTGCTGCAGAGAGAGAGCCCTAAGTCTGAGTTGCATAACTAAATGAACCTTTTACCTAAGCTGATTACTTCTCACCCTTTTATCCTTATTTTAATACACCATCATCCCCTTCTTTCTAACCCTTTCTTAGGATAAGACTGCACTTTATTTCTTTCTTTAGATAATTTAGTGTAGGCGTGACACCCAACTCCCTTTCTTTAGGATTGCCAGATCTGGAAGCCTACTATTATAGCCCATTTTGGATTCTAGATCAACTTCTTTGTGGGGCAAACTCTTACTTATCAAAACTTGCTACAATAGCCCTTGATCTTGCAGGCTTAAGATTACTCTAGTTGTGTTATTTCCATCTTTTATTTTACTTTGCATTTTTTATTTTTTTTATTTGTTCTCACCACACAATAAGCAAGCATACAGTAATAAACTACAACAGTGTTTGATCTTGTATTACTTATAGAAGGCGTGGATGCGCTTATTTGCAAAGTTGGTGCCATTATCTGTGATGATATCCTTGGGCACTCCAAATTGGCACACAATATTGTTCTTGAGAAACTTCTCAACGTGATTGGCCGTGATGTTGGCATATGATGCTGCTTCTATCCACTTAGTAAAGTACTCAATGGCGGCAAGGATGAACCTATGTCTATTTGATAATTTTGGATTAATTATCCCGACGACGTCAAGGCCCTAGGTAGAAAATGGCCAAGGAGTGGTCATGCAGTGAAGATCGATGACAGGAGCATATATCAGGCTGGAGTGTTCCTGACACTTGTAGTATTTCTGAACATGTTTGCAGCAATCTGATTCTATAGTGGTCCAAAAGTATCCCTGCTATAAAATTTTCTTAGCGAGTATGTGATCACTGACGTGGGCTCTGCATACTCTGTCGTGGATCTCCTTCATGATGTTGATCGCCTCACCCTCTGTAAAGCCGCTAAGTAAAATGTTATTGTACGATCGCTTGTAAAGGCACTCCCCGCAGGTCCGTCTTGTACAATCGCTTGTAGCATTTCTAAATGTTGAATGGTTCGCCGGTCAGTCTTGGACATACCCTCAGGAAAAATTAAAGTCTCGAGGAAATTCTTGATATCTGGGAACCAAGGTGGCTCATCATCAGGCTTTGTAGGTTCCTCAATCTGGAGGCAGAAGGTCGGCTCATTCCTTTGCTTGATCATGATCGGCTTTATCTCAGCACCATATGGGATTTCTATCATTGATTCCAAAGTGGCTAATGCATCAGTAAAGTGATTCCTTATTCGGGAGACATATAAGAATGTCACGTCTTTGAAGCAAACTATCAGATCCTCGAGGTGCTCTTGGTAAGGGATAAGTTTCTTGTCTTTTATCTTCCAATCTCCATTCTTCTTGCATATGATCAACTATGAATCACCAAATACTCGGAGGTGAGTTACATTCAAATCGAGAGCCGCCTGTAAACTAGTGGCACATGCTTCATACTCAGCCATGTTTTAGTGCAAGGGAAGTTGAGCTTGATGGAAACTGGTACGTGCGATCCTTTTGGTGAAATCAGAATGGTGCCAACTCCCTGACCCGTGGCATTGGCTGCCCCGTCAAAGTGCATTACCCATGATTCTTCTGCTTCCTTAGTATCATCGTCCGCCATGAATAGGATGTCTTCATCAGGATATTCAGTTCTCAAGGGTTCATAATCTGGCAAAGGATTGTCGGCAAGATGATCGACGAGTGCCTGCTCCTTGATTGACTTCTGAGTGACGTACGAGATGTCAAACTCAAACAATAAAAGTTGCCATCATGCAGTCCGCCCAGTGAGAGCCGATTTCTCGAATAGGTATTTCAACGGGTCAATTCGAGCCAAGAGTAGAACGACTTGGGATAGTAAGTAATGGAGGAGCCTCTGAGTAGCCCATACAAGAGCTAGGCATGCTTTCTCCAGATGAGAATAACGCATCTCATAATCAGTAAACTTCTTGCTCAAATAGTAGATGGCCTGCTCTCTTCTTCCCATCTCATCATGATGCCTTAAGACACATCCCATCGAGACTTCTATCGTGGATAAATACATCAAGAGTGGTCTCCCTGGCTCAGGTGGTACCAAAACAGGTGGGTTAAGCAAGTAGCTTTTGATTTTATTGAACACTGCCTGACAATCGTCATTCCATTCAACAGGTGAGTTCTTTCGAAGTAGTTTGAAGATCGGCGTGCAGATTGGAGTTAGTTGTGCAATGAATCAACTGATATATTATATCCTGCCCAAGAACCCTCTAACCTCTTTCTCAGTAGATGGTGGCAGCACTTCGATGATTGCTTTAACTTTGATTGGGTCTACCTCGAACCCTCTCCTACTAACGATGAATCCCAATAGTTTTTTGAACATAGCACCAAATGCATACTTCTGTGGATTTAGACATAATTTGTACTTTCTCAGCCTTTCAAACAGCTTCTGGAGGTTTATCAGATGATCACTTTGCTCTGGTGACTTGGCTATCATATCATCAACATATACTTCAATTTCTCGATGCATCATGTCGTGAAACAACACAGTCATAGCTCTCTGGTACATTACACCGACATTCTTCAGCCCAAATGGCATGACCCTGTAGCAAAAGGTTCCCCAAGGAGTGATGAATGTCGTCTTCTCTCGGTCTGCCTCTGCCATCTTAATCTAATTGTATCTTGAGAATCCATCCATAAAAGAAAGCATCCCGTGCTTAGCAGTGTTATCGACCAAGATGTTGATGTGCGGCAATGGAAAATTGTCCTTCGGGCTCGCCTTGTTCAAATTTCAAAAATCGATATACATGCAGACCTTTCCATCCTTCTTCGGCACAGGCATAATATTGGCTAGCCACTACGAGTACTTAGATACCATGAGGAATCCCATGTCATACTGCTTGATGACCTCGTCCTTGACGTTCAACATCCACTCAGATCGGAGATGTCTTAGCTTCTACGACAGGCTTCATCTCAGGGTAGAGCGGCAACTCATGCTCGACCAAATCAGTGTCCAGACCAGGCATGTCCTCATACGACCAGGCAAAAATGTCTTGGTATGACCGAAGGAAGTCGATCATGCTTTTTCTTTCTTTGGGAGACAACAACGTTCTAATTTTGGTTATTCGAGGAATCTCCTCAGTTCCTAGATTGATATCTTCTGTTTCTTCGACAATGGGGTAGGGCCATGCAATGATCAAAATTTTAGTTTTTGGTTCGGTTTCGGAGGGGACCGAAACCAAAATTTTGGACCGAAATTTTGGCCGATAATTTCAATCCCATACATTTGATGACCAAAATTTCGGTCCCAAATTATCGTTTCGGTGGGGACCGAAATCAATAATTTTGGCCAAAATTTCGGTCATTTCGGCTGAAATTTTGATCCTTGGGGCCATGCTCAATGTCGGCAAACAGGTCAAGGAGCTCATTAGGGAGCTCCTCCAAAGGGATACCCTCATCCAGACTCGTTACTCCTACCCCTTCTTATACTTCTATAGGAAAGAGGTCAATTTTTACATGAGACAGGTATTTCAATTAAGGCATCTTTTTGTGGGATTTTATTTGGAATTTTAAATGACAATATTTTTGGATTTTAGATTTTTCCAATATTTTTGGGATTTTTGTTTTCTTCGGAGACAGACTCTTGGCAGTGCGAATCTGTGTATATACAAGATAATGCCTGCCAAGGGCTTATCTCACTTTTTAGAGGTTATTTTTTTGGGGAAATGAGTGTCGAATTTTAGGCCACTCCTCGCTTTCAGGGTTTGGGACAAAGATGCCTAGTTGGATACCTGAGAGGTCGCTCCTTTACCTATTTGAATGGAGGGTGCTGACTGATACGGCTCTTCGGAGTCAGCCTCAATCATGTTGATCCCCAGTTCGTCTGAGATGATGTCCTCAAATGTTAATATAGTTTTGTGGTGATTCACCATAGGGGGAGTTTGTTCAGGTACGGACCATCGTTCCTCAAAGAGGGATAACGTGGCCAGGTCTATTTCTAGGCGGGGAAGGGTGATGTGGGGATTGGTGGGGTGAACCGGTGCTATGGGCTTGTGGGGTTAATTGGGTTACCCCATTCCGGTCGATCTTTACAACCCCAACACTCACGAATGAATCTCTGATATGAGGCCTGGGATGGGGTTTTTCCTCTATGTGTATCCCCCTAGCTCTTGCAGTTTCCATTGCACAGGCTTTCTCCTTAGCCTCTCGCACTTCTTCTTCTGTGGGGTTGTAACCTAACCCAAACCTGACTTTCTGACCACCCTTAGCTGTGACCGGCTCTCTTCTGCCTTGCAGTCTGGGCAAGTCCTCTTCCTTTTTGATAGCTCCACTTTTGGAGCATGGCCATTGCCACTACCATTTCACCTCCGGTTCTTGGAATGATTCCCTCGATGGGCTCCGGAAGTACCGTCAATACCTCGTACTGTGGAGGTCGATGTCCTCAAAGGTGTGCGACACATCCAACACTTTGGGCATTTCAACGTTGTTGGTGGCTTTTTCCTTCTCACTGTGCCCTTCGCCAATGATAGTGATAATCTTATGCCCGAACGCGAACTTGAGCTTCTGATGCAGCATGGATGGGATCGCTCCAACTTCATGCAGCCACGGGCACCCTAACAGTAGATTGAACGAGGCTTAATGTCCATCACTTGAAATAATATGGAGAAGTTCATTGGCCCAATCAATAGCTCAAGGTCAACTTCTCCCATTATCTCTCTCCTCGTGTTATCAAAAACTCAGGCACTAGTTCTCGTGGGTCTCAGCATGCATGGATCTACCCCAATCTTGGTGGTAGTACTCAGTGGGCATATATTTAAAGCAGACTCATTGTCAATCAAAACCAATGGGATTATCATATTTTTGAATTCCACATTAATGTTAAGGGATTTGGAGTGACTACTCCCTTCATCCGGTAAATCGGCATCCGAAAATGAAATGGCATTTGGAGCCATGACTAGACCAATCATTTGTCCAACTTCATCTGGGCTCACCTAAAGCGAGACATGCGCATTCTTTAATACCCCCATTAAAGCTTGAAAATGGAATGGGGACATCATTAATAGATCCCATACAGTGATGTGAGCTGGAATCCTTCTCAATTGAGTCTCCAGTATATGTTCTTGACTCATTTTCTCAAAAGGATTCATCGCACTATCTTTCTTTCCCTCTGGTTGGGCTTGTGCTACTACTGGTGCTTCCGACTGTTTAGAAATCCTCCCGGATTTGATGACAAAGTCCACTGCCCCTTCTCTGTTGTCACTAGCGTTGACATCCGTCTGGTCATAACTCAGCGGGACCTGATGAGGATTGTAGGTTGGTCCCGAAATTTAAAATAGAGTAGCTGCCGGTAACTGATGCACTTGTACTGATGGCTCCGAAAGGGTGGGTAATTCTTGGTTCACCTCAATAATAGATGGTTGGTGTGCAACCATGGGATTTGTGATGATCCCGTCGCGGCGATGAGCTCGCTTGTAAAAAATATAGAGTTACCACCCGGAGCTTTCGGTGTTCCGAGAAACCTAGTTCATTTTTATGAGCACCGAAGTGCTAAAAATATGACTCTGAATCCAGTTCACACCAAAGGCTCTTGGGTAGGGGCTTCAGTTATCGATCGGGAAGGTGTTAGGCACCCGATCAACCCACTTAAAGCGGTCTCTACTAATGGCCAAAAATAAAATGAAGTAAAAGAAAAGAAAATAGCTTCCTCTTGCCCAAAAGGGCTTAGAATCCTATTTGTTCCCCTCCGTCCCTACCGAAAAGTCGACGGCGTAACGGTACAAATGGGGGGATGGAGGGAGCTAGAAAGAGATAGGAGAAGAAAGGGGAGAGCCGGAGCCCTCAGGCCCCTGTAACACCGTAGGAGAGCCTTGCGTGGCTTGCTTTGATGAGCTCTTGAAGGCTTGTATGGTGGAAAGAGGGGTTCTAACCTCTAAGGCTGGATAGCTAGAAAGTAGAGTGGAAAGGTAAATGGGTAGCATATACCTAAACTAAGGGATCTAAGGTGAAAAATATCACTCAAAAGAGGTTTTGAAATTATGGATTTTGTATGGGAAGGTGCACTAAAGGGAGAAAAATCTTCTCACTTTATGCTCTTTCTCTCTTAGGCCAAAATTCTCAACCCCTAAACCAAGGGGTGGGGGGCTCTATTTATAGGAAAAGGGTGGGTTAGGAGGCTACTTAAGAGCTAAATGGGTTTAGCAATTAGGTAATCTCATATCTAAGGATTCCTAGGGTTTTTAGAGCTTTGAGATGTGTGGAAGGGTCCTCCAATGGTGGATGATGGGGTGAGGCCTTAAACCACTTAAAGGGTTGCAAATAGGGTGCAAATGGGTGCAACAGAACTAGCAAAACACACCCCAAAGGTCGAGGTGGTCAACAAGTCAAAAACCCCAATATACAGTAAAACAGTGCCTGAAAGTTGGCTATCCGAGGTGGGGTCGATAATTAATACTAGCGCAACTATTAGTTACACTAGGCTTAAATCTTAGGAGAAGTGGCCTGGTGCAACTAATAGTTGCGCCAGGAAAAATTATCACTGGCGCAACTATTAGTTGCGCCAAATCCCTAGGGGGGCCTACTTGATTTTACTCTTTTGTCCTCCAGGTTCGGACCGCCGTATCTTTTGATGTACAATTCTGATTGGGGCGATTCTTTGACCGTTGGAAAGCTGACGCCCTCTACGTTTCAATGGTATGAGATTTGTTCATAGTATATGTCTGTAGCTAGTTTCGGTGCACCCCTCCTCATCCATAGCTTGATAGGATTCGGTTTAGGGTTCGAAATGGGTTCTAAGGGTCAGAATTGGTTTCCAAAGTTTTGAGATAGGTTCCTAAGGGATCTAGGGTGATTTTTAAGGGTTTAGGGTGATTCCTAAGGGTTCTAGGGTGGTTCCTAAGGGTTCTAGGGTGGTTCCTAAGGGTTCCATACTTGCCATCAAAAACCCAGAAGTGTGCATCCCTCGAAAGGTGTTTCGATCAGGCCTTGGGCCAAATTTGGGTGTCTACAGATGCTCCTCTTTGGTATCCGATCACTAATGATCATATGCCAAAGAAAAGAGACATCCAAAGAGGCCCAAGGCATTACTGACGGGTCTGGTGTATTCAGAATGAACTTCAAACATCGGGTGAGTAATACGGTGAGAAAATGAAAGCCCTGGGATGCCAGGCTAAATATTGGTCTCTCGAGGTAATCGGTTCCTAAGCGCTTAGCGACATTACTAGGCATAACCGAGGTGGAATGAGTTGTGAAAGCCCAATAGCTGGGGAAAATATTCGCTTCTCGAGTTGTGAAAGCCCGTTAGTCAGGAAAAACTATTGGGATTCATCGAGATGATTTGAAGGTGGTTGATGTTCGAGATTCATTCTGAATACAACAGCTTCATAAGTAAGAGGGGTGATAGACCCACATTCAAAGATAGGCGCGAAGTAAACATAAGTAAGGCTCCATAGTTTGCGTCCAATCCTATGAGGCATTTGATGGCCCCATCGGACTATTCGCGGGTTCCCCTGCTGAAAGCAGGGTTCAAAGTCTTTGGGCGAACCCATCGACCCCAAAGTTTATTTAGCATGACTATCCGAGCAGAGCGAATAGAAGTCGCAACGCTTTTTGGGAGGACGCGCCATTTTCAAAGACATGCCTTAGATTAACATGATCTAGAGCATCCAACTTCGACTACCTGGAATAGATCCAACCAATCATTGGGGTGTCTCCCTAAAGGGACATCTAATCATGGTCTCTACTGACAATGATCATAAACGTCAATTAACTAGGCCTAATCATGCACCCATCAGGGGCAATAAGCAACAACAAAGGCGATGGAAGCCCCGACCCGGACCCGCCCGAGTATAATTTACGGGGACAAACAACCATCATACAGATACCCAGACGCATAGCATACACTTTACAAGGATATCACTGCCCATACAGGTTTTAAGCCTACAAAAAATAAAAAAGGGAGATGATCCCTTCTGAATGCATGGTTGCACATAGTTTGATTGACATGTAATCTCATTTTCAACAGGTTGGTCTCAAACAATGATTGACCTTTTCTAACGGAGAATCTGAAGCTTAAGATACTTAAGTTCACATGAATCCAAAATAGAGCGCTTATCGCAAAGATTTAGCAGTGGAGTCGACTCGATCGAAACATTGACTGTTTGACCGGGACTGATACCGTTGCTCCTACCTTAAAGTAGGATCCAAAGATCTGAGGCGACCCCTAGACTTGGAACCTTAATATGGCACAACTATATTGCTGATAAAATATTGACATTTTACCTAATCGAAAACATGCAAGTGTGCGTCTCTGTGGGGAATACAAATCTGTTTTTGATTTTTCTATCATTTTATGAGACTTTTTTTTTTTGAATTTTTTTCCACTGTTATTTTATGTGATTTTTTGGAGTTTATTGTTTTATGTGTTTTTTTTGGAATTTTGAAGCTATTATTTTATGTGGATTTTTTGGAATTTTGAAGCTATTTTTTTTTATGTGGATTTTTGGAATTTTGAAGCTATTTTTTTTATGTGGAATTTTTTGAATTTTGAAGCTTTTTTTTTTTTATGTGGATTTTTGGAATTTTGAAGCTATTTTTTATGTGGATTTTTTGAAATTTTGAAGCTATTTTTTATGTGAATTTTTCTTGTGAATACTTTCGGCTTCTCTATGGGGATTCTTTGTTGAATTTTCTTTATATTTTCTCGTGTAGGACCGGGGTGCTCATTGATCTCAGTCCACTTTTATTCTAGCACAGCTCTCTTGGCAAGTCGAAGGATGATCGAAATGTCGCCTTGGGCGCGCGTGCATCTGCCGAGGCAACAGAACAAAAAAAAAAAGCGGGGGGGGGAACCAATCTTCTCATCTGGCCCGTACCAGGCCCAAGACCTGGCCTAAGTGGCTGGTGCGACTATTAGTTGTGCCAGGCCACTAGGGCCTCAAAATAGCCTGGAGCAACTAATAGTTGCGCCATGCAAGAGGTGGGCACAATTTTACCTGGCGCAACTATTAGTTGCGCCAGGCTTGGCTGGGGGAATTTAAAAAGCCCGAGTTCGAGTTGGGGGCTTTATTTCGAATCTTTCTCCCCCTCTTTTATCTTTGAAACCGAAAACCAACTCCTCCTAGGGTTCCTTTACATTGCCTCTACGCGTGCCCCATTGCCGTTGCTTTGCTTGTGTGGATCAAACGTCAGCTCACGCTAAATGAAAGACCCCATTTTCTCTGAAAAGGTAACCATTAAAATCCTTTTTTCTTGATTTTTCTTGCTTTTTCTTGCAAATATGATGATGATTTTGCATTCTTTGATGAATAATGGTTTATTTTTTCATTGTATGTATGTTTATTGATGATGTGTGGACGGTTTCTTATGATCAATGTCTTATTTTTGCTATTTTATGGATTTATTGGTGCCTAGTATATATATATATATATATATATATATATATATATATTTTTTTTTTTTTTTTAATTTGCTTGTATGGAAGGGATTTTTTTATATTATTTATTGTTTTTTGTTTCTATTTTGCAAAATAAAGCAACGGATTTTTGGCCTCTTTTTGGAACACCAATTTAGGGAAAAAGGGATTTTTGGTTTCTTTTTTTTTTATAATTTTAAGAAGAATGATTTTTGACCTCTATAGTTAAGCAAGGAAATGTGTGTTTTTTTTTTTTGGTCTTTGTGCATGTTTTTAAAAAACCAACTATGGGAAAGGTTTTTTTTTTCTTCACTTTTTTTTTTTTTTCTTTTCTTTTTTTGGTTTTTTGTTTGTTATTATTATTATTTTTTTGTTCTTTTTCTAAGGAATTGATTTTATTTTATCATTTTTTTTAGGTTTCTTGATTTTTATGGGTACAAGAGAAAGGTTTTTTTTTTAGTGTTTTGAAATGTAAGGGTTGTTTTGCTTTTCTTATTTCTTCTTTTTTTTGTTTAAATAAAGTAAAAAAAATAAAATTTGTGTTTTGATTTTTCTTTTTTGAAAGAACTTTTAAACAAGGATTTTATTTGCGTTTTGATTTTTGAAAGGACTTTTTAAACAAAGTAAAAGGAATTTTTTGATTTTGATGCTGATTTCTTCTCTCTTTTTTTTTTTTGAGGTATAAGGACTTTTATTTTTTGTAAACAAAGTAAAGGGTTTTTTTTGGTGATCTCTTTTTTGTAAAAGAATTTGTTGCACGTGTATCTTTATTCTTGATCAGATGTGATTGTCTTTTGTTGCCCCAACATGTCGGGCGAAGGTGAGCATATTCCTGAGGAGGGGCCTGAGATAGTGTACGGCCCACAGGGGGAGGAGTTCATCTGGGAAGATCGGAGGGCGGGCCAATGGCTCGAGATGCAGGGCGAGGTTGCCCGGGTCGGTCTCCTTCACCAACAACATACCCACATTTCAAACTTCGGGATAGCGGACAAGGTAAAAGAGAGACTCAATTTATTTCCATTATGCAGTTTTTGCTTCGCCTTTGTGATCTGATGCGCATTTTCTTTAGTGCAGGACCTGCCCAATATTGTATTTTGCGGGGGGTGGATCGACTTTCACGAGTTCTACCTCTATGTCCCTCCCGTCGTGAAGGTCTTGCTGGAACAGGTGGGTTTTGGAGAGTTTCTGTCCTGCCCTGTCATGAGGGCCAATGCTGCCTATTTGAAGGCCCTGATCGAACGATTTCGCCCCGAGACGATGACCTTTCACATGCCGTATGCCGAGATAACTATGACGCCCGTTGATTGGGCCATGATTACCGGTATTAGGATAGGAGGGATACCGATAGTTGATCTCGCGGTGCCGAGTCGAGAGGACATTGTCCGACTGATTGGGGCCTATCCCCCTCGCGGGCAGGCCATGGTAACGAGGTTAAGATGTCTTGGCTGACCTCACTTTACACCCTGATGAGTTAGGGGATCTGGGTCAGCCATACAGGGCGCTTTACATCACGCCAGAGCGGGCGATTGTCCTAGCCCGCATCACTCTCCTACTCTTGCTAGGCAAGACCCTTTTTACTAATGCCAGCGGGGGCTGAGTCAGCCTGGCATTGCTGAGTGTGATGGACAATTGGGGTGACGTCAATAGGTACGACTCGGTAGGGGTCGGGTACGCATGGTTGATGTACAATGTAGCTCGGGTCACCACTGGGGATTCCAAGTCTACTGCCGCTTTTCGGCCGCCTTAGAGGTAATCCCTCATTATTTTTCTTTTGTCAATTTTCTTGAATGATCTTTATGTGCTACTGACCTGCTCCTATGTACTGTCTCCTTTTTTAGGTATGGGGATATCATCACTTCCATCCTGGGTGCCCGCTTCTTCACTCGGAGGTGCTTTCCTATCCTCTCCTCAGTAACTGGAATTAGGCCTGGCGTCTTGACGTGGGCCTAAAGCATTTGGAGATGGGTCTGAGGTTCCAACTTCACTTGATGGTTCTCGAGCAAGTAAAACCCCTTTTCAACCCTTGTTGGTTCTAGCTTGGAAATCTCCTTTGACTGATGTGCTACCTGCTTGGATTCTTTTACCTTGGACAGATCCTACCTGACCCTTACCTTGCATCTCCCTTATGGGATCGGGCAGCTGTAGGCCCCTCTCGCCTGTTCAATAACTGTCGCATCATTTTCTTCTATGGAGCATGGGCCAGATTTTATTATCTGGGAGAGCGGGTGGTGCACCAGTTCTAGGGCTACTACGCCATACCTGTGGACCCTCCGGCGGACATTTGAAATCCCGTTGGCAGTATCGAGGAGCTCACAATGACCTTTTTCAACAATGGGCTCCCTATCCATGCTCTCGATGTGCCTGGGGGCTATCATCTTTGGTACGAGTACCTGCCCCATCTGTTCCTCTTGCCGCGCTTTGTACCTAGTGCCAATTTTCTTGCATTTGGTGGCCCACTCGGTCAGGTAATTTATCTTGGCTTGGATTAGTTCCCTTTATGCTTTTATTCGGCTTTTGTCCTTTCTAATCGGATCTTTATTTTGTTCACAGTTTGCTTCAAGGGATGATTCAGATGGTGAAGGCAAGCCAAATGTGGTTGATATGTCAGGGGTGGATCCCTCTGGTGCTGGTTCTTCTAGTGAGGGCCCCTCAGGTGAGGGCTCTTCAGGTGCTGGTCCGTCGGGGACTTCTCATGCTGGTATCCCTAGTGGCGATCTGCCCGTGGTTTTTGGGACCTTCCGACGCCTGGATGATAGTTTCCTTTCGAGCCTCTGCGCTGATGTGGATCAACAGGCGCGACTTTCTGCTGAGGCAACCCGTGTTCCTCCTCCTGAGGTGGTTCCAGGGGTAAGTCTTCTGATGACCCAATCTCTCTTCATTTCAGTTTCCTTCTATACATGCTTTTAAGATTGTCCTGATAGCTAATATTGTATCGTTCTGAACGTAGGACTTCAACTCGGCCATGGAGTATGCGGAGTATCATCATCACCTTACAGAGCTTAGGGAGGTGGAGACGGTGAGTACCTTGCTGTTCTACTCCTCTTCATTTATTCCATTACCCTTTATCCCTCAACTGATCCTGACTCTTGATTTTGATCGTGTCTCGCAGCGTGCCTGTGCCAAGGAGTCACGCTCCTTGCTCAGTAGGATCTCGCAGGCGTGGTCTAGGGGGGGGGACATGTTAACTTTTCAGAGCTCTTCTCGCTGTCGCAAGAAATCCAAGGGCGCAAGCAAGGAATACTCTTCTAGTTTTTGGATTTGAAAAACTCAGTACTCTTTTGGGATTTGATTTGGATTTGTTTAAACAGGTTGGGGATGGTCAATGTGATACTTCGGATTATTATTTTTGGAAAAATATTTCTACTTTGATTTTTTGCCATGATTTCTTTGTATTGGATATGTTTCTCTGCAGGATGTGCTTGCCCAAAATGCTCAGAAAGCGACCTTTTGGGTTGTACGCTTTGATGTAGGATCAGTCCTGCACATGAATAAACAAAACAAATGCCCAATTGTTAAATGAAAAGAGGTGTGTTAACGAAGAAACAAAAGGTGTGTAAGTCCCCACTGCTAGGTCCCGAGATGGCTAAAGAGGGGGGGGCTAGTAGTGTGGCATAACTAATAGTTGCGCCAGGCTAAATCCCACAGAATTTGTATTGGCGCAACTAATAGTAGCGCTAGGTAAAAATGGGGACTAATGAATCACAAGAACTAATAGTTGCGCCAGTTTAACCTGGGGAAAGTGAGTCCTTATATACCCGAGTTAGTCCAAAATCACTTATCTTTTTGTTTGACTTGGCCTCTTTGACTATTCTTTTGCTCTTGCTTTTCCAAGGTGGGTCCATCACCATACATCGATTTTTATCTTCTCAAAAGATCTTTGTACGTTCATGGACCCGGTTTCTAACCCTCCCTTACGTGGAGGACCTAGAGCCAATTTACCCCCTTCCTTGGGCTTGGGGCCCAAATTTCTAGCAGCCTGGTTTGGGAGCTTGAATGAGAGTGAGCTCGCCGACTTGGAGTGCCTTGGGCTATCTCGCCTTCCTTCCTTTCTAGAGGTTCCTCCACGGGTGGGAATTCCTTTTCGCCGCCGCTTCATTTTGGGATGTGAATTCTCATGTATTCCGTTTTGGGAAGCAAGAGCTAACCCCAACCCTTGAGGAGTTATCCAATCTATCTGGCCTGAAGCTTCACAGGGGTCTTGCAAGAGTCACGCCTCGGCCGGGCTACTCCAAATCCGTTCACCTTACTCTCGGTTTGAAGAAACTTGAGTATGAGAAAAGTCTCATTGGGGGGACCCACAAGGTGTTCGCTAAAATTCCTCAAAGAACTTTTCGGTGACGAAAGCCTCCGAAGAGTGCCGATTAGGAATATTTTCAATGTGAAAGCTCTAGCACTCGGTCTCATTTCTTAAATCCTCTTCTTTACTGGGGGAGAGCTTCTCATTGGCATTTTGCGATGTTTTGATGGAGCTGGAGGCAGGCCGATCCATGATGCATTTGGTTCTTGCCGAGCTGTATTGAGGCCTTGATTCATTTACTTTGGGCAAGGTAGAGGGCCTTCGGGGGTGCCCGTTGCTCCTTCAGGTCTGGTTGGGTGAGCACCTCACTATCTTGGGGCATGTGCCCCGCTTTTATATTGCTCGAGGTGAGGCGGCTCAGTGCTTTCTGGGTAGGTGCCATTTGCTTCCACAGGGCGATGTGTCAGCTCTGAAACTTTGGTTGACCGATGTCGAGCTGACATGGAGGCTTCCTTGGTTGGACCAGACCTTCCCAATAGTTCGCTCTAGAGACCATGAAGGAATCACCCTCCTAGGATTGACTGGCAACACCTTTTACTTCCCATTCCGAGTGTTGCGTCAGTTCGGCTGCCCTCAGTAGGTGCCTTGCGAGGCCAAACCCTCCCTATGTGATTTGATCTTTTCTAGGGGGTCCTCTTGAGACATAGATCGGATTGCTGCTCTTTGAGAAACGCGTCAGTCGACGCTGATGTGTGATATTGAGCAGGGAGATTTGGTTAGAACTTCTCTTGAGTACGAGGCCTGGCTATTGACTGAGCGGCCTGTTGCCGATGGTCCAGATTCGGCAAAGATTGTTGATACTAGAGGCCCCTGGCCAAAGAAGGAGATGGCACTCCGAGCCCGTATCGAGCTACTCGTGGACGAGAAGAGGGTCCTACAAGAACTTTTGGCACATGAAAAGGTTAGAGCAGACATAGCAGAGGGCGAGGTCCTTCGTTTGAAGGGAGAACTGAGCATCGCTTTTAAGGCCACCGAATCTTCTTGGAAGAGGTATAAGAACCTTCATGGTCGCTGGCTGACTGAGCGGAATGTCCGGGAAGATGACCTTCATGCTGAGATTAGTGCATTGAAGCACGAGCTGAGCCGCTATCTCCCTTCTGCACACATAACTTTTTACACAGATTAGATACACAGAAAAAGGAGCATAAAAACCCCTTTACAGATACACACATTTTTGGTATACATATTTTCTTTATGTTTTTACTATTTTTTGTTTATTTGTAAAAAGGAAAACACGCTAGTCATCATACCGGCTATTTTTTTGGGATGCAGTGTAAGCGGTGCACTTTATAAATAAAAGGTAGTTTATTATATACATCTACATTGACTTTTTGGCCTTTTTATTTTGTGCATATATTTTTTTTTTTATGCGGCGCCTTAATCACCTTGTGAAACCCTAGGTCCTCTTTTGAGCATGGCCGAACCGCCCCTTTTTTACTGGTTGATTCTGAAAGAGTTTCAACAGTCCTACCAAGGTCAGAACATTCATCCCCTTGGGATTGAGTTTAACCTTTCTCCTTACCTTAAGTCATATGTTTGACGGTGCAGTTTCACAAAGACAATTCTGATTGGGACCCGATTTGAACTAGCATGAGCAGCCCAGTCAGACAAGAGGGTATAAGAAGAGTAATAAGGGCTCCTCAAGCATCAATCTTCTCAATCAATGCAAACCTTTCCTTTTTCAATTTTTTCTCTTTTCTTTTCTTTCTCTTCTTTTTTTTTTCCTTTTTTTACCCGTGGCACCCGTTCGGGTTTTCACCACATCCATCGGTTTAGCTCTCTTACCCCAAGCACCCTTTCGAGTTTTCACCTGGTCCGCACAAGCTCGCTATTTTTACCCGTAATGCCCTTTCAGGTTTTGACCACATCCATCTTGCTTTTAGCCTGTATTTTTACTTTTATTTTTTTTCATTTCTTATTTCAAAAGCCGCGACATAGACGTCGATTCCATCATAGCCGGCTAGATGGGGTTCTGGTATCGTCTCACAACTCAGCTTGTGTTGACTTAACATATATTATGACTACTTGTAAACCTTAAAGAGGGCTTTCTTCAGGGTGTAGCTTTGCCATGGGTTAGGTTAGGATTTGAAGGTATGTTAGGCTAAAAGGGTTTCCTTGATACGGCTTCAGTTTTCTCAACATACTTTCTCCCTTAGGATTTCTCAACATGCCCCGTGATTCTTCTACACATTTTTTTTTGTTCTTTTTGCTCCATTTTAGGCAATCTCTTTTTGAGGTTTTGCTTTTTCAATTTTTTTAGATTTTGATGATAACTTTACTTCTCCTTTTTCTATATATGTACACACACATTTTTTTTTTTGGGAAGGGATTTATTGAAAGAAAGGCCCAGGCTCAAATGGGGTAGCAAAGGATATCATCATTTTAGGGATGCTTTCTGGCTACTATATTTTAGAATGATGGCCTCTTTTGGGTGGTTCTTATGCAATCATGCATCTGTTTCACCAATACTTACCTTATCGTGATAGACTAAGAGTAGAACCGTCGGACGTATCCAGCATTGATGGGCTCAGGAAGATGATCACCGTCCATGGTGGGGAGGCGGATAGCGTATCCCAATAGCACTTCTCGAATGATGTAAGGTCCTTCCCAGTTTGGCTTGAACTTTCCTCTCGGATCAGCGTGGAGGGATGGGAAGATCTTCTTCAGCATAGTATCTCCTACCTTTAGATCTTGACCGCAGACACGTTTATTGTAAGTGCATGTGGTTCGCTCCTGGTACACCTGAGTGTGACACAAGGCTAGAAGTCTCTTTTCATCTAATAGATTCAGTTGTTCGAAGCGGGATCTCTCTCTCTCTCTGCTTTAGGTAAGCCAGATTCCATGAGGATTCGAAGCGAGCATAATTCAACCTCTACTAGTAGGACGGTCTCAGTTCCATACACAAGGGAGAATGGTATTGCCCCTGTAGCGGTACGGATCGACGTTCTATGGGCCCACAAAGCAAACGGTAGCTTTTCGCTCCAATCTCGGTAAGTGACGAGCATCTTCTCTAGGATGCGGACGACCGTCTTGTTAGCAGCTTCCACGGCTCCATTAGTTTGAGGCCGATAAGGGGACGAGCGATGGTGCATGATCTTGTATTGCTCACAAAAGGCTCGAATACGCTTATTTACAAAATTTGTACCGTTGTCCATGATGATATCTTTGGGTACTCTGAATCAGCATACAATATTATTCTTGAAGAACTTTTCAACGTGACTGGCTGTGATGTTGGCATATGATGCCGCTTCTACCCACTTGGTGAAGTATTCAATGGTGACGAGGATGAATCGATGCCTGTTCAATGCTTTTGGATTAATCATTCCGACGACGTCAAGGCCCCAGGTAGCAAATGGCCAAGGAGTAGTCATGCAGTGAAGATCGATGGCAGGAGCATGTATGAGACCGGAGTGTTCTTGACACTTGTAGCATTTTTGAACATGTTGGCAGTAATCTGATTCCATAGTGGTTCAAAAGTATCCTTGCCGCAGAATTTTCTTAGCAAGCATGTGACTGCTGACGTGGGCTACGCATACTCCTTCGTGGATCTCCTTCATGATGTTGGTCGCTTCACATTCAGTAAGGCAGCTGAGTAGAATGTTGTTGTAGGATCGCTTGTAAAGGCATTCCCCTCAAATGATGTAGTCTGCCGCTAAATATTGAATGGTTCGCCGGTCCGCCCTAGATGTTCCCTTAGGGAAAGTTAGGGTCTCGAGGAAATTCTTGATATCTGAGAACCAAGGTGGCTCTTCATCAGGCTTTATAGGTTCCTCAATCTGGAGGCAGAAGGCCGGCTCACTTCTCTGCTCAATCATGATTGACGCCAAAGTTGCTAGTGCATCAGCAAAGCGATTCCATATCCGGGGGACATATGAGAATGTCACATCTTGGAAGCAAGCTATCAGGTCCTTGAGGTACTTATGATAAGGGATCAGTTTCTCATCTTTCATCTTCCAGTCACCGTTCGGCTGGCATATGATTAACTGCGAATCGCCAAACACTCGGAGGTGAGCTATATTGTTGTTGCTTCTTAGTGTGCTTGATTTATGTGAGTTTTAAAAACAGGTTTGCAACTGCTAAGTTATAATGAATCTAGAATATTAAAAAGAGTAAAGAAATATCAGCACAGATAGAAGTGAATTAGCCTGCAAGATCAGGGCCAATTGTAGCAAGTTTTAAATGTAAGTGAGTAAAAGATCGTCCACAGGGAATTGATTTAGAATTTAAGATAAACCTCCAGATCTGAGCTACCAGATCTGACCTCTGATCCTATCTACAAAGCACATAAGATGGGAGGTTGAATTTGTCACATTAACTAAATGATAAAAGTAAAAATTAAACTAAGTGATCCAGATCCGAGTTGGGGAAACGTTTGAGGTAAACTTATATAAAAAATGGAGAAGTAATATCTAACTTTGATTTGGTCCTTGAAAACTAATGAGAATGACTGCAGCTCAACTGAGAGATGATCCAATCTTCATCTGGCTACAAGCACAGATGTAAGAGATATAAATCTAATTCAAGGATTAGGCTTACACTTATGGCTATGGTCTGTCCACTTTAATGGCCACAAACCATCCAATGGTCTTTAATCCAAATCCTCAATTCAGAACAGGAAATATCACTACAAATGCTGTAAGAGACTAGGTTACCAACACTAATTCTTACAGGATTAATGAATCAAGAGAAATTGCATGCAAAACAATGAATCTAAAGGAGTCTAATGTACTGAGGAGATCAGAGGGAACCCTTGACATGAGTCCAATGGAGAATGCATAGTTTACAGCAACCTTTTAAAATTCATCTTTACAATTTACAGAGCACGGCTTAACAGCTCTCGGATTTGCAAACTCTCCTTTGAGTTACAGCAGTATCTCACAGCTCTCAAATGCAAGTACAAAGTAGGCTATTACAAGGATTGCAGACAAGCTGTCTGGCTGGGAAATGGGGGATTAGAAATGAAACTCAAAATCTGGATACCCAAATTGGGCAAATGCTTCGTCTATTTATAGTTTTCCCTAAGCCAGCTCAGATGTGTATCAACGAATCAGAATTGGATAGATCTGTATCAACCAATAGGAGTCGAGCACAAGGATCCAGATCTATTTTGGCCAATCAGAATTCCTCGATTTGTTTCAGCCAATCAGGTGAAAAAGGCATCAATTCTGTTATGCATTTTGAAAGTTTGTTAGAGTTTCTAGAAGTTCCCGCCAAGTTATTCCCTCTCTAGGTGCTCACGTGGGGTGGAATATTCCTTCACTTTATGCTTAGAACCCTCTGGAATGTCCCTAGGTTTTACAATGCATTGGGACGCGTGCAACAGATTACTGAATTGCCCTTGTTAAAGCTGCGAATCTCCAAAAAACCTTTTCGCAGAGCTTAGGGGCCTTTTCGCAAAGTGCTGTGACTTCTGAAGCTCTTTTCGCAATGTTCAATCTCTCTTCGAATTGTGTTTTCTCCTTTTCGCAAAGTTCAATCTTCTCTTCGAAGTGTGTTTTCTCCTTTTTGCAAAGTTCAATCTTCTCTTCGAGGAGTTCAGATGCTCTTTGAAAGCTACGCCTGGAGTTTTAGTCCTTTTCGCAGAGTTCAAGGTTCTTTACGAAAAGTGCAGGTTCTTTGTGAAAAGAACTCTGTAGCGCATTTCTCTATTCGAATTGTTCCCCTTACATGTGTCTTTGCCTCTTTACTTTAGACCTTTCAACAGCTGATGAGGTTGTTTCTTCACTTCCTTTCTTTGGACTGACATGGATTGTCATCTTTTTGGCACTTTTAAGTTGCTTTTATGGTTAAGCCTGTCTTTATTGTTAGCTGCAACATAGGCACTTAAAACACTTATTTAGTTCTCTCAAAGGTCTATCAAGACTTAGATTAAGGGGTGAAAAATGGTATTTTCCAGTTCTCAACACACCCCCAAACCTAAGCTTTGCTAGTCCCTGAGCAAAGACAAAATTTAAAAATAGAATGAAAAGCCATTTTTGTAGGGAGCACAGTTGCATTTAGCATATGCAACAAGCCTTTTAAACCCCTAGGTGATCCCTAGTGGAGGAGCGAAGTCTCCTGAGGGTTTTTAGTGAAGGTACCCACAAACTTCTCCAATAAATCAGTTAAGATCAATGCAGTTCTATTAAAGCAAACTTTCATCCAATCAGATTATTCACACCTGCATCATCAAAGTTGTAAGAAGATTTTCAAGAAAACATCAGTTCAAAACTAAAATTCTGCTGTAATTCCTTTACCATTCACTCAGTTGGTGTCAAAAAGTTTTTACAAGAAAAATTAATGAAAAGCTTGCCTTCTATTTGAGAATTCAGTTTTGATGTTACCCCAAATAATCTGATTTCAAACTCAACTCTCACCAGGGTTTTCACTCACCATGCAAATATGAGGGTTGCAGTATTTCACACAGCTCAAGCGATTCTGACCCTCAAATAGGTATGGCGGAGCATAGGCATTGCTTTTTAGTTCTGAATTCACTGCTCTTTTCACCATAGATTACACAAATCCTTATCTCCATATGACAGCTCAATCCATCTTTGATCAGTAAGGACTTTAACTTGGGTTGTAATGTGGCTTATGGGTGAAATTTATCAAGAATAAAAGGGTTGGAATGGAGTTCAAAATTTTAGAAGTCAGTCAAGGTAAGGAGGTGGTATGGACACCTTCTTTATTTCAGCACAATTTCATCTTCTTCTTTGAATTTTCAGAGCCAAAGTGGCCATCTTTTTCTCTTTCTTTTTCAAACTTCCAATGAAATGACTTCTCTTTTTTTTTTTTCAAATCAACATTGACTGGAATGCCACATTTCTTCTGCTGATACATCATTGCCTTCAATTATTTTTCTTTTTCTTTTACCAAACTGTTACCCAACTCACCTTTCTTCAGCTTTCTTTCCTTTACCTTCTAAATTCTCAGAGTGAGGGTTAGGCTAAATGAGGTTGATGAGGTTTCAAAGAAATCTTTGATTTATAAAGCTCAAATAAAAGGTTGGGCTTTTTGAAGTTCAAACTGTCCAAAAGGAGGCCTTACATCATGTCTTTAATATCATGATTGCTGTCAAGATATTTTAACTTGGATATGTGTAACTTCTAGTGATAACAAGTAGGTTCAAACAATCCCTAGAGCAGAAAAAACTGCCAATTTATACCTTCAAAGAATACATTTCAGGTCCAAATCTCACTGGGTGTGGTTTTCTATCAAATTCCTGAGGTATATCATCACTGGTTTCTCTCTTTTTAGGTTTACTAAAACATCAATTTTCTTTTGGAAATTTTCTGACATTCACTTCATGAAAGTATTAGAATTACACTAGAAATTAATTTTAAAAAGTTTTAACTTCCTCATTTTTCAAAAAAACAGGTGTGAGATTACTTCATTTTCAAAAATTCTGCTGATCATAAGCTGCACCAAGCATTAACTTATTTTATTGGCATACCTGCCATACCCCCAAACCTAAGATGAACATTGTCCTCAATGTTCTAGACACTGAGAAATGAGGGGCAGCAGGATAAAAGAAGAAAGGAAAACTAAGCAGAAAAATTTTTTGCATATGCGTGAAAATAAAGAAAATAACACTGAATATATGAGCAGGAAAAGGGAAAAAAAATGTTATATAAATATAAGAAATTACTGATAAAACAGAAAAATAACAAAACTAAGCTAGAACTGCTATAAAATAAAATCTAAAAACTGAATATATGATCAGAAAAATAAAAGAACTGCAAAGCAAATGGAAGGAAACTAATACTAATAACAGAGAAACAGTAAAAGCAAGGTAAGGGACTGAATACAAAGTTTAAAAAAAAAAAAAAAAGTGTTGATACAAAACAGAATTTGTGAATGCAAAATAGGAAACAAAGTTAGAAACTAACTATACTCACGTAAAATGACGGAAATCAAGAAACGAGGACACATTAACCTAAGAAAGAAAAAAAAATCAGCGATCTAAAAACAGAATTTGAAACTAAAATTCCTAAAACAGAAAATCTAATGCCAAATGATACATCCTAAGCCCAAAGAAAAAAAAAAAAAAAAAACCCAAAAGCCTGAGATACTTATGAATCTAAGTGATTATAAAAATGATTAGCAGGAATACAGTGAAAAGCAAGATTCATAAGACTGACCCCTTTGTTGATGATGTGTATGAATAAAAAAAAATAATGAAGCATGGGAGCACATATTAAAAACAGGGTTCACACACAGCTGAGACCCATTTATGATGAAGAAATCTCGAAGGAAAATAAAATCAGTGGGTCCATTGAATATTCAAAACAACCTATGATTCACTACTCATTATCCTACATGATTCCTAAAAAAGAAAAAATGATCTCAAAGAGGTCCGGATGGGAAAAGTGGATGCAAATGGAGAAAAAAGCCCATCCTAAGATATCTATATATATATATATATTTTTGTTTTATAATTTTCTATTTTTTTTTTACTTGTTTTGGATCGCTCAACAAGAGCCCTTATTTACTCTTCTGAAAATAATGAGAAACAACTCAGATTTTCTATTTGTGTTTTCATTTTCTTTTATTTTATATTTGGTTTTGTAAAAAAAAAATCAAGATGCCTAAAAGACAAAGAAATTATAACATTAAACACAACAGTAATGCTGGTTCTCAAGAATTTAAAAAGAAAATGAATGCAAAGGAGAAGGGATGCAAACTCAAGCGGATCTGCTCGACTTTAGTCCAGATGCTCCTTGTTGGATGGGCTCCGGATCTGCAAAAATCCAAAAATTGCAGTAGTACCTTATTCAAGTATATTGACAAAAAGAAAAACTCAGGCTCCTGCCTAAATTTGGCAAAAAGTTAAAAAAGTGGCAGTAGCATTTATTCAAATAACTAGAAGGCAAAGAATAAAAACTCAGAAAAATAAAAAAATTCTGCTGCAGTAAAACAGGTTTTCTATACAAAACTGCAGTAGACATTTAATCAAGCACTTGGAATGCAAAGTGCAGTTTTAAAGCAAAAATTAAAATGAAAATCAAATCTACAAAATTGAAAAACTTAGGTCTACCAATTTTAAAATCTATTCCCCGACAGCGGCGCCAAAAACTTGTTGTTGCTTCTTAGTGTGCTTGATTTATGTGAGTTTTAAAAACAGGTTTGCAACTGCTAAGTTATAATGAATCTAGAATATTAAAAAGAGTAAAGAAATATCAGCACAGATAGAAGTGAATTAGCCTGCAAGATCAGGGCCAATTGTAGCAAGTTTTAAATGTAAGTGAGTAAAAGATCGTCCACAGGGAATTGATTTAGAATTTAAGATAAACCTCGGATCTCGAGCTACGGATCGACCTCGATCCTATCTACAAAGCACATAAGATGGGAGGTTGAATTTGTCACATTAACTAAATGATAAAAGTAAAAATTAAACTAAGTGATCCAGATCCAAGTTGGGGAAACATTTGAGGTAAACTTATACAAAAAATGGAGAAGTAATATCTAACTTTGATTTAGTCCTTGAAAACTAATGAGAATGACTGCAGCTCAACTGAGAGATGATCCAATCTTCATCTGTCCACTTTAATGGCCACAAACCATCCAATAGTCTTTAATCCAAATCCTCAATTCAGAATAGGAAACATCACTACAAATGCTGTAAGAGACTAGGTTACCAACACTAATTCTTACAGGATTAATGAATCAAGGGAAATTGCATGCAAAACAATGAATCTAAAGGAGTCTAATGTCGAGGAGATCGAGGAACCCTTGACATGAGTCCAATGGAGAATGCATAGTTCTACAACCTTTAAAATTCATCTTTACAATTTACGAGCACCTTACTTGACTCTCGGATTTGCAGTCTTGGATGCAAACTCTCCTTTGAGTTACAAAGAAGATCTCAGACTCTCAAATGCAAGTACAAAGTAGGTTATTACAAGGATTGCGTGACAAGTATCTGGGAAATGGGGATTAGAAATGAAACTCAAAATCTGGATACCCAAATTGGGCAAATGGTTCGCCTATTTATAGTTTTCCCTAAGCCATTTCGGATGTGTATCAACCAATCGAATTGGATAGATCTCAGATCAACCAATAGAGTCGAGCACAAGGATCCGGATCTATTTTGGCCAATCGAATTCCTCGATCTGTCACCAATCAAGTGAAAAGGCATCAATTCTGTTATGCATTTTGAAAGTTTGTTAGAGTTTCTAGAAGTTCCCGCCAAGTTATTCCCTCTCTAGGTGCTCACGTGGGGTGGAATATTCCTTCGCTTTATGCTTAGATTTGACCCTCTGGAATGTCCCTAGGTTTTACAATGCATTGGGACGCGTGCAACAGATTACTGAATTGCCCTTGTTAAAGCTGCGAATCTCCAGAAAACCTTTTCACAGAGCTTAGGGGCCTTTTCGCAAAGTGCTGTGACTTCTGAAGCTCTTTTCGCAATGTTCAATCTCTCTTCGAATTGTGTTTTCTCCTTTTCGCAAAGTTCAATCTTCTCTTCGAAGTGTGTTTTCTCCTTTTCGCAAAGTTCAATCTTCTCTTCGAGGAGTTCAGATGCTCTTCGAAAGCTACGCCTGGAGTTTTAGTCCTTTTCGCAGAGTTCAAGGTTCTTTACGAAAAGTGCAGGTTCTTTGCGAAAAGAACTCTGTAGCGCATTTCTCTGTTCGAATTGTTCCCTGCTTCGCTTACAGGTCTTTGCCTCTTTACTTTAGACCTTTCAACAGCTGATGAGGTTGTTTCTTCACTTCCTTTCTTTGGACTGACATGGATTGTCATCTTTTTGGCACTTTTAAGCTGCTTTTATGGTTAAGCCTGTCTTTATTGTTAGCTGCAACATAGGCACTTAAAACACTTATTTAGTTCTCTCAAAGGTCTATCAAGACTTAGATTAAGGGGTGAAAAATGGTATTTTCCAGTTCTCAACATATATTCTTATCGAGAGCCGCCTACAAACCAGCGACACAAGCTTCATATTCAGCCATGTTGTTAATACAAGGAAAGTTGAGCTTGATAGAGACTGGTACATGGGATCGCTTTGGCAAAATCAGAATGGCGCCAACTCCTTGGCCTTCGATATTTACTGCCCCATCGAAGTGCATTACCCATGAATCTTCTACCTCTTTAGTATCGTCTTCTATCATGAATAGGATATCCTCATTGGGAAACTTAGTCCTTAAAGGTTCATAATCTGGCAAAGGATTGTCGGCAAGATGATCGGCGAGTGCTTGCCCCTTGATCAACTTCTGAGTGACATACGTGATGTCGAACTCAGATAATAAAAGCTGCCATTGTGCGGTTCGCCCAATGAGAGCTGGCTTCTCGAATAGGTATTTCAATGGATCCATTCAGGCTAAGAGTAGAACGGCTTGAGATAGCAACTAATGGCGGAGCCTCTAAGTAGCCTAAACATGAGCTATACATGCTTTCTTCAGATGAGAATAGCGCATTTCATAATCAATAAACTTCTTGCTTAGATAGTAAATGGCCTGTTCTCTTCTTCCTGTCTCGTCATGCTGCCCTAAGACACATCCCATCGAGACTTCCATTGTGGAGAGATACATCAAGAGTGGTCTCCCTGGCTTGGGTGGTACCAACACGGGTGGGTTAAGGAGGTAGCTTTTGATTTTATCGAATGCTGCTTGGCAGTCATCATTCCATTCAATGGGCGAGTTCTTCCTTAGTAGCTTGAAGATCGGTGTGCAGATTGGAGTTAGTTGTGCAATGAACCAACTGATATATTGTATTCTGTCCAAGAACCCTCTAACTTCCTTCTCAGTAGACAGTGGCGGCATTTCCGTGATAGCTTTGACTTTGACTGGGTCGACCTCGATCCCTCTCCTGCTGAAGATGAATCCTAACAATTTTCTGAAACATAGCACCAAAAGCGTACTTCTGTGGATTCAGAAGTAACCTGTACTTTCTCAGCCTCTCAAACAGCTTCTGAAGGTTTACCAAGTGATCGCTTCGCTCCGGTGACTTAGCTATCATATCATCGACATATACTTCAATTTCTCGATGCATCATGTCGTGAAATAGCGTAGTCATGGCTCTTTGGTATGTTGCACCGGCATTCTTTAGCCCAAACGGCATGACTTTGTAGCAGAAGGTTCCCCAAGGAGTGATAAATTCCGTATTCTCGTGATCAATCTCTGCCATCTTGATCTGATTGTATCCTGAGAATCCATCCATAAATGAAAGCATCCCGTGCTTAGCAGTGTTATCAACCAAGATGTCGATATGCGGCAGTGGGAAATCGTCCTTCGGGCTTGCCCTGTTCAAATTATGGAAATCGATGCACATGTAGACCTTTCCATCTTTCTTCGGTACAGGCACGATATTGGCTAGTCACTGGGGGTACTTGGATACCATGAGAAATCTCGCATCATATTGCTTGATGACTTCATCTTTGACTTTCAACATCCACTCGGGTCGGACACGTCTCACTTCTGCTTAACCGGCTTCATATCGGGGTAGAGAGGTAACTCATGCTCAATCAAATCAGTGTCCAGACCAGGCATGTCCTTGTACGACTAGGCTAAAATGTCTTGGTATGACCGAAGAAAGTTGATCATGCTTTTCCTTTCTTCGAGAGATAGTGACATTCCAATTTTGGTTATTCTGGGAATCTCCTTAGTCCCTAAATTGATGTCTTCTGTCTCTTCGACAATGGGGGTAGGGCCATGCTCAAAGTCGGCGAACCGGTCAAGGAGCTCATTGGGGAGCTCCTCCAAAGGACTATCCTCGTCCATACTCATAACTCCTACCTCTTCTTATATTTCTATAGGAAAGGGGTCGATTTTACGTGGGACGGGTATTTCGGTTAAGGCATCGTTTTGTGGGACTTTTTTCGGAATTTTAAATGACGCTTTTTTTGGACTTTGGATTTTTTCAATGTTTTTGGGATTTTGTATTTTTCTAATGTTTTTGAAGTTTTGTATTTCTTCAGAGACGGACCTTTGGCAGCACGAGTCTGTGTATATACAAGGTATTACCTGCCAAGGGCTTATCTCACTTTTTATAAGTTGTTTATTTTTGGGAAACGGGTGCCAAATGTTAGGCCACTCCCTGCTTCCAGGGTTTGGGGCAAAGATGCCTAGTTGCGTACCTGAGGGGCCTCTCCTTTTCCTGTTGGGATGGAGGGTGCTAACTGATATGGCTCATTAGAGTCAGCTTCCATCATGTTGATCCCCATTTCGTCTAAGATGATGTCCTCAAACGATAACTCAGTTTTGTGGTAATTTACCACAGGGGGAGTTTGTTCAAGTACTAGCCGTCGTTCCTCGAAGAGGGACAATGCAACCAAATCTATTTCTAGGCTAGGAAGGGAGATCTGGGGATTGCTGGGATGTATTAGGGTTGTGGGTTTGTGTGGGGTCAAATGGGTTGCCCCATTTCGATCGATCTTTATGACCCCAACGCTGACAAAGGATTCCCTGATGTGCAGCCTAGGACAAGGTTTCTCTTCTATGTTGATTCCTCGAGCTCTAGCAGCTGCAGCGACCCTGGCTTTCTCTTTAGCCTCTCGGACCTCTTCCTCTATGGGCTTGTAACCTAACCCGAATTGGACTTTCTGCCCCTTGGAAAAAATTGGCTCTCTTCTACCTTGTAGTCTAGGCCTGAGCCCTCTGCCTTTCTGATAGCCCCATTTCTGGAGCATGGCCAACCGCTACTTCCATTCCGTCGCCGGTTGTAAAAGTGATGTTTCCCGGGGGTTCTAAGCCTACTGCCGATACCTTATACTCAAAATTGTGGAGGTCGGTGTCTTCTTCAGTATGTGGCACATCCATTACTTTAAGATTTTCAATGTTGTGAGTGGCCTTATCTTTCTCATCATGCCCTTCACCAATGATGGTGATCACCTTCTGCCCGGATATGAATTTTAGCTTTTGATGGAGGGTAGAAGGTATCGCCCCGACCTCATGTAACAATGGGCGTCCTATCAATAAGTTAAAAAAAGATTTGATATCCATCACTTGAAAAGGTATAGAGAAGGTCATGGGCTGAATTACTAATTTCAGATCGACCTCTCCCATTATTTCTCTTCTTGTATTATCAAATCCCCGAGCGCTAGTCCTTGTCGGCCTTAGCATATAGGGGTCCATGCCAATCTTGGTGGCAGTCCTCAACGGGCACACATTAAGAGCCGACCCATTATCAATTAGAACCAAGAGAATTATCATGTTCTTGAATTTGACAGTAATGTTGAGGGATTTAGCATGACTGTTTCCCTCCTCCGACAGATTCGCATCCAAAAATGAAATGGAATTAGGTGCCATCACTTGTCCGATTATCTACTCGACCTCATCTAGGCTCACCTGTTGGGACACATGCGCATTCTTTAATGCCCCCATTAATTCTTGGAGATAGAGTGGGGACGTGAACAACATATCCCATACAGTTATATAGGCAGACATTCTTCTCTGCTGAGTCTCAAGTATATGTTCTCGACTCATCTTCTCGAAGGGGTTCGTTGCGCTGTCTTTCCTTCCTTCGGGTTAGGTTTGTGCTACTGCTGTTGTTGCCTTGGGCTGCTTCGATATCCTCCCTGATCTGGTAACAAAATTTACTGCCCCTTCTCGGCTACTACTGCTAGCGTTGACATCTGTTTGCTCATAGCTTAGCGGGACCTGATGAGGATCATATGTTGGTCCCGAGAGCTGAAAAGGTATGGCTGTCGACACTGAGGTACTTGTGTTGCGGGCTCAGGAGGTGTGGGCAACACCTGATTTATTTCGGTGGTAGCGGATTGGGTGGAAAATTTGGGCCAAATGGGGGTGGTGAAGCTTGAGGGTGGTGGTATTGGGGGGAAGGAGGTAAAGGTAGGCCATTGATAGCTGGTAGGTGCTGGTGGGAGATGGAGGGTCTGATGGGCCGTTAGGTAATTGACTGGAGTAGTGGAGTCAACTGGTGGCTGAACTTGGGGTGAGGGGATGGGCATAGGCCATTGATAATTTATGGATGCGGTTGTGGGATTGGGGGCCTGATGGTTTATTGGGTAATTGATGGGGGTGGTGTTGTATGGTTGCTATGCATTGATATATAGATAATTGACGGGTGTGGTGGATGGAAAGTATGCCCTGAGATCCAAGGGTTCAAATTGTGGGGTTGGGTTGGAGAAATATTCTGACAAATTCAGGGGTTCAATTACCCCAATATTCTTCTCTTCAATGTTCCTTGATAATGGCGCTACATAACTCTCCCGATCACTGATATAATTGGATGGGTCAAATTCAAATTCCTCTTCATCTTCTATCATTCTGATGGTGGGTCTCGGACCTGCTCCTCCAGTAGGATGTGGGGGTAGTGGTACTTGGTGAATATTAGCATGCTGAGAAGATGCAGGGGGAATTATTTTTCTGACGTCAATAAAATCTTAGATTGTGTGCTTCAATGGGAAGCAGCGATCAGTTGGATGACCCGAACCCTGATGAAAATTGCAGTGGGTATTTGGGTCATAGTTCCTTGGGATCGGGTGAGGAGGAAGTTGTGGTTGGCAGATAACAACTAATCCTTTTTCCACTAACAAGGGCAAAAGTACACTCAAAGATTGCCCTAGAGGCGTAAAACCTCGATCATAGCGGGCTCTCCTCTGCTCCAGAGTCATTGGCATTCCTTGCCCATTCCCTGCTCTCTGTATCTGCTCAGGCTTGACTGGTGCTAGTGGGGCTGCCTGAAATTAAAACGGGGTAGTATTATTATTGGGCCTAGTATTGGCTATGTTATGAACATCGCCCCCTGTTCTCTTATCGTTCCTTTGCTCCGAAAACATCCTAACCCCACTGGGTCCACTCGGTGTATTCTTGTTCAGACGGCCCTCCCTAATGGCATCCTCACATCGGTTAGCATTTCTTACCAGATCAGCGAAACTGGACTGCTGTTGGTACACCAAGAAGTCTGAGATCACTGGCAGGGTATTCTTTGAGATCATCTCAATCTGCTCATCATAGGTATTCTGTTTCTGACCTGAGCTGCCAGTGCTCTCGAGCGTCCCAAGTAGTCGCTGAAGGTCTCGTTCTGGTTCTGTTTTAAATGGGCCAAGTCTGACTTATGTGGCTCAATGTCTATATTGTAGACATATTGTTCTTGAAAGAGGTGTGTCAGGTCCTTCCATGTTTTCATCATGGATGGTTCTAAAGATGTGAACCATCTCAAAGCCGTCCCTTTTGAAAGACTTTTATTAGTAGTCTTTTGTCCCCTCCATATTGACACATGTCCCCACAGTAGGACTTCAAGTGCGCAATAGGATTGCCAATGCCATTATATTTATCGAAGGCTGGCATTTTAAATTTGTGGGATAGGGGGGCCTCAGCGAACAAGCACAAATCTATGAAGTTCGTGGCATGGATTTCAGCACCACCCATTTTCATCAGCTGCTTCTGTATTTTGTCCAACTGTTCTTTCAGTTATTCTGACTTTTTGATGCTGGGGCCGCTTTCTTGGCCATCGGTTGGACTTCACTTTGGGCCACCAAGGGGTGGGCATTTATAGGAGGAGGGTTAAGGCTGGTCAATGCCCTAGCGTAGGCCCCGTTATTCCTAATCTTGTCCTCCTCATACTGCTGGTCGCCATAATGTGCAGTGAGGGCGGGATTTTCTGGTTGTTGTTGCACGGGTTGGATGGGAATGATATGAGTGGTGGTGGGGTGAACCCATTGCGGGTGAGGAAAGGTTTGTTGGGTGATGGGGTTTTGGTTTAGAAGTGGGGTCTGATGGGGCACTTAGGTATGGGGGAAGGTTTGGAGATGGCCTTGGGGTGTGGGGCCATGGGAAAATTGGGTTTGGGGTATGGCATGGGTTTGACCTGGCTGTGAAGGTTGGGTGAAATGTTAGGGGTATTGTGGAAGGTTTGAGTGTGGGGTTTGGGTTTGGGTTTGGGTCATGAAGCCTTGGTCATTTTAGGCTATGGGCCACTGATGGGTGTGGGCCAGGGGCCCTTGGTAGGTTTGGGCCATGGGCCTGGGTAGGTTTAGGCCAATGGGCCTGGATAGGTTTGGGCCAATGGGCCTTGGGCCCTTGATGGGTTTGCCCCAATGGGCCTTAGTGGGTATGGGGCATGGGCCCTTGGTGGGTCTGGTCCATGGGCCCTTGATGGGTTTGGCCCAATTGGCCTTTGTGGGTCTGGACCGTGGGCCCTTGGTGGGTCTGGGCCATGGGCCCTTGATGGGTTTGACCCAATGGGCCTTGGTAGGTATGGGCCATGGGCCCTGGGTAGGTTTGGGTGGTGGGGTATTGGGTCATGGGGCCCTGGGATATGTGGGACAAGGGGGTTTGGGCCAATGGGCCTTGGGGTATGTGGGAAAAGGGAGTTTGGGCCATTTGGCCTTGGGGCATGTGGGTAATGGGTGTTTGGATGGTGTAAATTATGGGGGGTTGATGGGGGTCATTGAGGAGCGTGGCATGGAGATTGGCTAGGGTGTGAGATGGGTTTAGGGATGTGGGGTGTGGAGGAGGGGAGGTGTTTTGAGAAGCCTTCCACATGGAGTAGGCTTGGAACATCTCCTCCATCATGGTCATGGAAGAAGGATTGGATGTGGGGGGTAGAGAGGGGAAATTGGGCATGGCCCCGGTATGATTGGGCATGGCTATGGTAAGAGGTGGGATATGGGGTGGATTGGAGAGTTGAGGTGGGGTAAAAGATGGGGAGGGATCATGATGTTTAGGGATGGTGGTTGAAGTGTGGATTTTTGGAAGAAATCGGGCATGGCCCTGATAAAAATGGGCATGACCCGAGTAGATGGGGGGATTTGTGGGGGGTTGGATAGGGAGGAATTGGTGTATGTGAATGTGGGTGGATCGGGCCTATAGGGGGAAGATGGGAAATGCGACACGGAATGGATTTTATGTGGATGTGGAAGGGAAATGGGTTGGACTTGGAATGGGTATGGTTTAGGTAAAATATGGTGAATGTGGGGTTGGACTTTAGATATTTTGGGGGGTATTGGTTGGGAAAATGGGGTGGCCAAACGGGCCGGTAATAGTCAAGGGGGGTTGGGTGAGGGGGGTGGTGGAAAAAACTTTCCCTGAATGGGAATGGGTTGGAGAATGTGGTGGGGATGAGTCAGGATCGGCGTAAGCTGGGTCCGCTACCCACGACATTCTATGGGAACGGGTTGGGCAAGGGTGCCTTGGATAAGGCCCGAAAATCCTCCTCCTTCCCCAACGAGACGGCAGAGGGCAAGATGATGTCGTTGTGCCGGCACCACAAACTATATATATATTTTTTTGTTTGCTTTTTACTTGCTTTTCATTTTTATCTTTTTATTTTTTTAGAAAAAGTCTTTGAAAAATAAAGCTTCCGAGGCCTTGGAATTCCCTTCTCGGGTGGCACTCGTACCCTAATTCAAGACCCACGACAACGATTTCGACGCACGTTGGAAGAATTGAAGGAGAACTTTCGATCTATTGAAGGCACGGAAATTGAGGTAAACAATCCAATCCCCCGAAATGAGCCAAAAGAAGTTGCCCTCTTTTGACCGGCAGGGGCGTATTGGGTGTCGGAGATGGCGGGGCCTAAACAAGGCACTAAGCACACTGATCGGGGGATTCGAGAGATGAAGAAGGCAACATATTTGGGATGGTGCTGTCCAGAACAAGCTTGGCGCAACTAATACATGCGCCAAGTCAAAATGCTCCCCATTTTACACTGGCACAACTAATGGTTGTGCCAAGGTAAAAGTGGTCGGGATTAAAGCTGGCGCAACTAATAGTTGTGCCAGTTATAATTCTGAGATTTTTGCACTGGCGCAACTAATACTTACGCCAGGCTAAAATAGGGCTCCAGATGTATATGACAGCAGCAAACAACACCCAAAATGAGTCTCTTTTTTTGGTTTTTGTGGAAGCTAGGCTTCCGGGAACTGATTGTTTATATGTGATTGATTCTCTCCTCATCGAAGCCTAAAGGTTTGAGTCCGATATAACTCGCTAGCGCGCTCCCCAAGGGTTTTAAGCTTTGGAATTGGAGCTCACCCGATATACCTCTGGCATAAGCGCCTTCTCAGATACTAGGTGGTTTGGGACTTTTCTGGATCATCACCACTAAGGGCTGCCGCCATACTAAGACCCGAGTGGTTGTATGTGTGCCTAAACCCAACCCTTTGAAAATCCATCCCATAAAAAACAAATTGATTAACCTGTCTAACTTTGTTCAATTTTATTTTTTTCAAAGCTTTTCTTCTTTTTTTTAGAAGTTTTCTTTAGTTCAAAGACCGAGGGTGATGATCCCGTGCCGCCACTACGGACCGGCGTTCACTGTCGGAATATGTTTGCACAAGTAGGCTTGCCAATCGGCCAAGACACTTTAAATGATGGAAAATTAAAGAAATTGAAAGACGATGCTCAAGTAGGCCCGCCGATCGGCTAAGGCACTAAAAATGATAAAAAGGTAAACGAATTTAAAGACTATGCGCAAGTAGGCCTGCCAATTGGCTAAGGCTCGTAAATGGTGTACAAGTAGGGGTAAGTAAAATGACTTAATTGGAGGGGTGAGAAAAAAAATAGCAAAAATAAAATAAAAAAATAGCAATAAAATATTAGGAAAATAAAAAAAAGCCTAGTTCAAGGGGAAGCTCTACTAGCTATTCCCCAGCAAGTCGCCATCTATGCAACTATAGGATTTGTGATGATCCTATCGCAGCGATGCTCTCGCTTGTAAAAAATATAGAGTCGCCACCCGGAGCTTTCGGTGTCCCGGGAAACTTAGTTCATTTTTATGAGCACAGAAGTGCTAAAAATATGACTCTGCATCCGCTCCACACCAAAGGCTCTTGGGTAGGGGTTTCGGTTATCGATCGGGAAGGTGTTAGGCACCCGATCAACCCTCTTAAAGCGGTCTCTACTAATGGTCAAAAATAAAATAAAGTAAAAGATAAGAAAATAGCTTCCTCTTGCCCAAAAGGGCTTAGAATCCTATTTGTGCCCCTCCGTCCCTACCGAAAAGTTGGTTGCGTAACGGCACAAATGGGAGGATGGAGGGAGCTAGAAAGAGATAGGAGAAGAAAGGGGAGAGCCGGAGCCCTCAGGCCTTTGTAGCACCATAGGAGAGCCTTGTGTGGCTTGCTTTGATGAGCTCTTGAAGGCTTGTATGGTGGATAAAGGGGTTCTAACCTCTAAGGCTTGCTAACTAGTAAGTAGAGTGGGAAGGTAAATGGGTAGCATATATCAAAATTAAGAGATCTAAGGTGAAAAATATCACTCAAAGGAGGTTTTTAAATTTTGGATTTTGTATGGGAAGTGTGCACCAAAGAGAGAAAGATCTTCTCACTTTAAGCTCTTTCTCTCTTAGGCTAAAATTCTCAACCCCTAAACCAAGGGGTGAGGAGCTCTATTTATAGGAAAAGGGTGGGTTAGGAGGCTACTTAAGAGCTAAATGGGTTTAGCAATTAGGTAATCTCATATCTAAGGATTCCTAGGGTTTTGGGAGCCTTGAGATGTGTGGAATGGTCCTCCAATGGGGGGTGATGGGGTGAGGCCTTAAGCCACTTAAAGGGTTGCAAATAGGGTGTAAATGGGTACAATAGAACTAGAAAAATACACCCCAAAGGTCGAGGTGGTCAACAAGTCAAACTCCAATCATGAAATTTGGGCTAAAAACCAACAGTTACTATTCATATGCCTGGCGCAACTAATAGTTGCACCAGGCAAATATACAGTAAAATAGTGCCTAGAAGTTGGCTATCCGAGGTGGGCTCCACAATTAATATTGGCGCAACTATTAGTTGTGCTAGGCTTAAATCCAGGGAGAAGTGGCCTAGCACAGCTAATAGTTGCGCCAAACAAAATTATCACTGGCGCAACTATTAGTTGCGCCAGGGCATTTCTTGGGAGAAATAGCCTGGCGCAACTATTAGTTGCGCCAAATCCCTAGGGGGGGCCTACCTGATTTTACTCTTTTGTCCCCTGGGTTCGGACTCTACTTTTCAATGGTATGAGATTTGTTCATAGTAGACAGCCATAGCTAGTTTCGGTGCACCCCTCCTCATCCATAGCTTGATAGGGTTCGGTTTAGGGTTCGAAATGGGTTCTAAGGGTCGGGATTGGTTTCTAAAGGTTCGAGGTAGGTTCCTAAGGGATCTAGGGTGATTTCTAAGGGTTTGGGGTGATTCCTAAGGGTACTAGGGTGGTTCTTGAGGGTTCCATACATGCCATCAAAAGCCCAGAAGTGTGCCTCTCTCGAAAGGTGTTTCGATCGGGCCTTGAGCCAAATTTGGGTGTCTACAGTTGGGTGGTAAAATTGAGTCAGGTTTGGGTGATGAGGTTTACGGGTGGTTGCACCGGGGGTAATGGGGTAGGAGTGGGCCATTGATAGTTGATAGGTGATGGTGGGGAATGGAGGACCTGATGGGCTATCAGGTAATTATTGGGGGTGGTGGTATATGGTTGATATGCATTATGTACACATAATTGATAAGTTTGGGTGATGGGAAATAAGCCCTAAGATCTAAGCTTCAACTCGTGGTGCTGGGTTAGAGAAATAATTCGACAAATTCAAGGGTTCAATCACCCCGATAGTCCTCTCTTTGCAATCTCTTTGCAACGGTGCTACATAAATTTCTAGGTCACTGATATAGTCCGACGGATCAAATTAAAATTCCTCCTCACATTTTTCTATCATCCCAATGGTGGGTCTGGGACCTGCTCCTCCGGTAGGATGTGGGGGTAATGGCACCGGATGAATGTTTGCGTGTTGGTTCACTTGAGAAGGTGCAGGTGGAATCATTTTCCTGACATCAATTAAATCTTGGATCCTGTGCTTCAATGGGAAGCAGCGATCAGTTGGGTGACCTGGACCTGATGAAAATTGTAGTGAGTATTAGGGTCATAATTCTTCGGGATTGGGTTAGGAGGAGGTTGCGGTTGACGAGTAATAACTAATCCCTTTTCTATTAGCAAAGATAAAAGTACATTCAAAGATTGCCCTAAGGGCGTAAAAACTTGATTGTAGCGAGCTCTCCTCTACTCCGAAGTCATTTGCATCCCCTGTCCATTCCCTGTTCTCTGTATCGGCTCAGTTCTGACTAGTGCTGGTTGGGTTGTTTTAAATTGGAACGAAGTTATATTGTTATTGGGCCTGGTGTTGGAAACGTTCTGAACATCGGCCCCCGCTCTCTTCTCGTTTCTCTGCTCTGAGAACCTTCTAACCCCACTGGTTCCACTAGGTATATTCTTGCTCAAGTGACCCTCCCTGATAGCATCTTCACAGCGATTTACGTTGCTTACCAGATCAACGAAGCTAGACTGCTACTGGTATACTAGAAAGTTTGAGATCACTGGAAAAGTATTTTTGGAAATCATTTCTATTTTTCATCATCAAGTATCCTATTTTTAACCTGAGATGCCAATGCTCTCCAACGTCCTAAGTAATCGCTAAAAGTTTCATTCGATTTCTACTTCAAATGGGCCAAGTCTGACTTATGCGGTTCAATGTCTATATTATAGACACACTATTCTTGAAACAAATGCATCAAGTCCTTCCAGGTCTTTATCATAGACGGTTCCAAAGACGTGAACCACCTCAAAGCCGGACCAGTCAAACTTTTCTCAAAGACCTTTATCAATAGTCTTTCGTCCCCTCCATAGTGGCAAATGTCACCGCAATCAGACTTGAGGTGTGCTATGGGATTGTCAGTGCCGTTATATTTATCAAAAGTCGACATTTTAAATTTTGGAGGCAAGGGGACCTCAGCGAACAAACATAAATCCGAGAAGTCCGTGGTGTGGATTTCAATACCACCCATCTTCAACAATTGCTTCTGAATTTTATCCAATTGCTCTTTCAACTGCTCTGATTCCTTGGACATGGGGGCCACTTTCTCAGCAGTCGGTTAGGCTTTACTCTAGGCTACCAGGGGGTGGCAAATTATAGGAGGAGGGTTAAGGCTGCTCAATGTCCCAGCATAGGCTTTACTGTTCCTAATCTCGTCCTCTTCATACTGCTGGTCTACATAAGGTGCGGTGAGGGTGGGATTCTCTTATTGGTGCTGCATGGACTGGATGGGAATGGCATGAATGGGGGTTGGGTGAGTTAATTAGATGTTAGGGAAGGTTTGTTGGGTGATGGGATGAGTGGAAGTTAGATTTTGGGTGGGGCCTGCTGAGGCCATTGGGCATGGGGAAAGGTTTGGAATTGACTTTGGGATGTTGGGATATGGGTGAATTGGGGTTGATGCAAGGTATGGGTTTGAAGCGGGTATGAGGGTTGTCTATGAGTGAACTTTTGGAGGAATTGTGAAGCGTATGGGTGTGAGGCTCCAAGGTTAGGGCCTTGCTAGGCTTGGGTGTGGGCCATGAAGCCTTGGGAGGGTTGGGCTATGAAGGTTTGGCCCATGGGTCCTTGGGATGTTTGGGCCATAAAGCCTTGGTCATGATAAGTCTGGCCCATTGGGCCCTGGTGGGTCTGGGCTATGGGCCATTGATGGATTTGGTTCATGGAACCTTGTTGGGTCTGGGCTATGGGCTCTTGGTGGATCTTGGCAATGGGCCCTTGATGGGTCTGGGCAGTGGGCCCTTGATGGTTCTGGGCCATGGGCCCTTGATGGGTCTGGGTCATGGGGTTTTGGGCCATTGGGCCTTAGGGTATGTGGGTAATGGGGGTTTGGATGGTGTGGATGATGGAGAGTTGATGGGGGTCATGGGGGAATGAGGCATGTAGGCTTGATAGGGTATGGGATAGATCCATGAACGTGTGGTGTGGATGAGAGGGGATGTGTTGGGAGGCCTTTCACCTATTATAAGTTTGGAACATCTCCTCCATCATGGCCATGGAAGGGGGATCAAATGGAGATGGGTTATTTGAGGGTTGGAGGGGTATGGATGGGGTATGTAAAAAGGGAAAATTGTGCATGGCCTCGGTAAATCGGGCATGACCCGGGTAAGTGGTGGGATATGAGGTAGATTGGAGAAATGAGGTGGGGCATTGGTGGATAGATTAGGTATGTATGGGGGAGATGCATGAGGTATAGATGTGGAGAATGAGAGAGGAAAGCTAGTCATGGCCCCGGTAAAAATGGGCATGACCTGGGTAAATGGAGGGATGTGTGGGGGATCGGATGCGGCATGATAGATGCAGGCGGATTGGGTATGTGTTGGGTGGATGAAAAATAGGGTATGTTGGTTAAAGTGGAGGATGGGGCCGGGTTTGGAACGGGTGTGGAAGGAAGTTGAGATGGGTTGGAGATGGCCATGGATGAAGGCATGGCTTTAGAAAATGACAGGAAATGGAGAGTTGGATTTTGGAAAGTGGTGGAAGGGAAAATAGGGGAACCGAACGGGTCAATTATGGTGAGGGTTGATTAGGTGAGGGGTGGAAGTAAAAGCTTCTTCGGTATGGGAATGGGTTGGAGAATGTGGCGGGGATGAGTCGGGATCAGCGTAAGCCAAGTCCATAGCCCACGACATAGCTCGGTATTGGGTCGGGTACAAATGCCTCGGATGGGGCCCGTAAAGCTTCCTCCTTCCCCTACGGGATGACGGAGGGTACAATGATGCCGTTGTGCCGACACCAATCAAGACTCTATTTTTGGGTTTTTAATTTCAATTTTTTTTTTATAAGTAAAAAGAAATGAGGATTCTGAGGCCTTTTGAATTCCCTTCTCGGGTGGCTCTCGTACCCTAAATAAGTCCCACGACAAAGGTTCCAAAGTGCTTCAGAAGAATCAAAGGGAAACCCCTTGATCTATTGAAGGCATGGAAACCGATGCAAACAACCCAATCCCTCTAAATGAGTTAAAAAGAAGTCACCTTCTCTTGACCGTTGAGGGCGTAATGGGTGTCGGAGATTGCAGGGCCTAAACAGAAGCACTAAAGACACTAATCGGGGATTGCCCAGAATAAAGCTGGCGTAACTAATAGATGCGCTAGTGTACTTCTGGGTAATTTTGCATTGGCGTAACTAATAGTGGCGCCAGACAAAGATGGGTCTCTAGATTTTTTAACAGCAACAGTTTTGGCCCAAAATGAGTCTTCAAACTGGCTTTTTGTGGAAGCTAGGCTTTCAAGGACTGACAATTTATATGATACGACTCTCTTCCTCACCGAACCTAGGGATACAAGGTCAATTCGGGTTCGCTAACGCTCTCTTTTTTCCTGGATTTTACGCTTGGTAACAAGAAGGTTACCCACCAGATATACCTCAAGTGCAAGCACTTTTCTCAAGTACTAAGAGTGCTGGAACTTTTTCGGATCATCACCACTAAGGGCTGCCGCCGTACTAAGACCCGGGAGTTTGTATGTGTGCCTAAATAGCCCAACCCTTAAAAATCTATCCCGCAAAAATCAATTTAAATCCCCTTTGTTGGTTCAATTTTTACTTTTCACTTTTAAGGAAGTTTTCTTAAGTTCAAAGACCGGGGGTGAGGATCCCGATCCGCATCTACGGGCCGGCATTCACTAGCGGAATATGAATGCAAAAATTAAAGGTGCAAGTAGGCCCACCAAATGGCTAAAGCACTTAAAATGACAGAAATATAGAGAAATTAAATGACAATACACAAGTAGACTCGCCGATCGGCTAAGGTGCTTGAAATGAAGGAAACATAAAAAAATTGAATGCGGTGCGCAAGTAGGCCCGCCAATCGGCTAAGGCTCGTAAATGACGTAAAGTAGGGGTAAGTAAAATGACGTAATAAGAGGGGTGAGTAAAAAAATAGTAAAAAAATAGTAATAAAGGGTTAGTAAATAAAAAATAAAGATGACAAATTCAAGGGGAAGCTCTACTAACTACTCCCCAGCAGAGTCGCCATCTGTGCAACCATGGATTTTTGACAATCCTGTCTCGATGATGAGCTCGTTATGGATATTTAGAGTCACCACCCAGAGCTTTTGGTATCCCGAGAAACCCAAATCAAATTTAAAGAGTACCGAAGTGCCAAAAGTTGACTCTGACTCCGGTCTATGCCAAAGGCTCTTGGGTAGGGGCTGCAGTTATCGATTGGGTAGGTGTTAGGCACTCAATCAATCCACTTAATGTGGTCTCTACTTATGGCCCACACAAAAATGATATAAAAGAAATAAAAATGCCTTCCTCTTGCCTAAAGAGCCTTAAAATCCTACTTGTGCCCTTCCGTTCTTACCGAAAATTCGGTGGCATAATGTCACGAATGAGAGGATGGAGGAAGAACCAAGAAGGTAGAGGAGTAGAGGGGAGAGCCGGAGCTCTCGGGCCCTTGTTGCACCACTGTGGAGCCTTGCATTGGCTTACTTCGGTGAGATTTTGATGGCTTGTATAGCTTGATGATGGATTCTAACACCTAGGGTGGATAGCTAAGATGTAGAGAAGGGAGGCTAGGGGTAGCACACACCTAAACTAAAGCTTTTTGATGAAAGGCTAAGGTTTTAAGAAGGTTTTAAAGTTCTGGAATTTGTATGTAAAATGATACACTAGGGGAGAGAGAGAATGGATTCCTTAATCTCTAATTTACAAATTTTTTCAAGCCTTTGTAAAGGGAGGGGTGCCTCTCTATTTATAGGAAAAAGAGAGGTTAGGAGGGTGTTTAGAGGCTAACTTGGAATAACAATTAGGTAATTTAGTCATCTAAGGTTTCCTAAGATTTTTGGAGCCTTAAAATGTCTGAAGTGATGTTCCAATGGTGGATGATAGGGTGGGGCTTTAAATCACTTAAGGGTTACACATAGATAGTAAATGGGTGCAACAGAATTAGCAAAACGCATCCCAAAGGTCAAGGTGGTCAACAAGTCAAATCCCAATATCTAATTTCGAGATAAAAACTCACAGGTGTTGTTCATAAGCCTGGCACAACTAATATATGCGTCAGGCATATGTATAATAAAACAGTGTTGCACAGTGGTTTGGGAAGTTGGCTGCCCGTGGGGGGACCCACACATAACTGGTGAAACTATTAATTGTGCCAAGCCATTTCTGGGGAGAAATGGCTTGGCGCAAGTAATACTTGTGCCAAATCTTAAAGGGGAATTCCACATAATTATAATTCTGCCCCTGATCTTCGGAATATTGTACCTTCTTGCTTACAGCTCCGATTGAGGTGATCCTTGGCTCGTTGGAAAGTTGAGGACTTCTACTTTTCAATGGTATGAGATTCGATTATAGTAGAAGGTCACAGCTAGTCCCGGTACACCACTCTTCATCCATTACTCGGGAAAGCTAGGTTTAGGTCCGCAATGGTTTCTAATGGGTCGGGATGGGTTTCTAAGGGTACGGGAAGGTTCCTAAGGAATCTAGGGTGATTCTTAAAGGTTTGAAATGACTCTTAAGGTTTCAGAAAGGTTCCTAAGGGTTCCATACATGCCATCAAAAGCTCAGAGATGCGCCTCTCTTGAAGTGTGCCTCGATCGGGCCTTGGGCCTAATTTGGGTGTCTACATTTTGTTTTGCTTGAGGACTTTGAGAGACTTCATATTTCTCTATTTTACGTCAATTGTGACATACAATTATATGTTTGTATATAATAGGTATGAGTTTGAACGCTAGAATGAGAAAGACAAAGTTGAGCTAAGAGAGATTGTGTACGGGTTCGTGTGAGGTAGGGAAAACTTCTTAGCATGTGTATAGTGATGGGATGTGAATGTGCATTTTACGATATATTTTGCATAGCATGGATTTATCATATTTTTAAAATGCAAGTGTGATGTGTGTGGTCACTAAGAGAAAATGTGTGTGTGAAGTATGATATGAATTTGTGTGTTTTCGGCAAAAGACCAGAAAGGTGTGTTGTGACATTTTCAGAATATGTGTGAGAACTTTGAATGTGAATATGTGTGAGAATTTTGAATGTGAATATGTGTGAGAACTTTGAAGTCAAAAACCTATTATATTTATCACAAATTCACGGTGAATAACTATATGTAAATTTAGCACTTTGATTTAAGAATTTCATGTGAATACCAGACTGACACGACGGTATACTCGTGACCGACGCAATAGGATATCCGTGACCGGTACAGCGGATTGTCTGTACAACTTGTGCTCCGGTGCAGCAGGATATCCACTCTTTGATTTTAGTTATGAGAATATATGTGTCTGTATTGTCAAATCACCTCCAGTCATGAGGTTCAGGGTATATGTATGTGTAAGGGTTCAATTGAACGATGATGGTGGGTATTCCATTAGGGCTCGATGCTATATTTGCTCGAGGAAATATTTAAGTGATTTATTTAAGTTTAAGCTTTAAGCTTTTATAAAGTAAGAAAAGGACTTTTGAGATAAGTGTGATTTTTGAACATGCATCAATTATTAGTTTCATTCTATTTAAATGCTTTTAAAGTGTATCCTTCATTCAAGAAATATATGACTATGATATGTCATAAAAGATATGTTTGATGTTGAAATTATGCATGCTATGTTAATTTTTTCTTATTGAGCTATGATGTAGCTCACCCTTCAAATATACGTCACAGGTTCAGAGGATGCAGCTGGTACTGGGGATCTTGACCTAGAGGATCCTGAGTATATTCCTGAAGAGGAGACAGAGCCACCTCTAGAGGACTTCTTCTAGTGGACTCTGTTGTGCTATTTTGAGATTTGATTTGTAACACTACAAAATTTGTGACTTTTAGCGGCACCATTTTGCGGCAAATCAACTTAAGTTGTCGGCAAAGCCCAAAATTTTGGGTGCGGATATTGCCGCCATCGGTTATCATGCTAAATCCCTTAAAAGGTATTATTTATTTTTTAACTTCTATTTTCGTTTTATATGCAAAAGGAAAGGAACTCTCTAACGTTTCCTCTTCTTCCCTCTTTCTTCCCCAATCGGTCTCCTCTTCTTCCCCCTTCTTGATCTCCATCGCCTCTTATCGGTCTCCTCTTCTTCCCCCTTCTTGATCTCCATTGCCTCTGCTCTAATATTATAATGATGTTTCCTCTTCTTCCCCAATCGTTCTCTTCCCCAATCGCTCTAATACTTTCACTATGGATGTTTCCTCTTCTTCCACAATGACTCTCCATTGCTTCTGCCCTAAATTGTGTGGAGAAATTTGAATCTCCACACGATATCCTCTCCATCGCCTCTACATGTTGGATCAGAAAGCTTTGATCTGCACGGCTACTGTCCAAGACTTTGATCTTTCCTCCACTGGAATTCTGCAGCGATTTGGTTAAACTAATCGAAGAACAAAGGAGAAGACTCGCCTTCTAGGTAATGAGTTTGTGTCCTTGAGTTAGGGTTTTAGTTTTAAATTTAATTCTTTATTTTAAAAAAAAAATCTGATTTGATACAAATTTATGTTATTGTCTTGTTTGTAGGTTAGTTTTTCCCTTCTCTGTTGGAGAGTTTCTTCGATTTTTTCGGAACTAGGAGCTGGTAAGTCCTATGAACTATTTTTTTTATCGGTTTTGTGAACTATGTATTTGTGAACAATTTTAGGGTTATTCTTGTATTTTTTATTCAAAATAACCATTATTTTTAAGCATGAATCTTCAAGATGATGATTTTGAGTTTTATTTTGATGATGTTATTTTTTTAAGATTTGTTCTCAGTTTCTGTTAATGGAGTTTATATGGGTTATCTTGTATTTTTATGGCTATCCTTGTACTTTTTATTCAAAATAACTGTTGTTTTTATGCATGACCTTTCAAGTTGCTACATTAAAGATCCAGACAAGATGGAATCTGAAAACTAATCAGAAACATATCTTAGAACTCAGAAACATTGTTCTTTTAACAAATTTTCTTGTAAGTTTTTTAGGATACCCAACTCCCACTATCCTTTACACAGTGATGACCTGAGGCTGGAAGAGGGTGCCTTTAAACACTTCGGTATTGGGGTTATTTAATTTTGTCATGATAAGAGAGAGAAGGATTTTGGCAGAAGAACAGAGGAGAAATTTTTATTTTTTTTCATTAATGATGCGCAAAAATAGAAAAAAATTGGGATGTAAGTATGTAACTAGTAAATTTGTTAATGTAACTAACAGAAAGAAAATAGATAAGAAAGAGATTTTAATTTTAAATAGAGACGATCATAATAAGATAAAGATTTTAATTTTAAATCTTAACGCATTTCCGTGTAAGGGCTCTTTTGATTTGTACACAACACCATCTCGATGGCAAGTGACATCATATGAGTTCATAGCGTGATCTAGATCAAATCATCCTCATATTGCATCAAAACACCATGTGAAAAAGAGCCTAAAATGAATAGCTACCATGTGATTGTCCAAAATAAAAATATTATTTTAGATGTTCGTCATTTTTTCTACATGTATAGCCTCTTTAAATCACTTCTTTTTTTAACTAATAATGCAAATTCCATAAACTTGAAAAGTAAAAATATATATAAAAAAAATTACAAGCATATAAATGTGTCTAAAACATTGGGTTTGGGTAGTCACCACTAACTCAATCTTCCTCTGTTAATAACCAAACATAAAATAATGACCAACATACCAAAAAGATTTATGCTAAACTATCGAATCATCCTTCAGTGTTTCCAAAATCGTCCATTTTTTAATATAAATGGTGATTAAAAAAAGTATTTGTTTTCAACAAAACATGATTTTCATGTTTTAACCGCAGTTTTGCTAAAAGAACATATGAATAACATTATTTTTTAAAATTTTAGTCATTTTTTCTAGACTTCGACGAATTTGCAAAAATTTTAGGTTTTTTGCCTTGCCAATTTTTTCTCGAATTCTAACTTGATAATTACGTCTCCACCCCTAGTAGTGAAGATATCCACAATCACAAATACTTCTAACCAAATTAGAGTGCATATTAATCATACGATGTTGATTGACTCTATTTCGCCAGTTTGTGGTATTAATCTAGACAACTTAATCTGCAATAAATAGTATTGATAATAGCTCCTTAATCAGTTTTTCCACCTTTATTCCAAAATAATGAGGTCTCTTATGACTTGATTCGGAATGAAATATCCCTTGTGTTTCCAAATAAGTGAGTTGGGCTCAAAATAGTCTTTTATTCTATCCTTAAGAATATGATATGTTTCACGATATTGAAGTGCAATTTCCATAGTCATATTCTCTTTTAATTGGCAAATACAGTCTGATATTTGTGGTAGTATAAGGCCTTGTTTGGCAAAGTTTCTTCCGAAAAGCACTTTTCAAGATAAAATATTGGGTGAGAAGCATTTTCCATCTAAGGGCATGGCTACCTCTAACTGAAAATGGGGTGTATTTTGAGAAGTAGCTTGACCATTTTCAGCTAGAGATGGCCAAGTCCTTGGGTCGAAAATGCTTCTCGTCCAATATTTTCCCTAGTAAAGTATTTTTCAGAAGCAACTTTGCTAAATAAACCGGGCCAAAGTGATCAAGGGTGACATCGCAGGAGGAAACTTCGCAAAGAATTCCATTAGTATTAATGGCTTCAAGATTTTTTATGGGCTCAAGCATCTCAGTTAATTCAGTGGCCTTTTTCATATATCTGGATGAACCAACCTACAATTTAGGAAAACATGATCCACCAACATTATGAACCTAGGCAAAACCTGCCTTTATTTGTCATATGTATCCTAGATGTTGAAGATTCTCAACAGTGAGAATTATGTAGAACTGGTTTTGGCGACATGTGCAAATCATAGGCTGCTCGTTGGACTACTTGGATTGATCAATGAACAAACAGGCATACTCTACACGTCTTGCTCTCAATCGTAGTTATCAAAATTGCCAAATTTTTAAAAAGACACTATTAAAACGCAATATTTTGATTTATCGAATAAATAATCAATTAATTGTAATTTTTTTAATAAGAGTTGTGAGTTTTAAGAAATCAAAAATTTAATGATTAAATTGTGACTAATTCACAATTTTCTAAATATATTTCTTCATACTTTAAAATTTTAGTTTTTAACTTTTTTTTTTCTCCAATTCTTCTTAATTTTCCTGTCACCAACTTACTCCCGAACCCCGACTTGGAGATTATGCTCGTAATGGCAAACCGATTAAATATTGAAAATCTAGTGAAGTGACTTCATTATTCTTTCTAGATGTATTCTTGGTGGTCAATGGTCAGGAAACAAATGATTATCTTTTACTTTTCTTATAGCCCTGATCTTTGTCATGGATCACTAAACTTATCATCAGTTCTGAGTTGGGGAGGTGTTTAAAATAAGACAAATGCAGAAATAATAGCTTCATGTACTTTAGCCTCTGAATTTTAATGGAGAATCTGTAGTTCAACAGAGCAGATTCAATCTTCATCTGGCTACCAGCACAAATGTAAGAGAAATAAATCCGAATTAAGGAATAGGTTTAGACTTATGGCTGTGATCTGTCCACTTAAATGGTCACAGATCTGTCACTAATGGCCTATTCTTTAGTTAACATGAACATCAGTAAATGCCGCTTGAATTAGGTTACCAACGCTAATTCGCATAGGATGATGAATTAAGGAAGTTGGATGCGGATGAGTGAATCTAAAGAAGTCTAATGCACTAAGGTGAACATTCGGAACCCTCGACATGACTCCAATGGAGAAGACACAAATTACAAGAACCTTTTAAAATCCAACGTTACAATTAGAACACGGCTTCTTAGAGAGCCCTCGGACTTCTGATCGAGCTTCTCGAGAGCCCTCAGTTCTGATCTTGAATCCGAACTTGGAAGTACAAATCACTCACAATGGCTCTCAAAGGTAAACTACAAGAAGGGATTACTGAGGGGTTCGGATAAGCTATCCGAGAATGAGGAAAGCAGAGATGAAAACTCTAAAACTGGATGCCACAATTGGGCAAATGTCTTCTCTATTTATAGCTTTCCTTGATCCTGCGCAGGCTGAATTGACCAATCGAAGTGTTCGGATCTGGATTGCCCAATGGCGATTGAGCACGGGGATCCGGATTTACGCCAATGAAAATGCTACGATCTGGTTCAAATCAATCGGTAGCTAAAGCATCAATTCTTATGGAATTCAAAATCTGTTTGAGCTTCTAGAAGTTCCCGCCAAGTGATTTCATCTTTGAGCTCACATGGGTTGGAATATGCTTTTGGATCTTGATTGAATCTTCCAAATGTCCTCGGTCATTAAATGCATTAGGGGCGTCTGAGATTACCGAAATGCCCTTTAAACAAGCTAATTCCCCGAATGTCCTTTCGTAGAGTTTAAGTGCCTTTACGCAAAGTGTTTTGGCTCCAGAAGTTCTTTTCGCAAAGCAATTTGGCTTCAGAAAGTCTTTTCGCAAAGGACTTCTCCCCAGATCTTCTATTCGAAAAGGAAATTTCAACTATTCGAACAGAACATGGTTCTTTTCGAGTAGTTCATTACAGCTCCAGAATCAATTCGAACAGAACTTTGACCTTTTCGAAAAGTACTTTTTACTTTGCGATTTGAACTTTTAACTTGATTTCTTCTTTGCGAATGGATCCTTCTTCTTCTTCAGGTCTTTTCTTGCTCTTTTAGGACCTTTTTAGCCATTGCTGAGGCTATTTCTTCACTCCCTCTTTGAGCTTGACATGAGTTGTCAGCTTTTTGATCATTTTAGGATGCTTTTCGGACTTGGACCTGTCTAATTGGTTAGCTGTAAAATGCACACTAAAGCACTTATTTAGTCTTCTCAAGGGTCTTTCAAAGCTCATGTTTAGGGGTGAAAAATGGTATTTTTCACTACTTAACAATTCCGGAATTAAATGCATTAACTAGACCTGAGTGTCGCCCGACACTCAGGTTAAAATCTTTGTATCTGTGCCAATATTTTGAGCGCCTTGTCAGTAAAAGTTCAAGATTGAACTTACACTGATTTGTGTGCTCCAAAATAGTTATGCCGATCCAGAGGCTTCACCATTTGGATGAAATGAGATTGATCTGAGTGTCGTGGCTGGCACTCAGGTTGGGTACCTAATACCAGCTCATTGGAGGATGCAGAAATTGAAGAATCAGCACTTGCTTTACCAATATTGAGTCTCTCCTTTTTATTACTAATGAAGGGTGAGGATGTACATAACCTCAAGCTTACCTCTAAATAAATAATAATAATAATATTATGCGCATGCACACAATCAGTGTGATTTTTGTACAACATTCTATTTATGTGGGATTAACAAAGCCATTTCACTAAATGATTGCAAAGAAAACTTCTTTATCTCTTTATCTATATCAAAACAAATATGGAAATGTAACCTCTCTACATCGATGATAATATCTATAAATAAAAGGCCACTATTATTTTTATTTTTTGTTATTTTGGTGGATATTGGATTGAATCTGTGTGGCTGATATATGAAGATCCAATCCTATCCACAAGGCCATATAGGTTTTGTATCACTCAAGTAATTTTTTCAGCTCTTTTTTGTAACATTGAAATAGGCCTTACTAAAGAGCATCACGTGCAATAGGCCTAATCTCGTTCTCTCAATCTCAAAATCCTTCTCATCCTTCCCTTTTCAAACGCTTGGAGTCTCTCTCTCCTCAAAGATTTTCGCTGATCTGGTGAGTCGAATCGATATTTAGGAGAGCAGTTTAACCTAGGCCAGGTTTGGTTGGTAATCTTTGTTGATTCAGTAGAAGGTGATCATTTAACACTGTTGATCTCCCCGAGCTCTATTTTCTCCTTCATGTTTGTAAATTTAGTGTTATTTTAGGAAATTGTGGCGAATTTTTTACATATTATAAAATAATATGAAACATGGCCCCATTTTAGGAACTCGCCTTGGGCACACCCAAATGTCAGGGCCGGCCCTGGTGCACACTATAGAAATGTTCCTTTTAACTAAGGGATGTCTACCAAGCCCTTAACATATGGGCCCTGTGTTGTTTTAATTCTTTTGAGCATTTCCATGATTTCCTTCTTGTGGAGCTATTGACCTTCTCATATGCATTCTAGTTTCTTCAAAATAGCTTTCGTCAAAATGAAGTCAGTTTTAAAATGAAAATTTCTCGATCGCCATTAATCATGCAATGTTCCTTTCCTTTCCCTTATACAGGCGCGCGGCATGAATTATCTTCATCACTGCAACCCACCTATCATCCATTGTGACCTAAAGTCATCAACTCTGTTAGTAGATAAAATTTGGAATGTAAAGGTGTGGGTCTATTTATATGAGAATAATTGGTTGGTAGTTTTTTCTCTTATGAACTAAAAATTGTTATTTTGTATAGATGCAACATTTTTTTTTGTGTGGGCAGGTTGGTGACTTTGGTCTCTCATGCCTCAAGCGTGAAACATGTCTGACAACAAAATCTGGGAAAGGAACGGTATTGCTTATACAATGTCTTTAGTGCCTATCTTTAGCATGGTTCAAAATCTCGCCCGAAACTGGTACGCTCCGGACGATAAGTACCAGTTTTGGAGGTCACCGATACGATACTTGGAATGTATTGTACCGGTTCATTACATGCATATTGTTAATGTATTTCACGATACATACCATCTAGAACTGGTACGTACTGGTTTTGGAGCTGGACGATACATACCGGAAAACCGGTATTTTAACCTATGATCTTTGCTCTTTAATCTCGTTTGAATTAATCTGTTCATTTTGCAATTCTTTCTGTGCATGATCTTTGTAAATCTGAGTATTTATTGGACAATTACAATTTATTTTTCATATTGTTCTTCAGCCACAGTGGATGGCTCCAGAAGTTCTTCGTAATGAGCCCTCAGATGAGAAGTAGGTTCTGTTTCTTTTGTTGTTTTATTAATGAGATCAATAAGGTTTTCATTTGTTGTTGTTACAAGTCAGCTGGAAATTTTTTATATAGAATATTATTTTGTTTTCTAAATGTCAGAGCTCAAAAATTATTTTTGTTGCTATATGGAAACATAGGTAGGATGTATACAGCTATGGGGTGATACTATGGGAGCTAGTCACCAAAAAACTCCCTTGCGATAATCTCAATTCGATGCAGGTATTCTTCCCTCCAGGATAATAAATCTTGCGACATCTGTTCTCACTTTCGAGATATTCCATAAAAGTATTTGTTTATATTTCTAAGAAATCAAATTGTTGTTTGCACATTCTCAATTTACTATTTATGCATATGTTATATAATAGATGAGTGTGAAAATGCAATCAGCCAAGTGTCATATAGGACATAAATATGGATATTTTGACATGCCCTTCTCAGATGAGAAGTAGGTTCTATTTATACTTTCTAGATCATTTTTTATAATATAAATGCATAAAGTTATATTGAACGCTAAATCATCAATCACCAAACGTTATAAGAGAAAAGAATATATTGCAAATATTTCCCAGATCAAAAGCCCAACATTTTTATATTGGCTAAACGAAGACTATGGTTTAGAGCTTGCACGAGTCTCTCAAATTTTACCTGTAGTCATTTCTATTTCAAATAGTCCTCTTCCTATAAATTTCACACTTTCCAAGATATTGATGCATTTAAATCATGGATAGAAACTTCAATATTTCTAGACCGTTTCTAATGATGTATCATGGATCTTGCAATCTCCATGAAGTATCTAAAGTGTAGTAAAAAAGGAAAAAATAATAATAAGGGCATCAGGGGACTTTTTACTCATCAAGATTTTGGGGGCACAAGTGCACCATCAGAATTGGTGATTTGCAGGTATGGGTATTTGAAATAAGATCCAATCTCTTAATAAGATAACAAAATTATTGAATTTATGAGTTTTGGGGCTTTTTTCTCATTTTGATGCAGTGGATGACTGGTGGTAGAGGGATAAATAATTCACTCAGAAATGCAGGGTTGAGCAGCGGTATCAAGAGTTGGAAAGGGATGACATCAACCAGGTTGAAAAAGATATTGTCGATGTCCGAATTATAGCAGACATATTTTTCTTTTTGTACTATTGTAAAAAGACGGTGCCGATGTTTGAATTATAGCAGATATATATTTTACTTTTTGTACTATTGTAATTCTTACTTTTAATTCAATTGAGTCTCATATTTTTCCAATAAGTTTTCCAATTTGTTTCCCTATTTTACTTTTATCAAAATCTCTACATCAGCATAGCTTCTAGTGGACATCTCCCTGTTTGTAATGTCAGTATAAACATGGCGGCGATTTTTTACTATTGACAACTTAGCAGCAACAATTGCAAAAATTGCTGTCAAAACAAAGTAGCGACAACACTAGTAGCGGCAGTTTTTACAACTGGTGGTGAGGGTATTAAAGGCAGTTTTTGGCTGCCGCTAGTAGTCTTATTTTTTATAGTGGCAAAAAAATCTAAGCTGCCGACAAAATAATATAAAGATATATCCATAGCGGTCCCAAGCTGCCGGCAAAGAAATTTGGGCTGTCAGCAAAAAAATTTAAAAAAGTATTCGCAACGGTCTCAAGCCACCGGCAAAGCAAATACAGCTGCCGGCAAAAAAATTTAAAAACATATTTGTGGCGATCCCAAGCCGCTGGCAAAGCAAATACAGTTGCCGGAAAAAAAAAAAATTTTTAAATTCGCTGCGGTCCGAAGCCGCCGGCAAAGCAAATACAGCTGCCAGTGTTAAAGTCACTTACTGACCGTTATAAAAATATTGCCGGCAGATTGGAGTCGCCAGCAAAAAAAATTAGACTGCCGGCAATACTATCCCCGACCAAGGTATTAGTGGCGGACCTTGGGCCACCGGTAATAGTATTCCCGACGGCTTTTGCTGTTTTACCGGCGGCTTTGGACCGCCAGTAAAACTCACAAATTTTATAGTGTAAGGCTTGGTATGTCTAACCATTATAAATTTGAATGATGTAATTATGAAATATTATATTCTTTTTGGTGAACCATCATAGGGTGACTTTCGGGTTGTCACTGATGGTTCGGCTTGATTCTTTTGTTCATGTGGTTGGCATGAGATTAAAATCGTCTTTTGAATTATGTTAAAGTTGGTTATAGTATAGATGTGGAGATTTCTTTAGTATGATGTTGTAGACACCCAAATTTGGCCCAAGGCCCAATCAATACACATTTCGAAAGAGGCACGTCTCCGAGCTTTTGATGGCATGTATGGTACCCTTAGAAATCACCCAATATCTTTTAGGAACCTTCTCGAACCCTTAGAAACTAATCTCGACCCTTATAGCCCATTCCGGACCTAAACCTAGCTTTCCCGAGTAATGGATGAAGAGTGGTATATCAAGACTAGCTGTGACCTTCTACTATGATCAAATATTATACTATTGGAAAGAGGACTTCCTCAGCTTTCCAACGAGTCAAGAATCACCCGAATCAGAGCTATGTACAAAAGGATATCATATCCCGAACTCGAAGGGCAGAATGGTAATTTTATCTAACCCCTATTAGGGATTTGATGCAACTAATAGTTGCGCCAGCTATAAGTGAACTTGGTGCGACTAATAGTTGCGCCAGCTATAGGTGTGGACCCCACTTAGGGGAGCCAACTTTCAGGCACTGTTCATGCACTATTTTACTGTGCATATGCATGCGCAACTAATAGTTGCGCCAGGCATATGAATAGTGAACCTGATTCTTTGCCTCGAATTTTGAGATTGGGATTTGACTTGTTGACCATCTTGACCTTTGGAGTATATTTTGCTAGTTCTGTTGCACTCATTTACTATACCCCTTAAGTGGTTTAAAGCCTCACCCAATCATCCACCATTAGAGCACCTTCTCATATTTTTCAAGGCTGTAAAAACCTTAGGAAACCTTAGATGGCCTATTATCTAATTGCTAATCCCAATAAGCCTCTAAGCACCCTCCTAACCTCTCTTTTTCCTATAAATAGAGAGGCACTACTCCTTGCAAATGGCTTAAAAAAATTTGTAATTAAGAGATTAAGGAATCCCTTCTCTCTCTCTCCTCTAGAGCACCATTCCCATACAAATTTCAGAATTAAAAAAAACTCCTTTAGACCTTAGCATTTCATGAAAAAGCTCTAGGTTAGGTGTGTATTATCCCCTAGCCTTCCCTCTCTACCTCTTAGCTATCAAGCCTTAGGAGTTAGAACCCCATTCCATATCATATAAGCCTACAAAAGCTCACTGAAGCAAGCCAACACAAGACTCTACAGTGGTGCAACAAGGGCCCGAGAGCTCCGGCTCTCCCCTCTATTCCTCTACCGTCTCGATTATTCCTCTATTCCCCCATTTGTGTCGTTACGCCGTCAAATTTTCAATAGAAACGAAGGGGCACAAATAGGATTTTAAGACCCACTTGGGTAAGAGGAAGCCTTTTTCACTTCTTTTGTATTATTTTTATTTTGGCCATTAGTACAGACCATAGTAAGCAGGTTGATTGGGTGCCTAACACCTTCCCAACTGATAACCGAACCCCTACCCAAGAGCCTTTGGCGTAGACCAGATTCAAAGTCATATTTGTGGCACTTCAGCGCTTATAAAAATGATCTAGGTTTCTTGAGAGACTAAAAGCTCCAGGTGGTGACTCTATATTTTTCGTTAGAGAGCGCATCGTCGCGACGGGATTGTCATAAATCTCACGGTTGCACAAATGGCGACTCTGCTGGGGACTAGCTAGTAGAGCTTCCCGTTGAACTTGACCTCTTTATTTTTTATTTTACTAACCTTTTATTACTATTTTTTATTTCATTTTTTCTATTTTTTTCACTCATCCCTCCGATTACGTCATTTTACTTACCCCTACTTTACGTCATTTACGAGCCTTAGCCGATTGGTGGGTGTTAAGACCTGAAAAGTACCACTTTTCACCCCTTAACTTAGCCTTTGATTAGACCCTTAGCCATCTAATAAATGCTTGTTAAGTGTTTTCTGTAGGTAATAAAACAGTAAGGCAATAAGGCCATGAATCATGTAAGGAGCCTGTTTTGGCACCAGAAGTCCCTCAGAAGAATGAACCATGAATCCAGACCATAAAAGAGCCTCGCGCAGCTAACAAAGCTCCAGAGGATTTAGAAAAATCCACTTCGCGCAGTCCTCGCAAAGTCCCAAGACTTCATAAACAAGTTCTCGCGCAGTAGAGTGACAGAAGAGCTTCAGAAGCCTTGAGTCACGCAGCTCTTGCGAAGTTTAGAAGTTAAAGGTCGCGCAGCTCCTGCGCAGTTCAAGAAGACCCCTCTCACCCTCGCGCGGTTCCTCGCAGTGAGGAGAAAACCGAATCTGCCTCGCGCAGTCGCCGTGACGAGTCTGCGGATTCAAATATCAAGAGAACGCCAGCGATTCAAAAGCCTTAATGCCTCACGAGGATCCTCGTTCCATTAAGAAGTGAACTTCTCAGCTTCTCGCCTGACTCGAAGAAAGAAAGCTGTCTCGCGAAAGCCAGAATTGGCCTCGCGAACGGAAGTGGAAAGCTCGCCCAGTTCCCGCGCTATTCACAAGTATCAATCCAACCAAGCTGAAGCCCAATCTAGCGAGAGCTTAAGCTGTCTACCTGGATCTGCTCAAAGCATCAAGAAAGTCAAACGCGATGTCCAAGCTTTAATGTTAAACTCAACCACGCGAAGACTAGAGCTACCACGCGACAAGTCTGGGAATCGACTGCAACCTAGCGAAGCTCTGAACTCCAACTTCCATCATTCTGTAGAGGACTTTCTAGGGATTTCCAAGGATTAGGGCATGCACTTCCATGCTCTAATCTCTGTGCACGCCCCCCGAGGCATCTAAGGATCATTATTTGACCATGTGGCATCGTTAAAATTAGGGTTTCCTAACCCTAATGCGCCGCCACACCACTGCTATATAAACCTAAGCCTAGTTTAGGTTTAGAAAATCGAGAGGTAGACTGGGAGTTAGAATTTAGAAGAGGAACTCCTATCTCAGATTTTGTAATTTTTCTTTTCCGTTCTTGTTCTTCCTGTAACTGTAAGTAGTTTTCTTTTTCTTCTTTTTCTTCTCTCCATGGCTCAGCACTTGCTGGCCATGCCTTTGTATGTCTATTGAGGTTAGATTAATGGAGTTTTTGTAATAGGATTTGTACTCTTATGGGATTTGTGTATTTGTGAGCTATTCTGTGCAAGGCTGCTGCCTTGTGATCCGCCATTGCTTTGGCTGTGTTTCAAAGCAATGGAGGACTGATTCTAAGGATCCACTCAGATCCGACTGACCTGTGTGTCTGGGTTATCACGGTCCTATACAGCCTTAGCCCCACCACAGGACCCATTAGATCTGAAATTCTCATGGGAGCCTGAGCTGGTAGCCTTGTGACCATGGTGGTAGCAGCAATTAACTTGTTTTATCTTGGGCTCCATGAGGAGGATAGTCTCTGGGATAGTCTGTGACCATTTAAGTGGACAAGCTATAGCCTTAGGGTGAATCCAATCCGCCGATCCAAGATGGATCCTTCTTCCCCGAGCCTGAGCTGTTAAGCCTGGTAGGAGATTGTGCAGAGGCAGACTCCCCATATATTTGTATAGACTCACCATCAGATTTTAGATCTAATCTGGTTATGGAGATTGTAGGCTTGTGACTGGACCATTGCTTACTCAAGCAATGGACATGACTAGATCTAAGGTGGTACTCAATCTCTTGTTGGTTACATTAGTCCTGCTTATCATGGTCCTATCTGACCTTAGCCCCACACATAGGGCTTTAGAGGTTGAGGTTCCCTATGGATTCCCTGAGCTTGTAGCCTGGATGAAGTAGTGCCTACAATGATTAATTTGTTTTGACCCATCTCTGGACTGTGGTTCCCCTATGGGATAGTCTGTGACCATTTAAGTGGACAAGTTATAACCTTAAGGGATTAGATCATGGCATAGGGATGAGTTGAATTCTTCCTCCTCTTTGGTGATAATGTAGCCATTGGACAGGATTTCCATAACATCATATCTGAATCTGAGTTACAAAACCCCTCTGATCTGGACTCAATAACCTACTTCTCACCCTTTTATATTTATTTTTCACAATCCATCCATCTTCTCAACCCTTTCTGTAGTTAACTCATTAGGCTATCTTAGAATACTTAGAATAAGTGACCTTAAACTCCCCTCCTTTTAGGACTGCCAGATCTGTAGTCAGATCTTGAGGGACTACTAGAGATGGCTCCTTTGGAGCTGTAGATCACCTTTCCCTGTGGGACAAACTCTTACTTATCAAAACTTGCTACAAATAGACCCTGTATCTTGCAGGTCTAGGATTTCTCAGTTGTGCTGATTCCATCCCCTGTTTTACTCTTTCTTTGATTTAAATTGTTTTTACCACCAACAAATAAAACAAGCACACTGAGAGGTTGCAACAAGTTTTTGGCGCCATTGCCGGGGAACGTGATGTAATAGTAGCCCCTAGGATTTTTATATTTTTAGTATTCTTTGTAGCTATGAATAATCGATCTGATGTAATTTTTTTAATCGTTCTTCTGAGATCTAGGCAAGCAGAGAAGGACAGTGGACTGTGTTTGGAGATTAGCTACCTCTGTTTGCAAACTCTCTAACCTTTAAAACACTGTCTATTTCTCTTACAAGTTCCATAGCAGTATTTAGGATAGTTGTAAATTTATGTTTACTTAAATAGTCAGAAATTTGTTAGATAAATTCTTTGAGTCAAGTGCAATGTGCACGCAAGGAGTTGTCCTATTTGGTGGTGTGTTTGTATGCTAGGTAGGAGATCTCTTAGTCCTACTTTAGAGCCTTTCAACCACAGCTAGAAAGGGGTAGAAGACTTAAAAGGAACAAGCACACCACAGTAGAGCCCCCAATTGAATCTAAGACAGTACTCATAGGTGAAGAACAACCTAGAACTCTCAAGGAGTTGAATGCTCCGGATGACTATAACTCTCCATTCAGCATTCAATTCCCTGATGTTCAAGGGAATTATGAGATTAAAACTTCAATCATCTAGTTACTGCCCTCTTTCCATGGGCTCAGCAAGGAGGACCCTTATAAGCATATTGATCAATTTTTGGCCTTGTGCACCACTTTCAATATCGCTGGTTTGGGACCTGAGGCTACTAGGCTCAGGCTCTTTCCCTTCTCTCTGAAGGACAGGGCTAGTACCTGGTTGGCTACTCTTTCCAACAATGGCATCACTACATGGAAAGACCTGCAGACCAAGTTCCTGACAAAGTTCTTCCCTGAGACCAAAACTACCCAGTTGAGGAAGGAGATTCTTGCTTTTGCCCAATCCCCAACTGAGGACTTTAATCAAGTCTGGGATAGGTTTAAGGAAATGCTCAAACAATGCCCCCACCACAAGATCAGCTTGTACAAAGCTTCTATAATGGGATTGATGAGAAAAATAGAAATATGGTTGATGCCTCTTGTGGTTGAACCTACATGCACAAGACTGCTGATGAGGCATGGGAATTGTTTGAAGTATGTCGGTGAAAATGCTTTTCAAAAGTTATCGAGGCAAGAACTAGTCGAGTCTATGCCAAAAGTGGAACTCTTTGCGTAAATCGTCACGAGGAAAAGTTTATGAGGTGTCTGGGAATAATGACCTGCAGCTACAGATGGCAAACCTCGCTTTGAAGTTTGATAAATTACTGACTGTGATGCAACCCAGAAGGGCTGCGCAAGTGGTGGAGGCATGTCTGATATGCGGTCCCCGGCCTGATGAAGGAATGTCCATCTGCAGGCGTATCACTGAATTAGTTTTGGCACGCGTCTTTCTTTGCGCAATCTTATGGCCAGCAACAATTTGGTGGCTACAACAGACAGCCATATGGATACCAGCACCAAAATACTGGTTATCAATGGAGAGACCACCCAAATCTGAGGTGGAGGCAAGACAATTATATGCAGCCCCAGGAGATGTTAGCCTTACCTCAAAGGCCACAGCAGTGGTTCAACCAAGGATATGCCCCTAGGTCTAATTTTCAACACCAGCAGCAGCCCCATCAGCAACAAAATCAATTGGTCCTACCCCCATCTCAACCCAGAAATACTTCTTTTGAGGACCAGGTCTTGACATCACTGCAAAACCTGGGGTCTGTGGCTCAGACTGTGAGTTCTCATGGTCAGAGCATAAAGAAGATGGAAGAGTAGATTGGCCAGCTAGCGAATGCCTTAGCTAAAAGAGAGGAGGGGAGGTTGCCCAGTCAACCAGTGGTTAATCCCAAGGGCCAATTTTTGATTGGTGAAGGATCCTCAAACCTTGAGGGGCAAGGGGATCTTTCATTGACTTGATTCACAGAATTATGCATTGTGTATGTTATGTATTTTAGTATGGTTCGGTTTTTTTTTTCTGTTTATAGGAATTTCAAGTGATCTCATCGGAGTCTGAATGTACATGACCTGAGAATTATTCTGCCCGCTTTTGTTCTTATTCCCGTTGAATTGATGCTTGTGAAAGAATGAATGATGATTAGATTGTGTGATAATGAGAATGTTGTTTGAATATGATGTTTTGATTAAATGCTTTTGGAGTACTTACATGCTTAAATGTTGGGAACGCCTGAGGGAATCCCTTTTAGAATGACCGTGGGTGTCTCTGGAACAGAGAATGTGAGAGAATCCACCGACAAAACAAAGGAAAATGCCAGACTAATGGGTGTGTGATCCTTGTCACTGTTTTAGCTGTCGCGAGATCCAATACAATTGTGTAGACTCTCTCGCGCAATCCAAATGAAAGTCCAATCTCGTGACCCATTCATTTCTATCCAACGAGCTGATATTTTCAAAGCGCGCCGAGCCCCGCGATTTATATAATCCAACCTCGCGCTGCTTTCCTTTTTGTTTTCTCTTTCTTCCCCAGCCAGCGAAACCCTAGCTCTGACTCCCATTAATCTCTCTCCTCCAGCATCCTTTCTACAGTCCATCATTCACCTTTAAATTCTGGGGATTTGCTCCTAAAGCCTCTTCCACCAGTTGCCCCCTGTTAAGAGCTCTCACAATCTTTTGTGCATCAGATTGAACAGAACCCTAACTTTTAGGGTAAGCCTCAGCTCTCAACTTCTACTTCTCATTTTTCCACCTACACACTCTCAGCGGAGAAGTTCCATGGCCCCTAAGGCGCTTTTGTGAAAAGAGCAAGGGATAAGGCCCCCATTGACCCCTCTCCAAAGAAAGCCAAGCCCTCTGAGGAGCCACAAAAAGGGAAGGAGGCGATTCAGGATGTGGCTATGCTAACACCTGACTACTCTACACCCTCTGAGCTCCTGACTCCCATTCCCTTGGAGCCTGAAGCCATTTTTGACCTCTCTTTCTTTGAAACAGAGCCTCTATCAGCCCCTGCCATTGAGTTTATCCGTCAAGCTGGTTTGACCCCACTGCTGCAAGCTACCCCTGCACTAGCCGACCCTAGACTAGTACTACTCTTTTACCAGCACACTAGGGCTAGACCATGCATGGACAGCCGGCCTCCTAGTGTTAGTTGACAATTTTGAAATGTTACTCAACCCCAGGTTGATTCTTTGAAGTAATGGGTATCCCCTGTCTTTAACCCCAAGCGCAATAGTGTAAAAAACTCAATGTGCTAGATGTACGCACACCCCTGAGGACGTCGACCCCTACAGTTTTGAATATGAGGTGTTGACGATACTCTCAGAGCCCATCGAGGGCATCATTCCAAGAATCGAAGGTGGTATGGTAGCGGCAGTAGCTATGCTCCAAAAGTGGGGCAATAAAAAGGGAAGGGGTCTTGGGCCCAGATTACAAGGAAGGAAGGAGCCCGTCCCAGCTAAGGTTGGTTAGAAAGTCAGGTTTGGGCTAGGATACAAGCGCACTGAAGAAGAGGTGAGGGAGGCTAAGGAGAAAGCCCATGCGACGACAGCTGCAAAAGCCAGGGGGATCCACATAGAGGAGAAATCTCGGCCCTGGCCTCACATCAAGAATTCATTCTTAAGTGCCGAGGTTGTGAAGATCGACCAAAATGAAGAAACCCAATTAACTCCACACCAGCCTACAGCACCAGTTCACCCCACCAATCCCTACATCACCCTTCCCCGCCTGGAGATAGACTTGGCTGCGCTATCCCTCTTCGAGGAACGACGACCCATACCTAAACAAACCCCCCCTGTGGTGAATCACCACAAAACTATGCTAACGTTTGAGGATATCATCTCAGATAAGATGGGGATAAACATGATGGAGGCTGACTCCAAAGAGCCTGTGCAACTGTGGGAGTCGAGACGATCCCTTCGCGACGATGCGCTCTCTAACGATAAAAAATATAGAATCGCCACCCGGAGCTTTCGGTGTCCCGGGATACCTAGTTTATTTTTTTGAGCACCTAAGTGCTAAAAATATGACTTTGAATCCGGTCCACACTAAAGGCTCTTGGGTAGGTTATCGATCGGGAAGGTGTTAGGCACTCGATCAACCCGCTTAACACAGTCTCTACTAATAGCCAACAATAAAATGAAGTAGAAGCAAGGAAAATAGCTTCCTCTTGCCCAAAAGGGCTTAGAATCCTATTTGTGCCCCTCCGTTCCTACCAAAAAATTGGTGGCATAACGGCACAAATGAGAGGATGGAGGGAGCTAGAAAGAGATAGGAGAACAAAGGGGAGAGCCGGAGCCCTCGGGCCCTTGCAGCACCGTAGAGGAGCCTTGCATGGCTTGCTTTGATGAGCTCTTGAAGGCCTTGTATGGTGGAAAATGAGGTTCTAACTCCTAATACTTTAAGCTAAGAGGTAGGGAAGGGAGGCTAGGGGATCACACACACCTAGGCTATGGGTTTTGGATGTAAGAACAAGCTTGGGAAGAGGTTTTGGAATTCTGGAATTTGGATGAAAATAGTGCATAAAAGGGAGGAAGAACTTCCCACTTTGAGCTCTTTCTCTCTTAAGTAAATTTCTCAACCCTTAAACCAAGGGAGGGCTCTATTTATAGTAAAGGGGTAGGTTAGGAGGCCACTTAGATGCTAATTAGGGTTAGCAATTACGTAATCTCTAATCTAAGGTTTCCTAGGATTTTGAGAGCTTGGAGATGTGGGGGAATAGGTTAGTGCTTTAAATTACTTAAGGGTTATAAATAGGCATTAAAAGGGTGCAACAAAGTTATCAAAACACACCCCAAGGACTGAGGTGGTCAACAAGTCAAACCCCAAACACAAAATCTGGGGCAAAATCTAACAGTTACTATTCATATGCCTAGCGCAACTATTAGTTGCGCCCGAGCAAATCTGATAAAATAGTAGTGTCTGATGGCAAAGTTGGCCTCACGAGGGGTGGGTAGTTGCGCCACGCCATTTCTGGAGGAAAAAGGCATGGCGCAACTATTAGTTGCACCAAGAAAATCCAGGGGGAAAATGGCTTGGCGCAACTATTAGTTGCGCCAGGCAAAAATCCTGAAATTCGGCCCGATATTCGAATCGCCATAACGTTTTATATACAACTCCGAATGAGGCGATTCTTTGCTCGTTGGGAAGCTGGAGAAGTCCTCTTTCCAATGATATATGATTTGATATTAGTAAAAGACCTCCACTATTCCTGGTGCACCACTCTTCATCCTTTACCTGGGAAGGTTAGGTTTGGAGTTTGGAATGGGTTCTAAGGGTCGGAGCTGCTTTCTAAAGGTTTGTGATAGGTTCCTAAGGGATCTAGGGTGATTCTCAAGGGTTTAGGGTGATTCCTAAGGGTTCCATACATGCCATCAAAAGCTTAAAAATGCACCTCTCTCGAAATATGTTTTGATCGGGCCTTGGGCCAAATTTGGGTGTCTACAGATGCCCCTCTTTGGTATCCAATCACTAGTGATCGTATGGCAAAGAAAAGAGACATCCGAAGAGGACCAAGGCATTACTAACAGGTCCACTATATTCAAAACAAGCTTCAAACATCAGGTGAGTAACACGGTGAGAAAACGAAAGCCCTGGAGTGTCAGGCTAATTATTCATTTCTCGAGGTAATCGGTTCCCAAGTGCTTAGCGACATTACTGGGCATAACCGAGGTGGAATGAGTTGTGAAAGCCCAATAGCTGGGAAAAATGTTCGCCTCTGAAGATGTGAAAGCCCGTTAGTAGGGAAAAATGTCCGCTTCTCGAGATGATTTGAAGGTGATTGATGTTCGAGGTTTATTCTGAATTCAACGACTTCGTAAGTAAGAGAGGTGATCGACCCACATTCAAAGATAGGCGCGGAGTAAACATATGCAAGGCTCCATAGTTTGCGTCCAATCCTATAAGGCATTTGATGACATCATTGGATTATTCGCGGGTGCCCCTGCAGAAAGCAGGGTTCGAGATCTTTGGGCGAACCCATCGATCCCAAAGTTTATTTAGCATGACCACCTGAGCGAAGTGATTAGATGTCACAATGCTTTTTAGGAGTGCATGCTATTTTTCAAAACGTGCCCTAGATCCACATGACCCAGAGTATCCAGTTTCGACTTCCTTGAACAGATCCAGCCAAACATTGGGCACCTCCCAAAAGGGGGCAACCAATCCTGGCATCTGTTCATAATGATCATAATCATCAATTAACTATACATAATCATGCACCCATCAGGGGCAATAAGAAACAACAAAGGTGATGGAAGCCCCGACCCGAACCTGCTCGGGTACAATTTACGAGAACAAACGACCATCATATGGATACCCAGACGCATGGCGTACACTTTACAGGGATACTGCTGCCGAACAGGTTTTAAGCCGGTAAAAAATAAAAGGGAAATGAACCCTTCTGAATGTATGGTTGCACATAGTTTGATTGATATCTAATCTCATCCTCAACAAGTTGGTTTCAACCAACGATTGACCTTTTCCAATGGAGAATCTGAAGCTTAAGTTCACATGAATCCAAAATAGAGCGCTCATCGTAAAGATTTAGCAGTGGAGTCGACTCGATCGAAATATTGACTATTTGACCGGGACCAATACTGTTGCTCCTTCCTTTAAGTAGGATCCAGAATCCAAGGCGTGCCTTAGACTTAGGACGTTAATTTTGCACAACTGCGTTGCCGGTAAAATATTGATATTTTACCGCATCGAAAATATGCGAGTGCATAGCTGGGTCGGTGGTGAGATGTTTTTCATCATTTTTGTTAGACCTAACGTCGGTGGTAAGATGTTTTATCTGATTTGTCCATCGCTGAGAAGTTGTCTGCTTCGAGGCTTTGGACCATGTGATGTTCCTGCACATTCTCGAGAAAACATCAGTCCCTTTTTTGTTTATACATATAAAGAAAATACATCCTAAACAATAAAAGAAAAAGTAGGTTTATACCTACACTTTTTCATTTTCAAGATACTTTTTTGGATTTTTGTTTTTGGAGATTTTTTGTTATTTTTCTTCATTTTTTATATTGAAATATGAGTCTCTCCTTTTTATTACTAATGAAGGGTGAGGATGTACATAACCTCAAGCTTACCTCTAAATAAATAATAATAATAATATTATGCGCATGCACACAATCAGTGTGATTTTTGTACAACATTCTATTTATGTGGGATTAACAAAGCCATTTCACTAAATGATTGCAAAGAAAACTTCTTTATCTCTTTATCTATATCAAAACAAATATGGAAATGTAACCTCTCTACATCGATGATAATATCTATAAATAAAAGGCCACTATTATTTTTATTTTTTGTTATTTTGGTGGATATTGGATTGAATCTGTGTGGCTGATATATGAAGATCCAATCCTATCCACAAGGCCATATAGGTTTTGTATCACTCAAGTAATTTTTTCAGCTCTTTTTTGTAACATTGAAATAGGCCTTACTAAAGAGCATCACGTGCAATAGGCCTAATCTCGTTCTCTCAATCTCAAAATCCTTCTCATCCTTCCCTTTTCAAACGCTTGGAGTCTCTCTCTCCTCAAAGATTTTCGCTGATTTGGATAGTCGAATCGATATTTAGGAGAGCAGTTTAACCTAGACCAGGTTTGGTTGGTAATCTTTGTTGATTCAGTAGAAGGTGATCATTTAACACTGTTGATCTCCCCGAGCTCTATTTTCTCCTTCATGTTTGTAAATTTAGTGTTATTTTAGGAAATTGTGGCGAATTTTTTACATATTATAAAATAATATGAAACATGGCCCCATTTTAGGAACTCGCCTTGGGCACCCAAATGTCAGGGCCGGCCCTGGTGCACACTATAGAAATGTTCCTTTTAACTAAGGGATGTCTACCAAGCCCTTAACATATGGGCCCTGTGTTGTTTTAATTCTTTTGAGCATTTCCATGATTTCCTTCTTGTGGAGCTATTGACCATCTCATATGCATTCTAGTTTCTTCAAAATAGCTTTCGTCAAAATGAAGTCAGTTTTAAAATGAAAATTTCTGACTGCCATTAATCATGCAATGTTCCTTTCCTTTCCCTTATACAGGCGCGCGGCATGAATTATCTTCATCACTGCAACCCACCTATCATCCATTGTGACCTAAAGTCATCAACTCTGTTAGTAGATAAAATTTGGAATGTAAAGGTGTGGGTCTATTTATATGAGAATAATTGGTTGGTAGTTTTTTCTCTTATGAACTAAAAATTGTTATTTTGTATAGATGCAACATTTTTTTTTGTGTGGGCAGGTTGGTGACTTTGGTCTCTCATGCCTCAAGCGTGAAACATGTCTGACAACAAAGTCTGGGAAAGGAACGGTATTGCTTATACAATGTCTTTAGTGCCTATCTTTAGCATGGTTCAAAATCTCGCCCGAAACTGGTACGCTCCGGACGATAAGTACCAGTTTTGGAGGTCACCGATACGATACTTGGAATGTATTGTACCGGTTCATTACATGCATATTGTTAATGTATTTCACGATACATACCATCTAGAACTGGTACGTACTGGTTTTGGAGCTGGACGATACATACCGGAAAACCGGTATTTTAACCTATGATCTTTGCTCTTTAATCTCGTTTGAATTAATCTGTTCATTTTGCAATTCTTTCTGTGCATGATCTTTGTAAATCTGAGTATTTATTGGACAATTACAATTTATTTTTCATATTGTTCTTGACCACGATGGATGGCTCGAAGTTCTTCGTAATGAGCCCTCGGATGAGAAGTAGGTTCATTTCTTTTGTTGTTTTATTAATGAGATCAATAAGGTTTTCATTTGTTGTTGTTACAAGTCACCGAAATTTTTATATAGAATATTATTTTGTTTTCTAAATGTCGAGCTCAAAATTATTTTTTGCTATATGGAAACATAGGTAGGATGTATACACTATGGGGTGATACTATGGGAGCTAGTCACCAAAAACTCCCTTGCGATAATCTCAATTCGATGCGGTATTCTTCCCTCGGGATAATAAATCTTGACATCTGTTCTCACTTTGAGATATTCCATAAAAGTATTTGTTTATATTTCTAAGAAATCAAATTGTTGTTTGCACATTCTCAATTTACTATTTATGCATATGTTATATAATAGATGAGTGTGAAAATGCAATCAGAAGTGTCATATAGGACATAAATATGGATATTTTGACATGCCCTTCTCGAGATGAGAAGTAGGTTCTATTTATACTTTCTAGATCATTTTTATAATATAAATGCATAAAGTTATATTGAGCTAAATCATCAATCACCAAAGCGTTATAAGAGAAAAGAATATATTGCAAATATTTCCCGGATCAAAAGCCCAACATTTTATATTGGCTAAGCGAAGACTATGGTTTAGAGCTTGCAGTCTCTCAAATTTTACCTGTAGTCATTTCTATTTCAAATAGTCCTCTTCCTATAAATTTCACACTTTCCAAGATATTGATGCATTTAAATCATGGATAGAAACTTCAATATTTCTAGACCGTTTCTAATGATGTATCATGGATCTTGCAATCTCCATGAAGTATCTAAAGTGTAGTAAAAAAGGAAAAAATAATAATAAGGGCATCAGGGGACTTTTTACTCATCAAGATTTTGGGGGCACAAGTGCACCATCAGAATTGGTGATTTGCAGGTATGGGTATTTGAAATAAGATCCAATCTCTTAATAAGATAACAAAATTATTGAATTTATGAGTTTTGGGGCTTTTTTCTCATTTTGATGCAGTGGATGACTGGTGGTAGAGGGATAAATAATTCACTCAGAAATGCAGGGTTGAGCAGCGGTATCAAGAGTTGGAAAGGGATGACATCAACCAGGTTGAAAAAGATATTGTCGATGTCCGAATTATAGCAGACATATTTTTCTTTTTGTACTATTGTAAAAAGACGGTGCCGATGTTTGAATTATAGCAGATATATATTTTACTTTTTGTACTATTGTAATTCTTACTTTTAATTCAATTGAGTCTCATATTTTTCCAATAAGTTTTCCAATTTGTTTCCCTATTTTACTTTTATCAAAATCTCTACATCAGCATAGCTTCTAGTGGACATCTCCCTGTTTGTAATGTCAGTATAAACATGGCAGCGGCAGTTTTTTAGTAGTTGCCACTACTATTGACAACTTAGCAGCAACAATTGCAAAAATTGCTGTCAAAACAAAGTAGCGACAACACTAGTAGCGGCAGTTTTTACAACTGGTGGTGAGGGTATTAAAGGCAGTTTTTGGCTGCCGCTAGTAGTCTTATTTTTTATAGTGGCAAAAAAATCTAAGCTGCCGACAAAATAATATAAAGATATATCCATAGCGGTCCCAAGTCACCAAGAAAGAAATTTGGGTACAAGAAAAAATTTAAAAAGTATTCTAGCGGTCTCAAGCCACCCAAAGCAAATCATGTAGGCAAAAAATTTAAAAACATATTTGTGGCGATCCCAAGCCGCTGGCAAAGCAAATCTGATTCTTGGAAAAAAAAATTTTAAATTCATTGCGGTCCGAGCACGGCAAAGCAAATCTGCCGATGTTAAAGTCACTTCTTGAGTTATAAAATATTGCCGAGATTGAGTCGCCAAAGAAAAAATTAGAGCTAAGCAATACTATCCCCGACCAAGGTATTAGTGGCGGACCTTGGGCCACCGGTAATAGTATTCCCGACGGCTTTTGCTGTTTTACCGGCGGCTTTGGGCCGCCAGTAAAACTCACAAAATTTATAGTGTAAGGCTTGGTTTGTCTTACCATTAAAAATTTTAATGATGTAATTATGAAATATTATATTCTTTTGGTGGACCATCATAGGGTGACTTTCGGGTTGTCACTGATGGTTCGGCTTGATTCTTTTGTTCATGTGGTTGGCATGAGATTAAAATCATCTTTTGAATTATGTTAAAGTTGGTTATAGTATAGATGTGGAGATTTCTTTAGTATGATGTCGTAGACACCCAAATTTGGCCCAAGGCCCAATCAATACACATTTCGAAAGAGGCACGTCTCCGAGCTTTTGATGGCATGTATGGTACCCTTAGAAATCACCCAATATCTTTTAGGAACCTTCTCGAACCCTTAGAAACTAATCTCGACCCTTATAGCCCATTCCGGACCTAAACCTAGCTTTCCCGAGTAATGGATGAAGAGTGGTATATCAAGACTAGCTGTGACCTTCTACTATGATCAAATATTATACTATTGGAAAGAGGACTTCCTCAGCTTTCCAACGAGTCAAGAATCACCCGAATCAGAGCTATGTACAAAAGGATATCATATCCCGAACTCGAAGGGCAGAATGGTAATTTTATCTAACCCCTATTAGGGATTTGATGCAACTAATAGTTGCGCCAGCTATAAGTGAACTTGGTGCGACTAATAGTTGCGCCAGCTATAGGTGTGGACCCCACTTAGGGGAGCCAACTTTCAGGCACTGTTCATGCACTATTTTACTGTGCATATGCATGCGCAACTAATAGTTGCGCCAGGCATATGAATAGTGAACCTGATTCTTTGCCTCGAATTTTGAGATTGGGATTTGACTTGTTGACCATCTTGACCTTTGGAGTATATTTTGCTAGTTCTGTTGCACTCATTTACTATACCCCTTAAGTGGTTTAAAGCCTCACCCAATCATCCACCATTAGAGCACCTTCTCATATTTTTCAAGGCTGTAAAAACCTTAGGAAACCTTAGATGGCCTATTATCTAATTGCTAATCCCAATAAGCCTCTAAGCACCCTCCTAACCTCTCTTTTTCCTATAAATAGAGAGGCACTACTCCTTGCAAATGGCTTAAAAAATTTTGTAATTAAGAGATTAAGGATCCTTCTCTCTCTCCTCTAGAGCACCATTCCCATACAAATTTCAGAATTAAAAAAAACTCCTTTAGACCTTAGCATTTCATGAAAAAGCTCTAGGTTAGGTGTGTATTATCCCCTAGCCTTCCCTCTCTACCTCTTAGCTATCAAGCCTTAGGAGTTAGAACCCCATTCCATATCATATAAGCCTACAAAAGCTCACTGAAGCAAGCCAACACAAGACTCTACAGTGGTGCAACAAGGGCCCGAGAGCTCCGGCTCTCCCCTCTATTCCTCTACCGTCTCGATTATTCCTCTATTCCCCCATTTGTGTCGTTACGCCGTCAAATTTTCAATAGAAACGAAGGGGCACAAATAGGATTTTAAGACCCACTTGGGTAAGAGGAAGCCTTTTTCACTTCTTTTGTATTATTTTTATTTTGGCCATTAGTACAGACCATAGTAAGCAGGTTGATTGGGTGCCTAACACCTTCCCAACTGATAACCGAACCCCTACCCAAGAGCCTTTGGCGTAGACCGGATTCAAAGTCATATTTGTGGCACTTCAGCGCTTATAAAAATGATCTAGGTTTCTTGAGAGACTAAAAGCTCCAGGTGGTGACTCTATATTTTTCGTTAGAGAGCGCATCGTCGCGACGGGATTGTCATAAATCTCACGGTTGCACAAATGGCGACTCTGCTGGGGACTAGCTAGTAGAGCTTCCCGTTGAACTTGACCTCTTTATTTTTTATTTTACTAACCTTTTATTACTATTTTTTATTTCATCTTTTCTATTTTTTCACTCACCTCCGATTCGTCATTTTACTTACCCTACTTTACGTCATTTACGAGCCTTATAGCGATTGGTGGGTGTTAAGACCTGAAAAGTACCACTTTTCACCCCTTAACTTAGCCTTTGATTAGACCCTTAGCCATCTAATAAATGCTTGTTAAGTGTTTTCTGTAGGTAATAAAACAGTAAGGCAATAAGGCCATGAATCATGTAAGGAGCCTGTTTTGGCACCAGAAGTCCCTCAGAAGAATGAACCATGAATCCAGACCATAAAAGAGCCTCGCGCAGCTAACAAAGCTCCAGAGGATTTAGAAGAATCCACTTACATGATCCTCCAAGACTTCATAAACAAGTTCTCGCCATGATGAGTGACGAAGAGCTTGAAGCCTTGAGTCGCCACTCTTGCGAAGTTTAGAAGTTAAAGGTCACGCAGCTCCCAGATTCAAGAAGACCCTCTCACCTCGTGCGGTTCGCTCGAACAGTGAGAGAGAGAGCTTCAGAATCTGCCTCGGTAGCCGCCTGATAGTCATGGATTCAAATATCAAGAGAACACGTGATTCAGAAAAGCCTTAATGCCTCACGAGGATCCTCGCGAAGTTCCATTAAGAAGTGAACTTCTCGCGCAGTTCTCGCACTGTTCGGAAAGAAAGCTGTCTCGCGAAAGCCAGAATTAGCCTCGCGAAGTGAAATAGAATGCTCGCGCAGTTCCCGCGCTATTCACAAGTATCAATCCAACTGCGCGAAGCCCAATCTAGCGAGAGCTTAACTGTCTACCTCGTGACTGCTCAAAGCATCAAGAAGCTGAAACTACGCGATGTCTGAAGCTTTAATGTTAAACTCAACCACGCGAAGACTAGAGCTACCACGCGACAAGTCTGGGAATCGACTGCAACCTAGCGAAGCTCTGAACTCCAACTTCCATCATTCTGTAGAGGACTTTCTAGGGATTTCCAAGGATTAGGGCACGCACTTCCATGCTCTAATCTCTGCACACTTAGGGCATCTAAGGATCATTATTTGAACTGGTGGCATCGTTAAAATTAGGGTTTCCTAACCCTAATGCGCCGCCACACCACTGCTATATAAACCTAAGCCTAGTTTAGGTTTAGAAAATTGAGAGGTAGACTGGGAGTTAGAATTTAGAAGAGGAACTCCTATCTCAGATTTTGTAATTTTTCTTTTCCGTTCTTGTTCTTCCTGTAACTGTAAGTAGTTTTCTTTTTCTTCTTTTTCTTCTCTCCATGGCTCAGCACTTGCTGGCCATGCCTTTGTATGTCTATTGAGGTTAGATTAATGGAGTTTTTGTAATAGGATTTGTACTCTTATGGGATTTGTGTATTTGTGAGCTATTCTGTGCAAGGCTGCTGCCTTGTGATCCGCCATTGCTTTGGCTGTGTTTCAAAGCAATGGAGGACTGATTCTAAGGATCCACTCAGATCCATTCACTGTGTCAGGTTATCACGGTCCTATCTGACCTTAGCCCCACCACAGGACCCATTAGATCTGAAATTCTCATGGGAGCCGGAGGTGGTAGCCTTGTGACCATGGTGGTAGCAGCAATTAACTTGTGTTATCTTGGGCGCCGGGAGGAGGATAGTCTCTGGGATAGTCTGTGACCATTTAAGTGGACAAGCTATAGCCTTAGGGTGAATCAATCCGCGATCCAAGATGGATCCTTCTTCCCAGAGCACGACTGTTAAGCACAGTAGGAGATTGTCTTGAGAGACTCCCCATATATTTGTATAGACTCACCATCAGATTTTAGATCTAATCTGGTTATGGAGATTGTAGGCTTGTGACTGGACCATTGCAGCCCCACTCAAGCAATGGACAGCTAGATCTAAGGTGGTACTCAATCTCTTCTTTGGTTCTGTATGCAGGCTATCATGGTCCTATCTGATGTTAGCCCCACACATAGGGCTTTAGAGGTTGAGGTTCCCTATGGATTCCACGAGCTTGTAGCCTGGATGAAGTAGTGCCTACAATGATTAATTTGTTTTGACCCATCTCTGGACTGTGGTTCCCCTATGGGATAGTCTGTGACCATTTAAGTGGACAAGTTATAACCTTAAGGGATTAGATCATGGCATAGGGATGAGTTGAATTCTTCCTCCTCTTTGGTGATAATGTAGCCATTGGACAGGATTTCCATAACATCATATCTGAATCTGAGTTACAAAACCCCTCTGATCTGGACTCAATAACCTACTTCTCACCCTTTTATATTTATTTTTCACAATCCATCCATCTTCTCAACCCTTTCTGTAGTTAACTCATTAGGCTATCTTAGAATACTTAGAATAAGTGACCTTAAACTCCCCTCCTTTTAGGACTGCCAGATCTGTAGTCAGATCTTGAGGGACTACTAGAGATGGCTCCTTTGGAGCTGTAGATCACCTTTCCCTGTGGGACAAACTCTTACTTATCAAAACTTGCTACAAATAGACCCTGTATCTTGCAGGTCTAGGATTTCTCAGTTGTGCTGATTCCATCCCCTGTTTTACTCTTTCTTTGATTTAAATTGTTTTTACCACCAACAAATAAAACAAGCACACTGAGAGGTTGCAACAAGTTTTTGGCGCCATTGCCGGGGAACGTGATGTAATAGTAGCCCCTAGGATTTTTATATTTTTAGTATTCTTTGTAGCTATGAATAATCGATACTGCTGATGTAATTTTTTTTTAATCGTTCTTACAGATCTAGACAGCAGCAGAGAAGGACAGTGGACTGTGTTTGGAGATTAGCTACCTCTGTTTGCAAACTCTCTAACCTTTAAAACTCTGTCTATTTCTCTTACAAGTTCCATAGCAGTATTTAGGATAGTTGTAAATTTATGTTTACTTAAATAGCTGTAAATTTGTTAGATAAATTCTTTGAGTCAAGTGCAATGTGCCTGCAAGGAGTTGTCCCTGCTGGTGGTGTGTTTGTATGCTAGGTAGGAGATCTCTTAGTCCTACTTTAGAGCCTTTCAACCCTGAGCTAGAAAGGGGTAGAAGACTTAAAAGGAACAAGCACACCACAGTAGAGCCCCCAATTGAATCTAAGACAGTACTCATGGGTGAAGAACAACCTAGAACTCTCAAGGAGTTGAATGCTCCGGATGACTATAACTCTCCATTCAGCATTCAATTCCCTGATGTTCAAGGGAATTATGAGATTAAAACTTCAATCATCTAGTTACTGCCCTCTTTCCATGGGCTCAGCAAGGAGGACCCTTATAAGCATATTGATCAATTTTTGGCCTTGTGCACCACTTTCAATATCGCTGGTTTGGGACCTGAGGCTACTAGGCTCAGGCTCTTTCCCTTCTCTCTGAAGGACAGGGCTAGTACCTGGTTGGCTACTCTTTCCAACAATGGCATCACTACATGGAAAGACCTGCAGACCAAGTTCCTGACAAAGTTCTTCCCTGAGACCAAAACTACCCAGTTGAGGAAGGAGATTCTTGCTTTTGCCCAATCCCCAACTGAGGACTTTAATCAAGTCTGGGATAGGTTTAAGGAAATGCTCAAACAATGCCCCCACCACAAGATCAGCTTGTACAAAGCTTCTATAATGGGATTGATGAGAAAAATAGAAATATGGTTGATGCCTCTTGTGGTTGAACCTACATGCACAAGACTGCTGATGAGGCATGGGAATTGTTTGAAGTAATCAGTGAAAATGCTTTTCAAAAGTTATCCCAGGCAAGAACTAGTCAGGAGTCTATGCCAAAAGTGGAACCTGCTGCATCGTCACGAGGAAAAGTTTATGAGGTGTCTGGGAATAATGACCTGCAGCTACAGATGGCAAACCTCGCTTTGAAGTTTGATAAATTACTGACTGTGATGCAACCCAGAAGGGCTGCGCAAGTGGTGGAGGCATGTCTGATATGCCAGTCCCCACAGCACACAGTAGAGGAATGTCCATCTGCAGGGCAGTATCCTGAATTAGTTTTGGCACGTGCTACTGCTACGCAATCTTATGGCCAGCAACAATTTGGTGGCTACAACAGACAGCCATATGGATACCAGCACCAAAATACTGGTTATCAATGGAGAGACCACCCAAATCTGAGGTGGAGGCAAGACAATTATATGCAGCCCCAGGAGATGTTAGCCTTACCTCAAAGGCCACAGCAGTGGTTCAACCAAGGATATGCCCCTAGGTCTAATTTTCAACACCAGCAGCAGCCCCATCAGCAACAAAATCAATTGGTCCTACCCCCATCTCAACCCAGAAATACTTCTTTTGAGGACCAGGTCTTGACATCACTGCAAAACAGGTGCATGGCTCGATCGTGAGTTCTCATGGTCAGAGCATAAAGAAGATGGAAGAGTAGATTGGCCAGCTAGCGAATGCCTTAGCTAAAAGAGAGGAGGGGAGGTTGCCCAGTCAACCAGTGGTTAATCCCAAGGGCCAATTTTTGATTGGTGAAGGATCCTCAAACCTTGAGGGGCAAGGGGATCTTTCATTGACTTGATTCACAGAATTATGCATTGTGTATGTTATGTATTTTAGTATGGTTCGGTTTTTTTTTTCTGTTTATAGGAATTTCAAGTGATCTCATCGGAGTCTGAATGTACATGACCTGAGAATTATTCTGCCCGCTTTTGTTCTTATTCCCGTTGAATTGATGCTTGTGAAAGAATGAATGATGATTAGATTGTGTGATAATGAGAATGTTGTTTGAATATGATGTTTTGATTAAATGCTTTTGGAGTACTTACATGCTTAAATGTTGGGGACGGCTGAGGGAATCCCTTTTAGAATGACCGTGGGTGTCTCTGGAACAGAGAATGTGAGAGAATCCACCGACAAAACAAAGGAAAATGCCAGACTAATGGGTGTGTGATCCTTGTCACTGTTTTAGCTGTCGCGAGATCCAATACAATTGTGTAGACTCTCTCGCGCAATCCAAATGAAAGTCCAATCTCGTGACCCATTCATTTCTATCCAACGAGCTGATATTTTCAAAGCGCGCCGAGCCCCGCGATTTATATAATCCAACCTCGCGCTGCTTTCCTTTTTGTTTTCTCTTTCTTCCCCAGCCAGCGAAACCCTAGCTCTGACTCCCATTAATCTCTCTCCTCCAGCATCCTTTCTACAGTCCATCATTCACCTTTAAATTCTGGGGATTTGCTCCTAAAGCCTCTTCCACCAGTTGCCCCCTGTTAAGAGCTCTCACAATCTTTTGTGCATCAGATTGAACAGAACCCTAACTTTTAGGGTAAGCCTCAGCTCTCAACTTCTACTTCTCATTTTTCCACCTACACACTCTCAGCGGAGAAGTTCCATGGCCCCTAAGAGCGCACCTGTGAAAAGAGCAAGGGATAAGGCTCCCATTGAGCCCACTCCCAAGAAAGCCAAGCCCTCTGAGGTGCCACAAAAAGGGAAGGAAGTGATTCAGGATGTGGCTGCGCTAACACCTGACTACTCTACACCCTCTGAGCTCCTGACTCCCATTCCCTTGGAGCCTGAAGCCATTTTTGACCTCTCTTTCTTTGAAACAGAGCCTCTATCAGCCCCTGCCATTGAGTTTATCCGTCAAGCTGGTTTGACCCCACTGCTGCAAGCTACCCCTGCACTAGCCGACCCTAGACTAGTACAACTCTTTTACCAGCACATTAGGGCTAGACCAGACCATCGTGGACAGCCAGGCCTCCTAGTGTTAGTTGACAATTTTGAAATGTTACTCAACCCTGAGTTGATTGCTGAAGTAATGGGTATCCCTGTTGTCTTTAACCCCAACTGCAATAGTGTAAAAAAACTCAATGTGCTAGATGTACCGCACACCACTGAGGACGTCGACCTCTACAGTTTCGAATATGAGGTGTTGACGATACTCTCAGAGCCCATCGAGGGCATCATTCCAAGAATCGAAGGTGGTATGGTAGCGGCAGTAGCTATGCTCCAAAAGTGGGGCAATAAAAAGGGAAGGGGTCTTGGGCCCAGATTACAAGGAAGGAAGGAGCCCGTCCCAGCTAAGGTTGGTTAGAAAGTCAGGTTTGGGCTAGGATACAAGCGCACTGAAGAAGAGGTGAGGGAGGCTAAGGAGAAAGCCCATGCGACGACAGCTGCAAAAGCCAGGGGGATCCACATAGAGGAGAAATCTCGGCCCTGGCCTCACATCAAGAATTCATTCTTAAGTGCCGAGGTTGTGAAGATCGACCAAAATGAAGAAACCCAATTAACTCCACACCAGCCTACAGCACCAGTTCACCCCACCAATCCCTACATCACCCTTCCCCGCCTGGAGATAGACTTGGCTGCGCTATCCCTCTTCGAGGAACGACGACCCATACCTAAACAAACCCCCCCTGTGGTGAATCACCACAAAACTATGCTAACGTTTGAGGATATCATCTCAGATAAGATGGGGATAAACATGATGGAGGCTGACTCCAAAGAGCTCAAACCTGGAATCGAGATCCCTTGACGATTTACGCGCTCTAACGATAAAAATATAGAATCGCCAGAGCTTTGTCCCGGGATACCTAGTTTATTTTTTTGAGCACCTAAGTGCTAAAAATATGACTTTGAATCCGGTCCACACTAAAGGCTCTTGGGTAGGTTATCGATCGGGAAGGTGTTAGGCACTCGATCAACCCGCTTAACACAGTCTCTACTAATAGCCAACAATAAAATGAAGTAGAAGCAAGGAAAATAGCTTCCTCTTGCCCAAAAGGGCTTAGAATCCTATTTGTGCCCCTCCGTTCCTACCAAAAAATTGGTGGCATAACGGCACAAATGAGAGGATGGAGGGAGCTAGAAAGAGATAGGAGAACAAAGGGGAGAGCCGGAGCCCTCGGGCCCTTGCAGCACCGTAGAGGAGCCTTGCATGGCTTGCTTTGATGAGCTCTTGAAGGCCTTGTATGGTGGAAAATGAGGTTCTAACTCCTAATACTTTAAGCTAAGAGGTAGGGAAGGGAGGCTAGGGGATCACACACACCTAGGCTATGGGTTTTGGATGTAAGAACAAGCTTGGGAAGAGGTTTTGGAATTCTGGAATTTGGATGAAAATAGTGCATAAAAGGGAGGAAGAACTTCCCACTTTGAGCTCTTTCTCTCTTAAGTAAATTTCTCAACCCTTAAACCAAGGGGAGGGGGGCTCTATTTATAGTAAAAGGGTAGGTTAGGAGGCTACTTAGATGCTAATTAGGGTTAGCAATTACGTAATCTCTAATCTAAGGTTTCCTAGGATTTTGAGAGCTTGGAGATGTGGGGGAATAGGTTAGTGCTTTAAATTACTTAAGGGTTATAAATAGGCATTAAAAGGGTGCAAAAAAGTTATCAAAACACACCCCAAGGACTGAGGTGGTCAACAAGTCAAACCCCAAACACAAAATCTGGGGCAAAATCTAACAGTTACTATTCATATGCCTAGCGCAACTATTAGTTGCGCCAGGCAAATGTACAGTAAAATAGTAGTGTACAGTAGCCTGAAAGTTGGCCTCACGAGGGGTGGGTAGTTGCGCCATGCCATTTCTGGAGGAAAAAGGCATGGCGCAACTATTAGTTGCACCAAGCAAATCCAGGGGGAAAATGGCTTGGCGCAACTATTAGTTGCGCCAGGCAAAAATCCTGAAATTCGGCCCAATATTCGAATCGCCATAACGTTTTATATACAACTACGAATGAGGCGATTCTTTGCTCGTTGGAAAGCTGGAGAAGTCCTCTTTCCAATGGTATATGATTTGATATTAGTAAAAGACCTCCACTATTCCTGGTGCACCACTCTTCATCCTTTACCTGGGAAGGTTAGGTTTGGAGTTTGGAATGGGTTCTAAGGGTCGGAGCTGCTTTCTAAAGGTTTGTGATAGGTTCCTAAGGGATCTAGGGTGATTCTCAAGGGTTTAGGGTGATTCCTAAGGGTTCCATACATGCCATCAAAAGCTTAAAAATGCACCTCTCTCGAAATATGTTTTGATCGGGCCTTGGGCCAAATTTGGGTGTCTACAGATGCCCCTCTTTGGTATCCAATCACTAGTGATCGTATGGCAAAGAAAAGAGACATCCGAAGAGGACCAAGGCATTACTAACAGGTCCACTATATTCAAAACAAGCTTCAAACATCAGGTGAGTAACACGGTGAGAAAACGAAAGCCCTGGAGTGTCAGGCTAATTATTCATTTCTCGAGGTAATCGGTTCCCAAGTGCTTAGCGACATTACTGGGCATAACCGAGGTGGAATGAGTTGCGAAAGCCCAATAGCTGGGAAAAATGTTCGCCTCTGAAGATGTGAAAGCCCGTTAGTAGGGAAAAATGTCCGCTTCTCGAGATGATTTGAAGGTGATTGATGTTCGAGGTTTATTCTGAATTCAATGACTTCGTAAGTAAGAGAGGTGATCGACCCACATTCAAAGATAGGCGCGGGGTAAACATATGCAAGGCTCCATAGTTTGCGTCCAATCCTACAAGGCATTTGATGACATCATTGGATTATTCGCGGGTGCCCCTGCAGAAAGCAGGGTTCGAGATCTTTGGGCGAACCCATCGATCCCAAAGTTTATTTAGCATGACCACCTGAGCGAAGTGATTAGATGTCACAATGCTTTTTAGGAGTGCATGCTATTTTTCAAAACGTGCCCTAGATCCACATGACCCAGAGTATCCAGTTTCGACTTCCTTGAACAGATCCAGCCAAACATTGGGCACCTCCCAAAAGGGGGCAACCAATCCTGGCATCTGTTCATAATGATCATAATCATCAATTAACTATACATAATCATGCACCCATCAGGGGCAATAAGAAACAACAAAGGTGATGGAAGCCCCGACCCGAACCTGCTCGGGTACAATTTACGAGAACAAACGACCATCATATGGATACCCAGACGCATGGCGTACACTTTACAGGGATACTGCTGCCGAACAGGTTTTAAGCCGGTAAAAAATAAAAGGGAAATGAACCCTTCTGAATGTATGGTTGCACATAGTTTGATTGATATGTAATCTCATCCTCAACAAGTTGGTTTCAACCAACGATTGACCTTTTCCAATGGAGAATCTGAAGCTTAAGTTCACATGAATCCAAAATAGAGCGCTCATCGTAAAGATTTAGCAGTGGAGTCGACTCGATCGAAATATTGACTATTTGACCGGGACCAATACTGTTGCTCCTTCCTTTAAGTAGGATCCAGAATCCAAGGCGTTTTAGACTTTAGGACGTTAATTTTGCATTAATCGTTAGTAAAATATTGATATTTTACCGCATCGAAAATATGCGAGTGCATAGCTGGGTCGGTGGTGAGATGTTTTTCATCATTTTTGTTAGACCTAACGTCGGTGGTGAGATGTTTTATCTGATTTGTCCATCGCTGAGAAGTTGTCTGCTTCGAGGCTTTGGACCATGTGATGTTCCTGCACATTCTCGAGAAAACATCAGTCCCTTTTTTGTTTATACATATAAAGAAAATACATCCTAAACAATAAAAGAAAAAGTAGGTTTATACCTACACTTTTTCATTTTCAAGATACTTTTTTGGATTTTTGTTTTTGGAGATTTTTTGTTATTTTTATTCATTTTTTATATTGAAATATGAGTCTCTCCTTTTTATTACTAATGAAGGGTGAGGATGTACATAACCTCAAGCTTACCTCTAAATAAATAATAATAATAATATTATGCGCATGCACACAATCAGTGTGATTTTTGTACAACATTCTATTTATGTGGGATTAACAAAGCCATTTCACTAAATGATTGCAAAGAAAACTTCTTTATCTCTTTATCTATATCAAAACAAATATGGAAATGTAACCTCTCTACATCGATGATAATATTTATAAATAAAAGGCCACTATTATTTTTATTTTTTGTTATTTTGGTGGATATTGGATTGAATCTGTGTGGCTGATATATGAAGATCCAATCCTATCCACAAGGCCATATAGGTTTTGTATCACTCAAGTAATTTTTTCAGCTCTTTTTTGTAACATTGAAATAGGCCTTACTAAAGAGCATCACGTGCAATAGGCCTAATCTCGTTCTCTCAATCTCAAAATCCTTCTCATCCTTCCCTTTTCAAACGCTTGGAGTCTCTCTCTCCTCAAAGATTTTCGCTAATCTGGTGAGTCGAATCGATATTTAGGAGAGCAGTTTAACCTAGGCCAGGTTTGGTTGGTAATCTTTGTTGATTCAGTAGAAGGTGATCATTTAACACTGTTGATCTCCCCGAGCTCTATTTTCTCCTTCATGTTTGTAAATTTAGTGTTATTTTAGGAAATTGTGGCGAATTTTTTACATATTATAAAATAATATGAAACATGGCCCCATTTTAGGAACTCGCCTTGGGCACCCAAATGTCAGGGCCGGCCCTGGTGCACACTATAGAAATGTTCCTTTTAACTAAGGGATGTCTACCAAGCCCTTAACATATGGGCCCTGTGTTGTTTTAATTCTTTTGAGCATTTCCATGATTTCCTTCTTGTGGAGCTATTGACCATCTCATATGCATTCTAGTTTCTTCAAAATAGCTTTCGTCAAAATGAAGTCAGTTTTAAAATGAAAATTTCTGACTGCCATTAATCATGCAATGTTCCTTTCCTTTCCCTTATACAGGCGCGCGGCATGAATTATCTTCATCACTGCAACCCACCTATCATCCATTGTGACCTAAAGTCATCAACTCTGTTAGTAGATAAAATTTGGAATGTAAAGGTGTGGGTCTATTTATATGAGAATAATTGGTTGGTAGTTTTTTCTCTTATGAACTAAAAATTGTTATTTTGTATAGATGCAACATTTTTTTTTGTGTGGGCAGGTTGGTGACTTTGGTCTCTCATGCCTCAAGCGTGAAACATGTCTGACAACAAAGTCTGGGAAAGGAACGGTATTGCTTATACAATGTCTTTAGTGCCTATCTTTAGCATGGTTCAAAATCTCGCCCGAAACTGGTACGCTCCGGACGATAAGTACCAGTTTTGGAGGTCACCGATACGATACTTGGAATGTATTGTACCGGTTCATTACATGCATATTGTTAATGTATTTCACGATACATACCATCTAGAACTGGTACGTACTGGTTTTGGAGCTGGACGATACATACCGGAAAACCGGTATTTTAACCTATGATCTTTGCTCTTTAATCTCGCTTGAATTAATGCTCATTTTGCAATTCTTTCTCGTGCATGATCTTTGTAAATCGGTATTTATTGGACAATTACAATTTATTTTTCATATTGTTCTTCACCACAGTGGATGGCTCCAGAAGTTCTTCGTAATGAGCCCTCAGATGAGAAGTAGGTTCTGTTTCTTTTGTTGTTTTATTAATGAGATCAATAAGGTTTTCATTTGTTGTTGTTACAAGTCAGCTGGAAATTTTTTATATAGAATATTATTTTGTTTTCTAAATGTCAGAGCTCAAAAATTATTTTTGTTGCTATATGGAAACATAGGTAGGATGTATACAGCTATGGGGTGATACTATGGGAGCTAGTCACCAAAAAACTCCCTTGCGATAATCTCAATTCGATGCAGGTATTCTTCCCTCCAGGATAATAAATCTTGCGACATCTGTTCTCACTTTCGAGATATTCCATAAAAGTATTTGTTTATATTTCTAAGAAATCAAATTGTTGTTTGCACATTCTCAATTTACTATTTATGCATATGTTATATAATAGATGAGTGTGAAAATGCAATCAGCCAAGTGTCATATAGGACATAAATATGGATATTTTGACATGCCCTTCTCAGATGAGAAGTAGGTTCTATTTATACTTTCTAGATCATTTTTTATAATATAAATGCATAAAGTTATATTGAACGCTAAATCATCAATCACCAAACGTTATAAGAGAAAAGAATATATTGCAAATATTTCCCAGATCAAAAGCCCAACATTTTTATATTGGCTAAACGAAGACTATGGTTTAGAGCTTGCACGAGTCTCTCAAATTTTACCTGTAGTCATTTCTATTTCAAATAGTCCTCTTCCTATAAATTTCACACTTTCCAAGATATTGATGCATTTAAATCATGGATAGAAACTTCAATATTTCTAGACCGTTTCTAAGGATGTATCATGGATCTTGCAATCTCCATGAAGTATCTAAAGTGTAGTAAAAAAGGAAAAAATAATAATAAGGGCATCAGGGGACTTTTTACTCATCAAGATTTTGGGGGCACAAGTGCACCATCAGAATTGGTGATTTGCAGGTATGGGTATTTGAAATAAGATCCAATCTCTTAATAAGATAACAAAATTATTGAATTTATGAGTTTTGGGGCTTTTTTCTCATTTTGATGCAGTGGATGACTGGTGGTAGAGGGATAAATAATTCACTCAGAAATGCAGGGTTGAGCAGCGGTATCAAGAGTTGGAAAGGGATGACATCAACCAGGTTGAAAAAGATATTGTCGATGTCCGAATTATAGCAGACATATTTTTCTTTTTGTACTATTGTAAAAAGACGGTGCCGATGTTTGAATTATAGCAGATATATATTTTACTTTTTGTACTATTGTAATTCTTACTTTTAATTCAATTGAGTCTCATATTTTTCCAATAAGTTTTCCAATTTGTTTCCCTATTTTACTTTTATCAAAATCTCTACATCAGCATAGCTTCTAGTGGACATCTCCCTGTTTGTAATGTCAGTATAAACATGGCAGCGACAGTTTTTTAGTAGTTGCCACTACTATTGACAACTTAGCAGCAACAATTGCAAAAATTGCTGTCAAAACAAAGTAGCGACAACACTAGTAGCGTTTTACAACCGGTGGTGAGGGTATTAAAGGCGATTTTTTTGCGCTAGTAGTCTTATTTTTATAGTGGCAAAAAATCTAAGTCACAAATTAATATAAAGATATATCCATCCCGATCCCAAGCTGCCGGCAAAGAAATTTGGGCTGTCAGAAAAAATATTAATAAAAGTATTCGCAACGGTCTCAAGCCACCAAAGCAAATCATTAGGCAAAAAATTTAAAAACATATTTGTGGCGATCCCAACCCGCTGGCAAAGCAAATCTGATTCTTAGGAAAAAAAATTTTTAAATTCATTTGCGGTCCGAAGCAGCGCAAAAGCAAATAATTGCCGGTGTTAAAGTCACTTCTATCGTTATAAAATATTGCTGATTGAGTCGCCAGCAAAAAAAATTAGACTGCCGGCAATACTATCCCCGACCAAGGTATTAGTGGCGGACCTTGGGCCACCGGTAATAGTATTCCCGACGGCTTTTGCTGTTTTACCGGCGGCTTTGGACCGCTAGTAAAACTCACAAATTTTATAGTGTAAGGCTTGGTATGTCTAACCATTATAAATTTGAATGATGTAATTATGAAATATTATATTCTTTTTGGTGAACCATCATAGGGTGACTTTCGGGTTGTCACTGATGGTTCGGCTTGATTCTTTTGTTCATGTGGTTGGCATGAGATTAAAATCATCTTTTGAATTATGTTAAAGTTGGTTATAGTATAGATGTGGAGATTTCTTTAGTATGATGTCGTAGACACCCAAATTTGGCCCAAGGCCCAATCAATACACATTTCGAAAGAGGCACGTCTCCGAGCTTTTGATGGCATGTATGGTACCCTTAGAAATCACCCAATATCTTTTAGGAACCTTCTCGAACCCTTAGAAACTAATCTCGACCCTTATAGCCCATTCCGGACCTAAACCTAGCTTTCCCGAGTAATGGATGAAGAGTGGTATATCAAGACTAGCTGTGACCTTCTACTATGATCAAATATTATACTATTGGAAAGAGGACTTCCTCAGCTTTCCAACGAGTCAAGAATCACCCGAATCAGAGCTATGTACAAAAGGATATCATATCCCGAACTCGAAGGGCAGAATGGTAATTTTATCTAACCCCTATTAGGGATTTGATGCAACTAATAGTTGCGCCAGCTATAAGTGAACTTGGTGCGACTAATAGTTGCGCCAGCTATAGGTGTGGACCCCACTTAGGGGAGCCAACTTTCAGGCACTGTTCATGCACTATTTTACTGTGCATATGCATGCGCAACTAATAGTTGCGCCAGGCATATGAATAGTGAATCTGATTCTTTGCCTCGAATTTTGAGATTGGGATTTGACTTGTTGACCATCTTGACCTTTGGAGTATATTTTGCTAGTTCTGTTGCACTCATTTACTATACCCCTTAAGTGGTTTAAAGCCTCACCCAATCATCCACCATTAGAGCACCTTCTCATATTTTTCAAGGCTGTAAAAACCTTAGGAAACCTTAGATGGCCTATTATCTAATTGCTAATCCCAATAAGCCTCTAAGCACCCTCCTAACCTCTCTTTTTCCTATAAATAGAGAGGCACTACTCCTTGCAAATGGCTTAAAAAAATTTGTAATTAAGAGATTAAGGAATCCCTTCTCTCTCTCTCCTCTAGAGCACCATTCCCATACAAATTTCAGAATTAAAAAAAACTCCTTTAGACCTTAGCATTTCATGAAAAAGCTCTAGGTTAGGTGTGTATTATCCCCTAGCCTTCCCTCTCTACCTCTTAGCTATCAAGCCTTAGGAGTTAGAACCCCATTCCATATCATATAAGCCTACAAAAGCTCACTGAAGCAAGCCAACACAAGACTCTACAGTGGTGCAACAAGGGCCCGAGAGCTCCGGCTCTCCCCTCTATTCCTCTACCGTCTCGATTATTCCTCTATTCCCCCATTTGTGTCGTTACGCCGTCAAATTTTCAATAGAAACGAAGGGGCACAAATAGGATTTTAAGACCCACTTGGGTAAGAGGAAGCCTTTTTCACTTCTTTTGTATTATTTTTATTTTGGCCATTAGTACAGACCATAGTAAGCAGGTTGATTGGGTGCCTAACACCTTCCCAACTGATAACCGAACCCCTACCCAAGAGCCTTTGGCGTAGACCGGATTCAAAGTCATATTTGTGGCACTTCAGCGCTTATAAAAATGATCTAGGTTTCTTGAGAGACTAAAAGCTCCAGGTGGTGACTCTATATTTTTCGTTAGAGAGCGCATCGTCGCGACGGGATTGTCATAAATCTCACGGTTGCACAAATGGCGACTCTGCTGGGGACTAGCTAGTAGAGCTTCCCGTTGAACTTGACCTCTTTATTTTTTATTTTACTAACCTTTTATTACTATTTTTTATTTCATTTTTTCTATTTTTTTCACTCACCCCTCCGATTACGTCATTTTACTTACCCCTACTTTACGTCATTTACGAGCCTTAGCCGATTGGTGGGTGTTAAGACCTGAAAAGTACCACTTTTCACCCCTTAACTTAGCCTTTGATTAGACCCTTAGCCATCTAATAAATGCTTGTTAAGTGTTTTCTGTAGGTAATAAAACAGTAAGGCAATAAGGCCATGAATCATGTAAGGAGCCTGTTTTGGCACCAGAAGTCCCTCAGAAGAATGAACCATGAATCCAGACCATAAAAGAGCCTCGCGCAGCTAACAAAGCTCCAGAGGATTTAGAAAAATCCACTTCGCGCAGTCCTCGCAAAGTCCCAAGACTTCATAAACAAGTTCTCGCGCAGTAGAGTGACAGAAGAGCTTCAGAAGCCTTGAGTCGCACAGCTCTTGCGAAGTTTAGAAGTTAAAGGTCACGCAGCTCCCACGCAGTTCAAGAAGACCCCTCTCACCCTCGTGCGGTTCGCTCAGAACAGCTGAGGAGAGAGAGCTTCAGAATCCTGCCTCGCGCAGCTGTCGCACAGTAGCTGCGGGATTCAAATATCAAGAGAACCTGTCGCGCAGTTCAGAAAAGCCTTAATGCCTCACGAGGATCCTCGCGAAGTTCCATTAAGAAGGTCGGAAGAAAGTCCTCGCGAAAGCCAGAATTAGCCTCGCGAAGTGAAATAGAATGCTCGCGCAGTTCCCGCGCTATTCACAAGTATCAATCCAACTGCGCGAAGCCCAATCTAGCGAGAGCTTAACTGTCTACCTCGTGACTGCTCAAAGCATCAAGAAGCTGAAACTACGCGATGTCTGAAGCTTTAATGTTAAACTCAACCACGCGAAGACTAGAGCTACCACGCGACAAGTCTGGGAATCGACTGCAACCTAGCGAAGCTCTGAACTCCAACTTCCATCATTCTGTAGAGGACTTTCTAGGGATTTCCAAGGATTAGGGCACGCACTTCCATGCTCTAATCTCTGTGCACGCCCCCCGAGGCATCTAAGGATCATTATTTGACCATGTGGCATCGTTAAAATTAGGGTTTCCTAACCCTAATGCGCCGCCACACCACTGCTATATAAACCTAAGCCTAGTTTAGGTTTAGAAAATCGAGAGGTAGACTGGGAGTTAGAATTTAGAAGAGGAACTCCTATCTCAGATTTTGTAATTTTTCTTTTCCGTTCTTGTTCTTCCTGTAACTGTAAGTAGTTTTCTTTTTCTTCTTTTTCTTCTCTCCATGGCTCAGCACTTGCTGGCCATGCCTTTGTATGTCTATTGAGGTTAGATTAATGGAGTTTTTGTAATAGGATTTGTACTCTTATGGGATTTGTGTATTTGTGAGCTATTCTGTGCAAGGCTGCTGCCTTGTGATCCGCCATTGCTTTGGCTGTGTTTCAAAGCAATGGAGGACTGATTCTAAGGATCCACTCAGATCCGACTGACCTGTGTGTCTGGGTTATCACGGTCCTATACAGCCTTAGCCCCACCACAGGACCCATTAGATCTGAAATTCTCATGGGAGCCTGAGCTGGTAGCCTTGTGACCATGGTGGTAGCAGCAATTAACTTGTTTTATCTTGGGCTCCATGAGGAGGATAGTCTCTGGGATAGTCTGTGACCATTTAAGTGGACAAGCTATAGCCTTAGGGTGAATCCAATCCGCCGATCCAAGATGGATCCTTCTTCGTTTAAGCCTGGTAGGAGATTGTGCAGAGGCAGACTCCCCATATATTTGTATAGACTCACCATCAGATTTTAGATCTAATCTGGTTATGGAGATTGTAGGCTTGTGACTGGACCATTGCAGCCCCACTCAAGCAATGGACAGCTAGATCTAAGGTGGTACTCAATCTCTTGGTTACGTGTGCAGGCTATCATGGTCCTATACAGCCTTAGCCCCACACATAGGGCTTTAGAGGTTGAGGTTCCCTATGGATTCCCTGAGCTTGTAGCCTGGATGAAGTAGTGCCTACAATGATTAATTTGTTTTGACCCATCTCTGGACTGTGGTTCCCCTATGGGATAGTCTGTGACCATTTAAGTGGACAAGTTATAACCTTAAGGGATTAGATCATGGCATAGGGATGAGTTGAATTCTTCCTCCTCTTTGGTGATAATGTAGCCATTGGACAGGATTTCCATAACATCATATCTGAATCTGAGTTACAAAACCCCTCTGATCTGGACTCAATAACCTACTTCTCACCCTTTTATATTTATTTTTCACAATCCATCCATCTTCTCAACCCTTTCTGTAGTTAACTCATTAGGCTATCTTAGAATACTTAGAATAAGTGACCTTAAACTCCCCTCCTTTTAGGACTGCCAGATCTGTAGTCAGATCTTGAGGGACTACTAGAGATGGCTCCTTTGGAGCTGTAGATCACCTTTCCCTGTGGGACAAACTCTTACTTATCAAAACTTGCTACAAATAGACCCTGTATCTTGCAGGTCTAGGATTTCTCAGTTGTGCTGATTCCATCCCCTGTTTTACTCTTTCTTTGATTTAAATTGTTTTTACCACCAACAAATAAAACAAGCACACTGAGAGGTTGCAGGCGCCATTGCCGGGGAACGTGATGTAATAGTAGCCCCTAGGATTTTTATATTTTTAGTATTCTTTGTAGCTATGAATAATCGATACTGCTGATGTAATTTTTTTTTAATCGTTCTTACAGATCTAGACAGCAGCAGAGAAGGACAGTGGACTGTGTTTGGAGATTAGCTACCTCTGTTTGCAAACTCTCTAACCTTTAAAACTCTGTCTATTTCTCTTACAAGTTCCATAGCAGTATTTAGGATAGTTGTAAATTTATGTTTACTTAAATAGCTGTAAATTTGTTAGATAAATTCTTTGAGTCAAGTGCAATGTGCCTGCAAGGAGTTGTCCTCTTTGGTGGTGTGTTTGTATGCTAGGTAGGAGATCTCTTAGTCCTACTTTAGAGCCTTTCAACCCTGAGCTAGAAAGGGGTAGAAGACTTAAAAGGAACAAGCACACCACAGTAGAGCCCCCAATTGAATCTAAGACAGTACTCATGGGTGAAGAACAACCTAGAACTCTCAAGGAGTTGAATGCTCCGGATGACTATAACTCTCCATTCAGCATTCAATTCCCTGATGTTCAAGGGAATTATGAGATTAAAACTTCAATCATCTAGTTACTGCCCTCTTTCCATGGGCTCAGCAAGGAGGACCCTTATAAGCATATTGATCAATTTTTGGCCTTGTGCACCACTTTCAATATCGCTGGTTTGGGACCTGAGGCTACTAGGCTCAGGCTCTTTCCCTTCTCTCTGAAGGACAGGGCTAGTACCTGGTTGGCTACTCTTTCCAACAATGGCATCACTACATGGAAAGACCTGCAGACCAAGTTCCTGACAAAGTTCTTCCCTGAGACCAAAACTACCCAGTTGAGGAAGGAGATTCTTGCTTTTGCCCAATCCCCAACTGAGGACTTTAATCAAGTCTGGGATAGGTTTAAGGAAATGCTCAAACAATGCCCCCACCACAAGATCAGCTTGTACAAAGCTTCTATAATGGGATTGATGAGAAAAATAGAAATATGGTTGATGCCTCTTGTGGTTGAACCTACATGCACAAGACTGCTGATGAGGCATGGGAATTGTTTGAAGTAATCAGTGAAAATGCTTTTCAAAAGTTATCCCAGGCAAGAACTAGTCAGGAGTCTATGCCAAAAGTGGAACCTGCTGCATCGTCACGAGGAAAAGTTTATGAGGTGTCTGGGAATAATGACCTGCAGCTACAGATGGCAAACCTCCCTTTGAAGTTTGAGAAATCGATCGTGTGATGCAACCTGAAGGTCATGCAAGTGGTGGAGGCATGTCCGATATGCCACCCCACAAAGACAGAGAGGAATGTCCATCTGCAGGCAAGATCTCAATTAGTTTTGCACGCTATCGCTACACGCAATCTTATGGCCAGCAACAATTTGGTGGCTACATCAGACAGCCATATGGATACCAGCACCAAAATACTGGTTATCAATGGAGAGACCACCCAAATCTGAGGTGGAGGCAAGACAATTATATGCAGCCCCAGGAGATGTTAGCCTTACCTCAAAGGCCACAGCAGTGGTTCAACCAAGGATATGCCCCTAGGTCTAATTTTCAACACCAGCAGCAGCCCCATCAGCAACAAAATCAATTGGTCCTACCCCCATCTCAACCCAGAAATACTTCTTTTGAGGACCAGGTCTTGACATCACTGCAAAACCTGGGGTCTGTGGCTCAGACTGTGAGTTCTCATGGTCAGAGCATAAAGAAGATGGAAGAGTAGATTGGCCAGCTAGCGAATGCCTTAGCTAAAAGAGAGGAGGGGAGGTTGCCACCAACCAAATGGTTAATCCCAAGGGCCAATTTTTGATTGGTGAAGGATCCTCAAACCTTGAGGGCAAGGGATCTTTCATTGACTTGAATCACAGAATTATGCGTTGTGTATGTTATGTATTTTAGTATGGTTCGGTTTTTTTTTTCTGTTTATAGGAATTACAAGTGATCTCAACGGAGTCTGAATGTACATGACCTGAGAATTATTCGCCGCTTTTGTTCTTATTCCGTTGAATTGATGCTTGTGAAAGAATGAATGATGATTAGATTGTGTGATAATGAGAATGTTGTTTGAATATGATGTTTTGATTAAATGCTTTTGGAGTACTTACATGCTTAAATGTTGGGAAGCTTTGAGGAATCCTTTTAGAATGACCGTGGTGTCTGGAACTGAGAATGTGAGAGAATCCAACAAAACAAAGGAAAATGCAGACTAATGGGTGTGTGATCCTTGTCCTGTTTAGTGTCATGAGATCCAATACAATTGTGTAGACTCTCTCGAATCCAAATGAAAGTCCAATCTCGTGACCCATTCATTTCTATCCAACGTGATATTTTCAAAGCCGAGCCCATGATTTATATAATCCAACCCCGTGCTGCTTTCCTTTTTGTTTTCTCTTTCTTCCCCAGCCAGCGAAACCCTAGCTCTAACTCCCATTAATCTCTCTCCTCCAGGATCCTTTCTACAGTCCATCATTCACCTTTAAATTCTGGGGATTTGCTCCTAAAGCCTCTTCCACCAGTTGCCCCCTGTTAAGAGCTCTCACAATCTTTTGTGCATCAGATTGAACAGAACCCTAACTTTTAGGGTAAGCCTCAGCTCTCAACTTCTACTTCTCATTTTTCCACCTACACACTCTCAGCGGAGAAGTTCCATGGCCCCTAAGAGCGCACCTGTGAAAAGAGCAAGGGATAAGGCTCCCATTGAGCCCACTCCCAAGAAAGCCAAGCCCTCTGAGGTGCCACAAAAAGGGAAGGAAGTGATTCAGGATGTACGCACACCGACTACTCTACACCCTCTGAGCTCCTGACTCCCATTCCCTTGGAGCCTGAAGCCATTTTTGACCTCTCTTTCTTTGAAACAGAGCCTCTATCAGCCCCTGCCATTGAGTTTATCCGTCAAGCTGGTTTGACCCCACTGCTGCAAGCTACCCCTGCACTAGCCGACCCTAGACTAGTACAACTCTTTTACCAGCACATTAGGGCTAGACCAGACCATCGTGGACAGCCAGGCCTCCTAGTGTTAGTTGACAATTTTGAAATGTTACTCAACCCTGAGTTGATTGCTGAAGTAATGGGTATCCCTGTTGTCTTTAACCCCAACTGCAATAGTGTAAAAAAACTCAATGTGCTAGATGTACCGCACACCACTGAGGACGTCGACCTCTACAGTTTCGAATATGAGGTGTTGACGATACTCTCAGAGCCCATCGAGGGCATCATTCCAAGAATCGAAGGTGGTATGGTAGCGGCAGTAGCTATGCTCCAAAAGTGGGGCAATAAAAAGGGAAGGGGTCTTGGGCCCAGATTACAAGGAAGGAAGGAGCCCGTCCCAGCTAAGGTTGGTTAGAAAGTCAGGTTTGGGCTAGGATACAAGCGCACTGAAGAAGAGGTGAGGGAGGCTAAGGAGAAAGCCCATGCGACGACAGCTGCAAAAGCCAGGGGGATCCACATAGAGGAGAAATCTCGGCCCTGGCCTCACATCAAGAATTCATTCTTAAGTGCCGAGGTTGTGAAGATCGACCAAAATGAAGAAACCCAATTAACTCCACACCAGCCTACAGCACCAGTTCACCCCACCAATCCCTACATCACCCTTCCCCGCCTGGAGATAGACTTGGCTGCGCTATCCCTCTTCGAGGAACGACGACCCATACCTAAACAAACCCCCCCTGTGGTGAATCACCACAAAACTATGCTAACGTTTGAGGATATCATCTCAGATAAGATGGGGATAAACATGATGGAGACTCAAAGAGCTCAGGAGTCGAGGGCGATCCCTTCAGCGACGATCACGCTCTCTAGCGATAAAAATATAGAATCGCCAGGAGCTTTGGTGTCGGGATACCTAGTTTATTTTTGAGCACCTAAGTGCTAAAAATATGACTTTGAATCGGTCCACACTAAAGGCTCTTGGGTAGGTTATCGATCGGGAAGGTGTTAGGCACGATCAACCCGCTTAACATCTCTACTAATAGCCAACAATAAAATGAAGTAGAAGGAAAATAACTTCCTCTTGCCCAAAAGGGCTTAGAATCCTATTTGTGCCCCTCCGTTCCTACCAAAAAATTGGTGGCATAACGGCACAAATGAGAGGATAGAGGGAGCTAGAAAGAGATAGGAGAACAAAGGGGAGAGCCGGAGCCCTCGGGCCCTTGCAGCACCGTAGAGGAGCCTTGCATGGCTTGCTTTGATGAGCTCTTGAAGGCCTTGTATGGTGGAAAATGAGGTTCTAACTCCTAATACTTTAAGCTAAGAGGTAGGGAAGGGAGGCTAGGGGATCACACACACCTAGGCTATGGGTTTTGGATGTAAGAACAAGCTTGGGAAGAGGTTTTGGAATTCTGGAATTTGGATGAAAATAGTGCATAAAAGGGAGGAAGAACTTCCCACTTTGAGCTCTTTCTCTCTTAAGTAAATTTCTCAACCCTTAAACCAAGGGGAGGGGGGCTCTATTTATAGTAAAAGGGTAGGTTAGGAGGCTACTTAGATGCTAATTAGGGTTAGCAATTACGTAATCTCTAATCTAAGGTTTCCTAGGATTTTGAGAGCTTGGAGATGTGGGGGAATAGGTTAGTGCTTTAAATTACTTAAGGGTTATAAATAGGCATTAAAAGGGTGCAACAAAGTTATCAAAACACACCCCAAGGACTGAGGTGGTCAACAAGTCAAACCCCAAACACAAAATCTGGGGCAAAATCTAACAGTTACTATTCATATGCCTAGCGCAACTATTAGTTGCGCCAGGCAAATGTACAGTAAAATAGTAGTGTACAGTAGCCTGAAAGTTGGCCTCACGAGGGGTGGGTAGTTGCGCCATGCCATTTCTGGAGGAAAAAGGCATGGCGCAACTATTAGTTGCACCAAGCAAATCCAGGGGGAAAATGGCTTGGCGCAACTATTAGTTGCGCCAGGCAAAAATCTTGAAATTCGGCCCGATATTCGAATCGCCATAACGTTTTATATACAACTCCGAATGAGGCGATTCTTTGCTCGTTGGAAATCTGGAGAAGTCCTCTTTCCAATGGTATATGATTTGATATTAGTAAAAGACCTCCACTATTCCTGGTGCACCACTCTTCATCCTTTACCTGGGAAGGTTAGGTTTGGAGTTTGGAATGGGTTCTAAGGGTCGGAGCTGCTTTCTAAAGGTTTGTGATAGGTTCCTAAGGGATCTAGGGTGATTCTCAAGGGTTTAGGGTGATTCCTAAGGGTTCCATACATGCCATCAAAAGCTTAAAAATGCACCTCTCTCGAAATATGTTTTGATCGGGCCTTGGGCCAAATTTGGGTGTCTACAGATGCCCCTCTTTGGTATCCAATCACTAGTGATCGTATGGCAAAGAAAAGAGACATCCGAAGAGGACCAAGGCATTACTAACAGGTCCACTATATTCAAAACAAGCTTCAAACATCAGGTGAGTAACACGGTGAGAAAACGAAAGCCCTGGAGTGTCAGGCTAATTATTCATTTCTCGAGGTAATCGGTTCCCAAGTGCTTAGAGACATTACTGGGCATAACCGAGGTGGAATGAGTTGCGAAAGCCCAATAGCTGGGAAAAATGTTCGCCTCTGAAGATGTTGAAGCCCGTTAGTAGGGAAAAATGTCCGCTTCTCGAGATGATTTGAAGGTGATTGATGTTCGAGGTTTATTCTGAATTCAACGACTTCGTAAGTAAGAGAGGTGATCGACCCACATTCAAAGATAGGCGCGGAGTAAACATATGCAAGGCTCCATAGTTTGCGTCCAATCCTACAAGGCATTTGATGACATCATTGGATTATTCGCGGGTGCCCCTGCAGAAAGCAGGGTTTGAGATCTTTGGGCGAACCCATCGATCCCAAAGTTTATTTAGCATGATCACCTGAGCGAAGTGATTAGATGTCACAATGCTTTTTAGGAGTGCATGCTATTTTTCAAAATGTGCCCCAGATCCACATGACCCAGAGTATCCAGTTTCGACTTCCTTGAACAGATCCAGCCAAACATTGGGCACCTCCCAAAAGGGGGCAACCAATCCTGGCATCTGTTCATAATGATCATAATCATCAATTAACTATACATAATCATGCACCCATCAGGGGCAATAAGAAACAACAAAGGTGATGGAAGCCCGAACCTCGCTTTGCAATTTACAATTTACGAACAAACGACCATCATATGGATACCCAGACGCATGGCGTACACTTTACAGGGATACTGCTGCCGAACAGGTTTTAAGCCGGTAAAAAATAAAAGGGAAATGAACCCTTCTGAATGTATGGTTGCACATAGTTTGATTGATATGTAATCTCATCCTCAACAAGTTGGTTTCAACCAACGATTGACCTTTTCCAATGGAGAATCTGAAGCTTAAGTTCACATGAATCCAAAATAGAGCGCTCATCGTAAAGATTTAGCAGTGGAGTCGACTCGATCGAAATATTGACTATTTGACCGGGACCAATACTGTTGCTCCTTCCTTTAAGTAGGATCCAGAATCCAAGGCGTGCCTTAGACTTAGGACGTTAATTTTGCACAACTGCGTTGCCGGTAAAATATTGATATTTTACCGCATCGAAAATATGCGAGTGCATAGCTGGGTCGGTGGTGAGATGTTTTTCATCATTTTTGTTAGACCTAACGTCGGTGGTGAGATGTTTTATCGGATTTGTCCATCGCTGAGAAGTTGTCTGCTTCGAGGCTTTGGACCATGTGATGTTCCTGCACATTCTCGAGAAAACATCAGTCCCTTTTTTGTTTATACATATAAAGAAAATACATCCTAAACAATAAAAGAAAAAGTAGGTTTATACCTACACTTTTTCATTTTCAAGATACTTTTTTGGATTTTTGTTTTTGGAGATTTTTTGTTATTTTTCTTCATTTTTTATATTGAAATATGATGCTGAAAATATGTACATGAAAATGAGTAGAAATATATACACAGTTTTTGGTGTTTGGATTTTTCTTGATTTTTTTATTTTTGGCTTTTTTTCCTTTTTTTTTATGCCTTGATAGTGAGACGGAGTAACGAGTCCCATTTTGAGCATAGTCGAACTCTTTCATGCAGTCGGACCTGAGTGAGTTTCCAGATTTTACCAAGGCCAGAACGTTGATCCCTTTTGATTGAGTTAAACCTTTCTCCTTGCCTCGGGTCATACATTTGACGGTGTGGGTTTCACAAAGACAATTATGGTCGGGACCCGATTCGAACTAGCATGAGCGGCCCAGTCGGACAAGAGGGTATAGGAAGAGTAAAAAAAGGGTTCCTCAATCATCAATATTCTCAATCAGTCCAAACCTTTCTTTTTCAATTTTCTCTCTTTTTTTCTATCTCCCCTTTTTTCCCTATGGCGCCCTTTCGGGTTTTCACCACGTCCATGGGTTTAGCTCTCTTACCCCAAGCGCCCCTTTGAGTTTTCACTTGGTCTGCACAAACTCGTTGTTTTTACCCGTAGCGCCCTTTCGGGTTTTCACCACGTCCATATTGCTTTGAGCTTGTATTTTTTTTTATTATATATATATATATATATATATATATATATATATATATATATTTTTTTTTTATTATATATTTTTTTTCAAGAGCCATGACATAGACGTCGATTCCGTCATAGCAGGCTGGATGGGGTTTTGGTGTCGTCTCACGACTCGGCTCATATTGACTTAACAAGTATTATGACTACTTGCAAACCTACAAAGAGGGCTTCCTTCAGGGTGTAGCTTGGCCATGGGTTAGGTTAGGATTTGAAGGTATGCTGGGTTAAAAGGATTTCCTTGATACGGCTTCAGTTTTCTCAACATACTTTCTTCCTTGGGGGTTTTACTGTACATGCCCCGTGATTCTTCTACATTTTTTTGTTCTTTTTGCTTCATTTCAGGCAATCTCTTTTTGAGTTTTTGCTTTTTCAATTTTTTTTAGATTTTGATAGTAACTCTACTTCATCTTTTCTCTCTTTTTTTTGGTATATGTACACGTATATATATATTTTTTTGGGGAATGGGTTTATTGAAAGAAAGGCCCAGGCTCAAATGGGGTAGCAAAGGATATCATCATTTTTAGGGATGCTTTTTGGCTACTATATTTAGAATGATGGCCTCTTTTGGGTGGTTCTTAAGCAGTCACGTATCTGTTTCACCAATACTTACCTTATCGCGATTGACTAAGAGTAGAACCGTCGGACGTATCCAGCATTGATGGGCTCAAGAAGATGATCTCCATCCATGGTGGTGAGGCAGATGGCGTATCCCGACAGCACTTCTCGAATGACGTAAGGTCCTTCCCAATTTAGCTTGAATCTTCCCCTTGGATCGGCATGGAGGGATGGGAAGATCTTCTTCAGCACAGTGTCTCCTACCTTCAGATCTTAATCGCGGACACGTTTATTGTAAGCGCATTCGATTCTCCCTTGGTAAACTTGAGTGTGACACAAGGCTAGGAGTCTTTTCTCATTCAGTAAGTTCAGCTGATCAAAGCGTGATCTCTCTCTCTGCTTCGGGTAAGCCTGATTCTATGAGGATTCAGAGTGAGAGTACTTCAACCCCTACAGGGAGGACGGCCTCGGTTCCATACACAAGGGAGAATGGTGTTGCCCCTGTAGCGGTACGGATCAATGTTCGGTAGGCCCACAAAGCAAATGGCAGCATTTCGCTCCAGTCTTGATAAGTGACGACCATTTTCTCAAGGACGCAGACGATTGTCCTGTTCGCGGCTTCCACGGCTCTATTAGTTTGAGGCCGATAAGGGGATGAGCGATGGAGCTTGATCTTGTATTGCTCGCAGAAGTCTTGGATGCGCTTATTCGCATAGTTTGTGCCGTTGTCCATGATGATATCTTTGGGTACTTCAAATCGGCACATAATATTATTCTTGAGAAACTTCTCGACGTGACTGGCAGTGATGTTGGCATATGACGCCGCTTCTACCCACTTGGTGAAGTATTCAATGGCGACGAGGATGAACCGATTTCCGTTTGATGCTTTCGCATTAATCATTTCGACAACATCAAGGCCCCAAGTAGCAAATGGCCAAGGAGTGGTCATGCAGTGGAGATCAATGGTAGGAGCATGTATCAGACTGGAGTGTTCTTGACACTTGTAGCATTTTTTAACATGTTTGCAATAATCTGATTCCATGGTGGTCCAAAAGTATCACTGTCGTAGGATTTTCTTGGCGAGCATGTGACCGCTGACGTGGGCTCTGCATACTCCCCCATGGATTTCTTTCATAATGTTGACCACTTCACATTCAGTGAGGCACCTGAGTAAGATGTTATTGTATGATCGCTTGTAGAGGCATTCCCCGCAAATGACGTAACCTGCCGCTAAACGTTGAATGGTTCTTCAGTCTATCTTGGATGTACCCTCTGGGAAAGTTAGGGTCTCGAGGAATTTCTTGATATCTAAGAACCAAGGTGGCTCATCATCAGGCTTTGTAGGTTCCTCAATCTGGAGGTAGAAGGCTGGCTCATTCCTCTGCTCGATCATGATCGGCTTCATCTCAACACCATAGGGGATTTCAATCATTGATGCCAAAGTTGCTAATGCGTCGGCAAAGCGATTCCTTATCCGGGGGACGTATGAGAAAGTCACATCTTGGAAGCAAGCTATCAGATCCTCAAGGTGTTCAGGATAGGGGATCAGTTTCTCATCTTTCGTCTTCCAGTCACCATTCGTCTAGCATATGATTAACTGTGAATCGCCAAATACTCGAAGGTGAGTTACATTCATATAGAGAGCTGCCTGCAGACCAACGGCGCAAGCTTCATACTCAACCATATTGTTGGTGCAAGGGAAGTTGAGCTTGATAGAGATCGGTACATGGGATCCTTTTGGTGAAATCAGAATGGTACCAACTCCTTGGCCCTCGACATTTACCCATGATTCTTCTGCTTCTTCTGTATCGTCTTCTGTCATGAACAAGATATCTTCATCTGAGAATTCGGTTCTTAACGGCTCATAGTCAGGTAAAGGATTATCAGTAAGATGATCAGCAAGCGCTTGCCCCTTGATCGATTTCTGAGTGACATATGTGATGTTAAATTCAGATAATAAAAGTTACCATCATGCAGTTCGTCCAGTGAGAGCTGGCTTTTCAAATAGGTATTTCAACGGGTCCATTCGGGCCAAGAGCAGAACGGCCTGAGATAGCAAGTAGTGGCGGAGCCTTTGAGTATCCCATACAAGAACTAGGCATGCTTTCTCCAAATGAGAGTAGCGTGTCTCATAGTTAGTAAACTTCTTGCTCAGATAGTAAATGGCCTGCTCTCTTCTTCCCGTTTCATCATGCTGCCCCAAGACACATCCCATCGAAACTTCCGTCGTGGAGAGATACATCAAGAGTGTTCTCCCTGGCTCAGGTGATACCAAAATAGGTGGATTAAGGAGGTAGCTTTTGATTTTTTTAAACGCTGCCTAACAATTGTCGTTCCATTCAATAGGCGAATTCTTCCTTAGTAACTTGAAGATCGGCGTGCAGATTGGAATTAACTGTGTAATGAACCGACTTATATACTGTATTCTTCCCAGAAACCCTCTAACCTCTTTCTCAGTAGACGGTGGTGGCATTTCAGTGATGGCTTTGACTTTGATTGGGTCGACCTGGATCTCCCTCCAGCTAACGATGAATGCTAGCAGTTTCACGACATAGCACCAAATGCGCACTTCGTGGGTTGAGCGTAGTTAATACTTCCTCGGCCTTTCAAAGCGACTTGAAGGTTTACCAGATGGTCGCTTCGCTCCCGTGACTTGGCTATCATGTCGTCGATATACACTTCAATTTCTCGGTGCATCATGTCATGAAATAGTGCAGTCATAGCTCTCTGGTACGTACCGGCATTCTTCAGCCCGAATGGCAGGACTCGATAGCAAAGGGTTGCCTAGGGGATAAAGAATGTTGTCTTCTCGCGATCAACCTCTGCCATTTTGATCTGATTGTATCCTGAGAATCCATCCATGAAAGAAAGCATCCCATGCTTAGCTGTATTATCAACCAAGATGTCGATGTGTGGCAGTGGGAAATCGTCCTTCGGGCTTGCTCTATTCAAATTGCAAAAATCGATACACATTCAGACCTTTCCATCCTTCTTCGGCACAGGTACGATATTGGCTAGCCATTGCGGGTATTTGGATACCATGAGAAGCCCCGCATCGTATTGCTTGATGACCTTGTCTTTGACTTTTAGCATCCATTCGAGTCAGAGACGTCTCAGCTTCTGCTTGACTGGCTTCATATCAGGGTAGAGGGGCAACTCATGCTCGACCAAATCGGTATCCAGACCAGGCATGTCCTCGCAGACCGAGCAAAAACATCTTGGTATGACCGAAGGAAGTCGATCATGCTTTTTCTTTCCTCGAGATAGTGAGCGTTCGATTTTGGTTATCACAGGAACCTCCTCGGTTCCTAGATTGACGCGTCTTGATCTCTTCGACAATGGGGTAGGGCCATGCTCAAAGTCGGCAAATCGGTCAAGGAGCTCATTGGGGAGCTCCTCGAGGGGGACATCCTCGTCCAGACTAATGATCCCTACCTCTTCTTGTATTTCTATAGGGAAGGGGTTGATGTCACGTGGGACGGGTATTTTGATTAAGGCATCCTTTTGTGGGACATTTTCTAAAACTTTAAATGACAATATGTTTGGACTTTAGATTTTTTCAATGTTTTTAGAATTTTTATTTTCTTCGGAGATGGACCCTTGGCCAGGTGGGTTTGTGTATAGACAAGGTATTGCCTGCCAAGGGCTTATCTCACTTTTTATAGGTTGTTTATTTTTTGGAAACAGGCGCCAAACTTTAGGCCACTTCCTGCTTCCAGAGTTTGGAGCAAAGATGCCCAGTTGCGTACCGGAGGGGCCGCTTCTTTATCTGTTGGGATGGAGGGTGCTGGTTGATATGACTCATTGGAGTCAGCCTCCATCATGTTGATCCCCATTTCATCTGAGATCATGTCTTCAAACGATAACTCGGTTTTGTCGTGATTTACCATAGGGGGGTTGTTCAGGTACCGATTGTCGTTCTTCGAAAAGGGACAACGTGGCCAAATCTATCTCCAAGCTAGGAAGGGAGATCTAGGGATTGGTGGAATGGACTGGGGCTTTGGGTTTGTGTGGGGTCAAATGGGTTGCCCCATTTTGATCGATCTTTATGACCCCTACGCTGACAAAGGAATCCCTGATGTGTGGCCTAGAGCGAGGTTTCTCTTCTATGTTGATTCCTCGAGCTCTTACTGTCGCGGTGACCCTGCCTTTTTCTTTGGCCTCTCGGACCTCTTGCTCTGTGGGCTTATATCCTAGCCCGAATCTTACTTTTTATCCCTTAGCCACAACTGGCTCTCTTTTGCCTTGTAATTTAGGTCCCATACCCCTTCCTTTCTGATAGCCCCACTTTTAGAGCATCGCCACCGCTACTTCCATAAGTGTTGTTTCTGGGGGGTTCTGGGCCTACAGCCGACACCTCATATTCAAAACTGTGCAGGTCGATGTCTTCCTCAGTATGTGGCATATCCACTACCTTAGGATTTTCAATGCTGTGGGTGGCCTTGTCTTTCTCATCGTGCCCTTCACCAATGATGATGATCACCTTCTGTCCTGATATGAATTTAAATTTTTGATGGAGGGTAGAAGGTATCGCCCCAACCTCATGCTACCATGGGCCTCCTATCAGTAGATTAAAAGAGGATTTGATATCCATCACTTTGAATGGTATGGAAAAGGTCATAGGCCCGATTACGAGCTCAAGGTCAACTTCTCCCATGATCTCCCACCTTGTGTTATCAAAACCTCGAGCACTCATCCTTGTTGGCCTCAACATGCAGGGGTCCACCCCAATTTTGGTGGCAGCTCTCAATGGGCACACGTTCAATGCAGATCCGTTGTCAATTAAAACCAAGGGAATTATCATGTTCCCGGATTCTATAGTGATGTTGAGAGGTTTAGAATGACTATTTCCCTCCTCTGGCAGGTCCGCATCCGAAAAAGATATGGCATTGGGATCCATCACTCGACCAATTATCTGCCCAACTTCATCCGGGCTGACTTGAAGTGATACATGAGCATTTTTCAATGCCCCCATTAATGCTTGGAAATGGAGTGGGGATGTCATCAATAAATCCCATACAGTAATATGGGCCGACATTCTTTTCAGCTGAGTCTCCAGTATATGTTCTCGACTCATCTTCTCAAATGGATTCACAGTGCTCTCTTTCTTCCCCGCGGGTTGGGCTTGTGTTGGTGCTGCTATTGTTGTTGCTGCTGCTACCGCTGTCTTAGGCTGTCTCGAGATCTTCCCCGACCTGGTAACAAAGTCCACGGCTCCCTCTCTGCTGCTGCTACTAGCGTTAGCATTAGTTTGCTCGTAGCTCAGCGGGACCTGATGTGGATCATAGGTTGGTCCTGAGAGCTGGAATGGTATGGCTATCAGTGTCTGGAGTGCATGTACTTATGGCTCTGGGAGGGTAGGTAAGTGATGGCTTTCCTCCGTGATGGATGGGGGGGTAGCAAAATTTGGCCAGGTAGGGGTGGTGAGGTTTAATGGTGGTTGCACTAGGGGTAATGGTGTGGGTGTAGGCCATTGATAATTGATGGGTGCAGGTGGAGGGTTGGGAGTTTGATGGGCCATGAGGGAATTGACAGGGGTGGTAGATTTTGCATGTGATTGAGCTGACGATAATGGGGTGGGAGCAGGCCATTGGTAATTTATTGGTGGTGGGGGATTGGGGGTCTGTTGGTTTATTGGGTAATGGATGGGGGTGGTGGAATATGGTTGATACACATTCATTTGTACGTAGTTAATGGGAGTGGATGGTGGGAAATAGGCCCTATGATCTAGGGGTTCAACTGTTGGTGTAGGGGTAGGACAATAATCTGCCAGATTCAAGGGTTCAATCACCCTAACAGTTCCTTCTCCTAGATTTCTCTGCCTTGGTGCCACAAACATTTCTGGATTACAAATGAAGTCTGACTGATCAAACTCCAATTCTTCTTCAAATTCCTCTACCATCCCTATGGTGGGTCTGAGACCTACTATTCTGGTAGGGTGTGGTGGTAGAGGCACCTGATGGATATTCGCATGCTGGTTTGCTTGGGTGGGTGCAGGGGGAATGATCTTTCCAGCATCGATTAAGTCCTGGACCACGTGCTTCAATGGGAAGTAGCGATCAGTCGGGTTCCCGGACCCTGATGAAAATTGTAATGAGTATTAGGGTCAAAATTATATAGAATCGGATTGGGAGGTCATGGTTGGAGAACAGTTATTAAACCCTTTTCAATTAATAATGGCAAAAGTACACTCAGGGATTGCCCTAAAGGCGTAAAGACTCGATCATAACGGACTCTCCTCTCCGGGGTCATTTGCATTCCCTGCCCATTCCCTGCTCTTTGTACTGGCCCTGTCCTGACGGGAGGTAGTTGCGCTGCTTGGAATTGGAACGAGGCTACATTGTTATTATTGGGCCGAGTGTTCGCAACATTTTGCACCTCTGCTCCTGTCCTCCTGTCGTTCTTCTGCTCAGTAAACCTCCTAACCCCGTTAGGGCCCCCTGAAGCATTCTTACTCAACCGCCCTTCCCTGATGGCATCCTCACAGTGGTTGGCATTCCTCACCAAATCAGTAAAACTGGACTGCTGTTGACATACAAGAAAATCAGAAATCACTGGTAGAGTGTTCTTAGAAATCATCTCTTTCTGCTCATCATCCGGTATTCTATTTCTGACTTGAGCTGCCAGTGCTCTCCATCGTCCTAAGTAGTCACTGAAGGTCTCGTTTGGATTTTGCTTTAAATGGGCCAAATCAGACTTGCGCGGTTCAATATCAGTATTATAGACATACTGTTCCTGGAATAAATGCGCTAAATCTTTCCATGTCTTCATCATGGATGGTTCAAGAGATGTGAACCACCTCAGGGTCGGTCCGGTCAAACTTTTCTGAAAGACTTTTATTAGATCTTCGTCCCCTCCGTACTAGCACATGTCCCCACAATAGGACTTGAGGTGTGCAATCGAGTTGCCTGTGCCATTGTATTTGTCGAATACTGGCATTTTAAATTTGGGGGGCAAGGGGACCTCAGCAAATAGGCATAGGTCTGTGAAGTTCGTGGCGTGGATTTCAGCACCACCCATTTTCATCAGCTGTTTTTGTATTTTGTCTAACTGTTCTTTCAGCTACTCTGACTCTTTCGATATAGGGGCCACTTTCTCAGCCGTCAGTCTGACTTCACTCTGGGCTACCAGGGGGTGGGCAATTACTGGTGGAGGGTTAAGGCTGGTCAATGCCCCAGCATAGGCCCCGTTTTTCCTAATCTCATCCTCTTCATACTGCTGGTCGGCATAATGTGCAGTGAAGACAGGATTCTCAACCTGTTGCTGCATGGGTTGGATGGGAACGACATGAATAGGGGTTGGGTGAACCCATTGAGGGTGAGGAAAGTTTTATTGGGTGATGGGAATTTGGTTTTGAGGCGGAGCTTGATAGGGCCATTGGGTATGGGGGAAAGTTTGGAGATGGCCTTGGGGTGTGGGGCCATGGGGGAATTGGGGTTGGGGGATGACATGGGTTTGACCTAGCTGTGAAGGTTGGGTTAAGTGTTGGGGGTATTGTGGAAGGTATGAGTATGGGGTTTGGGTTTGGGCCATGAACCCTATATCATTTTGGGCCATAGGCAACTGATGGGTTTAGGCCATGGGCCCTTGGTAGGTTTGGGCCAATGGGCCTGGGTAGGTTTGGGCCATGGGCCCTTGGTGAGTCTGGCCCAATGGGCCTTGATGGGTTTGGGCCATGGGCCCTTGGTGGTTTGGCCCAATGGGCCTTATTGGGTCTGGGCCATGGGCCCTTGGTGGGTTTGAGTCATGGGCCCTTATTGGGTCTAGCCCGATGGGTCTTGTTGGGTCTGGCCCGATGGGCCTTGTTGGGTCTGGGCCATGGGCCATTGGTGGATTTGGGCCATGGGCCCCTGATGGGTTCGGAGTTGATGGGTTTGGCTTAATGGGCCCTGGGGGATATGGGTAATGGGGATTTGGGCCAATGGGCCTTGGAGATGATGGGTAGTGGGGTATTGGGCCATGGGGCCCTGGAGATCATGGATGGAGGGGTATTGGGCCATGGGGCCCTGAGATGTGTGGGAAAAGGGGGTTTGGGCCAATGGGCCTTGGGGTATGTGGGTGATGGGGGTTTGGATGGTGTGGATTATGGGAGGTTGATGGGGGTCATGGGGGAGTGAAGCATGGAGGTTTGCCAAGGTGTGGGATGGATTCATGGATGTGGGGTGTGGAGGAGAGATATTTTGGGAAGCCCTCCATGAGGAGTATGCTTGGAACATCTCCTCCATCATGGCCATGGAAGGGGGGTGGGATGTGGATGGTGGATTTAAGGGGTGATGGGGTATAGATGGGATGGAGGTGGTAGAAATATTGGGCATGTCCCCGATATAATTTGGCATGGCCATAGTAGGTGGGGGTGTATGAGGTGGATGAGGGGATGTATTGGGCATGTTTTGGGATGATGGGGGGCATGATGAGGAGGGATGAGGAAAGTTGGGCATGGCCCCGGTAAAAAGGGGCATGACCCGGATGGATGGGGGATTTTGCGGGGGGTGGGATGGGGGGGAAGTGGTGTATGTGAATGTGGGTGGACGGGATGAATAGGGGGATGATGGGAATTGGGGCATGGATGTGGATTAGGAAAATGGGTTTGGATTTTGTATGGATGTGGATGGGAGATGAGTTGGACTTGTCATGGCTTGGGCAAAAGATGGAGAATAGGGGGTTGGATTTTGGATATTTTGGGGGTAGTGATTGGGAAAATGGGGGCGTAAATGGGCGATATGCAGTAAAAGGGGGTTGGGTGAGGGGGATGGTGGAAAAGACTTCTCCTAAATGGGAGTGGGTTGGAGAATGTGGCAGGGATGAGTCGGGATCGGCGTAAGTCGGGTCCACTACCCACGACATTCTTCGGGAGAGGGTCGGGTAAGGGTACCTTGGATAAGGCCCAAAAATCCTCCTCCTTCTCCTATGGGATGACGGAGGGCAAGATGATGTCGTTGTGCCGGCACCACAAACTAAATATTTTTTGGGTTTTGATTATATATATACATACATATATATATATATATATTTAATTTTATGAAAACTTTTTTGAAAAATAAAGCTTCCGAGGCCTTGGAATTTCCCTTTTCGGGTGGTTCTCGTACCTTAATTTAAGACCCGCGGTGACGGTTCTGATGCACTTCGAAAGAATAGAAGGAGAACCTTCGATCTATTGAAGGCACATAAATCGAGGCAAATGACCCGATCCCCCAAAATGGGTCAAAAAGAAGTTGCCTTCTCTTGACCGGGCGGGGCGACAGTGTCAGAGATGGCGGGGCCTAAAAAAGGTACTATGCACACTAATCAGGCAACTCAGGAGGTGGAAAGGGCCAAAGATTCAGGTTGGATGCTGCCAAAAAAACCTGGCGCAACTAATACTTGCGCCCAGGTTGCAGGGGAAGACTTTTACACTGGCGCAACTATTAGTTGCGCCAAGGTAAAATTTGAGAGTTTAAAGCTGGCACAACTATTAGTTGCGCCAGTTATAAATTCCAGTGTTTTTACACTGGCATAACTAATACATGCGCTAGGCAAAAACTGCCTCTCTAGAACAGAAAGCAGCAACCACTGATGCCCGAAATGAGTCTCTTTTTAGTTTTTTGTGGAAGCTAGGCTTCCGGGAACTGAGCTGTTTTATGGTGATCGATTCTCTCCTCACCGCACCTAAAGGATTGAGTCCGATATAACTCGCTAATGCGCTCCCCAAGGGTTTTAAGCTTCGGAATGGGAACCCACCCGATATACCTCCGGTGCAAGCGCCTTCTCAGATACTAGGTGGGCTGGGACTTTTCTGGATCATCACCACTAGGGGCTACTGCCATACTAAGACCCGGGTGTTTGTATGTGTGCCTAAACCAACCCCTTTAAAAAATCTACCCCGCAAAACAAATTAATTAAGCTCCTAACTTGGTTCAATTTTAATTTTTTTCAAAGCTTTTCTCTTTTTTTTGGAAGTTTTCTTTAGTTCAAAGACCGGGGGTGATTATCCCATGCCGCCACTACAGGCCGGTGTCCACTGTTGGGATATGAGTGCGCAAGTAGGCCTGCCAATCGGCTAAGGCACTTTAAATGACGAAAATTTAAAAGAAATTAAAAGACAATGCACAAGTAGGCCTGCCAATCGGCTAAGGCACTAAAATGACAGAAAAGTAAGGAAAATAAAAGACAAATATGCAAGTAGGCCCGCCAATCGGCTAAGGCTCTTAAATGACGGAAAAGTAGGGGTAAGTAAAATGACTTAATTGGTGGGGTGAGTAATAAAAATAGCAAAATACATTAAAAAACAGCAATAATATGTTAGCAAAAAATCAAAAATAATAAGGCCAAGTTCAAGGGAAAGCTCTACAAGCTAATCCTCAGCAGAGTCGCCATCTGTGTAACCGTGGGAATCAAGACGATCCCGTCGTGACGATGCGCTCTCTAACGATAAAAAATATAGTCGCCACCCAGAGCTTTCGGTGTCTCGGGATACCTAGTTTATTTTTATGAGCACCTAAGTGCTAAAAATATGACTCTGAATCTGGTCCACACCAAAGGCTCTTGGGTAGGGGCTTCGGCTATCGATTGGGAAGGTGTTAGGCACCCGATCAACCCGCTTAACGTGGTCTCTACTAATGGCCAACAATAAAATGAAGTAAAAGCATGGAAAATAGCTTCCTCTTGCCCACAAGGGCTTAGAATCCTATTTGTGCCCCTCCGTTCCTACCGAAAAATCGGCGGCATAACGGCACAAATGAGAGGATGGAGGGAACTAGAAAGAGATAGGAGAAGAAAGGGGAGTGCCGGAGCCCTCGGGCCCTTGTAGCACCGTAGAGGAGCCTTGCGTGGGTTGCTTTGATGAGCTCTTGAAGGCTTTGTATGGTGGAAAATGGGGTTCTAACTCCTAAGACTTAAAGCTAAGAGGTAGGGAAGGGAGGCTAGGGGATCACACACACCTAGGCTATGGGTTTTGGATGTAAGAACAAGCTTGGGAAGAGGTTTTAAAATTCTGGAATTTTGATGAAAATAGTGAACAAAAGGGAGGAAGAACTTCTCACTTTGAGCTCTTTCTCTCTTAAGCAAATTTCTCAACCCTTAAACCAAGGGGAGGGGGCCTCTATTTATAGGAAAAGGGTAGGTTAGGAGGCTACTTAGATGCTAATTAGGGTTAGCAATTAGGTAATCTCTAATCTAAGGTTTCCTAGGATTTTGAGAGCTTGGAGATGTGGGGGAATGGTTTTAATGGTGGATGATAGGTTAGTGCTTTAAATCACTTAAGGGTTGTAAATAGGCATTAAAAGGGCGCAACAAAGTTATCAAAACATACCCCAAGGACTGAAGTGGTCAACAAGTCAAACCCCAAACACAAAATCCGGGGCAAAACCCAATAGTTACTATTCATGTGTCTGGCGCAACTATTAGTTGTGCCAGGTAAATGTACAGTAAAACAGTAGTGTGCAGTAGCCTAGAAGTTGGCCTCGCGAGGGATGGGGACGATGAGGCCAAGACATTAGTTGCGCCATTACTGGGAAAGGCTGGCGCAACTATTAGTTGCACCAAGCAAATCCAGGGGAAAATGTCTTGGGGCAACTATTAGTTGCGCCTGTGAGCAAATCTGAAATTCTTTTTAATAGTTGCACCAGGCAAAAATCCTAAAATTCTGTCCGATATTCGAATCGCCATAACGTTTGATATACAACTCCGATTGAGGTGATTCTTAGCTCGTTGGAAAGCTAGAGAAGTCTTTGTTCCAATGGTATATGATCTGATATCAGTAAAAGACCGCAGCTATTTCTAGTGCACCACTCTTCATCCATTGCCCAGGAAGGTTAGGTTTGGAGTTTGGAATGGGTTCTAAGGGTCGGGGCTGGTTTCTAAAGGTTTGGGATAGGTTCCTAAGGGATCTAGGGTGATTCTTAAGGGTTCAAAGTGATTCCTAAGGGTTCCATACATGCCATCAAAAGCTCAAAAATGTGTCTCTCTCGAAATGTGTTTTGATCGGGCCTTGGGCCAAATTTGGGTGTCTACAGAGCCATATCAGTCAGCACCCTCCATCTAAACAGGTAAAGGAGTGGCCTCTTAGGTAAGCAATTGGGCATCATTGCCCCAAACCCTAGAAGTGGGGAGTGGCCTAACATTTGGCACCCATTTTCTAAAAAAAAAATAACTTATAAAAAGTGAGATAAGCCCTTGGCAGGTAATACCTTGTATATACACAGACCCGTGCTGCAAGGGTCCGTCTCCGAAGAAAATAAAAATTTCAAAAACATTGAAAAAATAGAAAGTCTAAAAATATTGTCATTTAAAATTCTAGATAAAATCCCACAAAAAGATGCCGTAACTGAAATACCTGTCCCATGTAAAATCGACCCCTTTCCTATAGAAATACAAGAAGAGGTAGGAGTTACGAGTCTGGATGAGGATATCCCTTTGGAGGAGCTCTCCAATGAGCTCCTTGACTAGTTTGCTGAATTTGAGCATGGCCCCACCCCCATTATCGAGGAAACTGAGGACGTTAATCTAGGGACTGAGGAGATTCCGTAAATTACCAAAATCGGAACGTCGCTGTCTCCCGAAGAAAGAAAAAGTATGATCGACTTCCTTCGATCATACCAAGACATTTTTGCCTGGTCGTACGAGGATATGCCTGGTCTGGACACCAATTTGGTCGAGCATGAGTTACTCTGTACCCTAATATGAAGCCGGTTAAGCAGAAGCTGAGATGTCTCTGACCTGAGTGGATGTTGAAAGTCAAGGACGAGGTCATTGTTATTCAGTGAAAAGTACTACTTTTCACCTCTTAACCTAGCCTTTGCTGGACCTTGAAGCTCACTAATAATCATGTTTTAAGTTTGTTTTGTAGTTAGCAATAATCTGTGTAGCTTAATACAAAATCCATGCTTTTTGGTCTAAAGAAGAGAGCGAATACATGTAAAGATGACAGCCGAGCCGAAGTCTAATAGAACACCCTAGTAGTGCTCACCATGGTGATTCAATTGTTGGTCATCATTGACCAAAAATCTAGCAGATGGAAGAAGTTAGCTAAGAATGGAGGAAGCTACAAACATCAACAAGTGCAATGCATCAGAGTGTCAAAATAATCATCTCACAGAGTTGAGGATCCCCCTCGCGAAGTTAAAGATGCAATGAAAGTTGCCCTCGCACAGATCAGCCGCGTAGTTAAGAGGAGATCAGAAAAGACATCGCAAAGATCTCGCGATTTAATACTCTCAAAATTTGTCCTCGCGAAGATCTGCCTCAAAAGCAGCTGTGCGCAGAACATAGCGAGTTCATATGCATAAAGAACAATCTATCAGCTCACAGAGTTCTTACATAGCCAAAGAAGAGAGAGACTCCCAGAATTTCTCTCGCGCAGCTCTCGCGCACCTTGGAGCCTAATCAGTTACTACGCGAGCGCAGGCACCTTGCTGCGTGAGTACTTAGAGAGAGAGAGCTTCTAAAGCTTTTTCTGTGGAAAGAGTCTGGCACTCCAGATCATCTTCGTGAAAGCAATACAGCCCAAAGGAACTATGCGATGAATTAAAGATTGACTGCGCGAGTAAGCACTACTCACCAACTAAAGGCTACTCCGCGAAGGCTCTGCAACTGTGCGAATGAACTAATGTAGATGCCAGCCCCACAAAGCTCGGGCTCTCCACTTCTCAATTTTAACTTAAGGACTTTTTGAATATTTCTCAAGCCTAGGGCACACTTCTCGAGGCATGGATTTCGAAGCATATATCTCTAGGCATCTAAGGGTTGAAACAGTGTCACGTCTGCTGGAAAAATTAGGGTTAATCTCTTCAGAGCTAAAGCCTTATGGATAGAGTATATAAGCTGTACTTAGAGTTTATTATTTTCATCTTTCCTTCATCCTCTGTCTGAGCTCCGTGAACTAGGGTTAGGGTTTGATCATCTCTTTTTCTCCTTTTTCTTCTCTCTTAACCCAGCATTTGCTGGCTAATCCTCTTATAATCAGCTAAGTTTAGTTTGTATTGTAGTTTTATAATAGGCTTAGTATACATTGGGATTTTGGATGAGTAGTTGTGTACAGGCTGCAGCCTGGAGGCAGTTCATTGTAAGTTTTTTATTCCATTAATGGATTGCTATTGTAATGCTTACTCAATCTGTTATTCTCCTATCTGTCCGTAGTTCTGTTCAGGCTATAGCATATATTTAAGATTTGAGCATATTGAAAGACCCATGGAAAGCAATATTGGATCAATAGTGACATCTGGGGAGCTTGGAGGCCTATGGAACATGGTGGCTGCAGCTATTTACAAGTTCTTTCTCAGACCTCTATGGTATGGACAGACCAATGGGATACCCTGTGACCACTGCAATGGACAGAGTGTAGCCCTAAGGTTGTGTCCAACCACATGTTTGAGAAGGATTCTTTTCTCCTGCACCTGAGCTTCTAAAGCCTTGTGAGGAGGTTTATACAGGAACTGGCTCCCCTCTGTTTTACTTAGCTGCCATCAGAGGTTAGATCTGATTTCTCTGTAGTAATTGAAGCTTGAGGCTGAGTCATTGCAAGCCTTTGTAGTAATGACCAGCTAAATCTAGAGCCTTATTCAACCTATTACATGGTCCTTTTGTGGGCACAGTGAGCCGTTGGCCTTGGCAAAGCACTTAGGATCTACGGGTTGGAATACCTATGGATGTCAGTCAGATCTGTGCGCAGATCTGGAGAGCTTGTAGCCTGGCATTACATAGTGCTGCAATAGTATTCATGGCATGATTTGGTCCAGTGGTTGGGAAAATGATCAATCCACTCCTCTGGATCAGATTAGCAATTTCTGCTTTAACCAATGGGATTTGACAGACTTTATCAGATACCCTATGACCATTATAGTGGACAGGGTATAGCCCTAAGAGCACCCCAAATGGCATGGGTTAAATCGGATATTCCTACCCTGTTGAGGATTTTGATAACGTCTCAGCAAGGACCACTGCAGAGACAGACTAAATCTGAGTTACATCACTACTGTAATTCTAGCTTAACCTGCTTACTTCTCATAACTTTTATATTTTATTCTGGTACACACTATCACCATCTTCTTTTTAACCATTTCTTTAGGATAGGGCTAAATTATATTTCTCTATTTTTAGGATTAATTTAGTGTAGTCGTGACACCCAACGCCCTTTCTTTAGGATTGTCAGATCTGGAGGCCTACTATTATAGCCCATTTTGGGTTCTTGATCAATTTCTTTGTGGGACAAACTCTTACTTATCAAAACTTGTTACAATGGACCCTGTATCTTGCAGGACTGTGTGTGTTTTAGACTTACTGTAATGACCCATCTCCACATCTCCACTCTTGATTTATTTCCTCCACTGATTTCTAATAAAAATAGCAGCAACAGTCTGAACACAAACCCACCAATAGTCATCAAGCAGTATGATGAGGGATTCCTCATGGTATCCAAATGCCTGTAGTGCTAGCCAATATTGTGCCTGTATCGATGAACAAGGCAAGCCCGAAGGACGATTTCCCATTACCGCACATCGACATCTTGGTCGATAACACTGCTAAGCATGGGATGCTTTCTTTCATGGATGGATTCTCAGGATACAATCAGATTAAGATGGCAGAGGCAGATTGAGAGAAGACTGCGTTCATCACTCCTTGGGGGAGCTTTTGCTACCGAGTCATGCTGTTTGGGTTGAAGAATGCTGGTGCAACATACCAGAGAGCTATGACTGCATTATTTCACAACATGATGCACCGAGAAATTGAAGTATATGTCAATGATATGATAGCCAAGTCACCCGAGCAAAGCGATCACTTGGAAAACCTTCAGAAGCTGTTCGAGAGGTTGAGAAAGTATCGTTTATGTCTGAATCCACAGAAGTGCGCATTTGGCGCTATGTCCGAGAAACTATTAGGATTCATCGTTAGTAGGAGAGGGATCGAGGTCGACCCAATCAAAGTTAAAGCGATCACCGAAATGCCGCCACCATCTACCGAGTAAGAGGTTAGGGGGTTCTTGGGTAGAATACAATATATCAATCGGTTCATTGCATAGCTAACTCCAATCTATACACCGGTTTTCAAGCTATAAAGGAAGAACATGCCTGTTGAATGGAACGATGATTGTCAGGCAGCGTTCAATAAAATCAAAGGCTACCTCCTTAACTCACCTATGTTAGTACCACCCGAGCCAGGGAGACCACTCTTGATATATCTCTCCACGATAGTAGTCTCGATGGGATGTGTCTTAGGACAGCATGACGAGATGGGAAGAAGAGAGCAGGCCATCTACCATCTGAGCAAGAAGTTTATTGATTATGAGATGCGCTATTCTCATCTGGAGAAAGCATTCTTGGATCTTGTTTGGGCTACCTCAAGGCTCCATCATTACTTGTTATCCCAAGTTGTTCTACTTTTGGCCCCGTTGAAGTACCTTTTTGAGAAGCAGACTCTTACTGGATGAACCGCACGATGGCAACTTTTATTATCTGAGTTTGACATCATATATGTCACTCAGAAGTCGATCAAGGGGCAAGCACTCACTGATCATCTTGCTGACAATCCTTTTCAGATTATGAACCCTTGAGAACTGAGTTCCCCAATGAGGACATCATGTTCATGATGGAGGATGATACTTAGGAAGCAGAGGAATCTTGGGTAATACACTTTGACGAGGCAGCGAATGCCAAGGGTCAGGGAGTTGGCGCCATTCTGATTTCGTCGAAAGGATCACATATACTAGTCTCTATCATGCTCAACTTCCCTTGCACTAACAACATGGCCGAGTACGAAGCTTCTGCCACCGGTTTGCGACTCTCGATCTGAATGTAACTCATATACGAGTAGGATTTGCAGTTTATCATATGCCAGAAAAATGGAGATTGGAAGACAAAAGATGAGAAACTGATCCCTTACCATGAACACCTCGAGGATCTGATAGCTTTCTTCAAAGACGTGGCATTCTCATATGTCCCTCGGATAAGGAATCGCTTTGTCGACACACTAGCAACTTTTGCATCAATGATAGAAATCCCATATGGAACTGAGATGAAGCCAATAATGATCGAGCAAAGGAATGAGCTAGCCTTCTGCCTTCAAATTAAGGAGCCTTCTGCCTATAGATTGAGGAACCTATAAAGCCTGATGATGAGCCACCTTGGTTCTCAGATATCAAAAATTTCCTCGAGACACTGACCTTCCCTGAGGGTACATCCAAGACGGATCGACGAACCATTCAACATTTAGCGGCAGGCTACGTCACTTGTGGGAAATGCCTTTACAAGCGGTCCTACAATAACATCTTCCTCAGGTGCCTTGCAGAAAGTGAAGCGATCAACATCATGAAAGAGATCCATGAGGGAGTATGCGGAGCCCACGTCAACGGTCACATGCTCGCTAAGAAAATTCTACGATAGGGATACTTTTGGACTACTATGGAATCGGATTGCTGTAAACATGTTCAGAAATGCTACAAGTGTCAGGAACACTCCAGTCTGATACATGCTCCTTCCATCGATCTTCACTGCATGACCACCCCTTAGCCATTTGCTACCTGGGGCCTTGACATCGTCGGAATGATTAATCTAAAAGCATCAAACGGTCATCGGTTCATCCTTGTTGCCATTGAATACTTCACCAAGTGGATAGAAGCGAAGTCATATGCCAACATCATGGCCAGTCACGTTGAGAAGTTCTCAAGAGTAATATTATGTGCCGGTTTAGAGTACCCAAGGACATCATCACAGACAACGGCACAAACTTTGCAAATAAGCGCATCCGAGCCTTCCGAGCAATACAAAATCAAGCACCATCGCTCGTCACCTTGTCAGGCTAAAACTAATGGAGCTGTGAAAGCTGCGAATAAGACGGTCTTCCGCATCCTGGAGAAGATGGTCATCACTTACCGAGATTGGAGTGAAATGCTACCATTTACTTTATGGGCCTACAGAACATCGATCCGTACCGCTACAAGGGTAACACCATTCTCCGTTGTGTATGGAACTGAGGTCATCCTACCGGTAGAGGTTGAAGTACTCTCGCTCTGAATCCTCATGGAATCAGGCTTATCCAAAGCAGAGAGAGAGAGAGAGAGATCCCGCTTTAAACAATTGGACGAGAAGAGACTCCTAGCCTAGTGTCACACTCAAGTTTACCAGGGGCGAATCACACGCACTTATAATAAACGTGTCTGCAGTTGAGATTTGAAGGTAGGAGACACTATGTTGAAGATCTTCCCATCCCTCCACGCCGATCCGAGAAGGAAATTCAAGCCAAACTGGGAGGGACCTTACATCGTCCGAGAAGTGCTGCCGGGATATACAATCTGCCTCACCACCATAGACGGAGATCATCTTCCTGAGCCCATCAATGTTGGATATATCTGACGATTCTACTACTAGTCTATCACGATAAGGTAAGTATTGGTGAAACAGATATGTGACTGCTTGAGAACCACCCAAAAGAGGTCATCATTCCAAGCACAGTAGACAAAAAATATCCCTAAAAATGATAATATCCTTTGCTATCCCATTTAAACTTGGGCCTTTTTCTTTCAATAAACCCCTTCCCCGAAAAAGAAAAGAACGGAAAAAAAAATGTGTGTGTATATATACAAAAAAGGGGAAGTTACCATTAAAATCTAAAAGAAATCAGAAAAGCAAAACCTCAAAAAGAGATTACCTGAAATAAGATAAAGGAAAATGGAAGAATCATGGGGCATGTAAAGTAAAACCCTCAAGGAAGAAAGTATGTTGAGAAAACTGAAGCCGTATCAAGGAAACCCTTTTATCCCAGCATACCTTTAAATTCTAACCTAACCCATGGCCAAGCTACACCCTGAAGAAAGCCCTCTTTGTAGGTTCACAAGCAGTCATAGTATCCGTTAAGTCAACACGAGCCGAGTTGTGAGACGACACCAAAACCCCATCCAGCTGGCTATGACGGAATCGACGTCTATATCGTGGCTTTTGAAAAAAAAATGATAAAAGAAATAAAATAAAAATACAAGCTCTAAGCAAGATGGACGTGGTGAAAACCCAAAAGGGCACTACGGGTAAAAATAGCGAGCTTGTGCAGACCAGGTGAAAACTCGAAAGGGCGCTTGGGTAAGAGAGCCAAACCCATGGACGTGGTGAAAACCCGAAAGGGCGCCACAGGTAAAAAGAGGGCAAAAATGGGCACGACGAATCCACCTTGGGCGTTTTCAGTAAAAGAGTTTTAAAAGAAGAAGATTAAAAAGAAAGGTTTGATTTGATTGATAGATTGATGTTTGAGAGGCCCTCTTGGTTACTCTCCTTGATCCCTTTTTTCGATTGGGCCGCTCATGTTAGTTCAAATCGAGTCCTGACCAGAATTGTCTTTATGAAACGGCTTCATCAAACGTATGACTCAAGGTAAGGAGAAAGGTTTGACTCAGCCCAAAGGGGATTGACGTTCCAGTCTTGGTAAGGCCGCTGAAACTCCCTCGGACCCGACCATTCAAAAGGGGGTTCGACCATGCTCAAAAGGGGACTCGCATCTCACCCTGTGATTGAGGCATCAAACTAAACAAAAAGAGAATAATGGGCAGGGCAGAAGACCCTTTTGTCAAAGATAATAATTTCCTTTTTCCACTTTCATGCCCACACTTTGTGCACCTGGGCAGGAAAGGCACTTTTTGTTAAAGATAACGATTTCCCTTTTCCATTTCCATGCCCAGACTGGGCACATTCCAAAAGGGGACCCATCAATCAAAAAGAACAACAAAAGAAAAAAAAAAAAAAAAGGCCAAAAAAAGAAAAAAAATCAAGAAAATTTTAAATATAAAATTTTTTTTATATTTCTACTCTTTTCCATGTACATATGTACAGCATCATACTTCCATCTCAAAAAAAGTAGAAAAAGAATAAAAAATCTCTAAAAATTAAAATCCAAAAAGAAAAATATATATAAATCTTGAAAAATGAAAAAACACAGATAAAAGTTGGCTTCTCCTTCTGCTGATTAGGATGCATTTTTTTATATAAATAAAAAAGGGACTAACGTTTTCTCAAGAATGTGCAGGAACATCAAATAGTCCAAAGCCTCAAGGCAGGTAACCTCTCGGCGATGAAAAAATAAGATGAAGCATCGCACCACCAACGTCTAGTCTATTCGAAAAAGGAAAAAGAGAAGAAAGAAAATCATTTTGAAAAAGAAAAAAAATATAGAAGAAATCTATATTTTCATGCGACGCACAGCTACGTACATGCGGATTTCAATGTGATAAAATATCAATATTTTATCAGCAACGCAGCTATGCTATATCAATGTCCTAAGTCTAAGGTTCGCCTTGGACTTTTGGATCCTACTTCAAAGTAGGATCAACGGTGTCAATCTCGGTCAAACAGTAATGTTTCGATCGGATTGATTCCACCGTTAAATCTTCGCATTGATCGCTCCATTTTTAGCTTCAGGTGAACTTGAGTCCCTTGAATTTCAAGTTCGTCATGTGATATTTTTGAAGGTGTAGACTCTTGGTCTACACTGTCCGCACGAGCGCCCTATGGGGTTTGAGGTCTGGATAATTCCGTCTTCAAAAAGATCCATTGTTGGATTGATTCCAACCTATCAGATACAAAACTATGTGCAAATATGCATGCAGAAGGACCCATTTTAGGGTGCGGGCTTAAAACCTGCACGGTATCCCTGTAAAGTATATGTCATATGTCTGGGTATCCGTTAGATGGTTGTTTGTTCCCGTAAATTGTACCCGGACGGGATCTGGGTCGGGGCTTCCATCACCCTATTATTTATTGCCCCTAATGGGTGCATGTTTACGTAGTTATTCATTTGCAACTTCTTTAATGGAGGAGGTCAAGATTGAGTGTCTCCTTCGATTCTCAATTGACCCGATCCTTTCGATATCGCATGGGACTTGAGTACGCTATTTCAGCTTTATCGAAACTATTTTGGGGCACAGTGCTCTTGGTATGTTCGCGGGCATGCGCCCCATGAGGTTAGAGGTCCGGATAGTTCTTATTTTGAAAAAAATGGAAAAAGCAATCATTAGAAAAAAAAAAGAAGAAAGAAGAAGAAACATGTCTTTTCATGCCACGACAAATGCATTTACATGCATGTTTCAAGCGGTAAAATGTCAATGTTTTATTAGCAATGTAGTTGTGCTATATTAATGTCCGAAGTCTAAGATTCGCCTTGGATTTTTGGATCCTACTTCAAAGTAGGAGCAACGATATCAATCTCGGTCAAACGGTCAATGTTTCGATCGGGTGGACTCCATTGCTAAATCTTTGAGCTAAGCGCCCTGTCTTTGGATTCATATGAATGCGAGTGTCTAACTTGAGATTCATCATAAGCTATTTTGGAGGTGTGGACTCTTGGTCTACGCAGCCTTGGCATGCGCCCTACAAGATTTGAGGTCGGGGTTACTCCATATGAAAGAGATCAATCGTTGGTTGAGACCAACCTATTGAAAATGAAACAAACTATGTGTAAACATGTATGCAGAAGGGCTCATTTCCCTTTATTTTTACAGGCTTAAAACCTGTATTGGCACGGTATCCCTGTAAAGTATATGCCTTGAGTCTAGGTATCCATAGGATGGTCGTTTGTTCTCGTAAATTATTCCTGGACGGGATCTGGGTCGAGACTTCCATCGCCTTTGTTGCTTATCACCCCTAACGGGTGCATGTTTAAGCATAGTTAATTGATTTATAAAATCATTGTTGGCAGAGACCGGGATTGGATGCCCCCTTCGGGAGGCACTCAATTTTTGGTCGGATCTGTTATGTATTATTTAAGGTTAGATACTCTGGGTCATGATGGTCTGCGGCACGTTGGAAAAATGGCACGTACTCCTAAAAAGCATTGCGACCTCTGTTTGCTCCGCTCGATAGTCATGCTAAATAAATTTTGGGATCAATGGGTTCGCCCAAAGACCTTGAACCCTACTTCAAGCAGGGACACCCTTGACCAGTCAGATGAGGCGGTCAATGCCTCATATGATTGGACACAAACTGTGAAGCCTTGCGTACTTACGTTGCACCTATCTTTGAATGTGGGTCGATCACCCTCCTTACTTACGAAACTATTGTATTCAGAATGAACCTTGAATATCATACTCCTTCAAAATATCTCGAGAAGTGACCATTTTTCTGAGTTATTGGGCTTTCGCAACTCATTGTCCACCTCGATTATGTCCAGTAATGTCTCTAAGCGCTTGAGGACCGATTACCTTGAGAAACAACCGTTTTTCCCGACAACAGGGCTTTCATTTTCTCACCATGTTACTCATCTAATGTCTGAAGTTTGTTTTGAATGCAGCAGACCCGTTAGTAATTCCTTGAGCCTCTTTAGTTGTCTCTTTTCTTTGGCATTTGATCATTAGTGATCGGATACCAAAGAGGGGCATCTGTAGACATCCAAATTTGGCCCAAGGCCCGATCGAAACGCATTTCGAGAGAGGCGTGTCTTTGAGCTTTTGATGGCATATATGGTACCCTTAGAAACCATTCCAAACCCTTAAGAATCACCCTAGATCCCTTAGGAACTTTTCCAAACTCTTATAAACCAATCCTGGCCCCTAGAACCCATTCCGGACCTAAACCTAACTTTCTCGAGAAATGGATGAAGAGTGGTGTATCGAGACTAGTTGTGACCTTCTACTATGATCAAATCTTATACTATTGGAAAGAGGACTTCCTCAGCTTTCCAACAGGCTAAAAATCACCCCAATCAGAGATGTGTATAAAAAGATATCACATCCCAAACCCGAAGGGCATAATGGTAATTTCATTTGACCCCTACTAGGGATTTGCTGCAACTAATAGTTGCGCCAGCTATAGATGAACTTGGTACAACTAATAGTTGCGTCAGGCCATTTCTCCCCAGAAATGGCTTCGCACAACTAATAGTTGCACCAACTATAGGTGTGGACCTCACCTCGGGGAGCCAACTTTCAGGCACTGTTCATGCATTGTTCATGCCCAACTAATAGTTGTGCCAGGCATATAAACAATGAACCTGGTTCTTTGCCTTGAATTTTGAGATTAGGGTTTGACTTATTGACCATCTTGACCTTTGGCGTATGTTTTGTTAGTTCTGTTGCACCCATTTACTATATATGTGCAACCCCTTAAGTGGTTTAAAGCCTCACCCAATCATCCACCATTGGAGCACCTTCTCACATTTTTCAAGGCTCCAAAAACCCTAGGAAATGTTATATGGTCCATTACCTAATTGCTAATCCTAATTGGCCTCTAAGCACCCTCCTAACCTCTCTTTTTCCTATAAATAGAGAGGCACCCCTCCTTACAAATGGCTTGAAAAAATTTACAATTAAGAGATTAAAGAATCCCTTCTCTCTCTCTCCTCTAGTGCACCATTCTCATACAAATTCCAGAATTAAAAAAAACTCCTTTAGACCTTAACATTTCATGAAAAAGCACTAGGTTAGGTGTGTATTATCCCCTAGCCTTCCCTCTCTACCTCTTAGCTATCAAGCCTTAGGAGTTAGAACCTCATTCCATACCATGCAAGCCTTCAAAAGCTCGCTGAAGCAAGCCAACGCAAGGCTCCACAGCGGTGCAACAAGGGCCCGAGAGCTCTGGCTCTCCCCTCTATTCCTCTAACTTCTCGATTATTCCTCCATTCCCCCATTTGTGCCGTTATGCTGCCGAATTTTCGGTAGGAACGGAGGGGTACAAATAAGATTTTAAGACCCATTTGGGCATGAGGAAGCCTTTTTCACTTCTTTTGTATTATTTTTATTTTGGCCATTAGTAGAGACCACATTAAGCAGGTTGATTGGGTGTCTAACACCTTCCCAATCGATAACCGAAGCCCCTACCCAAGAGCCTTTTATGAGACCGGATTCGAGTCATATCTTTGGTGCTTATAAAAATAATCTAGGTTTCTCGGGACACCAAAAGCTCCGAGTGCCAACTATATATTTTTCGTTAGAGAGCGCATCATCACAATGGGATCATCAAGAATCCCACAGTTGCACAAATGTCTCTATTCGTTTTATTATGTTATGCTTGTTCCGCTTTGTGTGCGGATATATCAAGTGTTTCGTGTGATATATAGAGCGCAGCCTTAAGGGTTGTGCCGACGGTGCAGGTTTCGGGGTGCCAAAATCTAGGCAGTCATAAAGTTACCCAATCACTTGCGACAATCTATCGTAAGGTTGGAAACTCAAATTGACCAGCAAACCTTTGTGAGAGGAGAGAGTAACGTATCACCCTCACATGCAATTCGTACGCCTAGAGGATGTATATCTGTGGGAGGCACATCAACTCCCTCTGTTTCTAATTAATTCCCTCTAGAACCTGTCGAGCTACTGACTCACCCGTAGCAAAACATCTGTAATATATATATATATATATATGTACAAAATATTAGAAAAAGAGTATTCTAAGATCAATCATATGTAAAAAACCAATCAATCGTAAAAGTCTCTTTTAGGGCTAATCACCTAAAGCGTATGGATTTACGATTTATGGTGATACGTAGAGTTAAATCATAGTGAGTACGATTTGAAACATCAATAAGTCTCACTTTTGTTCTATAGAATTACAAACGACAATTCTACGGAACAGGCAACTCCAATTACCGATCTTATCAGTTACGTCGAAATTCAAACCCATTCAACACATAAGGGAAATAAACAAATCCTGCATTCAAGAAAACCATTTCCCAACCACCCTAGCCTAAGAACCTACATAGAGACATTTACTCGAAGTGATGGTTCAAAGCCAAGCCCCTTCCCTATAAATCCACACCCATCTATAGACTAAAACCAATTCATAACCTTTCTCTTCCTCCGTCCTTAACCCTAAACCCTATGATGGAAGAGCATAATCAGAATGATTTCAGTAAGAAACTTGATAAAATTCTTGAAATATATAGAGCTGAACTCCTAGCTGCACAACAGGAAGTCGAAGATCTGAAGCATCGAGGACTCACGCAAGATGCTGAATCGTCCACTTAAACTACCATTGGCCCTAAACCTAACCCAAATCGGAAACCATATATCACGAACTCATTTTCCCCAACTTCCTAACCTTTACACCATCACAACTCACCACGAATGCAAGCTCCCATATGTTGATGGTGGGTTAAGCCGTCCCTCGCCACCCTTCTTCATTGTTTATCTTCTCCCTTTGCTTGCGCTTACATTCCCTTCACATGGTTTTTGCAAGGGAGCAATATAGGTGATGGGTGATCTGGAGATGTGTTCACTTCCTCACCCTTCGAATCACTCCCCATATGGCATTGCATTTCTTCCAAAGAGGAAATGTGAGGTGCTCCTTTTTGGGGATGCAAGATAAACAAGGGCAAAATGGGAAGTGTTTTGTAGCTCTTGGGGGAGCGACCCTTCAAAGGCATGGATATGCCTTTGGGGGGAAGGAATGAGAGACTTTGATTAAGTATAGTTAGAAGCCAGAGGACCAATCATCATTGAAGATTTCACTTGGACGTTGTTGCCAGTGTCTTAGTTTAATGTGTCTAGATTTTTCCTAAGATTTCTTTGATGTACTTAATTTTCTTTCCATAATTCTGTAATTAGTTTATATATATGAAAAAGTTTTTTTTCTTCTCTGCTATTTTTGACTAATTTACTAACAGTATTACTTACATCTAACATTTTCTATTCGAACCGGTAGTAGTTTTTCTCCTACGTTTAGGGGAAGAATTTTGATTCTTTTTACAGATTATATACCCAGTTACTAACATAGCAGTAAAATAAGGTAGTATTTTTCTTATGTGTCCCCTGTTTTCCACAATAGGACATTGTCCTATTTAAGTTTGGGGGGATATGCATATCATTTTTGAATTTTTTTGAAAAATAAAATATATTAGTATATATTAGTATAAAATTTTTTATTCTAGTTAATCATTATATGAGATTTATAAAAAAATATGAAAATCTAAAATTCTTAGCAATCCATCATAGTAGTAGTTCAAAATCAAAATAGAAATAGTTATAATTAAAAATAAAGCATCTCTAGAACACTATATCAGGAGAATGTTTGAAACTATATAATTGATATGAACTGCAAACATTTTAGAGTATAATTTCAAAATCATATAACCAGTGAGCTATAGAGCCTATTTCTTCTTCTCTTCTGAAAAAGAGAGACTGTTTTTATTCATGCTAAATTTCCTTGAACTTCTCTACTATTTGAAATCTCATAATATTGAATTTAGAATCAAGATATTTCATAAATATGATGATTTATTTATTTAGAACTGTCTAATGAATATATCAAAGCAATAAGACATCCATATTAGTATATTATGAAACTGATCAAATGTCATCTTTTGTTTAACCAGAGCCAAAAATCTAAAAATCCCAGAACATTTTATCCTTTGAACCCATATTAGAAGCCTGAAACTGAATTTCTTTATACCAAAACTTTATAAACCTTTAACCATATATTCTACCCAAAGCTTTTTAACTTTTGACCCTTACAATTTCTGAGAGTTTAGAACATAAAAAAAAGGGAAGAAGAGGGAGTGAAAGGATTATATGCGTAACAGATAAAGGATCTACTGAAAAAGGGTATAAGTAAAAAAGAAATACTATTGTATAAAAATATGAGAAAAGAAAAGAAATCGTAAAAGATGATTCAATGAAAAAGAGAAGAAAATGGGATTTATACTAGAAAAGAAATGGGAAGAAGTCATTCAAAATAAGGATACTTACTGAAGCTGAATAATATAGAAGAAGAAGAGAAGGAAGAGCTAAATTCTCATAAATAAATTTGAATCATCTTTACCTTTTTCTTTGAAACCTTCTGAAAACCCAAAGCCCCATTACAAGCCGAAGGAAAGACCTTTGTAATTTACGATTTGTAAAAATATGAGTCTAGTAGATATATATAAAGTAGATACTATGAATAAATGAAGAAATTATATGAACAGAATTGATTATCCTTTTCATGAGATTTATCTTCTTAGCTAATTGTCCGATGAAATTTTTATATATATCTACACTATTATGAGAACCCAAGATTTTGATTATTTTTGAGAGTATGCGAATAAGTGAGAGCTTGGATGAAAATATTTGTTTAAAACTGCAATTTAGAAAACTCTATGATGAATAAACTTTTCACTGATATGCACACACTCCATGCTATACCGAATTGAAATTATTGAGTTCTGATAAAGGATGATTACAATGATGGAAAGATAAGGATAAAAGATTGGTGGATTTTTGAAAAATAATGAACATATAATGATTGAATGAAAAATTAGTATATAAAATCTATATTTTGAAAAAAATTAGTATTTTGAAAAATCTAAAAATATTTAAAGTCTGTAGGTAACTTTACTGAAAACCTTCAGGAGACTACAACTCCTCCACTAGGGATCACCTAGGGGTTTAAATGCTTGTTGCATCTGCTAAATGCAATCGTGCTCCCTACGAAAGTGGCAGTTAAATAAATAGTTTAGATATTTTATGTTTCATTTTTTGCTATGGACTAACAAAACTTAAGTTTAGGAGTGTGATCAGTCACATAATTTATAATTTTATCACCCTTAACTTAGTGATGCTAGGCCATGGTTTGTTACTAATAAGTTGATGATATGCAGATATTAGAGATAACCAGTAAAATAAAGTAAAAGTGTTAATATTCATCAAAATAAACTCAAAAGGCGATAAGAAAGATGATTGAACGAAAAAGACGTTTTTCACCTACTGAAAGCCAGAGAATCGTAATTTACGATTCTGTAAAAAGAGATAAAAAGAAGAAGAGCGAAAAATCATAATTTAGAGAATCATCAACTAAGAAAGCTATGAAAGATAGGAAATTGTGATTAACGATTTTCTAAGAAAAAGAAGAAAATGAGAAATTATGATTTACAATTTTCTAGAAAAGAAGCTTTCCTATTGTTGCTGTCACTGCTAATCACATGCATATTACACTTCCATGAATAAAATTAGAAGATATATGAGATTAGAAGTCTGGTAAATCACGGATCTGAGAAGATTGATGAAGATAAGCTTTAAGAAATCTCGGTTACTGAAATAAAGAACAATCCAGAAGCACATCTACCGTCTATGCAAGAAAAGATAAAATTAGGAATTAGAGTTTTATTAGGAATCTTTTGTTTTTAGTAGTTTCTTTAGAATTAGAAGTCTTTGTAAACCAACTACTTATGATCTATAAATAAGAGTGCTTGGTATAGGAATAAGCATCGAAGAATTTCACCAGCAATTGATGCCTGAGGTTGAATTTTCTTTCGATCAAAGTAGTGTATAATAGTTAGAGTATATTAGATATCAGAGGTTTTTCAAGAGCAATTGACGACTGTAATTGAGTGTTGAAGATTAGCGTAGATATCCTAGTTTCTCATAAGCAATTGACGACTACGATTAATGGGTGAAAGATATATTTATTTACTTTCTAGTTTAGATTTTCTTTTCTTTTATTTACAGCTTTGTAAACTTCTCCAAGTTTTAATTTGAATTGAGACTAGTTAGAATTTGCAAATTAGTGTAATGATTTTTACTTTTCCATCTTCAATTTTCTGAGGTTTGATTGACGCCCAGATTTTATGAAGTTGTTGATTAGATTAAATCTATGTTGATAGGAGCTTAGACTTGATTGACGATCAATACTAAGAAATTAGAGATATGGTGTAACGGTACTATTTATTTTCATAAATATCTGATAGCTGAATATTAGGATTGACGACCTCCATATGAAAAAGAAAGAATTAGGATTTATTTTATGCATTTCAGATTAAGAAACCATTCTTTTATTCATATTTCTCTAGTAGAGTAAATCTTAAAGGTAAATAGAAGTTTTTAAGATAAGATTTTAAATAGAAGATATAGATAAGAAGTACTTAGATAAATAAACTTCCTCGTAGGAATGACCTATGCTAGTACTATGATTTCCATTGTGCGCTTGCAATAGGTTAAGACTTGAGTTTAAACATAATTTTAATATACATAACAAGATCAACCAAGTTTTTGGCGCCGTTGCCGGGGAAGTGGAATTTATTTTTATTTCTATTTTTATCTAATATTTTTTTTCTTTTAGAAACCAATATTTATCTTTATCTTTTTATATTTTTAATTTCTTTGATCACTCCTTAAACTTTTATAGGTTTATTCAGAGCAGCGAATCAAAAGGTCCAACTTCTACCGACCACGGAATTTAGAAACTCAGATTTGTTTCTTTCCCTACTTTCTAAAAAACAACCATATAAACCTAAACTAAAACTAGACATACGGTATTCTAGCCAACCTGCCTCAACTCTAAATCAATTTGGATCTGGCAGGAGTAAACCCAAGTAAAGCTAGAACAATGAGGGAATATTATGCATTAACACCTCTTACACTATGTGTTCGCACCCCTATTGCCAGTAATGAGGCTTTCGAAATCATGTCAAATGCGCTTCAAATACTTTCTACTTTTCATGGGCTGATTGAGGAAGACCCTTAATGGCATTTAAATAATTTTATTAAAATGTGTAACATTATTCAAATCAAAGAACTAATGGGAGTGTTCATTCGTTTAAGGCTATTCTCATATTCACTTATAGACGAGGCAAAGCAGTGGTTACACTCTTTACCCCAACGTTCGATTGCTGATTGGGAAGGACTAAAATGTAAATTCCTCATGAAGTACTTCCCAAGGTGTAAAATGAACACAATTTGGCATCATATTTTAACATTCCATAAATTTTCGGATGAACCCCTTCAAGAGAGTTGGAGTCGCCTCGAGGATCTTCTCTATATGTGCCCTCATCATAGAGTTGCGAAATGACAAATAGTGCTCACTTTCTATGAAGGATTAAATGACCAAACTAGGCATATGATTGATGTTGCCTGTGGTGGTTTGTTTCATAATTTAACAGCAATGGATGCTTGGGATCTCTTTGAGACCCCTTAGGGAGGAAACGGTGCAACACTATGCACCAGGTGAGATTGATTCGGAGACTTTCAGGAATATACCCCCTATGCAAGGAGGATTATATAAATTAAAGTCAATGACGAAAGGTCTTCTAAAGCTGAAGCTTTGGAAGGGAAAAATTTAACCACTGGTGGGTAAAAAAATGCACCCAATATCTAGACAAGGTGAAGCTTGTGGTCCTAACTGTAGACACCCAAATTTGGCCTAAGGCCCGATCGAGACACATTTCGAGAGAGGCGCACTACTGAAACCTTAGGAGCCATTTCAAACCCATAGGAATCACTCTAGATCCCTTAATAACCTTCCCGAACCCTTAGAAACCCATCCCGTCCCTTAGAACCCATTTCGAACCTAAACCTAGCTTTCCCGAGCAATGGATGAAAAGTGGTGCATCGGGACTAGCTGTGACCTTCTACTATAATAGAATCTTATACCATTGAAAAGTAAAAGTCCTCAGCTTTTCAACAAGCCAAGAATCACCCCAATCGAAGCTGTGTACAAAAAGATATCGCGTTCCGAAGCTTAAGGGCAAAATGGTAAATATGTTATGAACCCCTAAGGATTTGGTGCAAGTATTACTTGCTCCAAGCCATTTCTCCCCATAAATGGCTTGGCGCAACTAATATCTGCACCACATATGGGTGGGCACCACCTCGGGGAACCAACTTTTAGGCCACTATAGGAACATTGTTTTACTATTCCTAAGCCTGGCGCAACTATTAGTTGCGCTAGGCTTATGAACAGTAACTCTAGGTTTTTGGCTCAAATTTTGAGATTGGGGTTTGACTTGTTGACCATCTTGACCTTTGGGGTATATTTTTCTAGTTCTGTTATACCCATTTACTACCTATGTGCAATCCCTTAAGTGGTTTAAAGCCCCACCCTATCATCCACCATTGGAGCAACTCTTCACACTTTTCAAGGCTCCAAAAATCCTAGGAAACCTTAAATTGTCTATTACCTAATTGCTAACCCTAATTAGCTTTTGAACACCCTCCTAATCTCTCTTTTTCCTATAAATAGAGAGGCGCCCCTCCCTTTACAAAGGCTTGAAAAAATTTGCAATTAAGAGATTAAGGAATCCCTTCTCCCTCTCTCTCCTCTAGAGCACCATTCCCATACAAATTCCAGAACTTTAAAACTTCCTTTAGACCTTAGCATTTCACCAAAAAGCTTTAGGTTAGGTGTGTGCTACCCCCAGCCATCTCTCTCTACCTCTTAGCTACCAAGCCCTAAGAGTTAGAACCCCATTACTCATCATACAAGCCTTCAAAAGCTCACCGAAGCAAGCCAACACAAGGCTCCACAGTGATGCAACAAGGGCCTGAGAGCTCTGACTCTCCCCTCTATTCCTCTACCTTCTCGATTCTTCCTCTATCCTCCTATTTGTCCCGTTACACTGCTGAATTTTCGGTAGGAACGGAGGGGCACAGTTTAAGACCCTTTGGATAAGAGGAAGGCTTTTTCATTTCTTTCCTATTATTTTTATTTTGGCCATAAGTAGAGACCTCTTTAAGCGGGTTGATTGGGTGCCTAACACCTTCCAATCGATAATTGGAGCCCCTACCCAAGAGCCTTTGGCGTAGACCGGATTCAGAGTCATATTTGTAATACTTCAGTGCTTATAAAATTGATCTAGGTTTCTCGGGACACCAAAAGCTCCAGGTGGCGACTCTAAACATTTATAGGGAGCGCATCGTCACGACGGGTTTGATAAAAATTCACAGTTGCACATATGGTGACTCTGCTGGGGAGTAGCTAGTAGAGCTTTCCCTTGAATTTAGCCTCTTTATTTTTAATTTACTAACCCTTTTATTACTATTATTTTTTTTTTTTTTACTCACCCCTCCGATCACGACGTTTTACTTACCCCTACTTTTACGTCATTTACGAGCCTTAGCCGATTGGCAGGCCTACTTGTGCACCGCATTCAATTTCTTTATGTTTTTATAATTTCAAGCACCTTAGCCGATCGGCAGGTCTACTTGTGCATTGTCATTTAAATTCCTTATATTTCAGTCATTTCAAATGCCTTAGTCATTTGGCAGGCCTACTTGCGCTTTTAATTCCGTAATCATATTCCGCTAGTGAACGCCAGCCCGTAGAGGCGGTATGGGATCAACACCCCCGGTCATTGAACTTAAGAAAATTCTATTAAAAGTGAAAAATAAAATTGAACCAACAATGGGGATTTAAATTGATTTTTGCAGGGTAAATTTTCAAGGGTTGGATTATTTAGGCACACATACAAACTCCCGGGTCTTAGTACGGTGGCATCCCCTAGTAGTGATGATCCGGAAAAGTCCCAGCCCACCTAGTACCTGAGACAAGTGCTTGCACTTGAGGTATATTGGGTGGGTAACCTTCTCGTTACCAAGCTTAAAACCCGAGAAAAAAGAGAGCGATAGTGAACCCAAATTGGCCCCTAAACCCTTAGGATCGATGAGGAAAGAGACAGATCATATAAACAATCAGTCCTCAGAAGCCTAGCTTCCACAAAAAGCCGATTTGGAGACCCATTTAGGACTAAGGTTACTGCTGTCAAAAAATTTGGAGACCCCTTTTAGTCTGGCGCCACTATTAGTTGCGCCAATGTAAATTGCCCCAAAAGAACATTGGCACAACTATTAGTTGCGCTAGCTTTAGTCTGGGACATTTTGCTCTGGTGCCATTATTGGTTGCGTCAGGTTGGTTCTACACAGCATCAATCTGAATCTGTTGCCTATTTCACACCCCGAACTCCCCGATCAGTGCCTTTAGTGCCTCTGTTTAGGCCCTGCAACTTCTGACATCCAATACGCCCTCACCGATCAAAAGGTGACTTCTTTTTTATTTATTTCGGGGATTAGGTTATTTGCATTGGTTTCTGTGCCTTCAATAGATCAAGGAGTTTCCCTTTGATTCTTCCGAAGCGCTTCAAAACCTTTGCCACGGGACCTATTTAAGGTACGAGAGCCACCCGAGAAGGGAATTCAAAAGGCCCCGAAATCCTCATTTCTTTTCACTTATAAATTTTTATTTTTAAATATTTAATTAATTAAAAATAAAAAAATCCAAAAATAGAGTCTTGATTGGTGTCGGCACAACGGCATCATCGTACCCTCTATCACCCCGTAGGAGAAGAAGGAGGAAGCTTCTACGGGCCCCATCCAAAGGCACCCATACCCGACCCGATACCGAGATATGTTGTGGGCCGTGGACCCGGCTTACGCCGATCTTGACTCATCCCAGTCATATTCTCCAACCCATTCCCATACCGAAGAAGCCTTTACTTCCACCACCCTCACCCAATCAACCCTCATCATAATCGGCCCGTTCAGTGCCCCTATTTTTCCTTCCACCGCTTCCCAAAATACCCAAAATTCAAATTTCCCGTCATTTTCTCAAGCCATGCCTTCATCCATGGCCATCTCCAACCCATCTCACCTTCCTTCCACACCCATTCACAGCCCATCCTATGCCTTAACCAACATATCCAATTTCCCATCCGCCCAAACCGATCCACCCACATCCACCCATACCACATCTAATCCCCCACATATCCCTCTATTTACCAAAGTCATGCCCATCTTTTCCGAAACCATGGCCACTTTTCCTCTCTCATTCTCCACCTCTATGCCCCATACATACATGCCTAATCCATCCACCAATGCCCCACCTCATTCCTCCAACCCACCTTATATCCCACCACTTACCCGAGTCATGCCCGATTTTACCAAGGCCATGCCTAATTTTTCCTCTTCACACACCCCATCCATACCCCTCCAACCCTCAAATAATCCATCTGATCCCCCTTCTATGGCCATGATGAAGGATATGTTCCAAACCTACAATAGGTGGAAGGCCTCCCAACACACCCCCATGAATCCTTCCAAGACCCTATCAAGCCTCCATGCCTCACTCCCCCATGACCCCCATCATCCACACCCACGAAACCCCCACTCCCCACATACCCCAAGGCCCCCCCGCCCAATACCGCATCACCCACACCCACCAACGGCCCATGTCCCAAACCCCATGGTCCAGACCCACCAAGGACCCATGGCCTAGACCCATCAAGGCCTAATGGGCAGACCCACCAAGGGCCCATGGCCTAAACCCATCAATAGACCATGACCCAAACCCACCAAAGCCCCCTGGGCCACACCTATCATGAGCAAGGTTTTGTGGCCCAAGCTTCCCAAGGACCCATGGGCCAAACCTTCATAGCCCAACCCTCCCAAGGCTTCATAGCCCAAACCCAATCCCAGCAAAACCTTGGAGCCTCATACCCATACCTGTCACAATTCCTCCAAAATGTCACCCATTCACAACTCTCATATCTAGCTCAAACCCATACCTTACATCAACCCCAATTCACCCCTATCCCAACATCCCAAAGCCAGTTTCAAGCCTTACCCCATGCCCAATGGCATCATCAAACCCCACCATTCATGCCATTCTCATCCAGTCCAAAACCTTGTTTCCACTCATCCCTAATGGACTCACCCAACCACCATTCATGCCATTCCTATCCAGTCCATGCAGCACCAGCAAGAGAATCCCGCCCTCACTGCACCTTATGTAGAACAGTAGTATGAAGAGGACGAGATTAGAAACAGTGGAGCCTATGTTGGGGCATTGACCGGACTTAACCCTCCTCCTATGATTGTCCACCCCTTGGTAGCCCAAAGTGAAGTCCAACTGATTGTTGAGAAAGTGGCCCCCATATCCAAGGAGTCGAAATAATTGAAAGAGTAGTTAGATAAAATTCATAAGCAGTTGTTGAAGATGGGTGGTGCTGAAATTCATGCCACAGACTTCTCAGATTTATGTTTGTTTGTTGAGGTCCCCTTGCCTCCTAAATTTAAAATGTCAGCTTTTAACAAATACAATAGCACCGACAATCCCATAGCACACCTCAAGTCCTATTGTGGGGACATGTGCCAGTATTGAGGGGACGAAAGACTATTGATAAAGGTCTTTCAGAAAAGTCTGACCAGTCCAGTCTTGAGATGGTTTACATCTTTGGAACCATCTATGTTAAAAACTTGAAAGGACTTGGTGCACTTGTTTCAGGAATAATATGTCTATAATATAGACATTGAACCCTGTAAGTCAGACTTAGCCCGTTAGAAGCAGAACCTGAATGAGACCTTTTGCAATTATTTGGGGCGGTGGAGAGCATTGTGTTATTCACTGAAAAGTACTACTTTTCACCTCTTAACCTAACTCTTGAAGCTTACTAATAACTTTGGTTTAAGTGTGTTTTGTAGTTAGTAATAAATTATGCAGTTTAACACAAAGTCCATACTTTTGGTGCTAAGAAGAGAGAATTAAAGCCAAGAATGATAGTTGAACCAGAGATTGATGGAACATTAAAGTGGTACACACCATGGTAGCTATTTTGCATGGCATAATGGACCAATCAAGTCCAGTAGATGAAAGAAGCATAGATATGAGTGGAGAGAGCTAAAACAACAACAGCTGCATAGCAGCAGAAGAGTAAATGAACTAACTCGCACAGTTGAGAAGCTGCCTCACGTGGCTAAAGCTACAGTAAAACTCCCTCGCATGGATGATACATGCAGCACAATAGAGCTCGCAAAGAAGTCGCGTAGCTTAGTAAAGGGAGCATCACAGAGTAACCTCTCGCACAGCAGTCGCGCACTTCAGCAACAATCATCATTTAAAGAACTCACGGAGCTCTCGTGCACTAAGCCTCCAAAAATCCAGCTCGCGAAGTTCTCGCGAAGATCAAGACTCATATCAACCACGCGTACTATCTCACGAGGCCAATCTTCACAAAGATCAATAGCTAACTCGCAAGGTTCTCACGTGGCTATGAAGGAGAGAAAACTCCAGAAGTTCTCTCGCGTAGCTCTTGCGCGCCTAGAAGTGTAATCTGAACTGAGCGAGATGTAAAGGCATCTGCACGAGTACCACGCGACAAGAGATTCTGAAGCTCTACTGCGCGAGCAACCAAGCATTGCAAACTCTTTTGCATGAGTGGAATCAAACCGAATCAGCTACCCGATAATGCAAGGTCCATCTACGCGAGTGAGCAAGCCTTCCACGCTAATTCTTACCTCGCGAGGACTCGCAGAAGGCTGCCAAGGTGCCAAAAGTAAAAATCAATAGCGCGATAAGCTTGAATCATACGTGAGAAAGCAGCATTTAAAAGCCAAATTGAACCTCGCGAGTACTCTGCAAGCCACGCAAGGGAATTAATGTTCAGAAGCCAACCTCACGAAGCTCGGGCTTTCCACTTCTCAGTATTAACTCAAGGACCTTTTAGGGATTTCCCTAGGTCTAGGGCACACATCTCGAGGTGCTGATCTCGAGGCACACATTCCAAAGTATCCAAGGGTTATAACAGTGCCACATCTTCTTGAAAAATTAGGGTTTACTCTTCTCTGAGCCAAGGCATTAGGACTGAGTATATAAGTTGTGTTTATAACTTAGAATATATCTCTCCTTCAACCTCTATAAGTTATGAGCTTGAGCAAGCTAAGGTTAGGGTTTGATCATTTATTTTTCTATTTTTCTTCTCTCTTAGCCTAGCACTTGCTGGCTAAATATTTTGTAAGCAGTTAGGTGTAGTTTTATTTAGTTTTGTAATGGGTCATGTAATCTTTGGGATTTTTGGTTGAGCAGTTGTGCACAAGGTTGCTGCCTTGAAAAATTGCATTATTAGCATTATTGATCAATGGAATTTTCACTTTAAATGTTCATTCAATTTGTTATTTTCCTATTTGCCTGTAGTTTTATTCAGGCTATATCATGCATTTAGGATTTGGGCTGATTGAAAGGCCCATGGAAGCTTGTGCTTGTAGCCCTGGGACCATGGTGGCAGCAGTAATTCTTATGTTCCTTATTAGATCCCTATGGTGAGGATAACCTTTGTGGATAGCCTGTGACCATTTAAGTGGACAGACTATAGCCCTAGGATGATTCTAAGTCCAGATCTAAGAAGGATTCTTCTCCTCTGCACTTGTGCTTGTAGCCTTGTGAGAGGTTGTTGCAGGAACTTGCTCCCCTCTGTTTTACTTGACCAATATTAGATGTTAGATTTGATCTTATTGTAGTAATTGCAGACTTGAGAGTTGAGTCATTGCAGGCCTTTTGTAGTAATAACCAGCTGCATTTAAGTCCCTTTTTAGGTTGGATTTCCTATGATTGTTAGCCAGATCTGTTACAGATCTGGGGAGCTTATAGCCTGCCAAACATTGTGTTTGCAATAGTATTCCTTTTCTGATTTAACCCATTGTTGGGAAGAAATCTCTTGGGTAGTCTGTGACCATTTAAGTGGACAAGTTATAGCCTTAGGATCAATTCCTTCAAGTGACTGAACCTCCTCTATTGGATAGTCTGTGACCATTTGAGTGGATAGGTTATAGCCTTAAGAGGAGTCTAGATTGCAGGGTTACTTTGGATTCTTTTACCTTGCTGATGTTTTTGATAGCACATCAGCAAGGATTCCTACAGAAGCAGATTTAGATCTGAGTTACAAAACTGATGTGAATTTGACCTAGTAATTTACTTCCCACCATTTTATCTTTATTTTAACACATCACCACCACCCTCTTAATAACCCTTTCATCAGGATAGGATTGCACTTTATTTCTTTTCTTTTAGTAGGTAATTTAGTGTAGTTGTGGCACCCAACTCCCTTTCTTTAGGATTGTCAGATCTGTAGCCAGATCTGGAGGCCTACTATTATAGCCCATTCTGGGTTTTAGATCAATTTCTCTGTGGGACAAACTCTTACTTATCAAAACTTGCTACAATAGCCCTGTATCTTGCAGGTTGTGTGTATCTTAGGTTACTGTTTTCAATCATTTCACTGTACTCTTGTATTCTGATTTTACCATATCATCACTTAAATAACATCAGCAAGCCTAGAAGACCAATAAGTTTTTAGTGCCGCTACCGGGGACATTGATCTTTTTAGTAGACCTGAGTTGTATTATATTTTACTTTAGAAAATTCTTTATAGCTGTGCCATAAATAAAATAAAAAGTGCTACTGATTCTTTGTAGAATTTTGTAGAATTGGACAACAGTAGAAGGGAAATGCTAGAGCTGCAACTGGAGTTTAGCTAGCACTATTTGCACTTCTTTTATCCTAAAACTCAGTCCTTTAATGTTGAATTCCCTATCATTAATTTGGTTTGGTTTGAGAATTCTTTGTATGCTGTGAGAATTTTCCTTACTTGCTGAATATATGTGTATGCTTGGAAGAAGGTCCCTTAACCCTGAGTTAGAACCTCCAAATCCTCAGGTTGAAAGAGTCCTTAGACCAAGAAACACCACACAAGGCCCTACTGTTGAAAGTGTGCCAACTTTCATGGCTGAGAGGCAAAGAACCCTGAAGGAATATAATGCACCTGGGGATTACACATCTTCCTTCTGCATACAATTCCCTTCAGTTGAAGGAAACTATGAAATCAAGTCCTCCACCATTAACATGTTGTCATCTTTCTATGGGCTCATTCCTCTGCTCGATCATGATCGGCTTCATCTCAACACCATAGGGGATTTCAATCATTGATGCCAAAGTTGCTAATGCGTCGGCAAAGCGATTCCTTATCCGGGGGACGTATGAGAAAGTCACATCTTGGAAGCAAGCTATCAGATCCTCAAGGTGTTCAGGATAGGGGATCAGTTTCTCATCTTTCGTCTTCCAGTCACCATTCGTCTAGCATATGATTAACTGTGAATCGCCAAATACTCGAAGGTGAGTTACATTCATATAGAGAGCTGCCTGCAGACCAACGGCGCAAGCTTCATACTCAACCATATTGTTGGTGCAAGGGAAGTTGAGCTTGATAGAGATCGGTACATGGGATCCTTTTGGTGAAATCAGAATGGTACCAACTCCTTGGCCCTCGACATTTACCCATGATTCTTCTGCTTCTTCTGTATCGTCTTCTGTCATGAACAAGATATCTTCATCTGAGAATTCGGTTCTTAACGGCTCATAGTCAGGTAAAGGATTATCAGTAAGATGATCAGCAAGCGCTTGCCCCTTGATCGATTTCTGAGTGACATATGTGATGTTAAATTCAGATAATAAAAGTTACCATCATGCGCTCATTCAAAGGAGAGTCGGCTTTTCAAATAGGTATTTCAACGGGTCCATTCGGGCCAAGAGCAGAACGGCCTGAGATAGCAAGTAGTGGCGGAGCCTTTGAGTATCCCATACAAGAACTAGGCATGCTTTCTCCAAATGAGAGTAGCGTGTCTCATAGTTAGTAAACTTCTTGCTCAGATAGTAAATGGCCTGCTCTCTTCTTCCCGTTTCATCATGCTGCCCCAAGACACATCCCATCGAAACTTCCGTCGTGGAGAGATACATCAAGAGTGTTCTCCCTGGCTCAGGTGATACCAAAATAGGTGGATTAAGGAGGTAGCTTTTGATTTTTTTAAACGCTGCCTAACAATTGTCGTTCCATTCAATAGGCGAATTCTTCCTTAGTAACTTGAAGATCGGCGTGCAGATTGGAATTAACTGTGTAATGAACCGACTTATATACTGTATTCTTCCCAGAAACCCTCTAACCTCTTTCTCAGTAGACGGTGGTGGCATTTCAGTGATGGCTTTGACTTTGATTGGGTCGACCTCGATCCCCCTCCTGCTAACGATGAATCCTAGCAGTTTCCCTGACATAGCACCAAATGCGCACTTCTGTGGGTTCAGGCGTAGTTAATACTTCCTCAGCCTTTCAAACAGCTTCTGAAGGTTTACCAAATGGTCGCTTCGCTCCCGTGACTTGGCTATCATGTCGTCGACATACACTTCAATCTCTCGGTGCATCATGTCATGAAATAGTGCAGTCATAGCTCTCTGGTACGTTGCACCGGCATTCTTCAGCCCGAATGGCATGACTCGATAGCAAAAGGTTCCCCAAGGGGTAATGAACGTTGTCTTCTCGCGATCAACCTCTGCCATTTTGATCTGATTGTATCCTGAGAATCCATCCATGAAAGAAAGCATCCCATGCTTAGCTGTATTATCAACCAAGATGTCGATGTGTGGCAGTGGGAAATCGTCCTTCGGGCTTGCTCTATTCAAATTGCAAAAATCGATACACATTCAGACCTTTCCATCCTTCTTCGGCACAGGTACGATATTGGCTAGCCATTGCGGGTATTTGGATACCATGAGAAGCCCCGCATCGTATTGCTTGATGACCTTGTCTTTGACTTTTAGCATCCATTCGAGTCAGAGACGTCTCAGCTTCTGCTTGACTGGCTTCATATCAGGGTAGAGGGGCAACTCATGCTCGACCAAATCAGTATCCAGACCAGGCATGTCCTCGTACGACCAGGCAAAAACATCTTGGTATGACCGAAGGAAGTCGATCATGCTTTTTCTTTCCTCAGGAGATAGTGACGTTCCGATTTTGGTTATCCTGGGAACCTCCTCAGTTCCTAGATTGACGTCTTCAGTCTCTTCGACAATGGGGGTAGGGCCATGCTCAAAGTCGGCAAATCGGTCAAGGAGCTCATTGGGGAGCTCCTCGAGGGGGACATCCTCGTCCAGACTAATGATCCCTACCTCTTCTTGTATTTCTATAGGGAAGGGGTTGATGTCACGTGGGACGGGTATTTTGATTAAGGCATCCTTTTGTGGGACATTTTCTAAAACTTTAAATGACAATATGTTTGGACTTTAGATTTTTTCAATGTTTTTAGAATTTTTATTTTCTTCGGAGATGGACCCTTGGCCAGGTGGGTTTGTGTATAGACAAGGTATTGCCTGCCAAGGGCTTATCTCACTTTTTATAGGTTGTTTATTTTTTGGAAACAGGCGCCAAACTTTAGGCCACTTCCTGCTTCCAGAGTTTGGAGCAAAGATGCCCAGTTGCGTACCGGAGGGGCCGCTTCTTTATCTGTTGGGATGGAGGGTGCTGGTTGATATGACTCATTGGAGTCAGCCTCCATCATGTTGATCCCCATTTCATCTGAGATCATGTCTTCAAACGATAACTCGGTTTTGTCGTGATTTACCATAGGGGGGTTGTTCAGGTACCGATTGTCGTTCTTCGAAAAGGGACAACGTGGCCAAATCTATCTCCAAGCTAGGAAGGGAGATCTAGGGATTGGTGGAATGGACTGGGGCTTTGGGTTTGTGTGGGGTCAAATGGGTTGCCCCATTTTGATCGATCTTTATGACCCCTACGCTGACAAAGGAATCCCTGATGTGTGGCCTAGAGCGAGGTTTCTCTTCTATGTTGATTCCTCGAGCTCTTACTGTCGCGGTGACCCTGCCTTTTTCTTTGGCCTCTCGGACCTCTTGCTCTGTGGGCTTATATCCTAGCCCGAATCTTACTTTTTATCCCTTAGCCACAACTGGCTCTCTTTTGCCTTGTAATTTAGGTCCCATACCCCTTCCTTTCTGATAGCCCCACTTTTAGAGCATCGCCACCGCTACTTCCATAAGTGTTGTTTCTGGGGGGTTCTGGGCCTACAGCCGACACCTCATATTCAAAACTGTGCAGGTCGATGTCTTCCTCAGTATGTGGCATATCCACTACCTTAGGATTTTCAATGCTGTGGGTGGCCTTGTCTTTCTCATCGTGCCCTTCACCAATGATGATGATCACCTTCCATTCCGATATGAATTTAAATTTTGATGGAGGGTAGAAGGTATCGCCCCAACCTCATGCTACCATGGGCCTCCTATCAGTAGATTAAAAGAGGATTTGATATCCATCACTTTGAATGGTATGGAAAAGGTCATAGGCCCGATTACGAGCTCAAGGTCAACTTCTCCCATGATCTCCCACCTTGTGTTATCAAAACCTCGAGCACTCATCCTTGTTGGCCTCAACATGCAGGGGTCCACCCCAATTTTGGTGGCAGCTCTCAATGGGCACACGTTCAATGCAGATCCGTTGTCAATTAAAACCAAGGGAATTATCATGTTCCCGGATTCTATAGTGATGTTGAGAGGTTTAGAATGACTATTTCCCTCCTCTGGCAGGTCCGCATCCGAAAAAGATATGGCATTGGGATCCATCACTCGACCAATTATCTGCCCAACTTCATCCGGGCTGACTTGAAGTGATACATGAGCATTTTTCAATGCCCCCATTAATGCTTGGAAATGGAGTGGGGATGTCATCAATAAATCCCATACAGTAATATGGGCCGACATTCTTTTCAGCTGAGTCTCCAGTATATGTTCTCGACTCATCTTCTCAAATGGATTCACAAAGGTTTCTTTCTTCTTGGGCTTGTGTGGTGCCGCTTATTGTTGTTGTTGCCATCATTGCCTTAGGTCGCCTCGAGATCTTCCCCGACTGGTAACAAAGTCCACGGCTCTCTCTCATTGCCACTAGCGTTAGCATTAGGTTTGCTTTCAGAGCTCACGGACTGATGTGGATCATAGGTTGGTCCTGAGAGCTGGAATGGTATGGCTATCAGTGTCTGGAGTGCATGTACTTATGGCTCTGGGAGGGTAGGTAAGTGATGGCTTTCCTCCGTGATGGATGGGGGGGTAGCAAAATTTGGCCAGGTAGGGGTGGTGAGGTTTAATGGTGGTTGCACTAGGGGTAATGGTGTGGGTGTAGGCCATTGATAATTGATGGGTGCAGGTGGAGGGTTGGGAGTTTGATGGGCCATGAGGGAATTGACAGGGGTGGTAGATTTTGCATGTGATTGAGCTGACGATAATGGGGTGGGAGCAGGCCATTGGTAATTTATTGGTGGTGGGGGATTGGGGGTCTGTTGGTTTATTGGGTAATGGATGGGGGTGGTGGAATATGGTTGATACATTCATTTGTAATGTAGTTAATGGGAGTGGATGGGGAAATAGGCCCTAAGATCTAGGGGTTCAACTGCTGGTGTAGGGGTAGGAAAATAATCGCCAGATTCTGTGGGTTCAATCACCCCAATCTCCTTTCTCCTAGATTTCTCGCCTTTGGTGCCACAAACATTTCTCGATTACAAATGAAGTCCACTGATCAAACTCCAATTCTTCTTCAAATTCTCTACCATCCCTATGGTGGGTCCGACCTACTATTCTGGTAGGGTGTGGTGGTAGAGGCACCTGATGGATATTCGCATGCTGGTTTGCTTGGGTGGGTGCAGGGGGAATGATCTTTCCAGCATCGATTAAGTCCTGGACCACGTGCTTCAATGGGAAGTAGCGATCAGTCGGGTTCCCGGACCCTGATGAAAATTGTAATGAGTATTAGGGTCAAAATTATATAGAATCGGATTGGGAGGTCATGGTTGGAGAACAGTTATTAAACCCTTTTCAATTAATAATGGCAAAAGTACACTCAGGGATTGCCCTAAAGGCGTAAAGACTCGATCATAACGGACTCTCCTCTCCGGGGTCATTTGCATTCCCTGCCCATTCCCTGCTCTTTGTACTGGCCCTGTCCTGACGGGAGGTAGTTGCGCTGCTTGGAATTGGAACGAGGCTACATTGTTATTATTGGGCCGAGTGTTCGCAACATTTTGCACCTCTGCTCCTGTCCTCCTGTCGTTCTTCTGCTCAGTAAACCTCCTAACCCCGTTAGGGCCCCCTGAAGCATTCTTACTCAACCGCCCTTCCCTGATGGCATCCTCACAGTGGTTGGCATTCCTCACCAAATCAGTAAAACTGGACTGCTGTTGACATACAAGAAAATCAGAAATCACTGGTAGAGTGTTCTTAGAAATCATCTCTTTCTGCTCATCATCCGGTATTCTATTTCTGACTTGAGCTGCCAGTGCTCTCCATCGTCCTAAGTAGTCACTGAAGGTCTCGTTTGGATTTTGCTTTAAATGGGCCAAATCAGACTTGCGCGGTTCAATATCAGTATTATAGACATACTGTTCCTGGAATAAATGCGCTAAATCTTTCCATGTCTTCATCATGGATGGTTCAAGAGATGTGAACCACCTCAGGGTCGGTCCGGTCAAACTTTTCTGAAAGACTTTTATTAGCAGTCTTTCGTCCCCTCCGTACTAGCACATGTCCCCACAATAGGACTTGAGGTGTGCAATCGAGTTGCCTGTGCCATTGTATTTGTCGAATACTGGCATTTTAAATTTGGGGGGCAAGGGGACCTCAGCAAATAGGCATAGGTCTGTGAAGTTCGTGGCGTGGATTTCAGCACCACCCATTTTCATCAGCTGTTTTTGTATTTTGTCTAACTGTTCTTTCAGCTACTCTGACTCTTTCGATATAGGGGCCACTTTCTCAGCCGTCAGTCTGACTTCACTCTGGGCTACCAGGGGGTGGGCAATTACTGGTGGAGGGTTAAGGTTGGTCAATGCCCCAGCATAGGCCCCGTTTTTCCTAATCTCATCCTCTTCATACTGCTGGTCGGCATAATGTGCAGTGAAGACAGGATTCTCAACCTGTTGCTGCATGGGTTGGATGGGAACGACATGAATAGGGGTTGGGTGAACCCATTGAGGGTGAGGAAAGTTTTATTGGGTGATGGGAATTTGGTTTTGAGGCGGAGCTTGATAGGGCCATTGGGTATGGGGGAAAGTTTGGAGATGGCCTTGGGGTGTGGGGCCATGGGGGAATTGGGGTTGGGGGATGACATGGGTTTGACCTAGCTGTGAAGGTTGGGTTAAGTGTTGGGGGTATTGTGGAAGGTATGAGTATGGGGTTTGGGTTTGGGCCATGAACCCTATATCATTTTGGGCCATAGGCAACTGATGGGTTTAGGCCATGGGCCCTTGGTAGGTTTGGGCCAATGGGCCTGGGTAGGTTTGGGCCATGGGCCCTTGGTGAGTCTGGCCCAATGGGCCTTGATGGGTCATGGGCCCTTGGTGGTTGGCCCAAATGGGCCTTATTGAGTCTGGCCATGGGCCCTTGGTGGGTTTGAGTCATGGGCCCTTATTGGGTCTGGCAGATGGGTCTTGTTGGAGTCGGCCGATGGGCCTTGTTGGAGTCTGCCATGGGCCATTGGTGGATTTGGGCCATGGGCCCCTGATGGGTTCGGAGTTGATGGGTTTGGCTTAATGGGCCCTGGGGGATATGGGTAATGGGGATTTGGGCCAATGGGCCTTGGAGATGATGGGTAGTGGGGTATTGGGCCATGGGGCCCTGGAGATCATGGATGGAGGGGTATTGGGCCATGGGGCCCTGAGATGTGTGGGAAAAGGGGGTTTGGGCCAATGGGCCTTGGGGTATGTGGGTGATGGGGGTTTGGATGGTGTGGATTATGGGAGGTTGATGGGGGTCATGGGGGAGTGAAGCATGGAGGTTTGCCAAGGTGTGGGATGGATTCATGGATGTGGGGTGTGGAGGAGAGATATTTTGGGAAGCCCTCCATGAGGAGTATGCTTGGAACATCTCCTCCATCATGGCCATGGAAGGGGGGTGGGATGTGGATGGTGGATTTAAGGGGTGATGGGGTATAGATGGGATGGAGGTGGTAGAAATATTGGGCATGTCCCCGATATAATTTGGCATGGCCATAGTAGGTGGGGGTGTATGAGGTGGATGAGGGGATGTATTGGGCATGTTTTGGGATGATGGGGGGCATGATGAGGAGGGATGAGGAAAGTTGGGCATGGCCCCGGTAAAAAGGGGCATGACCCGGATGGATGGGGGATTTTGCGGGGGGTCGGATAGGGTGGAAGTGGTGTATGTGAATGTGGGTGGATCGGATCTATAGGGGGATGATGGGAATTGGGGCATGGATGTGGATTAGGAAAATGGGTTTGGATTTTGTATGGATGTGGATGGGAGATGAGTTGGACTTGTCATGGCTTGGGCAAAAGATGGAGAATGGGGGGTTGGATTTTGGATATTTTGGGGGGTAGTGATTGGGAAAATGGGGGCGCCAAATGGGCCGGTAACGGTAAAAGGGGGTTGGGTGAGGGGGATGGTGGAAAAGACTTCTCCTAAATGGGAGTGGGTTGGAGAATGTGGCAGGGATGAGTCGGGATCGGCGTAAGTCGGGTCCACTACCCACGACATTCTTCGGGAGAGGGTCGGGTAAGGGTACCTTGGATAAGGCCCAAAAATCCTCCTCCTTCTCCTATGGGATGACGGAGGGCAAGATGATGTCGTTGTGCCGGCACCACAAACTAAATATTTTTTGGGTTTTGATTATATATATACATACATATATATATATATATATTTAATTTTATGAAAACTTTTTTGAAAAATAAAGCTTCCGAGGCCTTGGAATTTCCCTTTTCGGGTGGTTCTCGTACCTTAATTTAAGACCCGCGGTGACGGTTCTGATGCACTTCGAAAGAATAGAAGGAGAACCTTCGATCTATTGAAGGCACATAAATCGAGGCAAATGACCCGATCCCCCAAAATGGGTCAAAAAGAAGTTGCCTTCTCTTGACCGGCGGGGGCGTATTGGGTGTCAGAGATGGCGGGGCCTAAAAAAGGTACTATGCACACTAATCAGGCAACTCAGGAGGTGGAAAGGGCCAAAGATTCAGGTTGGATGCTGCCAAAAAAACCTGGCGCAACTAATACTTGCGCCCAGGTTGCAGGGGAAGACTTTTACACTGGCGCAACTATTAGTTGCGCCAAGGTAAAATTTGAGAGTTTAAAGCTGGCACAACTATTAGTTGCGCCAGTTATAAATTCCAGTGTTTTTACACTGGCATAACTAATACATGCGCTAGGCAAAAACTGCCTCTCTAGAACAGAAAGCAGCAACCACTGATGCCCGAAATGAGTCTCTTTTTAGTTTTTTGTGGAAGCTAGGCTCGAATCGAATGCTTTTATGGTGATCGATTCTCTCCTCACCGCACCTAAAGGATTGAGTCCGATATAACTCGCTAATGCGCTCCCCAAGGGTTTTAAGCTTCGGAATGGGAACCCACCCGATATACCTCCGGTGCAAGCGCCTTCTCAGATACTAGGTGGGCTGGGACTTTTCTGGATCATCACCACTAGGGGCTACTGCCATACTAAGACCCGGGTGTTTGTATGTGTGCCTAAACCAACCCCTTTAAAAAATCTACCCCGCAAAACAAATTAATTAAGCTCCTAACTTGGTTCAATTTTAATTTTTTTCAAAGCTTTTCTCTTTTTTTTGGAAGTTTTCTTTAGTTCAAAGACCGGGGGTGATTATCCCAAGCCGTCACCACTGGCCGGTTTCCACTGTTGGTTTATGAGTGCGTAGTACTAATCGGCTAAGGCACTTTAAATGACGAAAATTTAAAAGAAATTAAAAGACAATGCACAAGTAGGCCTGCCAATCGGCTAAGGCACTAAAATGACAGAAAAGTAAGGAAAATAAAAGACAAATATGCAAGTAGGCCCGCCAATCGGCTAAGGCTCTTAAATGACGGAAAAGTAGGGGTAAGTAAAATGACTTAATTGGTGGGGTGAGTAATAAAAATAGCAAAATACATTAAAAAACAGCAATAATATGTTAGCAAAAAATCAAAAATAATAAGGCCAAGTTCAAGGGAAAGCTCTACAAGCTAATCCTCAGCAGAGTCGCCATCTGTGTAACCGTGGGAATCAAGACGATCCCGTCGTGACGATGCGCTCTCTAACGATAAAAAATATAGTCGCCACCCAGAGCTTTCGGTGTCTCGGGATACCTAGTTTATTTTTATGAGCACCTAAGTGCTAAAAATATGACTCTGAATCTGGTCCACACCAAAGGCTCTTGGGTAGGAGCTTCGGTTATCGATCGGGAAGGTGTTAGGCTCCCGATCAACCCACTTAATGCGGTCTCTACTAATGGCCAACAATAAAATGAAGTAAAAGCAAGGAAAATAGCTTCCTCTTGCCCAAAAGGGCTTAGAATCCTATTTGTGCCCCTCCGTTCCTACCAAAAATTTGGCGGCGTAACGGCATAAATGAGAGGATGGAGGGAGCTAGAAAGAGATAGGATAAGAAAGGGGAGAGCCGGAGCCCTCGGGCCCTTGTAGCACCGTAGAGGAGCCTTGCGTGGCTTGCTTTGATGAGCTCTTGAAGGCCTTGTATGGTGGAAAATGGGGTTCTAACTCCTAAGACTTAAAGCTAAGAGGTAGGGAAGGGAGGCTAGGGGATCACACACACCTAGGCTATGGGTTTTGGATGTAAGAACAAGCTTGGGAAGAGGTTTTAAAATTCTGGAATTTTGATGAAAATAGTGAACAAAAGGGAGGAAGAACTTCTCACTTTGAGCTCTTTCTCTCTTAAGCAAATTTCTCAACCCTTAAACCAAGGGGAGGGGGCCTCTATTTATAGGAAAAGGGTAGGTTAGGAGGCTACTTAGATGCTAATTAGGGTTAGCAATTAGGTAATCTCTAATCTAAGGTTTCCTAGGATTTTGAGAGCTTGGAGATGTGGGGGAATGGTTTTAATGGTGGATGATAGGTTAGTGCTTTAAATCACTTAAGGGTTGTAAATAGGCATTAAAAGGGCGCAACAAAGTTATCAAAACATACCCCAAGGACTGAAGTGGTCAACAAGTCAAACCCCAAACACAAAATCCGGGGCAAAACCCAATAGTTACTATTCATGTGTCTGGCGCAACTATTAGTTGTGCCAGGTAAATGTACAGTAAAACAGTAGTGTACAGTAGCCTAGAAGTTGGCCTCGCGAGGGATGGGGGGACCCATTTATGCCCGGCGCAACTATTAGTTGCGCCAAGCCATTTCTGGGGAAAAAGGCCTGGCGCAACTATTAGTTGCACCAAGCAAATCCAGGGGGAAAATGGCTTGGCGCAACTATTAGTTGCGCCAGGCAAAAATCCTGAAATTCTTTTTAATAGTTGCACCAGGCAAAAATCCTAAAATTCTGTCCGATATTCGAATCGCCATAACGTTTGATATACAACTCCGATTGAGGTGATTCTTAGCTCGTTGGAAAGCTAGAGAAGTCTTTGTTCCAATGGTATATGATCTGATATCAGTAAAAGACCGCAGCTATTTCTAGTGCACCACTCTTCATCCATTGCCCAGGAAGGTTAGGTTTGGAGTTTGGAATGGGTTCTAAGGGTCGGGGCTGGTTTCTAAAGGTTTGGGATAGGTTCCTAAGGGATCTAGGGTGATTCTTAAGGGTTCAAAGTGATTCCTAAGGGTTCCATACATGCCATCAAAAGCTCAAAAATGTGTCTCTCTCGAAATGTGTTTTGATCGGGCCTTGGGCCAAATTTGGGTGTCTACAGAGCCATATCAGTCAGCACCCTCCATCTAAACAGGTAAAGGAGTGGCCTCTTAGGTAAGCAATTGGGCATCATTGCCCCAAACCCTAGAAGTGGGGAGTGGCCTAACATTTGGCACCCATTTTCTAAAAAAAAAATAACTTATAAAAAGTGAGATAAGCCCTTGGCAGGTAATACCTTGTATATACACAGACCCGTGCTGCAAGGGTCCGTCTCCGAAGAAAATAAAAATTTCAAAAACATTGAAAAAATAGAAAGTCTAAAAATATTGTCATTTAAAATTCTAGATAAAATCCCACAAAAAGATGCCGTAACTGAAATACCTGTCCCATGTAAAATCGACCCCTTTCCTATAGAAATACAAGAAGAGGTAGGAGTTACGAGTCTGGATGAGGATATCCCTTTGGAGGAGCTCTCCAATGAGCTCCTTGACTAGTTTGCTGAATTTGAGCATGGCCCCACCCCCATTATCGAGGAAACTGAGGACGTTAATCTAGGGACTGAGGAGATTCCGTAAATTACCAAAATCGGAACGTCGCTGTCTCCCGAAGAAAGAAAAAGTATGATCGACTTCCTTCGATCATACCAAGACATTTTTGCCTGGTCGTACGAGGATATGCCTGGTCTGGACACCAATTTGGTCGAGCATGAGTTACTCTGTACCCTAATATGAAGCCGGTTAAGCAGAAGCTGAGATGTCTCTGACCTGAGTGGATGTTGAAAGTCAAGGACGAGGTCATTGTTATTCAGTGAAAAGTACTACTTTTCACCTCTTAACCTAGCCTTTGCTGGACCTTGAAGCTCACTAATAATCATGTTTTAAGTTTGTTTTGTAGTTAGCAATAATCTGTGTAGCTTAATACAAAATCCATGCTTTTTGGTCTAAAGAAGAGCGAATACATGTAAAGATGACAGCCGAGCCGAAGTCTAATAGAACACCCTAGTAGTGCTCACCATGGTGATTCAATTGTTGGTCATCATTGACCAAAAATCTAGCAGATGGAAGAAGTTAGCTAAGAATGGAGGAAGCTACAAACATCAACAAGTGCAATGCATCAGAGTGTCAAAATAATCATCTCACAGAGTTGAGGATCCCCCTCGCGAAGTTAAAGATGCAATGAAAGTTGCCCTCGCACAGATCAGCCGCGTAGTTAAGAGGAGATCAGAAAAGACATCGCAAAGATCTCGCGATTTAATACTCTCAAAATTTGTCCTCGCGAAGATCTGCCTCAAAAGCAGCTGTGCGCAGAACATAGCGAGTTCATATGCATAAAGAACAATCTATCAGCTCACAGAGTTCTTACATAGCCAAAGAAGAGAGAGACTCCCAGAATTTCTCTCATGTGACTCGCGCCTGGAGCCTAATCGGTTACTCTTACCTTGAGCAGCACCTTCTGCGTGAGTACTTAGAGAGAGAGAGCTTCTAAAGCTTTTTCTGTGGAAAGAGTCTGGCACTCCAGATCATCTTCGTGAAAGCAATACAGCCCAAAGGAACTATGATGAATTAAAGATTGATCATGAGTAAGCACTACTCACCAACTAAAGGCTACTTAAGGCTGTGCGAATGAACTAATGTAGATGCCAGCCCCACAAAGCTCGGGCTCTCCACTTCTCAATTTTAACTTAAGGACTTTTTGGGAATTTCTCAAGCCTAGGGCACACTTCTCAAGGCATGGATTTCGAAGCATATATCTCTAGGCATCTAAGGGTTGAAACAGTGTCACGTCTGCTGGAAAAATTAGGGTTAATCTCTTCAGAGCTAAAGCCTTATGGATAGAGTATATAAGCTGTACTTAGAGTTTATTATTTTCATCTTTCCTTCATCCTCTGTCTGCTGCGAGCTCCAGCGGGCTAGGGTTAGGGTTTGATCATCTCTTTTTCTCCTTTTTCTTCTCTCTTAACCCAGCATTTGCTGGCTAATCCTCTTATAATCAGCTAAGTTTAGTTTGTATTGTAGTTTTATAATAGGCTTAGTATACATTGGGATTTTGGATGAGTAGTTGTGTACAGGCTGCAGCCTGGAGGCAGTTCATTGTAAGTTTTTTATTCCATTAATGGATTGCTATTGTAATGCTTACTCAATCTGTTATTCTCCTATCTGTCCGTAGTTCTGTTCAGGCTATAGCATATATTTAAGATTTGAGCATATTGAAAGACCCATGGAAAGCAATATTGGATCAATAGTGACATCTGGGGAGCTTGGAGGCCTATGGAACATGGTGGCTGCAGCTATTTACAAGTTCTTTCTCAGACCTCTATGGTATGGACAGACCAATGGGATACCCTGTGACCACTGCAATGGACAGAGTGTAGCCCTAAGGTTGTGTCCAACCACATGTTTGAGAAGGATTCTTTTCTCCTGCACATGAGCTTCTAAAGCCTTGTGAGGAGGTTTATACAGGAACTGGCTCCCCTCTGTTTTACTTAGCTGCCATCAGAGGTTAGATCTGATTTCTCTGTAGTAATTGAAGCTTGAGGCTGAGTCATTGCAAGCCTTTGTAGTAATGACCAGCTAAATCTAGAGCCTTATTCAACCTATTACATGGTCCTTTTGTGGGCACAGTGAGCCGTTGGCCTTGGCAAAGCACTTAGGATCTACGGGTTGGAATACCTATGGATGTCAGTCAGATCTGTGCGCAGATCTGGAGAGCTTGTAGCCTGGCATTACATAGTGCTGCAATAGTATTCATGGCATGATTTGGTCCAGTGGTTGGGAAAATGATCAATCCACTCCTCTGGATCATATTAGCAATTTCTGCTTTAACCAATGGGATTTGACAGACTTTATCAGATACCCTATGACCATTATAGTGGACAGGGTATAGCCCTAAGAGCACCCCAAATGGCATGGGTTAAATCGGATATTCCTACCCTGTTGAGGATTTTGATAACGTCTCAGCAAGGACCACTGCAGAGACAGACTAAATCTGAGTTACATCACTACTGTAATTCTAGCTTAACCTGCTTACTTCTCATAACTTTTATATTTTATTCTGGTACACACTATCACCATCTTCTTTTTAACCATTTCTTTAGGATAGGGCTAAATTATATTTCTCTATTTTTAGGATTAATTTAGTGTAGTCGTGACACCCAACGCCCTTTCTTTAGGATTGTCAGATCTGGAGGCCTACTATTATAGCCCATTTTGGGTTCTTGATCAATTTCTTTGTGGGACAAACTCTTACTTATCAAAACTTGTTACAATGGACCCTGTATCTTGCAGGACTGTGTGTGTTTTAGACTTACTGTAATGACCCATCTCCACATCTCCACTCTTGATTTATTTCCTCCACTGATTTCTAATAAAAATAGCAGCAACAGTCTGAACACAAACCCACCAATAGTCATCAAGCAGTATGATGAGGGATTCCTCATGGTATCCAAATGCCTGTAGTGCTAGCCAATATTGTGCCTGTATCGATGAACAAGGCAAGCCCGAAGGACGATTTCCCATTACCGCACATCGACATCTTGGTCGATAACACTGCTAAGCATGGGATGCTTTCTTTCATGGATGGATTCTCAGGATACAATCAGATTAAGATGGCAGAGGCAGATTGAGAGAAGACTGCGTTCATCACTCCTTGGGGGAGCTTTTGCTACCGAGTCATGCTGTTTGGGTTGAAGAATGCTGGTGCAACATACCAGAGAGCTATGACTGCATTATTTCACAACATGATGCACCGAGAAATTGAAGTATATGTCAATGATATGATAGCCAAGTCACCCGAGCAAAGCGATCACTTGGAAAACCTTCAGAAGCTGTTCGAGAGGTTGAGAAAGTATCGTTTATGTCTGAATCCACAGAAGTGCGCATTTGGCGCTATGTCCGAGAAACTATTAGGATTCATCGTTAGTAGGAGAGGGATCGAGGTCGACCCAATCAAAGTTAAAGCGATCACCGAAATGCCGCCACCATCTACCGAGTAAGAGGTTAGGGGGTTCTTGGGTAGAATACAATATATCAATCGGTTCATTGCATAGCTAACTCCAATCTATACACCGGTTTTCAAGCTATAAAGGAAGAACATGCCTGTTGAATGGAACGATGATTGTCAGGCAGCGTTCAATAAAATCAAAGGCTACCTCCTTAACTCACCTATGTTAGTACCACCCGAGCCAGGGAGACCACTCTTGATATATCTCTCCACGATAGTAGTCTCGATGGGATGTGTCTTAGGACAGCATGACGAGATGGGAAGAAGAGAGCAGGCCATCTACCATCTGAGCAAGAAGTTTATTGATTATGAGATGCGCTATTCTCATCTGGAGAAAGCATTCTTGGATCTTGTTTGGGCTACCTCAAGGCTCCATCATTACTTGTTATCCCAAGTTGTTCTACTTTTGGCCCCGTTGAAGTACCTTTTTGAGAAGCAGACTCTTACTGGATGAACCGCACGATGGCAACTTTTATTATCTGAGTTTGACATCATATATGTCACTCAGAAGTCGATCAAGGGGCAAGCACTCACTGATCATCTTGCTGACAATCCTTTTCAGATTATGAACCCTTGAGAACTGAGTTCCCCAATGAGGACATCATGTTCATGATGGAGGATGATACTTAGGAAGCAGAGGAATCTTGGGTAATACACTTTGACGAGGCAGCGAATGCCAAGGGTCAGGGAGTTGGCGCCATTCTGATTTCGTCGAAAGGATCACATATACTAGTCTCTATCATGCTCAACTTCCCTTGCACTAACAACATGGCCGAGTACGAAGCTTCTGCCACTGGTTTGCAAGCGACTCTCGATCTGAATGTAACTCATGTCTGAGTATTCGGCGATTTGCAGTTTATCATATGCCAGAAAAATGGAGATTGGAAGACAAAAGATGAGAAACTGATCCCTTACCATGAACACCTCGAGGATCTGATAGCTTTCTTCAAAGACGTGGCATTCTCATATGTCCCTCGAATAAGGAATCGCTTTGTCGACACACTAGCAACTTTTGCATCAATGATAGAAATCCCATATGGAACTGAGATGAAGCCAATAATGATCGAGCAAAGGAATGAGCTAGCCTTCTGCCTTCAAATTAAGGAGCCTTCTGCCTATAGATTGAGGAACCTATAAAGCCTGATGATGAGCCACCTTGGTTCTCAGATATCAAAAATTTCCTCGAGACACTGACCTTCCCTGAGGGTACATCCAAGACGGATCGACGAACCATTCAACATTTAGCGGCAGGCTACGTCATTTGTGGGAAATGCCTTTACAAGCGGTCCTACAATAACATCTTCCTCAGGTGCCTTGCAGAAAGTGAAGCGATCAACATCATGAAAGAGATCCATGAGGGAGTATGCGGAGCCCACGTCAACGGTCACATGCTCGCTAAGAAAATTCTACGATAGGGATACTTTTGGACTACTATGGAATCGGATTGCTGTAAACATGTTCAGAAATGCTACAAGTGTCAGGAACACTCCAGTCTGATACATGCTCCTTCCATCGATCTTCACTGCATGACCACCCCTTAGCCATTTGCTACCTGGGGCCTTGACATCGTCGGAATGATTAATCTAAAAGCATCAAACGGTCATCGGTTCATCCTTGTTGCCATTGAATACTTCACCAAGTGGATAGAAGCGAAGTCATATGCCAACATCATGGCCAGTCACGTTGAGAAGTTCTCAAGAGTAATATTATGTGCCGGTTTAGAGTACCCAAGGACATCATCACAGACAACGGCACAAACTTTGCAAATAAGCGCATCCGAGCCTTCTGCGAGCAATACAAAATCAAGCACCATCGCTCGTCACCTTGTCAGGCTAAAACTAATGGAGCTGTGAAAGCTGCGAATAAGACGGTCTTCCGCATCCTGGAGAAGATGGTCATCACTTACCGAGATTGGAGTGAAATGCTACCATTTACTTTATGGGCCTACAGAACATCGATCCGTACCGCTACAAGGGTAACACCATTCTCCGTTGTGTATGGAACTGAGGTCATCCTACCGGTAGAGGTTGAAGTACTCTCGCTCTGAATCCTCATGGAATCAGGCTTATCCAAAGCAGAGAGAGAGAGAGAGAGAGAGAGATCCCGCTTTAAACAATTGGACGAGAAGAGACTCCTAGCCTAGTGTCACACTCAAGTTTACCAGGGGCGAATCACACGCACTTATAATAAACGTGTCTGCAGTTGAGATTTGAAGGTAGGAGACACTATGTTGAAGATCTTCCCATCCCTCCACGCCGATCCGAGAAGGAAATTCAAGCCAAACTGGGAGGGACCTTACATCGTCCGAGAAGTGCTGCCGGGATATACAATCTGCCTCACCACCATAGACGGAGATCATCTTCCTGAGCCCATCAATGTTGGATATATCTGACGATTCTACTACTAGTCTATCACGATAAGGTAAGTATTGGTGAAACAGATATGTGACTGCTTGAGAACCACCCAAAAGAGGTCATCATTCCAAGCACAGTAGACAAAAAATATCCCTAAAAATGATAATATCCTTTGCTATCCCATTTAAACTTGGGCCTTTTTCTTTCAATAAACCCCTTCCCCGAAAAAGAAAAGAACGGAAAAAAAAATGTGTGTGTATATATACAAAAAAGGGGAAGTTACCATTAAAATCTAAAAGAAATCAGAAAAGCAAAACCTCAAAAAGAGATTACCTGAAATAAGATAAAGGAAAATGGAAGAATCATGGGGCATGTAAAGTAAAACCCTCAAGGAAGAAAGTATGTTGAGAAAACTGAAGCCGTATCAAGGAAACCCTTTTATCCCAGCATACCTTTAAATTCTAACCTAACCCATGGCCAAGCTACACCCTGAAGAAAGCCCTCTTTGTAGGTTCACAAGCAGTCATAGTATCCGTTAAGTCAACACGAGCCGAGTTGTGAGACGACACCAAAACCCCATCCAGCTGGCTATGACGGAATCGACGTCTATATCGTGGCTTTTGAAAAAAAAATGATAAAAGAAATAAAATAAAAATACAAGCTCTAAGCAAGATGGACGTGGTGAAAACCCAAAAGGGCACTACGGGTAAAAATAGCGAGCTTGTGCAGACCAGGTGAAAACTCGAAAGGGCGCTTGGGTAAGAGAGCCAAACCCATGGACGTGGTGAAAACCCGAAAGGGCGCCACAGGTAAAAAGAGGGCAAAAATGGGCACGACGAATCCACCTTGGGCGTTTTCAGTAAAAGAGTTTTAAAAGAAGAAGATTAAAAAGAAAGGTTTGATTTGATTGATAGATTGATGTTTGAGAGGCCCTCTTGGTTACTCTCCTTGATCCCTTTTTTCGATTGGGCCGCTCATGTTAGTTCAAATCGAGTCCTGACCAGAATTGTCTTTATGAAACGGCTTCATCAAACGTATGACTCAAGGTAAGGAGAAAGGTTTGACTCAGCCCAAAGGGGATTGACGTTCCAGTCTTGGTAAGGCCGCTGAAACTCCCTCGGACCCGACCATTCAAAAGGGGGTTCGACCATGCTCAAAAGGGGACTCGCATCTCACCCTGTGATTGAGGCATCAAACTAAACAAAAAGAGAATAATGGGCAGGGCAGAAGACCCTTTTGTCAAAGATAATAATTTCCTTTTTCCACTTTCATGCCCACACTTTGTGCACCTGGGCAGGAAAGGCACTTTTTGTTAAAGATAACGATTTCCCTTTTCCATTTCCATGCCCAGACTGGGCACATTCCAAAAGGGGACCCATCAATCAAAAAGAACAACAAAAGAAAAAAAAAAAAAAAAGGCCAAAAAAAGAAAAAAAATCAAGAAAATTTTAAATATAAAATTTTTTTTATATTTCTACTCTTTTCCATGTACATATGTACAGCATCATACTTCCATCTCAAAAAAAGTAGAAAAAGAATAAAAAATCTCTAAAAATTAAAATCCAAAAAGAAAAATATATATAAATCTTGAAAAATGAAAAAACACAGATAAAAGTTGGCTTCTCCTTCTGCTGATTAGGATGCATTTTTTTATATAAATAAAAAAGGGACTAACGTTTTCTCAAGAATGTGCAGGAACATCAAATAGTCCAAAGCCTCAAGGCAGGTAACCTCTCGGCGATGAAAAAATAAGATGAAGCATCGCACCACCAACGTCTAGTCTATTCGAAAAAGGAAAAAGAGAAGAAAGAAAATCATTTTGAAAAAGAAAAAAAATATAGAAGAAATCTATATTTTCATGCGACGCACAGCTACGTACATGCGGATTTCAATGTGATAAAATATCAATATTTTATCAGCAACGCAGCTATGCTATATCAATGTCCTAAGTCTAAGGTTCGCCTTGGACTTTTGGATCCTACTTCAAAGTAGGATCAACGGTGTCAATCTCGGTCAAACAGTAATGTTTCGATCGGATTGATTCCACCGTTAAATCTTCGCATTGATCGCTCCATTTTTAGCTTCAGGTGAACTTGAGTCCCTTGAATTTCAAGTTCGTCATGTGATATTTTTGAAGGTGTAGACTCTTGGTCTACACTGTCCGCACGAGCGCCCTATGGGGTTTGAGGTCTGGATAATTCCGTCTTCAAAAAGATCCATTGTTGGATTGATTCCAACCTATCAGATACAAAACTATGTGCAAATATGCATGCAGAAGGACCCATTTTAGGGTGCGGGCTTAAAACCTGCACGGTATCCCTGTAAAGTATATGTCATATGTCTGGGTATCCGTTAGATGGTTGTTTGTTCCCGTAAATTGTACCCGGACGGGATCTGGGTCGGGGCTTCCATCACCCTATTATTTATTGCCCCTAATGGGTGCATGTTTATGCGTAGTTATTCATTTGCAACTTCTTTAATGGAGGAGGTCAAGATTGAGTGTCTCCTTCTATAGACACCAGATTCTGACCCGATCCTTTCGATATCGCATGGGACTTGAGTACGTTGGCTTCAGTTTTATCGCAAACTATTTTGGGGGCACAGGCTCTTGGTATGCTCTGTCTGGGCATGCGCCCCATGAGGTTAGAGGTCCGGATAGTTCTTATTTTGAAAAAAATGGAAAAAGCAATCATTAGAAAAAAAAAGAAGAAAGAAGAAGAAACATGTCTTTTCATGCCACGCACAGCGACGCACATGCATGTTTCGAAGCGGTAAAATGTCAATGTTTTATTAGCAATGCAGTTGTGCTACATTAATGTCCTAAGTCTAAGGTTCGCCTTGGATTTTTGGATCCTACTTCAAAGTAGGAGCAACGATATCAATCTCGGTCAAACGGTCAATGTTTCGATCGGGTGGACTCCATTGCTAAATCTTTGAGCTAAGCGCCCTGTCTTTGGATTCATATGAATGCGAGTGTCTAACTTGAGATTCATCATAAGCTATTTTGGAGGTGTGGACTCTTGGTCTACGCAGCCTTGGCATGCGCCCTACAAGATTTGAGGTCGGGGTTACTCCATATGAAAGAGATCAATCGTTGGTTGAGACCAACCTATTGAAAATGAAACAAACTATGTGTAAACATGTATGCAGAAGGGCTCATTTCCCTTTATTTTTACAGGCTTAAAACCTGTATTGGCACGGTATCCCTGTAAAGTATATGCCTTGAGTCTAGGTATCCATAGGATGGTCGTTTGTTCTCGTAAATTATTCCTGGACGGGATCTGGGTCGAGACTTCCATCGCCTTTGTTGCTTATCACCCCTAACGGGTGCATGTTTAAGCATAGTTAATTGATTTATAAAATGGATTGGATGCTTGGGAGGCACTCAATTTTGGTCGGATCATTATGTATTATTTAAGGTTAGATACTACGGGTCATGATGGTGCATGCACGTTGGAAAAATGGCACGTACTCTAAAAAGCATTGCGACCTCTGTTTGCTCCGCTCGATAGTCATGCTAAATAAATTTTGGGATCAATGGGTTCGCCCAAAGACCTTGAACCCTACTTCAAGCAGGGACACCCTTGACCAGTCAGATGAGGCGGTCAATGCCTCATATGATTGGACACAAACTGTGAAGCCTTGCGTACTTACGTTGCACCTATCTTTGAATGTGGGTCGATCACCCTCCTTACTTACGAAACTATTGTATTCAGAATGAACCTTGAATATCATACTCCTTCAAAATATCTCGAGAAGTGACCATTTTTCTGAGTTATTGGGCTTTCGCAACTCATTGTCCACCTCGATTATGTCCAGTAATGTCTCTAAGCGCTTGAGGACCGATTACCTTGAGAAACAACCGTTTTTCCCGACAACAGGGCTTTCATTTTCTCACCATGTTACTCATCTAATGTCTGAAGTTTGTTTTGAATGCCGAGACGTTAGTAATTCCTTGAGCCTCTTTAGTTGTCTCTTTTCTTTGGCATTTGATCATTAGTGATCGGATACCAAAGAGGGGCATCTGTAGACATCCAAATTTGGCCCAAGGCCCGATCGAAACGCATTTCGAGAGAGGCGTGTCTTTGAGCTTTTGATGGCATATATGGTACCCTTAGAAACCATTCCAAACCCTTAAGAATCACCCTAGATCCCTTAGGAACTTTTCCAAACTCTTATAAACCAATCCTGGCCCCTAGAACCCATTCCGGACCTAAACCTAACTTTCTCGAGAAATGGATGAAGAGTGGTGTATCGAGACTAGTTGTGACCTTCTACTATGATCAAATCTTATACTATTGGAAAGAGGACTTCCTCAGCTTTCCAACAGGCTAAAAATCACCCCAATCAGAGATGTGTATAAAAAGATATCACATCCCAAACCCGAAGGGCATAATGGTAATTTCATTTGACCCCTACTAGGGATTTGCTGCAACTAATAGTTGCGCCAGCTATAGATGAACTTGGTACAACTAATAGTTGCGTCAGGCCATTTCTCCCCAGAAATGGCTTCGCACAACTAATAGTTGCACCAACTATAGGTGTGGACCTCACCTCGGGGAGCCAACTTTCAGGCACTGTTCATGCATTGTTCATGCCCAACTAATAGTTGTGCCAGGCATATAAACAATGAACCTGGTTCTTTGCCTTGAATTTTGAGATTAGGGTTTGACTTATTGACCATCTTGACCTTTGGCGTATGTTTTGTTAGTTCTGTTGCACCCATTTACTATATATGTGCAACCCCTTAAGTGGTTTAAAGCCTCACCCAATCATCCACCATTGGAGCACCTTCTCACATTTTTCAAGGCTCCAAAAACCCTAGGAAATGTTATATGGTCCATTACCTAATTGCTAATCCTAATTGGCCTCTAAGCACCCTCCTAACCTCTCTTTTTCCTATAAATAGAGAGGCACCCCTCCTTACAAATGGCTTGAAAAAATTTACAATTAAGAGATTAAAGAATCCCTTCTCTCTCTCTCCTCTAGTGCACCATTCTCATACAAATTCCAGAATTAAAAAAAACTCCTTTAGACCTTAACATTTCATGAAAAAGCACTAGGTTAGGTGTGTATTATCCCCTAGCCTTCCCTCTCTACCTCTTAGCTATCAAGCCTTAGGAGTTAGAACCTCATTCCATACCATGCAAGCCTTCAAAAGCTCGCTGAAGCAAGCCAACGCAAGGCTCCACAGCGGTGCAACAAGGGCCCGAGAGCTCTGGCTCTCCCCTCTATTCCTCTAACTTCTCGATTATTCCTCCATTCCCCCATTTGTGCCGTTATGCTGCCGAATTTTCGGTAGGAACGGAGGGGTACAAATAAGATTTTAAGACCCATTTGGGCATGAGGAAGCCTTTTTCACTTCTTTTGTATTATTTTTATTTTGGCCATTAGTAGAGACCACATTAAGCAGGTTGATTGGGTGTCTAACACCTTCCCAATCGATAACCGAAGCCCCTACCCAAGAGCCTTTGGCGTAGACCGGATTCAGAGTCATATCTGTGGCACTTTGGTGCTTATAAAAATAATCTAGGTTTCTCGGGACACCAAAAGCTCCGAGTGCCAACTATATATTTTTCGTTAGAGAGCGCATCATCACAATGGGATCATCAAGAATCCCACAGTTGCACAAATGTCTCTATTCGTTTTATTATGTTATGCTTGTTCCGCTTTGTGTGCGGATATATCAAGTGTTTCGTGTGATATATAGAGCGCAGCCTTAAGGGTTGTGCCGACGGTGCAGGTTTCGGGGTGCCAAAATCTAGGCAGTCATAAAGTTACCCAATCACTTGCGACAATCTATCGTAAGGTTGGAAACTCAAATTGACCAGCAAACCTTTGTGAGAGGAGAGAGTAACGTATCACCCTCACATGCAATTCGTACGCCTAGAGGATGTATATCTGTGGGAGGCACATCAACTCCCTCTGTTTCTAATTAATTCCCTCTAGAACCTGTCGAGCTACTGACTCACCCGTAGCAAAACATCTGTAATATATATATATATATATATATGTACAAAATATTAGAAAAAGAGTATTCTAAGATCAATCATATGTAAAAAACCAATCAATCGTAAAAGTCTCTTTTAGGGCTAATCACCTAAAGCGTATGGATTTACGATTTATGGTGATACGTAGAGTTAAATCATAGTGAGTACGATTTGAAACATCAATAAGTCTCACTTTTGTTCTATAGAATTACAAACGACAATTCTACGGAACAGGCAACTCCAATTACCGATCTTATCAGTTACGTCGAAATTCAAACCCATTCAACACATAAGGGAAATAAACAAATCCTGCATTCAAGAAAACCATTTCCCAACCACCCTAGCCTAAGAACCTACATAGAGACATTTACTCGAAGTGATGGTTCAAAGCCAAGCCCCTTCCCTATAAATCCACACCCATCTATAGACTAAAACCAATTCATAACCTTTCTCTTCCTCCGTCCTTAACCCTAAACCCTATGATGGAAGAGCATAATCAGAATGATTTCAGTAAGAAACTTGATAAAATTCTTGAAATATATAGAGCTGAACTCCTAGCTGCACAACAGGAAGTCGAAGATCTGAAGCATCGAGGACTCACGCAAGATGCTGAATCGTCCACTTAAACTACCATTGGCCCTAAACCTAACCCAAATCGGAAACCATATATCACGAACTCATTTTCCCCAACTTCCTAACCTTTACACCATCACAACTCACCACGAATGCAAGCTCCCATATGTTGATGGTGGGTTAAGCCGTCCCTCGCCACCCTTCTTCATTGTTTATCTTCTCCCTTTGCTTGCGCTACATTCCCTTCACATGGTTTTTGCAAGGGAGCAATATAGGTGATGGGTGATCTGGAGATGTGTTCACTTCCTCACCCTTCGAATCACTCCCCATATGGCATTGCATTTCTTCCAAAGAGGAAATGTGAGGTGCTCCTTTTTGGGGATGCAAGATAAACAAGGGCAAAATGGGAAGTGTTTTGTAGCTCTTGGGGGAGCGACCCTTCAAAGGCATGGATATGCCTTTGGGGGGAAGGAATGAGAGACTTTGATTAAGTATAGTTAGAAGCCAGAGGACCAATCATCATTGAAGATTTCACTTGGACGTTGTTGCCAGTGTCTTAGTTTAATGTGTCTAGATTTTTCCTAAGATTTCTTTGATGTACTTAATTTTCTTTCCATAATTCTGTAATTAGTTTATATATATGAAAAAGTTTTTTTTCTTCTCTGCTATTTTTGACTAATTTACTAACAGTATTACTTACATCTAACATTTTCTATTCGAACCGGTAGTAGTTTTTCTCCTACGTTTAGGGGAAGAATTTTGATTCTTTTTACAGATTATATACCCAGTTACTAACATAGCAGTAAAATAAGGTAGTATTTTTCTTATGTGTCCCCTGTTTTCCACAATAGGACATTGTCCTATTTAAGTTTGGGGGGATATGCATATCATTTTTGAATTTTTTTGAAAAATAAAATATATTAGTATATATTAGTATAAAATTTTTTATTCTAGTTAATCATTATATGAGATTTATAAAAAAATATGAAAATCTAAAATTCTTAGCAATCCATCATAGTAGTAGTTCAAAATCAAAATAGAAATAGTTATAATTAAAAATAAAGCATCTCTAGAACACTATATCAGGAGAATGTTTGAAACTATATAATTGATATGAACTGCAAACATTTTAGAGTATAATTTCAAAATCATATAACCAGTGAGCTATAGAGCCTATTTCTTCTTCTCTTCTGAAAAAGAGAGACTGTTTTTATTCATGCTAAATTTCCTTGAACTTCTCTACTATTTGAAATCTCATAATATTGAATTTAGAATCAAGATATTTCATAAATATGATGATTTATTTATTTAGAACTGTCTAATGAATATATCAAAGCAATAAGACATCCATATTAGTATATTATGAAACTGATCAAATGTCATCTTTTGTTTAACCAGAGCCAAAAATCTAAAAATCCCAGAACATTTTATCCTTTGAACCCATATTAGAAGCCTGAAACTGAATTTCTTTATACCAAAACTTTATAAACCTTTAACCATATATTCTACCCAAAGCTTTTTAACTTTTGACCCTTACAATTTCTGAGAGTTTAGAACATAAAAAAAAGAAGAAGAGGGAGTGAAAGGATTATATGCGTAACAGATAAAGGATCTACTGAAAAAGGGTATAAGTAAAAAAGAAATACTATTGTATAAAAATATGAGAAAAGAAAAGAAATCGTAAAAGATGATTCAATGAAAAAGAGAAGAAAATGGGATTTATACTAGAAAAGAAATGGGAAGAAGTCATTCAAAATAAGGATACTTACTGAAGCTGAATAATATAGAAGAAGAAGAGAAGGAAGAGCTAAATTCTCATAAATAAATTTGAATCATCTTTACCTTTTTCTTTGAAACCTTCTGAAAACCCAAAGCCCCATTACAAGCCGAAGGAAAGACCTTTGTAATTTACGATTTGTAAAAATATGAGTCTAGTAGATATATATAAAGTAGATACTATGAATAAATGAAGAAATTATATGAACAGAATTGATTATCCTTTTCATGAGATTTATCTTCTTAGCTAATTGTCCGATGAAATTTTTATATATATCTACACTATTATGAGAACCCAAGATTTTGATTATTTTTGAGAGTATGCGAATAAGTGAGAGCTTGGATGAAAATATTTGTTTAAAACTGCAATTTAGAAAACTCTATGATGAATAAACTTTTCACTGATATGCACACACTCCATGCTATACCGAATTGAAATTATTGAGTTCTGATAAAGGATGATTACAATGATGGAAAGATAAGGATAAAAGATTGGTGGATTTTTGAAAAATAATGAACATATAATGATTGAATGAAAAATTAGTATATAAAATCTATATTTTGAAAAAAATTAGTATTTTGAAAAATCTAAAAATATTTAAAGTCTGTAGGTAACTTTACTGAAAACCTTCAGGAGACTACAACTCCTCCACTAGGGATCACCTAGGGGTTTAAATGCTTGTTGCATCTGCTAAATGCAATCGTGCTCCCTACGAAAGTGGCAGTTAAATAAATAGTTTAGATATTTTATGTTTCATTTTTTGCTATGGACTAACAAAACTTAAGTTTAGGAGTGTGATCAGTCACATAATTTACAATTTTATCACCCTTAACTTAGTGATGCTAGGCCATGGTTTGTTACTAATAAGTTGATGATATGCAGATATTAGAGATAACCAGTAAAATAAAGTAAAAGTGTTAATATTCATCAAAATAAACTCAAAAGGCGATAAGAAAGATGATTGAACGAAAAAGACGTTTTTCACCTACTGAAAGCCAGAGAATCGTAATTTACGATTCTGTAAAAAGAGATAAAAAGAAGAAGAGCGAAAAATCATAATTTAGAGAATCATCAACTAAGAAAGCTATGAAAGATAGGAAATTGTGATTAACGATTTTCTAAGAAAAAGAAGAAAATGAGAAATTATGATTTACAATTTTCTAGAAAAGAAGCTTTCCTATTGTTGCTGTCACTGCTAATCACATGCATATTACACTTCCATGAATAAAATTAGAAGATATATGAGATTAGAAGTCTGGTAAATCACGGATCTGAGAAGATTGATGAAGATAAGCTTTAAGAAATCTCGGTTACTGAAATAAAGAACAATCCAGAAGCACATCTACCGTCTATGCAAGAAAAGATAAAATTAGGAATTAGAGTTTTATTAGGAATCTTTTGTTTTTAGTAGTTTCTTTAGAATTAGAAGTCTTTGTAAACCAACTACTTATGATCTATAAATAAGAGTGCTTGGTATAGGAATAAGCATCGAAGAATTTCACCAGCAATTGATGCCTGAGGTTGAATTTTCTTTCGATCAAAGTAGTGTATAATAGTTAGAGTATATTAGATATCAGAGGTTTTTCAAGAGCAATTGACGACTGTAATTGAGTGTTGAAGATTAGCGTAGATATCCTAGTTTCTCATAAGCAATTGACGACTACGATTAATGGGTGAAAGATATATTTATTTACTTTCTAGTTTAGATTTTCTTTTCTTTTATTTACAGCTTTGTAAACTTCTCCAAGTTTTAATTTGAATTGACGACTCAGGTTAGAATTTGCAAATTAGTGTAATGATTTTTACTTTTCCATCTTCAATTTTCTGAGGTTTGATTGACGCCCAGATTTTATGAAGTTGTTGATTAGATTAAATCTATGTTGATAGGAGCTTAGACTTGATTGACGATCAATACTAAGAAATTAGAGATATGGTGTAACGGTACTATTTATTTTCATAAATATCTGATAGCTGAATATTAGGATTGACGACCTCCATATGAAAAAGAAAGAATTAGGATTTATTTTATGCATTTCAGATTAAGAAACCATTCTTTTATTCATATTTCTCTAGTAGAGTAAATCTTAAAGGTAAATAGAAGTTTTTAAGATAAGATTTTAAATAGAAGATATAGATAAGAAGTACTTAGATAAATAAACTTCCTCGTAGGAATGACCTATGCTAGTACTATGATTTCCATTGTGCGCTTGCAATAGGTTAAGACTTGAGTTTAAACATAATTTTAATATACATAACAAGATCAACCAAGTTTTTGGCCGTTCGGAAGTGGAATTTATTTTTATTTCTATTTTTATCTAATATTTTTTTTCTTTTAGAAACCAATATTTATCTTTATCTTTTTATATTTTTAATTTCTTTGATCACTCCTTAAACTTTTATAGGTTTATTCAGAGCAGCGAATCAAAAGGTCCAACTTCTACCGACCACGGAATTTAGAAACTCAGATTTGTTTCTTTCCCTACTTTCTAAAAAACAACCATATAAACCTAAACTAAAACTAGACATACGGTATTCTAGCCAACCTGCCTCAACTCTAAATCAATTTGGATCTGGCAGGAGTAAACCCAAGTAAAGCTAGAACAATGAGGGAATATTATGCATTAACACCTCTTACACTATGTGTTCGCACCCCTATTGCCAGTAATGAGGCTTTCGAAATCATGTCAAATGCGCTTCAAATACTTTCTACTTTTCATGGGCTGATTGAGGAAGACCCTTAATGGCATTTAAATAATTTTATTAAAATGTGTAACATTATTCAAATCAAAGAACTAATGGGAGTGTTCATTCGTTTAAGGCTATTCTCATATTCACTTATAGACGAGGCAAAGCAGTGGTTACACTCTTTACCCCAACGTTCGATTGCTGATTGGGAAGGACTAAAATGTAAATTCCTCATGAAGTACTTCCCAAGGTGTAAAATGAACACAATTTGGCATCATATTTTAACATTCCATAAATTTTCGGATGAACCCCTTCAAGAGAGTTGGAGTCGCCTCGAGGATCTTCTCTATATGTGCCCTCATCATAGAGTTGCGAAATGACAAATAGTGCTCACTTTCTATGAAGGATTAAATGACCAAACTAGGCATATGATTGATGTTGCCTGTGGTGGTTTGTTTCATAATTTAACAGCAATGGATGCTTGGGATCTCTTTGAGACCCCTTAGGGAGGAAACGGTGCAACACTATGCACCAGGTGAGATTGATTCGGAGACTTTCAGGAATATACCCCCTATGCAAGGAGGATTATATAAATTAAAGTCAATGACGAAAGGTCTTCTAAAGCTGAAGCTTTGGAAGGGAAAAATTTAACCACTGGTGGGTAAAAAAATGCACCCAATATCTAGACAAGGTGAAGCTTGTGGTCCTAACTGTAGACACCCAAATTTGGCCTAAGGCCCGATCGAGACACATTTCGAGAGAGGCGCACTACTGAAACCTTAGGAGCCATTTCAAACCCATAGGAATCACTCTAGATCCCTTAATAACCTTCCCGAACCCTTAGAAACCCATCCCGTCCCTTAGAACCCATTTCGAACCTAAACCTAGCTTTCCCGAGCAATGGATGAAAAGTGGTGCATCGGGACTAGCTGTGACCTTCTACTATAATAGAATCTTATACCATTGAAAAGTAAAAGTCCTCAGCTTTTCAACAAGCCAAGAATCACCCCAATCGAAGCTGTGTACAAAAAGATATCGCGTTCCGAAGCTTAAGGGCAAAATGGTAAATATGTTATGAACCCCTAAGGATTTGGTGCAAGTATTACTTGCTCCAAGCCATTTCTCCCCATAAATGGCTTGGCGCAACTAATATCTGCACCACATATGGGTGGGCACCACCTCGGGGAACCAACTTTTAGGCCACTATAGGAACATTGTTTTACTATTCCTAAGCCTGGCGCAACTATTAGTTGCGCAGAACGGTTTTTGGCTCAAATTTTGAGATTGGGGTTTGACTTGTTGACCATCTTGACCTTTGGGGTATATTTTTCTAGTTCTGTTATACCCATTTACTACCTATGTGCAATCCCTTAAGTGGTTTAAAGCCCCACCCTATCATCCACCATTGGAGCAACTCTTCACACTTTTCAAGGCTCCAAAAATCCTAGGAAACCTTAAATTGTCTATTACCTAATTGCTAACCCTAATTAGCTTTTGAACACCCTCCTAATCTCTCTTTTTCCTATAAATAGAGAGGCGCCCCTCCCTTTACAAAGGCTTGAAAAAATTTGCAATTAAGAGATTAAGGAATCCCTTCTCCCTCTCTCTCCTCTAGAGCACCATTCCCATACAAATTCCAGAACTTTAAAACTTCCTTTAGACCTTAGCATTTCACCAAAAAGCTTTAGGTTAGGTGTGTGCTACCCCCAGCCATCTCTCTCTACCTCTTAGCTACCAAGCCCTAAGAGTTAGAACCCCATTACTCATCATACAAGCCTTCAAAAGCTCACCGAAGCAAGCCAACACAAGGCTCCACAGTGATGCAACAAGGGCCTGAGAGCTCTGACTCTCCCCTCTATTCCTCTACCTTCTCGATTCTTCCTCTATCCTCCTATTTGTCCCGTTACACTGCTGAATTTTCGGTAGGAACGGAGGGGCACAGATAGGATTTTAAGACCCTTTGGATAAGAGGAAGGCTTTTTCATTTCTTTCCTATTATTTTTATTTTGGCCATAAGTAGAGACCTCTTTAAGCGGGTTGATTGGGTGCCTAACACCTTCCAATCGATAATTGGAGCCCCTACCCAAGAGCCTTTGGCGTAGACCGGATTCAGAGTCATATTTGTAATACTTCAGTGCTTATAAAATTGATCTAGGTTTCTCGGGACACCAAAAGCTCCAGGTGGCGACTCTAAACATTTATAGGGAGCGCATCGTCACGACGGGTTTGATAAAAATTCACAGTTGCACATATGGTGACTCTGCTGGGGAGTAGCTAGTAGAGCTTTCCCTTGAATTTAGCCTCTTTATTTTTAATTTACTAACCCTTTTATTACTATTATTTTTTTTTTTTTTACTCACCCCTCCGATCACGACGTTTTACTTACCCCTACTTTTACGTCATTTACGAGCCTTAGCCGATTGGCAGGCCTACTTGTGCACCGCATTCAATTTCTTTATGTTTTTATAATTTCAAGCACCTTAGCCGATCGGCAGGTCTACTTGTGCATTGTCATTTAAATTCCTTATATTTCAGTCATTTCAAATGCCTTAGTCATTTGGCAGGCCTACTTGCGCTTTTAATTCCGTAATCATATTCCGCTAGTGAACGCCAGCCCGTAGAGGCGGTATGGGATCAACACCCCCGGTCATTGAACTTAAGAAAATTCTATTAAAAGTGAAAAATAAAATTGAACCAACAATGGGGATTTAAATTGATTTTTGCAGGGTAAATTTTCAAGGGTTGGATTATTTAGGCACACATACAAACTCCCGGGTCTTAGTACGGTGGCATCCCCTAGTAGTGATGATCCGGAAAAGTCCCAGCCCACCTAGTACCTGAGACAAGTGCTTGCACTTGAGGTATATTGGGTGGGTAACCTTCTCGTTACCAAGCTTAAAACCCGAGAAAAAAGAGAGCGATAGTGAACCCAAATTGGCCCCTAAACCCTTAGGATCGATGAGGAAAGAGACAGATCATATAAACAATCAGTCCTCAGAAGCCTAGCTTCCACAAAAAGCCGATTTGGAGACCCATTTAGGACTAAGGTTACTGCTGTCAAAAAATTTGGAGACCCCTTTTAGTCTGGCGCCACTATTAGTTGCGCCAATGTAAATTGCCCCAAAAGAACATTGGCACAACTATTAGTTGCGCTAGCTTTAGTCTGGGACATTTTGCTCTGGTGCCATTATTGGTTGCGTCAGGTTGGTTCTACATGATCAATCAATCATGCCTATTTCACACCCCGAACTCCCCGATCAGTGCCTTTAGTGCCTCTGTTTAGGCCCTGCAACTTCTGACATCCAATACGCCCTCACCGATCAAAAGGTGACTTCTTTTTTATTTATTTCGGGGATTAGGTTATTTGCATTGGTTTCTGTGCCTTCAATAGATCAAGGAGTTTCCCTTTGATTCTTCCGAAGCGCTTCAAAACCTTTGCCACGGGACCTATTTAAGGTACGAGAGCCACCCGAGAAGGGAATTCAAAAGGCCCCGAAATCCTCATTTCTTTTCACTTATAAATTTTTATTTTTAAATATTTAATTAATTAAAAATAAAAAAATCCAAAAATAGAGTCTTGATTGGTGTCGGCACAACGGCATCATCGTACCCTCTATCACCCCGTAGGAGAAGAAGGAGGAAGCTTTACAGGCCCCATCCGAGGCACCCATACCCGACCCGATACCGAGATATGTTGTGGGCCGTGGACCCGGCTTACGCCGATCTTGACTCATCCCAGTCATATTCTCCAACCCATTCCCATACCGAAGAAGCCTTTACTTCCACCACCCTCACCCAATCAACCCTCATCATAATCGGCCCGTTCAGTGCCCCTATTTTTCCTTCCACCGCTTCCCAAAATACCCAAAATTCAAATTTCCCGTCATTTTCTCAAGCCATGCCTTCATCCATGGCCATCTCCAACCCATCTCACCTTCCTTCCACACCCATTCACAGCCCATCCTATGCCTTAACCAACATATCCAATTTCCCATCCGCCCAAACCGATCCACCCACATCCACCCATACCACATCTAATCCCCCACATATCCCTCTATTTACCAAAGTCATGCCCATCTTTTCCGAAACCATGGCCACTTTTCCTCTCTCATTCTCCACCTCTATGCCCCATACATACATGCCTAATCCATCCACCAATGCCCCACCTCATTCCTCCAACCCACCTTATATCCCACCACTTACCCGAGTCATGCCCGATTTTACCAAGGCCATGCCTAATTTTTCCTCTTCACACACCCCATCCATACCCCTCCAACCCTCAAATAATCCATCTGATCCCCCTTCTATGGCCATGATGAAGGATATGTTCCAAACCTACAATAGGTGGAAGGCCTCCCAACACACCCCCATGAATCCTTCCAAGACCCTATCAAGCCTCCATGCCTCACTCCCCCATGACCCCCATCATCCACACCATCGAAACCCCCACTACCCACATACCCCAAGGCTCCACGGCCCAAAACCCCATGACCCATACCCACCAAGGGCCCATGTCCCAAACCTGCCAAGGGCCCATGGTCCAGACCCACCAAGGACCCATGGCCTAGACCCATCAAGGCCTAATGGGCAGACCCACCAAGGGCCCATGGCCTAAACCCATCAATAGACCATGACCCAAACCCACCAAAGCCCCCTGGGCCACACCTATCATGAGCAAGGTTTTGTGGCCCAAGCTTCCCAAGGACCCATGGGCCAAACCTTCATAGCCCAACCCTCCCAAGGCTTCATAGCCCAAACCCAATCCCAGCAAAACCTTGGAGCCTCATACCCATACCTGTCACAATTCCTCCAAAATGTCACCCATTCACAACTCTCATATCTAGCTCAAACCCATACCTTACATCAACCCCAATTCACCCCTATCCCAACATCCCAAAGCCAGTTTCAAGCCTTACCCCATGCCCAATGGCATCATCAAACCCCACCATTCATGCCATTCTCATCCAGTCCAAAACCTTGTTTCCACTCATCCCTAATGGACTCACCCAACCACCATTCATGCCATTCCTATCCAGTCCATGCAGCACCAGCAAGAGAATCCCGCCCTCACTGCACCTTATGTAGAACAGTAGTATGAAGAGGACGAGATTAGAAACAGTGGAGCCTATGTTGGGGCATTGACCGGACTTAACCCTCCTCCTATGATTGTCCACCCCTTGGTAGCCCAAAGTGAAGTCCAACTGATTGTTGAGAAAGTGGCCCCCATATCCAAGGAGTCGAAATAATTGAAAGAGTAGTTAGATAAAATTCATAAGCAGTTGTTGAAGATGGGTGGTGCTGAAATTCATGCCACAGACTTCTCAGATTTATGTTTGTTTGTTGAGGTCCCCTTGCCTCCTAAATTTAAAATGTCAGCTTTTAACAAATACAATAGCACCGACAATCCCATAGCACACCTCAAGTCCTATTGTGGGGACATGTGCCAGTATTGAGGGGACGAAAGACTATTGATAAAGGTCTTTCAGAAAAGTCTGACCAGTCCAGTCTTGAGATGGTTTACATCTTTGGAACCATCTATGTTAAAAACTTGAAAGGACTTGGTGCACTTGTTTCAGGAATAATATGTCTATAATATAGACATTGAACCCTGTAAGTCAGACTTAGCCCGTTAGAAGCAGAACCTGAATGAGACCTTTTGCAATTATTTGGGGCGGTGGAGAGCATTGTGTTATTCACTGAAAAGTACTACTTTTCACCTCTTAACCTAGCCTGTGCTACACCTTGAAGCTTACTAATAACTTTGGTTTAAGTGTGTTTTGTAGTTAGTAATAAATTATGCAGTTTAACACAAAGTCCATACTTTTGGTGCTAAGAAGAGAGAATTAAAGCCAAGAATGATAGTTGAACCAGAGATTGATGGAACATTAAAGTGGTACACACCATGGTAGCTATTTTGCATGGCATAATGGACCAATCAAGTCCAGTAGATGAAAGAAGCATAGATATGAGTGGAGAGAGCTAAAACAACAACAGCTGCATAGCAGCAGAAGAGTAAATGAACTAACTCGCACAGTTGAGAAGCTGCCTCACGTGGCTAAAGCTACAGTAAAACTCCCTCGCATGGATGATACATGCAGCACAATAGAGCTCGCAAAGAAGTCGCGTAGCTTAGTAAAGGGAGCATCACAGAGTAACCTCTCGCACAGCAGTCGCGCACTTCAGCAACAATCATCATTTAAAGAACTCACGGAGCTCTCGTGCACTAAGCCTCCAAAAATCCAGCTCGCGAAGTTCTCGCGAAGATCAAGACTCATATCAACCACGCGTACTATCTCACGAGGCCAATCTTCACAAAGATCAATAGCTAACTCGCAAGGTTCTCACGTGGCTATGAAGGAGAGAAAACTCCAGAAGTTCTCTCGCGTAGCTCTTGCGCGCCTAGAAGTGTAATCTGAACTGAGCGAGATGTAAAGGCATCTGCACGAGTACCACGCGACAAGAGATTCTGAAGCTCTACTGCGCGAGCAACCAAGCATTGCAAACTCTTTTGCATGAGTGGAATCAAACCGAATCAGCTACCCGATAATGCAAGGTCCATCTACGCGAGTGAGCAAGCCTTCCACGCTAATTCTTACCTCGCGAGGACTCTGCAAGCTGCGCGAAGGTGCCAAAGAAGTAAAAATCAATAGCGCGATAAGCTTGAATCCTTCTGTGTGAGAAAGCAGCATTTAAAAGCCAAATTGAACCTCGCGAGTACTCTGCAAGCCACGCAAGGGAATTAATGTTCAGAAGCCAACCTCACGAAGCTCGGGCTTTCCACTTCTCAGTATTAACTCAAGGACCTTTTAGGGATTTCCCTAGGTCTAGGGCACACATCTCGAGGTGCTGATCTCGAGGCACACATTCCAAAGTATCCAAGGGTTATAACAGTGCCACATCTTCTTGAAAAATTAGGGTTTACTCTTCTCTGAGCCAAGGCATTAGGACTGAGTATATAAGTTGTGTTTATAACTTAGAATATATCTCTCCTTCAACCTCTATAAGTTATGAGCTTGAGCAAGCTAAGGTTAGGGTTTGATCATTTATTTTTCTATTTTTCTTCTCTCTTAGCCTAGCACTTGCTGGCTAAATATTTTGTAAGCAGTTAGGTGTAGTTTTATTTAGTTTTGTAATGGGTCATGTAATCTTTGGGATTTTTGGTTGAGCAGTTGTGCACAAGGTTGCTGCCTTGAAAAATTGCATTATTAGCATTATTGATCAATGGAATTTTCACTTTAAATGTTCATTCAATTTGTTATTTTCCTATTTGCCTGTAGTTTTATTCAGGCTATATCATGCATTTAGGATTTGGGCTGATTGAAAGGCCCATGGAAGCTTGTGCTTGTAGCCCTGGGACCATGGTGGCAGCAGTAATTCTTATGTTCCTTATTAGATCCCTATGGTGAGGATAACCTTTGTGGATAGCCTGTGACCATTTAAGTGGACAGACTATAGCCCTAGGATGATTCTAAGTCCAGATCTAAGAAGGATTCTTCTCCTCTGCACTTGTGCTTGTAGCCTTGTGAGAGGTTGTTGCAGGAACTTGCTCCCCTCTGTTTTACTTGACCAATATTAGATGTTAGATTTGATCTTATTGTAGTAATTGCAGACTTGAGAGTTGAGTCATTGCAGGCCTTTTGTAGTAATAACCAGCTGCATTTAAGTCCCTTTTTAGGTTGGATTTCCTATGATTGTTAGCCAGATCTGTTACAGATCTGGGGAGCTTATAGCCTGCCAAACATTGTGTTTGCAATAGTATTCCTTTTCTGATTTAACCCATTGTTGGGAAGAAATCTCTTGGGTAGTCTGTGACCATTTAAGTGGACAAGTTATAGCCTTAGGATCAATTCCTTCAAGTGACTGAACCTCCTCTATTGGATAGTCTGTGACCATTTGAGTGGATAGGTTATAGCCTTAAGAGGAGTCTAGATTGCAGGGTTACTTTGGATTCTTTTACCTTGCTGATGTTTTTGATAGCACATCAGCAAGGATTCCTACAGAAGCAGATTTAGATCTGAGTTACAAAACTGATGTGAATTTGACCTAGTAATTTACTTCCCACCATTTTATCTTTATTTTAACACATCACCACCACCCTCTTAATAACCCTTTCATCAGGATAGGATTGCACTTTATTTCTTTTCTTTTAGTAGGTAATTTAGTGTAGTTGTGGCACCCAACTCCCTTTCTTTAGGATTGTCAGATCTGTAGCCAGATCTGGAGGCCTACTATTATAGCCCATTCTGGGTTTTAGATCAATTTCTCTGTGGGACAAACTCTTACTTATCAAAACTTGCTACAATAGCCCTGTATCTTGCAGGTTGTGTGTATCTTAGGTTACTGTTTTCAATCATTTCACTGTACTCTTGTATTCTGATTTTACCATATCATCACTTAAATAACATCAGCAAGCCTAGAAGACCAATAAGTTTTTAGTGCCGCTACCGGGGACATTGATCTTTTTAGTAGACCTGAGTTGTATTATATTTTACTTTAGAAAATTCTTTATAGCTGTGCCATAAATAAAATAAAAAGTGCTACTGATTCTTTGTAGAATTTTGTAGAATTGGACAACAGTAGAAGGGAAATGCTAGAGCTGCAACTGGAGTTTAGCTAGCACTATTTGCACTTCTTTTATCCTAAAACTCAGTCCTTTAATGTTGAATTCCCTATCATTAATTTGGTTTGGTTTGAGAATTCTTTGTATGCTGTGAGAATTTTCCTTACTTGCTGAATATATGTGTATGCTTGGAAGAAGGTCCCTTAACCCTGAGTTAGAACCTCCAAATCCTCAGGTTGAAAGAGTCCTTAGACCAAGAAACACCACACAAGGCCCTACTGTTGAAAGTGTGCCAACTTTCATGGCTGAGAGGCAAAGAACCCTGAAGGAATATAATGCACCTGGGGATTACACATCTTCCTTCTGCATACAATTCCCTTCAGTTGAAGGAAACTATGAAATCAAGTCCTCCACCATTAACATGTTGTCATCTTTCTATGGGCTCGGTAAGGAAGATCCTTACAAGCACATTGACCAATTTTTGGCACTTTGCACCACTTTCAATATTACTGGCTTGGGACCCGAAGCTACCAAACTGAGACTTTTTCCTTTTTCCCTAAAGGACAAAGCCAGCACCTGGCTCTCTAAGCTCCCAGCCAATAGCATTCAAACATGGAATGACCTCCAAAGCCAATTTCTGGCTAAATTCTTTCCCATGAATAAAACTAGCCAGATGTGGACAAGCATTTTGTCATTTACTTAGTCCTCAATTGAGTATTTTTATGAAGCATGAGAGAGATTTCAGGAGATGTTAAAACAATGCCCCCACCATCAAATTTCACACTGGCAACTAGTGCAAGTATTTTACCAAGGAATTAATCCCAATAGTAGGGATATGGTGGATGCCTCATGTGGTGGTAGTTACATCCACAAGACAACTGATGAGGCTTGGGAGCTGTTTGACATCATAGGGGAAAACTTCATGCAGTAGGAGTCTCTGTCTCGCAATGATAGTCAAACTCTTGCTAAATTGGTGAAAGAGTCCACCCCTTGAGGTGGAATGTATGAAGTTAAGGTGAAAGGTGATTTGGAAAGGAAAGTGGACAATCTGAGTTTAAAGTTTGACAAATTGAAGAATGTGATGCAGCCTAGAATGGTTACACAAGTGGAGGAGGCGTGTCTGATATGTCAATCTCCCACACATTCACTCCAAGATTGTCTATCAGCCAATCAATTCCCTAATTTTATAATAGAACTTGCCAATGTTGCCAATGCATATGGGCTGCAACCTGCTGGGTACACCTGGAGAAACCACCAAAATTTGAGGTGGAGAGAAGATGCATTCCCTTAATCCCAGCAGCAACAGTTGGTAGCTCCATACAGACTCCAGCACCAACTTAATCAAGGATACCCACCAAGAAAGAATTTTCAGTTGCCTGCCCCATAGCCCAATCAGTTGGTCCTGCCCCCTCAACAGCCCAGATCCTCTTCCTTTGAAGAGCAAATGCTGACATCTATGCAGAATTTGGGGAACTTGATCCAAATTGTGATCTCCCATGGGCAGAGCATTAAAAAAATAGAGGACTAGTTGGGTCAAATCTGTAATGCTTTGAACAGGAGAGAGGAGGGAAACTGCCTAGTCAACCATTAGCCAACCTCAAAGGGTAATACATGATTGGAGAAGCATCATCTACCCATGAGGAGGCTAATGCAACAGGGTGGTTGATAATTTTGTGGGCAAGGCAACTGAGGAGGTCATGGAAAGTGAAAAGGAAAGAAATGAGAGTGGTGAAGAGCCAAAGAAGTCAACCCTTGCTATGGATCAGCAAGGGAAAAATAAAGGGGCTGATGTTGAGCCCCAACAGCCAATAATAAATGAAGAAAAAAGAAAAAAAATAAAAATTTGACCATAATATGGTTAGGCATGCAGCTGTGGCACCAGCACTCTCACAGCTACCATTTCCTCATGCATTAGCTGGCCCATCCCCTTTTGATAAGAGGAATGCGTAGATGGAGGAGATGATAGAAACCTTCAAGCAAGTCAAGATCAATTTGTCATCGCATGATGTCATAAAATAAGTCCCTGCCTATGCCAAGTTCTTGAAGGACCTCTGCACACAAAAGAGGAAGGCAAGGGTGCAATTGTCTAAAAAGGTTTTTACTATTGAGCATGTTGAGTCAGTTAGGGTGCAGTTGTCTAAAAAGGGGGTTTTGCTATTGAGCATGTTGAGTCAGTTCTGTCCATTGCCACACCTGAGAAATTACAGGGCCCAGGGGTACCTACTATCCCCAGCATAATTAGAAACCACATCATTAGAAGAGCCCTCTTAGACTTAGGGGCCAGTGTGAACCTGCTCCCATATTCTGTGTATGAGGAACTAACTTTGGGGGAGCTAAAAGCCACATCTGTTGTGCTCCAACTGGCTGATAGGTCTAAGAGGAGACTTGTGGGTGTGGTGGACGATGTTTTGGTGGGGGGGATAAGTTCTGCTATCCTACTGATTTCTTTGTTTTGGACATGGACCCATGCAAAAGTAAAGCCCCAATTCCTGTCATCCTTGGAAGGCCATTCTTGGCCACTGCAAATATTTGCATACAATGCAAGTCAGGGGTGATGGAGGTGACCTTTGGGAACATGAAGGCCCAATTAAATGTGTATAATGCTGTAAGAAAACCTCAGTTGGACATTGAGGATTGTTGTACAATAGATGTACTAGATGGCCTTGTGGAAGAAGAATTATCTAATCTGTTGGATTGTGATAATGTTGCTGATGATCTGGAAAATATTTAGAGTATGGTTGAGGAAGAGGCCCAAGTTCTCATGATAGAAGACAGCACCAAAATAGAGTCTCCTGTGGGCCTAGTGCAGCATTCCAGTTGGAATCCTACATTGCTGCCCCTTTCTGAAACTACTAAGTCACCTTTGTTGCCTTCTATTGAAAGTCCCCCTGAGCTGGAGCTGAAACAGCTCCTAGCCACATTAAAATATACCTTCTTGGGCAAAAACAATAAGCTTTCAGTGATTATCTCCTCTTTCTAGTGAGTAGGAGGAGAAACTTTTGAGTGTTCTCAAGAACCATAAAAAAACAATGGGGTGGACAATAGCTAATCTTGAAGGCATTGATGCCTCAGTTTGCATGCATAGAATTCACCTGGATGATGGTGCAAAACTCTCTAGGGAGATGCAGAGGAAGCTTAATCCTCACATACAGGAGGTGGTCTTGAAGGAAATAGTGAAACTGTTAGATGCAGGGGTAATTTACCCCATTTCGGATTCTGAATGAGTATCACCTATCCAGGTGGTACTTAAAAAGTTAGGCATAACAGTTATCACTATTGATTCTGGAGAGTTGATGCCAGCCAGGGAGACCACTGGCTGGAGAGTTTACATTGATTATAGGAAACTCAACTCCAAAATCAAGAAAGACCACTTCCCCCTTCCTTTCATTGACCAAATTCTATATAAGCTGGCTGGGAAGGCCTTTTACTGCTTTCTTGATGGATACTCTGGGTATAACCAAATCCTTGTGTACCCTCAAGATCAAGAAAAAATTACTTTCACATGTCCCTTTGGCACCTTTGCTTACTAAAGGATGCCTTTTGGACTATGCAATGCCCCAACCACATTTCAAAGGTGCATGTATGCAATTTTTTCTGATATGATTGACAAGTTCCTAGAAATCTTCATGGATGATTTCTTAGTATATGGGAATAGCTTTAGCCAGTGCTTGAGTCACCTTGAGCTGGTTCTATAAAGATGTGAGGAGACCAATTTTGTCCTAAGCTGGGAAAAGAGTCACTTTATGGTAATACAAGGAATTGTATTAGGCCATGTGGTCTCTCACAAAGGAATAGAGGTTGACAAGGCTAAAGTGGGCTTGATTTTACACCTGCCCCCACCCAGGACTATCAAACAAATCAGATGATTTTTAGGACATGCTGGATTTTACAGGAGGTTCATTAAGGACTTCAACAAAATTGTCAAGCCATTGTGCCACCTGCTGTGTCAGGATGTGCCATTTGGCTTCTCTGCTGAGTGTCTTGAGGCCTTTAAGGTCTTGAAAAAGTGTCTTACCACTACTCATGTAATCCAGGCCCCAGATTACTCACTCCCCTTTGAGCTGATGCATCAGACTTGGCCATAGATGTTGTCTTAGGACAGAGGAAAGATAAGCTTCCTACAGTGATTTATTATGCCAGCAAAGCACTAGCTGAAGCTCAGCTCAATTACACTACCACTAAGAAGGAGCTGCTTGCTATGGTGTTTATTGTAGACAAGTTTAGACCCTACTTGCTGAGGTCTAAAATTATTGTTTTTACTGATCACTCAGCCCTTAAATACCTATTGGATAAGAAGGATGCCAAACCAAGATTGATCAGATGAATCTTCCTATTACAGGAGTTTGATCTTGAGATCAAGGATAAAAAGGGAGTTGAGAATGTGGTGGCTGACCACCTCTCTAGAATTATTTTGGAAGAATGTGCAGCAGCACCTGTTAATGAGTTGTTCCCTGATGAGTAGCTATTTGCCATGCAGTCTAGTGTGCCCTGATTTGAACACATTGTGAATTTTCTGACTATTGGTAGGAACCCCCCTCACTGGTCCAAGATGGACAAAGACCTATTTTTCTCTCAGGTCAAGCATTTTTTGTGGGAGGAACCATACCTTTACAAGCATTGTGCAGACCAAGTTGTTAGGAGATGTGTGCCTGAAAGTGAGTTCCACATCTTTCTTTCAATGTGCCATGAGCAAGCCTTTGGAGGTCACTTTAGTGTCAAAAAGACTACAGCAAAAGTTCTACAATGTGGTTTTTATTGGCCTTCTTTCTTCAGAGATGCAAACATACATTGCAAGGCCTGTAAGAGATGTCAAAGGTTGGGAGACATTTCCAAGAAAGACTTTATGCCATTGCAGCCCATCCTTGTGGTGGAACTCTTTGACATCTAGGGCATAGATTTTATGGGCCCCTTTCCTCCTTCTATGGGTTTTAACTTCATACTTGTGGTAATGGACTATGTGTCCAAATGAGTGGAAGCCACTGCCACAAGGACCAATGATCACACAGTTGTCCTTAAAGTTTTAAAGGATAATATATTCTCAAGATTTGGCACCCCCAAAGCTATCATTAGTGATGGGGGGAGTCATTTCTGTAACAGACTTTTTGAAAACTTGCTCAAAAAATTCTGTTACACACAGAATTGCAACTCCCTACCACCCACAGACTAGTGGGCAAGTTGAAATTTCCAATATGGAGATCAAGCATATCTTGGAGAAGACTATGAAGATTGATAGAAAGGATTGGGCACAAAAGCTTAATGATGCTTTGTGGGCTTATAGGACAGCCTATAAGACCCCTATTGGCATGTCCCCATTCAGGCAGGTTTATGGCAAGGCCTGCCACCTTCCAGTAGAGTTAGAGCACAGAGCCTATTGGGCTATCAAAACACTGAATTTTGATCTAACTACTACTGGTTCTCACAAGAAATTGCAAATGACAGAGCTTGATGAGCTAAGGCTAGAAGCCTATTTAAATGCCAGAATATATAAGGAGAAATCAAAAGCATTTTTTGACAAGAAGCTAATGATGAAGGATTTCAATGCTGGTACTAAGGTTTGGCGTTTCAACTCCAAACTAAATTTTTTTCCAGGAAAGCTTAAATCCAGATGGGATGGACCTTACATTGTCATTCAGGCCTCCCCATTTGGTGTTGTGGAGATCTTAGATCCTATGTCTGGAAAGATCATGAAAGTGAATGGTCAAAGGCTAAAAATTTGTGTAGAACATCTAGTGGAGCCTCTTCAGACCATTCACCTACATGAACCTCCCACTGCTCAGTGATCCACTGCTTTGTAACATGTGTACCATATGAGTTGAATGCTTTGTCTTGTTTTGTGTTACTTAGAAATTTTTTAATTACGCTTTTAGGGGGATGATTTGCTTGTGTGTTTGATTTTGTTTTGTTCTACTCTGTTTTGAGTACAAGTGCATATTTGTCATCTGAATTTGATGTCCATGTCTATTGCTGATGGTTGAGATGCTCTCATAATAAATGTCATGAATTTGATATGAAAGTTTATCTTTAGAATTATAAATTTTTTATGTTTAAATGTTGATAAAGGGTAACCAAATTGTCATAACAAAATGGAGTACATGTTAAGGAGTTAAGGCTGATGCACACTGAATTGGTGCATAACATTATACATGCACAGGCCAGGGCACAAGCTGAGAGAAAAGGTTAAGTATTGTTTTTTCGCGAGGCTAAATGGCCTAAATTTCAAGCTCGCAAGCCACTTGTAGGCTTTCTCGCGGAGTTCTGAGAGAAGTTTTATTTCTCGCGAGAGCCTCGCGAGTAAACGATACCTACTAAAGCCTAATATTGAGCCTCACGAGGCTCTATCCTGTCAGCAACAGGGAACTGCGTGAAAAGTAGAATTCACACTTTTTGTACTGCGCGAGAGTCTCGTGAGCTAACCTTTTAAAGGCCACACTATTAATTGCCTCGCGAAGTCTCTGATACTCTAAATGGATGTTCCTCGTGAAGATCACAAGCTAAGCTGCGGGAGAGATGAGAAATTGCTTCGCGCAATTGGGCCCCAATTCAACTTTGCGAAGAACCTCGCGAGGCACATAAAGCTTCTAAATCTGTTCTCGCGAGGCTCTGTTCTTCTTCACAACAACACTTCTCCCGAGGTTGGCTGTGTACTGTGCGAGAAATCTACCTCGTGAGAACCTGAAGACAGCTGCGCGAGGCATGAGATCAGCCTTATAAACCCTACAATTTTCCCCATTTTCTTCATTCTATCTCTTTGCCCTAGCCTCCTCTGAGCAAAACCGACCTCCCTCTTTTCTTCTTTCTTCTATACAACCCATTCCACTCAACCTCAGCTTGTTTCCTCCTACCATTTCATTCCCCATCACCTCCTGGTCACTTTGAACCCAATTTGGGGATATTTGAACTATTGTGCCACATGTGAGGTGAAACCCTAGCTGTCATTTGGTAAGATTTCTCACTCTCTCTCGGTTGATTTAATTGGACATTAATTTAGTGTAAGTAGAGCGCAATTTCGGTTCTATTTTATTTCTGAAAAGTGCATTACACCTGCTGGGAGTTTCAAGCCATAAATTGTAAGAATTGAATAGCTATGGCCACGGGTTTAAAATTCACAAATACCTTGTTTGCTTTGTTTACCTCACCACCTGTTGGGAGCCTTGTGGCCACTCAAAAATCTGTAAGGATTGTAGAGGCCTCTAATGTGGAGACTCATGTGGTAACTACACCCACTGAGGAGCCCCAAATTGAGCAAACTGTGAAGAAAGGAAAGGGTATGGCCTCTGATGCCCAAGGTGTTAAGATGAAAGCTGCCCCAAAGAAGAGGGCCAGAGAGCACCTACTAGCTAAAAGTCCTGAGAAATCAAAGAAGAAATAGAAAAAGGGCAAGGAAGTAGCCCCTGAGGTCCCTGAGGATGAAGAGGAAGAAGATAATGAATACCTCAGGGTCCCCTCTGAATTTATTATAGCAAGTAAGCTGGAGGCAGAGAAAATTTTTCATAAAGCTTTCTTTGAGGAGCTACCTGAGATAGCTGCCTCCATGGAGTACCTCACCAAAGCCTCATTGTTGCCCCTACTGAGGCCCCCAATGCAACTAGTCTTCCCTAGACTAGTGCAATTGTTCTACCAAAATATCAGAGTGAAGACTGGGGATGATGGGAACCCAACATTGCTAGTGTTAATTGACAAGTTTGAGATGCTATTCAATCAGGCAGCCATTGCTAAAATACTTGGGATACCTACCAAGTATAGCCCTGTGTGTGGCTTGGGTCCCCCTTTGACATCCACCATTCCAAAAATTGTTAAGGAGCTGACTGGAGGGGTCACTGCATCAAGGGTATCAATCAGAAATAGAGATATGCACCCCAACCTCATATTTATGGATGAGGTGCTAAGGAAAAATGTGTATTGCTCTGGACATGAGCAGGAGAGGAGGTCTCTTATTGCTGATGCACTCTATTCATTCCACATGAATCACTACTTGGATGCTGCCAAGTTAATTTTTGAAGGGATGAAAGACATTATTGAGAAGGTGAAGATCAAGAAGAAACCCCATTCCCTTCCCTACTGCAAGCTTATTACAGCCTTGCTGAACCTTGGAAAATACCCATTTCACATGAATAAAGAAACCATGGCACTGAATCCCAGAACATGTGGAAAGAAACAATGGGGGATCAGTGGCACCCTAATTGAGAAGAAGAAGAAGAAGAAGGTAGATGTCCTAGCAACCCATCGCCTCTCTTCCATTCAGTGTCACCAAAGACCACCTCTCGGATTCAATTTCGGCATCTTGAAATCCGTGCCATCAGCACGACCTTCAAGGCCGTGCCCTGGGTCCTTTACAACACAATGATATATACAAGCAAAAACTGAAATTGAAGCACACGTAGCTATCCTAAATCGAAATCTCAAATTAATATATTTGGTCTCGCAAGGCTATCCTTGTCCCATGCCAATTCATGGACATAAGGACATACCCAAAAGTTAAATGATAATTATTCATCCTAGATGTTTAATCAAGAGACAGAAATTAAAGCATTCGAAATAAAGAGGCTCGATATACCAAGCCATACATAATACTCTCTCAACTCACTCTCAGAGTATGCAGCGGGTTTCCTAGAAGAATTCCTCGGGAGGAGGTTCCGACTCTTCTGTGGCCACGAACACCGAGGCCCTTGGATTAACTTCTCCCGAAGTCTTTGCTACCGCTAGTCCTGGACCTGCGACGTATAGTCTAAGGGGTGAGCTACATCCTAGCTCCGTAGGGAAAACAAAAGAACATATAGATCATCCTTCACACATATGTCAGTAACCTAACCAAAGACATAGAATTTTCAAGAAATCACTTATGTACAACATTTTGAGTAGAATAACCCAATGGTTCCACCAATACTTAGCATATTTTTGTTTATTCTCCTTATAAGTTTGGTTGTGAATTTGGCCTAATCACTTAAATCTTAACTTAAGTAGTCCTCGAGCAATATAGCATCGAGCCCGATGGAATACCCGCCATCGCCGTCTAACTAGATTGTTGTGTGTATTCTCGAATCTTGAGCCCCTTTCTCATAGGCGGGGTCTATTCTCAATCTACATCCACAGGATGTGTTATAAATGTGCGGATTGGCCGTGCAGGTCACGGATATCTGCCGAGTCGATGTGGGTATCCATACGTCGGTGGGGTATTCTAATCAACCTTAAATAATAAAAATATCAATGTGCTTTACATATAGTTATTCACCGTGATTGTGCTAAATATATTACATTAGGCCTTATCACGTTACCTTTGTTTCTCTATTTGTTTTCTTACGCATCCACAGGATGCCACTTGCTTCTATTTTATTTCGCCCACAGGGACCTCGTGATTTTCCACATTGTAACACACACACACCCTTATCATGAGGGTTTATGGAATATACACTATTTACATAGACTATACTACGATATGAGTTCACGAATAATGCACATGTTTGAGAATATTCCCTACCTCGACGAATCTCAAGGCACGCCGTGGAGGGTTATAATGCATCAACCTACATTAAAAAATAGTTTTAGAACGATCTAAGGTCATTGGGGTATGACTCCCAAGTTTCTTATATTAGAAAACCAAGATCCTCAATTATCCTCGCCGACGGGTCACTTGACTTCTCGCCGAGTCTCTTGACCTCGCTTGAGCGTTAATCGAGAACGCCGAGTTAAATCGAGCTCAAATATGATCACCGTGGACCTCGCCGAGCGAGCTCCCCTTTAGTTTCGTGGACCGCCGAGCCCAGAGTCATGCTTATACCTGTTCATCCTCGCTCGAGCGAGCCTTTTTAGACCGCTCGAGCGAGGAACAACGATTTGTCCCTCGATCAAGATCGAGAATATGCTTCCACTCATCATTTACCCTTTATCTTATACAAGGAAACATTTAGCCAACCTCTTTCCTACTATTTAAAACATTCCTAGGCATCTATCATATCCTTAACGTACCTCTGACGATGAAACCGCACCGGTCTGATTTATGATTTGAATATCTACTCGGTTATCCGGCCTCCCTGGTTCGTCCTCCCGTCATTTCCTCTGATCTCCTTTGCCGACCTAAGTCTCAACGAACCCTAGTTCTCTACCAGGCTCTTTTCTTCTTTCTCTCTATATTCTCCTTCTCTCTATTTAGGTTAGAATAGATTTACGTAAGGGCTCCTCTCTCTCTTCTTCACTTTTATATCTAAAATTTTTGGGATATACTAGTGTGTTTCCCACGTACACACTTAAAGTATTTGGGTCATTTTGGTCTCCTTGTGAAACACATATACCTATGTGTGTATGCGTGCCGTGCACAAATCAGTGAAAAATCTGGGTTGTGACAATCACCCCAACTTATAAGATTTTCGCCCTCGAAAATCGATATTATTTTCTTAACCAGGTACCATACATCATCGACTCGCATATCAAATCAGAATTTACATAAATTGCCGATTTTAAAGAACCAAAGGTTGGTCATGCCCACAATTTTCCATACAACAAAAACAAAACAATTAACCAAAATATTATCGATATCTCATCCCATAAATATTTATCATCTACCCAAACAAAACCTTGAGACATTCATGTCACGATAGTTTGAAGAAAATTTTAACCTACATATCAAAAGTTTTCAAAATATTACATGCCAAGTGTTCAAATGTTTGTTACTATCTAATCCTCATCCTCTTCATAGTCCTGCGTCATCGACGTCCTCGCCATCATCATCACCATCGTCCACCGTGGCGGTTGTGGTACCCCCTGGGGCACTCCTCGTAGTCGGTAGGAGCTAGATGCTCCAAAATAGCGCCTCATGGCACCACGCAGCTGCATGTAAGATCATGGGTAAGCTCGCCCATGAGGTCTATGAGTAGCGCCTCGAACCTCCGATGCAACCTAATCTCCGCCTTCTTTGGAGGATCTCCGCATCATGCCCGTGGTTCGTAGTGGGTATAGGCTGCGGAACTGAGGTAGAGGGGGTAGTCGGTCCTGCCGGTGCTTGATGGGTGGCTGATCGGGAGACCTGTCGGTCTCTCTTCTTATCGACGCTGGTTTGGAGGCTCTTAAGGTTTCGGCTCCAGTCTTGGGCGAGGTATGGGACGACGTTGTCGGTGAGGAATAACTCATCCTCCCGGATCCTAAATCCTCCCTTCCCATTTCGTGAGTCTAAAAGTCGGGAAATCAACCGTGCATCTGAATCGGTTGATTGGTGGAGGACAAAGACTTACATTTCTTTTGTAGGCATGTGCCATGCCTTTTATGACAACCATAGGTGCGTTGATCCACCTATTGTGAAATGCGGTATGTAGTGCTTGCAAAAACGCATCTCGGCGTTCTTGGTCATGGCCGGTTGGGTGCAAATTCTTTTTAAAGATAATGTCTAAAAGCCACATGCGTGGCGGTAGTTGTGACCGGGTGATAGATTGTCCCGAGGCGGACCTACCGCCAATGATGTCGGAGATGATCGTTGGGAAATCTACGTTCCCAGAAAAAGGTGGTAGGATGAGTGGGCTAGGAGTGTAGATGTGGGGACACTTCATGATTGAGGAAATGTCGGCACATCTGAAAATTAACTCATTACCATTGATGGTAACAAGTATGGCGTCCTCATCGATGCTCATGTTTAAGGTCTCATAGAATAGCTTTCACTAGCCTCGGGTAGTATCGATCCCCGAACGGCGTAAGCAGGGTCTTGAGCTGATTGTTGGTGATAAAGTCCGATGTCCACTGGGTGGACGCCGGATCTCCGAAACAAGAGGGATGTATTTCCCATTCGGCTTCAAAAATTTTTGCTCCCCACCAATCATCCAGTGTGATTGGAGCAGAGGGCGGGTTTGATGATGGTTGCGAGGTTTGTGGCGCTTTGTTGCGCGCCGACGGCGACCGAATCGCCATCCGTTTCTTAGGTTGTGGGTTTGGGCTTGAAGCCATTTGGTATTTAAAGGGTTTAAAGAGACAAGAAAAATTTTAGGGATGGGTAGATTTTACCTAAAAGAGTAGTCTTAACGGATCAGATGGTCGAAATCCGGCTGGAAACGGATCGAAAAGATTGAAAATCGCTTGCCCTAACCCCCTTGTTCGTCTCTTCTTCCTTTCGCTTGAAGATGAGCGAGCCATTGCCTCCGCCATATTTATAGTTCTCGCCGGCGAGAAAGAACTAGTTTTATCATATATATCTCGCCATGCGCGGTTATAATGCCTCGCTCGAGCGGTTCAAAGACCTCGCGCGAGCGGTCACTAGACCTCGCTCAAGCGAGAAGAAAATTTGAATTTTATGTAGTTCGCTCGAGCGAACACAAGTGGTCGCTCGAGCGAGACCAGAGACGTTTCTGGGTACCTTCTTGCTCGTTCAGCGAAAAGTTGCTCAAATATTGTTTGAAATCCAAATATCTTAAAAAAGAAAACATACATAGCCTTCATAGTACCCGTAATTACATATTCTCAAACGAATGAAAACATTTAGTTGGCAATTTCGAACAATTTGGGATGTTGTTCTTTAACATCCGCCTCACGTTCCCACGTTGCCTCTTCGGCCGGATGGTTCTTCCATCGGACAAGCACTAAGGGAATCACTTTTGTTCGCAACACCTGTTCCTTCCGATCTAAAATTTCTACGGGTTCTTCAATCATGGTCATATCTTCATGCATTTCGAATGATTGGCCGCTCAGCACGTGATCAGGGTCATTGAGATATTTTCTAAGCATAGATACGTGGAACACGTTGTGTACCTGATCAAACAATGGTGGCAAACCAATGCGGTAGGCTACTTCTCCCACTCGACCCAAAACTTCAAACGGTCCAAGATAGCGGGGACTTAGTTTCCCTCTCTTCCCAAATCTCATCACTCCCTTCATCGGTGATACTTTCACGAACACATGTTCACCCACTTTAAAGTCTACGCTAGTCCGCTTGATATCAGCATAACTTTTCTGTCTGCTCTGAGCCGCCTTTAGTCTTTCTCTGATCATGCGGACAATAGCAGCGTTATCTTCAAGTAGCTCGGGTCCCAAAACGAATTTCTCGCCAATTTCCTCCCAGTTGATTGGCGACTTACATCGTCTTCCGTACAAGGCTTCATACGGTGCCATCCCGATGCTCGTCTGAAAACTATTATTATAAGCGAACTCAATCAATGGTAGATGTTGATCCCATGATCCTTGCAATTCTAACATACATGCCCTAAGCATGTCTTCAATGACTTGGTTGACCCTCTCAGTCTGCCCGTCTGTTTGTGGGTGAAATGCCGTACTAAAATCCAACCTAGTTCCCATTCCTTCTTGGAATTTCCTCCAAAACTTTGATGTATATAATGGGTCTCGGTCTGAAACAATGCTACTTGGAATCCCATGTAGCCGGACGATCTCCTTCATATAAAGTTCTGCTAGTCTTCCCGCTGTGTACATCGTATTGTACGGCAAGAAATGTGCCGACTTTGTCAATCGATCAACTACTACCCAAATGGCGTTATGCCTCCTTGCAGTTCGCGGTAAACCGACTATGAAATCCATTGAGATAGACTCCCATTTCCATTCCGGTATGGGCAAGGGCTGTAATAGGCCTGAGGGGTGTCTATGATCGATTTTCACTTGTTGGCACGTCAAACATCGTGACACGTACTCTGCCACATCTTGTTTCAAACCTCTCCACCAGTAGTTCTTTTTCAGATCCTGATACATCTTCGTGCTTCTCGGGTGGATCGCATAGCTTGACTGTGAGATTCATCAAGAATCGTCATAATTCGGCATTGTCCGGAATGCAAAGTCGCCCCTTGAACATTAAGGAACCGTCTTCCTTGATTGAAAATTCCGAGGTAGTACCTTCAGTTACATTTTGATGTATCCTTGTTAGAATTGGGTCTTTCATCTGTAGTTCTCGTATGTGTTCGAATATCACTGGCTTCACTGATATGTTGGCTAAGAAGGCTCCTGTGGCTTGTGGTTGTATGTCTGCGCCACATAACGCTAGATCCTCCAACAACTTCCATCGATGTATACCCGAAATTTGATGGCCGAACTCTTCCGACTCAAGGCGTCGGCCACTACGTTAGCTTTGCCTGGATGGTACTGTATAGAACAATCGTAATCTTTGAGGAATTCCATCCACCTACGCTGCCTCATATTCAGTTCCTTCTGTGTAAACAGGTATCTGAGGCTTTTGTGGTCAGTGAAGATTTCAAATGTTTCTCCGTATAGATAATGTCGCCATATCTTTAATGCGAATATGACTGCTGCTAGCTCCAGATCGTGTGTTGGGTAGTTCCTTTCGTGCTCTTTCAACTGCCTGGAGCCGTAAGCTATTACCTTTTTATATTGATTTAGTACACAACCCAACCCGTTATACGAAGCATCACTATAAACTGCGAATCCTCCACTGCCTGATGGAATGGCTAACACTGGAGCTGAGGTGAGTCTCTTCTTGAGTTCTTGAAAACTCTTCTCACACGCCTCGCTCCACTCAAATCTTGAGTTCTTTCTTGTAAGTCTCGTAAGAGGTCCTGATATTTTTGAAAACCCCTCTACGAAATGTCGATAATAACCTGCCAGTCAGAGGAAACTTCGAATGTCTGTCACGGTTTTTGGTTGTTCCCAGTTCACTACTGCCTCGATCTTGGCGGGATCTACAGTGATGCCATGCTTGGATACGACATGTCCCAAAAAGTTAACCTCTTCTAGCCAAAACTCACATTTGCTGAGCTTGGCGTACAGTTGGTGTTCACGCAAGGTTCGTAGAGCGACACGTAAGTGTTCTTCATGCTCCGACTTAGATTTTGAGTAGATTAGGATGTCATCAACAAACACTACCACGCAGGAGTCTAGGTGTGGTTTAAACACTCGATTCATCAAGTCCATAAACGACGCTGGTGCATTCGTCAGTCCGAATGGCATCACTAAAAATTCATAGTGTCCATACCGTGTTCTAAAAGCCGTTTTCTGAATGTCCTCGGCCCTGACTCTTAACTAATGGTAACCAGATCTTAGGTCGATCTTGGAAAAATGTTTTGCACCCTGCAATTGGTCGAATAAGTCATCTATTCTTGGCAACGGATATCGATACTTCACCGTGACTTTGTTCAATTGGCGGTAGTCGATGCACAACTGCATTGACCCATCTTTCTTTTTCACAAACAACACTGGTGCTCCCCACGGGGACACGCTTGGTCGTATGAATCCCCTGTCCATGAGCTCTTGTAATTGTTCTTTCAATTCTTTTAACTCTGCAGGGGCCATCCTATATGGTGCCTTTGAAACAGGTTCTGTTCCTGGTGCTAAGTCGATTGCAAATTCTACTTCTCTCTCTGGAGGTAATCCTGGCAATTCTTCTGGGAATACATCTGGGAATTCTCGCTCTGGTATCTCGGAGATAATATTCTTTTCTTCTTTATCTTCCTTCAAAATGCCAAATCCACTACACCCTTTCGGATCAAACGCTCGCTCGACCGCCAATATGAGTGGTACCGAGTCGACCTCTCCCTTGAATCAAAACGATCTCCTCGTGTTAGGACGGAAAACAACCAGGTCACCACCATTGCTTAATGGTGGGATGACCCAATCCATGCCAAGGATTACATCGAATCCTTGCATGTCCAACCATATTAAATTTGCGTCTAATTCGTGGACAGCGTGATCCCGAATGCTTACTACTACCGATTTGCAGACTAACTCCGTGTCCACTAATTCTCCTGTTGGGATGGACACTGATAACACAAAGTCCAGCATTTCCGGAATAATCTTCATCCTTTTTGCAAATCTAGGGGTAATGAAAGAGTGGGTAGACCCTGGGTCTATCGACTGCTCATGTGCGTCATGTAACACCCTTTCTCATAAATCTGTAACGTACCTACAATGCATGCATATACGTACATAACATATACTTAAGACAAAATTTTCACTCTTAAGTTTAATAACAGTTATATAGATATTTATCCTAATGGAAAATTCATTCTTTATCTAGAGTTGTATTGCAAACGAAATTCTTCATTTTAAAGGAGACCTCACCTTGGATAATGTCATGTACACTCCCTGCTTCCTGGGCGGTAACTGCGTAGGCTCTCCCTCGAATAACAGGCTTTCGAGATTGAATAGGTTGTGGCATGGAAGTTGGAGCCGTCTTTTCTTTGACTGTCTCAGGGCAATCTCTAATCATGTGGCCTATCTTGCCACACTTGAAACAGCCTCGCATTCCCTGCCTACAGTCGGTTGTTTTGTGGGACTTGCCACATTTTGCACAAGTTTCTCTTGGTGATGAAGTAGCAGCTCTCGAAAAACCTTGTGGAGTTGTAGCCCTGTTGGAAAAAGTAGGACCTTGATACCTCATCGGTCTCCCTGATGCCAGCAACGGATAATTTTGATGAGTAGGTTGTTGTGCAGCTCTCCCATACCCTGTCTGGAATGACTGTTTCTGATTTGGTGCTACAAACCTCGGTTTCTTATATACCGATTCATAACTCCCCGTCCTGCTCGGATCAATGCTTTCTCTACCTTGATGTTCCCTCTGACGGTATCGGTTATTGTTTTCTTCCTCAACCACCAATGCCTTACTCATTACTTCTCCATAAGTTTTCAGCTAGAAGGGCGCAACCCCTCCTCGGATGTCTGACCTTAAGCCCTGTTGGAACCTCTTCGCTTTCATCACGTCTGAGATTACGTAGTCTGGGGCGAAGCGAGCCAGTCTCATGAATTCCACTCCATACTCTTTGACGGTCATTCTTCCCTGTGCTAGTTGTAAAAATTGGGTCCCCATCTGATTTCTCACAACTTCAGGGAAATATTGTTTATTGAATTCTTCTACAAATTCGTCCCAAGTCCACGGTACATCTGGAGTTTCTTGTGCTCTCGTTCGCGAAACTGATTTCCACCACGGTCCAGCTTCTCCATCTAACATATATGCTGCCCAACGGACGCTCTCATCCTCCGTGCATGTCAGTACGCTGAACACCTTCTCCATTTCTCCCAACCAGTTTTCGGCGGCCATCGTGTCTGCCTGTCCTGAAAAGTTGGGAGGTCTCATTCTTCTGAACTCGGTGAATGCTGAAGCCACTGAAGGTGTAAGTCCTACTGGAGGGGTAGGTGTTCGTTGTGGTTCTGGTACTGTATGCGCTGCCAAGGACGCTGCTTGTTGTGCCATGGCAGTTGCCATGGTCTCCATTGTGTGCATCATTCTCTGACGCTCTTCTCTTTCTTCATTTCGTTCTCTCACCCTATCTTGTTCCCTCTGATCTCGATCCTGTCTATCTAGATCTTGCTCCTCTGCTTGATTTTGGTTTCCTCCTCGCCACGCTTCCTCGAATCTCCCTGTTTCCCAACGGCACTCTGTTTGTAGGTGAGACGAACCCATCTCTACTGCGCAAATTCCTATCATGACCACCCCTGGGTCGGCCTCTCCCTCTAGGAAACATAACGGTCTGCATGAGAATTCATAATCTCGTTAGCAGAAGTCCCTATATTCTGACGATATGATAGTCAGAATCCTGGAAAGAAAGGCTCTGATACCAACTGTGACAGCCCGAATTTCGGCATCCCGAAATCCGTGCCATCAGCACGACCTTCAAGGCCGTGCCCTGGGTCCTTTACAACACAATGATATATACAAGCCAAAACTGAAATTGAAGCACACGTAGCTACCCTAAATTGAAATCTCAAATTAATATATTTGGTCTCGCAAGGCTGTCCTTGTCCCATGCCAATTCATGGACATAAGGACATACCCAAAAGTTAAATGATAATTATTCATCCTAGATGTTTAATCAAGAGACAGAAATTAAAGCATTCGAAATAAAGAGGCTCGATATACCAAGCCATACATAATACTCTCTCAACTCACTCTCAGAGTATGCAGCGGGTTTCCTAGAAGAATTCCTCGGGAGGAGGTTCCGACTCTTCTGTGGCCACGAACACCGAGGCCCTTGGATTAACTTCTCCCGAAGTCTTTGCTGCCGCTAGTCCTGGACCTGCGACATATAGTCTAAGGGGTGAGCTACATCCTAGCTCTGAGGGAAAACAAAAGAACATATAGATCATCCTTCACACATATGTCGAACCTAACCAAAGATAGAATTTTCAAGAAATCACTTATGTACAACATTTTGAGTAACAGGAATAACCCAATGGTTCCGACCAATACTTAGCATATTTTTGTTTATTCTCCTTATAAGTTTGGTTGTGAATTTGGCCTAATCACTTAAATCTTAACTTAAGTAGTCCTCGAGCAATATAGCATCGAGCCCCGATGGAATACCCGCCATCGTCGTCTAACTAGACAGTTGTTGTGTGTATTCCCTGGGAATACTGCCCGAGCCCCTTTCTCATAGGCGGCGGGGTCTATTCTCAATCTACATCCCTGGGATGTGTTATAAATGTACGGATTGGCCACTGTACCGGTCACGGATATCCTGCCGAGTGGTCAGGTATCCCGCCACGTCGGTGGGGTATTCTAATCAACCTTAAATAATAAAAATATCAATGTGCTTTACATATAGTTATTCACCGTGATTGTGCTAAATATATTACATTAGGCCTTATCACGTTACCTTTGTTTCTCTGTTTGTTTTCTTACGCATCCCTGGGATGCCACTTGCTTCTATTTTATTTCTCGTCCCCTGGGGACCTCAGGATTTTCCACATTGTAACACACACACACACCCTTATCATGAGGGTTTATGGAATATACACTATTTACATAGACTATACTACGCATATGAGTTCACAGAATAATGCACATGTTTCGAGAATATTCCCTACCTCGACGAATCTCAAGGCACGCCTGCTCGTGGAGGGTTATAATGCATCAACCTACATTAAAAAAATAGTTTTAGAACGATCTAAGGTCATTGGGGTGTATGACTCCCAAGTTTCTTATATTAGAAAACCAAGATCTGAGTGGTCACCAGACCTCGCTCGCACGGTCAATTATCCTCGCTCGAGCGGTCACTTGACTTCGCTCGAGCGGTCTCTTGACCTCGCTTGAGCGGTTAAATCGAGGACGCTCGAGCGGTTAAATCGAGCTTTCGAAATATGACCGTGGACCCTCGCTCGAGCGAGCTCCCCTTTAGTTTCAGGGACCGCTCGAGCGAGCCCAGAGTCATGCTTATACCTGTTCATCCTCGCTCGAGCGAGCCTTTTTAGACCGCTCGAGCGAGGAACAACGATTTGTCCCTCGATCAAGATCGAGAATATGCTTCCACTCATCATTTACCCTTTATCTTATACAAGGAAACATTTAGCCAACCTCTTTCCTACTATTTAAAACATTCCTAGGCATCTATCATGTCCTTAACGTATTCTCGACGATGAAACCGCACTGCCTCGATTTATGATTTGAATATCTACTCGGTTATCCGGCCTCCCTGGTTCGTCCTCCCGTCGTTTCCTCTGATCTCCTTTGCCGACCTAAGTCTCAATGAACCCTAGTTCTCTACCAGGCTCTTTTCTTCTTTCTCTCTATATTCTCCTTCTCTCTAGTTAGGTTAGAATAGATTTACGTAAGGGCTCCTCTCTCTCTTCTTCACTTTTATATCTAAATTTTTTGGGATATACTAGTGTGTTTCCCACGTACACACTTAAAGTATTTGGGTCGTTTTGGTCTCCTTGTGAAACACATATACCTATGTGTGTATGCGTGCCGTGCACAAATCAGTGAAAAATCTGGGTTGTGACAACCTCCACATCTGCAGCCACCACCTTACCAACCACCCCCTCAACTTTCATGTCAGCCACTACTCCCTCCCCAACCTCACAACCTACCACAGCCACCATACCTACTGAAACCTTACCAGTACCTCACCCTAGCCCACCTATGATGACCACCTATAAAAAGAAAAGGAGGTTAACCAAAGCCCCCACAGAACCCCAACCCACCTATATCTCCCAAACCATCCCAATTCTCGAATCCACAACTATACCAGACCCAACCATTGGCCTACCACAACCCTCACCAGCCCAAGCCTCTGAACCTGAGCCTCACATCCTTAAAATCCCTCACAGCTCTTCAGCTACCCCCTCTCAGCCCATTGAAACCCCACACCTTTTGAAGCTGTTACCTGTGAGCCTTTAGGCCAATCCATCCCATTTTCACCTACCCATGACCAAACCTCTTTGTCAGAAGAGGGATACTCAGCCATGATATCCTCTATCATAGGGGACATAAATTATGAGTTTACCCCTCTCCCAGACTCCCCTCACCCTCCACATTTCACAGCCCCATCAATTTTCCCCCACACCTCCATCTCCACAGCCCTCCACTTTCACTCATGCACTCACTTCCCCATTTCAACCAATTCCACCCATCACCCCTGATTTCCTACCCCAAATCTTTAACTTATTATTCTCCCTTCAATCCCAAGTGTTGGCCAACTCTCAAACCCAATCATCCATTGTTGCCAACCTACACGCCTTGACCCCTACCCTCCAAAACCAGACCTCCATCCATACTAGCCTACAAGCCATCCAATCCACATTGTCCCTTTTCAAACAACTCTCAACCCTGCCTGTCACCACACCTATGACCATTAATCCTGTTCCCATTATCCCTCCAACTACATTTACCAATGCCTCCACACAAACTGACCTCAAACCTGAACCAAAACCTGAACCTATCCCTATCCAGTTGCCCATTATTCCCCTACCTGATATCCCACCTGCTGTAGGAACCTCTGATGCTGCAACAGATGTGGAGGACTTAATACCCACCTCCTCAACCCCAACCCAAACAGATAACCTGAGCCTGAATCTGAAGTACCCCAGCCCATTCCTTTTACTCTCACCCCACCCATGCCATCACCCATCCCCCCTCCCTTCCTGGCTGACCCTTCTTCCAATGATGAGCAGCCCCTCCTACCTGCCTCATCCTTCTCCATCCCTCCATACTCCACTCTCCTTCATGCCATGCAACAGAACCCTTACCTCAAACAAGATGTCATCAAAGGCATGGCTATCATTAGAGCCTCCATCAATCAGCCCTATGAAGAGAAAATCAGTCACATGGAGTTCAATCACAGAGTTCAATTGCTGGGTATATCCAAGGGATGGGGTCAAATTTTGATCCAGTATGAAGTTGAAAAGAATATTGCAGCAACGGAGAGATGAGAGCAAATGGCCTAGAAAAAAGATTAGTTGCCTCCAAAGATGTCGCAAAGGCCACCAGAGAACTCTATGAAATGAGAACTCTGTATACTGAAAAGAAGGCTGAAATCTTTGAAAGGAAACTTGCAGAACTAACTAGCACAGCTCCTTTGCAAGCAACTGAGCCTACCCCTCCTGCTAGTTCTACTGCTGCTACCCAAGAGAAAGGAAAAGGAAAAGGACCCCAAGTCAAGACTAAGCCAGCAAATAATTAGGATGATTAGATATGCACCTATAGTTAGTTAGGATGTCTGTGAATTATTTTTGTGTATTTCTTTTCCCTTACATTGTACAAATTTTAGTCTATAAATGAAATTTCTCTTTATGATTTGTTTGGTTTACTTTCTGTCTTCATCTCTGCTTAGTTTGTTTTAGTTGTTTGTGTGTGCTTTATTTCATGCCTTTACTTATTTTAGTTGGTTTCTGATTTTGTGTATGTTCCCTGCTGCACAGGCCCTAGCATCTTCGAATCAGTGAGGACACTACTCCACATAGGTTTGGGGGTGTGGCAAGGATTGCCAATGATGTAGTTAACCCAAGTGCAGCAAAATCAAGTGAGTAAGATAGATATAGAGTTGTGATCACCCAAGAAACTCTAAAAATGAGGAATGTAAACAATTTTGCAGACCTTTAGGCATTAATAACTTTTAAGTTTTAGCATTTCCATGAGGTGAGCATCAAGAAACTCACTTGTGTCAATACTTAGTGAACCATTAAAGAGGGAAAAAGGTAAGGACATGCCTAAGAGTTCAATGAAGACTATACCTAATGAGAATTGGACCTACAAAAATTAAAAAAAAATCTTTTGAGGAGTGTCTTAGGCAACTCTTTCTGCTCTAAAGACTAGCTGAGTCAAAGTCCTCACTAGAAGTTAGGTATTTCCAAATCAAGACAGCTAACAGTATCAATGATATTTAGGAAAAGATCATGGCCTTCTCTTGGACAATTTGAGGCTTAAAATACCAAACCCAGTAAACTACCCTTGTGCATACACCTTTTGAGCCTTAATTTCTAATTTTTCTTCAAAATATACCTGAGTATTTGTACCTAAACATATGAACCTGATTCAAACCTACCCCACTCTGAGAATTTAGAAGGTAAAGGAGAAGGAGTTGAAGATGGATAAGCTAAGGTCAACATTGGGTGAATGGTGAAGAAACACAAAAGGAGAATAGCTGTGTAGCAGTTGGGAAGAGAGTGGCATTTCAAAAAAAAAATGAAAAGAAAAGAAAAATTTATTCAAACAAAAAAAGGAAAATGAAAAGGGAGAGAGAGAAATCAAGAGGAAATTCCATTGGAAAAAGTAAGAATAAGAGGAGAAGTTGGCCACTTCAAGTCTGAAAAATGTCAAAGATGAAATGTGCTGAACTAAAGAAGGTGAAGTCATGAATCACCTCCTTCACCTGTTGATTTCTCAATTTTGCATCCTTTTCACCCTTCCATTCTTTACAACCTACACCCATAAGCAGTGATCCTAAATTGAATGAGTTGTTATGTGGAGATAAGGAGTTGTCCAATATATGGTGAGGAATAGCCAATGATGCCAGAATTTAGTAGCTTTGCCTATGTTCATGCTTACAAACCCATTTAGGGGATGTAACTGCTCTTGAGCTTGTGAGAAAATGAGAACCCTCAAAGTTCTTTGTGAGACACTGCCCTGGTAAGCATTGGGCCTGTTATTGAATGTATTGGGCATTTTGCCTAAAACCTAATTTTTGAATTGATGGTGAGCTCAGTACTAACATACATGTGTTGTTTCTCTTGTTGTAAGCTAATTAAAAATGATGTGCATGCATGCAAAAGTTTTAATGATTAAATGTCTATGCATATCATGTGTTTAAATTCCTCACATAATGAGTCAAAGGTGAACTAATGCTTTGTGTATTGACAACTAAATTGATAATGTTGCACTTTTGTTAATTTTTTTATTGAGAAGTTTGTGGGTACCTTCACTGAAAACTCTCAGGAGAGTTCACTCCTCCACTAGGGATCAGCTAGGTGTTTAAAAGGCTTGATGCATAAGCTAAATGCATCCCTACACCCCACGAAAGTGGCATTTACCTTCTTAGAGTAGTTGTTTAAATTTTACTTTGCTCAGGAACTAGCAAAGATTAGGTTTGGGGGTGTGTTATTCACTGAAAAGTACCACTTTTCACCTCTTAACCTAGCCTGTGCTACACCTTGAAGTTGACTAATAACTTTGGTTTAAGTGTGCTTTGTAGTTCGTAATAAATTATGCAGCTTAACATAAAGTCCATACTTTTGGTGCCAAGAAGAGAGAGAATTCAAGCCAAGAATGACAACTGAATCAGAGATTGATGGAACACCATGGTGACTATTTTGCATGGCATAATGGACCAAGAAAGTCTAGCAGATGAAAGAAGCACAAATGTGAGTGGAGAGCTGAAACAGCAGCAGCTGCATAGTAGCAGAAGAGCAAATGAACTAACTCACACAGTTGAGGTGCTGCCTCTCATGGCTGAAGCTACAGCAAAATTCCCTCACGTGGATGATACATGCAGCACAATAGAGCTCACAAAGAAGTCACATAGCTCAGTGAAGGGAGCATCACAGAGTAACCTCTCGCACAGCAGTCGTGCACTTCAGCTGCAATCATCATTTAAAGAACTCGCGGAGTTATCACGCACTAAGCCTCCAGAAATCCAACTCGCGAAGTTCTCACGGAGATCAAGGCTCATATCAACTGTGCCCACTATCTCGCGAGGCCAATCTTTACAAAGATCAATAGCTAACTCGCGAGGTTCTCGCGTGGCTATGAAGGAGAGAGAGCACTAGAAGTTCTCTCGCGCAGCTCTCATGCACCTAGAAGCATAATCTGAACCGAGCGAGATGTAAAGGCATCTGCGCAAGTACCACGCAACATGAGATTCTGAAGCTCTACTACGCGAGCAACCAAGCATTACAAACTCCTTTGCATGACTGCATTCAAGCCAGATCAGTTGCGTGACAATGCAAAGTCCATTTACGCGAGTGAGGAAGCCTTCCACACTAATTCTTACCTTGCGAGGACTCTGCAAGCTGCGCGAAGGTGCCAAAGAAGTAAAAATCAACAGTGCGATAAGCTTGAATCCTTCTGTGAGAGAAAGCAGCATTTAAAAGCCAAATTGAACCTCGTGAGTACTCTGCGAGTCACACGAGGGAATTAATGTCCAGAAGCCAACCTCGCGAAGCTCGGGCTCTCCACTTCTCAATATTAACTCAAGGACCTTTTAGGGATTTCCCCAAGTCTAGGGCACACATCCCGAGGCACTGACTTTGAGACACACATCCTAAAGCATCCAAGGGTTATAACAATGCCACATCTACTTGAAAAATTAGGGTTTACTCTTCTCTAAGCCAAGGCATTAGGACTGAGTATTTAAGCTATGTTTGTAACTTAGAATATATCTCTCCTTCAACCTCTGTAAGATGTGAGCTCGAGCAAGCTAAGGTTAGGGTTTGATCATTTCTTTTTCCATTTTTCTTCTCTCTTAGCCCAGCACTTGCTGGTTAAATCTTTTGCAAGCAGTTAGGTGCAGTTTTATGTAGTTTTATAATGGATCATGTAATCTTTGGGATTTTTTATTGAGCAGTTGGGCACAAAGCTGTTGCCTTCAGAAATTGCATTATAAGCATTATTGATCAATGGAATTTGTACTTTAAATATTCATTCAATCTGTTATTTTCCTATTTGCCCATAGTTTTGTTCAAGCTATATCATGCATTTAGGATTTGGGCTGATTGAAAGGCCCATGGAAGCTTGTGCTTGTAGCCTTAGGACCATGGTGGCAGCAGCAGTTTTCATGCTCCTTATCAAATCCCTGTGGTGAGGATAACCTCTGTGGATAGCCTGTGACCATTTAAGTGGACAGACTATAGCCCTAGGATGATTCCAAGTCCAGATCTTAGAAGGATTCTTCTCCTCTGCACTTTTACTTGTAGCCTTGTGAGAAGTTGTTGCAGGAACTTGCTCCCCTCTATTTTACTTGACCAATATCAAATGTTAGATCTGATCTTGCTGTAGTAATTGTAGACTTTAGGGCTTAGTCATTACAAGCCTTTTGTAGCAATGACCAGCTGCAGTTAAGTCCCTTTTTGGGTTGGATTTCTTATGATTGTCAGCCATGTTACAGATCTGGGGAGTTTGTAGCCAGCCAAACATAGTGTCTGTAATAGTATTCATGTTCTAATTTAACCCATTATTGGGAAGAAATCTTTTGGATAGTCTGTGACCATTTAAGTGGACAGGTTATAGCCTTAGGATCAATCCCTTCAAGTGATTGAACCTCCTTTATTGGATAGTCTATGACCATTTGAGTGGATAGGTTATAGCCTTAAGAGGAGTCTAGATTGCAAGGTTACTTTAGATTCTTTTACCTTGCGGATATTTTTGATAGCACATCAGCAAGGATCCCTACAGAAGTATATTTAGATCTGAGTTACAAAACTGATGTGAATTTGACCTAGTAGTTTACTTCCCACCATTTTATCTTTATTTTAACACATCACCACCACCCTCTTAATAGCCCTTTCTTCAGGATAGGACTGTACTTTATTTGTTTTCTTTTAGTAGGTAATTTAGTGTAGTTGTGACACCCAACTCCCTTTCTTTAGGATTGTCAGATCTGTAGTCAGATCTGGAGGCCTACTATTATAGCCCATTCTGGGGTCTAGATCAATTTCTCTGTGGGACAAACTCTTATTTATCAAAACTTGCTACAATAGTCATGTATCTTGTGGGCTGTGTGTATCTTAGGTTGCTATTTTCATAATCATTTCACTCCACTTTTGCATTCTGATTTTTCCATATCATCACTTAAATAACATCAGCAAGCCTAGAAGACCAACACATTGGCTACTCAGGTTAGAAACACGATACTTGATGATGAACAAATAGAAACAATTTTCAAAAATACCTTGCCAGTATTCTCAGACTTTTTAGTATACCAGTAGCAATCCAGCTTTGCTAATCTATTAAGGAACGCCAATCACTGTGAAGATGCTATCAAGGAAGGTCGCCTGACCAAGAATGCACCGAGTGGAGCCGGTGGGGTTAGAAGGATTTCAAAATAAAAGAACGAGAAGAGAACAGGGCCGATGTCCAGAACATTGCCCACACAGGCCCAATAATAATATAACCCCGTTCCAATTTCAAGCAGCCCAGTCAGCACCAGTCAGAACTAAGTAGATACAGAGAGCAGGGAATGGACAAGGAATGTAGATGACTTCAGAGCAAAGGAGAGCCCGCTACGACCGAGTGTTTACGCCCCTAGGGCAATCATTAAGTGTACTTTTGCCTTTACTAATAGAAAAGGGATTAGTTACTGCTCGTCAACTGCAACCTCCTCCTCACCCAATCCCAAAGAATTATAATACTCACTGTAATTTTCATCAGGGTCTGGGTCACCCAACTAATCGTTGCTTCCCATTGAAGCACATGATCTAAGATTTAATTGATGTCGAAAAAATCATTCCACATGCACCTTCTCAAGTAAACCAGCACACGAATATTCATCAGGTGTCATTACCCCCACATCCTATCAGAGGAGCGGGTCCCAGACCCACCATCGAGATGATAGAAGAATGTGAGGAGGAATTTGAATTTGATCAGCCGGATTATATTAGTGATCGGGAGAGCTATGTGGCACCATTACCGAAAAATTGTGAAGAAAGGAATATTGGGGTGATTGAACCCCTGAATTTGTCGGATTATTTCCCCAACCCAGCACCACGAGTTGAACCCTTAGATCTTAGGGCTTATTTCCTACCACCTACACCTATCAATTATGTGCATATAAATGCATATCAACAATACACCACCAACCCCATCAATTACCCGATAGCCCATCAAGCCCCCAATCCCCCACCAGCACCTACAAGCTACCAATGGCCTACTCCTACCCCTTTACCCCCGATGCAACCACCGACAAGCTTCACCACCCCCATCTGGTCCAATTTTTCCACCCAACCATCTATCACCGAAGTAAATCAAGTGTTACCCACACCTCTAGAGCTCGCAGTGCAAGTGCATCCGATACCGGCAGCTATACCATTTCAGATTTTGGGACCGACCTACAATCCTCATCAGGTCCGATTGATTTATGAACAAACAGATATCAATACTGGAAGCAACAGAGAAGGGGCAGTGGATTTTGTTACCCAATCCAAGAAGATTTTGAAGCAGCCAAAAGCACCAGCAGCAGCAGCGCAAGCCCAACCAGAAGGAAAGAAAGATAGTGCTGTTAATTCTTTTGAAAAAATGAGTCGAGAACATATACTGGAGACTCAGCTAAGAAGGATGCCAGCTCACATCACTGTATGGGATCTGTTAATGACGTCCACAGTCCATTTTCAAGTATTAATGGGGCATTAAAAGATGCACATGTCTCGCTTCAGGTTATCCCAGATGAAGTCGGGCAAATAAGTGGTCAAGTAATGGCTCTGAATGTCATTTTATTTTCAGATGCCGATTTACCGGATGAGGGAAGCAGTCACTCCAAATCTCTTAACATTACTGTGGAATCCTAAAATATAATAATCCTGCTGGTTTTGATTGACAATGGGTTTGCTTTAAACATATGCCCACTGAGAACCGCCACCAAGATTGGGATAGATCCATGTATGCTAAGACCCACAAGAACCAGTGCCCAAGGTTTTGACAATAGAAGGAGAGAAATAATGGGAGAAGTTGACCTTGAGCTATTAATTGGGCCAATGACCTTCTCCATATTATTTTAAGTGATAGACATCAAATCTTCGTTTAATCTATTATTGGGATGCCCCTGGTTGCATGAGGATGGAGTAATATTGTCGACGCTGCACCAAAAGCTCAAGTTTGTGTTAGGGCATAAGATTATCACTATCATCGGTGAGGGGCACAGTGAGAAAGAAAAAGCCACCAACAATGTTGAAAAGCCTAAGGTGCTGGATGTGCTGCACACCGCTAAGGATGTCGACCTTCACAGCTTCGAACATAAGGTATCGACGGTATTCCCAGAGCCCAATCAAGGGAATCATTCCAAAAACTAGGGGTAGAATAGTAGCGGCAGTGGCCATGCTCCAAAAGTGGGGCTATCAAAAAGGAAGAGGACTGGGGCCCAGACTGCAAGGTAGGAAAAAGCCCGTCACAACCAAAGGTGGTCAGAAAGTCAAGTTTGGGTTAGGTTACAAGCCCACAAAAGAAGTGCGAGAGGCTAAGGAGAAAGCCTGTGCGACGGCAGCTGCAAGAGCTAGGGGGATACACATAGAGGAAAAACCCCGTCCCAAGCCACATATCAGAAATTCATTTGTGAGTGTCAGGGTTGTGAAGATCGATCGAAATGGAGTGGCCCAATTGACCCCACATAAGCCTACAGCACCGGTTCACCCCACCAATCACCACATCACCCTTCCCAGCCTGGAGATAGACTTAGTCGTGTTATCCCTCTTTGAGGAACGACGATCGGTACCTGAACAAACTCCCCCGATGGTGAATCACCACAAAACTGTGCTAACTTTTAAGGATATCATCTAAGATGAAATGGGGGTCAATATGATGGAGGATGACTTCGAAGAGCTGTATCAGTCAGCACCCTCCATCCAAACAGGTAAAGGAGCGGCCTCTCAGGTAAGCAATTGAGCATCTTTGCCCCAAACCCTAGAAGCAGGGAGTGGCATAAAATTTAGCACCCGTTTCCTAAAAAAAATAACCTATAAAAAGTGAGATAAGCCCTTGGCAGGTAATACCTTGTATATGCACAGACTCGTGCTACCAAGGGTCCATCTCCGAAGAAAATAAAAATCTCAAAAATATTGAAAAAATATAAAGTCCAAAAACATTGTCATTTAAAATTCCTAATAAAATCCCATAAAAAGATGTTTTAATTGAAATACCCATCCCAAGCAGAATCGACCCCTTTCATGTAGAAATACAAGAAGAGGTAGGAGTTACGAGTCTAGATGAGGATGTCCCTTTGGAGGAGCTCCCCAATGAGCTCCTTGACTGATTTGTCGAATTTGAGCATGGCCCTACACCCATTGTCGAAGAAACCATGGACGTTAATCTAGGTACTGAGGAGATTCCCCGAATTACCAAAATCGAAACATCGCTATCTCCCGAAGAAAGAAAAAGCATGATCGACTTCCTTCGGTCATACCAAGACATTTTTGCCTGGTCATACGAGGACATGCCTGGTCTGGACACCGCTTTGGTCGAGCATGAGTTACCTCTCTACCCTGATATGAAGTCGGTTAAGCAGAAGCTAAGACGTCTCCGACCCGAGTGAATGTTGAAAGTCAAGGACGAGGTCATCAACCAGTATGACGCGGGGTTTCTATGATATCCAAATACCCGCAGTGGCTAGCCAATATTGTGCCTGTGCCGAAGAAGGATGGTAAGGTCTGCATGTATATTGATTTTAGAAATTTGAACAAAGCGAGCCCGAAGGATGATTTTCCATTGCTGCACATCGACATCTTGGTCGATAGCACTGCTAAGCACGGGATGCTTTCTTTTATGGATGAATTCTCAGGATACAATCAAATTAGGATGGCAGAGGCAGATCGATATAAGATTGCGTTCATCACTCTGTGGGGAACCTTTTGCTACCGAGTCATGCCATTTGGGCTGAAGAATGCCGGTGCAACGTACCAGAGAGTTATGACTGTGCTATTTCACGACATGATGCACTGAGAAATTGAAGTGTATGTTGATGATATGATAGCCAAGTCACCGGAGTGAAGTAATCATCTGGTAAACCTCCAGAAGCTGTTCGATAGGTTGAGAAAGTATAGGCTACGTCTGAACCCACAGAAGTGCGCATTTGGTGCTATGTCTGAAAAACTATTGGGATTCATCGTCAGCAGGAGAGGGATCGAGGTTGACCCATTCAAAGTCAAAGCTATCACCAAAATTCTGCCACCATCTACTGAGAAAGAAGTTAAGGGATTCTTGGACGGAATACAATATATCAGTCGATTCATTGCACAACTAACTCCAATCTGCACGCCGATCTTCAAGCTACTTCGAAAGAACTTGCTCGTTAAATGGAAGGATGATTGTTAGGTGTTGGGGGAATTTTAGTTTGCTGATTATTGTGTAATGGTAAAAGCAAAATAAAATCAAAGTAAAATAGAGGATGGATTCAGCACATCTAAAATATCCTAGACCTGCAAGATACAAGGTCCTTTGTAGCAAGTTTTAATAAGTAAGAGTTTGTCCCACAGCGAGTAGTGATCTAAAACCTAAGAGGTGTATAGTAGACCTCCAGATCTGCTACAGATCTGGCCATTCTAGCCTAAATCTAAGAAGAAAGAGAGTTCTTCGGGTGTCACTAGATCTAATATATAAAACTAAACTATAAGATTGAAGAAGATGGATGGTGAAATAAAATGTAAAAATGGTGAGAAATAGGCAGCTAGGGACTGGTTCTCATTGCAAATTAGATCAAGACATATGAATTTGCAGCTATCTTTCACTTGGCTACAAGATCAAGTGCAAGGTAGGAGAATTCAAATCAAACCAAAGGCTTGAACTGATCTTAAGGGTATGGGTTGTCCACTTAAATGGTCACAGATCATCCTATAGACTTCATCCAGTCCCAAGGTTCAAATTGAAACGTAAAAACCATTGCAGCCACTATGCTTATAAGGCTACAAGCACTTACAACTATAGGATCAAATAATCTCTATAGATCATGTGAGAGCCGCTAGAAATCACAGATTATTTAGGGATTTAAACTCAGCTGGGCATTGCTTCAAACAGCTGCAATGCCCTAGCTCACAAGGCTACAATCTCCTTGGATAAAGTATGAACAAGATAGAGATTCGCTTAGTAGGAACCAAAGATGAATTGAAACCAAAAAGGGGACTAATCTGAAAGGGAAAGGAGAATTACCTGGGAGTCGCGGGCCTCCGAAAGCAAGGAAGTTGACGCTAGGGACAAAGCGCAGCAGAATGAAGCGATACGGCAAAGACTCGTACCATAGCTGACAGCCCCCAGGCACAAGAAGGGCATTAATGGGGATCCCATTTTGGAGGAAGGCTGCAATGAGCTCCTAGATGCCACCCGCAAGATCTAAAACATCTGCAGGAGGATCCATAGGTATGGCAGGATAACCCTGATACTGGTGAACTACTCGCTCCCCCAGATAGTAGGCCCTGGCCCACGCCCCGTAGAAGAAGACAATGTGGCAATTATTGAATAGGCATGATGGACCTACGACAACCCGATCTCAGAAAGCGGAGGTGAGGTACGGGTCATAAAGGATCTGTCCAAGTCAAGAGGTGGCCAATCAGTCAAACATGTAGCATAATAACAAAGGAGAATTTTTGAACTGAATTAAACATAGTTGAAAATGCCTTACCTGCTTGGGGACCATTAGATCGAGTTAGGACCTCAGACCCATCTCTAGATGCTTCATGCCCACATCGTGGCGCCGAGATTGGTTCCAATTGCTCAAGAGAGGGTAGGTGTATACCTCAGAGTGGAGAAGCGGGCGTCTAGGCTGAAAGTGAAGGTACCCCCATGCTTGAGGAGAGTGGTGCACAAAAGATAAGTCAGTAGCATACAAAGACCATCCAGGTAAAATTGATAAAAGTGAAAGAGTCAGAGATTACTTCCAGTACCGGCCAAAAACCAACAACAGACTTAGCCTCCCCGATGGATACTCGGGCTATGCCATACATCAACGCCGCATATCCGGCCCCGCCCCAGTCATACCTATGGATGTCGAGCCAGTTATCCATAATGCTCGACAGTGCCAAGTTGACTCGACCGCCGCTTGCGTTTATAAAGTGGGTCTTGCCCAACAAGAGCAGAAGCGTGATACAAGCAAAGACGATGGCCAGCGCGAGCTCAATATAAAGCTCCAAATCCGGCTGGCCCAAATCTACCAACTCGCCAGCCTCATAGAGCCTAGATAGCCAGGTCATCTTGACCTCGGTACCATGCAATTGCCCACGAGGGGGTAATCCCTTATCAATCTGACAATGTCATCTCTGCTAGGAACCGTAAGGCTGGCTATCGGTACGCACCATACCCTGATACCGATAATCATTTCCCAATCCACGGGCGTCAGGGTCATCTCAGATATGCAGAGTCGGCCCTCATGGGGGGGCATAATAACTCCCCAAAACCTGCCTGCCTAAACAAATACTTCACCACAGGGGGAACGTAGTGATAAAAATCATGGAAGTCCAGCCAGCCCCCGCGGAACACGATATGGGGCAAAGCCTGCATTAAGAGAGAAAAATGCATCAGATCATGGAACTAAAGCAAAGCCGCATAAAAAAGAGAAATAACTGAACTTATCTCTTACCTTGTCTGTTATGCCAAAGTTGGAGATATGGATATACTGCTGGTGGAGAAGGCCAACTCGGGCGGCCTCGCCCTGCATCTCAAGCCAGGGACCCGCCTTGCGTTCTACCACAAAGAATTGCTCCCCACGCGGACCATAAACCACACTGGGCCCCTCCTCATGGCCCTCCTCAGGCACGGACTCTTCATCGCCAGATATTCTGAGGCAAAAGCAAGCAATCACATCAGAGCAGACCAGTGATAAAGAACCATTTCTTTTTGCTACAGGCCAAGGGAAGTTAAGTATGCTCATCCATTTTATTATTATCAGAAACAAAGATATACACATACATAAACAAAAAAAAATCCCTTTTAATAGAATGAAAATATAAAAAACTCCCTTCATTTCTATCTTCAAAAATAAAGCAAATTTCCCCTTCCTATCTTTGAAAATAAAGCAAGTTAAAAACAAAAAAATCCTTTCTTTATGCCTCTAAAATCAGAAACCAAAAAAAATCTTTCTTTTATAAAAAAAAAAAAAGAAAATCCTTTCTTTATGCTGCTAAAATCAAAAACCAAAAAAAATCTTTCTTTTATAAAAAAAAAAAAAAAGAAAATCCTTTCTTTATGCTGCTAAAATCAAAAACCAAAAAAAATCCTTCTCTTATGTTTAGAAAAATAAAAGTTAAAAACAAAAAAAAAATCCTTTCTTCATGGTCCATAAAATAAAATTTTAAAAAAAAAAAAAGATCCTTCTTTCATGTTTATAAAAACAAACACTAAAACAAAAAATCCCTCCTTTTATGTCCATAAAATCAAAAAAAAAAAATCATTCTTTTATGTTTATAAAAATTAAAAAACAAAAAAAAAAAAAAAAACTAAAACTAAAAAAACCCCTTCTTTATAAAATAAAGAACCCTAATTAAAATAATAAATCAATGCCTTAATTAGTTTTCAAACAATAAAAACCAAAAGTAAAATCCTTCTCCTTAATTAATTTTAAGAGAAATCAAAAATCATTTTCCTTAATTAATTTTCAATATATAGAAACCAAAAATCATTTCTCTTAATTAATTTTCAAGAAAAAGAAACTAAAAATCCCCTTTTCCTAATTAGTTTTCAATATATATATATATATATATATATATATATATATATATATATATATATATATATATAATCCTTGCTTTTTATTCAAGATAAAAAATAAAAATAAAAACCCCTTCTATAGGCACAAATTAAAACAAAAAATTATGTATATATATCTATATACATATATATATTATGCATTAATAAAACCCATAAAATCACAAAAATAGGGCATTAATCGTAAAAAATCATTAACACATCATCAATAAACATGCTTACAACGGAAATAAACCATTATTCATCTAAGAATGCAAGATCATGATCATATTTGCAAGAAAAAGTAAGAAAAATCAAAGAACATGGGTTTTAAATGGTTACCTTTTGAAGGAAATGGGGTCTTTGATGTAGCGTGGTGCGGACGATCAATTGGCGTAAGTAAATGCCGCCAATGAAGCACGCATAGAGGCGATGTAAAGGAACCCTAGGGGAGGCCAATTTTCGGTTTGAAGAGAGGGGGAGAAATTTATTTTGAAAATATACCCTTGCTGCCTGAACTCGAGTGCTTTAAATTCAAACCCCAACCATGCCTGGAGCAACTAATAGTTGTGCCAGGCTATTTTGAGCCCCCATTTGGCTTGGCGCAACTTTGCGCCAAGCCACTTATAGGTCGGGTGTTGGGCCTGATGCGGGTCACAGGCATAGCCCGGTAACCCCCTCTCTTTATTTTGTTACTCCCGATAGATGCACATGTTGCCAAGTGGTATGTCGATCCTCATTCGGTTTGCCCGGAAAGCCATGCTAGTGTAAAATAGATCAAGATCAATACGCATCCCAATCCTACACAGAAAAAAGTGAAAAAGTCTAAAAAATGATGAAAAAAGTCTCACAAAAAGCCAAAAATAAGTTACCTAAAATGATAGAATAATTCACATAAAATAATAGTTTTTGAAAAAAACAAAAATCAAATAAAATGATAGTTTTGAAAAAAATAAAAATCACATAAATAATAGTTTTGAAAAACCAATAAATCATAGTTTTGAAAAACTAAAAAATCACATAAAATGATAGTTTTGAAAAACCAAAAAATCACATAAAATGATAGCTTTAAAACCAAAAAATCACATAAAATTATAACTTAAAAGATAAAAATCACATAAAATGATAAATCCAAAAATCACATAAATTGATAGACACAAAAAAGGGTCAAAATTTTTCACTTAAAATAATAAAAAATGTGTTTTGAAAAAAATAAAAGGGGCACGTACTCCCAAAAAGTGTTGCAACATCTATTCGCTCCGCTCGAGTAGTCGTGCTAAATAAATGTCGGAACCAATGGGTTCGCACAAAGACCTCAAACCCTACTTCAAGCAAGCACACCCATGACCAGTTAAATAAGGCAGTCTATGCCTCATATAATTGGACGAACAGCTACGCACACGCGTGTTCCAAATGCGGTAAAATGTCAATATTTTTCCAGCAACACGGATGTGCTATATCAATGTCTTAAGTCTAAGGTTCGCCTTAGATTTTTTTATCCTACTTCAAAGTAGGAGCAACGGCGTCAACCTCGATCAAACGGTCAATATTTCTATCAGGATGATTCCACTGCTAAATCTTCGAGCTAACGCTCTGTCTTTGGATTCATGTGAACTTTAGTGTCCTAAACTTCAGATTTCTCAGAAAAAGATCAATCGTTGGTTGAGACCAACCTATTGAAAATGAAACTATATATCAATCAACTATGTGTAAACATACATACAGAAGGGTTCATTTCCCTTATTTCTGCAGGCTTAACACCTGTATTGGCACGGTATCCCTGTAAAGTGTATGCCATGCGTCTGGGTATCCGTAGGATGGTCATTTGTTCTCGTAAATTATACCCGAACAGGATCTGAGTCGAGACTTCCATCACCTTTGTTGCTTATCACCCCTAATGGGTGCATATTTATGCATAGTTAAATGATTCATAAGATCATTGTCGGTAGAGACCAGGATTGGATGTCCCCTTCGGTAGACACCCGATTTTGGTCAGATCTGTTCAGTGCTATTTAAGTTTGGATGCTCTAGGTCATGTTGATCCAGGGCACGTTATCAAAAATAACATATACTTCTAAAAAGCATTGCGACATCTATTCGTTCCGCTCGGGTAGTCGTGCTAAATAAACTTTGGGATTAATGGGTTTGCCCAAAGACCTTGAACCCTGCTTCAAGCAGGGGAACTCATGATCAGTCAGATGAGGCAGTCAATGCCTCATATGATTGTACATAAACTGTGGAACCATGCGTGCTTGCTTTGCGCCTATCTTTAAATGTGGGTCGATCACCATCCTTACTTACGAAGCTGATGTATTCAAAATGGATCTTAAACATTAAACTCCTTTAAATCATCTCGATAAGTGATCATTTTTCCCAGCTATTGGGCTTTCGCAACTCATTCCACCTCGATTATGCCCAGTAATGTCGCTAAGCGTTTGGAGACCGATTACCTTGAGAAACGACCATTTTCCTTGACATACAGGGCTTTCATTTTCTCACCATGATACTCATCTGATGTTTGAAGTTCATTCTAAATGCAGTGGACACGTCAGTAATTCCTTGGGCCTCTTCGAATGTCTCTTTTCTTTGGCATACGATCATTAGTGATTGGATACCAAAGAAGGGCATCTGTAGACACCCAAATTTGGTCCAAGGCCCAATCGAGACATATTTCGAGAGAGGCACACCTCCGAGGTCTTGATGGCATGTATGAAACCCTTAGGAACCTTTTTGAAACCATAGGAGCCATTCTAAACCCATAGGAATCACCCTAAATCCCTTAGGAACCTTTCCGAACCCTTAGAAACCCATCCCGACCCTTAGAACCCATTCTGGACCTAAACCTAGCTTTCTCGAGCAATGGATGAAGAGTGCTGTAATATGACTATTTGTGACTTTCTACTACAATCAAATCTCATACCATTGAAAAGTAAAAGTACTCATCTTTCCAACAAGCCAAGAATAACCCCAATCAGAGCTGTGTATGAAAAGATATTGCGTTTCGAAGCTTAAGGGCAAAATGGTAAATTTGCTATGAACCCCCTAAGGATTTGACGCAAGTATTACTTGCGCCAAGTAATTTCTCCCCGGAAATGGCTTGGAGCAACTAATAGTTGCGCCACATATCGGTGGGCCCCACCTCGGGGAACCAACTTCCAGGCCACTGTAGGAACATTGTTTTACTGTTCCTAAGCCTAGCGTAACTATTAGTTGCATCAGGCTTATGAATAGTAACCCTGGGTTTTTGCCTCAAATTTTAAGATTGGAGTTTGACTTGTTGACCATCTTGACCTTTGGAGTGTGTTTTGCTAGTTCTGTTACACCCATTTACTACCTATGTGCAAACCCATAAGTGGTTTAAAGCCCCACCCTATCATCCACCATTGGAGCAACTCTTCACACTTTTCAAGGTTCCAAAAACCCTAGGAAACCTTAGATTGCACATTACCTAATTGTTAATCATAATTAGCTTTTAAACACCCTCCTAACCTCTCTTTTTCCTATAAATAGAGAGGCACCCCTCCCTTTACAAAGGCTTAAAAAATTTGCAATTAAGAGATTAAGGAATCCCTTCTCTCTCTCCCCTCTAGTGCATCATTCTCATATAAATTCCAGAACTTTAAAACTTCCTTTAGACCTTAGCATTTCACCAAAAATCTCTAGGTTAGGTGTGTGCTACACCCTATCCTTCTCACTCTACCTCTTAGCTATTAAGCCCTAGGAGTTAGAACCTCATTTCTCACCATACAAGCCTTCAAAAGCACACCGCAGCAAGCCAATGTAAGGCTCCACAGCGGTGCAACAAGGGCTCGAGAGCTCTGGCTCTCCCCTCTATTCCTCTACCTTCTCGGTTCTTCCTCTATCCTCCCATTTGTGTTGTTATGCCGTCAAATTTTTTATAGGAACAGAGAGACACAAATAGGATTTTAAGACTCTTTGGGTAAGAGGAAGGCTTTTTCATTTCTTTCCTATTATTTTTATTTTGGCCATAAGTAGAGACCGCTTTAAGCGGGTCGATTGGGTGCCTAACACCTTCCCAATAGATACCCGAAGCCCCTACCTAAGAGCCTTTGGCGTAAACCGAATTTAGAGTCATATTTGTGGCACTTCGGTGCTTCTAAAATTGATCTAAGTTTCCCGGGATACGGAAAGCTCCTGGTGGTGACTCTAAACATTTATAGGGAGCACATCGTCATGATGGGTTTGATAAAAATCCACGGTTGCACACTAACCATAGCCCAACTCAAGTAGCTCCAAAGCGTCCTACTACTCCTTTTTGCCCCACAGGAGCCCAATACCATACTGCTAATGAGGATGCCCTATTGCAAATTGCGAACAGCTGGGTGCAACATAGCCGCATCCAGACAAAGGTACTCAATCACTTGCGGCAATCTATCGTAAGGTTGGAAACTCAAATTGAGCAGAGAACCTTTGTGGGAGGAGAGAGTAGCATATCACCTTCACATGAAGTTGGTACGCCTAGAGGATGTATATCTGTGGGAGGCACATCAACTACTTCTGTTTCTAATTAATTCCCTTTAGAACCTGTCGAGCTACCGATTCACCCATAGCAAAACATCTATAACATATGTATATAATATTAGAAAAAGAGTATTCTACGATCTACAGTATGTAAAAAGCCAGTCAATCGTAAAAGTCTCTTTTAGAGCAGAATCACCTAAAGTGTATGGATGTAATTTATGGTGATACGTAGAGTCAAATTGTAGTGAGTACGATTTGAAACATCAATAAGTCTCACTTTTGTTCTATAGAATTGCAAACGACAATTCTAGGGAACAGGCAACTCCAGTACCCGATCTTATCAGTTATGTCAGAATTCGAACCCATTAAAATCATAAGGGAAATAAATAACTCCTACATTCAAGACTACCATTTCCCAACAACCCTAGCCTAGGAACCTATACAGAGACATTTACTCGAAGTGACGGTTCAAAGCCAAGCCCCTTTCCTATAAATCCAAACCCGTCCATAGACTAAAACTAGTTCATAACCTTTCTCTTCCTCCGTCCTTAACCCTAAACCCTATGATGGAAGAGCATAACCAGAACGATTTCAGTAAGTAACTTGATAAAATTCTCGAAATACATAGAGCTGAGCTCTTGGCTGCACAACAGGAAGTCGAAGATCTGAAGCGTCGAAGACTCACGCGAGATGTTGAATCGTCCGTAAAACTACCATTGACCCTAAACCTAACCCAAATCCAAAACCATATTTCAGGAACCCATTTCCCCCCACTTCCTAACCCTTACAACATCACAACCCACCCTGAATGTAATCTCCCATATGTTGATGGTGGGTTGAGCCGTCCCTCGCCACCCTTCTCCATTGTTTATCTTCCTCCTTCGCTTACGCTACATTCCCTTCACATAGTTTTCGCAAGGAAGCGATATAGGTGACAGGTGATCTGGAGATGTGTTCACTTCCTCACCCTTCGAAGCACTCCTCGTATGGCATTGCATTTCTTTCAAAGAGGGAATGTGAGGTGCTCATTTTTGGGGATGTAAGATAAACAAGGGCAAAATGGGAAGTGTTATGTAGCTCTTGGGAGAGCGACCCTACAAAGGCATGGATATGCCTTTGGGGGGAAGGAATGAGAGACTTTGATTAAGCGTAGTTAGAAGCCAGAGGACCGATATTCATTGAAGATTTCTCTTGGACGTTGCTGTCAATGTCTTAGTTTAGTGTGTGTCTAGATTTTTTATAGGATTTCTTTTATGTACTTAATTTTGTTTCTATATTTCTGTAATTAGTTCATATATATCAAAAAGGTTTTTTTCTTCTCTGCTATTTTTGACTAATTTACTAACAGTATTACTAACATCTAACATTTTCTATTCGAACCGGTAGTAGTTTTTCTCCTAAGTTTGGGGGAAAAATTTTGATTCTTTTTGCATATTATATACCCGATTACTAACATAGCAGTAAAATAAGATTGTATTTTTCTTGTATGTCCCTTGTTTTCCACAATGAAGACATTGTCCTATTTAAGTTTGGAGGGGATATACATATTATTTTTGAAAAAAAAAATTAAATAAAATATATTAGTATATATTAGTACAATTTTTTTTAGTCTAGTTAATCATTATATGAGATTTATAAAGAAAATATGAAAATCCAAAATTCTTAACAATCCACCATAGTAGTAGTTCAAAATCCAAATAGAAATAGTCACAATTCAAAGTAAAGCATCTCTAGAACAGTATATCAGGAGAATGTTTGAAACTATACGATTGACCTGAACTGCAAATATTTTAGATTATAGTTTCAAAATCATATAACCAGTAAGCTATAAAGCCTATTTCCTCTTTTTTTCTGAAAAAGAGACTATTTTTATTCATGTTAAATTTTTTTAAATTTATGATGTCATAATGCTGAACTTAGAATCAAGATATTTCGTAAATATGATGATTTATTTGTTTAGAACTATTTAATGAATTTATCAAAGCAATAAGACATCATATTAGTAAATCGTGAAAATGATCAAAGGCCATCTTTTGTTTAATCAGAGCCAAAAAGCCAAAAATCCCAAAACATTTTATCCTTTGAACCCATATTAGAAGCCTAAAACCGAATTTCTTTGTACCAAAACTTTATAAACCTTTAACCATATGTACTACCCAAAACGTTCTAACCTTTGACCCTACTGAAAAAGGGTACAAGTAAAAAATAAATACTATTGTAGAAAAATATGAGACAAGAAAAGAAATCGTAAAAGATGATTCTATGAAAAAGAGAAGAAAATGGGATTTATACTAGAAAAGAAATGGGAAAAAGTCTTCCACAATAAGGATACTTACTAAAGCTGAACAATATAGAAGAAGAAAAGAAGGAAGAACTAAATTCTCATAAATAAATTTGAATCCACTTTACCTTTTTCTTTGAAACCTTCTAGAAACCCAAAGCCCCATTACAGGCCGAAGGAAAGACCTTTGTGATTTACGATTTGCAAAAATATGAGTTTAGTAGAGATATATAAAGTAGATACTATGAATAAATGAAGAAATTATATAAACAGAATTGATCATCCTTTCCATGAGATTTAACTTCTTAGCTAATTGTCCGATGAAATTTTCATATATATCTACACTATTATCAGAACCCAAGATTTTGATTATTTTTGAGAGTATGCCAATAAGTGAAAGTTTGGATAAAAATATTTCCTAAAAACTACAATTTAGAAAAATCTATGATGAATAAATTTTTTACTGATATGCATACGCTCCACGCTATATAGAATTGAAATTATTGAGTTCTGATAAAAGATGATTTCAATGATGGAAAGATAAGGGTAAAATATTGGAAGATTTTTGAAAATGAATAAACATATAATGATTGACTGAAAAATTAGTATATAAAATCTATATTTTGAAAAAATTTAGTATTTTGAAAAATCCAAAAATATTTGAAGTTTGTAGGTAACTTTACTGAAAACCTTCAGGAGACTACAACTCCTCCACTAGGGATCACCTAGGGATTTAAAGGCTTGTTGGATCTGCTAAATGCAATCGTGCTCCCTACGAAAGTGGCAGTTAAATTCATAGTTGAGATATTTTATGTTTCCTTGTTTGCTAAGGACTAACAAAACTTAAGTTTAGGGGTGTGATCAGTCACATAATTTATCATTTTATCACCCTTAATTTAGTGATGCTAGGCCATAGTTTGTTACTAACAAGTTGATGATGTACATATATTAGAGATAACCAGTAAAATAAAATAAAAGTATGAATATTCATCAAAATGAACTCAAAAAATAATAAGAAAGATGATTGTACGAAAAAAACGTTTTCCGCCTACTGAAAGTCAGAGAATCGTAATTTACGATTCTGTAAAAAGAGATAAAAAGAAGAAAAGCTAAAAATCATAATTCAGAGAATCGTCAACTAAGAAAGCTATGAAAGATAAGAAATTGTGATTAACGATTTTCTAAGAAAAAGAAGAAAATAAGAAATTATGATTTACGATTTCCCAGAAAAGAAGCTTTCCTATTGATACTGTCGCTGCTGATCACGTGCATATTACACCGCCATAAACAAAATTAGAAAATATAAGAGATTAGAAGTCTGGTGAATCACGGATCTGAGAAGATTGATGAAGATAAGCTTTAAGAAATCTCAATTGCTGAAATAAAGGAGAACAATCTAGAAGCACATCTACCATCTACGCAAGGAAAGATAAAATTAGGAATTAGAGTTTTATTAGGAATCTTTTATTTTTAGTAATTTCTTTAGTATTAGAAGTCTTTGTAAACCTACTCCTTATGATCTATAAATAAGAGAGCTTGGTATAGGAATAAGCATCAAAGAATTTTAGCATCAATTGATGCCAAAGGTTGAATTTTCTTTCGATCAAAGTAGTGTACAATAGTTAGAGTAGATTAGATATCAAAGGTTTCTCAAGAGCAATTGACAACTGCAATTGAGTGCTAAAGATTAGTGTAGATATACTAGTTTCTCAAAAGCAATTGACGACTGCGACTGAGGGGTGAAAGATATAATTATTTGCTTTCTAGTTTAGATTTTTTTTATTTTATTTACAGCTTTGTAAACATCTCCAAATTTTAATTTGAATTGACGACTCAGGTTAAAATTTACAGATTAGTGTAACGGTTTTTACTTTTCCATCTTCAGTTTTCTAAGGTTTGATTGACGCCCTGAGTTTAGGAAGTTGTTGATTAGATTAAATCTGTGTTGATTGGAGCTTAGACTTGATTGACGATCAATGCTAAGAAACTAGAGATATGGTGTAACGGTACTGTTTATTTTCATAAATATCTGATAGCTGAAGATTGGGATTGACGACCTCAATCTGAAGAAGGAAGTTTTAGGATTTATTTTATGTATTTTAGATTAAGAAACCATTCTTTTATTCATATTTCTCCAACAGAGTATATCTTCAAGGTAAATAGAAGTTTTTAAGATAAGAATTTAAATTGAAGATATAGATAAAAAGTAATTAGATAAATAAACTTCCTCGTGGGAACGATCCTATGCTAGTACTATGATTTCCATTGTATACTTGCAATAGGTTAAGACTTGATTTTAAACATAATTTTAATATACATAACTAGATCGACCAAGTTTTTAGCGCCATTGTCGGGAAAGCGAAATTTATCTTTATTTCTATTTTTATCTAATATTTTTATTCTTTTAGAAACTAATATTTATCTTTCTCCTTTTATATTTCTTTATATTTTAAATTTCTTTGATTACTCCTTAAACTTTGCATATTAATTCGGAGCAACAAATCAAAAGTTCTAACTTCTACCAGCCACGGAATTTAGAAACTCCGATTTGTTTCTTTCCCTGCTTTTTAAAAAAAAACCATATAAATCATATAAACCATATAAACCAAAGGCTAGAAGAATGGGAGAATACTATGCATTAACACCTCTTACACTACCCCCATATGTTCGCACCCCTATTGCAAGTAATGAGGCTTTCAAAATCACGCCAAATGCGCTTCAAATACTTTCTACTTTTTGTGGGCTGATTGAGGAAGACCCCCAATGGCATTTAAATAATTTTATAGAAATATGTAATATTATTCGAATCAAAGAACTGACAGGAATATCCGTTCGTTTAAGGCTATTCTCATATTCTCTTATAGACGAGGCAAAGAAGTGGTTACACTCTTTATCCCGACGTTCGATTGCTGATTGGGAAGGACTAAAATGCGAATTCCTCATGAAGTACTTCCCAAGGTGCAAAATGAACAGAATCTAGCATCTTATTTTAACATTCCATCAATTTTTGAATGAACCCCTTCAAGAGAGTTGGAGTCACCTCGAGGATCTTCTCTGTATGTGCCCTCATCATGGAGTTGCAAAATGGCAAATAGTGATCACTTTCTATGAAGGATTAAATGAGCAAACTAGGCATATGATTGATGTTGCCTATGGTGGTCTGTTTCGTAATTTAATAGCAGTGGATGCTTAGGAACTCTTTGAGACCCTTAGGGAGGAAACAGTGCAACACTATGCACCGGATGAGATTGATTCGGAGACTTCCAGGAATATTCCCCCTATGCAAGGAGGATTATGTAAATTAAAGTCAGTGACAAAAGGTCTTCCGAAGCTGAAGCTTTGGAAGGGAAAAATTCAATCTCTGTTAGGTATAAAATCGCACCAAACATCTGGACAAGGTGAAGCTTGTAGTCCTAACTATAGCCCAACTCAAGTAGCTCCAAAGCATCCTACTGCTCCTTTTTGCCCCACGGGAGCCCAATACCATACTATTAATGAGGATGCCCTGTTGCAAATAGCGGACAGCTGGGTGCAACATAGCCGCATCCAGACAAATTTTCTCAATCACTTGCGACAATCTATCGTAAGGTTAGAAACTCAAATTGAGCAATGAACCTTTGTGCGAGAAGAGAGTAACGTATTACCTTCACATGCAGTTGGTACGCCTAGAGGATGTATATCTATGGGATGTACATCAACTTCCTCTACTTCTAATTAATTCCCTCTAGAACCTGTTGAGCTACAGACTCACTCGTAGCAAAACATCTGTAACATATGTATATAATATTAGAAAAAGAGTATTCTATGATCTACTGTATGTAAAAAACCAGTCAACCGTAAAAGTCTCTTTAAGGGCATAATCACCTAAAGCGTATGGATTTACAATTTATGGTGGTACATAGAGTCAAATCGTAGTGAGTACGATTTGAAACATCAATAAGTCTCACTTTCGTTCTATAGAATTGCAAACGATAATTCTAGGGAACAGGCAACTCCAGTGACCGATCTTATCGATTACGTTGGAATTCGAACCCATTAAACTTATAAGGGAAACAAACAACTCCTGTATTCAAGACTACTACTTCCCAACCACCCTAGCCTAGGAACCTACACAGAGACATTTACTCGAAGTGATGGTTCAAAGCTAAGCCCCTTCCCTATAAATCCATACCCATCCATAGACTAAAACCAATTCATAACCTTTCTCTTCCTCCATCCTTAACTCTAAACCCTATGATGAAGGAGCATAACCAGAATGATTTCAGTAAGAAACTTAATAAAATTCTCAAAATACATAGAGCTGAGCTCCTGGATGCACAACAGGAAATCCAAGATCTAAAGTGTCGGTGACTCATGCGAGATGTTGAATTGTCCACTAAAACTACCATTGACCCTAAACCTAACCCAAATCTGAAACCATATATCAAGAATCCATTTTCCCCCACTACCAAACCTTCACACCATTGTAAACACCCAAATTTGGCCCAAGGCATGATCGAGACACATTTCGAGAGAGGCGCATCTTTGAGCATTTGATGGCATGTATGGAACCCTTAGGAACCTTTCTGAACCCTTAGGAATCACCCTAGATCCCTTAGGAACCTTGTCGGACCCTTAGAAACCCATCCCGACCCTTAGAACCCATTCCGGACCTAAATTTAGCTTTCCCGAGCAATGGATGAAGAATGGTGCACTGGGACTAGCTGTGACCTTCTACTATGATCGAATCTCATACCATTGAAAAGTAGAAGTCCTCAGCTTTCCAACGGGCCAAGAATCACCCCAATCGAAGTTGTACATAAGAAGATATCGCATTCTGAAGTGCAGGAGTAGAATGGTAAAATCAGCTGAACCCCCCTAGGGATTTGGCACAACTAATAGTTGCGCCAGTTATAAGGTGGACCCCACCCCGTGGGCAGCCAACTTCCAGGCACTGTAACTCCACTGTATTATTATACATATGCTTGGCATCACTAATAGTTGCGCCAGGCATATGAACAGTAACCTTGGGTTTTTACCTTGAATTTCGAGATTGGGGTTTGACTTGTTAACCATCTTGACCTTTGGGGTGTGTTTTGCTAGTTCGGTTGCACCCATTTACTATCTATGTGCAACCCCTTAAGTGGTTTAAAGCCCCACCCTATCATCCACCATTGGAGCATCTTCTCACACTTTTCAAGGCTCTAAAAACCCTAGGAAACCTTAGATGGCTAGATTACCTAATTGCTAATCCTAATTAGCTTTTAAACACCCTCCTAACCTCTCTTTTTCCTATAAATAGAGAGGCACCCCTCCCTTTATAAAGGCACGAAAAAATTTACAATTAAGAGATTAAGGAATCCCTTCTCTCTCTCCTCTAGTGCACCACTCCCATACAAATTCCAGAACTTTAAAACTTTCTTTAGACTTTAACATTTCACCAAAAAGCTCTAGGTTAGGTGTGTGTTACCCCCTAGCCTTCCCTCCCTACCTCTTAGCTATCAAGCCCTAGGAGTTTGAACCCCATTTCTCATCATACAAGCCTTTAAAAGCTCACCGAAGCAAGCCAACACAAGGCTCCATAATGGTAAAACAAGGGCCTGAGAGCTCCGGCTCTCCCCTTTATTCCTCTACCTTCTCAGTTATTCCTCTATCCTCCCATTTATGCTGTTACGCCGTCAAATTTTCGGTAGGAACGGAGGGACACAAATAAGATTTTAAGATCCTTTGGGCAGGTGGGAGCCTTTTTATTTTCTTTTATATTATTTTTATTTTGGCCATAAGTAGTGACCGCAATAAGCGGGTTGATTGGGTGCCTAAGACCTTCCCAATCGATAACTGAAGCCCCTACCTAAGAGCCTTTAGCGTAGACCGGATTCAGAGTCATATTAGTGACACTTCAGCTCTTATAAAATTGATCTAGGTTTTTCGAGACACCAAAAGCTCCGGGTGGCGAATCTAAATATTTTATTTGAGAGTGCATCGTCGTGTCGGGATCATCACAAATCCCACGGTTGCACAGATGATGACTCTGTCGGGGAGTAGCTAGTAGAGCTTCCCCTTGAATTTGGCCTCTTTATTTTTAATTTACTAACCTTTTATTGCTGTTTTTTAGTTTATTTTAACTATTTTTTTTACTCACCCTTCCGATTATGTCATTTTACTTACCCCTACTTTTACGTCATTTACGAGCCTTAGCCATTTTGCGGGCCTACTTGCGCATTATCATTCAATTTCTTTACGTTTCCGTCATTTCAAGCACCTTAACCAATCAGCGGGTCTACTTGTGTATTGTCATTTAAATTTCTTATATTTATGTCATTTCAAGTGCCTTATCCATTTGGCGGGCCTACTTGCGCTTTTAATTCCGCAATCATATTCTGCTAGTGAACGCCGGCCCGTAGAGGCAGCACGGGATCATCACCCCCGATCTTTGAACTTAAGAAAATTTTCTTACAAGTGAAAAATAAAATTGAACCAACAAAGGGGATTTAAATTACTTTTTGTGGGATAGATTTTTAAGGGTTGGGTTGTTTAGGCACACATACAAACTCTCAGGTCTTTGTACGGCAGTAGCCCTTAGTGGTGATGATCCGGAAAAGTCCCAGCCCACCTAGTACCTGAGAAAAGTGCTTGCACTAGAGGTATATCAGGTGGGTAACATTCTCGTTACCAAGCTTAAAACTTGGGAAAAAGAGAGCGATAGTGAACCCAATTTGGCCTCTAAACCCTTAGGATCAGTGAGGAAAGAGACGTATAATATAAACAGTCAGTCCCTGGAAGCCTCGCTTCCATAAAAAGCTAGTTTGGAGACCCATTTCAGACTGAGATTGCTGCTATCAAACAATCTGGAGAACCATTTTGCTCTAGTGCCACTATTAGTTGCGCCAATGCAAAATGTCCCATAAGAACACTGGCGCAACTATTAGTTACGCCAGCTTTATTTTGGGAACTTTTGCTCTAGCGCCACTATTAGTTGCGCCAGGTTGGTTCTGAGCAGCATCAATTCGGATCTGTGGCCTATTTCACACCCCAAACTCCCCGATCAATACCTTTAGTGCCTCTGTTTAGGCCCGGCAACTTCCAACACTCAATATGCCCTCGCCGATTAAAAGAAGGTGACTTCTTTTTTATTTGTTTAGAGGGATCGGGTTATTTGTATTGGTTTTCGCACCTTCAATAGATCAAAGGGTTTCCCTTTGATTCTTTCGAAGCACTTCAGAATCTTTACCGCGGGACCTATTTAGGGTACGAGAGCCACCCGAGAAGGGAATTCAAAAGGGCCCCAGAATCCTCATTTCTTTTCACTTATAAATATTTGAAAAAAATAAAAAATAAAAAAACTAAAACTAGAGTCCTGATTGGTGCCGACACAACTGCATCATCATGCCCTCAGTCATCTCGTAGGGTAAGGAGCAAGCTTTACGGCCCTATCCGAGGCACCAGTACCCAACCGGATACCGAGATATGTCGTGGGTCGTGGACCCGGCTTATGCCGATCCCGACTCATCCCTACCACATTCTCCAACCCATTCTGTAATATCCCCGAAAATTGAGCAACGAACAGTGACCTCGGGATTCATGCCCAATTGGTCGTAGGTTGACCAAGTAATGGTCAAACAGTAGACTTAAGAAGGAAAGTATTTTGTGATGTAAATGTGACCTAGGCATGGAGTTAGAGGTTCGTTGGGAGTCACGTACACCTATCTGTGGTGTATGTGCTCAACACCTAAGCAAGAGGATTATAAGGGTTTAAACCTAAAAGAGAAGTTATTTCTCTTGTTGGTTGGTGAGAGAGTTAAGAGGAGAGAGAGGGAGAGCGTAAAAGGGGAGTTACTAGCAAGGAGGAATTAATGGAGCTCGATTGAAGGACGGATTTGAGCATTTAATGCTAGAATCAACGCGTGAACGGTTGAAGCAAAAGTTGGAACCCTTGCCACTAAACCTAGACATTGATTCAATCTAGAGAATGATTTGAGGTAAGTTTTAGCTAGATTTAATTGAGTACATTATTGTTCATTAACTCTAGGGGAGATGGGTTAAATTATCAAATTTAAATGATATAAAAGAAAGAAAACTATAAAGAAAAGGATTTGGAAGAACAGCCCGAAAAGGGGCTAAATTCTGGCCAAATCGATTTGGAAAATCGATTAATCGATTTTGGCCTGGAAGTTAAAAAGGCAAAAGGGCCTGTGTTCGATTAATCAATCTTGAAATCGATTAATCGATTTGGAAATTCTATTAATCGATTTAGAAATCAACTAATCGACTGAGTACCTCCAGTGGCTAGAGAGATAAGACTTGGGAAAACCGATTAATCGATTTGAGAATTGATTAATAGATTATAGATTTTGATTAATCGATTTGGGAATCGATTAATCGATTGAGGACCTTTGATAAATCGATTTGAGATTGATTAATCGATTTTGGAGATCGACTAATCGATTTTGGCAAATTGAGTTGATTTCTTAGTTGAACATTGAGGTTCATGGAGGGTCTTGGACCTTCTCTATTACATCTTTATTGATGTTGTGTATATGTTATGATGTACCATAGGTGGTACGAGCTATGACCAGTATGAGGAGCCGTGTGGGACCTTGATGCTTGGACAGTCAGACACTTGAGGTAGGGAATACCTTGGATATGTACTTTGATTACAAGAGCATGTATGTAGTGATATAGAAATGAAATGAATCATATAATATGTGTGTGTATGTGACACCAAGTAAACATATGAAAATGAGACATCCCCAGGGGATGAGAAAGTAATAAAGGCATCAGTGTGATGCAAGTAATGTAGACATCCCAGGGATGTAAGTGAGATTATAAAGTAAGATTGGACAAAGACTGATAAGGCCTAATTCATATAAAATAGCACATTTACACGGTGAATAACTATATGGACAAAGACTGATAAGGCCTAATTCATATAAAATAGCACATTTACACGGTGAATAACTATATGTAAAACACATGATTTTTTTGTTATTTAAGGTTTGAACAGAATATCCCACCGACGTGGCGGGATACCCACGACTGACTCGACAGGATATCGGTGACCGGTACGACGGCCAATCCGTACACCGGTACGGCGGTCTATCCGTACACAGTAGCACATCCCAGGGATGTTGAGATGAGATTAAACCGTGTTGCCTATGAGAAAGGGACCTGGGTAGTATTCAAGTGATATATTCATAACAACTGTCTATTTATATGACGATGGAGGGTATTCCATCGGGGCTCGATGCTATATTGCTCGGGGACTACTTAAGTTGAAGATTTAAATTTCTTTAGGCCTATTCAGTATAATTCATGAACAGTTGATAATAAATGTAACATGTAAACCACCAGTAAATTTCAATACATATGTACTCTCTAAACTGTTTTCCATTAAGTTCATAAATACATCATGCTAAGAATATCATGGAATATATGTGAGGATTTGAATTATATATCCATTGTGTTGTTCCCTATTGAGCTAAGATGTAGCTCACCCTTTAGACTATACGTCGCAGGTCCTTTGCTTGCTGCCATAGAGGCTTCAGGAGATGCTGAATCGGGGGATTCAGACTACGTGCCCGGAGATGAGTTAGAGCCTCCTCCCGAGGACTTCTTCTAGGAGACTCCGTTGTGTACTTGTTAGAGAGAGTTTTAAGAGAACGTTGTGCGGCTTGGTATGTCAAGCCTTTATTTTGAGAAATAATGTAATTAAATAGATATATTCTTTTGGCGAACCATCTTGGGTGACTAAGTGATGTCACTGATGGTTCGGGTTGGTTCTTTTACTCATGCAGAGGCATGAGTTTGGAACCATCTTTTGGATTATAGATTTTGGAGTATATGTATAGAACTGGAGATTTATTTCAGTATTAGTTCTTATACGTTTCTTTCTCTTTATGATTGCTTGCTATGCCAATGTTTCATACGTATCCATGGGGCACGGTCTGAAGCATCGTGCTAATGGCACGGGTTTCAAGGTGCCGAAATCCGGGCTGTCACAGTTGGTATCAGAGCATTTTCTTTTAGAAATTCTAATAATCACTATTTTTGTCAGAGCATAGGGACTTCTGCTAACGAAACTTTGATTTCACGTGCAGACCGTTATGTCTTCTAGAGGAAGGGGCCGACCCAGGGGCAAACATAGTAGAAGTTTGCGTAGTCGAGATGATTTTATCTCGGATACCAATTGAGTTCCTTTGAGAGATGGAGGGGCTTCAGGCAGTGGTGGCCAAGAGAGCCAAGGTCAACCAGAGAATCAGGATCGAGATCAGAGGGAATAGGAGAGAGTCAGAGAAAGAAATGAAGATAGAGACGAGCGTTAGAGGATGATGCACACTATGGAAACCATGGCAACTGCCATGGCACAGCAGGCAACATCCTTGACAGCTCATACTGCCCACGAGCAGCATCAGCCACTAACACCTCCAGTGGCTCCGACACTGCTAGTGTCTTCTGTGTTTACTGAGTTTAGGAGGATGAGACCTCCTAGCTTTTCGGGGCAGGAAGAGCCCATGGAAGCTGAGAACTGGCTGAGCGAAATAGAAAAAGTGTTTAGTATGCTCACGTGCACAAAGGACGAGAGCGTCCGTTGGGTAGCCTACATGTTAGATGGGGAAGCTAGGCCTTGGTGAAAGTTCGTTTCTAGGACTAGGGCTCAGGAGACCCAAGATTTGCCCTGGACGTGGGATGAATTTGTTGAAGATTTCAACAAATAGTATTTCCTAGAAGTGGTGAGGAATCAAATGGAAATACAATTTTTACAACTCGTGCAAGGGAAGATGACTGTTAGAGAGTATGGAGTGGAGTTCATGCGACTCGCTCACTTTACGCCTGACTATGTCATCACGGAGGTGATGAGAGCGAAGAGGTTTCAGCATGGGTTGAGATCGGATGTGAGGGGAGGAGTAGCACCATTTCATATGAGGACCTATGGAGAGGTCATGAGCAAGGCATTAGTGGTTGAAGAAGAAAATAATAACCGCTATCGCCAGAGGGAACAATAAGGAAGGTGGAGTGTGGATCAGAGTAGGACAGGAAACTACGAGCCGGTGAACAAAAAAGCTGAGATTCGTAGCCCACAATCAGAGACTACCATTCCAAGGAGGGTATCAAAGACCGGCACAGCAGAGCAACCAGTAGAGATTTCCATTGCTCGCGTCAGGGAGACCGATACGATATGAGAGCCCTGCTATCACTACCAGAGCTATAGTTACACAGGGTTTCTCACGAGCTGCATCTTCCACACCGCGGGAGACTTATGCCAAGTGTGGCAAGTCTCACAAGGTGCGCCACTTGATCAAAGATTGCCCTGAGGTGAACTTACGGAAGACGGCTTCAGCTGCTACACCACAACCGATACAAGCAAGGAAGCCAATCGTCCAAGGGAGAGCCTATGCGGTCACAGCTTAAGAGGCCCAAAATACAAATAACGTGATCCAAGGTGAGAATCTCTTTTAGATAAAGAATTTCAATTCTTGAAAAATGTTTATATAGAGAAGGTGCATCCACATAGAAAATAGAAAGGAACCTGTATGTAATAATTTTGGTATGATAGTATACGTTATATATATATATATGTGTGTGTGTGTGTGTGTGTGTGTATGATTAGGTACATTACAAATCTATGCGAAAGGAAGCGATGTGACATATGAAGCTCGAGTGTTGATAGACCCGGGGTCTACCCACTCATTTATTACCCCTCACTTCACAAAGAAGATTAAAGTCAACCCAGAGGAGTTAGACTTTGTGTTAACTGTAACTGTTCTGACTGGAAAGTCAATTGATACTGAGAAGGTTTGCAACTCCGTGATCATGAGAATCATGGATGTAGACGTCTTTGAGCTACTGGGACAATTGATCATGTTCGACATGCAAGGACTCGACGTGATCCTTGGCATCGATTGGTTGTCGACTCATTGTGCAACCGTGGATTGCAAGAACAAGGTCGTCATCTGCAGACCTAACATATGGAGATCGTTTCAATTTCAAGGAGAGAGATCGACGTGTATGCAACTTATCTCTGCAGTCAGGGCCGAACGCTTGATCAGAAAAGGGAGTAGTGGATACTTGGCATTCTTGAAGGAGGATAAGGAAGAGAAGAATATTATTTCAGAGATAGCAATTGTGCGAGACTTCGCTGACGTGTTTCCGAAAGAATTACCCGGATTACCACCAGATAGAGAAGTTGAGTTCGCCATCGACTTAGCACCAGGAGCGAAGCCTGTTTGTAAAGCACCATATACAATGGCTCCTGCTGAGTTGAAGGAGTTGAAAGAGCAGTTACAAGAGCTCATGGACAAGGGATGTTAGACCGAGCGTGTCTCCATGGGGAGCACCAGTCTTGTTTGTAAAGAAGAAAGATGGGTCAATGCGTCTGTGCATTGACTATCAAAAATTAAACAAACTCACTATAAAGAATAGGTATCCTTTGCCTAGGATAGATGACTTATTCGACCAGCTGCAAGGAGCAAGGTATTTCTCCAAGATCAATCTGAGATCTGGATACCATCAGTTGAGATTCAAGGCAGAGAACATCCAGAAGATTGCATTCAGGACATGGTACGGACACTATGAATTCTTAGTGATGTCGTTTGGGTTAACGAATACACCGGCATCATTTATGGATTTGATGAATCAGGTGTTTAAACCACACCTGGATTCCTGTGTCGTCGTGTTCGTCGACGATATCTTAATATACTCAAAGTCAAAAGCGGAACACGAAGAACACTTGAGGATTGCTCTACAAATTTTGCATGAACACCAACTATACGTCAAGCTCAGTAAGTGCGAGTTTTGGTTAGAGGAAGTTAGCTTTTTGGGACATGTCGTCTCAAAGCATGGTGTCACAGTTGACCGTACTAAGATAGAAGCAGTGATCAATTGGGAGCAACCAAAGACCGTGACTGACGTCCGTAGTTTTCTCGGACTAGCTGGCTATTATCGGCATTTCGTTGAGGGCTTTTCAAAAATATCGGGACCACTCACGAGACTTACATGGAAGGATGCAAGGTTCGAATGGAGTGAGACATGCGAGAAGAGTTTTCAAAAACTCAAGAAGAGACTCACTTCAACTCCAGTACTAGCAATTCTGTCAGGCAGTGGAGGATTCACAGTCTATAGTGATGCTTCGTATAATGGTTTGGGTTGCGTGCTCAACCAGCATAAAAAGGTGATAGCTTACAGGTCGAGACAGCTGAAAGAACATGAAAAAAATTATTCGACGCATGATCTGGAACTAGCAACGGTCATATTTGCGCTGAAGATTTGGCGACATTACTTATACGGTGAGACCTTTGAGATTTTCACTAACCACAAGAGCCTCAAATATCTGTTTACACAGAAAGAATTAAATATGAGGCAGCGCAGATGAATGGTGTTCCTCAAGGACTATGACTATTCCATACAGTACCATCCAGGCAAAGCTAATATAGTAGCCGGTGCCTTGGGTCAGAAGGGTTCAGCTCAGTTGGCTAGTTTGATTTTGGGTATGCACAGATGGAAGTTGTTTGAAGATCTGGCACTATATGATGTAAACATCGAGTCGCAAGCCACAGGAGCCTTTTTGGCAAATATTTCAATAAGGCCAGTGATATTTGAGCATATCCATGAGCTACAGATGAAAGACTCGGTGCTAACCAAGATTCGCCAAGATGTGATTGAAGGCATCAAGCCGGACTTCTCAGTGAAAGAAAATGGTTCTTTATTGTTCAAGGGCCATCTCTGCATTCCGGACAATGCCGATCTACGATAAACTATTCTTGATGAATCTCATAAGTCAAACTATGCAATTCACCCTGGTAGTACGAAAATGTATCAAGATCTGAAAAAGAATTACTAGTGGAGAGGTTTGAAGCAAGACGTGGCAGAGTACTTGTCACGATATTTGACATGTCAGCAGGTGAAAGTTGATCATAGAGATCCTGCTAGATTATTGCAGTCTCTACCCATACCAGAGTGGAAGTGGGAATCGATCTCAATGGACTTTATCATTGGACTACCGCGTACAGCAAAGAGATATAATGCCATTTGGGTAGTCGTAGACCGATTAACTAAGTCAGCACACTTCTTACCTTACAACATGATGTATACAGCAGGAAGACTCGTAGAGCTATATATGAAAGTGATCATCCGTTTGCATGGGATTCCAAGTAGCATTGTTTCTGACCGTGACCCATTATACAAATCAAAGTTTTGGAAGAAATTTCAAGAGGGAATGGGAACACAATTGGATTTTAGTTCGGCATTCCATCCGTAAACTGATGGGCAAACAGAGCGGGTAAATCAGATCATTGAGGACATGCTTAGGGCATGTATGCTAGAGTTGCAAGGATCATGGGATCAGCACCTGCCATTGATTGAGTTCGCATACAACAACAGTTTTCAGACAAGCATTGAGATGGCACCGTATGAAGCTCTTTATGGACGGCGATGTAGATTGCCTATCAATTGGGAAGAAATCAGTGAGAAATTTGTTTTGGGACCCGAAATGCTTGAAGATAATGCCGCCTATATTCAGATGATAAGGGCAAAACTCAAAGCGGCTCAGAGCAGGCAGAAAAGCTATGTCGATATCAAGCAGACCAGTGTAGACTATAAGGTGGGTAAACATGTGTTTGTCAAAGTGTTGCCTATGAAGGGCGTGATGAGATTTGAAAAGAGGGAAAAGTGAAGTCCCCGCTACCTTGGACCCTTTGAGGTTTTGGGTCGAGTAGGAGAGGTTGCATATCATGTTGGCTTACTACCCCGATACGATCGAGTAGACGTCTTCCACGTATCTATGCTCAGAAAGTACGTGAATGATCCTTCTCATATCTTAGGAGGACAACCTTTAGAGATGTACAAGGATATGAGCATGATAGAAGAATCAGCGGAGATATTGGATCGAAAAGAGCAAGTATTGCGAACAAAGGTAATTCCATTAGTGCTTGTTCGATGGAAAAATCATCTGGCCGATGAGGCTACATGGGAACAAGAGGCCGACGTAAAAGAACAATATCCGGACTTGTTTGCAACAACTTGAGAGTCAAAATTTGTATCATCGCAAGCATGTTTGCAAATTTAAATTTTTATTGTAATCCAATGTTGACCATTTGGCCAATTTATCCAATGGAGAGAATGTTAATCACAAAATTGTAATGTGATGCAATGTAGAATGCATGGTCAAGATTCATCACACCACGCAGTGGCTATGAAGACATGCTTCACAAAACCAATGACCCACTGATCATGTACTACCAAGAAAACAAAAGAGACATAAAAACAAGAAAAATTTTGAATTCTGATGTAAACCGATTAATCGATTTTCAAATCGATTAATCGATTTGGAAATTCAATTAATCGATTTTGGTCGAATAGTCGACTGGCATAGGCCAATGAGTGGAGATTGAGTGGAGATTTAGAAAATTAGTAAAATGAAATTTCTATTAATCAAGGGGAATTCGATTAATCAATTTGTAAAATCTATTAATCGATCTGGGATTTTGATTACTCAACTAACACACACCAGTGAGCTGGGAATTTGGAAAATTTTAAGGGTATTATGATTTCAATTAATCGAGGTGAAATTTGATTAATCGATTTTGGGAAATCGATTAATCGACTAGCACATGCCAGTGAACTGGAAAACCTAATATGTAAAATGACCTAAAAATTTTGATTAATCGAAATGAATTCGATTAATCGATATCGCACGACTGGAGAAAATTTTTAAAACCGATTAATCGATTTTAAAAATCAATTAATCGGTTTCGGCCTATATATATAAAAGAGGGGATTTTTTTTCCCATTCAAAATTTTTTTGGTTTTTCCTTTTCGCGTGCTCCTTCTTCTTCCTCCTCAAGCCACTGTGCAAGCTAGGGTTTTTAGGCATTTTACACCGATTTCGACTCGAAATCCTCGCGCAATTGGATCAAAACCTAAGGTAAACCCTAGATTTCAAGTTTTCTTTTTAATTTGAGCTATCAAACCCTAATTTCGTTGCATTTGGATTCAAAATGCCACCTCAAACTCGCTTGACCACGAAATAAGCGGCTTCGAAGCTTCCGGTACGACGTAAGAACGTCGCACCACCACCACCAACACCATCACCTCTATGAACCCCATCCCCATGGTCATCGGATCCCACATCCGGTTCAACGAGCGCATCTTCACACGAATATTCACCGACATTACCACCACCCATAGACTTGCCCCAACCAAATGAGTGGTGGGCGGCAAAGAATTTGGAGTATGAATATATTATCGACAAGGACTTGTTTACCGACCCCGACGTTGAAGGTGAGACCAAATGGGCTAAGAACTATTTGGTCAACGCGGGCCTCGGTAACCTATTGAAGCCGCTACACGGGTGTTACTACCCTAGGCTAGTTCGCCTATTTTACCAAGACTTGGCAGTGGGTCCGGTTGATGACATCGTTACGACCAAGATTGATGGTTGTAGCTACACATTTACCCGTCGCCACGTACATGAGTCCCTAGAGTGCTATTTGGACTTCGTGCCCGAGATCGACCTCTTTCTACCATTTGCGGAAGAGGTGAGATTTGACGAAATCATGACCGAGATGACCAATGGGAAAAAGGCGTCTGGTAAGTCTATTAGGCGGGTAGACTTACCCCAATACATGTGGCTGCTTGATTCAATAATCAAGTGTAGCCTCTACCTGATGCGCCACGATATAGAGAGAGTGAAGTTGGTCCAACAGGCCCTATACGAGGCATTCCGCGGCCGTTGGTTCGACGCCACCAAGATCGTCATCGAGGGGATAACTTACATCAAGGGGAAGTTGATGAAGGTACTTTGAATCCCAAGGAGAAAATGCCTTATGCTCGTCTTATATCGAGCATGCTTGAGTGCTACCCTGGCGCCCCAGAGTATGCCATCTCACCCCACAAGCAGAAAGCTACGGACCACGTGAAGCACTACTCCATCGCTTCATGGGGTCATAGCTACCGATGGACCCTGCCAGTTGAGGACCCAATAGCACCAGTAGCACCAGCAGCAGTAGCACCGCCACCACCACATCGAGACCCGCCCGTAGGGGGAGCACACCCGTTTTTCCACCAGCTGAGGGGGCACCCTCTCACACTATCGCATCCCCTATGCCACCATCGCAGTCAGCGGCTGCCACACCTACATCATCATATTGCCGACGAGCAGCTCGCCCGACGCCTATGATCGAGGATGTGTTAGCCCGGATGGAGGCCAACAACCAACAGATGAATCGGAGCATGAACTTTTTTATGCACAACACCATGCGGTACATCTACCCGTTGGACTACCAGCAGCGCCTAGTGCAGGAGCAGGCTTGGACTGCTAGCGCGACCACTTTCCATATGGGTGCAGCAGATGCCGGCACCTCTAGCTCGGCGCCACAGCGAACCGACGAGGCGAGTCACCCAGCACCAGACCAGTCGGGTGAGGGGACGGCCTGATCTGGCAGCGATGGTGTTCTTTTGTGGTCATTTTTTTTTTTACTTTTGTGTTGTTGTAATCACATGTTGACTTGTAATTATTGAGCAATGGGAAATTGTAAATTTTTGGAACACATGAAATGAAAAATCATATAAATTTTTGAAATTCGTTTGCATTTACGTTACTTCTCACATTACGTGTGGCAATAATTAGTTAATTTTTCATGATTGAGTACGTGCCATCACCTGTGTGTGGAGTACCCAATCGACACACCTTTTGGGTTTATTTTCGAGGATGAAAATTTCTAAGGTGGGGAGAATGTAATATCCCTAAAAATTGAGTGACGAACAGTGACCTCAGGATCCGTGCCCGATTGGTCGTAGGTTGACCAAGTGATGGTCAAACAGTAAACTTAAGAAGGAAAGTATTTTATGATGTAAATGTGACCTAGGCATGGAGTTAGAGGTTAGTTGAGAGTCACGTACACCTATCTGTGGTGTATGTGCTCAACACCTAAGCAAGAGGGTTATTTCTCTTGTTGGTTGGTGAGAGAGTTAAGAGGAGAGAGAGGGAGAGAGTAAAAGGGGAGTTAATGGCAAGGAGGAATTAATGGAGCTCGATTGAAGGACGGATTTGAGCATTTAATGCCGGAATCAACTCGTGAAGAACCGTTGAACCAAAAGCTGGAACCCTTGCCACTAATCCTAGACATTGATTCAATCTAGAGATTGATTTGGGCAAGTTTTAGCTAGTCTTTAATTGAGTACATTGTTGTTCATTAAGTCTTGGGGAGATGGGTTAAATTATCAAATTTAAATGATAGAAAAGAAAGAAAAAGATTTGGAAGAACAACCCGAAAAGGGGCTGAATTCGGGCCAAATCGATTAATCGATTTGGAAAATTGATTAATCAATTTTAGCCTGAAAGTTAAAAAGGCAAAAGGGCTCGTGTTCGATTAATCGATCTTGAAATCGATTAATCGATCTTGAAATCGATTAATCGATTTAGAAATCAGCTAATCGACTGAGTACCTCCAGTGGCTGGAGAGATAAGACTTGGGAAAACTGATTAATCGATTTGAGAATCGATTAATTGATTGTAGATTTTGATTAATCGATTTGGGAATCGATTAATCGATTGAGGACTTTTGATTAATCGATTTGGGATCGATTAATCGATTTTGGATTTCGATTAATCGATTTGGGAATCGATTAATCGATTTAGGGTTTCGATTCATCGATTTTGGAGATCGATTAATCAATTTTGGCAAATTGAGTTGATTTCTTAGTTGAACATTGAGGTTCATGGAGGGTCTTGGACCTTCTTTATTGAATCTTTAATGATGTTGTGTATATGTATGATGTACCACAGGTGGTACGAGCTATGACCAGCATGAGGAGCCGTGTGGGACCTTAATACTTGGACAGTCAGACACTTGAGGTAGGGAACACCTTGAACATGTACTTTGATTACAAGAGCATGTATATAGTGATATAGAAATGAAATGAATCATATAATATATGCGTGTGTGTGTGACACCAAGTAAACATATGAACATGAGACATCTTCAGGGGATGAGAAAGTGATAAAGGCATCAGAGTGATGCAAGTAATTTAGACATCCCAGGGATGTAAGTGAGATTGTAAAGTAAGACTGGACAAAGACTGATAAGGCGTAATTGATATAAAGTAGCATATTTACACGGTGAATAACTATATGTAAAGTATATGATATTTTTGTTATTTAAAGTTTGAACAGAATACCCCACCGACGTGACGGGATACCCACGATTGACTCGACAAGATATTCGTGACCGGTACGGCGGCCAATCCGTACACCGATACGGCGGTCTATCAGTACACAGTAGCACATCCCAGGGATGTTGAGATAAGATTAAATCCCGTCGCCTATGAGAAAGGGACCTGGGTAGTATTCCAGTTATATATTCATAATAATTGTCTATTTAGACGATGATGGAGGGTATTCCATCGGGGCTTGATGTTATATTGCTCGGGGACTACTTAAGTTAAAGATTTAAATTTCTTTAGGCCTATTCAGTGTAATTCATGAACAGTTGATAATAACTGTAATATGTAAACCACCAGTAAATTTCAATGCATATGTACTCTCTAAACTGTTTTCCATTAAGTTCATAAATACATCATGCTAAGAATATCATGGAATATATGTGAGGATTTGAATTATATGTTCATTGTGTTGTTCCCTATTGAGCTAGGATGTAGCTCACCCTTTAGACTATACGTCTCAGGTCCTTTACTTGCTACCGTAGAGGCTTCGGGAGATGCTGATCCGGAGGATTCAGACTACGTGCCCAGAGACGAGTTAGAGCCTCCTCCCCAGGACTTCTTCTAGGAGACTCCGCTGTGTACTTATTAGAGAGAGTTTTGAAAGAACATTGTGCGGCTTAGTATGTCAAGCCTTTATTTTGAAAAACAATGTAATTAAATAGATATATTCTTTTGGCGAACCATCTTGGGTAACTAAGTGATGTCACTGATGGTTCGGATGGGTTCTTTTACTCATGCTGAGGCATGAGTTTAGAATCATATTTTGGATTATAGATTTTAGAGTATATGTATAGAACTGGAGATTTATTTTAGTATCAGTTCTTATGCGTTTCTTTCTTTTTATGATTGCTTGTTATGCCAATGTTACGTACGTATTCATGGGGCACAGTCTGGAGGATCATGCTGATGGCACGGGTTTCGGGGTACTGAAATCTGGGTTATCACACATTCCCATACCGAAGAAGCCTTTACTTCCATCCCCCCTTACCCAATCAACCCTCACCATAACCGGCTCGTTCGATGCCCCTATTTTCCCTTTCACCACTTCCCAAAACACCCAAAATCCAAATTTCCCGTCATTTTCCCAAGCTATACCTTCATCCATGGCCATCTCTAACCCATCTCACCTTCCTTCTACACCCATTCAAAACCCATCCTCCACCTTAACTAACATACCCTATTGCTCAACCGCCCAACCCGATCCACCCACATCCAATCCCCCACACATCCCTCCATTTGCCCAAGTCATGCCCATCTTTTCCGAAATCATGACCAACTTTCCTCTCTCATTCTCCACCACTATTCCCCATACATACCTAATCCATCCACTAATGCCCCACCTCATTTCTCCAATCCACCCCATATCCCACCCCTCACCCGGGCCATGCCCAATTTTATCGGGGCCATGCCTAATTTTTCCTCTTCACACACCCCATCCATATCCCTCCAACCGTCAAATAACCCATCTCCATCTGATCCCCCTTCCATGGCCATGATGGAGGAGATGTTCCAAACCTACAATAGGTGGAAGGCCTCCCAACACATCCCCTCTCATCCACACCACACATCTATGGATCCCTCCCATACCCTATCAAGCCTCCAGGCCTCACTCCCCCATGACCCCCATCAACCCCCCATAATTCACACTATCCAAACCCCCATTTCCCATATCTCCCAAGGCCCAATGGCCCAAACCACTATTTCCCTCATGTCCCAAGGCCCAATGGCCCAAACCCCCATTTCCCCCATGGCCCAGACCCACCAAGGGCTCATGACCCAGACCCACTAAGGTTCAATGGGCCAGACCCATCGAGGGCCCATGGCCTAGACCCACAAAGGCCTAATGGGTCAGACCCACCAAAGGCCCATGGCCCAAACCCACCAAAGGCCCATGGCACAGACCCATCAAGGCCTGATGGCCCAGACCCACTAAGGGCCCATGGCCCAAATCCATCAAGGGCCCATGGCCCAAACCCATTAATGGCCCATGACCCAAACCCACCAAGGCCCCCCGGGCGACACCTATCATGACCAAGGCCTTATGGCCCAAGCTTCCCAAGGACCCATGGGCCAAACCTTCATAACCCAAGCCTCCCAAGGCTTCATAGCCCAAACCCAAGCCCATCAAAACCTTAGAGCCTCACACCCATACCCTTTACAATTCCTCTAAAATTTCACTCATTCACAACCCTCATACCCAGCTCAAACCCATGCCTTACATCAACCCCAATTCACCCATATCCCAACATCCTAAAGTCAGTTTTAAGCCTTTCCCCAGGCCCAATAGCCTCATCAGGCCCCACTCCAAATTCTAACTTCCACTCATCCCATCATCCAACAAACCTTCCCTCATCCCCAATGGACTCACCCAACCCACACTCATATCATTCTAATCCAGTCCATGCAACACTAGCAAGAGAATCTCGCCCTCACTGCACCCTATGTAGACTAGCAGTATGAAGAGGACAAGATTAGGAATAGTGGAGCCTATGCTAGGGTATTGACCAGCCTTAACCCTCCTCCTATAATTGCCCACCCTCTGGTAGCCTAAAGTGAAGTCCAACCAACTGTCGAGAAAGTGGCCCCCATATCCAAGGAGTCAGAGCAGTTAGACAAAATATAAAAGCAGTTGTTGAAAATGGGTGTTACTAAAATTCACGCCACAGACTTCACAGATTTATATTTGTTTGTTGAGGTCCCCTTGCCTCCAAAATTTAAAATTTCAGCTTTTGACAAGTACAACGGCACAGACAATCCTATTGCACACCTCAAGTCCTACTGTGGGGACATATGCCAATATGGAGGGGACGTAAGGCTACTGATAAAGGTCTTTAAGAAGAGTTTAACTGGTTCGACCTTGAGATGGTTTACATCTTTGGAACTATCTATGATGAAAACTTGGAAAGATTTGACGCACTTATTTTAGGAACAATATGTCTAAAATATAGACATTGAACCGCGTAAGTCGGACTTGGCCCGGTTGAAATAGAACCTAAATGAGACCTTCAGTGATTATTTGGGGCGTTGGAGAGCACTAGCAGCTCAAGTTAGAAACAGGATACCTGATGATGAACAAATAGAAATGATTTTCAAAAAAATACCCTGTCAATGATCTCAGACTTTTTAGTGTACCAACAACAGTCTAGCTTTACTGATCTGGTAAGGAACACCAATCGATGTGAAGACGCTATCAGGGATGGTCGCTTAAACAAAAATATACCGAGTGGAGCCAGTGGGGTTAGAAGGTTTTTAGAATAGAGGAACGAGAAGAGAACAGGGGCCGATATCCATAATATTGCCAACACCAAGCCCAATAATAACATAACCCCGTTTCAATTTCAAGCAGCCCCTCCAGCACCAGTCAGAACTGAGCAGATACAAAGAGCAAAGAATAGACAAGCAATGCAAATGACTCCGAAGCAAAGGAGAGCCTGCTACGACCGAGTGTTTGCGCCCCTAGGGTAATCACTAAGTGTACTTTTGCCTTTACTAATAGAAAAGGAATTAGTTACTATTCGTTAACCACAACCTCCTCCTCACCCAATTCCAAAGAATTATGACCCTAATACTCACTGTAATTTTCATCAGGGTCTGAGTCACCCGACTGATCGCTGCTTCCCTTTGAAGCACGCGATCCAAGATTTAATCGATGCCGAGAAAATCATTCCACCAGCACCCTCTCAAGTGAATCAGCACGTAAATATTCATCAAGTACCATTACCCCCACATCCTACCAGAGGAGCAGGTCCCAGACCCACCATCGAGATGATAGAGAAATATGAGGAATTTGCATTTGATCCATCGGATTACATCAGTGATCGGGAGAGCTATGTGGCACCATTAATTATGAAGAAAGGAATATTAGAGTGATTGAACCCTTGAATTTATTAGATTATTTCCTCAACCCAGCACCCCAAGTTGAACCCCTTGGATCTTAGGGCTTATTTCCCATCACCCACACCTGTCAATTATGTGCATATAAATTCATATTAACCATACACCACTACCCCCATCAATTACTCGATAGCCCATCATGCCCCCAATCCCCCGCCAGCACCTATCAGCTACCAATGGCCTACTCCTACCCCTTTACCCCTTACGCAACCACCCACAAGCTTCACCACCCCCATCTGGCCCAACTTTGCCACCCAATCCTCTATCACCGAAGTGAATCAAGTGTTACCCACACCTTCAGAGCTCACAATACAAGTGCATTTGATACCGATAGCTATACCATTTCAGATTTTGGGACCAACCTATGATCCTCATTAGGTCCCACTGAGTTATGAACAAACAAATATCAATGCTAAAAGCAACAAAGAAGGGGCAGTGGACTTTGTTTCCCAATCCGAGAAGATTTCAAAGCAGCTAGAAACATCAGCAGCAGCACAAGCCCAACCAGAGGAAAAGAAAGATAACGTCGTGAATCCTTTTGAGAAAATGAGTCGAGAACATATACTGGAGACTTAGCTGAGAAGAATGCCTGCTCATATTATTGTCTGGGATCTATTAATCACGTTCCCGCTCCATTTTCAAGCATTAATGGGGGCATTAAAAAATGCGCATGTATCGCTTCAAGTTAGCCTAGATGAAGTCGGACAAATAATTGGTCAGGTTATGGCTCCAAATGCCATTTTATTTTTGGATGTCGATTTACCTGATGAAGGCAATAGTCACTCCAAATCCCTGAACATTATTGTTGAGTCCAGAAATATGACAATCCCCTTGGTTTTAATCGATAATGGGTCTGCGTTAAATATATGCCAACTGAGAACTGCCACCAAGATTGGGGTAGATCGTTGCATGCTGAGACCCACAAGAGCTAGTGCAAGAGGCTTCGATAACACACGAAGAGAGATAATGGGAGAAGTTGACCTTGAGCTATTGATTAGGCCAATGACCTTCTCCATATTATTTCAAGTGATGGACATCAAATCCTCATTTAATCAACTGTTAGGGTGCCCGTGGTTGCATGAGGTCAGAGCAATACCGTCAATGCTGCACCAAAAGCTTAAGTTTATGTCTGGGCATAAGATTATCACCATCATTGGTGAGGGGCACAGTGAGAAAGAAAATGCCACCAACAACATCAAAAAACCCAAAGTGTTGGATGTACCGCACACCGCTGAGGACGTCGACCTCCATAGTTTCGAATACGAGGTGTCGACGATACTCCTGGAGCCCATCGAGGGCATCATTCTAAGAACCAGAGGTAGAATAGTAGCAGCAATGGCCATGCTCTAAAAGTGGGGCTATTAAAAAGGAAGGGGGTTAGGGCCCAGACTGCAAGGCAGAAAAGAGCCCGTCACAGCTAAGGGTGGTCAAAAATTCAGATTTGGGCTAGATTACAAGCCCACAGTAGAAGAAGTGCAGGAGGCTAAGGAGAAAGCCTGTGCGATGATAGCTGCGAGAGCTAGGGGGATACACATAGAGGAAAGACCTTGTCCCAAGTTTCACATCAGGAATTCATTCATGAGCGCTGGGGTTGTAAAGATTGACCGGAATGGGGTAACCCGATTAACCCCACACAAACCCACAGCACCGATTCACCCCACCAATCTCCACATCACTTTTCCCAACCTGGAGATAGACTTGGCCGCATTATCCCTCTTTGAGGAGTGATGGCCTGTACCTGAACAAACTCCCCCTGTCGTGAATCACCATAAAACTGTGTTAATATTTGAGGATATCATCTCAGACGAAATGGGGATCAACATGATAGAGGCTGACTTTGAAGAGTCATATCAGTCAACACTCTCCATCCAAACAGGTAAAGGAGTGGCCTCACAAGTACGCAACTGGACATCTTTGCCCTAAACCCTGGAAGCGGGGAGTGGCCTAACAATTGGCACCCATTTCTTAAAAAAAACAACCTATAAAAAGTGAGATAAGCCCTTGACAGGCAATACCTTGTATATACAGAAACTCATGCTGCCAAGGGTCCATCTCCGAAGAAAATAAAAATTCCAAAAATATTGAAAAAATATAAAGTCTAAAAATAGTGTCATTTAAAATTCTAAATAAAATCTCATAAAAAGATGCCTTAATTGAAATACCCGTCCCACATAAAATTGACCCCTTTCCTATAAAATTGTAAGAAAAGGTAAGAGTTACGAGTCTGGACGAGGATATCCCTTTGGAGGAGCTCCCCCATGAGCTCCTCGACCGGTTTGCCAAATTTGAGCATGGCCCTACTCCCATTGTCGAAGAAACTGAGGACGTTAATCTAGGTACTGAGGATTCCCCGAATTATCAAACTCGAAACGTTGCTATCTCCCTAAGAAAGAAAAAGCATGATCGACTTCCTTCAGTCATACTATGATATTTTTACCTGGTCATATGAGGACATGCCCGGTCTAGACACCGATTTGGTCGAGCATGAGGTACTGCTCTACCCTGATATGAAGCCGATTAAGTTGAAGCTGAAATGTCTCCGACCAGAGTGGATGCTGAAAGTCAAAGACGAGGTCATCAAGCAGTATGACACGGGGTTTCTCATGGTATCCAAATACCTGTAGTGGCTAGCCAATATTGTGTCGGTGCCAAAGAAGGATGGAAAGGTCTGCATGTGAATTGATTTTCATAATTTGAACAAGGCAAACCTGAAAGACGATTTCCCATTGCCGCACATCGACATCTTGGTCGATAGCACTACTAAGCATGGGATGCTTTCTTTCATGGATAGGTTCTCAGGATATAATTAGATTAAGATGGCAGAGGCAGATTGAGAGAAGACGACATCCATCACTCCTTGAGGGACCTTTTGCTACCAAGTCATGCCGTTTGGGTTGAAGAATGTCGGTGTCACGTACCAGAGAGCTATGACCGCATTGTTTCACGACATGATGCACCGAGAGATTGAGGTGTATGTCGATGATATGATAGCCAAGTCACCGGAGCGAAGCGATCATCTGGTAAACCTTCAGAAGTTGTTTGAGAAGTTGAGAAAGTATTGGTTACGTCTAAATCCACAAAAGTGTGCCTTTGGCGCTATGTTAAAAAACTTTTGGGATTCATCATCAGCAAGAGAGGGATCGAGGTCGACCCAGTCAAAGTCAAAGCTCTCACCAAAATGCCACCACCATCTGCTGAGAAAGAAGTTAGAGGGTTCTTGGGCATAATACAATATATCAGTCGGTTTATTACACAGCTAGCGCCTATCTACACACCGATCTTCAAGCTACTAAGGAAGAATGATCTCGTTGAATGGAACAACGATTATTTGGTAACGTTTGATAAAATCAAAAGCTACCTCCTTAACCCACCTGTGTTAGTACCATCCAAGCCAGGGAGACTACTCTTGATGTATCTCTCCACGACGGAAGTCTCGATGGGATGTGTCTTAGGGCAGCATGACGAGACGGGAAGAAGAGAGTAGGCCATCTACTATCTAAGCAAGAAGTTTATTGATTATGAGACATGCTATTCTCATCTAGAGAAACCATGCCTGGCTCTTGTATGGGCTACTCAGAGGCTCTGCCATAATTTGCTATCCCAAGTCGTTCTACTTTTGGCCCGAATGGACCCATTGAAATACCTATTTGAGAAGTTGGCTCTTACTGGATGAACCGCACGATGGCAGCTTTTATTGTCTGAGTTTGACATCACGTATGTCACTCAGAAGTCGATCAAGGGGCAGGCACTCGCCGATCATCTTGTCAACAATCCTTTACAAGATTATGACCCTTTGAGAACTGAGTTTTCCGATGAGGACATCCTATTCATGATGAAAGACGATACAGAAGAAGCAGAAGAATCATGGGTAATGCACTTCAACAGAGCAGCAAATGTCGAGGGTTAGGGAGTTGGCATCATTCTGATTTTGCCAAAAATATCTCACATACCAGTATAGACACCCAAATTTGGCCCAAGGCCCGATCGAAACACATTTCGAGAGAGGCGCATCTCCGAGCTTTTGATGGCATGTATGGAACCCTTAGGAATCACCCTAGATCCCTTAGGAACCTTCCCGAACCCTTAGAAACCCATCCGACCCTTAGAACCCATTCCGGACCTAAACTTAGCTTTCCCGAACAATGGATGAAGAGTGGTGCACCGAGACTAGATCTAACCTTCTACTACGATCGCATTTCGAAGAGAAAAGGCAAAATGGTAAATAGTGTGGCGCCCCTAGGGATTATGCGTAACTAATAGTTGCGCCAATTATAAGGTGGACCCCACCCCATGGACAGCCAACTTCCAGACACTGTGCATTATTATTTTACAATACATATGCTTTGCGTAACTATTAGTTGTGCCAGGCATATGAATAGCAACTATGGGTTTTTATCTCGAATTTCAAGATTGGGGTTTGACTTGTTGACCATCTTGACCTTTGGGGTGTATTTTGCTAGTTCTATTACACCCATTTACTATCTATATGCAACCTCTTAAGTAGTTTAAAGCCCCACCCTATCATCCACCATTGGAGCAATTCTTCACACTTTTCAAGGCTTCAAAATCCTAGGAAACCTTAGATTGCCCATTACCTAATTGCAAATTCAAATTAGCTTTTAAAGACCCTCCTAACCTCTCTTTTTCCTATAAATAGAGAGGCACCCCTCCCTTTACAAAGCCTTGAAAAAAATTTGCATTTAAGAGATTAAGGAATCCCTTCTCTCTCTCTCCTCTAGTGCATCATTTGCATACAAATTCCAAAACTTCAAAAACTCCTTTAGACCTTAGCATTTCACCAAAAACCTCTAGGTTAGGTGTGTGTTACCCCCTAGCCTTCCCTCTCTACCTCTTAACTATCAAGCCTTAGGAGTTAGAACTTCATTTCTCATCATACTAGCCTTCAAAAGCTCACCAAAGCACGCCAACACAAGGCTCCACAGTGGTACAATAAGGGCCCGAGAGCTCCTGCTCTCCCCTCTATTCTCCTACCTTCTCGGTTCTTCCTCCATCCTCTCATTTGTGCTGTTACACCGTCGAAATTTTTGTAGGAACGGAGGGGCACAAATAGGATTTTAAGGCCCTTTGAGCAAGAGGAAAGCTTTTTTATTTCTTTTATATTATTTTTGTATTGGCCATAAGTAAAGACCGCATTAAGCGGGTTGATTGGATGCCTAACACCTTCCCAATCGATAACCGAAGCCCCTACCCAAGAGCCTTTGGCGTAGACTGGATTCAGAGTCATATTTGTGGCACTTCGGTGCTTATAAAAATTGATCTAGGTTTCTCGGGATACCAAAAGCTCCGAGTGGCGGCTCTAAATATTTTATTAGGGAGTGCATCGTCGCGACAGGATCGTCAAAAATCTCACAGTTGCACAGATGGCGACTCTGCTGGGGAGTAGCTAGTAGAGCTTCCCCTTGAATTTGTCCTTTTGCTTTTTTATTCTTACTAACCTTTATTGTTGTTTTTTATTTATTTTTTACTCAACCCTCCGATTACGTCATTTTACTTACCCCTACTTTTACGTCATTTACAAGCCTTAACCATTTGGCAGGCCTACTTGCGCATTGCCATTTAAATTTCTTTATATTTTCGTCATTTCAAGCACCTTAGCTGATCGGCGGGTCTACTTGTGTATGGTCATTTAAATTTCTTACATTTCTGTCATTTCAAGTGCCTTAGCCATTTGGCGGGCCTACTTGCGCTTTTAATTTCACAATCATATTCCGCTAGTAAACGCCGACCCGTAGAGGCAGCACGGGATCATCACCCCCGGTCTTTGAACTTAAGAAATTTCTCTTAAAAGTGTAAAATAAAATTGAACCAACAAAAGGAATTTAAATTGATTTTTATGGGGTAGATTTTCAAGGGTTGGGTTATTTAGGCACACATACAACCACCCGGGTCATACTACGGCAGCAGCCCCTAGTGGTGATAATCCGGAAAAGTCATAGCCCACCTAGTACCTAAGAAAAGTGCTTACACTTGAGGTATATCGGGTGGGTAACCTTCTCGTTACCAAGCTTAAAACTTGGGAAAAAAGAGAGCGATAGTGAACCCAATTTGGCCTCTAAACCCCACGCTTAGGATCGGTGAGGAAAGAGACGTATCATTAGAACAGTCCATCCCCGGAAGCCCAACTTCCAAAAAAAACCAATTAAGAGACTCATTTTGGGCTAGAACTGCTACTGTTAAGCTATCTGGAACCCAGTTTTTGCCTGGCGCCACTAATAGTTTTGCCAAGCCAAAAACACCTCAAATTTACATTGGTGCATCTATTAGTTGCGCCAGCATAAAAAAGGGCTTTTTTGGTCTAGCGCATCTATTAGTTGCGCTGGCTTTGGGTAAACAACAGCAGCCCGAATCTGGTGGCCTGCTTCACATCTCGGACACCCCGATCAGTGTATTTAGTACCTCTGTTTAGGCCCCACAAATTTCGACACCCAATACGCCCTCGCCGGTCAAAAGAAGGTGACTTCTTTTTTATTCGTTTTGGGGGATCGGGTTGTTTACATTAGTTTTCGTGCCTTCAATAGATCAAAGGATTTTCCTTTGATTCTTTCGAAGTGCTTCGAAACCATTTCCGTGGGACCTATTTAGGGTACGAAAGCCACCCGAGAAGGGAATTCAGAAGGCCTCATAATCCTCATTTCTTTTCATTTATAAAAATTTTTAAAAAATTAAAAATAAAAATACAAAATAGAGTCTTGATTGGTTCCGACACAACGGCATCATCATACCCTCCGTCATCCCTTAGGAAAAGGAGGAAGCTTTACGGGCCCCATCTGAGGCACCCGTACCTTACCCGATACCGAGATATGTCGTGGGCCGTGGACCCAGCTTATACCGATCCCGACTCATCCCCACCACATTCTCCAACCCATTCTCATACCGAAGAAGCCTTTACCTCCACACCCCTTACCCAATCAACCCTCACCATAACCAGCCCATACGGTGCCCCTACCTTCCCTTCCATCACTTCCCAAAATACCCAAAATCTAAATTTTCCATCTTTCTCCCAAACCATGCCTTCATCCATGGCCATCTCTAACCCCTCTCACCTTCCTTCCACACCCATTCAAAACCCATCCTCTACCTTAACCAACACACCATATTTCTCATCCACCCAACCCGATCCACCCACATTCATCCATACCACATCCAATCCCCCACACATCCCTCCATTTACCCAACCCATGCCCATTTTTTCTGAAACCATGACCAATTTTTCACTGTCATTCTCCACCTCTATGCCCCATAAATCTTCCCCATATATGCCCATTCCATCCACCAATGCTCTACCTCATTCCTTCAACTCCTCTTATATCCCACCTATTACCCGAGTCATGCCCAATTTTACCAGGGCCATGCCCACTTTTTCCTCTTCATGCACCCCATCCATACCCCCCAACCATCAAATAACTCATCTCCATCCGATCCCCCTTCCATGGCCATGATGGAGGAGATGTTCCAAACCTACAATAGGTGGAACACCTCCCAACACATCCCCTCTCATCCACACCACACACTCATGGATCCATCCCATACCCTACCAATCCTCCATGCCTCATTCCCCCATGACCCCCATCAACCCCTCATCATCCACACTATCCAAACCCTCATTTCCCACATATCCCAAGGCCCAATGGCCCCAAACCACCAAGTCCCAATGGGCCGGACCCATCAAAGGCTCGTGGCCCAAACCCATCAATGGCCCATGGCCCAAACCAATCATGACCAAGGCTTTGTGGGCCATGCTTCCCAAGGACCCCTGCGCCAAACCTTCATGGCCCAACCTCCCAAGACTTCATAGCCCAAACCCAATCCCAACAAAACCTTAGAGCCTCACACCCATACCCTTCACAATTCCTCCAAAATTTCACCCATTCACAACCATCATACCCAGCTCAAACCCATGCCTTACATCAGCCCCAATTCACCCATATCCCAACATCCCAAAATCAGTTTCAAGCCTTTCCCCTGGCCCAATGGCGTCAAGCCCCAAAACCTGATTTCCACTCATCCCATCACCCAACAAATGTTCCCTCATCCTCAATGGACTCACCCAACCCCCACTCATGCCATTCCCATCCAGTCCATGCAACACCAGTAACAGAATCATGCCCTCACTGCACCCTATGTCGACCAGCAGTATGAAGAGGACGAGATCAAGAATAGTGGAGCCTATGCTGGGGCATTGACCAGCCTTAGCCCTCCTCCTATAATTGCCCACCCCCTAGTAGTCCATAGTGAAGTCCAACCAACTGCTGAGAAAGTGACCCCCATGTCCAAAGAATCCGAGCAGCTGAAAGAATAGTTGGAAAAAATCCAAAAGCAGTTGTTGAAGATGGGTGGTGCTGAAAACCACGCCACGGACTTCACAGATTTATATTTCTTCACTGAGGTCCCCTTGCCTCCCAAATTTAAAATATCAGCTTTTGATAAGTACAACGGCACCAGCAATCCTATTGCACACCTCAAGTCCTACTGTGGGGACATGTGCCAATATGGAGGAGATGAAAGGCTACTGATAAAGGTTTTTCAGAAAAGTCTGACTAGTCAAGCCTTGAGATGGTTTAAATCTTTGGAGTCATCTATGATGAAAACGTGGAAGGACTTGACGCACTTGTTTCAGGAACAATATGTCCATAATATAGACATTGAACTACATAAGTCAGAATTGGCCCGTTCGAAGCAGAACTCGAATGAGTCCTTTAGCGATTATTTGGGGCGTTGGAGAGCACTAGCAACTCAGGTTAGAAATAAGATACCTGATAATGAACAGATAGAGATGATTTCTAAAAATACTCTACCAGTAATCTCGGACTTTTTAGTGTACTAATAGCAGTCCAGCTTTACTGATCTGGTGAGGAACGCCAATCACTGTGAAGATGTCATCAGGGAAGGTCGCCTGAATAAGAATGTACCAAGTAGAGCCAGTGGGGTTAGAAGGTTTTCAAAACAAAGGAACGCGAAGAGAACAAGAGTCGATGTTCAAAACATGGCCAATACCAAGCCCAATAATAATATAACCCCGTTCCAATTTCAAGCGACCCAGCCAACACCAATCAGAACTGAGCAGATGCAGAGAGCAGGGAATGGACAAGGAATGTAGATGACTCCAGAGCAGAAGAAAGCCCGCTATGACTGAGTGTTTACACCCCTAGGGCAATCTCTGAGTGTACTTTTGCCTTTACCAATAGAAAATGGATTAGTTGCTATTCGTCAACCGCAACGTCCTCCTCACCCGATTCCGAAGAATTATGACCCTAATACCCACTGCAATTTTTATCAGGGTCTGGGTCACCCAACTGCTGCTTCCCATTGAAGCATGCAATCCAAGATTTAATCGATGCCAGGAAAATCATCCCACCTACACCTTCTCAAGTAAATCAGCACGCGAATATTCATCAGGTGCCATTACCCTTACATCCTACCGGAGGAGCAGGTTGTAGACCCACCATCGGGATGGTAGAGGAATGTGAGGAAGAATTGAATTTGATCCATCTGATTACATCAGTGATTGGGAGAGCTATGTGGCACCATTGCCAAGAAATTGTGAAGAAAGGAATATTGGGGTGATTGAACCCCTGAATTTATCATATTATTTTCCCAACCCGACACCACCCTTAGATCTTAGGGCTTATTTTCCATCACCCACACCTGCCAATTATGTGCATATAAATATATATCAACCATACACCACCACCCCCGTCAATTACATGATAGCCCATCATACCCCCAATCCCCTGCCAGCATCTGTCAACTACCAATGGCCTACTCTTACCCCTTTTGCCCCAGTGCCACCACCCTCAAGCTTCACCACTCCCATCTGGCCCAATTTTTCCACCCAACCAGCTATCACCGAAGTGAATCAAGTGTTACCTACACCCCCAAAACCCACAATGCAAGAGCGTCCGATACCGACAGCTATACCATTTAAGATTTCGGGACCAACCTATGATCCTCATCAGGTCCCGCTGAGTTATGAACAAACAGATATCAACATTGGCAGCAACAGAGAAGGGGTAGTAGACTTTGTGACCCGATCTGGGAAGATGTTGAAGCAGTCAAAAGCACCAGTAGCAGCACAAGCCCAACCTGAGGGAAAGAAAGATAGTGTAGTGAATCCTTTCGAGAAAATGAGTCGGGAGCATATACTAGAGACTCAGCTGAGAAGAATGCTTGCACATATCATTGTATGGGATCTACTGATGACATCCCCACTCCATTTTCAAGCATTAATGGGGGCGTTAAAAAATACACATGTGTCACTCCAAGTTAGCCCAGATGAAGTCGGGTAAATAATTGGTCAAGTGATGGCTGCAAATGCCATTTCTTTTTCAAATGTCGATTTACTGGATGAAGGGAGTAGTCACTCCAAATCCTTCAACATTACTGTTGAGTCCGAAAATATGATAATTCCCTTAGTTTTGATCGATAACGGGTCTGCATTAAACATATGCCCGCTGAGAGCCGCCACCAAGATTGGGGTTGATCCGTGCATGTTGAGACCCACGAGGACTAGTGCCAGAGGTTTTGATAACACACAAAGAGAGATAATGGGAGAAGTTGACCTTGAGTTGTGGGCCAGTGACCTTCTCCATATTGTTGCAAGTGATGGACATCAAATCCTCGTTCAATCTGCTGTTAGGGCGCCCGTGGCTGCACGAAGTTGGAGCGATCCCCTCCACACTGCACCAAAAGCTCAAATTTGCATCTGAACATAAGATCATCACAATCATCGGTGAAGGGCACAGGGAGAAAAAAAAAGCCACCAACAGTGTCGAAAAACCCAAAGTGTTGGATGTGCCGCACACTGCTGAGGACGTCGACCTTCACAATTTTGGATACGAAGTATCGACGATACTCCCGGAGCCCATCAAAGGCATCATTCCAAGAACCGAAGGTGGGATGGTAGCAGCAATAGCCATACTTCAAAAGTGGGGCTATCAAAAAGGAAGAGGACTCGGGCCGAGACTGCAAGGTAGGAAGGAGCCCGTCACAGCTAAGGGGGGCCAAAAAGTCATATTCGAGCTAGGTTATAAACCCACAGAAGAAGAAGTACAGGAGGCTAAGGAGAAAGCCCGTGCGACGACGGCTGCGAGAGCTAGGGGGATACACATAGAGGAAAGACTCAATCCCAGGCCTCACATCAAGAATTCATTCATGAGTGCCGGGGTAGTAAAGATTGACCGGAATGGGGTAACCCAATTAACCCCATACAAACCCACAGCACCGATTCACCCCACCAATCCCCACATCACCCTTCCCAGCCTGAAGATAGACTTGGTTGTGCTATCTATCTTTGAGGAGCGACGGCCCATACCTAAACAAACTCCCCCTGTAGTGAATCACCACAAAATTGTGTTAACATTTGAGGATATCATCTCAGACAAAATAGGGATCAACATGATGGAGGCTGACTCTGAAGAGCCGTATCAGTCTGCACCCTCCATCCAAACAGGTAAAGGAGTGGCCTCACAAGTACGCAATGGGGCATCTTTTTCCCAAACCCGGGAAGCGGGGATGGAAAGGTCTGCATATGTATCGATTTTTGTAATTTGAATAAGGCAAGCTCGAAAGACGATTTCCCATTGCCGCACATCGACATCTTGGTCGATAACACTGCTAAGCAGGGGATGCTTTCTTTCATGGATGGGTTCTCGGGATATAATCAAATTAAGATGGCAGAGGCAAATCGAGAGAAGATGCCATTTATCACTCCATGGGAGACCTTTTGTTATCGAGTCATGCCATTTGGACTGAAGAATGCTGGTGTAACATACCAAAGGGCTATGACTGCACTATTTCATGACATGATGCATAGAGAAATTAAGGTGTATGTTGATGATATGATAGCCAAGTCACCGGAGTAAAGATTTCATCTGGTAAACCTTCAGAAGCTATTTGAGAAGTTGAGAAAGTATCGGTTATGTCTGAATCCACGAAAGTGTGCATTTGGCGTTATGTCCAGAAAACTATTAGGATTTATCGTCAAAATCAAGGTCAACCCAGTCAAAGTCAAAGCTATCACCGAAATGCCGCCACCATCTACTGAGAAAGAAGTTAGAGGGTTCTTGGGCAGAATACAATATATCAGTCAGTTCATAGCTAACGCCTATCTGCATTCCAATCTTCAAGCTACTAAGGAAGAACGCTCCCGTTGAATGGAACGACGATTGTCAGATAGTGTTCGATAAAATCAAAAGCTACCTCCTTAACCCACCTGTGTTAGTACCACCTAAACCGGGGAGACCACTCCTGATGTATCTCTCCACGACGGAAGTCTCGATGGGATGTGTCTTATGGTAGCATGACAAGACGGGAAGAAGAGAGTAGGTCAGTTACTATCTAAGTAAGAAGTTTACTAATTATGAGACACGTTATTCTCATATGGAGAAAGAATGCCTAGCTCTTATATGGGCTACTCAGAGGCTCCGCCATTACTCGCTATCCCAAGTCATTCTACTTTTGGCCCGAATGGACCCATTGAAATACCTGTTCGAGAAGCCGGCTCTCATTGGACGAACTGCACAATGGTAGCTTTTATTGTCTGAGTTTGACATCACGTACGTCACTCAGAAGTCGATCGAGGGGCAGGCACTCGTCGATCATCTTATCGAAAATCCTTTGTCAGATTATAAGCCTTTGAGAACTGAGTTCCCCGATGAGGTCATCCTGTTCAAGACGGATGACGATACAGAAGAAGCAGAAGAATCTTAGGTAATGCACTTTGACGAGGCAGCAAATGCTGAAGGTCAGGGAGTTGGTACCATTCTGATTTTGTCAAAAGGATCCCATGTACCAGTCTCCATCAAGCTCAACTTCCCTTACACTAACAACATGGCCGAGTATGAAGCTTGTGCCGCTAGTTTATAGGCGGCTCTTAATCAAATATAACTCACCTCTGAGTATTTGGCGATTCGCAGTTGACCATATGCCAGACGAATGGATATTGGAAAATAAAAGATGAGAAATTGATCCCCTACCATGAGCACCTCAAGGATCTGATAGCTTGCTTCCAAGACGTGACATTCTCATATGTCCTCCGGATAAGGAATCGCTTTGCTGACGCACTAGCAACGTTGGCATCAATGATAGAAATCCCGTATGGTGCTCAGATTAAGCCGAACATGATCGAGCAAAGGAATGAGCCGGCCTTCTGCCTCCAGATTGAGGAACCTACAAAACCTGATGAGGAGCCACCTTGGTTCTCAAATATCAAGAATTTCCTCGAGACACTAACTTTCCCAGAGGGTACATCCAAGACAGACTGGCCAACTATTTAATGTTTAGCGGCAGGCTACGTCATTTGTGGGGAATGCCTTTACAAGCGATCATACAATAACATCTCGCTCAGGTGCCTTACAGAAAGTGAAGCAATTAATATTATGAAAGAGATTCACGAGGGGGTATGTGGTGCCCACGTCAGCGGTCACATGCTCGCCAAGAAAATTCTACGACAGGGATATTTTGGACCACCATGGAATCGGATTGTTGCAAACATGTTCAAAACTGCTACAAGTATCAGGAACACTCCAGTCTGATACATGCTCCTACCATCGATCTTCACTGCATGACCACTCCTTGGCCATTTTCTACCTGGGGCCTTGACGTCGTCAGAATGATTAATCTGAAAGCATCAAACGGACATCAGTTCATCCTCGTCACCATTGAGTACTTCACCAAGTGGGTAGAAGCAATGTCATATCCCAACATCACGGCCACTCACGTCAATAAGTTTCTCAAGAGTAATATTGTGTGCTGATTTGCAATACCCAAGGACATCATCACAAACAATGACACAAACTTTACGAACAAACGCATTAGAGCCTTTTGCAAGTAATACAAAATCAAGCACCATCGCTCATCACCTTATCGGTCTCAAACTAATGGAGCGATGGAGGCTGCGAACAAGACAGTCGTCTGCATCCTCGAGAAAATGGTCATCACTTACTGAGATTAGAGTGAAATGCTGCCATTTACTTTATGGGCCTACAAAACATCGATCCGTACCACTACAGGGGCAACACCATTCTCCCTTGTGTAAGGAACCGAGGTTATCCTACCAGTAGAGATTGAAGTATCCTCGCTCCTCCGAATCCTCATGGAATTAGGCATACCCGAAGCAGAGAGAGAGAGAGATCCGGCTTTGAATAATTGAATCTACTGGACAAGAAAAGACTCCTAGCCTTGTGTCATACTCAAGTTTACGAGGGGGGAATCGCATGCGCTTATAATAAACATGTTCACGGTTAAGATCTAAAGGTAGGAGACACTATACTGAAGAAGATCTTTCCATCCCTCCACGCCGATCCGAGAGGGAAGTTCAAGCCAAACTGGGAAGGACCTTACATCATCCAAGAAGTGATACCACGATATGCCATCCACCTCACCACCATGGACAAAGATCATCTTCCTGAGCCCATCAATGCTGGATACGTTCGACGGTTCTACGCTTAGTCTATCGCGATAAGGTAAGTATTGGTGAAACAGATGCGTGACTACTTCCCAAAAGAGACCATCATTCTAAGCATAATAGCCAAAAAGTATTTCTAAAAATGATGATATCCTTTGCTATCCCATTTTAGCCTGGGCCTTTCTTTCAATAAATTCCTTCCCCAAAAAAAAAATGTGTACATATACAAAAAATGGGAAGTAAAGTTACCATCAAAATTCAAAAATATTGGAAAAGCAAAACCTCAAAAAGAGATTGCCTGAAATAAGATAAAGGAAAAAGAAAAAAAAATAGAAGAATAATGGGGCGTGTAAAGTAAAATCCCCTAAGGAAGAAAGTATGTTGTGAAAAACTAAAGTCGTATCAAGGAAACCTTCTTAGCCCAGCACACCTTCAAATCCTAACCTAATCCATGGCCAAGCTACACCCTGAAGAAAGCCCTCTCTTTAGGTTCACAAGCAGTCATAGTATTTATTAAATTAACATGAGTGGAGTTGAGAGACGACACCAAAACCCCATCCAGCCGGCTATGACAGAATCGACGTCTATGTCGTGGCTTTTGAGAAAAAAAAAAATGATGAAAAAAATAAAAAGAAAGAAAAATATATACAAACTCAAACCAAGATGGACATGGTGAAGACCCGCAAGGGTGCCACAAGTAAAAACAGAGAGCTTGTGCAGACCAGGTGAAAACCTGAAAAGGCGCCTGGGATAAATATACATACCCATGGACGTAGTGGAAACTCGAAAGGGCACTATGGATAAAAAAGAGGGTAATAACGGGCACAACGAAAACCTGTCTTAGGCGCTGTGAGTAAAAATGTTCAAAAAAAAGAAGAAAATCATTCAATTACTTCCTTCGGTTACATCTCTGTGTTATCTTATCGCCAACTGGGCCGCTCATGTTAGCTCAAAGCAGGTTTTGACCAGGAATATCTTCAGGCTACAACGTCTAACGTACCCAAGATAAGGAGAAAAGGTTAATTAGATCCAAAGGGATGGACGTTCCGACCTTGAAAATTTCTGAACCTCACTCAAGTCTAACCGCATGAACGAGTTCGGCTATGCTAAAAAAGGGACCCGTTACATCATCCCACTGATAAGGCATCAAACAAAAAAAAGAAGAAAAGCTAAAAAAGGAAAAAAATCAAGAAAAATCTAAATACAAAAAAATTCTATAATTCTACTCTTTTCCATGTAACTATGTACAACATTGCACTTCCATTCCAAAAATGAAGAAAAAGAATAAAAAATCTCTAAAAATAAAAATCCAAAAAAGTATATATAAATTTTGAAAAATAAAAAAGTGTAGGTAAAAGTTTGTTGGTCCTTCTGTTACTTAGGATGCATATTTATTACCCATATAAAAAGGGACTGACGTTTTCTTGAGAAATGTGCAGGAACATCAAATGGCCCAAAACCTCGAGGCAGGCAACCTCTCGGTGATGGACAGATCAAATAAAGTATCTCTCCACAGATGATTGGTTTATTAAAAAAAAATGAAAAAAAGTAATCATTTAAAAAAAAAAAAGATAGATTAGTTTTTATAGTACTTTTTGCTACGCACATGCGGATTTCATGGCGGTAAAATGTCAATATTTTATCGACAATGTAGTTGTACTAAATTAATGACCTAAGTCTAAGGTTCACCTTGGATCTTTGGATCCTACTTTAAAGTAGGAGCAATGGTGTCAATCCCGGTCAAACGGTCAATGTTTCAATCGGGACGACTCCTCTGCTAAATCTTTGGGATGAGCGCTCTATTTTTGGATTCATAGGAACGTGAGTGTCTAACTTCAGATTCATCATGAGCTATTTCGGAAGTGTGGACTCTTGGTCTGCACTGTCCGGGCGTGCGCCCTACGGGGTTTGAGGTCCGGGTAACTCCGTTATGAAAAAGGTCAATCATTGGTTGAAACCAACCTGTTGAAAATGAAACTACGTATCAATCAAACTATGTGTTAACATGCATGCAGACGGATTCATTTCCCTTATTTCCACAGGCTTAAAACCTGTATTGGCACGGTATCCCTGTAAAGTGTACACCATGCATCTGGGTATCTGTAGGATGGTCATTTATTCTTGTAAATTATATCCGGACGGGATTTGGGTCGAGACTTCCATCGCCTTTGTTACTTCGGTGGACACCCGATTTTTGGTCGGATCTGTTCTGTGTCATTTGAGGTTGGATACTCTGGGTCACAATGATTCGGGGCACATTGGAAAAGCAGCGCGCACTCCCAAAAAGCTTTGCAACATCTACTCGCTCCGCTCGGGTAATCGGGCTAAATAAACCTCAGGATCAATGGGTTCACCCAAAGACCTCAAACCCTACTTCAAGCAGGGCCACCGGTGCCCAGTTAAATGAGGTAGTCTATGCCTCATATGATTGGACACACATGCGTGTTCCGATGCAGTAAAATGTCAATATTTTATCGGCAATGCAATTGTGCTATATGAACGTCCTAAGTCTAAGATTCGCCTTGGATTTTTGGATCCTACTTCAAAGTAGGAGCAAAGATATCAATCCCAATCAAGGGGTTTCAATCGGTTCAACTCTACCGCTAAATCTTTAAGCTAAAATGTCATGTCTTTGAATTCATAAGAATGTGAGTATCTAACTTGAGATTCATCACGAGCTATTTCGGAGGTGTGGAATTTTGGTCTGCACTGTTCGGGCGTGCACCCTACAGGGTTTGAGGTCCGGGTAACTCCATTATGAAAAAGGTCAATCGTTGGTTGAAACCAACCTGTTGAAAATGAAACTACGTATCAATCAAACTATGTGTAAACATGCATGTAGAAGGGTTCATTTCCCTTATTTATGCAGGCTTAAAACCTGTGTTGGCACGGTATCCCTGAAAAGTGTACTCCATGTGTCTGGGTATATGTAGGATGGTCATTTATTCTCATAAATTATACCTGGACGGGATCTGGGTCAAGACTTCCATCGCCTTTGTTGCTTATCTCCCCTAATGGGTGCATATTTATGCATAGTTAAAAGATTTGTAAGGTCATTGACGGCAGAGACCAGGATTGGATGTCCCCCTTCGGTGGGCACCCGATTTTTGGCCGGATCTGTTCTGTGTCATTTGAGGTTGGATACTCTGGGTCACGATGATCCGGGGCACATTGGAAAAGTAGTGCGCACTCCCAAAAAGCGTTGCGACATCTATTCACTCCGCTCGGGTAATCGGGCTAAATAAACCTCGGGATCAATGGGTTCGCCTAAAGACCTCAAACCCTGCTAAGCAGGGACACCGATGCATAGTTAAATGAGGCGGTCTATGCCTGATATGATTGGATGCACATGCGTGTTCCGATGCTATAAAATGTCAATATTTTATCGGCAATGCAATTGTGCTAGATGAACGTCCTAGGTCTAAGGTTCGCCTTGGATTTTTAGATCCTACTTCAAAGTAGGAGCAACAGTGTCAATCCCAATCAAGCGGTCAATGTTTCAGTCAGTTCGACTCTATCGCTAAATCTTTAAGCTAAAATGCCCTGTCTTTGAATTCATAAGAACGTGAGTGTCTAACTTGAGATTCATCATGAGCTATTTCAAAGGTGTGGACTTTTGGTATGCACTATCCGGGAGTGTGCCCTACGGGGTTCGAAGTCTGGTTAACTCTGTTATGAAAAAGGTCAATCATTGGTTGAAACCAACCTGTTGAAAATGAAACTACGTATCAATCAAACTATGTGTAAACATGCATGCAGACGAATTCATTTCCCTTATTTTCACAGGCTTAAAACCTGTATTGGCACGGTATCCCTGTAAAGTGTACGCCATGCGTCTGAGTATCTGTAGGATGGTCGTTTATTCTCGTAAATTATATCCAAACAGGATCTGGGTCGAGACTTCCATCGCCTTTGTTGCTTATCGCCCTTAATGGATGCATGTTTATGCATGGTTAAAAGATTTGTAAGTTCATTGACGGCAGAGACCAGGATTGGATGTCCCCCTTCGGTGGGCACCCGATTTTTGGCCGGATCTATTTTGTGTCATTTGAGGTTGGATACTCTGGGTCATGATGATCCGGGGCACGTTGGAAAAGAAGCACGCACTCCTAAAAAGTGTTGCAACATTTATTGGCTCCGCTTGGGTAATTGGGCTAAATAAACCTCGGGATCAATGGGTTCGCCCAAAGACCTCAAACCCTACTTAAAGTAGGGACACCGGTGCCCAGTTAAATGAGGCAGTCTATGCCTCATATGATTGGATGCACATGCGTGTTCCGATGCGGTAAAATGTCAATATTTTATCGACAATGCAATTGTGCTATATGAACGTCCTAAGTCTAAGGTTCGCCTTGGCTTTTTGGATCCTACTTCAAAGTAGGAGCAACGGTGTCAATTCCGATCAAGCGGTCAATGTTTCAATCGGTTCGACTCCACTGCTAAATCTTTAAGCTAAAATGTCCTGTCTTTGAATTCATAGGAACATGAATGTCTAACTTGAGATTCATCACAAGCAATTTCGGAGGTGTGGACTTTTGATCTGCACTGTTCGGGTGTGCACCCTATGGGGTTTGAGGTCCGAGTAACTCCATTATGAAAAAGGTCAATCGTTGGTTGAAACCAACCTGTTGAAAATGAAACTACGTATCAATCAAACTATGTGTAAACATGAATGCAGAAGGGTTCATTTCCCTTATTTCCGCAGGCTTAAAACCTGTATTGGCACGGTATCCCTGTAAAGTGTACGCCATGTGTCTGAGTATCCGTAGGATGGTCATTTATTCTCATAAATTATACTCGAACAGGATCTGGGTCGAGACTTCCATCGCCTTTGTTTCTTATCTCCCCTTATAGGTGCATATTTATGCATAGTTAAAAGATTTGTAAGATCATTGACGGCAGAGACCAGGATTGGATGTCCCCCTTCGGTGGGCACCCAATTTTTGGCCGGATCTGTTCTATGTCATTTGAGGTTGGATACTCTGGGTCACGATGATCCGGGGCACATTGGAAAAGCAGCACGCCCTCCCAAAAAGAGTTGCAACATCTATTCCCTCCGCTCGGGTAATCGGGCTAAATAAACCTCGGGATCAATGGGTTCGCCCAAAGACCTCAAACCCTGCTTCAAGCAGGGACACCGGTGCATAGTTAAATGAGGCGGTCTATGCCTCATATGATTGGACGCACATGCGTGTTCCGATGCTATAAAATGTCAATATTTTATCAGCAATGCAATTATGCTATATGAACGTCCTAAGTCTAAGGTTCGCCTTGGATTTTCGGATCCTACTTCAAAGTAGGAGCAACGGTGTCAATCTCGATCAAATAGTCAATGTTTCAATCGGTTCGACTCCACCGCTAAATCTTTAAGCTAAAATGCCCTGTCTTTGAATTCATAGGAACGTGAGTGTCTAACTTGAGATTCATCATGAGCTATTTTAGAGGTGTGGACTTTTGGTCTGCACTATCCGGGAGTGCGCCCTACGGGGTTTGACGTCCGAGTAACTTCGTTATGAATAAGGTCAATCATTGGATGAAACCAACCTATTGAAAATGAAACTACGTATCAATCAAACTATGTGTGAACATGCATGCAGAAGGGTTAAAACCTATATTGGCACGGTATCCCTGTAAAGTCTACGTCATGCGTCTAAGTATCCGTAGGATGGTCGTTTCTTCTTGTAAATTGTATCTGGACGGGATCTGGGTCGAGACTTCCATCGCCTTTTTTGCTTATCGCCCCTAATGGGTGCATGTTAATGCATAGTTAAGTAATTTGTAAGATCACTATCGGCAGAGACCAGGATTGGATGTCCCCCTTTGGTGGGCACCTGATTTTTGTCGGATATGTTCTATGTCATTTGAGGTTGGATACTCTGGGTCACGATGATCCGGGGCATGTTGGAAAAGCAGCACATACTTCTAAAAAGCGTTGCGACATCTGTTCGCTCCACTCGGGTAGTCATGCTAAATAAACTTCGGCATCAATGGATTCGACCAAAGACTTCAAGCCCTACTCCAAGCAGGGGCACCTGTGACCAGTCAGATGAGGCGATCAATGCCTCATATGATTGGATACAAATTGTGGAGCCTTGAGTACTTGTTTCGCGCCTATCTTTGAATGTGGGTTGATCACCCTCCTTACTTACAAAGCTATTATATTCAGAAGGAATCTTGGATATCAAACTCCTTCCAAACATCTCGAGAAGCGACCATTTTTTCCAGCTATTGGGCTTTCGTAACTCATTTTCCATCTCGGTTATACGCAGTAATATTGCTAAGCTCTTGGGGACTGATTACCTTGAGAAACAACCATTTTTCCTGATATACAGGGCTTTCGTTCTCTCACCATGTTACTCATCTGATATTTAAAGTTTATTCTGAATGTAGCGGACCCGTTAGTAATGCCTTGGGCCTGTTCAGATGTCTCTATTCTTTGACATGCAATCATTAGTGATCGGATATCAAAGAGGAGCATCTATAGACACCCAAATTTGGCCCAAGGGCCGATCGAAATACATTTCGAGAGAGGCACATCTATGAACTCTTGATGGTATGTATGGAACCCTTAGGAATCACCCTAGATCTGTTAGGAACCTTCCTGAACTCTTAGAAACCCATCCCGACCCTTAGAATCCATTCCAGACCTAAACCTAGCTTTCCTGAGCAATGGATGAAGAGTGGTGCACTGAAACTATCTGTGACCTTCTACTATGATCAAATATCATACCATTGAAAAGTAGAAGTCCTCATCTTTCCAATGGGGTAAGAATCACCCCAATCGGAGTTGTACACAAGAAGATATCGCATTTCGAAGAGAAAGGGCAAAATGGTAAATAGTGTGGAGCCCCACTAGGGATTTGGCGCAACTAATAGTTGCACTAGTTATAAGGTGAAACCCATCCCGTGGGCAGCCAACTTTCAGACATTGTGCATTGCTATTTTACTATGCATATGCTTGGCGCAACTATTAGTTGCGCCAGGCATATGAACAGTAACTGTGACATTCTCGTATGTCAGATGACTGGAGATTAGAAGACAAAAGATGAGAAATTGATCCCTTACCATGAGCACCTCAAAGATCTGATAGTTTGTTTTGAAGACGTGACATTCTCATATGTCCCCCGGATAAGGAATCGCTTTGCCGACGCATTAGCCAAACCTCTGAGTGTTTGGCGATTCGCAGTTGATCATATGCTAGACAAATGGAGATTGGAAGACAAAAGCTGAGAAGTTGATCCCTTACCTTGAGCACCTCAAGGATCTGATAGTTTGTTTTGAAGACTTGACATTCTCATATGTCTCTCGGATAAGGAATCGTTTTGCCGACGCATTAGCCACTTTGGTGTCAATGATTGAAATCCCGTATGGTGCTGAGATAAAGTCTATCATGACCGAGCAAAGGAATGAGCCAGCCTTCTGCCTCTAGATTGAGGAACCTACAAAGCTCGATGATGAGCCACCTTGGTTCTCAAATATCAAGAATTTCCTCGAGACACTAACTTTCCTTGAGGGTACGTCCAAGACGGACCGGAAAACCATTCAACGTTTAGCGGCAAGCTACGTCATTTGTGCGGAATGCCTTTACAAGCAATCCTATAATAACATATTGTTCAGGTGTGTTGCAGAAAGTGAAGCGATCAATATTACGAAGGAGATCCACGAGGGAGTATGCGGTGCCCACGTCAGCGCTCACATGCTCGCTAAGAAAATTATGCGACAGGGATACTTTTGAACCACCATAGAATCGGATTGCTGCAAACTTGTTCAGAAATGCTACAACTGTCAGGAACACTCCAGTCTGATACACGTTCCTGCCATCGATCTTCACTGCATGACCACTCCATGGCCATTTTCTATATGGGGCCTTGACGTTGTCGGAATGATTAATCTGAAAGCATCAAATGGATATCGGTTCATCCTCGTCGCCATTGAATACTTTACCAAGTGGGTAGAAGCAGCGTCATATGCCAACATCACGGCCAGTCACGTCGAGAAGTTTCTTAAGAATAATATTATGTGCCGATTTGGAGTACCCAAGGATATCATCACGAACAACGATACAAACTTTGCAAATAAGCGCATTTAAGCCTTCTGCGAGCAATATAAGATCAAGCACCATCGCTTGTCACCTTATCAACCTCAAACTAATGGAGCCGTGGAAGCTTCGAACAAGACGGCAGTTCGCATCCTCGAGAAAATAGTCGTCACTTACCGAGATTGGAGCAAAATGCTGACATTTACTTTGTGGGCCTACAGAATGTCGATCCGTACTGCTACAGGGGCAACACCATTCTCCCTTGTGTATGAAACCGAGGCCGCCCTACCGATAGAAGTTGAAGTACCCTCGCTCCGGATCCTCATGGAATCGGGCTTACCCGAAGCACAGAGAGAGAGAGAGAGAGAGAGATCTCGCTTTGAACAATTGAACTTATTAGACGAGAAGAGACTCCTAGCCTTGTGTCATACTCAAGTTTACCAGGGACGAATCATGCGCGCTTACAATAAACGTGTCTGTGATCGAGATTTAAATGTAGGAGACATTGTACTGAAGAAGATCTTCCCATCCCTCCACGCCGATCCGAGAGAAAAATTCAAGCCGAACCGGGAGGGACCTTACATCGTCTGAGAAGTGATGCCAGGATACGCTATCCACCTCGCCACCCTGGACGGAGATCATCTTTCTGAGCCCATCAATGTTGGATACATCCGACGGTTCTACGCTTAGTCTATCACGATAAGGTAAGTATTGGTGAAACAAATACGTGACTACTTAAGAACCACCCAAAAGAGGTCATCACTCCAAGCATAGTAGCCAAAAGCATCCCTAAAAATGATTATATCCTTTCCTACCCCATTTGATCCTGGGCCTTTCTTTCAATAAACCCCTTCCCTGAAAAAAAAAAGTGTTTTTATATACAAAAAATGAGGGGAAGTAAAATCAAAATCCAAAAAAAATTGGAAAAGCCAAACCTCAAAACGAGATTGCCTGAAATAAAAAAAAGAAAAAAGAAAAAATATATATATAGAAGAATTATGGAGCATGTACAGTAAAATCCCCCAAGGAAGAAAGTATCTTGTGACAAACTGAAACAGCGTTAAGGAAACCTTTTTAGCCCAGCATACCTACAAATCCTAACCTAACCCATGGCCAAGCTACACCTTGAAGAAAGCCCTCTTTTTTAGTTTCATAAGTAGTCATAGTATATGTTAAATCAACACAAGTCGAGCTGTGAGACGACACCGGAGCCCCATCTGGCCGGCTATGATGGAAGCAACGTCTATGTCATGGCTTTTGAAAAAAAAGTAAAAGAAAAAAATAATAATAATAAATAAAAATATAAGCTGAAAGCAAGATGGACGTGGTGAAAACCCGAAAGGGCGCTACGAGTAAAAACAACAAGTTTGTGCGGACCAAGTGATAATCCCAAAAGGGCGCTTGGGGTAAAAGAGCTAAACCCATAAATGTGGTGAAAACCCGAAAGGGCGCCACAAGTAAAAAGAAGACAAAAATCGGCACGACGAACACCCACCTTGGGCGCTGTGAGTAAAAAGGGATAAAAAAAGAAAAAATTGAAAAGGAAAGGTTTGAATTGATTGATAAGATTAATGTTTGAGGAGCCCTTTTGGTTACTCTCCCTAGTTCGCTTTTTTCGTGACTGGGCCGCTCATGTTACCTCAAATCGGACCCCGACCAGAATTGTCTTTATGAAACTGCTTCGTCGAATGCATGACCTAAGGTAAGGAGAAAGGTTTGAATCAATCCAAAGGGATTGATGTTCCAGTCTTGGTAAAGATGCTGAAACCCACCCAGATCCGACCACTTAAAAGGGGCGCGACCATGCTCAAAAGGGGACCCGAGATCTCACCCTGTGAATGAGGCTAAAACCAAACAAAAAAAAGAATAAAGGAGAGGGCGAAAAGTCCCTTTTGTCAAAGATAATGATTTTACTTTTCTATTTTCCATGCCCACACTTTATGCCCCAAGGCGGAAAGACCACTTTTTGCTAAAGATAATAGACTTTCCTTTCTCACTGTTATGCCCAAGACTGTACACATTCCGTCTCAGAAAGGACCCGTTACTTCGCCTCACTGATAAGGCATCAAATAATAATAATAAGCCAAAAAAGAATCAAAAAATGAAGAAAAAACTAAATACAAAAAAATTTATATATTTTTACTCTTTTTCATATGCACAGCATCATACTTCCATCTTAAGAAAAAAGAACAAAAAAAATCTCTGAAAATAAAATAATCCAAAAAAATATGTATATATATATAGATCTTGAAAAATGAAAAAAAAATAATAATAATAGAGGTAAAAGTTTGATTCTCCTTCTATTGATTAGGATGTATTTTTTCGTATATAAATAAAAAAGGGACTGACGTTTTCTCGAGATATGCAGGAACATCAAAAGGTTTGAAGCCTCGAAGCAAGCAACCTCTCGGCGATGGACATATCAGATGAAGCATCTCACCACCGATGTCCAGTCTATTTAAAAAAAAAGAAGAGAAGAAAATTATTTAAAAAAAAAAAAAAAAAAAAGATAGCCATATTTTTGTAGTACTTTCTCCACTCACATGCATGCTCTAACGCGGTAAAATGTTAATATTTTATCGACAGCATAGCTGTGCTAAATTAATGTCCTAAGTCTAAGGTTCGCCTTGGATCTTTGGATCCTACTTTAAAGTAGGAGCAACTGTGTCAATCCCGATCAAGCGGTTAATGTTTTGATCAGGTTGATTCCACTGCTAAATCTTCGAGCTAAGCGCTCTGTTTTTGGATTTATGTGAACTTAAGTGTTTTAAGCTTCAGATTCCTCAGGGGAAGGTCAATTGTTGGTTAAAACCAACCTGTCAAAAAGGAAATCACCTATCGAATGACTATGCTCAAATATGCATTCTGAAGGGCTCATTTTAGAGTGCAGCCTTAAAACCTACATTTGTACGTTATCCCTGTAAAGTGTACGCCTTACGTCTGGGTATTTGTTGGATGGTCGTTTGTTCTCGTAAATTATACTCGGATGGGTTCTGGGTCGAGACTTCCATTCTCCTTTATTTTATCTACCCATGATGAGTGCATGTTTTTGCATAATTGTTCGATAATAAGATCATCATTGATGGAGACCAAGATTGAGTGACTCTTTCGGTAGGCACCCAATTTTGGCTAGATCTGTTCAGTTTTATTTGAAGATGGATACTCGGGTCTTTGATCTAGTGCAAGGCGGCGATCAATCGACGCGAGTGAATGCTGGCAATGAGGCACGCGTAGAGGCGATGTAAAGGAACCCTAGGAAAGGCCGGTTTTCGATTTAAAGGGAAGGGGAGAAAAATTTTGAAAATATGCCCTTGCTGCCCGAACTCGGGCGTCTTTAATTCAAAACCCAACCATGCTTGGCACAACTAATAGTTGTGCCAGGCTATTTTGAGCCCCCCTTTTGGCTTGGCGCAACTAATAGTTGCTCCAGCTACTTTCGAGTCGAGTTTTGGGCCTAGTATGGGTCACCTGCATAGCCCAGTCCCTCCTTCTCTTTGTTTTGTTACTCTCAGCCGATGCACGTGCTCCCAAACGGCATTATGATCCTCATTTGACTTGCCCGAAAAACCGTGCTAGAATAAAATGGATCGAGATCAATAGGCATCCCGATCCGACACAGAAAAATGTAAAAAAGTTTTAAAAACATGATAAAAAATCCCACATAAAAAGCCAAAAATAATTTACATAAAATAATAGAATAATTCACATAAAATGATAGTTCTGAAAAACTGAAAAATATCATAAAATGATAGCTCTCAAAAATCCAAAAAAATATCACATAAAATGATAGCTTAAAAATCTAAAAATCCATAAAAAAAAAAAAGACAAAGAAAATCCCAAAAAATAATTCGCATAAAATAATATAAGTAATAAAGTGATAAAATCAAATGCTTAAAATCCAAAAAATCACATAAAATAATAAAAATCACATAAAATGGTAAACACAAAAAAGGTCAAAAATTTCCCACATAAAATAGGAAAAACATAGGTTTTGAAAAAGATAACACATACTCCCAAAAAGCGTTGCGACATCTATTCGCTCCACTCGGGTAGTCAGGCTCAATAAACTTTGGGATCAGTGGGTTCACTTCAAGGACCTCGGACCCTGCTTCAAGTAGGGACACCCGCGACCAGTTAAATGAGGCGGTCTATGCCTCATACGATTGGACGCACAGCTACGCACATGCGTGTTCCGATGTGGTAAAATATCAATATTTTATCAACAACGCAGCTGTGCTATATCAATGTCCTAAGTCTAAGGTTCACCTTGGATCTTTGGATCCTACTTTAAAGTAAGAGCAACGGTGTCAATCCCGATCAAATGGTCATTGTTTCGATTGGGTCGACTCTACTGCTAAATCTTTACAATGAGCACTCTGTTTGTGGATTCATAGGAACGTGAGTATCTAACTTCATATTCATCACAAGCTATTTCGAAGGTGTGGACTCTTGGTTTGCATTGTCCGGGCGTGCGCCCTATGGGGTTTGAGGTTCGGATAACTTCGTTATGAAAAAGGTCAAACGTTGGTTGAAATCAGCCTGTTAAAAATGAAACTACATATCAATCAAACTATTTGTAAACATGTATGCAGAAAGGTTTATTTCCCTTATTTCCACAGGTTTAAAACCTGTATTGGCATGATATCCCTATAAAGTATACGTCATATGTCTGGGTATCCGTAGGATAGTTGTTTATTCTCATAAATTATACCCAGATCGTTTCTGGGTCGAGTCTTTCATCGCCTTTGTTACTTATCACCCCTAATGGGCGCATGTTTATACATAGTTAAATGATTTGTAAGATCATTGATGGCAGAGACCAGGATTGGATGTCTCCCTTCGGTAGGCACCCAAGTTTGGCCAGATCTATTCTGTGTCATTTGAGGTTGGATACTCTAGGTCATGATGATCCAGGGCGCGTTGGAAAAATAGCACGTACTCCCAAAAAGTGTTGTGACATCTATTCGCTCCGCTCGGGTAGTCGCACTAAATAAACTTCAGGATCAATGAGTTCGCCCAAAGAGCTCGCACCCTCTTTTAAGCAGGGGCACCTGTGAATAGTCAGATGAGGCGGTAAATGCCTCATATGATTGGACACAAACTTTGAAACCTTGGGTACTTGTGTTATGCCTATCTTTGAGCGTGGGTCGATCACCCTCCTTACTTACGAAGCTGTTGTATTCAGAATGAATCTTAAACATCAAACTCCTTCAAAAAATCTTGAGAAGTGACCATTTTTCTCAGCTATTGGGCTTTTACAACTCATTTTCCACCTCGGTTATGCCCAGTAATGTTGCTAAGCGCTTGGGGACCGATTACCTTGAGAGACGACCATTTTTCCCGACATACAGGGCTTTGGTTTGCTCACTATGCTCCTCATCTGATGTTTGAAGTTTGTTCTGAATACAGCAGACCCATCAGTAATTCCATAGGCCTCTTTGGATGTCATTTTTCTTTGGCATTCGATCATTAGTGATCGGATACCAAAAAGGGGCATCTGTAGACACCCAAATTTGGCCCAATGCCCAATCGAGATATATTTCGAGAGAGGCGCACCTCCAAGCTTTTGATGGCATATATGGAACCCTTAAGAACCTTTTCGAACTATTAGGAATCACCCTAGATCTCTTAGGAACCTTCTCGAACCGTTAGAAATCCATCCCGACCCTTAGAACCAATTCCAGACCTAAACCTAGCTTTCCCGAGCAATAGATGAAGAGTGGTATACCGGGACTAGTTGTAACTTTTTACTATAATTGAACCTTATATCATTGAAAAGTAGAAGTCCTAAGCTTTCCAACGGGCCAAGAATCATGCCAATCGGAGCTGTACACAAGAAGATATCGCATTTCGAAGTACAGGGGCAGAATGGTAAAGTCAGTTGAACCCCCCTAGAGATTTGGCACAACTAATAGTTACGCCAGTTATAAGGTGTACCCCACCCCGGGAGCAGCCCACTTCCAGGCACTGTAGCTCCACTGTATTATTATACATGTACTTGGCGCAACTAATAGTTACGCAAGGCATATGAATAGTAACTCTAGGTTTTTGCCTCGAATTTCAAGATTGGGGTTTGACTTATTGACCATATTAACCTTTGGGGTGTGTTTTGCTAGTTATGTTGAACCCATTTACTATCTATGTACAACCCCTTAAGAGGTTTAAATCCCCATCCTATCATCCACCATTGGAGCATCTTCTCACACTTTTCAAGGCTCCAAAAATTTTAGGAAACCTTAGATGACTAAATTACCTAATTGTTAATCCAAATTAGCTTTTAAATACCCTCCTAACCTCTCTTTTTCCTATAAATAGAGAGACACCCCTCCCTTTATAAAGGCTTGAAAAAATTTGCAATTAAGAGATTAAGGAATCTCTTCTCTGTCTCCTCTAGTGCACCACTCCCATACAAATTTCAGAACTTTAAAACTTCCTTTAGACATTAGCATTTCACCCACAAGCTTTAGGTTAGGTGTGTGTTACCCCCTAGCCTTCCCATTCTACCTCTTAGCCATCAAGCCTTAGGAGCTAGAACCCCATTTCTCATCATACAAGCCTTCAAAATCTCACCGAAGCAAGCCAACACAAGGCTCCACAACATTGCAACAAGGGCCCGAGAGCTCCGGCTCTCCCCTCTATTCCTCTACCTTCTCGATTATTCCTTTATCCTCCCATTTGTGCCATTATGTCACCGAATTTTTTGTAGGAATGGAGGGACACATAGGATTTTAAGACCCTTTGGGCAAGAGGAAGCCTTTTTTTTTCTTTTATATTATTTTTATTTTGGCAATAAGTAAAGACCACATTAAGCGGGTTGATTAAGTGCCTAACACATTCCCAATCGATAACCCCCTACCCAAGAGCCTTTGGCGTAGACCGGATTCAGAGTAATATTTGTGACATTTCGACGCTTATAAAATTGATCTAGGTTTTTCGGGACACCAAAAGCTCCAGGTGGCGACTCTAAATATTTTATTTGAGAGCGCATCGTCGTGACGGGATCATCACAAATCCCACGGTTGCACAACCATCACAACTCACCTTGAATGCAAGCTCCCATATATTGATGGTGGGTTGAGCCGTCCCTCGCCACCCTTCTCCATTGTTTATCTTCTCCCTTCGCTTGCACTACATTCCCTTCACATAGTTTTCGCAAGGGAGCAATATAGGTGACTGGTGATCTAGAGATGTGTTCACTTCCTCACCCTTCGAAGCACTCCCCGTATGGTATTGCATTTCTTTCAAAGTGGGAATGTAAGGTACTCCTTTTTGGGGATGCAAGATAAACAAGGGCAAAATGAGAAGTGTTCTGCAGTTCTTGGGGGAGCGACCCTTCAAAGGCATGGATATGCCTTTGGGGGGAAGGAATGAGAGACTTTCATTAAGCGTAGTTAGAAGTCGGAGGATCGATCTTCATTGAAGATTTCTCTTGGACATTGCTGCCAGTGTTTTAGTTTAGTGTGTGTCTAGATTTTTTCTAGGATTTCTTTGATGTACTTAATTTTCTTTCCATATTTCTATAATTAGTTCATATATATGAAAAAAAAAAAAAAATCTTCCCTGCTATTTTTGACTAATTTACTAGCATCTAACATTTTCTATTCGAACCGGTAGTAGTTTTTCTCTTAAGTTTGGGGGAAGAATTTTGATTCTTTTTGCAGATTACATATCCGATTACTAACATAGCAGTAAAATAAGGTAGTATTTTTCTTGTATGTCTCATGTTTTGCACAATGAGGACATTGTCCTATTTAAGTTTGGGGGGGATATACATATCATTTTTATTTTATTTTTTTTAAATAAAATATATTAGTATATATTAGTACAATTTTTTTTGTTCTAGTTAATCATTATATGAGATTTATAAAGAAAATATGAAAATCCAAAATTCTTACCAATCCATCATAGTAGTAGTTCAAAATTAAAATAGAAATAGTTACAATTCAAAGTAAAGAATCTCTAGAACACTGTATCAGGAAAATGTTTGAAACTATACGATTGATCTGAACTGCAAACATTTTAGATTAATATTTTAAAATTGTATAATCAGTGAGCTATAGAGCCTATTTCCTCTTTTCTTCTGAAAAAGAGAGACTGTTTTTAATCATGCTAAATTTTCTTGAACTTCTCTAATATTTGAAATCTCATAATGTTGAACTTAGAATCAATATATTCTGTAAATATGATGATTTATTTATTTAGAATTGTCTAATGAATATATTAAAGCAATAAAACATCCATATTAGTAAATCGTGAAAATGACCAAAGGTCATCTTTTGTTTAATCAGAACCAAAAAGCCAAAAATCCCATAATATTTTATCCTTTGAACTCATATTAAAAGCCTGAAATCAAATTTCTTTGTACCAAAACTTTATAAACCTTTAACCATATATACTATCCAAAGCTTTCTAACCTTTGACCCTTATAATTTATGAAAGTTTAGAACGTAAAAACAAGAGAAGAAGTGGGAGTGAAAGGAGTATATGCGTAGCAGATAAAGGATCAGCTGAAAAAGGGTACAAGTAAAAAAGAAATACTATTGTATGAAAATATGAGAAAAGAAAAGAAATCGTAAAAGATGATTCTATGAAAAAGAGAAGAAAATGAGATTTATACTATAAAAGAAATTGAAAGAAGTCATCCAAAATAAGGATACTTACTAAAGTTGAACAATATAGAAAAAGAAGAGAAGGAAGAGCTAAATTCTCATAAATAAATTTGAATCCTCTTTACCTTTTTCTTTGAAACCTTCTGAAAACTCAAAGCCCCATTACAAGCCGAAGGAAAGACCTTTATGATTTATGATTTATAAAAATATGAGTCTAGTAGAGATCTATAAAATAGATACTATGAATAAATGAAAAAATTATATGAACAAAATTGATTATCCTTTCCATAAGATTTATCTTCTTAGCTAATTGTCCGATGAAATTTTCATATATATCTACAATATTATGAGAACCCAAGATTTCGATTATTTTTAAGAGTAAGCCAATAAGTGAGAGTTTGGATGAAAATATTTTCTAAAAACTGCAGTTTAAAAAAATCTATGATGAATAAACTTTTTACTGATATACACACACTCCATGTTATACCGAATTGAAATTATTGAGTTCTGATAAAAGATGATTACAATGATGAAAAGATAAGGGTAAAAGATTGAAAGTTTTTTGAAAAATAATGAACATATAATGATTGACTAAACAATTAGTATATAAAATCTATATTTTGAAAAAAATTAGTATTTTGAAAAATCTAAAAATATTTTAAGTTTGTAGGTAACTTTACTGAAAACTTTCAGAAGACTACAACTCCTCCACTAGAGATCACCTAGGGGTTTAAAGGCTCGTTGCATCTGCTAAATGCAATCGTGCTTCCTACGAAAGTGGTAGTTAAAATTATAATTTAGATATTTTATGTTTCCTTGTTTGCTAGGGACTAACAAAACTTAAGTTTGGGGATGTGATCAGTCACATAATTTATCATTTTATCACCTTTAACTTAGTGATGTTAGGCTATAGTTTGTTACTAACAAGTTGATGATGTACAGATATTAGAGATAACCAGTAAAATAGAGTAAAAATGTTAATATTCATCAAAATAAACTCAAAAAGCAATAAGAAAGATGATTGTACAAAAAAGACATTTTCCGCCTACTGGAAGCCAGAGAATTGTAATTTACGATTTTACAAAAAGAGATAAAAAGAACAAAAGCGAAAAATCGTAATTCAGAGAATCGTCAACTAAGGAATTTATGAAAGATAGGAAATAATGATTAAAGATTTTCTAAAAAAAGGGAAAATGAGAAATTGTGATTTGAGATTTCCCATAAAAGAAGCTTTCCTACTGTTAATGTCACTGCTGATCACGTGCATATTACACCGCCATGAACAAAATTAGAAGATATATGAGATTAGAATTTTGGTGAATCACGGATCTGAGAAGATTGATGAAGATAAGCTTTAAGAAATCTTGGTTGTTGAAATAAAGGAGAACAATCCAAAAGCACATTTAACGTCTAAGCAAGGAAAGATAAAATTAGGAATTAGAGTTTTATTAGAAATATTTTATTTTTAGTAGTTTCTTTAGAATTAAAAGTCTTTGTAAACCGACTCCTTATGATCTATAAATAAGTGAGCTTGGTATAAGAATAAGCACCGAAGAATTTTAGCATCAATTGACGTCTGAGATTAGATTTTCTTCCGATTAAAGTAGTATATAATAGTTAGAGTAGATTAGATATCAGAGGTTTCTCAGGAACAATTGACGACTGTAATTGAGTGCTAAAGATTAGTGTAGATATCTTAGTTTCGTAGAAGCGATTCACTGAGACGAGTGGGAAAGAGCTTTAATGGTTACACATACACACACACAGAGAAAGCAAACTTCAATAGACGATCATAAAGATTATATATTTATTAAATATTTATCCATTATAAAAGAACCATTAGATTAATCACATTATAGGGGGAAAAAGTAAAAAATCAAAAAATCAAAATTATCTCAAGCCGAGCTTAAGAGAGCAAAAACTCTCATTTTCGTAAGGCTATCAAAAGGTCGGGCGAGGCTTTTAATAGGCCTGATTATTTTTTAATTTAAAAATGAGGGTTGAACTTCGCCCAGATTCAAAATCAGGTTGAATACCACCTGAGTCCTTTTGGGCTGACCTTTTTGTATAAGCCCAAACCCTACTCTAATAAGGTTAGTTTCAGGCCAGCATGGCATTTTTCTCAAAAACGCAGATCAGGGCCGAGTTTTACCTTGCCTAATTAATGTTTATATATCTTAAAAGAAAGCTCGTGCCTGAGCCTAGGGTTGTCAACGGCCAGGTGTTTTAGCTCGGGCCTGGCCCAACTGAAACCTGGCCCGGCCCAGATGGGTCGTGTTCGGGCCCAAGATTTTACCTTCTTTAATAAACAGGCCGGGCCGGGCTAAGCCCGAATAATAAATGGATTCGGATTACAAAGTAGCAAATAAACGGCCCGACCCGATAAGTGTTTCAACTGTTTAGGCCTTATAAAACTTTTAAAAAATATTAGAAACCCGGTTCAAGCCCAGCCCAGCCCGGATGGCTATCCGGGCTGGATTCGGACTACAACATTAAAAATCTGGCCAAGCCCGGCCCGGCCCAGTTAGCTACCAGGCCGGGTTTGGGCTCTCATTATATTTTTTTTTTAAAATGGGCCTATACAAAAACCCGGTCAAGCCCGTTGACAGCCCTACTTGATCCCGATTAGAAAATCAGGTGAGCCTTGGCCTGAGTATATCTGGGCTCAATTTTTTCATTTAAACTAAAATCAACTCTTGTCTGCCCGGGCTCGAACTGAGACCCGACCTGTTAAATGCTCTAGTCAATTTGTAGAGTTGGCATTTGGCTATTATTGGGCTAGTGCACCAAGGTTGTAGCATGTGCTAATATCCCTCTTTTAAAAGAATTAATAGGACCTCTATTCCCGCCTATCAGATTTTTTCCGCGCCCTACATCTAAGAGTCATTGACCGCTTTGAAACAAATGATGAAGATTATTTTTCACCCAAATCTTCCACATAATGGATTTTGAGGCCATGAGAGGTACCACAACATAGATAGCAATTTGTTCCTCGTGGCACAGATCTTAGAAAAAGTACCCCTAAAAACACATGATACACGTCATGCCCAAATGTAATTTTAGGGCAACTTTTTTAAATCGGTTCCCCATGGAATAACAAATTGGCCATCTGCATGTACCCATGGGCTCTAGATTCATTGCCTAGAAGATTGAGGTGAAAAATGATCAGACATTGTTTGAGTCAAAGCAAAAAACAATTTTCAGATACAGGCATATCCACTAATTTGATAAGCGCAAATAGAGGTACCCAATAATTGATATCGGGAGCCATTACTTGCACACAAGAATTCCGATTTTGACTTGTGTTATGTGAAAACACCATCTAAGCCGTTTGATTTGAAAGCAGTAATTCAAAATTTTATCGAACAAAAGAATGGCACAAAAATCGATTTCTATCATATGATACAACACGGTCAACTGTTGAATCAGACAATGGCCTTTGTTGCATTGAATTATATGTCAAACACCATATTTGGTGCCAATTTTTTTCACCTGAGATCTATTGATCATGGCCTTCAAATTAGAAGCCTTAGACAGTATTTTCACAAGACACAGCACAAGTCTTCAAAATAAAATTTCTTTCTTTCAAATGTTGTGCAAGGGTTAACTTCTTTGTGTGCAAGTGGCTTCCATTAACATTAGGTAAGTTGCCATGTGACTTTCTACACGTCACTTTTTTTATGGGTGCTATGGGGAGAGGCTTGTTTATAAACTGGTGCATAAGATTAGGACAAAAAATAACCCCTTCATCCGAGTGAGAGCGGTTAAAAGATCTCTGAAATTAATGACTTTGATGTAGATTTCACATACCAATAATTTTAGATGAACTTGGACCACTTCGCACCATAGGTATTAATATTATGGACGAAAAATCATACAAAGGAACAAAAACGCAACACATGACGATTCCACATGGCTCCAAATAAGTATTCCAAAATCCTGAATGTCGGTACGCAAGTGAGAGGTTTTGAAAAATGAGTCACTTTTGAGGATATGTGGTTAATCTAAGTATATCTCGTCATTTGAAAATCATGATCTACAATCTAGGGTATAAAAGGTTAGGACAAAAATATATATCCATCATACCATTCAAAGTGGTAAAATGCTTTTAAAATCTATTAAGGATATCTTCGTCCATTTTAAATGTATTAACAGATTTCACTAACTTGATAAAATTGGTTTTTTGTCCCAATCTGAGCATCATACATCTTCACATCATGGTCTTTCAATCATATAAAGGACACCACTATTAGCACCCCTTCAATCTCTGAAAGCGCCCCCACCCCTTCCAAATTGTTGATTGCTTAGGATAAGATGATAGAGACTGGATCCTAAGGATCTTAAAATCATGTCTCACCTATCATACGGCCAGTCTTTTTATTCCATATTATGGCACCCATCATGTTCAAAGGTGATTTTAGGGCCATCTTTTGGGGATCTGTGACATGTGAAATAAAAAATTGATCACCTCATAGGTGCTACATGATCTCAAGATCCATTGTGTCGAAGACCGGGGTGAAACTGAAGCAATCAATGATTTTGAAGGGGTTTCCTACGTGGGCGCTAATAGGGGTACCCTTCATTATACGACACACTTGATGTAAACATGTGTGAAGTGTCTAAAGGTGACACATTTTTTTTTTGGTACGACCATTTGGTGGAGACAGTCTCGAGAACCGAGCAGCAGGCAGACATACACATATAATAGTTGCGGAGCTGCGTGAGGGAGCACCAACTACAGTGGTAAGGGTTAACTAACAGAACCAACCTACACCTTGTAAAGATAAGGGTGGGAAACTGTGTGGAGGACGAGTACCGAACCCACGACCTACTCCCTCACAACGGAGGGAGTGTAATAGCATGGAGGACGCATATCGAACCAACGACCTACTCCCTCAAAACGGAGGGAGTGTACCAACTGGGCTAATGCCTCTTTGGTTTATTACCTACTATTTACTCTGAGCGAAAGCATTTTTTTAAAACTTTTACAAATTTTGGCCTATTTTTTGTATGGCTCCAACTTTGGTCTTTGCCTCTTTGGTTTATTACCTACTATTTACTCTGAGCGAAAGCATTTTTTTTTAACTTTTACAAATTTAGGCCTATTTTTAGTATGGCTCCAACTTTGGTCGTACACTTAAAATGCTTAGGCCTTGCAAGTTCTAACTACTACCAACCCAAAGAACGTTTTCCAAAATTCACAATTTTCTACCTATTATCATGTGGCTCCAACTTTCAGCTTACACTTGAAACAGAATCCTGCAATTGCCCTATCTCAAAAAAAAAAAAAAAAAAAAATCCCCAAAGCGAGAAGCTGGTTTTGGCGGCTTCCAACATTGCTCCCATATTCAACCTTAGATGGTGTTTGCGAAAACTTTTTATGCAAGAAATTGTCCTTATTGAAAATCGAGGCATGAAGTTATTTTAACCTAACAACTTCTAAGATGGTAGTGTTGCTTTTTACCAGTGAAATATAAAATTCGGGCGAAATAGGGTCGTAAGCTCCAAACTAGTCTGGGTGCTTTCAATATATCATCATATGTAATTTCTTATTACAACTTAGAGTTTTAATTTAACTTTGAATGTGGGAGATATTTAGTAGTGACCTTGAAATTTCAAAGGTTGGCTTATTGACTTTTGATCAAATATTATACTTATTTAATCTCGGTCAAAACTATTGACTCATGAGATGTTGATCGGGGCCATCTAATTCATAAATGGCACATTCATTGGTATATAATTTTATGTATAAGTATAATTTTATAATACTTACATATATGGGTACTCATATAGGAAATTACATTAGTAAGTTGTATATGATATGGACCCATATGTGCAACCTATACTAGAGATTGAGTGCCGAGTGGTCATACTTCATTACATAAAATTAGTATTTCATAAACTATAATTTAAAATTATATAGTTATATAATGTGAAAACCCACTATCTACTAACCCAAGCGCGATGCTAAATCAAGACCCAGACACTACTTTGGTCTCATATTTCAAAATAATAGTAATCATGTATAATATATGTATAATAATCATGATTGGTGTGCCACTAGTAAAGAAAGGGGTTGTGTGTGATTTTAGATTCACATACATCAATATTGACTATGAGGGTGTAACAAGAAAGACAATTCTCACTTAAGTATTTTATACATAAAAAATAAGTATAAGTGGTATAATGTGCCAATAGTAAAATAAGGCATAGGACATTAGTGCACACACCACACATACTCTTTTAATTTTGACTCTTTGACCATCCCACTTCATGGGGCACCCATATATGGACAAAAGTCTACACTTGACCACATTTTGTGATCTTAAATGAAGTCCAAGTTAGGTCAAACCTCATGACACCTAACCCTCTCTCTTGCTTGACACCTCATGCTTTGGAGAAACTCTCTTCCTTTGACACCTCTTTCTCCCTCATGATACATGTCCAAATGAGAGAAACACTTGTCACATGTGTCTCAACTCTCTCCAAATAGCCTATATTTTTCTTCATTCTCATTGTAATAGAAAACCCAACAACCGTCTCCATGTCCTCTCTCTCTCTCTAACTCTTGCAATTCTCTTTCAATTTGTCTCTTTCTCTCTCTAGAAAACCTCCTCTCTCTAGAATTTTTGTACCGCAACTTCGACGTGATACACTCGGCAACCCCCTTGATGTTGTACTTAAGAAAGAACGCTACGCTCGAGTCGATTTTCATGTCGATTTGATCACTACAAAAAAGAAGACTATTAGCGGCAATTTTTGGAGCAAAAAATTGCTCCTATTAATAAAAAAACTATTAAGACTATTTGTAACATCCCCAAAATTTCGACCAATTTTTTGGAGCAAAAAATTGCTGCTATTAATAAAAAAACTATTAAGACTATTTGTAATATCCCCAAAATTTTAACCTTTGAACAATACGCCTCGGTGTGTGTGCCCGATGAGTCATGTACCCGACTTTGTGAAAATCATTATGGGTTAGGTCTTAAGTGAAAAAGGATGATTTAGATGGTGTATGAATCATTTGATAGGATTATATATACCTAGTTATGGTATATGTGCTTAACACCCAAGCCATAGGTTAGATATAAGGGATTTAGGCTTTCAGAAAATTCATTTCTCTTATGAAATAGGCCGTGGAGAGAGTTAGTTTGAGAGAGAGAGGAGAGAGAAGAAGAGAAGGGTTTTGAGTGTGTGGTATGCGTATGTGCAAAGAATTAAAGAAGGTGCTTCCATTTCGAAATTGGGATCATGTGGAATCTGAAGCTCCAAGCCAAGAAACCCTAGTTTGTTGTGTGAAAGCTTGGATCGAGGAATTGATCGATTTAGAAGGTAACAATCTTTGTAAATTTATAATTTGTTATTGTGTTAGTTTAATTATGATTGTGGGTGAAGAAATGGTAGCATTGACAGGTCGAAAGTAGCATTGACAGGTCGATTTGGAAAAACAGTGAGTGTGTAAAATTGGGCCGACCGGTCGATTTTGGAAAACCGACCGGTCGAAGTGAAATTGACTGATCGATTTAGGGTCTGGTTGATGGGTTTAAGGTCTGGTTTTCTGAAGGAAAACCGACCGGTCGATTTTGAGAGCCGACCGGTGGATTTAGACAGTTTTAGGGTCTTGTTTTGTGTTGCTTGTGGACTTCGAGAGACTTCATCTTTCTCTATTTTACGTAAATTGTGACATACAATTATGTGTTTGTATATAACAGGTGTGAGTTTGGACGCTAGAATGAGAAAGATAAAGTTGAGCTAAGAGAGAGATTGTGTACGGCTTCGTGTGAGGTAGGGGAAACTCCTTAACATGTGCATTGATTATGATTGGAATGCATTTTATGTTATGATAAAATATGTGTGTTGTGTGTAACTTGTCATCTAATTAGCATAAATTCTTTTCATGAGTTTAAATATGAAAATTGGGTGTGAGTATGTGCACTCAGATTTGTGTCGTGTAAAATCAGCTAAGTGAGTGTGTGATGTTAAGATGTGAATATGTGTGTGTGGAAGCTTTAAAACTTCAAACCTATAGTGTGAAAGTTTTGAAACTCCAAACTTAATATAAATTACCACAATACACAGTAATTAACTATAAGTTATTTTTATACTTTGATTTAAGGTTATGAATGATACCCAATCGGTACGACAGTATATCCGTACAAATTATGCTTCCGATGCAGTGGGATATCTGCTCTTTGATTACCATTCTGTGGTAAATTGTGAATTCAGTGCAGCGAGATATCTGCTCTTTGATTCCCATTTTGCGGTAATATTCATTCCGACAAGTCACCTCCATCGAAGGGGCTTGTGTAACATATTAAAAGGGTTAAATTAAACTATGATGGTGGGTATTCCATCAGGGTTCGATGCTCTATATGCTTGAGAAACTATTTAAGTGATCAATTTAAGTTCTTCTTTCTTTCTGAGAATAAATTTTGAAATATGTTTTGGAAAGCATGTGTCAAACTTTGAAATTGCTTATTTTAATATTAGTTTACCTCAAGTTAATTATGTTTCAAATTGTGAGTATTTATGTGAAAAGCATGTTAGATTTTGTCATAAGATATATGCGTGAAGTGATAATATGCATGTTATTGATGTTTCTCTACTGAGCTTAGATGTAGCTCATTCATCAACTATATGTCACAGGTACAAGTGTAGATTGGAATTCGACAGAGGAGAAAGGCTTAGGATCTCCCGTTTGGGGAATTCTACCTTAGGTGAGGATTGGGCAGGTCATGTTTTGGGTTGATATGGTGGATGTTTTGGGGTCTTTTGGATATTGGACTTGGTATGTTCGGGGACTTAATACAGTGCTAAGAATTATTTTATAAGTATATTTGGAAGCCACTGTTTCGGTGATGGTCGGCCATCACCGGTGGTTTTCCTTTGAGCCCTTTTTGTTAAATGGTTATGTATAGAAGAGTCTTTTGTTGTCATAAATATATCTCTGCTTTGACTCTACTCTTGTAGGTATACCAAGTATTTATGTATTCGGATTATGAAGTGTGATCCAACGGTCTGATTTTTCCTGAGTTTTGATATGTAAGAAGAAAAAAAAATATGGTGCGAGTTTTGTGGCTTGGGAAAAATCGGGCTGTCACACTATTAATGGAAAGGGTATTAGCGGTAGTTTTTTTATTAATAGTGGTAGTTATTGGCTGCCGCTAATAGTCTTGCTTTTTGTAGTGGATGTCCCGAATTTGTGTCGAGCCGCACCAAATATTCATGGAATTCAGACCCGAACCGCGTTTCACGTCGATCGCATCAAAAATCTGTCAAAATAGGTGAGTGCCTTCACATAGATTCCAATCTACATGGTTTCCTCGTAATTGATTTTAATTTGATATCGATTTAAGAAAATTCAAGAATAAGGGCTTCAGGGACCCTTCGTTCGATTGTGCGATCAACACATTGACCCCATGACTGAAATAGTTTTCGTTGAAGATAGGGAACAAACACATCCTCAAAATGCACCATGGTTAGCTTTGGAAAAAATACTCGGAAGGAATCCAAAAATCCTCCCGACACTTTTTCACAACTGTTCGTGCTATACCTTAAAGTTGTGGGTGCACCATTTTTTGGACTTAATTTCATAAAATATTTCAAAGAGACACATAGTTATTTTCTATAAACTAACTCTCTGTACAATTTCAGCGAATTTCGATGACATTAAACTGAGGGTGTAGTGTAAATCGGATCGATGCCCTATGTGCACCATCGACAAAGATGTGTTGATTTCACAGTAGTCTGTACACGTATAAAATGTGACACCTATATGAAATAGTTTATATTTATGAGATACATAAGTACATCATGGTCAATTGATATGAATGCGTAGGAAGTTAACGACACAATCGCCTCTTGTCGATGGTATCCCTAAAAACTGCATAAATACTCTTATTTATGAATTGGCATTTGATCGAAATAGTTGACATTTGATCTCGTGGTCAAAAATATTGATCCTCTTTCCGACCATAACTGAGAAGTTGATTGCATCAATATTTTAGACACATCCATTGGAGTAATCAGTCTGATTTTGATCAGAGGTCTGGAAATAATTTCATGATCTTGACTAACAATTCAAACTTTGACTACCTATACAAAAGTCATTTTATGATGAAAATTTGCATATGAGTAGTCGAAATTGATCATCTCGACGTAAACTATAGATTGGTTTCAGAATCTAAAGGGTTTAAAGTCAATTACGAAAAATGTATGTTGACCCGCGAGATTTCGGAATTATGTGTACCAACGATACAAACCCTTAGAATAAGTCGTATATACCTTTTTATTTCTAGATCAGTACTTGTATTATTAACTTTCTAACTTGTGACTTAATCATGCAAAGACTACTCTTTCATGTTGACCCCGATACCTATCGAACAAATCAAAGAACCTTCAAAACACAAGCCAATAGTATCATTAGGAAGGTCTCTTGGAGAACTTTCCAGTGACACTACTAAAGAAATTAAATGGTTGTTTGATAAGATCAATGACCTTCAGTTAAAAATATCACATTCTTTTAGTTACTGTGAATCAATCAATAGGACCATACTAAAATATTCACTGATTACAACATATGTAATGTTGTTTGAAGAACTTAGTAGAATGGCCCTCCCTTGTGACACTTTAAATTGAGGGCTCATATATATCTAAGCACAACTTCCTGTGCTTGAAACATATATATATATATATATATATATATATATATATATATATATATATATATTAGGTTCACACAAATATTCCGTACTTATAATAGTGCCTACCTATGTGATATTTGATTTGTATAAATGTAATAGCCCGAAAAATCGCGTAAAAACTATGACCTCGGGATCCGTGCCCGATTGGTCACAAGTTTGACCAATCAGGAGATCATGAGTTAGCATAGAATGTGATGAACGGACGAGATGTGATAGGTTGAGTGATTTCGTTGTGTATGATGTAAATGAGAAGTCACTTACACCTACCACGGTGTATGTGCTCAACACACGAAGAGGAAGATAGATAAAAGGGTTTAATAACCCTAGATGTGTATTTTGGTTGTTGAAGGAGAGTAAAGAAGAGAGAGAGAGTGAAGAGAGTGATTAATGCAAGGAGTGAATGCTAGTTGAGGAAGAGAGATTCAAGCAATAAAACGCCGGATTCGACGCGAGGGATCCGTTAGAACCAAAGCTGGAAACCCTAGCCTTCCAACTATTGATAGAAATCAAATTGAGATCTATTCAAGGTAAGAGTTTTTGTAAATAAAATGCATAGATCATAGGGGTTAAGTTGTGGTTAAATGTGGGTTAAAATCATAGGATAATGGCTTAGAAAAATAGAGGAAAAAGTATGGAAGAAGATTGGGAAGAACAGCTCGAAAGGGGCTGAATCTGACAATTTCGATTAATCGAAATTGGGTTTCGATTAATCAAAATTGGCCAGGAAGTTGAAAGGTCAGAGGACCCCGATTTCGATTAATCGAATTTAATTTCGATTAATCGACTTTGGATTTCGATTAATCGATTTGGGGATCGATTAATCGACTGGGAACCTCCAGTGGACCCCAGGGGTTGGAGAAAAAGACTTGAGGAAAAATCGACTAATCGAAATGGGATTTCGATTAATCGATTTTAGTTTTCGATTAATCGATTTGGGATCGATTAATCAACTTGTGAAACTTCATTTGTTGAGCGAGAGTCGACTTTGCGAAAAGAAGAATTTCGATTAATCGAAATTGGATTGAAATGTCGAATGAAAACTCATTTATTGAGCGTGGGTCGACTTTGCGAAAAGAAGGATTTCGATTAATCGAAATTAGATTCGATTAATCGAATGAAAACTCGACTGTTCGAATTGAGGATCGACTTTGCGAAAAGGAGAATTTCGATTAATCGAAATTACTTCGATTAATCGATATTGACCTTCGATTAATCGATTTTGGAATTCGATTAATCGACTGAGATAAATTATGTTGACTTTTGGGTTTGACTTTAAGATTCTTGGAGGGTCTTACACCTTCTTTATTGCATCCTTTGTGATGTGTTTCACCTGTTATGTGGTACCATAGGTGGTACGTGTGGACTAGTGCACAAGGAGCCACGTGGGACCTTGATGCATTGATCAAATGAAGACTTGAGGTAGGGAACACCTTGAACATGTACTTTATTTTACAAGAGCATGCATGTAGTGATATAGATTTCCATTCAAATGTTTAATTGCTTAAGAATTGTGAAAAGTGTGTGTGCGTATGACATCCATAAGAGAAATTCTAATAAGCCATCCCCAGGGGATGAAGAAGTAAAGAGATAAGAGCATCAGGTGTGTTGCAAGTAAATGGATACATCGAGGATGTATCCAAGGATTGAATCATGTTTGATAGGGCCTAAGCGATATAAGATAGCACATTTACGGTGAATAACTATATGTAAGGCACCGATATTTTTGTTATTTGAGGTTTGATAGGGTACCCCACCAGCGTGGCGGGATATCCACGTGACACGGCGGGATATCTGTGGCCGTCTGGCGAAACCATAGGCGGTCGCGGAGGCTTATCCGTGCGTAGTAAGCACACCCGAGGGTGTTGATTGAGACAAGTGAAACCCGCCACCAATCCCGGGGAAAGGGCTTGGGTACTATTTGTATTCGGGGAATACGTTAAAACTGTCTATATAGATGACGATGATGGGTATCTCATCGGGGCTCGATGCTATATTGCTCGGGGATTACTTAAGTTGAAAGTTAAGTTTTGCTTTAGGCCTTTTCAGCATCATTCATGAGTAAATGAAAATACAAGTAATCAACAGTAAAACGAAATGCTTTTAACTATTTCATTAACAACTGCATAGACACATCATGCATGGCATATCATAGAATATATGTGAGTCATAATTTATATGTTCAACCGTGTTTGTTCCCTATTGAGCTAGGATGTAGCTCACCCTATAGACTATACGTCGCAGGTCCACTACTAGCAGCTGCCGAGGCTTCAGGAGACGCTGATCCCGGCGAATCGGACCTTGCGGCCGGTGAAGAGTTGGAGCCACCTCCAGAGGACTTCTTCTAGAGGACTCCGTTGTGCCACTTTGAGGGATTTTGGAGAGAGTTTTTGTACGGCTTGGTATGTCAAGCCTTGATTCTGTTTAAACCATGTATATATATATGGATGGGATTATTCTTTTGGGGCGAACCATCCGTGATGATTGCTATCATCGATGGTTCGGATCGGTTCTCCATTCATGTAGAGGCATGAGGGTAGAACTGTCTTTTGGAGAGTTAATTAATATAGATTCAAATTCCGCAATTTCGTTTATTATTTTCTTGCAATGCTTGATATACTAGTGTTCCGTGCTTAGCTAGAGGGCACGGTCAAGATGATCGTGCTGATGGCACGGGTTTCGGGGTGCCGAAATCCGGGCTGTCACAATAAAATAGTTGTTGAATAAACTCTTGTAGAATTGACTGTTATTAAATTTTATATTTCAATTTACTGATATCTTACGCTTCTCTTCCTGCTTATGTTACTTTCAGTTACATTACATGTTTATTAAATTCATTATCTCAGTTATGTAAATTTTTGCTACATTCCTGATTTGTATTCATGCATCACGTGGAGACCAGATTAGGGTATTCTATGTCTAGTCTGACCATAGCTCACTGAGTCTCTCTGCATGCCTTTAATTTGGTGTGGTAACTTATCGTAGTTATATCAAAATGACTTTGACGTCATATTCACATGCCTGATAACACATGGTGGTATGGGGCGCCATGCTGAGTGGGTGTGAGTGCGAATTCCTCATCATGTCCGTTAAGATGGGATTCACGGTTTGTTAATCTCTGAAAAATGTCATTTTCACCTCCTAACTTAGCCTTTGAAGGACCTTTGAGTTGGTTAATAATGCATTTTTAAGTGTGTTTTTGTAGATGACAATAAAGTATAGCTTAGTGCTGCAATCCATCCTTGTAATGCCAAGAAGAAGGAATTTTGAGTCAAGCTGTAGAGCTGATGGAGTTACAATGAATGCACCATGGTGGTTCACACCATTGGGGCTGTTTAGCTTGCTTCGGGGCCTTTGAAGTCTTGCCAAGCAGAGAGGAGTGCTACTACAGTGTACCAAATAGAGCAGCTGTGCAGAAATTGCTGTTGTAGCACACTATACAAGTTGTACACTCAAGCAGATCTTGAGCAATTTATATATACAGTTCATGCAAACAGCAACAAGCAATCATTCAAGCAAACTTGAAGTGCAACATGCAACTGCACCAACCTGTCAAGCAGCTCAAATCCCAGCTGAAGGCTAAGCACTTGAGCACTTTAAAGTGCTGGCTTGTATGGACCTCGAGCAATTCAATGATGAAGGAATAATGAACTCGAGCAGATCATTGAACCTGTTGAGTTGGGAACCTGGAGCTGCGGCCATTTAATCCTCTCGAGTTGCAGTTGGAGCCTTCAACCTGAACCACTCGAGCACTTAAAGTGCAACCATTTATGCTGTCGAGTGGTTCCCTGCATTTAAAGTTGAACCCTCGAGCAGTTCAGCAACCTGTCGAGCTGCATTAAAACCAATCGAGCAGTTCTCTCATCGTCACGAGCTGTTGAAGTAGACCACTCGAGCAGTTAACTGAAGCCCCCCCATTGATCCACTCGAGTGGTTCATGGCTAAAATGAAGCTATCGAGCGGTACACAATTAAACCACTCGAGTGGTTTCCTGCACCTATGAAGCATCCTGTCGAGCTGAAATGCCTAAAGAAATGAACCTGTCTAGCTGCTATCTGATCTACTCAAGCTGAAGTCCTGAAGCCCATCCAACCACTCAAGAGTCATGCCTGAAGCCTCTAACCTGTTGAGAACCTGTCGAGGTTGATATTCTAAGGCTCAAACCACTCAAGGCACGGGTTCAAGCATGTATCTATCAGCAAGGACATTTTTGAAAATCCGTCAGCACAGAGGACACCTGACCTAACTGCCCCACGTGTGCACAGTTGTTTTCACGAATTTGGGGTAATACTTGGATGAAATTCAGCAACATCATCAGGTCTTATAACTGATTTGATTCTCCTCTTCTCTGATTGGCCAAGGCAGATCAAGTTCACTTAGGAATTGTATAAATAGGGAGGAATAAAACAGATCAAGATGGTCGATCTTGTTATGTATATTAAAATTATGTTTAAACTCAAGTCTTAACCTATTGCAAGTGCACAATAGAAATCATAGTACTAGCATAGGGTCGTTCCCACGAGGAAGTTTATTTATCTAATTACTTCTTATCTATATTCAATTTAAATTCTTATCTTAAAAACTTCTATTTACCTTTAAGATCTACTCTACTGGATAAACATGAATAAAAGAATGATTTCTTAATCTAAAATACATAAAATAAATCCTAAATCTTCCTTCTTCAAATTGAGGTCGTCAATCCCAATCTTCAGCTATCAGATATTTATGAAAATAAATAGTATTGTTACACCACATCTCTAGTTTCTTAGCATTGGTCGTCAATCAAGTCTAAGTTCCTGTCAATACAGATTTAATCTAATTAACAACTTCCTAAAATCTGGGCGTCAATCAAACCTTAGAAAACTGAAGACGGAAAAGTAAAAACCGTTACACTAATCTATAAATTCTAACTTGAGTCGTTAATTCAAATTAAAACTTGGAGATGTTTATAAAGTTGTAAATAAAAGAAAAGAAAATCTAAACTAGAAAGCAAATAAATATATCTTTCACCCCTCAGTTGTAGTCGTCACTAGCACGGCAATTGACTAACCAATCAACACCTACGACCAACACGTATGTTCTTAATCAAATTTAGCACATCAAATTTTAAAACCTTTTTCTCCAATCAATCAGTTAAATCCAAAAGGACTAAGGGATTAAAAGATATTGGGGCTTTCATTTGTTATATTTTATTAAAACTCTCATCTATTTATTAAAAAAAAAGATAATGTTTAAGACAACATTGAGAAAAAAAAATTATAATAAAACTTATTTAGCTTGAAGCTCAACCCAACTCGAGCTCGATAGAGTCGAGCTAGAACTCAAATTTTTCAGGCTCGAAGGGCCTCGAGCCAAGTTCTATCTCGACTCGGCTCAACTCGACTCAGTTGCAGCCCTCCTTACGATTGATTGAGTTGGTTCAAACTCTATAGAATTAGAGCTACTATAGGATGACCCTCTCATCAAAGTAGGCGAGTGGGTCGTCTAATTAGTTTTAGACAGTGGTCTTATTGGGACAGATCGAGTTTAGGTCAGCCCTTAAATCGGTCAGGTCAAGTCGGTCCAAAAGGCAACCGACAATTTTGATATTAATTACGTAGAAATTCTCTTGAATTATTGGGTTGGGCTCAACTTAAACAAGCTGATTTTTACTTGGGCTTTTGGAGATAACCCATCTCAATAGGGTTGGGATGGGAGGGGCCTAATTTTATTCAAGCCTACCTACCACAGCCCATACTTGGACCTTTTTGGGTTGGGCCTATTGAGACCCATATGCTTAGATGGCCTCATTTTGTCTGATTGGGTGTGGCGGAGTTGAGGATGCCATCACATTGATGGAATTGGTAGACAATTTTGTAGACAGATTATGTGGCGACCCCACTATATGTGCAACCAGTCACATCACGCTACATAAGCTAACTGCAAATTGTCTACCAAAAAAATGAAGGGCAAAAATAAATTGGCCAATCCCAGTAGAGCAGTTCATTTTCAACCTATTGAGGTTCTTAATCAAAGGATTGTGATTTTTTGAATTAATATGATGGCCTCATGCACCACCAGTTGCCAGTGACACGTGTACGGTTCTGATGGGATGCTCAATAACTTTTGATGAACGAACCGAACGCCCTAGCTTTTACTTCATAGTCATACAATTATAGCATGTTTCACAATAGATAGTAGTCTCACTAATATTAACTTAAAAGTCAAACTGAAATCTAGGAATACGTAAAACAGTAATTAAGTAATTACTGAGTTCTGTAAACAAACTAAGTCCTTGTTCGGGAGCTCAGATTCACTCGGAATCTGAGTTTCAATTCAAAAAGTGGTGAAAATCCGAGTATATCTGAGAGAGTTAGTCGTTCGGGAGTTTGCGTGAGTCCCACCAGTTTTCTACTGCTTTCCGAGTGAAAGCGACCTTTATGCGTCCGAGCAAATTACTTAGATTTGGTCATGTTAGATCTGATTGTCACGGTCTATGATAACCTAGTAGTTCACTCCTATGTATTGTTGATCGATTTTAAAAGGTACCCTTGTAAGTGCACAAGATCTATTGTAGCAAGGCAAGAATATGAGTATCGTAACCATAGGGAAGCGCATAATCAAATTAATTTTAAGAAAATTGCAATGACCCAAGGAAGTATCAAGGGCAAGAAATTTGGTTGCTAAGATTAATCACTCCACAACGCAATAATAAGAGAAACTAAAGAAAACTATGAAAGGTTGAACTAAGACAAATAAAGTAATAATGATGAGATGATCAAGGAGTTTACTAACCCTAGATTTGAAACTTTTCTACAATCAACCCTACAATTTCATGTCAAATCATTATACCATTATTTAACTATAAGAAAAATGAATCATTGAAAATGTAATTATTGACTCGGCATAACCTATCCTAACACTATGACTCATCCAATCACGACATGAGTCATGCAAAAGGCATAACGTATCACAAATGCGAAATCACAATAATAAGATTCAACCGCACAACATCCTAAATCAGTCTACAAGATCAGATTTAGGTGAAATGACCCTTTTATTGTCGTCGATAACCAAGATCAACGACTATAAATGAGTATTCAATGATAAACAATAGGCACACACTGAAAGCCGTACGGTTCAATAATTATAACAAAAAATTGTAAGATTAAATATAAATCATTTACTCATCTAGGGGTTACTTCCTCGTTGAACGAGGGGTTTAGCCACTCATCCTCGATTCACACGCGCGATGCAAATTCAAAGCCATCACAAAAGTTCTTTTATTTATCAAAAGATTGAAACCATTACACAGCTCTCTTGTCAATTACAAACTACAACTCTGTCATAAATGAAAATTTCCTAACAATGCAAGGAAAATCTGCCAAGAAGAAGCCCCCATACCCTAAACACAATTTTGTTTAAAATTTTCCATATATATAGGTCAATCGATTGAAATTCAACTCTCAATCGATTGACTTCAAAATTGAATTTTGGCGGACTTAATTGAATTTGAAATCAATCAATTGATTTATAAATATCAATCGATTGAGTTCCAAATTTGAATTTAGGAGGGAGAAAGCTTTCATCATCTCAATCATTTGAATTTTGCAATTCAATCGATTGATGATGGCATGTATCCACTTCATTCTCTTAGTTGTGGCTGAACTAATCAACTTTCTTCACAGATTTCAGTGCTTCCGTTGGTTCCACGATCCAATGCTCCCATGTAACCCTTAATTATGCTTGATTATGCTCCAATTAGATCCAAAGGTCAAAAACACTTGAAACCACTAAAACTGTACGTCAGATAGCTTTCATTGGATGGCTAAGTGTCGGTATTAGGGGTGCAAAATATAGTCATATTTCTACACAGATCATACCCCCAAACCTACACTTAGCTAGTCCTCGAGCAAAAAGAATGAAAAATATGTCAAAACAAGTAAACTAACATCCTAAGAAAATAAATGCCACTTTCGTTGGGAGCACGATTGCATTTAGCGTATGCAATAAGCCTTTAAACCCCTAGGTGATCCCAAGCGGAGGAGTTATGTCTCCTGAAGGTTTTTAGTGAAGATACCTACAAACTTCAAAAGCTTATAAATTCCTGAATTAATTTCCATGCTCTTTAATTGTAAATTACCTGTGAAATTTTATATAATAAATACCCAGCCATGCTAATTCTATCAATGCCCATTTAGATTAATTTAATGCTTTGCTTTTTCGATGACTCTTTAGTTCATGTCTAGAGTATCGTGTGTGCTTACCACTGCTAAAATCCTTCCATCAGGGCATAAGTCCAAACAAGGAATCTTTGGATCCCATGTCTCGACGCAATCCTCACTATAGGTATACACTCAAAATGAAATCGCTCCGATCACTAGATTACTTTTTTACACACATGTGAGAGAGAGTTACAATGCAAATCAAAAGGTCTCACATGACATAAGAAGCACGGTTCATCAACGAATTTAAAAAGAAATCTCATAAAGAAAGATATTTGCATTTTAAGCATGTCATATCAAGCACTATAGGCATTGTACTATCACTCTCCACAAGGCATTTATCACTCTCCACAAGCATGTCATATCAAGCACTATAGGTCTTTCTCTGGGTTGAAACGGGGCTCTGGTAGAGGTTAAGAAAGAAAGGGAAATCGGTGACTAAATTTCTCTGAGAAACCAGAAACAGAAACACAAATTGATTCTTTCATTTTTCAATCTTTCTTTTGCCAATTTTTCAGAATTTTTTTTTTCTACTCCTTTTTGTTTTTCATTTTGAAATCACGTCATAATTCTCATTTTGTACCTTTTGTTTTTCCTCTTCTTCGAAAATACTTCTACCATTTGCTTCCTGCAAGCATTACAACCATGCCTCTCTATTCTCCTACTTTCTGTTATCTCTAATTTCCAATTTCTCAGAGATTAAAGGGTACGATTTTTGCATTTTTCAAACTAGTGTGGGGTATGATTAATATAGCTTAACAGAAATAATTAAGTCGACTTTTTCAACAAGGCTCAAAAGGGGTGCTAAAAGGTAAATCAGTATAAGGTGAGGCATTTTAGGTTCAAACAAGCCATGGATGACCTTTGATCATTTCCTTTCAAGGTGATAATGATGTCTGTTTGTTTTGAGTTTCAACACAATGAGTTTTAGCACAATAGACAAACCAAGATAGAATATATGAGATTTTAAACAATAAGCACGAATTCTAGAAGATGCTCCGAATTTAGTTAGCACTCATCAAGAATGAGGAGAAGGTTCTAAAGCTTTCCGAGTTTTAGTCTCCACTAGAATCCTAGGATTCAAGGTTTTAGACCAATCCCCAAACTTTGGAATTCAAGCATGGCAATGGTGTAAGAATTTCTAGAGATGGACTGCAAAATTATCATTAAACTTGCATTGAAATTAATAATCATAAGCATTCATAATCTTAACATGGCATGATAACTTTTCATTAAAACTTCCGAGCATCAATAATTAAAGTTTATGGAAATTCAATAAATTTCGGAATATAGGCTTTACGGTTGCTCAGCCAATCGATTGACCTACACTTGCTTCCAGTCAGTTTTGGGTCCAAGTTTCCAGTCAATTGATTGATTTATACAAATCAACTAATTTAGTGCCTTTAATTTTGCAAAAAATACTTCTCGGCTAATGATTATCAGTCGATCGATTGAAATGGAAATTCAATCGATTGACTGGCACAATTTTCAATAGTTCTGAGAACAATTTTTATTTTTATTTGTTTTTACTTCTCAATTTAAATAATGTAATCCTAAGAGTTGAACTTCTCACCCCCAAACCTGACGTGTCCAATGTCCTCATTGGTCGAATGTGAAAGGATCTTCTACCCCTAAACCTATGGAACGCATACCACGACCAGAAAGCAGACTAGGTGAAAAGTACTTTGCTTTATACATTCAATTATCCAGATGATTACTCAAGAAGAAAAAAAATAATTGAGCAGGTTGCAATTACAAATACTAAATTAAACTAAAATTTTATTGATTATGTGATACTAAATACAATTATTGAAAATTTAAAAGAAACTAACCTAATGCGACAATTAAAAGAAACTATCCTAAAACATCATGCAAGCAAAATAAAATCTAAAACAAAATTAAATCCTAAAACTTAAAAGTAAATCTCAGCCTTTAATCTTCATCAGAAGCCATCCCTGGCTTTGGCTTTGGGAACATAAGCCTCAACATCTCGTCAGTGATGCCGACCTCGCCGAGTGGTGTAATCGGGGCACGAAGTGGAGATGGTGGTGGTGTTGGTGTCGGGTTGGCGAGCGATGGTTGTGGATTCATTTCCAACCATGCGCAGGTTGGGATCAAATTCAAACTTGGGCAATGCTCGGCTTCAACAGAGTGAGTGAATGGTGGGCGGCTTCGTGGGGGTGGAGGTGGTTGCGGTGAATCGATGGACATCAAGTCCAATGGTGATTTAGGTGAAGGTGGAGGTGGAGATATTGGGTCAATGTCAATGATTTCTCGATTCGATAAATCGAGAGGCATTTGGGGCGCATCCCGACAGGCCCGTTTCCTCACCAGTTCGGCTAGTCGTTTTACCGTGGCGCGTGCGCGGTATCTTATGGACTCCATTGATCAAAGCTAGGGATTACAATTGCTATTGATTAAGGGAATTGATTGAGAAAATTAGACCTACAAGTTTATTAAATAAGTAAAAAACTATCCTAAAAAAAACTAATCTAAGAATGGAACAAAAGATTGGATTTCCTGGATGTGAAATTAGAATTTTCGAGATTCACATCAGTCAATCGATTGATTTTTGGGAATCAATCGATTGACAAAGAGGATCTGGATAGTTGACTGAACGCTGGGCAACATTTTCCGCAAATAGAAGTTTCCAACTTTGGAGCATGATTTTAATTCAGAAAGTTTCCATTCCCTTTGGATTCGAATCAGAGTCATTCGATTGAATCTCACAGTTCAATCGATTGGAAATAATTATTGAGCAATTTAAGCCAATGAGGTAATGGAAACTTCCCAATTAAAACCATATTCCAAAATTAAGGTGAAGCTTTTTAATTTCAGTGATATTCCCATTCTTTGGCAAATCGAAGCAGTTCATAGTCAATCGATTGAACTAGTATTATAACCTAGAGAGAGAATTGAACACCTAACATAGTCATACTTTCTCAATCAATTGAAATAAAAATTCAATCGATTGACTAATGTAATTCTAAATACGGAGAGAATTTTGAAAGCGTGACCTTCGATTGATACCTCAAACTGTTTTCGCCAACCCGTCCATCCGTGCCTCGAGGCGGGCAACTGCTGCCTCAGCATTGAAATTCGAAACCTCTTTGGGGCGAGGTCTTCATAGGGCGCCACATTGGCGTTGTGCGGGGTTTGGTTGGGGAGGAGGAGGAGGAGGTTTATCATCGATGTCGACATTAAAGTGTTGCGGCGCAACTGGAGCATTCCTAATGAGGGCTTTCATACTCTTATTCCACATGTTTCAGCCATATTGATAGAATTGCATGTCACCCATCACCTCATCATCAAAAATCAAGCACCCGAGCTGATCCAATAAGTGCATGATGTAGTGAGGAAAGTATAGTAGAAAACTCTCTTGCTTGCATGCCGAAGTGGTGACAACGATATCGTTGTGACATCGATCCATTTCATCGAGCATTAATCTGGGTGCATCAAACCAGGTGTTTGTGTGGACTACGTAAAGTGCTGCCACATGATTCTTCGTTCGCTCACTCTTTGTTCCATGCGGGAGCAGATTATTGGACATCATAATATCCCAAAACAAGATATCCCTTGGCAAATCCAATCGTTTGGTAGACATTCCTGAACCATGCCTTCCGCCGCACATGTTTGTTGTTAATCATGATTTCCTGGCTGAGATCTATTGTCGGATCAATCTGATGATTGACTGGTCGGATAACGAAAAAATTAAATGCTTGGGCCAGATCCGCGGCATGCACATTGTAAATCCAATTATCAATCTTGATGCGGATGTAGGCAAAACCCGATGGAGAGCGCAATGTCGGCACCCATTCCATATTTTGATAAAACAGACGAATGAGACATAAGGAGACATCAATTGGAGGTGGTGCGAGTAGCATTTCAAGATGCATGGCGTCAACGTATTCAATCGAACACGTAACTTCAGGAATCCGACGAAACTTGGCTAGATCAAAGAATTTCTCGATTTGGATCTGCCAATTCACATAAGCAGTGTTTGGAATTCTCATCAGATTGTTATCAGAATGAGGTGGTCGGTATATCTCGGGCCCTGCTTCTGCCATTTTCATGATACGAGGAGGATGAAATGATGGTAAGAAGAGAGTGGGTGGGAAGGCTTTCAGGTTAGCAGGGAGAAGGGACCACGGTAGTTCCTTAAAAATGCCTTCAGAAGACTTGAACCGATTGGGAATGCCTAACGTCAATCGATTGATATTAAGGATTTAAATTCGACTATCACAGTTTTGGTTGGGAAGTTGACAAGACGTGAGTTAATTAGCATGGGGAACAGAAATCGTCAGATCACTTTTTAATATCAATCGATTAATTTCTATGAATCAATCGATTGACATTAAAGAAATGTCATTTCGAAAGAATGTTGAAAAGACCTTCAGTCAACATGCCTTGGGCCAGTGAACCCATGTAATAGCCCGAAAAATCACATTGAACTATGACCTCGGGATACGTGCCCGATTGGTCTTAGGTTTGACCATGAGATAGTTCATTGATGAACTTAAGGTGAGATGAGCAGATGTGATGTGTGAACCAGTGTGGAAGAGTGGAGAGATAGAGGAGTTGTAGAGTTACATACACTGATGAATGTGTATGTGCTCCACGCCGAGAAAAAGAGATAAGATGAAAAGGGTTGAAAACCCTAACTTTCATGTTTTGGTGGTTGAGAGAAGTAAAGAAGAGAGAGAAAGAGAGAGGAGCAAGAGAGGAGTGATTGCAACCGTTTGGAAGAGGGAGTCAAGCATTAAAGAGGCCGGATTCGACGCAAGGGATCCGTTAGAACCAAAGCTAGAAACCCTAGCCTTCCGACTATTGATAGAAATCAACTTGAGATCTATCCAAGGTAAATTTTTTTGTAAGTAAGATGCATAGATTATAGGGGTTAAGTTGCAGTAAAATGTGGGTTAAATCATGGGATAATGGCTTAGGAAGATAGAAGAAAAAGTATGGAAAAAGATTGGGAAGAACAGCTCGAAGGGGAGTGAATCTGACAATTTCGATTAATCGAAATTGGGTTTCGATTAATCGAAATTGGGTTTCGATTAATCAAAATTGGCCAGGAAGTTGAAGAGTCAGAGGACCCCGATTTCGACTAATCGAATTTGGATTTCGATTAATCGACTTTGGATTTCGATTAATCGATTTGGGAATCGATTAATCGACTGAGAACCTCCAGTGGACCCCAGGGGTTGGAGGAAATAATGAGAAAAATCGACTAATCGAAATGGGATTTGATTAATCGATTTAGTTTCGATGTCGATTTGGAATCGATTAATCAACGAAAACTTCGACTATTGAACTAAGAGTACGCTGCGAAAAGAAGGATTTCGATTAATCGAAATTGGATTCGATTAATCGAATGAAAACTCGACTGTTCGAACAGTGAATCTACTTTGCGAAAAGAAGAATTTCGATTAATCGAAATTGGATTCGATTAATCGAATGACAACTCGACTGTTCGAACTGAGAATGGACTTTGCGAAAAGGAGAATTTCGATTAATCGAAATTGCTTCGATTAATCGATATTGACCTTCGATTAATCGATTTTAGAAATCGATTAATCGAATCAGATTCGATTAATCGATTTTGGAGTTCGATTAATCGACTGTAGTAAACTATGTTGACTTTTGGTTTGACTTTAAGATTCTTGGGGAATCTTATACCTTCTCTATGGCATCCTTTGTGATGTGTTTCACATGTTATATGGTACCATAGGTGGTACGTGAGAACGAGTGCACAAGGAGCCACGCGGGACCTTGATGCATTGATCAGCTAAAGACTTGAGGTAGGGAACACCCTGAACATGTACTTTATTTTACAAGAGCATGTATGTAGTGATATCAATTCAATTCAAATGTTTTTACTACTCAATGATTATGAAAAGTGTGCGTGTGTGACATTCATAAGAAAACTTAAATGAACCATCCCCAGGGGATGATGAAGTAAAGAGTAATCGGTGTGATGCAAGTGAATGGATACATCGAGGATGTATCCATGATTGAATCATGCTTGATGAGGCCTAAGCGATATAAGATAGCACAATTACGGTGAATAACTATATGTAAGGCACCGATATTTTGTTATTTGAGGTTTGATAGGTTACCCCACCACGTGGCGGGATAACCACGGTTGTGGCGGGATATCCGTGGACCGTCTGGCTGCTAATCCGTGCGATCTGAGGCTTATCCGTCTGAGTAAGCACACCCGAGGTGTTGATGAAATGTGAAACCCGCCACCAATCCCGGAAAGGGGCTTGGTACTATTAGTATTCAGAATACATTTAAAAGCTATCTATATAGATGACGATGAAGGTATCTCGTCGGGGCTATATTGCTCGGGGATTATTTAAGTTGAAGTTTAAGTTTTGCTTTAGGCCTTCTCGCATCATTCTTGATTAACTAAAAGACATGAGTAATCTACGATAATTGAAGTGTTTTAAGCTTTTCATCAATAAATGCATAGACATCATCATGCATGCATATCATAGAATACATGTGAGTTATATTTTCAATTGTGTTCTTCCTATTGAGCTAGGATGTAGCTCATCCTATAGACTATCGTCGCGGGTCCACTACTAGCATTGCCGAGGCTTGAGGAGGCGACCCGGTGAGTGTCGGACCTTGCGGCCGGCGGAGTTAGAGCCACCTCCGGAGGACTTCTTCTAGAGGACTCTGGCATGCGACTTTGAGGAGTTTTAGTTGGAGATTGTACGGCTTGGTATGTCAAGCTGGTTTTATTAAACCTTGTGTATATGGATATCGAGAATTCTTTTGGGAACCATCCATGATGATGGTTATCATCGATGGTTCGGATTGGTTCTCCTTCATGCGAGAGGCATGAGGTAGAAGCATCTTTTGAGAAGTGTTTTATGTAGATCTAAATTCCATAAGTTGTTCTTATTTATTTTATGCTTGATATACCGGTGTTTGCATAGTTGAGAGCACGGTCAAGATGATCGAATCTTTGATGGCACGGGTTTGAGTGCAAATCCGAGTATCATTGGTATCAAAGCTATTTTCTTTTTAGCAATTATGACAAGGGTTCTTCGTCGAACATAGGGACTTCTACTTAAACTTTAGTTTCAAATGCGAAATGTCCGCTAGAGGAGAGGCCGACCAAGGGGAGGCCATCAAAAGTTCGTAGTGGAGATGATTTCATCTCTCCTACCAATAGAGTGCCTTTAGGAGGTCTTGAGGCCCGAGGCGTGTAGCGATGAGGAAGAGGATCGAGATCATCGGGATCAAGATCTGAGAGAGCAAGAAAGATTGAGAGAAAGACAAGAAGATAGAGAAGAAGCGACAAGGATGATGCACACTATGGAGACTATGGCGGTGCCATGGCACAACAAGCGCATCCTTTGCGACTCATCGTCGAAGAGAAATGACCACCTACACCACATGGGATCTGCGTTGCTGTGCCCTCATCATTTCTGAGTTTAGGAGGATGAGACCTCCTTCATTTTAAGGCGGCGGAACCACGATGGCGGCGAGAATTGGCGATGGAAATGGAGAAAGTCTTTAGCGTGCTAACTTGCACGGAAGATGAGAGTGTAAGATGGGCACTTACATGTTGGATGGGGAGGCTTGGGCCTTGGTGGAAGTCCGTGATCTGGACTCGGGCTCGAGGAGACTTTGCCTTGGACTTGGGAGGAGTTTGTTGAGGAGTTCAACAAACAATATTTTCGAAGTGGTGAGGAACCGACTTGAGATACAATTTTTGCAGTTAGTACAAGGGGAATGACGGTGAGAGAATCTGGGTAGAGTTTTCTCTGACTTGCGTTTTGCTCGGATTCGTCTGAGTGATGAAGTCAAGAGGTTTTGAGGTTTGAAGCTTTGAAGTTAGGAGGCGTAGCTCCATTTCAGCGAGGACCTATGAAGAGGTCATGAGCAAAGCATTGGTTGTAGAAGAGGAGAACAATAATGATATAGACAGAGAGAAGCGTGAGAGAGGAAATGAACAAGGAAGAGCGGGGCACTATGAACCGGTGAACAAAAGCCAAGGTTCATGGGCGAATCGAGACCACAGTTCAAGGGGTTTGGAAGGCCGTATAACAGCAACAACAACAACAGAGGTTTCCATTACTTGCGTCGGGAGACCTATTCGCTATGAGAGCCCTGCCATGTCTACTGGCGCCACTATCACACAGGGTTCCCGTACTGTTTCTTCCGCACCTCGGGAGACTTGCGCAAAGTGTGGCAAGCCTCATAGGATGGTGGACTATAGATCGAGAACTAGGGGCTGTTTCTGGTGTGGCACGGTGGGCCACTTGATCAAGGTTTGCCAGACGAGATAAAGAAAGAGCGGTTTGATTCTGACACCACGACCAATTCAAGCAAGAAGCGATTAGGTCGTTGAGGAGAAACTGTCGATCCTTTGCTCGAAGCGAGGCGTGCATGATGTCATCAAGGTGAGATTCCTTTTAAAATTAAAGAAAATTTTCTTTTCGTTAAAACTTTAGATAGAAGAAGCATGCATTAGGAAATGATATAGATTCTTTCTCAATACCAAAAAGTATATAAATTGAGGTGTAAATTAATGTGTAAATTATTGTATGTGTGTATGTATACTATAGGTACTCTAAATATATATGAAAAGGATGCTTGGTGGATATGCGCTCGAGTGTTGATAGACCGGGTCTACCCACTCATTCGTCCTCACGTTTAAGCTAAGAAGATGAAGATCGTTCGGAGGCGTTGGATTTCGTCCTATACGTATGCATTAAATTTGGAGAGTTAGTAGACACGGAGTTAAGCTTGCAAATCCATCATCGTAGCAGTTCAAGACTTAGAAGTGCATGAATTGGAAGCAAAGTTGATCTTAGACATGCAAGGGTTTGATGTGATCCTTGGCATGGGTGGTTGGCCTTGACATTGTCGAGAACAAGGTAGTCATTTTGGACCCAACACAAGAAGATCATTTCGGTTTCAAGGGTGAGATCGTCATCGTACCTTGATCTCGTGATGAGAAGATGATCAGAAAAGGTTGCAGTGGATGCTTAGCTTTCTTAAAGGAGGACAAGGAAGAAAAGAACGTAATCTCTGAGATCGCAGTTGTGCGAGACTTCGCTGACGTGTTTCCAGAAGAGTTGCCTGGATTACCTCCAGAGAGAAGTAGAATTCGCCATTGACTTAGCACCAGGAACGGAGCCTATTTCAAAAGCACCTTATAGAATGGCTCCCGCTGAGTTAAAGGAGTTGAAGGAACAACTACAAGAACTAATGGACAAGGGGTTTGTTAGACGGCGTGTCTCCATGGGGAACACCGGTCTTATTTGTCAAGAAGAAAGATGGGTCAATGCGACTATGCATTGACTATACAATTGAACAAACTTCTTTGTGAAGAACCACTACCCTTTGCCTACAATTGACGATCTATTCGACCAATTGCAAGGAGCAAGGTATTTTTCCAAGATCGACCTAAGATCTGGGTATCATCAGTTGCGAGTCAAAGCAGAGGACAAACAGAAGACAGCTTTCTGGACACGGTATGGACACTATGAATTCCTTGTGATGCCGTTTGGATTAACGAATGCTCCAGCGTCATTTATGGATCGATGAAGTGTTTAAACCACACTTGGACTCTGCGTGGTAGTGTTCGTTGATGATATACTAATATACTCCAAATCCAAGGCAGAACACGAAGAACACTTGAGGATTGCTCTACAAACGCTCGTGAACACCAATTGTCACGCCAAACTCGGTAAGTGTGAGTTTTGGTTGGAAGAAGTTAGCTTTTTGGGACATGTCGTCTCGAAGCAGGTGTCACGGTAGATAGATCCAAAGAAGATAGAAGCGATAGTTAAATGGGAGCCCAAAGAGCGGAGATGTCCAAAGTTTTACGGGCTTAGCGAGGCTATTATCGGCGTTTCGTTGAGGGTTTTCAAAAATATCGGGACCTCTCACAAAGTGACACGTAAAGATTCAAGGTTTGAGTGGAGTGAGGCATGCGAGAAGAGTTTTCAAGAACTCAAGCGAGACTCACTTGACTCCGGTGTTAGCGATTCCTTGACGATGGAGGATCTGCAGTGTCTGTGACGCGTCATACAATGGCCTTGGTTGTGTGCTCAACCAACACAAGAAGGTGATAACTTACGGATCAAGACAGCTGAAAGAACACGAGAAAAATTACCCGACTCATGACTTGGGCTGGCGTGATCATTTTTCTTTGAAAATTTGGAGACACTACTTGTATGGTGAAACATTTGAAATTTTCACCGATCATAAGAGCCTCCGATGTCTGTTCACGAAGGAGCTCAATATGAGACGGTAGAGATGGATGGAATTCCTCAAGGACTACGATTGCTCTATACAATACCATCCAGGCAAGGCGAATGTAGTAGCCGATGCATTGAGTCGAAAAGGTTCAGCTCAGTTAGCTTCTTTGGTTTTGGGTATGCACCGATGGAAATTATTGGAAGACCTGGCATTCTATGATGCGAACATTAAGTCAAAGGACCTTTGGATCCTTTTTGGCTAACATATCGGTAAAGCGGTGATATTTGAGCATATCCACGATCTCTGGATGAAGGATCCGACATTAACAAAGATTCATCAAGGCGTAAATGAAGGCATCGGTCGGACTTCTCGGAAAGAAGATGGTTCTTTGTTGTTTAAAGGACCGTCTATGCATCGGACAATGCCGATCTAAGACGAACAATTCTTGATGAAGCTCATAAGTCAAATTATGCTATCCACCTGGTAGCACCAAAATGTACCAAGATTTGAAAAGAATTCTTGGTGGAAGGAATTTGAAACAAGGCGTGGCAGTATGTGTCACGATGTTTGACTTGTCGACAAGTGAAGGTTGATCATAGACATCCTGCGGGACTATTGCAACCTTTACCAATACCGGAATGGAAGTGGAATCGATCTCAATGGATTTCATTGTTGGATTACCCGTCTTGCCAAGAGACACAATGCCATTTGGGTAAAGTGGTCGATTGACCAAATCGGTAGCACTTTTGCCGTACAATACCACATATCTGACGGGAAGAGGCGGATTTATACATGAAGGAGATTGTAAGATTACGGGATTCCAAGCATCGTTTGATCGTGATCCACTATATCGTCCAAGTTTTGGAAGAAATTTCAAGAAGGAATGGGAACACGGCTAGATTTTAGTTGACTTTCCATCCTCAAGCGATGATGATGACAGAGCGAGTGAACCAAGTAATAGAAGACATGCTCGGGCGTGCATGCTTGATATGCAAGGATCTTTGGGATGAGTATCTACCGATGCTCGAGTTCACATATAACAACTTTTTCAAGCGAGCATTGGCATGGCACCGTATGAAGCTCTGTATGGGCGGACGATGCAAGTCACCCTCAATTGGGAGGAAGCGGTGAAAATTTGTATTAGGACCGAAACTACTTGAAGATAATGCTACCGTCGTCCGAATTATCGAGAGAAAGGTTGAAAACTGACCTGAGTGAAAGCGAGAAAAGTTACGCCGATATGAAGCGGACTAGTGTTGACTACAAAGTGGCGAGCATGTGTTTGTGAAGGTGTCACCTATGAAAGGTGTATTGAGATTTGGCAAGAGGGGGAAGTTAAGTCCACGTTATGTTGGACCATTTGAAATTTTGGGACGAATAGGTGAAGTTGCATATCGCATTGGTTTACCACCGCTATTTGATCGAGTACATAATGTCTTCCACATATCGATGCTCAGAAAGTACGTGAATGATCCGTCTCACGTGTTAGGAAAGCAACCTATAGAGATGTGTGAGGACATGAGCATGATAGAGGAACCGATTGGAGATTACGGATCGAAAAAGAGCAAATCAGCACTAAAGTGATTCCCTTAGTGCTTGTTCGGTGGAACAATCATCCAAAAGAAGAGGCTACTTGGGAACGAGAGGCCGATGTGAAAGAACAATATCCGGCCTTGTTTCCAACAACGTGAGAATTCGATGTAAACCGCAACCACGTTTGTGAAATTTCCACTATACTTGAAATTCAATGGAAATTTTGATCCAATCTGTCATAAATTGTCGAAAATAGTAAAAGAAAGAAGGAGATTGAAATTTTGTAGAAATAGGGCAAAAACCGATTAATCGAATTTCAAATCGATTAATCGATTTGGAATTTCGATTAATCGATTTTGTTCGATTAGTCGACTGGCATGTGCCAGTGACTGGGAATGAAAAATTTGAGTTAGAATGTACATAGAATGAAGTTTCGATTGATCGAATTATAATTTCGATTAATCGATTTTGTAATTCGATTAATCGAATTGGATTTTCGATTAATCGAGTTACTTAGAGGACTTGAGAGATGTTAAAGTCAAATGGACAATTTCGATTAATCGAAGTGAGTTCGATTAATCGATTTTGGAATTTCGATTAATCGAAATGGATTTCGATTAATCGAATACTTAAGAAAGTTTAGAAAAAAATTGAAGTTATAGCCCGATTTCGATTAATCGAAACTAAATTCGATTAATCGATTTTGGAATTTAAAATAAACGAAATGCATTTCGATTAATCGATCGCGATGAGCTTAAAAATTTGAAATTTTAAGCGGACGATTTCGATTAATCGAAATATTTTGATTAATCGAATTTGACTTTCGATTAATCGATTTGGGAAATCGATTAATCGATTTTCTGACTTAACCTAGTTTTAAATTTGATTAATCGAAATAGAATTTTGATTAATCGAGCGAACTATATATATAAGTTTGGGGATTTCATTCCCCATTCGAAATCATTTGAGCTTAGGACTTTGGGCGTTTGACTTCCTTCTTCTTCTCCAACTATCCGACGGTCTAGGGTTCGATTTTTCGACGATTACCACGGTAAACCCTAGAATCAAACTTTTCTTTCGTTTGAAGTAGATAAACTCTAGTTTAGTGAAAATGTGCCCAAAACACGTTTGTCTTGAAGAAGGCAACCTCCAAGCTACCGGTTAGGCGTGAAACGCGCACCACCACCACCTACCCCATCGCGGTGAGGACTCCATCACCGTCAGAATCGGAGACCACCTCCGGTTCGACGGCGCGCTCTGTGAGTCTTCCCAATCCACCCCATGCCACCACCACCCTGGTGGAGCAACCAAAGCAGTGGTGGGCTGCCAAGACCTTTGAGGTCGAATACACCATCGACCCTACCCTATTCACAAATCCCGATTCTGGGCGAGACCCAATGGGCTCGAACTACCTAACTAGTGCCGGACTCGGCAACCTTCTCAAACCAATCCGGGTTCCTATTACCTAGATTGGTGAGGTTATTCTACCAAGGGCTAACCAATGGCCCTAGCGACGATTGTATTATAACCAAGATCGAGGGTCGTCTCTATCGATCACTGAGGTGCTTGAATGCTACCTCGACTTTACTCCGAGACTACCCTATTCCCACCCTTTGAAAAGGAACCCCGTTTGAAGAGGTCATGACCGCATGACCAATGGGAAGAAGGGTGCACGTCCATCAAGAGGGTGACCTTCCACCCTACATGTGGATGCTCGACTCCATAATAAATGCAACCTTTACCCGTCGCGCCACGACACGGGGCGTGGATAAAGTGCAACATGCACTTTACGCGCTTACATGGCCGATGGTTTGATGCTACCATGGTCATCCTTGAGGGATGCGGTACATCAAAAGTAAGGCGATGAAGGGCAACATGCGGCCCAAGGAGAAGATGCGTATGCTCGGCTCATCTCGAGCATGTTGGAGTGCTACTCAGCGAGCCCTCCTACACTATTTCACCTCACGAGGTGAGGGCTACGGATCAGCGTGAAAGCGTTCACAAAGTCTTCATGGAACCCGTGCTTCTAACCTCAAGCGGACCCTACCGCTCCGGGTCCGCTCCTTGCCCAGCCCCCGTGACGTCCACGCCACCACCCCACCACCTCGGCGGGACCCACATCTGCACACCCCCTGCGAGCCATCCGTGGAGGTTACTTCCCAGACAGCCGCGACACCCACACCACCCGCCCACTCCGCACCCGCGACACCCACCTCATCCTACCGCCGGCGCGCCGCTCCATCCGGTCCTACCATAGAGGACGTGTTGGCCAGAATGGACGCAAATAACGAGAGGATGAACAGGAGGATTGATTTCCTCATGTTTCACACCCTCCGATTCATCTACCCCCACCTACATGGATATCTTTGGCCCGAAGAAGAAGGGACGGCCGGCCGCACCGCCTTCCATAGAGGACCCGTCTGCCATCCCACCACGGCCGCGGTTCCCTCCACATCCACATCCGCTCAGCCAGCCCAGCCGCCACCACCATGACCCGGCTCCGGACACCCACAGTCGCCTGCCACCTCGGATGGGCACTGCTCCGGCCTGAATCGACTGGCGAGGGGACTGTTTGAGTCGTCTATGTGTTTTGCATTTTGATTTATAGCTGTACTTTTTATTGTACGGCAAGGTATTGGCATTGTAACAAAATATTTAATCCTTAATACAAATTAAACTTTTTATATAAATTGTTCAATTTTGTTAGATTTTACTTCCATGTTTGTGTTGTGTAAATGTGTGGAGACTCAAATACGTATGAGTCAAATGAACCACCTCACCTCGAGTGTGTGGGGAGAGAGTGCACACCACCACACCTTTGGGTGATTTTCGAGGACGAAAATTCCCAAGGTGGGGAGGATGTAATAGCCCGAAAAATCACATTGAACTATGACCTCGGGATACGTGCCCGATTGGTCTTAGGTTTGACCATGAGATAGTTCATTGATGAACTTAAGGTGAGATGAGCAGATGTGATGTGTGAACGGTGTGGAAGAGTGGAGAGATAGAGGTTGAGTTACATACAGCGATGAATGTGTATGTGCTCCCACGCCGAAAAGAGATAAGATAAAAGGGTTGAAAACCCTAACTTTCATGTTTGGTGGTTGAGAGAAGTAAAGAAGAGAGAGAGAGAGAGAGTAAGAGAGTTATTGCAGCTTGTGTTTGGAAGAGAGTCAAGCATTAAAGAGGCGGATTCAGGATCCGTTAGAACCAAAAGCTAGAAACCCTAGCCTTCCAACTATTGATAGAAATCAACTTGAGATCTATCAAGGTAAATTTTTGTAAATAAGATGCATAGATTATAGGGGTTAAGTTGCGATAAAATGTGGGTTAAATCATGGGATAATGGCTTAGAAGATAGAAGAAAAAGTATGGAAAAAGATTGGGAAGAAACGGCTCGAAGAAATTTGAATCGACAATTTCGATTAATCGAAATTGGGTTTGGAATGTCGAAATTGGCGAGGAAGTTGAAGAGTCGGAGGACCGATTTGATTAATCGAATTTGGATTTGATTAATCGACTTTGAAGTTCGATTAATCGATTTGAGAATCGATTAATCGGAACCTCCAGTGGACCCGGGGTTGGAGGAAATAACAGGAAAAATCGACTAATCGAAATGGGATTTGATTAATCGATTTAGTTTCGATGTCGATTTGGAATCGATTAATCAACTAATCGACTATTGAACTAAGAGTACGCTGCGAAAAGAAGGATTCGATTAATGAAATTGGATTTGATGTCGAATGAAAACTTCATTCGTTGACGAGCAATGAATCTACTTCTTGAAAAGAAGAATTTCGATTAATCGAAATTGGATTGATTAATCGAATGACAACTCATTATTGACGAGAATGGACTTTGCGAAAGGAGAATTTCGATTAATCGAAATTGCTTCGATTAATCGATATTGACCTTCGATTAATCGATTTTAGAAATCGATTAATCGAATCAGATTCGATTAATCGATTTTGGAGTTCGATTAATCGACTGTAGTAAACTATGTTGACTTTTGGTTTGACTTTAAGATTCTTGGGGAATCTTATACCTTCTCTATGGCATCCTTTGTGATGTGTTTCACATGTTATATGGTACCATAGGTGGTACGTGAGAACGAGTGCACAAGGAGCCACGCGGGACCTTGATGCATTGATCAGCTAAAGACTTGAGGTAGGGAACACCCTGAACATGTACTTTATTTTACAAGAGCATGTATGTAGTGATATCAATTCAATTCAAATGTTTTTACTACTCAATGATTATGAAAAGTGTGCGTGTGTGACATTCATAAGAAAACTTAAATGAACCATCCCCAGGGGATGATGAAGTGAAGAAGTAAAGGCATCAGGTGTGATGCAAGTGAATGGATACATCCCAGGGATGTATCCATGATTGAATCATGCTTGATGAGGCCTAACTGATATAAGATAGCACAATTACACGGTGAATAACTATATGTAAGGCACCGATATTTTTGTTATTTGAGGTTTGATAGGGTACCCCACCGACGTGGCGGGATAACCACGACTGACGCGGGATATCCGTGGCCGACGGCTAATCCGTGAGCGCGGAGGCTTATCCGTACAGAGTAAGCACACCCCAGGGGTGTTGATGAAATGTGAAACCCCGCCACCAATCCCCAGGGGAAAGGGGCTTGGGTACTATTAGTATTCCCAGGGAATACATTTAAAACTGTCTATATAGATGACGATGAAGGGTATCTCGTCGGGGCTCGATGCTATATTGCTCGGGGATTATTTAAGTTGAAGTTTAAGTTTTGCTTTAGGCCTTCTCAGCATCATTCTTGATTAACTAAAAGACATGAGTAATCTACCAGTAATTGAAGTGTTTTTAACTGTTTTTCATCAATAAATGCATAGACACATCATGCATGCATATCATAGAATACATGTGAGTTATATTTTATATGTTCAATTGTGTTGTTCCTATTGAGCTAGGATGTAGCTCATCCTATAGACTATACGTCGCAGGTCCACTACTAGCATTGCGAGGCTTGAGGAGCCGGACCGGTTGAGCCACCTCGGAGGACTTCTTCTAGAGGACTCTGCTGTGCGACTTTGAGGAGTTTTAGTTGGAGATTGTACGGCTTGGTATGTCAAGCCTGGTTTTTTATTAAACCTTGTGTATATGGATATCAGAGAATTCTTTTGGGCGAACCATCCATGATGATGGTTATCATCGATGGTTCGGATCGGTTCTCCCTTCATGCAGAGGCATGAGGGTAGAACTGTCTTTTGAGAAGTGTTTTTATGTAGATCTAAATTCCGCAAGTTGTTCTTATTTATTTTATGCTTGATATACCAGTGTTCCGTGCATAGTTGAGGGGCACGGTCAAGATGATCGTGCTGATGGCACGGGTTTCGGGGTGCCGAAATCCGGGCTGTCACAACCCATTAGACGATTCATTATGTCAATCGATTGAACTGACAAAATCAATCGATTGACATAAATGCAACGACAAAGGAACTGACAATTGAAAAGGCACGAGGTTTGACTCTTGAATGACCACAGAGTGAGATAGAAATTGCAAATGTGGGATCTCTCAATCGATTGAGAAGGATGCCAACTCAATCGATTGACAAGACTCAAAACACAATAATGGAAGTTGATCGATTGAGTGAAATGTCACACTAATCAATCGACTAAAAAGCTCACACTCAAGCACGAAAATGATCCTACCAGGTCAATCAATTGATTTTTCAGAATCAATTGATTGAGTCAGACTTACTAATTCTACCACACAAACATAAGAGATGAAATACACTGCGCTGAGTTTAAGTGTCGATAACTCGACCATTCACTTTTCATCTTTCTGGATCACTGAGACATGTTGATTCAATCCATATTTGGGTCACTGGCTCAAACGCTGGTTTGAGACGTTGCCCATTTACCTTGAAGGCGCGATTATCCTTAAGGTCTCTGATCTCTATTGCGTCATGTGTGGTGGTAGATACGACTTGAAAAGGTCCTTCCCACCTCGACCTCAATTTTCCTGGATGGAATTTAAGTTTTAAATTGAACAACCAAACCTTTTGTCCTATATGGAATTCCTTTCGAGATATTGATTGATCATGCAATTTCTTGTACCGCTCCTTGTACAACCTCGAGTTTTCATACGCATCGTAGCGTAGTTCTTCTAATTCATTTAATTATAACTTGCAATAGGATCCAGCCTCTTGCATTTCTAAATTAAATTTCTTTATCACCTAGAATGCCTTATGTTCTAATTTGACTGGGAGGTGACAAGCCTTCCTATATACGATTATAAAGAGCGACATCCCTATTGGCGTCTTGAACACCGTGCGATATGCCCAAAGAGCATCAAACAAGTGCAATGACCAATCTCTTCTATCCGATCACACAGTCTTTTCTAAGATTCTGTTAATCTCCCGATTTGATACCTCGACCTGCCCACTGGTCTGTGGGTGGTATGGTGTAGCAACCTTATGTGTGACACTGTATTTTCTCATTAATGAATCAAAATTTCGGTTGTAAAAATGTGAACCACCATCGCTAAGGATGACTCTCGACACTCCAAACTTGTTGAAAACATTCTCTTTCAAGAATCCAATGAAAACTTTGTGATCGTTAGTTCTGGTGGCTATTGCTTCCACCCATTTTGACACATAATCCACTGCGACCGATATGTACAGGTAACCAAAAGATGGAGGAAAAGGACCCATGAAGTCTATTCCCCACACGTCGAGCACTTCAACGATTAAAATTAGTTGCAACGGTATCATATTTCGTCGTGAAATATTTCCTAGCTATTGACATCGTTGGCACCCTTTATAAAATCTTGTGATGTCCCGAAAAATGGAGGGCCAATAAAATCTGCTTTGAAGAATTTTATGTGCAGTCTTTTATCCTCCAAAATGGCCTCCACAAGCTCCAGCATGGCAAAATTTCATAATGCTTAATTGCTCCTCCTCTGGTATGCATCTTCTTATTACCTGGTCTAAGCAAAATTTGAACAAATGTGGGTCATCCCAAAAGCAATATTTTATTTGGGAGAAGAAGAGATCTTTATCATTTCTACTCCACTACATAGAAATTTACCCTGTGACTAGGTAATTGATAATGTTCGTGTACCAAGGGGCTCTATTTCTTACGACATTGATAACCATCAATTGTTCATCGAGAAAGGTGTCCCGAATCTGTTCTATAAAAACTGTTTCTTCATGAAGTATTCGAGACAAGTGATCTGTGACCATATTTTCAACTCTTTTTTTGTCTCGAATTTCAAAGTTGAATTCTTGAAGGAGGAAGATCCATCGAATCAATCTCAGTTTTGTATCCTTCTTTGCCAACAAATACTTGAGCGCAGAGTGATCTGAAAATACCACAATTTTTTGACCGAGCAAATAGGAACGGAATTTATCCAACGTATATACCACAGTCAGTAATTCTTTTTCTGTTGTGATATAATTCAATTGTGCATCGATTAGTGTTTTACTGGCATTGTAAATCGCATAAGATAACTTACCTATCCTTTGTCCTAAAACCGCTCCTATAGCATAGTCCGATGTGTCACACATTAGTTCAAAAGGAAGCGAGTAATTCGAAGGTTGGATTACTGGAACATTGGATAACAGATCTCTCAATTTCAAAAATGCCTTCATGCAATCATCATCAAAAACGAAAGGAGCATCCTTACCGAGCAAGGTACATAATGGTTTTGCAACCTTGCTAAAATCTTTAATAAACCTTCTGTAGAAACCGACATGCCCCAAGAATGACCTTATTTGTCCAACAGTCTTTAAAGGTGGCAAATTGGCAATCAAATCAACCTTCGCTTTATCCATTTCAATTCCTTCTCTGGAGACGATATGTCCCAAGATAATGTCTTGTTGAACCATAAAATGACTCTTTTCCTAGCTTAAAATAACGTTAGATTCTTCACAACGTTGTAACACCTGTGTTAGGAGACATAAGCATAATTCAAACGTCTTCCTAAAGACTGAAAAGTCGTCGATAAATATTTCGATGAATTTGTTGACCATATCAGAGAATATGGCTAACATACAACGCTGAAATGTGGCAGGGACATTGCAAAGACCGAATGGCATTCTACAATATGCAAATGTGTCATAAGGACAAGTAAATATTGTCTTTTCTTGATCTCCTAGAAATATCGGTACTTGGTTGTACCCCGAATATCCGTCAAGAAAATAATAAAACTCCTCTCCATCCAATTTTTCTATAATCTGATCAATGAAAGGGAAAAATGATCCTTCCTTGTGGTGGCATTCAATTTTCGGTAATCGATGCATACCCTCCACCCGATAGTTTCTTGCATGGGTATCAGTTCCCCTTTAACTTTTTCTTTAACTGTGATGCCAGATTTTTTTGGAATAATCTACACTGGACTCACCCATTCACTATCAAAAATTGTATAGATAATGTCAGCGTCAAGAAGTTTGATAATTTCCTTTAACACCACTTCTTTCATATTTGGGTTGAGTCATTTTTGTGCATCTTTTGAAGTCTTACTTCCTTTGCCCAGATGTATTTTATGCATGCAAACTCGCGAATCTATTCCCTTCAGATCGGCTAAGGTCCATCCTATTGCTCCTCTGTGAATTTTGAGCACTTTCATCAACTCACTCTCTTGCTTTTCAGATAGAGTAGATGAGATTATCAGTGAGAGTGTTTTGTGAGGTCCCAAAAAAGCATATTTGGGTGAATCGGGCAATTGTTTCAACTCAAGTTGCAGTGACTGTTCTATTGATGGCTTTAGGATGGGCTTTGTCAGGATAGGAAGTGGCTCGACCATTGTTTTCCATGGTTTATTCTCCTAAGATGTTAAGACGATATTCATTCCTTTGGGCTGCTCTTCTCCATTTCCTTTTTCATCATATATGGCTAACAAAGAAGTTTCAAATTCTTCTTTGGTGTGCATTGTCGAAAGAGCTTCTTCCACCGCTTTATCAATCTAGTCAATATAAAAGCAATCGGCGTCCTCTTCATTAGGAAAATGGTTCATGGCGTTGAACACATTCAGTCTCACTTTCATATTACCAAAGGAGACATCCATCACTCCTGTACGACAATTAATATAGGCATTTGTAGTTACAAGAAAAGGACGTCCAAGGATGATTGGGATTTGATTTTCTGATTTAACATGTTGTTCCATATCCAGTACAACAAAATCCACTGGAAAAACAAATTTATCGATCCCTACAAGAACATCTTCAATGATACCTCTAGGCCTTCTTTCTAACCTGTCTGCTAATTGGAGTGTAACTGTGGTTGGCTGTAATTCTTCCAGTCCTAATTTCTCGTACACCGAATATGGGATTAGGTTGACACTTGCTCCCAAATCCAAGAGCGCCTTACCAATTGGTTGTCCACCTATAACACATGAAACAATTGGGACTCCAAGGTCCTTGAGTTTTGGTGGCGCATCCAATTTTAGGATAGAACCGACTTGATCAGTCAAGAATACTTTCTTTGACACATGTGTACGAGCCTTTCTCTTACGGGTACATAAGTCCTTGAAGAACTTAGCATATGCAGGGACTTGGTTGATCGAGTCAAGCAACGGGAGATTAATCTTCACTTGCTTGAATGTTTTAAAATTTTCATCCATTTTTGATGGACCCTTCCACAATCTGGATGGAGGTGTAAGGCACTCCGAAAAAGGTGCCTTCAGTGTATGGGGGTGATTTCAATGGTTTAGTCCTCTTCAACTTCCTGTTGGACAATTTTGGGAGGCTCCTTTTCTTCTTCTATCTCTGGTTCTACCTTCCTCTTAGCTTCTCTTTCTTTTCTTCTGATTCTAATGAAATTTCTACTTGATTGTCGGTCACTCATCCACTTCTTAACATAGTAACAGCCTTCAACTGATGACTGGTTGATGGTCCTTCACCAGATGGTGCTTGACCTTGAGGATTGTTGATAGGTTGGTTGGGGAGTCTTCCTTCTTCCCTTTGACTCATCTAATTAGTCCATTGACCAAATTGATCTTGCATTTTGGCCAAAGCTTGCAAGGTTTGTTATTGGAAAACTTGTATATTCTTCATAATCTCCTCTTTGAAATTAGAATCTCTTGAAATGGTAGTGTTTGATTGACTGACATTCTAATTTTGACAGTACTGAGAATTAGGGTGCTGATAATTCAAATTTTGTTGAAAATTCAAATTCTGTTGAAAATTAGAATGTTGTTGTGGATAAAAACCTTGTTGTCCACTTGATGCATTTGCTCTGTACTGATGGTTTGCCTGGCCAGATTGGGTAGATCCTCTCCATCCTAAATTAGGGTGATTTTTCCATTCCGGATTATAGGTGTTGGAATCTGGATTTCTATCTTGCCGGTGATACGATTAAGTCACCTTCACCTGCTCCTGAGGAGTATATTCTTCAGGAAGAAGCATCAGAGAGGTTAGACACTCGTTCGCCATGTGACCTTGATGTTCACAAATTGAGCAGATAGTGAGGTTGACAGGACTTTGAGCTTGTTTGGTTGCAGCTCGCATCATATTTATTTGTTTCGATAGCATATCAACCTTTGTAATTTGAGGTATTATTGTTGACATCGAAAAGCCCACCTTTTGTCAAAACATGAGATTTGGTTGACATATTAAGGTTGACGCACCCCAATGTCTCATTTTACATTAAAGTTTAGTATAATCTTTCAAAAAGTGCCCAAACTTCTCCATCCCCTTTTGTGACACATGATCCTTCACAGGATGTATCAACCATGCGTCTTTCCTCTAGAATCAGTCTGTTGTAAAAACTCTGGACTTGTTGCCACCTTGGAATATGATGATTAGGGCAACTCCTTACTAATTCCTTAAAACGTTCCCAATATTCGTGCAATGTTTCAGCCGGTTGTTGAGCGTAAACCAGAATCTTCTTTCCTAAATCATTGGTTTTGCTCTTGGGAAAGTACTTCTTTAGGAATTCCCGTTGTAACTCAGTCCAACTTCAGATAGACCTTGGTTTTAAGGAAAGAAACCAAACTTTTGCCTTATCTCTCAAAGAGAAAGGAAAAAAGTCTTAACTTTGCTATCTCGTTAGACACATTATGGACTCTAAACATTTTACACACCGTAATAAAATCTATTAGATGAGCATATGGATGTTCATTGCTCAACCCATTGAAAATTGGCAACATTTGAATCATTATCGATTTATATTCAAAATGATTCCCTAGAATGGGATCACGCATAATACTATCTTGATCCTCGCAAGGACATGGATCATTGTATTGTTCCAACGTTCGTGGGATTACTGGAGGCACCTCGAAATGATTTTCTTCTTCTCCTCCATTATTGTTGTTATTATTATTCCACCTTTGTCTTTGATCTTCCATGCTTTCGGTGTGATTATGTTGAAGCCTACGATTCCTACAGTTCACTCTACAAGATTTTTCAATCTCTTGATTCAACAATTGTAGAATTGGGCAATGAGATCGGGTGAAGCTCATACACTGACACACCTAAGACAAGGCTTACTGAACTAAAATAACTCAATTGTTACTATAATTCATAATCAATCGATTGATTTTCAAAAGTTGATCGATTGATATTGAACAAAGAACAAAATCTCAGACAGACAACTTCTTAGTCAATCGATTGAAATAGATAAATCAATCGATTGAGCTTGAATACTCTACGTGGATAAACGAGAGGCACCATTGGACTCTAACAGTTAAGATTCTGCCAATCGATTAATACAGATCAATTGATTGAAATGAAACTATAATTAACTTACTTCTGTGCTTAGTCAATCGATTGAAATTAATAACTCAATCGATTGAACTGGAATAGAGGCGAAGTTAAAACAATTCGGGAAAAATCAGAATCAATCGATTGAATTATAGAACTCAATTGATTGACACAAAAAATAGTAATAGTCTTAGATTCCACACAGAACTTTTATATATATATATATATATATATATATATATATATATATATATATATATATATATAAAGAGACAAACAGGGATCTGATCACAGTTTTAAATCGATTGATTGATTTTTACAAATCAATCGATTGATGGAAAACAAAGAGCCGATCTCCACTTCTCTATCAATCGATTGAATATGGAAACTCAATCGATCGACTGACAAAATAGAAAATAAAAATCTCCTAAAATCAATAAAATTGCGTCGCTTCCCCGACTATAGCACCAAAAACTTGATCGGTTTTAAAAAGTGCCCTTGCAAGTGCACAAGATCTATTATAGAAACACAAGAATACGAGTATCATACCCATAGGGAAACGCGTAATCAAATTAATTTTAAGGAAATTGCAACGACCCAAGGAAGTACCGAGGGCAAGAAATTTGGTTGCTAAGATTAATCACTCTGTAACACAATAATGAGAGAAACTAAAGAAAACTATGAAAGGTTGAACTAAGACAAAGAAAGTAACAATCATGAGATGATCAAGGAGTTTGCTAACCCTAGATTTGTAACTTTCCTATAATCAACCATACAATTTCATGTCAAATCATTATATCATCATTTAACTACTAGAAAAATGAATTATTGAAAATGTAATTATTGCCTCGGCATACCCTATCCTAACACCATGACTCATCCAATCACAGCATTAATCATGCGAAAGGCATAACGTATCACAAATGCAAAATTACAACAATAAGATCCAACCGCATAACATCCTAAATCAGTCTACAAGATCAGATTTAGGTGGAATAACCCTTTTATTGTCACCGATAACCAAGATCGATGGCTATAAATGAGCATTCGATGGTAAATAATAGGCACACACTGAAAGTCGTATTGTTCAATAATTATAATAAGAAATTGTAAGATTAAATATAAATCAGTTATTCATCTAGGGGTTGCTTCCTCCTTGAACGAGGGGTTTAGCCGCTCATCCTCGATTCACACGCGCGATGCAAATTTAAAGTCATCACAAAAGTTGTTCTTTTATTTATCAAAAGATTGAAACCATTACACAGCTCTCTTCTCAATTATAAACTACAACTCTATCATAAATGAAAACTTCCTCAAAACTCAAAGAAAATCTACCAAGAAGAAGCCCCCAGACCCTAAACACAATATTGTTTATATAGGGCGCAAGCTGGAAATTTTTCATATATAGGTCAATCGATTGAAATTCAACTCTCAATTGATTGACTTCAAAATTGAATTTTGGCGGACTTAATTGAATTTGAAATCAATCGACTGATTTATAAATATCAATCGATTGAGTTCAAAATTTGAATTTAGGAGGGAGAAAGTTGTCAGCATCTCAATCGATTGAACTTTGCAATTCAATCGATTGATGATGGAATGTATCCACTTCATTCTCTTAGTTATGGCTGAACTAATCAACTTTCTTTACGGATTTCGGTGCTTCAGCTGGTTCCACTATCTAATGGTCCCATGTAACCCTTAATTATGCTTGATTATGCTCCAATTAGATCCAAAGGTCAAAAACACCTGAAACCACTAAAACTGTACAACAGCTGTCAGATAGCCTTCATTGGATGGCTAAGTGTCGGTATTAGGGTGTAAAATATAGTCATATTTCAGCACAGATCAGTTGCCAAGTCGCCAAGTTTAACCTATCACTTGTGGATCCAATGGTGATTCCTTGGATAACCTGATCCACAAGTGTTTGTTATTTCAAGAAGTCCTTTTTCTAAAAGCTATCTTTTGTTCGGTTGACCATGTCTCGTTTCATGGTTAACCACCAAAACATTGATTGTTGACCACGAAAAGAAACGTGGTTAACTACCTTTGATTTGGTGGTTGACCATCACTTATATGTCGGTCAACCTGGAGATTGCTTTCGAAAATAAAAGAGTTTTTCTAATCTCTTTTTAGGGTTTTAAAAAGTCATATATATACTCTTTTTGGGACTCCTTATTTTTTACCTCTCTGAACCTAATTGTTTAGCCACCCTTGTGAGTGAAGAAAACCCTCCTGCCTTTGAAACAATGCAAAATAATTTATAAGTTACTATGCAAAATAATTTGCTCTCTTCTTGCTTTATAATCTTAAAAAAGGGTACGAGTATTTGCATCCAGAGATACGGTCTCTTGAACTGAAACAAACGAAGGAGATCATTTTTCGTCCCAATCTTTGGCAAACTGATATACAGGCCATGGCCCATCTATCAGACAATCAGACATTGAATCCTCATGGAATACATCCCGAAAAGTGACCCAAGACCGCTACTTAGATAACCCTCATGATCACGGTCACTTTGGGGATATGTGCCACGTAGAATCAACATATGATTGTCTGATTTGTGGGCCATGATCTCAAGATCTATTTTGTCAAAGATTGGGATTAAAAAATAATCTTCATGATTTGATTTGATTCAAGATAGTCAATGATGGCTACTTATGTGTGTATTTAATTAAGTCTTAAACTTATTGCAAGTACACAATGGAAATTGTAGAGCTAGTATATAATCGTTCTCATGAAGAAATATTTATCTTATCTATATTTCTATTTCAAAGTTTATATTTATCTTTTAAGGTTCTAAACTACTTGAGAAATATGAATAAAGAATAGGTTCTTAATCTAAAGTATATAAAATAAATCCTAATCCTCCTTCAGATTGAGATCGTCAATCTCAATCTTCAGCCATCGGATATTTATAAAAATAAATAGTACCATTACACCATATTACAGTCTTCTAGAATTTGGGTGTCAATCAAAAACTAAAATTCCTTAATACAAATTTAGTCTAATCAACAATCTCCTAAAATCTGGGCGTCAATCAAATTTAAGAAAATTGAAGATGGAAAAGTAAAAACCATTACACTAATTTGCAAATTCCAACCTGAGTCGTCAATTCAAATTAAAACTTGAAGATGTTTACCAAGCATGTAAATAAAGCAAATAAAATCTAAACTAGAAAAAAAAGTAAATACATCTTTCACCCCTCAGCCGCAATCGTCAATTACTTATGAGAAATCTTCAACACCCAATAGCAGTCTTCAATTGCTCTTGAGAAGACTCTGATATCTGATCTACAAAGCAATAAAAATCTACTCTAATTTTCATCAAAATAAAACGCAACCTCAGTCATCAATTGATGCTGAGACTTTCTTTGATGATCTGTTCTTATACCGGGCTCTCTTATTTATGGATCATAAGGAGTCGGTTTACAAAGACTTTTAATTCTAATAAAAGAAATTACTTAAAATAAAAAATTCCTAATATAACTCTAATTCCTAATTTTATTATTCATTGCTTTCAAACTGTAGATGTGCTTCTGAATTATTCTTCTTTATTTCAGCAACCGAGATTTCCTAAGAGCTTATCTTCCTCAATTTTCTCAGATCCGTGATTCACCAAACTTCTACTTTCAAAGATCTTCTAATTCGGCGCATGGCGGTGATAGTCTTTACTCACGTGATCAGTAGCAGCAGTTCAGTAATAGGAAAGCTTTTCTTTTGCACAATCGTAAATTACGATTATCTGTTTTCTTCTCTTTTTCAGAAAATCGTAAATCATGATTTTCTAACTTCTCCTATTATGACGATTCTTCAATTATGATTACTCGCTTTTTTTCTTCTTATGTTGCTTCTGCTTCTAGAGAATTGTAAATTATAATTTCTTATTTCTTTACTTCATCAACGCTCAATCATTTTTTATGATTTTCTAGCTTTCAACGTATAGTGAATTGCCTTTTATACTTAATCGTCTTCTTACTGTTTTTTTCGTTTATTTTGATGAATATTAACACTTTGCTCTCTTTTACTGTTTTTCCTTAATATTTGTATATTGTTTACTTGTTAGTAGCAAGATAAGTCCTAACATCACTAAGTTAAGGGTAATAAAATGGTAAATTATGTGGCTGATCAGTCAACGTGTCAAAACTGCTTCAAAATGTCTTAAACATGGTGATTCTGAGGTATTAGAATAAAAGAGAGCTATTGGGTTTTAAATATCTCAAAGGCAACTATATGGTGTACATAAAAAGTGAAAGTATACCTCTTAGAACTATGATTCTGATTTGAAATTTCGATATCCTAGATTTGCCTAGCGATGATATAGAGAATAAATAATAAAAATAAAACAATTACCACTGCACACGAGATTTTTACGTGGAAAATCTAAAAGGAAAAAATCACAGGATCTATGCCAGATCCAAGGCAACAAATACACTATGAGTTCAAAGGTTACAGAAAGTACCGAATGAATGCAGGCACACTAGTCTTATCAAACCTTCACAAACCACAACGCTAGATTCCACTACGCATCTTCATAGATCCCCAATTTGTTTCCTTCAACCATCGAGTCGTACGATGGTCCACTCGTGTTCAGATGAGCCACAACAGCACCTCAGATTCCACCAAGGTCATTTGATTCCACGAGCCAATACACACTTGAAGCCTCACACGCAATATTCTTCAGAAAGATAAAAGCAAAACAAAAAGCCTTTGAATCGCCAAAAAGATAGAGGATTCCTTAGTTGCAACCATTATAATATTGGTAGAATTCGAATTGCAAATAATGGTACCCAATTACCCATAATTTGGGCTCATTTTTATGCTCCCCTCCATCTATTTAGGTGCTCCACAGACTTATTTTCGGAGTAATTTCAATCACAAAGGGCTCCATTATGGTGTAGAGCTACACACTCACATATAGGGAGTTTAGGTTTTAGTATAATTATTTAAAAAATTAAAAAATTTATTGCACATGACAATAAATTGTATAGGGAGTTTAGGTTTTAGTATAATTATTCAAAAAAATAAATAATTTATTACACATGACAAGGTCTGAACCTAAGACCTAAACTTTACAAAGCATTCGGTCAACCACTAGAACAATTCACTAAAGTATGTAAGAAAATAAAAAACATTATATATATATATATACAATTTTTTAAATTGAAATAATGCATATGTATTCTACAAAAGGCATAAAAATTATTAAGTAAAAAATGTCGGGTCTTCCCCTTCATCATCATGTTCCACAACTTCGATGGTGCCATGGACTCCCCACGACGTACTGTCACATCTTCCTACTCTTAGGAGGATGGCGACAATGATAATGCTACCTCGTAATATTTTTCGAGAGAATTTTAATAGGCCAATTTTTTGGAACCTAGTATATATATATATATATTTTTTTTTATTTTATTTTGTATCTAGTTTAGTTTGTAGATATTATAAATAAAGTCAATTTTCTCATACTGGAATAATCGATATGTATTTTGTCATTTTCTTATATATATATATATATATATATATATATATATATATATCCTTACTACTATATAAAAGTAAAAATAGTTTCTATCAATTTTTCATGCCTACAATGCCCCTAACTCATATCTCATATATAATTGCAAGTCCCAAAAACAAACTAGACTTCTAATTAAACTAGGACTCTTCTTGGACATACATGATAAATACTTTGAGAATGAAGATAAAAAAAAGGGGAGAGAGATCGACCCAGCAAAGAAGATTCATCAATAAGAAAAACATTGTAGATAAAGATATTTTTTTGTAGAAATTTTTTTTTGCAAAAAAAACTTAATTTGTTCTTAACATAATAATGGTCAACATTTAACCTAATTATATCTTTTTTGCAGAAAAAAATTAATTTGTTGATAAAGAAAATACAGACACAAAGAAGAGGACAGCAGAGAAACAATAAAAACACAAAATAAGGTACTAATTAAAATAAAAAATTGAAATTTCTTAAAAGAAAAAATTACAAAGGCCCATCATAAACCCTATTACTATTCTTTTTCCACAGCAATTTAAACAAATTAAAATTGGTTACTACCTACACAACTTGATCACTGGAGATTGACTTCGATATATAAATCTGCCCTTCAATCAAACCCTTGCAAGGGCTTCCTAAATAATTGAGTTCCATAAAGAGTGCAAGAAGAAGCTTCGGATTTCAAAAGCAAATAAAATTTGCTTTTGGGTTTGGTTGTTGTGTTATTGTATAATACACTAAAATTTGTCTTTAAAAGGTGTTTAAAGTACAAGGAATCACATGCAACACTTGCCTCTTACACTTTACACACGTCCCAACTTTGCAGTGAAGCTTTGGTAATGGGATGGGCCTTTGTACCTTTTGAATAAGGGACCGACTATCTTGATCGTCATTTAAACACTAAATGATGTTTAAATGATCTTACACCATTTATTGGCTTAGGATCTTGGAAATCTATACCGTTAAAATTTTTGTCATCAATTGAAGGACTATGGGTCCAAAAATCACACTTTTTGAAAATTTCTAACCATCTGATATGTGCACTCTAATATAAACGGTTGTTCTTAAGTTCAATGGTTGATATTAAAGTTCACCGATCATATGGTTTACATCCACTTAGAATCATGGTCTTTTTGTGGGGAGATGTACCAAGGATGGATTGCCACTTGGGCAATTTAGATTGATCATAGATGTGTGCCACATGGCATAATGATAAATCACACTTCAATGGACAGTTTAATGGTGGAAGATTATTTAAACACCATTTGGTGTGCACTTTTTGAGAGATTCGAACCTTCTGCTTTGTGCACTATAATATCATCGGTTGTTCTTAAGTTTGATGACTGATAATAAAGTTCATCGATCAAATGGTTTACATCCACTTAGAAGCATGGTCCTTTGGCTGGGAAATGTTACCATTTGGTATACACTTTTTGGGAGATTCGAACCTTCCGCTCTGTGCACTGTAATATCAACAGTTGTTCTTAAGTTTGATGGTTGATAATAAAGTTCATCGATCAGATGGTTTACATTCACTTAGAAGCATGGTCCTTTGGCTGGGACATTTTCCAAGGGTGGGTTGCCACTTGGGCAATTTAGATTGATCATAGATGTGTGCCACATGACACAATGATAAATCACACTTCAATTGAGAGTTTAATAATGAAATATCATTTAAGCACCATTTAGTATTTAAATCTTGGTCATGAGCCATTATCACGGGACCGACTATCTTGACCGTCATTTAACTTATCATCAATTGAAGGGCTATGGATAAAAAAATCACACTTTTTGGTAGATTCGAACCATCCGATCTGTGCACTCTAATACCAACAGTTGCTCTTAATTTTGATGGCTGATATTAAAATTCACCAATCGGATGGTTTACATCCACTTAGAAATAGGAATAGTGCACACCAGCGCACCCAATTGCTATCCGATTGATGTCGACTAAGTTCCAAACCAATATTTAATACCTTATCTTTATTTCAAAAGTTAAAAAAAATATTAAAAAATAATAAATATTTAGAGGGGATATTTCATCCGATATATATCAGATACATATGGGCCGATATGATCGGGTATGGGCCGATAGATATTTGACCTATTTGACCCGATTTTCTACCCTATATTAAAACAGGGGTATATACCGACTCGGAAGGGGCCTAACCTGATATCCGTCTCCAAGAATGGTGACTTTTACTTTTAGCCCGATACTATTGGATGATATTTATGTTTCTCACATCTCCACTCTACATCCAGTCTTTCTAAATATAAGTTTCTTAAAATTATAGAGTGCCTTAAATTTACATACCAAAATTTTTAGTTCACCCACACTAAAACATATTGACCACATTGAATTTGATTTTGGAGATTGTTTTTCGTCTCAATCTTTTAGACGATGGATCATGAGATCATGGGCACACCATCATAAGGTTAGTTTTTGATTTCACATGGCACACAACCAAAAAAAATGTCAGGTTTGAGTGTGATCTTTCGCGTGATATTAAGGTCACTCTTGAAATGTGTCATGTGAAATAAAAAACTACGAAAGAGCTAATCTTTAATAGTTATTTCTTAAATATGACAATCATACCCATATGGTTTTAATTTATCAAGGTAGTTCAACTTTATGGTCTTTTGCGGTCATATTCTCCCTACGTAACAAATATCAATATAGTTGCTATTAGCCTATTACTTGCGCTTGCATATTAGCATTATGGATTGTGTTCATAAACATTAAAAATATAGATGTCGGTCAATACCAGTAACTCATCACCAAATTTGGGGTTCGCCTAGAAATACCACCGATAACTCACCACCAAATTTGGTGGTCATCTATCAATTTTGATCTATATTTTAAAAAATATAGAGATATATAGTATTAGCATCCCTAAAAGATATACATTGTCTATAGTATGTTACTTGATGTTTTTTTCTTTTTATGTTGCTTTGATCATAAACTAATCGTGTAGCTTTCTTTCAAACCAAAATCGTCTTACAAAGTCATACATATGTTAGAGCATTAAATATGAGACAATGGATGATGAAGACAATAAAATCCTCAAGAAAATTAAAGTCGAGAAGGAATAAATACTCATTTTTTATTTAATTGAATTTTCCAGATTATACTTATTTGTTAGTTTTTATTTTTTTTCTTCATGTTCTATAGTTTACAATATAAGTTATATATATATATATATATATATATATATATATATATATATATATATATATATATATAAATTTTGTAATTTTAAATTATACATAATGAAGACGTAGGAAACATAGTAATAAGAGCTTGTTTTTTTTTTTGTCTTTAATAAATCATAAAACATAGTAACGGATACTTAAAATACTATATTTTTTTTAATGTTCAAATCACCCGATAGATGTATAAAAATCAAGTTCAATCATTTAAATGTCCTAATATCCATGTGCATTTGCCGCCATTTAATTGATTGTTATGTATGATTTACAATCTATTAACCATTAAATTAGAATCATAAAATAACTCCGTCAAATATGTTTAGCCTTGCATCGATTAGTTGCTCCTCAACTTTGAGTCAAATCCGAGTACGATACATAAATCGATGATTAGATAATATTTTAATGGTCGTAGCACAACTGCCCATTGAATTGACTCTGAGCATTTTCTGAGAAGATCTTAAGAACGAAGGATTATGAACTTTTCGTTTCAAGGGAAACAAGGGGAAATAAGGGAAAACTCATATGCGATAAATGAATTGCCGAGATTCCCGTTGTTTTGATGACATCCGAATGGTCGAAAATTATCTTCGCATTTTTCATCAAAATCCGAAAACAAATACCGAGGGAGTCCCTCGGTTTTCTATCTTCCAACCTTTTGGACTTTTCATCCATACGACTCTTCTCACTTGTTTAATAATACCACACAATTTTTTCAGGGACGAAAACCATTGACTAATTTGAAAGTCGATGGAGATTGTTTTTTTTTTTCATTCTTCCTCATGATAGATCTTAAGATCATGACACCCCTATCAGACGGTCTAATATTGATTTTATATGGCACACATCCCCAAAAATCAGATGCAGATCCACGTTATGACTTGGGTGGTCAATTGACCACCCAAACTTTATAAAAATTTATGATTCTATATGACTTATTTTTAGAGAGATTGTAGAGCTATATACTCATATATATATATATGGTGTATATGCTCTAGTATAATTAATTAAAAAAATAAATAATTTACTACACATAACAATGTTTGAACTTTGAACCTAACTTTCACAAAGCACTAAGTCAACCATTAAAGCAATTCACTAAGATTTGTACGAGAAAAAAAAACTTAATACATATATAATTTGTTGGTCATTTTTGTGAATCATTTTTTTGTTAGGATATATTATTTTCGTACAATTTCTTGCATAGTATCCAAACACAAGATTTGGTTAATTCTGTGTTTTCCCAACTAGCAATGTGATTATCCAAACAATGGAAAACAAAGGGAAACAAAGGGATCCTATGGTTTCTTATAACTTACGTATGAAAATATATGAATGTTATTTTGCTTTCCCACATTTTCCGTGTTTTTATCCAAACCGGCCCTTACGGGAAAAGCTAGAAATTTGAATACTTAAGAACGTATATCGGAAAAGGCAAGAATCTGAGTCTACTAAGAATTTATAGGATTTTGAGTTTTCAAAAATTTGAACTTTTCTAAGAAAAATCAGGATTCACCCGAATGAGCCCTAAATCTACGGCTTCAACATCATTTCATTTAATCGGACGATAGAATATCTTCTCGATAAAACAAAGGAAACAAAACTCTACATCTCAAACCCTACTCTCTCCCTTCTTCTTTCTCTAGACAACTCTACAGACACCCCCCAACTGGAGATCTCAAATTGCAAACCACATCTTCTAATTATAAGATCTTCAGTATTTCTGGTGGTTTCATTGGGTTGGGTTCGGTTTCTTCTTCACAAAAGCCATGGATTCGAAATCGAGATAATCTGAAAGGTGAGTTTGTAGATTTTCTCTCTCTAAATCATAAATCTTTCATCTTCTATGTAAAGTTCTTTTTTTTTTTTTTTTTTAAATTATTATCTCTCAGATAGGAATTAAAAGATTGATTTTTTTCCCTTCTAAATCATAGATCTATTCCTTTCTATATAGAAATTCACTTTTTTGGCTCTCCGTTGTAAGATCTTGATCTTAAATCAGTCTCATTTTGAGACTTTGGTTCATTTAAATATTCTATGTAAGAATCTCCCATTTGTTTTTGGAATTAAAGGATTTAAAAAAAAAAAAAAAAAACTGAATCATAGATCTATTCCGATCTATACTAAAAAAAACCCTTTTTTTATCTTTCAACCAGTCTCACATTGGGGCTTTAGTTTATTTATAATCTATATGATGATCAGTCACTGTATTAGGCCATCAACCTATATTTAAAGCTTTCTTTGAAGAATAGATAATTCAACCTATATTTTAAGCTTTCTCTAAAGAACAGATAATTTTTACAACAAATCAAAGGGATACCCTCAAAAACAGCTAATCGAATATACAAGACGACACTGTATTAGGCCAAGCAGGCTATTTAGTTCCTAGATCAAAAGAAGAAGCAGCTATTTTATTTTATCTCTATTAGCTGCAGCACCTGTGATCTGATCTTTTATCATGGAATTGATTCTTTCTCGTTATGCCAATTGTTTTATTTGGAAAAAGAAATATGTGTTTTTTTATTCCTATAAACAAATTACACAGTTTTGATTTGGATTTATTCCCTTAAAACAACAAAGAGATTTTGCTAATAACCGAGAATGATATAAGCAGGGGATTCCAATTCTTGTTGAGTATAAAAGCTATATATGTTGAGTGTTTATAATTTTGTTTATCGCAAAGTGAGCTCTTCGATGCCCACGGGCTCTTTACGATCCAAATCCAGTTTGTTTTGGAAGAATGTTTGAATGAGATTCGAGATTCTAAGCTGGTCTAGAAAAAAATCGAAGTGAAGCTTCATTTTTCAAATTGTCATTTATTCTCTCCATGAGAATGTGGATTTTAAATAGGGATTTGGCACCTAACTGATAGCATCAACCACCTCCTGTGTCCTCCAAATTGTCTCAATACGGCATTTTCAAATGAGAATGTCTTTACCATCTCTATGTAGGTATTTTTTATATAATTCTCGATGCAATCCATATGTTCCTTTACCCAAAAAAAAGGTCTTTCCATTTCGCATGGTCCAATCTCGTGGATCCTGTAATTTTTTAGGTAGGCAACTAGTATAGTTCTCTATCCATGATTCTACTATTGTATTGTCTAGATGGTAGGGTAATAGAGGGGAAAACCTCTTGGAGGTTAAGAAAAAGGTTAGTCAGATTGAAGGAGCCGTTTCACTCGGTGGACAGCCGATTGATCACAGCAAAATGCTTTAGGCATCTTTGAGCTTGTTCAGCTTCAAAAACTCCATGAGTTCTACAATATTCTCATAGAAACAAAACTTGGCTACTAGTCAAAGGAATTTCGTCTCAAACGTACGGAGAAGATAAGTATTGTGGCCATTATCTACTATACATTCAAAATTGCACATTTTTAATTGAACAAGATTATTGATCTCTAAAAGCTGTCTCTTTGCCTAGCTTTTTGGTTCCCTTGGCAATCTTTGCTAGGTATTTCTTCTTGATTAATTTTTTTTAAGTAGCTTACCATCATATATCAAATTCGAGCGCAACTTTATCAACCCCCTTAGCAGTAGAAGTCAAAGCGTACATCATTCTTTATAAAACACATTTAAAATAAGTTCAAGCAAACCCCATCTTATAAAAGCTTTGATGTTGCCTCGTTCCCTTTCTGAAAATCTTTGTCAACAATGTTAAATTTGATTCCTTTGTACAACTCCGTTTTAATAAAAGCTTCCGGAGGTAATAATAGGAGCTAGGCAACAAACTATGGTTTAATCCTATGATAGATTAGCAAAGCTAATATATCTAAACGTAGCCTATTGACACACTAGGCACACTATTGGTACGATAGTCTTTCAACGAACAAGTTAGAATAAGGCCCTACTCAAAACTTCAATTGCTATAAACATATCTGGGAAAGAGGGTCTTTGTGTATCAATCCACTCAATTGAACATATTAATCACACGTGGAAACATTAAACCAAGAATCAACGACTTTAGAAGCGACTTCTATCAATTTAATCACCATGTTAGAAAAAAAGAGAAATATCTTGAAGATCTATTATATATCTGGAACATATTGAATTTGAGAGTAAATCTCTACAAAATATTGTTATATTAATCTAAGAATATTGAATTTTCTACCATCAACAAAAGCTTTTGTTTAGCAGAAATGATCAAAGGGAGAATAGACCCTAGGTGGAAGGCAGGACTTGTAGGCTTTGAAACAAGTATTTATAACAAATTACTTATAGGAAGTTTGAAAAAAAGAGTTGGTAATAGGGATGTAGACCATGTACTTGCATGGATGAGTCACCATGCAAACTAGTCAACTTTTGGAGGTGCACAAAGATTTAGTTTCTAAGGGTGCATTTGGAATAGCTCTCCAGCGCCTAAGCTCTGCTCTGGGCTCGATGAGGAGCTCTTAGGGCCCGAGAATACTTTGATAAACAAGCTCCCATACCATTAGCGGTAGAGGAGAGCTGTATCAAGGTAAAACCAAGCTCCCTGCTAGAGAATTCGCAAGAGCTGGTCGGAAGCTAGAGTGGACTGGTGGGAATTGTGCCAAACACAACCTAACCTTTAAATGTAAAGATTTGATGAGGTTTGTGGTGGTAATTGATCTGTATAGGTAAAATGTTTGTGCACTTAATTCAAATTCAAAGAGAATGAGGTGGTGTCTTCAGAGGTATCAAAAGGTTACATCAAAGGTTATGAACCAATGAACCATGCTGAAAATATTTTACTACTGTTGAAATTGTTGACCAAATCTCCTGGAAACCAATGCTTTGATATAAATAAGAAAGAGTTCATATTGGATGCCCATTTCCTAGAAAGAAATGCTTTGCTATAAATTAGATAGAGTTTGTATTTGGATGCCCGTCTTCTGGAAACAAATGCTTTGATATAAATAAGGAGTTCGTATTGGATGCCTGACCTGCACTTCAAGTGTGCTCCATGTGTTATATGGAGCGCCCCCCTCTATAGGGACGGGCTTGACACCTAATACTGACTCAGTCAACCTTCAATCTATCCACTTGTGCAAGGTTTGTGTGCTAGCCTAATGCTAATTCCACCAATTGATTGTGATGCAAACAGGAAATTTGAAAGTAGATATGAGGAGGTACATGACTGCCTGAACAAAGATTTAATAAAAAAATTAAAGGTGTCATATGAGATTTTTATAAGAGGCTTAAAGGTTGCGGGCAAAGACTGGTTCACGGCCTGAAAAGAGTAGATAAATGGGCAATTAATAAGGGTAGTAAGGTTGAATTTTTAACAGGTTGTGGGTTGGCGGAAAGAACAAATCAAAGCAGGGCGAGCAGAGGAATTAATTAAATACCGAGAAAGGAGCTATTGCTGGATTGATTCACCATGAAAAGTAGGTTAGGAAAGGGTTTGATTTCGATCAATTTAATTTAATAGTCCAGACAAAGAGGATATTTCCAGATTTATAGAGAAATTAAAGAGATGCTGCAATAAAGGTCTAATATGATTAAGGCCCTAAGGGGCCAGGAGTTGAAAGTCACAATAGAGACCATGCTTAAAGGTCTAGTAAATGTTGCATGCCTGCAACAAAGTCCAATTAGTTTAGAAATAAAAGGGGGGTCTGAGTCTCAAACATCGCTTATTCACTTGTAACCAAATTTTTTGGGAGGTGGCGATAACAAAAAATCTGAGAAAAAATATTGATCAATTTATGAAATGGATTCTGGAATTGTCCAGTGTGCAATAGAATGTAGTGCTCTTCCTTTATATATTTGGGGTTTTGGGTTCTATTTTAACTAATGGGTAATGTTTGGAAAAGATCATAAGGGTCTGCTTTCAGCTTATAAGCATTTGGTGAGCACAACTTCTCTCTCGATTGATTCTAGCAAGAGGTAAAAAATGCTAAAATTGGGTGAGGATCTTCTGAACCTCCCACCATTGCGGAATCAAGTTGCAGAGTGATATCACCAAACAAGGCTGTATCAATTTTGACAAAAGGAATATTGTAAAGTCTCTAAATAGAAATGTAATGGATGAGTTGTTTAAAGAATACCCAGATGAACCAGGTAGTTCACCAGTTGAACCTATAGGCTAAATCCTAATCTGGTTGAACCAATTTTGTTTACGCCCCTCCCCTCCTCTGTGCATTGAGCACTAAGTTTATGGTGGCCAAAGTTCAGTCAGTCATGTTATTCCATGTTCACATACAGACCATTGCATAAATAAGCTACAACTTGGAGACCATTCTGATTGGCTATTCTAATACACATGCCAGCCACATTTTTAACTTCCAAATGCCTGGTCTATCGGACTGATTAGACCTATTGATAATTGAATATCAGCCTTTCCCATGGACTGTTTGGGGTTTCCGTAGGTATTGAACTACAATGTCAACCCTATCACAGAGCGGTGGAGCAAAGTAATCACAATGATAACTACTATGGCTTTTAGAGTCTGTTTAATAGCAGTGAAACTTCGATTGGGAAATGAAATTATCGGATGATTTCTTGCAAAATGATTTCATGTGGAAATGCAATTTTTATTATTTGAATAGGTTCTTTGAGAAATTATTTCCATTAGAAATTGTTTATCTTGTTTGATTAGTGTTTCTAGAAAAGAATTTGGATAAAGGCGGTTAGTTTTTGCCCAAACAGTAAAGCCCTAGTCTTTATTATTTGAATAAAGGGCCATTTCTTTGCGAAAATTAATGATGAAGTGATGAAAGAAGGTATTTTTATTTTGTTGAGAAATTTAGTTTCAGTCGAAACTATTTCCTCCTAAAATGACTTGGTATATAGATATTTGTGTCTTTGTCTGGTGCCCCACTTAATTTCCGTCCACAAACTGAATTTTTTTCCACCAATATTTTGAATTTCAAAGTTATCAGACAGGACTTTACAGTTCATGGTTCTGTATATATAGTATATGTATTAAATAAAGGCTTATCTGGTGCACATTGGTTGATCATGCATATATATTAACATTTGTAACCTTATCAGGCTCACAATGATATTTGATCGTGTCAATTTGATGAATTCTAGTGCATGTGTACCATTATAATCGTTAGACTATATGGGTGACCTTTGGCAAATTGTTTGTAAGGTCTACACATTAATACAAGGTTTGCTGGTTAGCTGGGTTTAGTAGTGCAAATGGGTCTAGTCAATCCGATAAGTGGAGTAACCCCACTTGTCATAGGTTGGATTTCGGTCCTAGTTTCTTGACCTGAACTAGTCCCGACCCAGCTTGACCTCAGCCCCTGTTCCTACCTAATCTTACCAAAATTTCAACTGAACATGGCCCAATCTGACTATACTCAACCTGAGTTTTTTCTCATCAGATCAGGTTTAGGTTTCGGGTAGGATTTGGGTTGAGGGTTTAAACCAATGTGTTGAGTTAAGTTTGCTTTGGAGGTTTAAACAATTGGATTGACATTTGCAGTCATATAGTGATTTTGGATGATATTGATAGAGTGAGTTTTAGCTGAAAATATTGCATTTTAACAAAAAAGTTCCTATACAAATAATAGCTTCTCTTATGGACAATTTCACATTTGAAAATAAATAAATAAATAATTGGCCATCTAGACCGTGATTTCGTTCTCATCAGACTAAACCAAACTGCGAACCATTTCACAAATTTGCAATGAGTTTGAGCGAATTAAGTTACATTGCGTTAGCCCATCCTACACTTCCGAAGGCTTTGCAACTGGCTTTGGATTGAGGAATTACCATATATTTGTGTACCTCTCGAAAGAACTTGTCTAAGTATCACAAGCATGAAGTTAAGAAGTCAACAATTGTTAGGCAAATACTAGTCAACTCTTTTGTCAAAATTGATGCAACGTTGTTTGGTGGTATCACTCTGCAACCTGATTCCGCAAATGTGGGAGGTTCAGAAGATCCTTACCCAGTTTTAGCATTTTTTACCTCTTGCGAGAATCAATCAAGAGAGAAGTTGTGCTCACCAAATGCTTATAAGCTGAAAGCAGGCCCTTATGATCTTTTCCAAACATTACCCATTATTTAGAATAGAACCCATAACCCCACAATGTGTGAAGGAAGAAAGGCACTACATTCTATTACACACTGGACAATTCTAGAATCCATTTCATAAACTGATCAATATTTTCTCTCAGAGATTTTTGGTTATCGCCACCTCCAAAAAAATTTGGTTACGAGTGAATAAGTGATGTTTGAGACTCAGACCCCCCTTTATTTCTAAGCTAATTGGACTTTGTTACAGGCATGCAACATTTACTAGACCTTTAAGCATGGTCTCTAATCGGACCCAAAAGTTGTATAAATTATTCCCAAATCTTGGCTTTGTTAGACCTCAATTAACCGCTAATATATGCTTTTAGTTCGTGTTGTGTTACAACAGGTGCGGAAGCTAGTTAAACATAAAAAGCGTTAAATGAGCAAAGTTAGGAAGAAACTCAAGCAAAAGGTAAGGATCCAAGGAGATGCAGTTAAAGGAGTGCTTTACAAGGTCAAATGGACCGGTCGAAATTGCAAATTCGACCGGTCAGTATAGCGTAGCAGAGGAGGTTTTCAGCTGAAGAGAAGTAAGCCTATTTGCACCGGTCGAAGCATCACTTTCGATCGGCCAGGACGCTGATGGCTTCAGAAACACGAAGAGAGACCAGTCAGGACTCAGTTGACCTATCGAAAATAACATAAACAGAAAGAAGAATCCTCAAGAGTTATTTCGACTAGTCAGAGTTATTTCGATCGGTTTAGACATTAAAGCTAAGTTGAAGCTCATGGGTCGTCTCCTACCTAAGAAGGGAGCTGAAATCGACCGGTCGGTTCTTCAATCCCGACCGGTCCAAACAACGTTTCCGAGCAAAAAATAAGGTCTACAGCTGTGGATATCTACGGACGCCCAGATCTTCGGGAATCTCTTCAACAATGCTGGATAACTCCAAAATCGTGCGGATTTCATTTCAGAATCACCCTCTTAGAGGATTTTTAGGGTCTAGAGAATCCTTGTCGTGTATATCTGTTATAGGGCCTTGTATTCTATAAATAAGGACTCTAGGATTTAGTTTTAGAGTGCTCACATGCCGAAATTTTTCTAGAGGGCTCTGACGTGAGTTTTCGTAGTATTAGGTTAGATATAGTTCTGGAATGGAGGGAGATTGGATGTAATCATCGATCAGAGCCTGCATCAGCAATGATGAAGGCCTCTGATTCGATGCATGCTTAAAGCTTCGAGCCGAAGCTCTTGTAAATTTTGGATAAGCATCTTAATAAATTTTTATTTTCTTTTTCTATTTGTGGATTCCATTGTGGTACGATTGCACATTCGAGGTTCCGACTAGATCGAGAATGCGATAGTAACGCTGCAATCTTATTTAGTTTAATTGTAGTGGCCTTGTTTGAGGTTAGTCTAGATAGGATATTCACTAACAGTCTTTGACTGCAACCTTTAAGCCTCTTATAAAAATCCCATATGACACCTTTAATTTCTTTATTAAATATTTGTTCAGGCAGTCATGTACCTCCTCATATCTACTTTCAAATTTCCTGTTTGCATCACAATCGATTGACGGAATTAGCATTAGGCTAACAGACAAACCATGCCTAAGTGGATAGATTGAAGGTTGACTGCGTTAGTATTAGGTGCCAAGCTCGTCCCTATAGAGGGGGGCGCTCCATGTAACACATGGAGCACACCTGATGTGCAGGTCGGGCATCTAATACGAACTTTCTTATTTATATCAAAGCATTTGTTTCCAGGAGACGGGCATCCAAATACGAACTCTATTTAATTTATAGCAAATCATTTGTTTCCAAGAGACGAGCATCCAATATGAGCTCTTTCTTATTTCTATCAAAGCATTTTTTTGTCAGGAGACTTGGTCAACAATTTCAACAGTAGGAAAGTATTTTCAACATGGTTCATTGGCTTCATAGCCTTTGAATGGAATCTTTTGATGCCTCGGAAGACACCGCTCCATTCTCTTTGAGTTTGAATTAAGTGCACAGACCTTTTACCTTTACAGATCAATTATCACCACAAACCTCATCAAATCCTTATATTTGAATAAGGTTGTGTTTGGCATAGTTCCCACCAGCTCCACTGTAGCTCCCGACCTGCTCTTGCGAACTCTCTAGCAGGGAGCTTGATTTTACCTTGATACAGCTCTCCTCTATTGCAAATGGTATGGGAGCTTGTTTATTAAAGTATTCTTGGGCCCTAAGAGCTCTTCATCGAGCCCAGAGCAGAGCTTAGGCCCTGGAGAGCTATTCCAAACTCACCCTTAGAGACTAAATCTTTGTGCACTCCCAAAGAGTTGACTAGTTTGCATGGGTGACTTATCCATGCAAGTACGTGGTCTACATCCCTAGTACCAACTCTTTTTTTTCCAAAGTTCCTATAAGTAACTTGTTATAAATACTTGTTTCAAAACCTACAAGTCTTGCCTCCCACTTAGGGTCTATTCTTTATTTGATCATTTCTGCTAAACAAAAGTTTTTGTTGATGGTAGAAAAATCAATATTCTTAGATTGGTATAACAATATATTGTGGAGATCTACTCTCAAATTCAATATGTTCAAGGCGTATCATGGATCTTCAGGATATATATATTTTTTCTAACATGGTGATTAAATTGATAGAAGTCGCTTCTAAAGTTGTTGATTCTCGGTTTAATGGTTCCACATGTGGTTAATATGTTCAATTGAGTGGATTGATATACGAAGGCCCTCTTTCCCATATATGTTTATAACAGTTGAAGAAGTTTTGAGTCTGGCCTTATTCAAACTTGTTTACTGAGAGATTATCGTTCCAATAGTGTGCCTAGTGTGTCTATAGGCTACGTTTATCAGATGAGGTTTGCTTGAACTTATTTTAAATGTGTTTTATCAAGAATGGTGTACGTTTTGACTTCTACTGCTAAGGGGGTTGATAAAGTTGTGCTTGAATTTGATATGTGATGGTAAGTTGCTTAAAAAAAATTAATCAAGAAGAAATACCTAGCAAAGATTGCAAGGGAAATGAAGTGACTTGAATATCCATGTATAGATTACTTTAAAATGAACATACAAAATCAAAAGAAATAATATTGAATGAGAAAAATGGAGCTGGAGAAAGATAAAGGGTTGAGGAGCCCTTCATCATGTAGAGTTTATCTTCAGTCACCCATACACATTGAGGATGAGGAACAAATCTTGCCTCATTTTTTTTGTGCGTGCAATCCGTTGAAGTTTTGTACTTGTTTTGTAAAAATCGGATGGGAATAGCAGTTGAACCGCAGTCGAATCGGAACCGCAGTTGAACCGAAATCGAGAGTTCCAAGCAGTTCGGTCCGGTGCGAACCACTTTAAACTGTGAAACCAGCTGGTTGAACTGCAAACCGTGCGGACCGGCCCGTTTCGCAAGAACCGTGGGCTTGTCAGAAATGACTTGATGAGTTGGTGTTAAATTTTTTTGAGAAGATAAATTTGATGAAAAGCATAAATTTTTTTGGGAAGGCGCTTCATAGGGATGATCAATTATGATTTTAAGTTAATTGCGTGAGTTATTTTTAATCTTTGTATTAGTTAATTTTTGTATTTTAAATGAGTGCTTATTTTTAAGTTAATTTTTGTAATGAGTAATGACTAATAAATGAATTCAATTTTAATTCTTTTAAGAGAAAAATGCTAAATATAATCATATAATATTTATAGTATAATATATTAATATAATATATTACACATATTTATAAGAAATTTTTAATTTTTTTAACTAAAAAATGATAAATATAATTATTACATATAAAATAATAGAATTTTATAAATTAAAATAACATAATATTATAAATTATATTAATAAAATATATTAAAAACCGGTTCGACCGCGCGAACCTTGGTCCAACCGGCCGAACCGCTATTCATTGGCCGGTCGAACCGTGGTTGAACTGTGAAAACTGGAACCGGAGCCATCCACGGTTTGGTGGCCAATTCGGTTTTCAAAACACTGTTTTGTATGGTCTTACCATATTCAGTCACCCTTAGCCTTATTTTTTCACCAATATTTTGTGTAATCTATTAAAGTTTCTATTGCAGAACAGAAGGCCTTGATTTTTCACCAATATTTTTTTGTGCAATCCACTATAGTTACTTTTTTTTCACCAATATTTTGTGTAATCCATTAAAGTTTCTATCGCATAACAGCAGGCTTTGATTTTTCACCAATATTTTTTTGTGCAATCCACTGCAGTTACTATTAGAAAATCAAGGTCGATACCACCAGATTCATGGAATTTAGAGTGATTTCACATATGAGGAACTTCAAAGGAACAAATACCCAAGAACCAAGACTTCCTAAATTATTTTACAATTATCACAATATCATAACCCCAATCTTGAAATAAAATAAAAAATTACTCTCTCTACTTATTAATATTGTAGATCTGTGAGCGTAGAAGGATTATCTCAAAACCTATCTCAAAACCTAGATCATCTTATAGATTGATTTAGGATGCCCAATGATTGGCTAACATGTTATGGTTGTTTATTCATGATCTGTTATATTTTGTGCATGACTCATGTCGTGTTTGAATGCATCGTAGTAGCTAAGATAATGTATGCGTGAATCCATGATCGTATTAATTTCAATTTGTTTGCTTGTAGTAAAACAAGGGTAGATGATTGTTAGATCTGTGAGTGTAAAAGGATTATCCCAAAATGTAGATCAATCTTGTAGATTGATATAGTGCCCTATGATTGGTTAACATGTTATGGTTGTCTATTCATGATCCGTTATACTTTGCGCACAACTCATGTCATCTTTGAATGCATCGTAGTAGTTAAGATAATGTATGCATAAATCCACGATCGTATTAATTTCGATTTGTTCGCTTGTAGTAAAACAAGGGTAGATGCTTTTTAGTTTGATCTAATTAAGGGGGCTGGAATTTATGAATCTAGGGTAACTGTATCCTTGAATATTGTCTTCATTTTTAATTCTTCTATTAATTGTGCATCATTTGGGTATTTTTTAATTATTTATTTGTGCTTTTTCAAATAGCATAATCTCATCATCAAACCCTCCCAATTTTGGTAAAAAATTTATTAGGGTAACACTCGTTTGAATTAGTCAAATTACTTACCTCCTTTGGGTACTATATCTGTAATACTTATTCATGTGTCACGATCTTGTGCACTTGTAAGGTTGTAATTTAAAACGATCAAGTTTTTGGCGCCACTGTCGGGGAGACAACGAAATTTTGTTAATTTTTATCAGTGTTTCATATTTTTTCCATCCTCTTTTTCTTTGAAAAAATTAATAAATTTTTTTATTTGTTTTTAGGTTTAGGTTTATCTTTGTTACGGTTTGCTCAGTGTATGAGCTTTACTCGATCTCATCAACCTGATTTACAAGATTCTTGGGAGCTATAGTTCCTAAGATTCTTAGGGACTTTCTGAGGGTATCTTTGGCACATGCAATCTAGGTTTGGCTTGCGTCAGATGCGTTTGATTCCTTAGGGGATGGCGATGCGTTAAATGATGACTTTGCTTTGAGGTAGGGAATACCTTGAACATGTACTTCAGTTACAAGATTATGTATATAGTGATATAGTAAAGAGTAATTATGCATTCAAATTGTGAATTCTAAGTGTGGGTGTGTATGTGAACACCAAGTAAAGTAGATATGTATGACGTTCCCAAGGGATGTGAATATGATGAAGGCATCTGTGCGATGCATTGACTTGGACATCCCAGGGATGTATGTGATCATGTAAAGCAAAGAGAAAATGAATGATAAGGCCTAAATTACTATATTTAACACAATCACACGGTGAATAACTATATGTAGTGCACTTGATATTTAAGGTTTGGAGAATACCTCACCGACTTGGCGGTATACCCACGACTGATGCGGCAGGATATCCGTGATCGGTACGGCAGCCAATCCGTACACCAGTTGGACATCCCAGGGATGTCGGTGCTTATGTATTAGATGTAAACCCCGTCGCCTAAGAGGAAAGGAACCTTGGTAGCATTAAAAGAGAATAGAAAAATGTCTGATTAGACGACGATAGTGGGTATTCCATCGGGCGCCCGATGCCATAGTAAGTTGGGGAATATTTAAGCTATGATTTAAGTCTTTAGGCCGAATCATTGTGATAAATGAACAAGTTGAGAACTAATGAAACAAATAAAGTAATAGTGACATCCAAATATATATTTTCAGTTATTTAAACTGTTTTATTTTCCAAGAAAACTTATTGACACATCATACTGTTAATTATCATGGGATATATGTGAGAGACTAACTTATATGTTCAATTCAGTTTGTTTCCCTATTGAGCTATAATGTAGCTCACTCCTTTAGACTATATGTTGCAGGTCCTATACTTGTTGCTGCTGCTGCTTCTGGAGACGTCGATCTAAGAGATTCGGATTACATACCAGGGGAGGATCAAGAGCCCCCTCCTGAGGACTTCTTCTAGGAGAATTTTCGCGCGTATTTTGATTAGTTTTTGTGAGAGTACTGTGCGGTTTGGTATGTCAAGCTAAATATTTGAAAATGTAATTAACGAATGTTGTGCATATTCTTTTGACGAACCATCTGGGGTGACTTTGCCTTATCATCGATGGTTCGGGCTGGTTCTTCTGCTCATGCTGTGGCATGATGTTAGAACTGCCTTTTTGAGCTTTTGGCAAAATATACCATTAATGCATGGTAGATTTAGTTAGACTCATTTCTTATGCTTTAGTGTGCTTGGTTATACCAATGTTTTGTGCAGGTTTATGGGGCACGACCTTGAGGGTCGTGTTGATGGCACGGGTTTCGGGGTGATGAAATTCGGGCTGTCATAGTTAGTATCAAAGCATTTTCTTTAGAATTCTTGACTAACTTTGAATTTTGTCAGCGAATAGGGATCTTCTGCTAATGAAACCTTGATTTCATGTTGTAAAGCGTAATGTCTTCTGGAAGAAGGGGTCAACCTAGAGGGAGCTAGAGTAGAAATGTGAGAAGTGAAGCTGAGTTACATGAGGGGTCTAGTAGGGACCAGAGGAATCCTCATGAGGCGACAAAGAGAATGGCATTGGCCATGGAAGCGGTGGCTGCTGCATTGGCCCAATAGACGCAGCAGACAGCGTTACTCGCTGAGCAGACCGCGTTATTGGCTGCTAACAACACCCAAAATAATCAGCCACCACCGCCTCCTCCATTATTGTTGCCCTCATCGTTCGTCGATTTTAGGAGATTAAGGCCTCCTAGCTTCTATGGGCAAATAGATCCGTTGGAGGCGGAGAAGTGGTTCCAGATCGAGAAACTATTGGAGAGACTACAGAGTATAGAGAATGAGAAAGTAGGCTGGGCTTCCTTCCAGCTTGAGGGAGACGCCGATCCTTGGTGGAAATCGGTGTTGAGGAAAAAGGAGATTGAACATCCTAACCATCCATGGACATGGGCGGAGTTTGTTAGGGAGTTCAAGAAGGAATATTTTCCCAAGCAAGTGAGAGTTCAGATGAGGAGAGAATTCGCAAATCTAGTGCAGGGGAGCATGACGGTAAGAGAGTATGGCGTGAAGTTTACAAGATTGTCAGGATTCGCACCTGAGCTAGTATCTACAGAAATCACGAAGGCTACCAAGTTTGAGGAAGGTTTGAGATCCAATGTATGTGAGCGAGTATCGATCTTTGAGCTTGAGAGCTATGCAGATGTGATGGGAAAGGCAATAGTCACGGAAAGAGATATAAACCATATGTACAAACGAAGAGAGCAACAGGACAGGGGCAGGGCAGTTCAAGGGAGAGTGGGTAAGTATAACTCGGGGAACAAAAAGTCGAGATTTACACCACCAGTTCCAGTCCCCAGACAGATTGCGTATACAAATTATTCCAGACTATCGACATCTACTTTAACACGGCCGATCCGATACGAGAGCCCGACTGCCACCGCAGGTGTAGCAATTACTCAAGGTTTCTCTAGAGCTGCTTCTTCCACACCAAATGAGACTTGTGCCAAGTGTGGCAAGTCCCACAAGACGACAGATTGCAAGAAAGGCACGCAAGGTTGCTATAAATGTGGGAAGATAGGTCACATCATTCGAGACTGTCCAGACATGGGTAAAGAGAGGACGGTTTCTGCTTCAATGCCACGACCTATATAATCAAGGAAGTCGGTCGTGCAAGGAAAAACCTACGCAGTCATTGCCTAGGAAGCAAGGAATGCACACGACGTTATCCAAGGTGAGGTTCCTCTTAAATAAGGAATTTCAATTTCTTAAAATTTTAGATAAAGTGCATGCATTTAGAAAATAATGTAGACCAGTTCTTGTACTTAAATTGGATAAGTAAATGTGCACCATATCTATACGTATGTATGTTATAGGTATGTTACGAGTATACGAAAAGGGATGCTTCGTAGCATGGGAAGCTAGAGTGTTGATAGACCCAGGGTCTACCCACTCCTTTGTCACTCCGAGGTTTGCAAAGGAAATGAAGATTGTTCCGGAGACGTTGCAATTTGTTCTAGCAGTGTCTATTCCGACGGGAGAATTAGTTAACACAGAATTAGTTTGTAAGTCAGTAGTAGTGGGTATTCATGATGGAGACGTTTATGAATTGGCAGCACAATTAATATTGTTAGACATGCAAGGATTTGATGTGATCCTTGGCATGGACGGGTTGTTACAACACTGTACGACCGTAGATTTCAAGAATAAGGTTATCATCTTCAGACCTAACACAAGGAGGTCGTTCCGATTTCGAGGAGAGAGATCAACGTATATGCCACTTATCTCTGCAGTCAGGGCCTAGCGTTTGATCAGAAAAGGGTGCATCGATTATTTGACATTCTTGAAGGAGGATAAGGAAGGGAAGAACATTGTCTTAGAGATAGCTGTGTGCAAGAATTTGAGGATGTGTTTCCTGAGGAGTTACTAGGATTACCTCAAGATAGAGAGGTGGAGTTCGCTATCGACTTAGCACCTGGAACGGAGTCTGTTTCTAAATCACCATATAGGATGGCTCTTGCTGAGTTGAAAGAGTTGAAGGAGCAATTACAAATGCTCATGGACAAGGGGTTTGTGAGACCGAGCATGTCTTCATGAGGAGCATCGATCTTGTTTGTGAAGAAGGACGAGTCAATGCGACTGTGCATTGACTATTGTCAGTTAAACAAACTGACCATCAATAATAAATATTCGTTGCCTAGAATTGATGACTTATTCGATCAGCTACAAGGAGCAAGGTATTTTTTCAAGATCAATCTGAGATTTGGATACCATCAGCTGAGGGTCAAGGCAGAGGATATCCAGAAGACTGCATTCAGGATACGGTATGGACATTACGAGTTCTTAGTGATGCCGTTTGAGAATGCACCGGCATCATTCATGGATTTGATGAATCGGGTGTTTAAACTACACCTGGACTCTTGCATCGTGGTATTCGTTGACGATATCTTGATATATTTCAAGTCAAAGGAGGAACATGAAGAACACTTGAGAATTGCTCTACATACCTTATGTGAACACCAATTATATGCCAAACTCAATAAGTGCGAGTTTTGGTTAGAAGAAGTTAGCTTTTTGGGACATGTTGTCTCAAAGGAAGGTGTCACAGTAGACTCGGCTAAGATCGAAGCAGTGGTGAATTGGGAACAACCAAAGACGGTAACAGATGTCCATAGTTTCCTTGGTCTGGCTGGCTACTAGCGACGTTTTGTAGAGGGGTTCTAAAAAATATTAGGACCTCTTACGAGACTTATACGGAAGGACGCGAGATTTGAGTGGAGTGAAGCATGCGAGAAGAGTTTTCAAGAACTTAAGAAGAAACTCACTTCAGCTCCAGTACTGGCGATTCTTTTAGGCAGTGGAGGGTTCGCAATTTATAGTGACGCTTCGCATAATGGCTTGGGATGCGTGCTCAACCAATACAAAAAGGTAATAGCTTACGAGTCGAGACAGTTGAAAGAGCACGAGAAGAACTACCCGACACATGACCTGGAATTAGCAGCGGTCATATTTGCGCTGAAGATTTAGAGACACTATTTGTACGGTGAGACCGACCACAAGAGCCTCAGATATCTATTTACACAGAAAGAGTTGAACATGAGGCAACGTAGATGGATGGAGTTTCTTAAAGACTACGATTGCTCCATACAATATCATCCAGGCAAGGCTAATGTTGTAGCCAATGCCTTGATTCGGAAGGGTGCAGCTCAGTTGGCAAGTTTGATTATGGGGATGCATAGATGGAAATTGTTTAAAGACATCTCACTATATGACACAAATATAGAGGTACAAACTACAAGAGCCTTTTTGGCTAACATATCAGTGAGACCTATAATCTTTGAGCACGTACACGAGCTACAGATAAGAGACCCTGAGTTGATTAAGATTCACCAAGATGTGATTGAAGGCATAAAATCAGAGTTCTCAGTAAAAGAAGATGGCTCCTTATTGTTCAAGGGTCGTCTTTGTATTCCAGATGATGTCGATCTGCGGCAAACTATCTTTGATGAAGCACACAAGTCAAAATATGCTATTCACCCTGGTAGCACTAAAATGTATTAAGACTTGAGGAAGAATTTCTGGTGGAGAAGTCTGAAGCAAGATGTGGCCAAGTACGTGTCACGGTGTTTGACGTGTCAGCAGGTGAAGGTCGATCATAGACACCCTGTTGGGTTATTACAACCTCTACTCATACCAGAGTGGAAATAAGAGTTAATATCTATGAACTTCATCATTGGACTTTCGCGTACAGCTAAAAGATATAATGCCATTTGGGTAGTTGTAGACCGATTGACCAAGTCAGCACACTTCTTACCTTACAACACAATGTATACGGCAGGAAGACTTGCAGAGTTGTATATGAAGGAGATTATGCAACTACATGGGATTCCAAGCAGCATTATTTCTGATCATGATACGTTATACACTTCAAAGTTTTGGATGAAGTTTCAGGAAGGCATGAGAATACGATTGGATTTCAGTTCGACATTCCATTCACAAACCGATGGGCAAACTGAACGGGTAAATCAAGTCATAGAAGACATGCTCAGAGCGTGTATGCTTAAGCTATAGGGATCATGGGATCAACATCTACTGTTGATCGAATTTGCATACAATAATAGCTATCAGACGAGCATTGGCATGACACCGTATGAAGCTCTCTATGGACGGCGGTGTAGATCGCCTGTCAATTGGGAAGTGACAGGCCAGAAATTTGTTTTGGGGCCACAATTACTTGAAGATAATGCCACTTATGTTCGTATAATTAGTGAGAAACTCAAAGCAGCTCAGAGCAGACAAAAAAGCTATGCCGATATTAAGAGGACGAGTGTAGATTACACCGTAGGTGAACATGTATTAGTGAAAGTGTCGCCTTTGAAAGGCGTCATGAGGTTTGGAAAGAGAGGCAAGCTAAGTCCCCTCTATCTTGGGCCCTTTGAGGTTTTGGGTCGAGTTGGGGAAGTTGCTTATCGCATTGGACTACCGCCGTTATTTGATTGGGTACATAATGTCTTCCACGTGTCTATGCTTCGGAAGTACGTGAATGACCCTTCTCATATCTTGGGAGGCCAAACAATTGAGATGCATAAAGACATGAGCATGATAGAGGAACCCGTGAAAATATTGGATAGAAAGGAGCAAGTACTATGCACCAAAGTGATTCTCTTAGTGCTTGTTCGATGGAAAAATCATTCGACCGAAGAAGCATCGTGGGAGCGGAAAGCGGATGTCAAACAATAGTATCCAAGCCTAATTAAGGACACTAGTTAGTGCCCCACAAATGTTGTGACATATATAATATTTTGGCAGTGTATGTATAAATTCTGTTTTTAAATTGGGTGGATGAGTTTTGCTAAATTTTAGGCATAGTTCATTTCAATCTTGATAGATTGATCATTCACAAAAAAAAATAATAATCTAATTGCCAGGGATAGGAAATTCGAGGTTAGAAAGAGCCTAGAAGTTAGAAGTAACACAGGATGAAAAAACAAGACAAAATCAACCAGAAAAATGTTTCTGGGCTCGCTCGAGTGATCACTTATACTCGCTCGCGCGAGCCATATGAAAATATAGCGCCAAAAGTGTTCTGGACTCGCTCGAGCGATGACTTATGACCGCTCGAGCGAGGGCAGCAGTATAAATAGGGGGCGCTCACTGTTTCGCCCATTTCTTCACGTGAGAGGGAGTTGGGGCACTGGGGTTTAGGGTTTTGCTTTGGGGATTCTTCTCTACGGACGATTTTAGACCGGAATCAAACGATCCGATCCGTTGAAAATGCGTAAAAAGGTGATTTCTACCCTAAATCCACCTTGTTTTCCTCGATTTTGGTTCTTTTGATCCTAATGGCTTCTACAAGCCCTAACCCACAACCTAGAAAGAAGGTGGCGATCCGATCGTCATCTTCTCGCAACAAAACGCCACAAGCACCACAAGCACCACCTCCACAGCCACCTCCACCACCACCACTTCAAACAGAGGCACCGGTCCTATTGGATGATTGGTGGGGGGCCAAGTCTTTGAAATTGAGTGGGAAATCCACCCCTTGCTTTCGTATGCGATCTTTATTAACGCCGTTTGGGAATCGGTATTATCCACGTCTTGTTAAATTATTTTATCAAACTCTTAAAAGCACTACCGACGAGGACATTCTCGTCGTTGAAATCGACAGAAGGTCATTTGAGTTTGGCGAGGCTGACATTTCGCTCGCCATGAATTGTCCTCACACCTACACCCGAGAACCCAATTCACAATCACCTTTTGCCCAAGAAGTACCTTTCCAAACAATTGTCGCCAACATTATTGGCGGCACCACTGCATCGGGACAATCTATCACTCGGTCCCAGTTGCTGCCACATATGTGGCCTCTTGACATTTTTTTTAAGAAGAATTTATACTTGGCTGGCCACGACTAAGAGCGTCGTGACGCATTCTTGAGGGCGCTGCACTCTGTTTTTCACAACAAGTGGTTTAGCGCACCTAGGGTGGTTCTCAAGGGCATTATACATGCTCTTAAACGAAACATGAAGGGTGCTATTCCACCACCCATAAATCGCCTGCCGTATGCCTGCCTTATTTCCCGCCTCTTTGACTTGAGTAACGGGAAAGAATGCTTCCACATGAGAGCGAACGAGCTCGTCCTCACTGATAACATCGTCTCATTCCTAGGCCAGAACCTAAGTAGAAACCTAAAAAGCCTCCAAAACAGTCTAAACAGGAAGGGGGATCGTCAGGTTGTCCGACAAGCAGCACAACCACCACCGACTGGACCGACTACTTCATTTTCACAGCCCTTCCTTGCCACCGACAGCAATATGATGCGGGAGATCCTCCTACAAGGGCGGGAGATACGGTTACATCAGCGGTTTCAGGAGTCGCTCCTCATCGACCTCATGGGCCATGCGTTTCCACAGACGTACCGGGAGCGTATCGGTGCTATGCGAGGTACTATCTTTGGTGCATCTAGCTCGGGTTCTGCTACTAGAGAGACTATAGCTGGTACCACTACTGCGGGAGAAGTTGGTGGCGAGGGTGACAAGGAGGGCGACGATGATGATGATGACGTTGACGATAACTAGAAGTATGAGCAGGGTGATGATTAGGTCATCATCTGTCATTTAAATTCTTTTTGAAAATAACAATGTAATATTTTTAAGTATTTTGATGTGCATATCGGGATGTGATCCTTTAAACTTTGGTGACATGATTGTCACAATTTTGTTATTAGACATGGTGATAGCTTCATGTATATAGTTTTTTTTCATTATGGTTATATTGGTGTCATGTGTATAGTCATATTTGAATGTGTGGTTGTGTATAGCCTTCTGATGCAGGTGATCTGGGATGTGTGTAGTCATACCTGACTGTGTGGTTCTGTGTTGTTCTCTTATGTAGGTGTTTCTGAAAGTGAGTAGTCATCTTTGACTACCATTGAGTTCAATGCAATATGTCTAGTATCTCTCGAGGCAGGTTGATTTGAAATAGGTGTTGTATTTATGGTGATAATACCGGCTAAATTGATTGTTATAATTTCAAGTGAATTTTGAAATGTATATCATATTGGTGGTAATAATAGTTGCATATTGGTAGTTATATTTCATGTTAAATTCGAATGGGTGTAATATGGTCTGTTATATTTCAGGTTGATGTAGAATAAGTATTTTATCAGTTGTTATGAGAGCATATAGATTATGTTTTGCCATAATGCAGGTGTGATTAGGGAACACTTTTGTCCAAATGCTTAATTATATGATTGGACTGCATGGGTAGCCTATTCGGATAGCCCTATTGCTTGTGTGTAGTTTTGTTTTGAATATTCCCCTGGCAATTTTCGAGCACGAAAATTTTATAAGGTGGGGTGAATATAACATCTATGATTTCCGTGTACTGTACAGGTCACATGTGCTATGAATAGTGCTGTGGCATTTGTGGTGCACAAGAAAAATAAAAATTTATATCTATATACTCTTAGGTGTATATGTTTGGCAAGTAGGCCAAGTGGATGTAAAACACTTTGGAGGTATGTGTGTGATTAGCACACTAGTTAAAGTATGTGAGAGAAGGGGGAGGAGTCTCCCATACTTGTCTCGTTGAGTTTAGGAAGAGAGAGAGAGAGAGAGAGAGAGAGGAAAAAGAAAAAGTTTTATTAAAACGAAGCTAGAAATAGGAAGATCTTTGAGGAGTAGGTGAGATTCACCTTAGGGATTTCTAATATATGGGATGAAGATGATGGTGATGAAGGTGAAGAAGATTCCTTAGTCTAGAGAGCTTGGGAAGGATCAAGAAGGGGTTTGGAGGAAGGGTTTTGAAACCCTCTTTTGTATGATTGATCTTGGATTGAATCTAGAAGAGATTCGATTGATCTAAGGTATGTTTAATACTTATATATGTTTTAAATAAGGTATTAATGGTTAGTTGAATCATTTTGACGTTTAAATAGGATAATAAATAAGGTAGGAGGTAGTTCTCGAAATGATCGAGCAATTACTGTCATCGCTTATCGCTCGAGCGGTTAAAATAGCTCGCTCGAGCGAGGAAGGATAAATTATATAAAGGGAAAAAGTTCTGGCCTCGCTCGAGCGAGAAACTTTGTGAAGAGGTAGATCGCTCGAGCGAAGGTCGCGTGAAGCCAAAAGGCATTGTTTATAATCGCTCGTGCGATAGTATGAACCTCGTTTATGATCGCTCGAGCGATGAATAGTGCTCGCTCGCGCGAGGTGTTACATAGAACTTTATTTTATTTTATTGTTCTTGAGAGCTATAATTTCCAAAATTTTTAGGGACTTTCTGAAGGCATCTTTGGCACATGCAATGTAGGTTTGGCGTGTGTCAGATGCGTTTGATTCCGTAGGGAATGACGATACGTTAAATGATAACTTTACTTTGAGGTAGGGAACACCTTGAACATATACTTTAGTTACAAGATCATGTATGTAGTGATATAGTAAAGAGTAATTATGCATTCAAATTATGAATTCTAAGTGTGGGCGTGAATGTGAACACCAAGTAAAGTAGATATGTATGATGTACTCAAGGGATGTGAATATGATAAAGACATCTGTGTGATGCATTGACTTGGACATCGTAGGGATGTATGTGATCATGTAAAGCAAAGAGAAACTGAATGATAAGGCCTAAATTATTATATTTAACATAATCACACGGTGAATAATTATATGTAGTGCACTTGATATTTAAGGTTTGGAGAATACCCCACCAACGTGGCGGTATACCCACGACTGACGCGACAGGATATCCGTAACCGGTACGATGGCCAATCCGTACATCAGTTAGACATCCCAGGGATGTCGGTGCTTATGTATGAGATGTAAACCTCATCGCCTAAGAGGAAAGAGACCTGGATGACATTAAAAGAGAATAGAAAAATGTCTGATTAGACGACGATGGTGGGTATTCCATCGGGCGCCCGACGCTATAGTAAGTCGAGGAATATTTAAGCTATGATTTAAGTCTTTAGGCCGAATCATTGTGATAAATGAACAAGTTGAGAACTAATGAAACAAGTAAAGTAATAGTGACATCAAAATGTATCTTTTCAGTTATTTAAACTGTTTTATTTTCCAAAAAAACTTATTGACACATCATACTATTAATTATCATGGAATATATGTGAGAGACTAACTTATATGTTTAATTCAGTTTATTTCCCTATTGAGCTATGATGTAGCTCACTCCTTTAGACTATACGTTGCAAGTCCTATACTTGCGGCTGCTGATGCTTCTAGAGACGTCGATCCAAGAGATTCAGATTATGTACCAGGGTAGGATCAGGAGCCCTCTCTTGAAGACTTCTTCTAAGAGATTTTTCGCGCGTATTTTGATTTGTTTTTGTGAGAGTATTGTGCGGCTTGGTATGTCAAGCTAAATATTTGAAAATGTAATTAACGAATGTTGTGCATATTCTTTTGGCGAACCTTCTGGGGTGACTTTGTCTTATTACCGATGGTTCGGGCCGGTTCTTTTGCTCATGCAGGGGCATGAGATTAGAACTGCCTTTTTGACATTTTGGCAAAATATACGATTAATGAATGAGATATTTAGTTAGACTCATTTCTTATACTTTAATGTGCTTGGTTATACCAATATTCTGTGTAGATTTATGGGGCACGACCTTGAGGGTCGTGTTGATGGCTCGAGTTTTGGGGTGACAATCCGAGTTGTCACAGTTAATTACAGTAATGATGGAATAGTTTGACACCTTGATGGTAACCCTTGACAAGAGAGAGAGAGAGAGAGGTATATAGATAGAAACAGAAAGCACAAACTTCGATAGAGGATTATAAAGATTATGTGTTAATTACATATTTATCCGTTATAAAGTAACCATTAGATGAATCTTTATAAGGGAAAACAGTAAACAAAAGAATTCAAAATTATATATGATCATACTAAGCTGAGCCAAGCTTTACAAGTTTAGCTCGGCTCTACTTCAACCGAGTTTTAAATAAAAAGCTCGACTCTGGGTCTCGCGTCGAGCTTAAGAGGGCAAAAACTCTCATTTTCGGGTTGAGCCAAGCTGTCGAGTTGACTCGACTCTGTTGCAGCCCTAATGGTTAGGTCCAACCAAGTTGAATCATATTTGGAGTTCAACCACATCTGCAGCCATTGTTGTCCTATGCAATCACAAATGCCATCAGAAAGGGTTAGATGACATTATGACATATGCGATCTAGGAAGTATGCCATCGCATATAATTGTATGTGATGGCATACCATCACATATGCGATAGTATGCCATGACACACAGTATTTGTCATGGCATACTTCTCTAATATTGATTTTTTTTTTTTTGCTTTTTAGGCTTCCCCGAGCCCTATTAAAATGGGTTTCTCATTCTAATACATACCACAACTCTCAAAGGTATGTTTTGGATTTATTTCCTTCTTTTTTGTATGGTTCACTTTATTTTTGTATTATTTGGATTTATTTTTTTATATTTTCCCTTCTAACTTATGGGTTATATATTTATATTATATCATTTTATTTCTCATTCTAGACACTACAAAATTAATAGAGCATAAGATTAACACACAAACATATTACTTTTCAATTTGGGAAACTTTGAGAATTTTTTGAGATTTTTTTAAAAAAAATAAAATAAATTTTTTTTTGTAATGATATAATGGCATATGGGACCCTATGTTGGCATAGGGTCGCATATGCCATTTGACTACATTATCTGCAGCCCTTGGATATCGAAAAATCTTGACTTTCATGATTTTTTTTTTTTTTTTAGGATGATGTGCATTGAAGATTCTTCTATCTCCGCGGGCTCTAGATGTGGTTGAACTCGAAATTGAGTTCATATATATAAGAGAAAAAAAATGGTTTTCTATTATAAATTAAATTTTAAATGCTAAAGATAAAAGCTTCCTAACTTATTTTGACTCTATTCTAATTATTCTAATTAAATAAAGAGAGAAACTTCCTAAAACTAAACTCCATTTCTCCTTGGACTCTTTACATGGAAAGAAAGCATGCCTTTAAAATTTCAAACCTCTCTTTATGAATTAAGGTTACGAAATCATTTTCGGCAATCTGAGTCATGTGTCCTCATAATTGCTCACGTGGCTTACAGTTTGGCCAATGTAATAGTCCACTTTATTAAGTCCCAATGGGTCTTTATTTTAAAAGCCCTTTTAAAGCTTGTATGTAACCCCTTTTTATACAAATCTGTGGACGAATTCCAGCCATTTGCCATCCCCTTTTCTACACTGGCAATCAAGGATCAAAATTTCGGGTTTCATTTTGGTTTCGAAGGGAATCGAAACTAAAATTTTGGACTGAAATTTCTGCCGATAATTTGATCGAAAATTTCATTCTCACATATTCTATGACTAAAATTTCGGTCCCAAATTATTGTTTCAGTGGGGTTTGAAACTGATAATTTCGGTCATTTCGGCCGAAATGTTCATCCTTGCTGACAATCAAGGATTAAAATAGCGGCTTTGTTTTCGGTTTCGGGCATGATTGAAATTTTGGCCGATAATTTCACCCCATGCATTTGCGGACTGAAAATTTGGTTCAATGTTTCGTTTCGGTCAGGACCGAAATCGAAATTTTGATCCATGCCGACAATAGGCTCTGAATCTGTCCAGCATTAGGGTCATATCTCGATTATTTAAAAACATCTATCATTATTTTAATTTGTAACTTGAAAATAGATTGCCTCATTTTTATTGGTCAAAGTTTTGACTTTTGTTCAAATTTTGACTTTAGTCAAAATTTGATAAGTGTATCTTGATAGTAAATAGTGATTATTACTGTTGTTATTTTATTTTGGTATTGTAAATTTTTATCAGTCTGGTCAAACTTTGACTTTATAATACAATTTGATTTTTTCAAACTTTTGTAGTCCCATTTCAATGTGTAAACGTACAGTAGATAATATCATTTATAACTTTGTTATTTAGCTTTACATATTTTTATTGATCAATATTTTTAATTTGGTCAAAGTTTGACTTTTTATTTGAATTTGACTTTTCAAACTCAAATTCTAACTTATGTAACTTGGTAATAAATAGTGATTACTATGGTGCTAATTTCTAATGTAATAGAATATCATTAAAAAAATTATTAGTTAATATTATATTAAAAAAAGTCATCTATGACTAGTGCAACACCAAGTGATAAGTTAGGTAATATGTTCCGAACTTAAAAACACAATTTCAAATTTATTTTCAAAGATACTAATCAAATAAGAGAAATTAATTTCCAATGAAAGTCATTTCTCAAACACACTAATCAAACAGTGGCAAATTCATTTATAAAGGTAATCAATTAGGAAATTAAATTCATTTCCTCGTTGGAGTTTCATTGCTATCAGACAGGGTTAATGAATTTGAAATTGTGTTCGGTTCGAGTCGGGTTTAGAGTCAACTTGAATCTGACCTGTTAAACAAATTCCTAGACCTGAACCGAACCTGACATGCTTATATCTAACCTTGACCTAAACCTGTACCGGACTTGTTGAAAAAGAGTACCTTTAAATCCACCCACTAAATCTTTGAGTTCACTCACACTGAAACACATTGACTGTGTTGAATTACATGATGGAGATCGTTTATCCTCCCAACCTTTCACACGATGGATCTTGAGATCATAGGCTTACCATCAGACGGCCAGTGTTTTATTTTACATGATACACATTTCAGGAAAGTGACCTTAACATCATGTGCATGCTCAAAATTGATTTTAAGGTCACTCTTTTGCGTGTGTATCACATGAAATAAAAAACCTACCATCTAATGGTACGCCCATGATATCAAGATCCAGTGTGTATTCGTCCAAGAGTTTTTCTTTTATATAGAAGATATAAATTCTACTTCTAATCTAAGAGAGATTAGCCTTATATAGAAGATCTAAATCTTATTTCTAATCCTACTTCTAACTAGGCTATCGCAAGTCCTCCAAGTTAAAATCAAACGATAGAAAGTCCACAAAAGTACATGTTTTTACTTGTCGGGTCGGTTTTTCTGGTCTGAGTCAGCTGATAGCCTTGACCCACTCGAAGAGATCGCCAAATTTCGAAAATACTTATTGACCAGGCCTGCCTCGCCTGCCTCGCCTGCCTCCTTTATCATTTGAGTTTCTATTGTGTATCGTACGTCAACACTATCAAATGTCAATGGCGTAGGAATTGCTTCCCTTAGTTTTGCTTCCAAAAAATTCGTTGAGCTCTTTTCATTGCTTTCATGGACCGCATGGGTCCTAAATTAAATTAAAGGGGTTCCCATTTTGATCACTCCCGTAGTCCCGTGGGTTATAGAAAAATGTCAATATTCTTTATTGAAAAAATGGGCGTGATTCTGAAGTGCAAGGCTGTGCAACCGAAGCGTTTTTTTATTTTTATTTTTATTTATTTTTTTATTATTTTTTTTATTTTATTTTTGAGGGAAACATGATGCTTGCATATAAGAAAATTTTCAAAAAAATCCTTGAATTTTGATCTCGACATCAATAACACACCTAAACTATTGTTTCAATCTAATAGACATCAAAAGTTTACATAAATTTATCAACTTCCATTAATATGCGAACGAAAAATGTTGAATTAACATACAACACTCTAAAAAATCGTGTGTGGCATGCCAATATGTGGAGAGGAAGGACTAACGGTTCTTTTGGATATTTATTTATTTATTATTTTTTCAAATTGTTTATGCTAAGTCATCATCACGTTGGCATGTCACACACGCTTTCTTGGGGTGTTGTATGTCAACTTAATATTTTTTATTCGCATATTAACGAAATGTGACTCTAAGAGTTTAGTTAATGAGCTTACGTAAACTTTGGATGTCTATTAAATAGGAGCAATAGTTTAGATGCATTTTCCCTTACATATATCTATCTATACTACTTAGAAAGTACGATAGCCACTTTATTTTCAATAACACTTATTCTACCCTTATTTGATAACCTAATATTTTCTTCCTATTTTTTCTCCCACTAAAATAAAATATTGACATCTCTTATCTTCGTAATTTTCATGCACCATTAAAGTAGAATCCCCATCTTATCCTAATAGATTCATTAATGAAAATACAAATAAAGATTCAGTCTAATTTTGGCAAATACTAAATGAAGATCAACATTTATCGCTTGATTGCTTTAAATATGAAGATGGAGATCATTTTTTGCTCCAATCTTTCATACAATAGATCTTGGTGCACCTATCAGACGGTCAATTTTCGATTCCACCTAACATAAATTCTTAAAAAGTGCCTAAAATCACAACACATCACACTCAAATGTGACTTTAGGACTACATTTTCGGGATATGTGTCATGCGTAATAAAAAACTGACCGCCTGATAGGTGCACTATGATCTCAAGATCTATTGCATAAAATATTGGAGCGAAAAATGATCTTCATTGTCAAATGATTAAAACAATCAATGATTTTTAGCAGAGGTGCCCAACAAGATTCGATGCGGTCGCTTAAAACTACCCTAAAAGATTTCACCTTCTGTTTATTTCATATTCTTATCAAGTTAAGAGACAGTCCATGACAATCCTAAAAACAAGGGACCTAAAACTTGCACATGAGATTAGTACCATGGCACATGATTAAAGTGACACTATGAGTGTCATGTTATCACTATCCAAGTCGTCTAATTTGAAAAATATGACGTACAGAATTTTGAGAAAAAATTTGGCATAAAACATGATCTCTATCATCCGATTTGTGGGAGTCAACAGTTAAATCAAATAGCCTTTGGCTGTATTGAAAAAGATGATAGGGATCATATTTTGGGCAAATTTTTTTACCTCAATGATATTTACATCATGGTCTTCAAGTCAGACTGTTTAGATGGTGTTCCATGTGGCCCATAGCCCAAAATATTAATTTCTCTTTTTTTAATCATGGCCACGGCTGGGGATGCAAGTTCGGTGTACCGAACCAAACTCGAATTTTTTGGTGTTTGGTTCAGTACACCCCAAACCGAAACCGAACTGAAACCCATTTGGTTCGATTCGGTATGTTTTTTTTTTCTTGAAACTGAAACCGATTCAGCTCGCTATAGGTAAAATACTTACTTTTTTAATTTTTTAATATATTTTTTCGGATTACTCAACTTATCCCCTCGGTTTTCGGTTTCGAGCCACCCAAATCGAAACCGAACCGAATTGGGGTTCAGTTTGATTCAGTTTGCATCGGTTTTCAGTGCGGTTCTGTTCGGTCAAAACTTGCATCCCTAGCCACGGTACAAATCTCACTTGCATGTTGTAGCTGCTGGAAATAAATGAAACAACTTGAGCTTCCATCCTCTTTAATATAAAATAAATTGAATGTAAAAGTGCCCTTAAAGTCTAGGGAATTGGTATCGGGTACCAATATTTACAACCAAAGATTTGATCTCTCTAATGTTGACTTCCTTGAATCTGATGATGGATATCATTTTCATCGAACTTTCCAAAAAATAGATCTTCAGATCATATCCCACCCATCAAACATTCATATCATAATTACACTTGCACATCTCCACATTTGACCATGATCATGACATACTATGAGCAGGGTTCTTGTGTCACGTGTGGGAATGGGTTGAAGATGGAATCAACTTCCGATCGTGTGAAAGGTAATCCATGATCGCAAGATTTATTTTGTATAAGAGTTTGATTGGAAAAGATCTCTATGTTATTCGAAACAAATAATGCCTTTAACGGTTGGTTAAGGAGACTGAATATTTGATTGTAAATAACATACCCAATGACACACATATATATATATATATATATATATATATATATATATATATATATATATATATATATTTGTTTGAGAGAAATAACCAATGATATTTAGGAGCCATTATTTGTACATGGGAAGTTAGACACTTGCACATGGGAAGAATAGGAAATCATAGTTAATCAATTAAGGTTTTTAGACCTTGCACTTTATTTAATATTTATGTCTTTTATTAAAAAAAAAATCATAAGTTTCAATATAAATTATTGTTGTGCATAAATGAAAGAGATCGACCGTCAGTGTAGAATTCATATTATTTGGTCAAATGATTGGAATAGTTACATCAATCCATTGCGACATTAGGACCCGAGGTAAGAGAAATTTAATTATATATTCTTTGATTGATTCATTTGACTAATCAATAGGGTATGAACAAGAAACTATTTTTTAATTCATCATGTCCTACCTTTAGTCCACTTATTTAATTGATCATGTATGAATAAATACCTTCATTGATTACCACTTCTCACTTTATAATTTTTTAAAATAATTATTTATATGATAAGATACTTTTTATGTGCATGTTTCATTAAATATACAAGATTCAAGCTTTGAATATAATGAATAAATAATAAGAATATAATTTCTCTTAAGCATCTATTTCATGATTATTAATCGACTGATTTCAAAAGAATGGTCATATTTTGTCTTAAATTTTCTATCTTCATATTGTTATTATGATTAGTCGAATAATAATTATTATATGCATGCTTATTAGTTAAATGTTTCAAGGCATGAAGGGTAAGTAATACCTCCCAGCTAAGCATCGTGGATATTTTGTGCTTAATACGACACTGTGTCACAAATCATATTGATCATGAGCTTTCAGAGATCGAGAAAGCCCAAGGAAGAGGATTCAAAATATTTTTCTTAAGAAGCGGAAGCCCAATCAAAAGATTTCTACCAGTAGGATTCACGTTCTTCCCCTTATGAGTATTTAGGGAATACTATTTTGATGTCACTAGTTATTGTCGCGTTTTTGCTATGTATGAATAATATTAAGATTACGAGACACATGATTAATATTTTGTTGTAAATAGACAAAACAATATGTGTAAATGGTTAAATGGATAATTAGATATTTATTCTGTGTGATAAATAATATTACTTCTATGAAAAGACACATCTTTTGGACATTCTCATTTTCGTATGAGTTACCAATCAATATGTTTTTTGTTAAAAAAAAAAGATGGCTCATGTTTTATGAAGGATGTTGCCATTAAGCTTAGGATTAGATGCCTTACAAGCTCAAATCATGAATTTAATGACTCGAGATTCGAAAAAAGTTTGCATGAAATTTCGGGTCGTTTCAATGCGTCTAGAGTTCGTAATGGCCTATCCTTTATTCATTTGGAAGTAGATGAAGCCTCCCAATCCCCCAATTGTAGCAGCAAGAACGACTTGGATGGCAATCCCGACCTTCTGACCTCTACTTAATCCTTCGGATGAACGTGAGGAACTCGTTGCCAGCGGAGAAATCATAGGAGGTATTAGAAGAGTAAGGGGGAGGTTGAGGTTGGGAATATTTTGAGAGAACGGATTGGAATATAAAGTTTTGCACTAATATACCGAAATGGAAAGTTTTGCACAATCAGGATTTACCGTATTTTGGGGTCCTATAATTCCGTGAATTCTGATTTGTACGTTCGCATTTTTTACTTGCTTCGCGACCCAAAGAGGAGCGGCTGTTCCGGCGAGGTTTTAGGAAGAATTAATTCAAGCGATACAGTTTTTTCCCAGCTCCAATTTCTCCGATTCATCGAATCAAACCCTGTTCTCTACTTCTCTCCGATTAATCAAATCAAACCCTATTGTCTACTTTATTTTCAAATCTGAACTGAAACCCAAAGAATTAGTTCAAGGTTCGGCGATAGCTTCAAGGTGGAGGGAGGCCCCTGAGCACCTGGAGGAGCATGTGGTCCTGGAGCACCTACAGGAGGAGGTGCATGTGGTACTGGTGCACCCACTGGAGGAGTGTGTTACAAATAGCAAATTAGGTACAAGGAAGCAGCTTCTTGTTCAACTTGGCCTAATTCAGCAAGATTAGAAATTTATTGGATAATGCTCTTACTGGTTATTTTATTTTTTATTTTTTTCTTTTTAAGCATTAAGGGGAGATTTGAAGATAACCCCTATGTTTTTAAATTCTAGACCTAAACCAGTGGTGGATTGCGTTTCATTTGTCAAATAGTGCAAATTTATATAAAAGAAAAATTAAAACTCATACTGTCTCTAATAAATTGAGCTTACTTGATGTAACAAAAATTGAATTTGCTTGTAGCAAATTTCAAATCTGAGTTCGAACTGAGGTAAATGGTAAACTAGGTTTGGAATGGGCAGTACCAGCTGCCCATTCCAAAAGACGTATTATAACGGGTGATTGGAAAACCTGACTGAACTGGCCTGTTCGACCCAGTTCAACTAGTATCGGTAGCTTAGTTGGTTTCGATCTACCAAAAAAAAAAAAAAGCTCAGGGATTTTTGCTGGCCTGCGGCACAATTGATAGCTATCACACTGTTGATTGCCTTGAATCAGATGATAGAGGTCAATTTTAGTCCCACTCTTTCACACTTCATATCTTTAGATCATGGCCCACCTACTAGCACATTAAAGTGATCGGGATCATGGCATGCCATGGGACACTGTGATCATGGATATGCACCACACGAAATCAATATCTAACCGTGTGATATAAAGGCCATGCTCTCAAGATCTAAAATATGAAAGATTGGGACAAAAAAAAACCACTATCATTGATTCAAACCTTCAAGGCTCCCTTATTTTTGTTTTGTTTCACACTGTGAACAACTTTATTTAATTCTTTTTTGTTTACATTACCTTAGAGGTTCAATCGAATCACAAAAAAGAAGCTAGTTCATTCAATTTTTTTTAAATATTCTTGTTAAATTTAGAGGTAGATGCTAAAACCCTATTTAAGTACTGACAAATTATAAAACTTGATGTAATTAGGATTTCTTTCAAAGTTTATAATTATATATAACAAGTAGGTGGCACGTGCTATGCATGTGAGGAGAGAAGCTTTCTAGAGAGAGATTGTGGAAGAAAAAAAGGCACAAGTTATTTGCAAAGATCATTTATTGATGGAGGATATTATTTGCAGCCTTAAATTATTTGTGTTTTAACTTTGGTTGCAAGCAATAATACCCTTTAGTGATAATATTTCTAAGTGGACGTAAGGAGAGAATTTTCTTGAGTGTCAACATTTGGAGGTAAAAATATTTCCATCATGTAATTTATAACAGTAAAAAACTCTGAATTAAAGGACTAAAAAGTAGTTCGTGTTCACTTTAACAAAGCATTTGGTCGTTGTATATTATAGGATGACAATTTATTTTAAATGCAAGCTTTTGACCCGAGCGCATGGGTCAAAATATTGTCCGATACATATCGGTTTTGGACCTCATTGATACAGTTCATTCAAGGTACTGTATTGGTGCTTCTCCTACAAAATTGAAAATTCCAGACGATACATTGGAATGTATCGTCCGGAACCGATACGTATCGGTTTTAGGGCTGAAAGATACTTATCGTTTTTCCGAATTTTTAATCCATGCCCGAGTGATCTTAGTTTGAGGTCCTTTGAATTAGAAAGATTAGTTAGGCTGCGTTTGGTAACACTCCCTAAGAGAGTGGAGCAGCTCCTTGGAATGATTCTGTAAGGAGGCCTCCTCCAAAGAGTCCTCTTGCAAAATAAATGTTTGGTAACTGCTTTAGAGAGCAGCTGGGCATTTTAATAGTAAAATGAATTTCTAAAAGATGGCAGTCGGCTACATGTAGAAGATGAACGACGACGATCGGGTGGCTGGAGAAGATGAAGATCAAATGGTTGGGAAAGATCATGATTAGCGATGATTGACTGGCTAGAGAAGATGAAGATCGGATGGTTGGAAAAGATCATGATTAGCGATGATCAACTGGCTAGAGAAGATGAACGGTTATTGAGAAATAAACTTGAGGGTATTAGAGGTGTTTCGTAACTTTTATAGGAATGACTTTGTTCTTGAAATAGGGTTATGAAGCCCCGTAATATCTGAGAATATCAATGAACGGCTTTAAGCTACTCCGAGCTGGTCCCACTTTCAAGTCTTGATCTCTACCGTAGAGCTAAGAACATGATTTTACCAAACAAACTCTTGTTTCAAGAGCCGCTCTCAAAATCTAAACAGCATTGCCAAACATAGCCATAGTGATTATGATAGAAAGTGATGCTATGGGCACTCAACTTTTCACCCAAAATCAAAATAGATTACTGTGTGGATATGAGAAGTTGGTGTATGCCTGGAACAAATAAAAAATTATTTTACTTAGTAAACAAATACAAGCTTAGAAAAAATATTTGTACAACTAAAAGCTACTAGGAACATGCTCTTTTTTAAAAGCGACACATGTTTTGGGTCTTTATTAGCAATAGTTTGAGGCAATTTGATTACAATTGCAATCTGAGAAGCTGGTGTCTAGATAGCAAAAGCTGCTTGGTTTCCGACTAACTCTACGGAAAGAAGAAAGTGGCATCGCCCATAACATAATAATCGCTTGATGAAACCACGTGCAAGTACATAAATGATTAGTAATTCTTCACCTAAACAGGGTTCCACGGAAACGTTCCCCAAAATCAATGAAACTTTTAACTTTTTCCTATTTTTAAATAATAAATAATTTTTCTTTTAGATATTAAGTAACTTTTAAAATGGACGAGGGTTGTGTGCCCCCATGGAGCGCAGTGATCATGCCCCAATGCTCCTCCATGTAATGTGCTACTCAAAACGTTGTTTTAGTGCCATGTAGATTTCAGATATATTTGTTAGATCAATTTTATAAATAAAAAAATTAAAAACGAATTTGTTTAAGAAAAAAGTTAAATATTGGCCAATTTCAAAGACTCAAAAATAAATAGTGGAGATGATTTTTGAGATTGTTATTTTTCAAAGATGATGTAAACAAAACAATCTTGCACCATATAACAACAAAATAATATTTAATTAAGTCAAGAAAGCTATAGAATCCAATAGGCTCTACATGCTAATTTGAGTCTATTTTTAAAGTTAATTATTTTGTTTGGAATTAATTTTTGTAGCAGAGAGGTTCAATTAGATTCCTCCACTCTTTGTCCAACCACATTGTACTCTACAAAATAATTGAAAGCAAATACATAGGAAGAATACTTAATAATAAAAAGCTTCTACTAAAAAATGATATAATATACTTGTTAGGAGATTGATTTTTTTTTTTTTTTGATGAAAGGAGATTGATCAGCACTTGATTTACTTTTTTAAAATCAAATTAAAGGAGGACCATTTTTTCCACACCAAGGCACATGGCAGTACCTCAATTTCTTTGTTGTTTCCATTGCGACTTTTAATCTTTGTTTACTAGGTTGTCTTTTAGATTTTGAAAAAGTGGGTTTGTAGAGAAGTAGAATCATTACCACTTTAAAAGAGGGTATTTGAGAGAAGTAGAATCAGTACCACTTGAAAAGAGGGTTTTACTGTCAAAAAACAAAAAGAAAAAAGAAGAGGGTTTTTGGTAGGTAAAATTTTGATTTCAAAGCAATTTCATCAGTAATTGATAATTGATAATTGATCATTAATAATTCCTTAAATGGAATTATACTAAGAGAAGTTATCATTCTTCCCACATGGACTGCTTTAGTTATTTCTAGAAATCAATGAGCTCATTTCTATCAAAAAAAAAAAAAAAGAAAAAGAAATCAATGAGCTCATTTTTATCAAAAAAAAAAAAAAAGAAAACGAAATCAATGAGCTCATGTAACACCACCATCGAATTGGAATATATTATTTTGGAAGACAAGTTTCTTCATTGAGCGTAGCTACTCAAACTTCATGCACCATTTGATTTTATTGATGCTCAAATTCATCAACTATTACCAAATTATATGACCTAAAATCTTCATAATGTTACCCGAGTAGAAGAGAGAACCAACTTGATTCCAGGGCTACCTATTTGGTTAGTAACCCCGCGAATCGCGAATTGGGAATTGGTTTGCAGTTCAGTTTTCTCCGGTTCGGTCAGGTTGGGGGAACCAGCGAATGCACATGATAAAAAAAATTTCTGCAAAAATGTGTTTTACAAGAACAGACTCTGCTCACTCCAGTTGAGAAGCATATGCATACCCAATGCTCCTTCCTTGCAACTAGGTATTATTCTACATATAACAAATATAAAATTTATATGATTAATAATAAAAATAAACAAAAATTTAATAATTTTTGTTTATTTTTTATTTAAAACTCATTCTGCCCAAAGCGAACCGGGTATGCTTGGATGTAGTGAATTGCGAATTACAAAACTCAAATTCGAACTGAGCGAACCATCGGATCAAGTAAAATATTGGTTTAGATAATATGCAAAAAGCGAAATGCATACTTTTTGTTTTGAAAATAAAAAGTTTGAGGAATAAAAATAAGTATAAAGAAATTCGATAACAAAATTTTCACTAACGAATTAAGATCATAATTCCAAATTTCAAACCTGTAAGGCCACGCAAAGGAGCAAGATTTTTTTCATTTCACACACACACACACACACATATATATATATATATATATATATATATATATATATATATATATATATAACCATTGCAATTCATGCCATCGTGAAATTTTTTGTTCCCCATGCGATCCTTCTCGCTTGATTGAGAAGCTATTCTGCTTAGCAAAATTTGTATAAAATTCTTGGGCAGTATCATCACAATCAAATATTTACACCATTATCAACTTTAGAGGAGGCTTGATATAATTGCACAGAATTGCTTAATCAACGAGTTCATGAGATACGAGTAGGTCCATCAGATACTCTTCTTCTGTGCTCTACATCACCTTCCAAGGCATTCACAATCTTCACATTGACATCCAATACCTTTAGATCCAACAACTATTATTGTTGGGTGATACCGCTTCCATGTTTACTGTATCCTACACAAAAGACAAAATGATGGTAATCGGATAATTGACAAAATGATGGTACCATTTTTCATCCTGAGTGCGCTGTGTGATTTATGACCATGATCTAAAAATCTATGGTGTATAAGATGGGATGAGAAAACACTTCTTTAGTGTGATTCAAACCAACCAAATGAACGGCTAAAATTTATTTTAAAATTTACATGAGTCCTTCATTTTAAGTGTACGACCACTTTGAAATAACGTGATAGAAATGTTTTCTTTATGCAGTCTTCAGCCAACCAGATCTGTGTATCTTGTCCGTCCAATCACATTGCACATTTGAAATCACATCCCACGTGTCAACAATCAGTAACCCATTCTGATGTTCTCTTCGGACGGTTCGTTTAAAATATAGTAGCTCAAAAACAGTAAATGTAAACTTTTGTTGGTGCCTGGCACTAAGCAATATATTGCATTGCATATTCATTGCACATCTGCAAATATGACGCTTAAAAGCACCTGTACATTTGTCCACCACCAAGTGACTTGGTGACTATATGTTTTTCTAACATAAGTTGGCCATTTAGATAACCTGAAGTACAACAATGATGGGGAACGTCAAGGAAAAAAAAGAAAAAAAAAATACTGTCCGTGATAAACAGTGACGGACGTCCGTAAAACAGTGACGGACGTCCATGATTTTGCTCCTATCTGTCCGTAGGTCACGGACGTCCGTGGACGTCGTGACGGGCTTTCAAGATTTTGAGCTTTTTTGCGAAAACTTATCTTTTTTGTGTTTTATTTCTATTAGAACTATTTATTTCGAATTTTAATTATTGGTGACCTATATATTGAGGCTTGTAAAGACTTTTAATTAATTATTGAATATTTTGAATGTTTTTATGCTTAAATATTCTTTGCCTGAGATGGGTTTGGTGTAAGGCCAAGAGAGTGATTCCCAAAAGCCATTATTATTTTCTCTATTATCTATCACTGTCTTCTTTGAATCTTTTGCCTTATTGATCCCTGCTGGTTTCTCCTACATCTTAACCTATTGATTTCTTCATTCCTAAAACCATAAATCCCTTTCTGAATCCCAAATCAAACAGAACCCAAAACCCTTTTCTAAGCCATAAATCAAACTATAAGCCCATTACAAAACCATACACCTATTTCCAAAGCCCTAGTTAGAGCCTGTAAATTTACGTCGGATCGAAGACGAACACCCAAGCCTGGAAAAAGCTAGAGTTCTATCTCTAGGTTGATCTCACCTTAAATCTAATAGTATTTACGCATCGGACTGGACCCTAACTGGATCTTGCGTGATCTACCAACCTGAATTCTCTGAACCCTAAAGTATTTAAGATAGTTTTGAGATTATGCTTGATTTAATTTTATTTAATTTCGGTAAAATCGCATAAAATCATAATCACGCATTTTAGGGTTCCCGTCCCGCTTCAGTTTGGTATCAAAGCCCTAGGTTTTCTAGGTTAGGGCATTTTTGCTTGTCATATTTATTTTATTGCATTATTTTCTTTTTGTGAACCCATATTGCATTCCATATTAGAACCCTAATAGACTGTGTAATCACCATGGACTCGAGTGCGATTCTCAATGCCCTTAACGGTATGCGAGAAGAATTGTGCGATTAACGCGCGTCTGAATACTATTGAGCAAGCCCAAACATCCCTAGGAGTTGGTAATGATAGATTATGTGATCGAATCAACCAACTGGAAGCGATGGGTGGGCTGAAAAATCAGCACCAAGAGCGTGAATGTCCTCACTTAGAACGTAATGGTCGCCAAGACAATCGGAACCATAGGGATCATCGTAGAGATGACTATGACCCCGAAGTTCAACTTCTTAAGAACGTTCGAGTTGAGATTCCGACTTTCGATGGAAGACTGGACCCTACCGTCTTCCTCAATTAACTTTCTGACATGGATCAACACTTTGATTAGTATGCTATGAATGACGACCGCTGCGTTAGACTCGCTAAGATGAAGTTGGTTGGTTAAGCTCGACTTTTCTAGCTCAATGTCGAGCGCATCAGGGTGAATGCGGGTTGTCCTCCTATTAGCCGTTGGGACGACATGAAGGAACGACTTACTGAGAAGTTTGTTCCTTTATCATACCACCAACGCCTCCTCGACCAGTGACAAAATTTATGTCAAGGTGGTATGCCCATGACCGATTACATTGCCAAATTTGAAGAGTTCATGATGAGGGCAAAAGTATCGGAAGACCCTGAAATCATTCTCTAGATTCCGCACCGGATTGCGACTTGAATTGCAAAAAGAATTGATTTCTCACCCCGTAGAAACTCTTGAAAGATGCTATGCAGTTGTGCAAGATCTTGAATGGTACTTGAAAACTACAGTGGTGAAGAGGACCAAGCCATATTATAATAGTCAACGATCCGGTGAGGGACGATTCAATCCTCCTCCCAAACCTACACAACCTACCCCTGCCAATTCGAGGTTTGAAAAGGGAAAAAGTGTAGTTGGAGACTCCTCCAGGGTTAACTCTCAAGTAAAGTGTTATAAATGTCGAAAATGTGTCGTGTACCGATTCAGTTAGGTTCTTATTCGGACACCTTATGGTGTGATGTAGTGCCGATGGATGTGGGCCATATCATTTTGGGAAGGCCGTGGTTCAATGACATGGACGTGACTTTTTCTGGTCAATCAAACATATGCATGCTCATGCATAAGGGCAAAAAGATTACTTTACACCCTTTGCCTCCCAAAATACCATCGACCAATACCGTCGAACAGAAGTGCGAGTCTTCTAAATTCATTAATATTGTGAGTCCTTCTGAGTTCGAGAAAGCATCGATAGAAGAGAGTGTGGTGTACATAGTTGTCACCGTAGAGAGTGCTCCCGAGTCGGTGAGCGAGTGTCCCAAGGAGGTTGAGCTGATTTTAAAAGAGTTTACAGATGTCTTCCCTGAAGACTTACCAAACAAACTCCCTCTTCTGCATGATATCCAACACGCAATTGACTTGGTTCCCAGATCTACCTTACCGAATCTGCCCCACTACAGGTTGAATCCGGTTGAGCACACCGAGTTGACTCGGCAAGTCAATGAGCTCCTTAAGAAGGGGTTCATCCAAGAGAGTCTGAGCCTGTGTGCCGTACCTACCCTACTCACTCCTAAGAAAGATGGTACATGACGCATGTGTGTGAATAGCCGTGCAATCAACAAGATTACCGTTAAGTATCGGTTTCCCATACCAAGGCTCGATGACATGCTTGATATGATGGTTGGTGCCACTATCTTTTCAAAGATCGACCTTAAGAGTGGCTACCATCAAGTCCACATCTGCCCCGGTGATGAGTGAAAAACCACTTTTAAGACTAAAGATGGTTTTTATGAGTGGATGGTCATGCCTTTTGGGCTTTCTAATGCCTCGAGCACTTTCATGCGACTCATGACCCAAGTGTTAAGGCCGTTTCTAGGCAAATTCCATATTTTTTTCGATGACATTTTGATCTATAGTCATAACAAGGATTAACACTTGAACCACCTTAGGTTGGTTTGTGAGACCCTCAAGGGCGAGAAGTTGTTTGCAAATCTCAAGAAATGCACCTTCATGCAACATTCTGTTGTTTTCTTGAGATTTATTATCTCGGCCGATGGAATGGTCGCGGACCCCGAAAGGTTAGAGCCATTGTGGAGTGGCCCGAGCCTACAAACATACACGATGTCCGTAGCTTCCATGGTTTGGCTACTTTTTATCATCGCTTCATCAGAAGCTTTAGTACCATTATGGCCCCAATTACTGATCGCATGAAAAAGGGGGACTTTAAATGGGGCAAAGCAGCGACGAAAGCCTTTGCTGAGATCAAACAACAAATGAGTAGTGCACCCGTAATGCGCTTACCGGACTTTTCTAAAGTCTTCGAAGTCGCATGCGACGCATCGGGTATAGGCATAGGAGGAGTGCTTAGCCAAGAGGGTCACCTGTGGTCTATTTTAGTGAAAAATTTAACGAGGCGAAGCAAAAATATTCCACCTATGACAAGGAGTTCTATGCAGTCGTTCGATCTCTTTGGTATTGGAAGCATTACCTTAGACCGCATGAATTTGTGTTGTTCTCTGACCATGAAGTCTTACGCTTTCACAAAAGAAGTTGAACCCAAGGCACGCGAAGTGGGTTGAGTACCTTAAAGGGTTCACATTCGTGTTAAAGTATAAGGTTGGTGCTGAAAATAGGGCCGCTGATGCACTTAGTCGGCGAGTGGTGACTTTGCGCACAATGAGCGCCGAGGTCGTCAGGTTCGAATAGTTAAAGGATGAGTATCCCGAATGCCCAGATTTTGGGGTTGAGTACACTGCTCTCCTTAGTAACCTGACCAGCATACACTCCGTGTACACCATCCAGGATGGGTACTTGTTTAAAGGCTCGCCTTTGCATCCCTCGCACTTCACTGTGTGACTTTCTCATTTGGGAGTTACATGCTGGAGGGATGGCCGGACATTTCGGGCGTAATAAAACTGTTGCACTTGTAGAGGATAGGTTCTTTTGGCCTAGCCTAATGAGAGATGTCGCTCGGGTTGTCAAACATTGTCGTACTTGCCAAGTGTCAAAACAGACCAAACAAAATACTGACTTGTACACTCCTTTACCCGTGCCACACACACCGTGGCAAGACTTTTCTACGGATTTCGTGCTTGGACTTCCTAAGACCCCTAGGAAGCACGATTCCATTTTTGTTGTAGTGGACCGATTTTCCAAAATGGCCAACTTCATTCCTTGTTCCAAAACCTCCGATGCATCTCATATTGCTAAATTATTTTTCGTGGAGGTAGTGTGTCTTCATGGGTTGCCCAAAACCATTGTGTCTGATAGGGATGTTAAATTTACTAGTTATTTTTGGAAGACCCTTTGGCACATGATGGACACATTGCTCCAATTCTCGACTACTTACCACCCTTAAACGGATGGCCAAACCGAAAGCACCAATAGGAGCCTTGGGAATCTCCTTCGTAGTCTTGTTGGTGATCATGTTAGGACCTGGGATACCATCTTACCCACAACTGAGTTTGCCTATAATAATTCTGTCAATAGGTCCATAGGCATGAGTCTTTTTGAGGTAGTTCATGGTCATAGGCCTAGGACCCCATTAGACTTAATCCCCATGTTTGCATCCCACAGAGTGTCAGAGTCTGCCGATGCATTTGCACAACACATTCATAGCTTACATGCCGAAATTAAACAGAAAATTAATTCAAACAACAATCAATATAAATTATCTGTAGATGCTCACAGGCGTTATAAAGAATTTCACGTGGGTGATTATGTGATGGTCCGGGTTAGGCCTGAGCGGTTCCCATCGGGATCCACAAAGAAGCTCCAATCCTGAGGCGCTGGGCCCTTTAGAATTTTGGCTAAGAGTGGTCCTAATGCATACATGCTCGAGCTTCCTCTAGGCACGGGGGTTAGTTCAACGTTCAATGTGGAGGACTTGGTTCCTTATTTGGGCTTCACCCCACCTCCCGAAAACCCAGTCCAGCCACTTCCTAGCCCCAGCCCCAATCCAACCTTGCAACCTATATCTCTTCCTTCCCCAAGCAGACAGAGATCAGATGAGATAGAGGATATAATTAACGATCATGCCGTCTCTACACATGACGGAGGATTCTAGAAGTACTTGGTTAAATGGGTCAGCAAACCGGAGTCCGAAAACACTTGGGTCCACAAGAATGAAGTTCGTTGCTTGAACCCCGACCTGCTAAACATCTACCACGAGCGCGTTTCATCGGTGATGAAACCTTTTTGGTCCAGGGGAATTGACGGGGACACCACATACATGGACATTGGATTCAGACCACATCGTTTCTACCGGCGTCAAAATAAGAGGAAAGGGAGCCCGAGTCCGAGTACAATATGCGTGTTTCATCAGTGATGAAACATTTTGAGTGGAGGAGAATGACGGGGAACGTCAAGGAAAAAATAAAATAAATAATACTGTCCGTGATGAACAGTGACGGACGTCCGTGAAACAATGACGGATGTCCGTGATTTTGCCCCCTATCTGTCCGTAGGTCACAGACGTCCGTGGGGCACTACGGACGTCCGTGGACGTCGTGACGAGCTTTCCAGATTTTGAGTTTTTTTGCGAAAACTTATCTTTTTTGTGTTTTATTTCTATTAGAACTCTTTATTTCAAATTTTAATTATTGGTGGCCTATATATTGAGGCTTGTAAAAACTTTTAATTAATTATTGAATATTTTGAATGCTTTTATGCTTGAATATTCTTTGTTTGAGATGGGTTTGGTGTGAGGCCAAGGGAGTGATTCCCAAAAGCCACTGTTATTTTCTCTATTATCTATCACTGTTTTCTTTGAATCTTTTGCCTTATTGATCCCTGCTGGTTTCTCCTACATCTTAACCTATTGATTTCTTGATCCCTAAAACCATAAATCCCTTTCCGAATCCCAAATCAAACAGAGCCCAAAACCCTTTTCTAAGCCATAAATCAAACCATAAGCCCATTAAAAAACTATACACCTATTTCTAAAGCCCTAGTTAGAGCCTGCGAATCTACGTCGGATCGAAGACGAACGCCCAAGCCTGAAAAAAGCTAGAGTTCTATCTCTAGGCCGATCTCACCTTAAATCTAATAGTACTTGCGCATCGAATTGGACCCTAACTAAATCTCGCGTGATCTACCAACCTGAATTCTCTGAACCCTAAGGTATTTAAGATAGTTTTGAGATTAAGCTTGATTTAATTTTATTTAATTTGGCAAAATCGCATAAAATCAAAATCACGCATTTAAGGTTTCCCGTCCCGGGTCAAGCAATCATTTGGATAAAATTCTGATAGTAATTATCTTTTTAGTTCCAATCAATTCAAAATATTTATCTTTCAGGGGCAAAAAGAAAAATTTTCGTCAAAGCCTGAACCCATAAAGAAAGAAAACTCAATATTTGAAAGAATTTTTTTATAAAGTTCAACTACTCAAAAGCCATGACCAGAAACAAAGAAAACTATGCAATTTTAGAGTGCTTCCAAGTAGAATCAAAAGGATAAATGAATAGAAACAAACCTCATCCAAAGATAAAAATAGCCTAAATTAGGAGATAAAATTGATTATACAGGCAATGGCTACTATATCACCGTACAAACCTTAGATGTCAAGACGGAAGGTGTAGCAAAATTCCCTAAAAAAACGACTCCACCGAATATATAGGACGCCTGGTAGAGCTGGAAAAGAGGAACTTGAGCGCTGATGGAGAAGACGAACTCGCTTGGTTTTTGAAAGGGGAGACACTCGCTTGGATTTTACGATCGACTCACACCGAATAGATAAGAAGCTTGGTAGAGATGGAACAAACGAACTCGAGTGCTAATGGAGAAGACAAACTCACTTAGTAATTGAAAGGGAAGACAATTCGCTCGGATTTTAGGATCGACTCCACCGAATAGATAGGACACCTAGTAGAGAAGGAAAAGACGAACTCGAGCACTGATGGAGAAGGCAAACTCGCTTGGTTTTTGAAACGGAAGATGACTCGCTTAGATTTTTGAGGGAAAACAAGTGTTAAAATGTGAAGGTTTTGGCTTAGAAAGACCCAATCGTGTATAAGGGACAAGTTTTAATTCATATTCCCTAAAGTAATTACCCTCATTTAAGGGTATTTTTTCAGGTACGATGCTAACCTCACAATGAAGTGGGTGGGGTTAACATTCTCATATATATAATTTTCAATATTTATCAGAGTGAGTTTTTGAATTATTTCTACTCTGATAACTTGGAAGTTGGAGCAAGGTTGTGTTGTTAAGAAAAATAAAAAATAAAAAAATCTCCATCATGTGTTATTTAATTTAAGGCTTGAAATCTTGACCATTAAAAATCAATGAATGTTTGGCTTTTGTCTTGTAAAAATCTTTGATTTTTTCTATATATAAAGGTTGTTAAGAGCTTAACAATGCACCCAATCTACAAATGGCACCAAATAGTGTTTTGGGTGCCAACGTGGAGCTCCATGTGCTTTTTTAATTTAAGACTTGAAATCTTGACCATTAAAAAGTGTGAATGTTTGACTTTTGTGTAAAAATATTTGACCTTTTTCTACATATAAAGGTTGATCCTAACAGTGCACCCAATCTCCAAATGGCACCAAATAGTGTTTTGGGTGCCACGTGGAGCTCCATGTGCATGTCATTATATGCTCACCGTGTAATTCTAAATATGTATTAAATGATTCGTGTTTGAGTGAGTTTTCGAGTTAACTCTATTAAGATGAATTCAAGTTGAGTCGAATTTTTCACATCGACCCTCGCTTCGAGGTAGCAAGCACTGATGATAGATTGTATAAAAAACCAATGATCGATTTTTATTACATAAAAAGTTTTCGAACAGTTACATTTTTCCAGCAAGATAAATAATGAGAAGCAAATCAAAGTTTTTTATTTTCACTTGGATTCAAGGTTAGTGCTCCTTAATCCTCACTACACTTAAAATTTGAGGTAGATCTAAAAATATCAGTTCCTAAGGAGCCAATGCCATCTCAGTTAAGTGTTACAAGATAGTTGACGGTGCCTGACATAGAAAAGGAATTAGTATAGGAACCAATGCCTTTTCTTCTCAACACAAATTGAGATGAAACCTTAACCTTATTGTTGCAATAAGAGCATGGTTGACCTAATTGGTGTAGCATGGTTCCTCTAAGAACTTAGAAATAGGTTGACTAACAGATACATGGGAACTTAGTGCATTTAGCCTCGAATAAGAAAGCCAAAACACTTATTCTCAAGCGACACAGAATGCAATCTGTCTTCGATGTCATAGCTTTGCATCCAATTTCTTGCTACTCGTTAATTTTGCTGTAATTATTCTTTTTATTCTTTTTTATTTTTTCCATTTTTTTTGGCATTGAACTTCATGTCTTCTGTAACAAAAAAATTGGATTGACTAAGGTAAGAACTCCAATTACCTGAGTAGGTGATCATCACATACACATTAGAAAGAAATTTGAGTAGCAAGGGAGGTACAGAGCACTATCTTCCACCACCATCAGCTGCCTGAATGGATTTATCTGAATCTGCAATTAACGATAATACAAAATGCACTCAACAAAGTTGAGTTTTTTTTTTTTTTTAAGGGTTGATTTATTATTCTTTCTGTTGCATGGAGTGAGTAATCATACTTACGGGGACAGCGAGAGGACGGCCAATCACAGTTCTTAAGCAACAAGCAGCTAAGTGTGCAGCTTCTTCGCAATAGTCAGAAAAAATGGCTGGCATGCCCATGTCCTTTATTAGTTCCTGAAAAACAATGAATGAACCAGTTGGATATAGAACTGAAAACTTAATGAATTTTAGCATTTCTGTTGAAGATCGGACATATTACCAAGAGGCAATGAGTAATTTATACCCATGCATTGTCTTTTCTTTGCACTTACTATTTGTTTCTCTTTACAGCTGTGAATCTATATTAGCGTCTGATGGTACACATCATCAGAGTTTGTGCTATTTCCTCATCTCATGGTCCTAGCTTAGGTATCAAGATTGAGTCTGTATTAGTGTTGAGTTTAGATCATGTGTTCCGACACTTGTGGATTTTTTCAAGGAGGTGACATACGAAATAGGTAAAACTGATTTGAAAAAGAGGAATTCCCAAATATCTCATTAGAATTGAACTGAACATCAATATCACAGCCTTATCCCATCTATTTGGGGTCGGCTTTGCGAGAATTAAAGAACTTAACAGATGAAACTTATATTAGTGAATATTTACATAATATGATTTACTTGTTCATTTGGAGGTCCAAAGCTCTATAGCAAGGGGTAAAAACTAGACATCAGAGGTGGTCTTGGCCAACTCCAAGCTAATATGTACGTATCAGCTGATACCAAATAATACAAAATCCATTGATTGGTTGACACATATCAGCAATATCAATCGATATGTGTTGGTTCCGGCTTATACATGTAATATTGATAGTATCAACCAATACTAAGGGATACCAAATATCTTATCTACAAGATTTATCAGCCATATCAACCGAAAATTGTTGGTATCAAAATCAATACGTATTGGCGTCCACCGATTTTTTACACCTTGCTTTATAGAAGTTTTTTTTAGTACAATCCTGATTTTTCTGACATACTATTCCTCGGATGTAAAGAATCCTATCAGGTCATCGCAAAAAACAAAATTAGCTTGAAAATGCTCTTTTGGGACTTTAGTCTCCCCTTTCTAGCAATTTTCTACAACAAGTGAATGCTTCCAAATAACGAGTATGGCAATAGCAGGTCACCGAGGAGAATTCACAACTGCATTGAAAAACTCATGGTGTACCAATGACTAGAATATAGATCCTTCCCAAAATCAGATTGGTTCTCATCTTATAAATCAATCGAGTGATTGAACCATGGCTGTTTAAGGATATAACAAGATAATTTTACTTAACCCTATCATATGCATTCAGATCGATTGGGCACAAACCATATTCGGACCCCCTTCTACATGAAATTTTTTTAATTCATGAGCAAGTAAGATATTTGTCATACTCTTCAGACCGTTAATAAATGTTAATTGGTATGGGTTAATCAATCTAGAGAGAAAACAGATAAGCAATTTGCCAATAATTTCACGATAAGTTCAAGAAAAGGAATACATATGAATATGGATGATACTTATCAATTAAGCAGCATTAATCTCCTTGGGGTTCAACAATTTGCATTCACAATGTAAGGAATTTTTATTAATAAAAACTTCCTACAACATGAATAGTGTTCTGTACAATTATATTCCAATTCTTCTTCTTTTTTTATTTATTTAAAAAATCTGCTAGAAATTCAACTGGTCATGGGGCTTTTTGAGGTTCTATGCATCCATGATGACTTTTTCAATTTCAGCCTTTCAAATAGTCAAATAAAGCTTTTCCGCTTTGTTAACTTGTTAAAAATTGGTCGGCTCTATTCCTCCCGAATCCACACAAGAGATCATTTGGGCATAGCGTGTAGCTTCATCTGCAATCAAGTTTTGTGCCCTTGCAATTTCAAATTTGACCTCATAGTTTGTTTAATATTAGAATTGTGTAATGTGATTGGACGCATAAAAGGTTTTAGAGTCTTTTAACGATTTTCAAACCATTGCACTCTCGATATCTTTATGGCGAAAATCATAATGCATTGTAATTCTTAATATCCTAAGATAGCAGATCTTCCTGGATTTTTATTGTGATTGACATTTGTTAGAGTTGCTTAGAATTTTTATATGATGTCTAAAATTGTCGGCGATTAAAATAAAATTTCTCATACTCATACCAAAAGTCGAACATCTGACTCCACAGATCATTTTCAACCAATTGCCTTCTGTAATTTTTTGCAAAAATTATTACATAGGCGCTAAATATAAATAATGCAGCCAAGTATCATCAGACCGACCTGCAATAATCATAACTTTTCTTTAATGAAATTTTATTTTTGTGCCAGGTACTCTTTTTTTTACAATGAGAATACATTTATGTAAATGTCTCTTTCGTTGAAGGGATACAATGGTCATTCTTAAAAAGATTTAAGGACAAAAAGGTAAATATATACATATGGGTACACCCAACAATGGTGTATATGATGAAGATCAAATATTAGAGTATTTAAATACTAGATAAGGAAAAAAGATAAAATAATATAATATGATAAATGTATATTAGAATATAATATTATTATTACATATAAAAAATAGGGGGGGGGGGCATGTCAACCAACATGGCCGACAATCCCCATTGGATGGCTGATTTCGGCTAAGGTTGGCTGACAACCGTCATTGGTAGGTGATGTCGACTGCCGATAGTCGACATCCCTCATTGATAGGTGATGTCGGCAACCAATGGCTGACATCCACTGTTGGCTGGGAATGTCGGCAAGGAAGGCCAGTTTCTGGGTGCACCGAGGTTCTAGATCATCCACAGCCTGAGATGATTTAAACATTCGTGCTACTGACATGTTGAGTGTAAACAATTGGGAGCTAACTTCTCCAACTGATGCTTGGAAGCAAATCCAAAAGGTCAAGACACTAATAATTAAAAAAAAAAGCTCTTAAAAGATACTTCCTCTGGCTCCATCTCAAAACCTAACGACGATGGACTCCAATTCTGGGAACAGAATACCATCTCAATACAGTTTGGAATCCAAATCTCTGAGAACTGTTAGCTTCTCAATAGAAACTCGTAACTCGGGAAGTATTGCAGAAACAAGGTATATGTTGCCCTCAAGTGTGTAACCTGATTTGTCAAGAATATATATCTCTAACACCTTTTATTTCATTTCCCATTTTCTCCAGGGATGTGATGTATCTTCCTGGTTTCCTCAAGAATGACACATAGAATGAACCACAAAATAATCTTCGGGTGATTCTACCTTCGGAAGCTTAGTTTCACATATTGAAGAAATAAACCACAAAATAATCTGACAGTGAAGAAAATCATAAAACTAGTGTCTTTTGGAATATTACTTACAAAATAAATATTGAAATCATACAAAGGAGATGGGCCCGAGGCTGCAACGCCATCGGTCAAACATTTGACAAAAGTCAAACTCAGGCCAACAGGTCAAATCTTGTAGAGAGGAAATCAAGAGTCAACATGGTATAGTCTATATATGTACATATATATAAAAGAGTTGCTATTGTAGAGGTATATAAGTATTCATAGATTTATAGGATTATATCCTTGTCAGGGGAGGGACCCCTGATCATCTTAAGATAGTAAAGGTTTGACCAAGGTCAAATCAGTCATACTAGTCAATTTTCTATCCAAGTTAACATTGTTACATTCTCCTCTCTTTATAGTAATTTCATCCTCGAAAATGACGCAAATAATTGAAGCTCAAATTATCTTTCTAAACCCTTCTTTCTTTCTCTTTAAAAGTCTACCATCATCAACCTCAATATTTGTAAACTCCTAATAGTTCCTAATATCATAAAAGGGAACTCCCCTCCTTATAGAAGGGGTTTATCATGAGTTTCAGTAATCTTTTTAGTAAGTTACATTACAATCACCAGTTGCTTATTAGTAATCAGGGGCTAAGAATTTCACAAGGAGGGTCACAAATGGATATAAACAAGCACTAGGAATTCCTAAAGTTTTAGGATACCTCAACATATGTATGAGCATATGTATTATGTATATAAATATTTACATGCTATGGTTCACAAGCAAGTAACCCCTATTTATAATAATACTTATTTACAAATGGGTAGGGGAGCAACCCTTACAAATGGCGTTTCCTTCGATGTTTATGCTCTCAAATGCGAAAGACGCCACTATCAACAACTTCGTGCAATTGGAAGAGGGGAATCGGGTATGGAATGTGATGACTCGGCGAAGGCTTAGAGATTGGGAAATGGAGGAGTTCCGGAATCTTGTGATGATAATTAGGGGTATGGCTCCTAACTCAATTAACAGGGATCGGAGAGTATGAAAGTTTTCGGTTAAAGGGGATTTTTCTGTGAATTCTTTCTATAATTACCTAGTGAATCAAGAAAGGATTCCCATCAATAATAGGTGGCGGTTGGGTTTCTGGAAGGTCAAAATGCCACTTAAGGTTAAATTCTTCGCATGGACAGTGGTTCAGGAGAGAATTCTTACTCGCGATCAGTTGATTAGAAGAAACATTCTGGTTCGGAATAAATGCCTTCTCTGTATGGGGGGAAGGGAATCGGTCGCTCACATCCTTCTGCACTGCTCTTTTGCGCGAACCATCTAGTACAAGATCTTTCATATTTTCAATGTCAAATGGGTTCTTCAATTCTAGCCTGCCCAAATGATGGAGATGTGGAAGGAGATCAGTGTAACTAATCATAGGAGGGAGTTATGGCCTTTGACAATGTATGCGATTTTTGAGCGATCTAGCTAGGGAGGAACAACAGAATTTTCAGACGAAAGGCAAGACCTTTAATGCTGGTCATCCACAATATCAGAGATTTGGTGGTTAGTTGGAACGCTGTCAAGACGTCCGAGTTCAACGAGGGTTTTCAACATTTCATGATGCTATGAGACTGTTGTAGCCCGTAACTACGTTTGGGACTCTTCTCTGTGATGGGGGTTCGTTTGCTTTGTGGATCTGCTCGGGTCCTTCGGTGAGTGTCTTTTGGGGGGGGGGGGTGTCTCTTTGTTTGGGTAGTTCCTTACTACCCGCCAAGGTATGTTTCTCATTTTTTCTTTGGTTAATATATTAGCTTTGTTATTGTTTCAATATATATAAAATCTAGTACAGTAAGAATCCCCTAATTTGAGGTAGTTGTACTATCGTAACTCGTTTATCGTAATCAATGACCTTGAAAGATCTAAAGCCTAGGTTATGTTAGCATCTCTATCATGAACGAAATCCCATCCTTTGCACGAGGATATAGAATTCCGTGTTATGACCCGCACACATCCCATTGCGTTAAGCAGACATGCATAACTTATCTTGACTTAACGTAATTTGTCGGTCCATAAAAATATGAGCCAAAAAAATTCTTTAAAGTTAATCTCACATTTGATGGGTTACTGCAAATTTCAATTTATATTTAAAAGATTATCAACAAAGTTGTTCAATAGTTACTCGAGATTACTTTCCAGATGTCTCATAAGTATAATTATGTTATCTACGATCAGCCTATTTATCAAGTAAGTGAATCAATATACTAACAAAATAATAACACTTACCTATTGAAGTTGATTTCTAGGCAGTCAATTCCATATTGAGTCCTTTTTTGCTTTAATGGCCCAAAGTAACCTGGATGTTTTGGAGAGTATGTTATGGGAATAACTTAATGGATACACATGGAATCTACCCCAATCTTGCATAGGTGCGTGGGTCGATAAATGCTTGTGTATTTATAAGTTTTACTTTTAATGACAGGTATGAAGAACACAAATAAACAACAATCAACATAATCAAGTGAAAATATCATAAGAGCAAGGAATAACAATGTAAATACAATGATATACATGGCATCAAAATAAACAGTGCTATCTTTTCGTGCAACGCAATGCATAATACTCCATTATGTTACAAAGTTTTCTTGTCAACAAGAGACTTGCTTGTCAATTACTTAAAATAGGACTCAGGACCTATATAATCCTAAGCCTTTCTTAGTTAAGAGTTGCAAACTTGGTCCTTCAAAAGAGTGGATGAAACCTGCCTCTAAAAGAGGCATTGCGGGGAGTGGATAACGGAATGAGTATTTTTTTGGAGGGGACACTTTTGCTCCTTATGAAATTATAAAAGGTCAAAATTGTTCCTAAATAAACAAGATGCTAGTGTCAATCCTTTACTCCCTTACGAAAAGGGTTCGACAACTTTTCTCTTTTCACATCTTCGACATTGCTCATACCACAATCGCCATAGTCTGACCACAAAATCGCTGCCATCCAATAACATCATGGTGTTTTAGTGCATCAGATACACCCATTAATCTATTTACTTTTCTTCTAATAGAGGGTTTGGTTCTAAGGTTTGTTGTTTCATTTGGTCTAAAGTTCTGCAAATTGATTATATGGAGGGTTTTCCTGGAAAGTGGTACCCCAATATTTGGGTTGCAAATTGGTGCTGCAATTTATTATTGGAATCATAAAAAAACAAGGATCATATTATAATTATCTGTACATTGGTTTGATACCTTGTGGTTAATGGTCCTCTCAAAATTCCTACAAAGAATCTATGGTCGCTTTCATCTTTTTTTTTCTTCTTGTACTATGGCACCTTTCTTTGCTAATTCTATTGCTCTACTCATTTCTCTCGTCTTCTTTCTTCTCAAGTTTTTATCAGATACTCAATTCTGTATTCTATTTTTTATTACCAGTTTGAATAATTTTGTGGTACTCAGGTTAAGAAGATTTTTGTTATTTGTGGGTGTTTTTCATCTGCTAATAAACCTTCCCATGATTCTTTTATTAAGGGAAATTGCTTTTAGTTTGTGTTATCTATCGGGAATTTCATTCTATAAGAAATTTTTTGGATTGTTTGATGATAGGTCCATATTGTGTGGTGTATTTAGCTTCAATCCCCTATTTATTGGGAGAACTTACATGAGGCTGCTACAACCTGCACCCTGAAAAATTTTAGGGTCATTTTGGCCAATTAATTACAATCTGCTAGACGAGTTATTTTTACCAAACAGCAATTGCTCTGAGATTAACTCTAATACTGCTCTCTGAACACTGTTGCCAATCAACAATTCAAGATAACTCTATGAAAGGTCACTCCCTACAAGGCCACTCCACAAGAGCAGCTCTTAGAATCTCGAGAGCTATGCCAAACACACCTATGAAAAAACACACAGAAATGTATTGAAGTGTACATCAGTTGCTCAAAAAGATAATTCTCATTTTTAATTGTGCATCATTCAATACAAGAACTAATTTTTACTAAAAGACCATTTAGAATTATAACTGAAATTGTCCACAATGTGGACCGATGTTTGAAAATATAGGATGATATTTTCATTATCGACGCCATTAAAAACATCTTTCTTGATATATGTAATTAAATAATCATTCATCCAATCATCTCCCCATTCAATTACAAAGCCTATTCTTCACAATATACATCACAGAAATGCTCTCTTAGAAGAGAGGTGGCAACCGGAAAGATTAGCACCGATGTTTGAACAATTACACTAATGGATACAAAGTATCTCTCCTCGTCTCGACCATCTTCTTGGTAAGGTTGTTAATTCCATTCACTTCAGAAACTCATATGTTAAGCACATATGGCAGATGTAAGTCTCGAACTGATTGTCTAGAGTCATGATCTCTATAGCGATATAGTTCAGCAAGACAAATCAATTTTTTATTATCAAAATCCAAGAATGAATTTCTTGAATTCAAACATGTCATACAAAGAAGCAACTCGGTATTCATTTCAGTAAAACGATTATCAAGCTATTATTGCTTCATATCAATACAGTGTAAAATCATTCAACACAATAGTGAGGAAGATTTGTTGTTTCTTCAACTTTGCGACGGAATGTCCTCGAGTTTCATGTGAGAAACAATAATGTAATTTTTACTACAAAATAAAGAATAGTTCATCCAAGACAGAATCTCATCCATTTTCTCGCAGTTTGTGGAGTTCTTCCTTGGCAATTTTGACAGGTTTCATGACATTCACAATATCTCGTTCCTTCTTCTGTAATGCCTTTGTCAATTGAATTGTAATTTCCAATACAATACTCATTAAATGCATATTGAATACAAACTTGAATTGCTGTAAAGAATCTAATAGTGCATTTGCTTCCGCATTTTATGCAAAGGTTGAGCCATCCTAACATACAATATCAAATACCTCAATCAAGACTAGAACAGGATAGTCAAGCTTAACAATGTACCAAAATGCGAGCTCCATTGTGTGTCCCCAGGCCGGTTAATAATAGCCTCCTGGTTCAAACCCTCTAATAGTGCATTTGCTTCCGCTTTTTATTCAAAGGTAGAGCCATCTTGACATACAATATCAAATACCTCAATCACAAACTAGAACATGGAATTCAAGTTTAATAATGGACCAAAATGCAAGCTCCATCGTGTGTCCCAAGGCTGGTTAATAATAGCCTCCTGATTCAAGCCCCGCGCAATTAAAAGTTCACCATTACTAACTTTTTAAAAAAGTTTAGCATCTTGTTTATCCGAAGAATGTCCTTATGTTTGCATGAGGCTCCAACAACATTCACTCGTAACAAAATTAAAGAATTGAGTAAATTTGATAATGTTTTTTGAAACAATAACAAGTGCTAATTGAAGTTGTGCAAAACAATGACATAGAATGCATATATATCTTCCTTCATGACAAGAGCTTTCAGGTCATTAACTTCACCCTACATATTACTGGCACCATCATATCCTTGACCACGCAATCATTTGATACTCAAATTATGCTTTGAAAAATCCGTCGCTTCTTTAAGTGATGCTGCAGAAGTGTCCTTAATAAGTACTGCTCAACAAAATGCTCAACCACACAACCATTTTTTGCACACATAACATAGTGCAATAGCCATTTTCTCTTTGATAGAGATGTGACAAGATTCATCAATTAAAATGACAAATAGCGAATCACTAATATCTTTGATGATAGCATTTATGGTTTCAATTGCATAAACACTTACAAATATCTTTCTAAACATTGGGTGAAGTCAACTTAAGATTTTCAGGGGAATTTTGTATACAACTTGATGATATTACCATTTGACAGATTCATCTAAATATTAAAAGATCCCAAACTCCCATTTTTTGTTTCATCAATTAACCACCAAGATAGATTCAGTATCATGCAATTCAACAACCATCTAACGAAAATCACCAAGAATAAGTACCTACTAATATTTAGTACAATATTTATTCTTTGATTCCCCCAAAATCACTTTTTTCCTTAGTCTTCTTCTACACTATATCTGCGGCGTCTCATAAAAAATGAATCAATCTCCCCAGAGGTTTCTTAAGTTACAAAATTATAAGAAGTGCTAGTAGAAGTTAAAATCATGACATTTCTAAAAAAGCATTTTTAAAAATACACAAAATATTTGAAGAATCACCCAAAATGTTCAGAAAGCATAAGCAATTTTAGTTTGTATTTAATATGCATTTCATGAGAATTGTACTGGGAATTACAACTGAATTCTGAAAGGCATTTCAAAAGGAGCAAGATATTATGAATGCCATGAAATATGCCAAAATTGCTAAAGAAAGACTCCAATAACTACGAGAAAATGGATGAGATTATCTCTTGGATGAAGTCTCTATATGTTGTAGTAAAAATAACTGATGGGGACGCCACCAACAAGGACCTAGGTTCCAGGCCGTACCAGGTGTACTGACGGAAGAAGAAGCAACGGAAGGGGCAGGAGCGCCAAGATCCGCCGAGGAAAGACCCTAGAGATCAATCCAACAGGAAGAGTCTCTACCCAGACACGCTCGAGTGAACTTCATTTTCGCTCGAGCGAGGTGCTTCAGAAACTCGACCATAACTTTCGGGTTCTGGTCGCTTGAGCGAAATGTGCAAGAAATTAAGGGCAAAATTTTCGGCCTAAAGTCGCTCGAGCGACCCCCAGTTGTAGCTCGAGTGACCCTCAGTTGCCGCTCGAGTGACCCTTCATAAAGATTCCCGCTCGAGCGACAACCAAGTGTCGCTCGAGCGAGTCATGTGACGGATTATGTCTTTTTTACCCTTTTTGTGTCTTTTTTTCTTATGTCACATGTAAGTTACCCTTTAGGGTAATATAGTACTTTTCTATTTTGGATCATCCCCAGTGGTAAGTACTATAAAGCACATTTTGTAAGCCAATTTTGGTAGTTGTTGAAAATTAATGAAAGTACATTGCATTTGGAGCTTGAGATGAACCTTGAAGAGTGAGTCTTCTTCCCCGTGATGGGTTTAGTGTGAGGCTAAGGGTGTGATGCCTATGTTATCTTTGATCTTCTCTTTTCTTCTTGTTCTTGTCTAGTTTTCCCCAATTTTATCAATCACTTACATTCAATTTTTTTCCCTTTTAATTGATTGTTCCAATCCCTAACCCTAGGTCTAGAACAACCTCGATGCCCATCCTTGTGGATCGAATCCGTTCTTAGCCCGTCGATCCATGACTGTTGTTGGACTCGAGCTGGTTCGATTTGCGTCATTAACCGCCTCGATTCAAAAGCCTTAGCGAGGAACCACTGATTCCACCGCGAGTTACGATCTAACACCCCGACCTAGACGAAGCTAGATTTCTATCTCTAGGATCGCCCCTTCAGCATTTCCTAATGGATCTCGGGCGTCGGCTTGGACCCTACGTGCATCAAACATGGTCACCTAGGCGGAACCTTACGAAACCCTAAGGTATTACTTTAATTTGTGATTAATTGTTCAATTAATTAGTTTAATTTCGGCAAATTAGCATATCATGGGCATTCACGTAATTTATGGTCATTGTCCCATGTCAATAACATTATTATTCCTAACATAAATGACAAGCATGTAGCGTGAGGATGTTCATGACACAAAGTTGAAGATACAACAAATCTTCATCATTATCGTGTTGAATATTTTATGCTGTCCTTAGCATACAACGATGAGTTTGATAATCGTTTTTACTAAAATGAATACCGAGTTGCTTCTTTGCATGACATGTTTGAATATAAGAAACCATTCTCAACTTTTAACTAGAAAAAATTGCTTCGCCTGGCTGAACTATATACAATGGACTTTCTATTGTAGATATCAGGGCTCCAGATAATCAACTTGAGACTTACATTCGTAATATGCGCTCAAGTAATGATTTTTCGAAACTGAACGAAATTGAAAGCATTGTCGATGCGATGGTTAAGACAAGTAGAGATACTTTCTATCCATTAGTGTTTTTGCTCATAACATTGGTGCTAATCCTTCCAGTTGGTACCACCATTGTTGAGAGAGCTTTTTGTGATGCATATTGTGAAGAATAGGCTGCATAATCGAATGGAAGATGATTGGATGAATGATTATTTAATTACATATATCGAGAAAGACATTTTTAATAGCATTGATATTGAGATCTTATATTTTCATAACATAGGTCAACGTTGTGGAAATTGCCGTTACAATTGTAAATGAACTTTTAGTAAAAAGTATTTGTTATTTTGAATGATACACAATTAAAAATGAGAATATCTTTTTGAGCAAATAATGTACACTTTAATACGTTCTTATGTATTTCTATAACAGAAAAATTAGTTACTTGCCCCCCTTTAAAAAAATCCTCGCTTCGCCCCGGGAAGTGAAGAATGGCGAGAGTTGAAGATTCGGAGACAATTTCAATTCCAATCCGGTGAGAAAATTGTGAGGTTTACCTCAAAAGGGATGATAACAAATATCTAAAAGCCATATGGATGAAAAAAAGAGTTTTGTTTCTAAAGTTTCAAATCTTAAAGGCACTAGCAACCATCTCCCACATCACGTCTTCTAGGGTTCCAAGATAGAGCGGGAGAGAATAAGGGTATCGTTGTCGTCCTCTTGCTTATAGTCGTCCTGTGTTTGCTGTCATCCTCTGGTCTCTAGTGGGAATAAAATTGATTTAGGTAGGTTGCTGTGTATTTTGAGAGAGTGAGAGAACACGGAGATTTAAGTGATGTGGTATGGTGGAATAAGGTGATATATATTTGATGCAGGACAAAAGTCTAGTAATGCGATTGAAAATCAAATTCAGATTTAATCGAGCAATGGGCATATTAAAATTATCCCAAACATAGTGTGACAGCTCGGATTTCCGCTCTCGGAAACCCGTGCCATTGGATGGTCAAAATGACCGATCCCAGAACACACCGAACACTTGGCACATCCACACACAAAGCGGAAACAAAGCATGTATTTCTAACTAAGCAGATCGAGTCATCATAAGGAAAATAAATCTCCATTCCTATATAATGACAAAACCAAATGTATACCAAAAGATGGTTCTAATCTCATGCCAATCGCACGAGCAGAAGAACCGAACCAAACCATCAGTGACAAATTATAGTCACCCATAGATGGTTCGCAGAAAAAAAGAATACCGTATCACAATATTACATTAATACTATCCTATAGTGGCTGGGCGTACCAAGCCTTACAAAAACTATCTCAAAGTACACAACATCTAGTTCACTAAAACTACTCGTCAGGAGGGGGCTCAGTTTCCTCCTTTGGCACGCACTCTGGGTCCTCAGGATCTACGTCCTTAGTCACCGCCTCAATACCTGTACCTGTGACGTATAGTCGAGGGATGAGCTAACAGTCTAAGCTCAATAGGGAAATGTAATAACATGCATATCTTTCACATCACACGTATCTTTCATGGCATAATTCAAAGCGCATTTTCCTTATTGAGAATTACAATTTAAAAGCATTTGAATTGACAAAACGAATAACTGATGCATATTTCAAATCACACTTATCATGAGTTCAAAAGCTGGTTCTTATTTCACAAAGACTTAAATCAATCACTTAAATATTCTCTCGGGCATATACAACATCGAGAACCGCATAGATTTACCGATGGGAAACCCCAACCATTGTCGTTCAATGAAAAATTTCACATCACATATTTCACAAACCCCCTCGATGGAGGTGACTTGCCACACGAAATATTACCGCATAATGGTAATAAAAAAACGAATATCCCGCAGTACCGGAGCACACTTACGGATATCCCGCTGTACCAATCATGGTTATACCGCCGCGTCAGTAGGGTATCACACATGAGCCTTAAATTAAAGTGCAAAGTTTACATATAATTTATCACCGTGATTTTGTGGTAATTTATAATAATTCAAAGTTTCCAAAGCTTGCACACACATACTTATTCACAGACTGTCGATGTCACGCACATATCTACATCAATTTGATGTCACATACACATTTACATCCACTTGATGTCACATACACATTTCTGATTTCACACACACACAATGTAGTTTCTTCTTAGTGCTCATACATATGAAATTCACATGTTCAAAGCTATGAATGAAATTCATGCTATCACAAGACAAGGTCGTTAAACACACACATACTCTTATCATATCATTACATATATGCTATTTGTAATCAAATGCACATGTTACGGAAATTTTTCCTACCTCGACGAGAAGCTAAAACGAAGACGTCTTAATCCAAGCTAGCCTCTCACACACATAGCCAAGCTCATACCTAAACACGTCAAAATCATAGCTCATACGTCAGAAATGACGTAAAACAGAAAGATACAAAGTCTCCCCAAAGTCCTGAACAAAACAGAACAAAATCCTGAATCTGCCTAAATCGATCGATCAAAATACATTTCGATCGGTCGGTTCCCTTAGAAAACCAACTACTTCTGGTGCCACAATCCAATCGGTCGGATTTCAAATCGATCTATCGAATTTCATTTCGATCGATCGGTTCACTCACAAAACCTTTAACACGCACACTGTTTTTCACAAATTGAACGATCGATTTACAAATCGATCGATCGAAATTAATTTCGATCGGTCGGTTTCTCCAGAAACCTTCACACTTTCACTCATGACAAAATCGATCGATTGATCACTTATTTCGATCGATCGATTTTGTCAGATTCTTCCCAATCACGGGTTCTAACTTTTCTAACTCATTTTCTTTAAAACTTAACCTCTTTTCTTCTATTTGCTCACCCATATGCTAACAACAACTAACACACATATAATTCACAATTTTAACATAATTCTTACCCTTGAGTTGATCGATTCCTCGAACCACGGTTCTCGCTCAAGCTAGGTTTGCATAGGCTAGAACCTTGGACTTCCTTTGATCCAAAACCCTTTAATCACTCACACAATTCCGATCTTGCACGCACACAAACGCATTCAAACAAACTTCCTTCTCTCTCTTCTCATTTACTACTTCTCTTCATTCTTTTAACTTATATACTTAAAAGCTCTAACTTGAGTGTTAAGCACATACACCGAACCTTGGTGTACGTTGCTCTACTTACTAACTCTTACACATTCGAGCTTTCCCTTTTCACTCAAAATTTAACCACATCTTAACTCATCATTAATATTTTTATTTCCCTCAGGTGCATGACCAATCGGGCACGCACATCGAGACGGACTGTTCAAAGGTCGAAAATTTTCGGGACATTACACAGAGTATTTAATGAATTCACTTAGATAATTGGGTCAATTCGATTTAGTGCTCCATCTACTTTTGGTCCTTTCCCGTTCTAGAAAATAGGGTTCTACTGATAAAACTCGATTTTCACTCTAGTTTGAAGATGATGTCTCTTGACTCCTCTCTCGAGTTTGAAGAATTTAAAGCTCGAGGGGATTAAATTAATCAAAAGGAAATAGTGGGTTTAAATAAAGGAATTAAAGAATAAATTTTAGCAATAATAAACTAGAAGATGTAATTTTAAGGATTTAATCAAAAAATAAAAAAGGTAAATATTACATGACAATAATTAAGAAGATACGAAGACGATATGGGAAATCCCTAGAATTTCACCAGTGAAATTATTGGCCTCACACTGAACCCTACACTCGGGGAAGAAGAAAAATCACTCTTCAATGAAAACTATTTGCAAGTTCACAAGATTTCATTCCACGCAAAATTGATTCATTCAGTAATTAAACTCGACTGAAAATAGAAACTTGCGAGCTGAAACTAGGAGTGCCGACACAACTCAGCTTGATCTCGCGAATGGCTTCGCTCACGTGAGACCTAATGTCGCGCACACGAAAGAGCATGTTCAGAACTTCCCTTTATGGTTGATCTCGCATGTGGGAGACTGAGACTCACGCACAAGATGTCATGGAGAACTTTTCACTGTCTTCTTTCTCTTCCTCTTCAGTTTTCTTCTCTCTTCCTTTTCTTCCCACGTACTCATCTTCCCAGAATGGGGTCTTCATGATCCTCTCAAAGTGCTTTAAGAGGTTTTGATACTTTAAACTTTTTATTGCGCTTCTTATACACTTTACAGAGGTTGAACCGAATCAGTATTGGTATGCAAATATTTAAAAGAAGAAATCCATTCTTTAAGTGATGTGGCAATAACAAAAATGGGTGTGGCAGTACCACTTCTCATTTTTTTTTCTTTTTTTTTTTCAAGTTAAAGATGGGGAGAGCTGCCCCCTTGCCCTACTGTAGCTCCGCCCCTGGCCGGTATAGGTAAACCTTTCCTTGTATCATCCCAACCTTTGAACGATATATCTTGCCTTGGTTATAACTTACATGTCTTATTCAATTAGCATGTCTTATCTTATCATCCTTAACCTACTTGTCTTATACTACATATATTTGTTCTTGTCTTGACCTACATACTCAAACTAGCTTATTTCTCTTGATTTAAGGGCTCGGCCCAATTGATTAGATTCCCCGTGAATGTCATCTCATCTGAAATCATGTTGATTTCACACTCACCTCACTCGTCATGGCATCTCATACCACATGAGTTGTGAGACATGTGAATACGATATTAGAGTCCTTTCGACGCCACTTTGGTGATGAACTACATGAAGGCAAAGGCATGCATCTTATTAATGTAGTCTTGGTTACATGCATGCATGTGTGAAACAAAATAACATGCTTGTATGTATACGTGTGGCAAACGTGTGTGATATAGTATCATAGCATGACATTAATACCAAAATATAATAAAAACAGAAAAGCAAGTTGATCATACACCAACTATATATTTGAATCATGGTATACAAGGCAACAGAAGTGAAACATGGTATACGTAATCATGGAAACAACAGACACGATATATCAAACATGAAAACAAACATAATATAAAGTAGTGCACATAAACATGAAAATACAATATTCTTCACATATTACAATAGCATACACTATATACTTATAATCATATCACAATCACAGAGTTTTTCTGACGGGGACGTCGAGTACGTGGACATCGGTTTTGGACCATGGGTAAAATATCGAAAAACCGATACGTATCGTCCTGGAGGGACCATGGGTAAAATATCGAAAAACCGATACGTATCGTCCTGACCTCCAGGACAATACGTATCGGATATCGTCCGATACATATCGGTTTGATACATTGAATTTTATTTCTTTTTTTTTCAAAAAAATCCCAAAAAATATTTAAAAAATCAGGAAATTAAATTTAATGATTTTCTATTTATTTCAATTTTAAAAAAAAAATTATTTAAGGCTTATTTGTTGCATATTTCATAATTTTATCAACGCAGAACTAAATTACACTGTATATGACTCATGATCAAAACTAAAAGGTATATTGTACATGAAAAACTTACTGTAAAGCCACATTGAATTCCGTGGTGGTTCTTGGCCCTCGTGATCATCATCATCGGTGCGCGAGTTTTCCCTATAATGTTGGTCATATTGATACCCATGATCATATGTGCTCCCTTGAAACTGAGGCATTAGCGACGAATATGGCTCAGTGTAATAGGTAAAGGTCGATCCTCCAAAAATTTGACCAACGAAGTCATATGGCCCGGGATAGGTTGGTTGAGGCCGATAGCATGGGTTACTGGTTGCTGAATCTTCGGTGTTTTACAAACTAAATCCCTCGAAGTTAGAAGTTATATAACGCACATCATCTTGTGGACCTTGTGGTGGTGGTGGTGTTTGGTAAGATTCTAATGCTCTTCTTCCTTCAACCCCTCCACCTCTAAATGTAGGAGTGTCATACATTGTTATCGGTTCATCATCCCATGCGGCAATACCTCCATAAGAATAAGAAGGATCAACATCATCCCCTCTACCACTAGTGCCAACGTGGGTTTCATCGCCTCCACTATCACCCCCATCATCGTCATTATCACTACCGGACTTCGTTTCGTCATCAGATCCAACCACTGAATGGCGATTCAATCTTCTTTTCCGCCTCGGTGGTTGGAAAGTCTGCTCCTCCGCTACTCTTTTAGCATTGTCCAGTCATGCAGTGCTCTCAATATCCAACACTGGCTCTTCTCTCTCTTCGATCCACTGATTCAAAGGGTCATCCTTCGTGAATATATAATCCAACTCAATGGGATCAAAATATTCACTATCTGTAAAGTAGAATATAATAGATGAATTAATATATGCCTCGTCAATTACATCAAATAAAAATTGTATAAACTGAAACTTCATATAATTGCTTACTACGGTTGGTCCTCTGCATCTCCTGACCCTTAATCGCATGTTATAGTGGCAATAGACTAACTTTTCCAATCGTTCCATAGTCAGCCTATTCCTTGTCTTCGTGTAAATGAGAGAAGAGGTACTCCAATTTCGCTCACAGTTGGACGAGGAACATGTTTGCGATAAAACCCGCATTCAACCCACTTCAGTATCGGACCATCACCTCCATAGTGCATCCACCAATCTGCGGGTTTATCGTACTGATTTGGGATTGCGCCAACGGGGTCCCAAATGACCCATGTCTCTTGCGAAACATGTCAATCTATAAAGATAGAATGCAATAACCCACATATCAATAAACAAATCATATGACATTTGATTTATTAGTTATAAGGTATGATTACTCACATTTCTTATGGCTTGACCTTGCTCCGCCAACTCAGGGAGCATTCGTTGGATCACATTGAGCAAACCGCTGTACACTTCGTCGGCCTCACTCAACTCGAAGCGTCGCGTATACTGGAATGCCGGATTCAAGTAGTGTAATACATCAAATATAAGTAATGTCATCAGTATATGGAAATAGTGAATAATATAAAAATAATAAATAAATAAAAATCACTACATAAGTTGTTTAGCATGTTATACCTGCGACATGCAAGTACTGGTGGAATTGTGCATCCCACCTCTTGTCGATAATCGCCCAATATTGTTTATATTTTATAGGGCATTTGGTTTTAATAACCAATTTTGCTTTATCCATTGACTTGTAACCATACTCCATCGTTGGTTTCTCATCACCATCTACCAACCTCAACACTTGCACCAACGGGATAGTGACGACGATTAGGTGGTCAACCTCTGCCCAAAATTGGGAGTTGTAGATCAGGTCAGCAACTTCGTTGCAAGCAGGTCTCTTTGCTCGTGGGAGTTCTAACTCATGTTTTCTCCATTCTTCGGAGTTGACCATGCTTTTCAGCTCACGCCTATATCTAGCAAAGCTCTGTAAGGCTAGAAATTTCACAAATCGTGTAATCGTAGGTCAGAGCAGCTCGTTCTTGGTGAAGTCTCTCATCAAATTTACCAACTTGTCACTGTTATATAGGTAGGAAGTAATCGTTCTTCCCTTCTGAATAGTTGAATGTGCCTTGCTTCTCTTTCTCAAATCCTCATGAATGAGGTCCACGCAATGAGCGGCACACGGAGTCCAATACAAGTGAGGTCTCTTCAACATTAACTGTCTGCCTGCGGTTTTGTAATTGGTGGCATTGTCTGTTACCACCTGCATAACCCGTTTCTCTCCAACATCTTCAACTACCTTATCCATTAGTTAGAAGAGGTAATTAGCCATCTTCGCGTGTTTAGAAGCATCAGCTGATCTTAGAAATATTATCTCGGCATCACTATAGACCAAAAAATTGATCAAAGTCTTCCTTGTGGGACCGGTTCATCCATCGCACATAATTGTGCAACCTCTCTCATCCCATACTTTGTGGAAGTTGTCCATATAAGCACCTATCTCCTTGTACTCATCAATTAGTAAGGGCCCAGATATTTCATATCCAGAAGACTGTTTAACTCTTGGACCAACTTCTACACTTGTATCAGTCATACTTTTGAAGTATGGAGACTCCACAACCTGACTCCGAATGTGGTTGTATATAAAAAGCTTTGCAATTGATTTTCCAAGCTTCTTCCCCATTTTTTTCAGTGAGATTGCATCCAATGTAGTTTGGTTGGAGCTTTCTATCTGATACATGAACGAATCCATAGGACCTGTAGTACGACTTGTAGTAAATAATCTGTAGTAGACGACATGGTCTCCCTCACGGATGCTAACCTATGCAACCTGGCAGTCTCCTGAATATCCTCATCATCATCAACATGTGGCCTATAGCTAGAGCCTTCAGCAGTAGTAGGCATGGATGAGCCCCTCAACCTAGACCGAAATCGATATTCGGCTTCTTCCTAATCTCGTCGCTGTCGTGCTTCTCTAGCACTCTCCCTCATGACTCTCACTGTCTGCTCATCCTCATCCTCAGGTCCAGGTGTAGGAAACTCTGGGTCTCCCCTTTGTATTCTTTCATACATTTCTCTATCTCGGTCAGCTTCTACTTTTTTCTTTCTCTTAGCCGCTTGTAAACTGGCTCTTACAACTTCTCTCACCTCTCTGGGTACATTGAGACCATGGATCAAAATACTGGTTTTTCGGTATGTATCTTCCTGACCTCCAGGACAATACGTATCGGGTATGTATTGGTTTGATACATTGAATTTTTTTTTTTCCAAAAAATTCCAAAAAATATTAAAAAAATAAGAAAAATAAATTCAATGATTTTCTATTTATTCCAACATTTTTTAAAATTTATTTAAAGCTTATTTGATGCATATTTAATAATTTTATCAATACATAACCTAAATTTCATTGTACATGACTCACGATCAAAATTAAAAGGTATATTGTATATGAAAAACTTACTTTAAAGCCACATTGAATTTCATGGTGGTTCTTGACTCTTGTGCTCATCATCAGTGCGCGAGCTTTCCTTATAATGTTGGCCATATTGATACCCGTAATCATATGTGCCCCTTGAAATTGAGGCATTAGCGACGAATATGGCTCAGTGTAATAGGTGGAGGTTGGTCCTCTAAAAATTTGACTAACGAAGTCATATGGCCCGGGGTAGGTTGGTTGAGGCCGATAGTATGGGTTACTGGTTGCTGAATTTTCGGTGTTTTGCAAACTAAATTCCCCGAAGCTAGAAGTCATATAACCCACATTATCTTGTGATCTTGTGGTGGTGGTGGTGTTTGGTAAGATTCTGACGCTCCTCTTCCTTCAACCTCTCCACCTCTAAATGTAGGAGTGTCATACATTGTTACCGGCTCATCATCCCATGCGACAGTACCTGCACAAGAATAAAGATCAACATCATCCCCTCCACCACTAGTGCCAGCGTGGGTTTCATCGCCTCCATCATCACCCCCACCATCACCCCATCATTGTCATTATCACTACCGGACTGCGTTTCGTCATTAGATCCAATCATAGAATGACGATTCAATCTTCTTTTCCGCCTCGATGGTTGGGAAGCATGCTCCTCCGCTACTCTTTCAGCATTATTTAGCCATGCGGTGCCCTCAATATCCAACACTAGCTCTTCTCTCTTCGATCCACTGATTCAAAGGGTCATCCTCCGTGGATATATAATCTAACTGGATGGGATCAAAATATTCACTATCTGTAAGATAGAATATGATAGATGAATTAGTATATGCCTCATCAATTAGATCAAATAAAATTTGTATGAACTAAGACTTCATATAATTGTTTGTCACGGTTAGTCCTTTGCATATTCCCGACCCTTAATTGCATGTTGTTGTGGCAGTAGACTAACTTTTCCAATCCTTCCATAGTTAGCCTATTCCTTTTCTTCGTGTGAATGAGAGAGAATGTGCTCCAATTCTGCTCACAGTTGGACGAGAAACATGTTTGCGATAAAACACTCATTGCAACCCGCCTCAGTATCGGGCCATCACCTTCATAATGCATCCACCAATCAGTGAGTTTATCGTACTTGATTTGGGATTGCGCCAATGGGGTTCCAAATGACCCATGTCTCTTACGGAATATGTCAATCTACAAAGATGGAATATAATAACCCACATATCAATAAACAGATCATATGACACTTGACTTATTAGTTATAAGGTATGATTACTCACATCTCTTATAGCTTGACCTTGCTCCGCCAACTCAGGGAGCATTGGTTGGATCACATTGAGCAAACCGCTGTACACTTCATCGGCCTCACTCAACTCGAAGCGTCGCGTATACTGGAAGAGTAGATTCAAATAGTGTGCTATACATCAAATATGAGCAATCTCATCAATATATAGAAACAATGAATAATATGAAAAATAATAAATAAATAAAAATCACTACATAAGTAGTTTAGCATGTTATACCTACGACATGCAAGTACTGGTGGAATTGTGCATCCCACCTCGTGTCGATGATTACCCAATGTCGTTTATATTTTGTAGGACATTTGATTTTAATAGCCAATTTTGCTTTATCCATCGACTCGTAAGCATACCCCATTGTTGATTTCTCATTACCATCTATCAACCTCAACACTTGCACCAACGGGGTAGTGACGGCGATCAGATGGTCAACATCTGCCCAAAACTAGGGGCTGTAGATTAGGTCACCAACTTCGTTGCAAGCAGGTCTCTTTGCTCGTGAGAGTTCTAACTCATGTTTTCTCCATTCTTCGGAGTTGACCACGCTTTTCAGCTCACGCCTATATTTAGCCAAGCTCTGTAGGGCTAGAAATTGTGTCGCAAATCGTGTAATCGCAGGCCGGAGCAGTTCGTTTTTGGTGAATTCTTATTAAATTCACCAACTTATCACTATTGTATAGGTAGGAAGTAATCGTTCTTCCCTTCTGAATAGTTGCCTGTGCCTTGCTTCTCTTTACCAAATCCTCAAGAATGAGGTCCACACAATGAGCGGTACACGGAGTCCAGTACAAGTGACGTCTCTTCAACATTAACTGTCTTCCTGCGGCTTTGTAATTGGCGGTATTGTCTGCTACCATCTGCACAACCCAGTGCTCTGCAACGGAAAATTACGAATCAGTGAATAAAAAGCCGAGATTTACAGCACCACTTCCGAGACCACCTATCAAAGCTAACTATACTAGATCACCTATGCTTACTCAAGTGAGACCCTTCCGTCATGAAAGTCCTGCTTCTACAACAGGGGTATCAGTTACACGAGTTTTCCAAAGTTGCATCGTCTATTCCAGCAGAGACCTGTGCCCTCTGTGGCAAGGCACATAAGACGACTGAGTGCATACGGGGTACGAGTGGATGTTTTAAATGTGGAAAGATGGGGCACATGATCAAAGATTGCCCAGTGTTGAGAAAGGAGAAAACGGCTACAACTGCTAGACCACGACCTGTAAGGACCGCGAGACCTATGATTCAAGGTCATGCATATGCAGTCACCGCTCAGCATACCAATGACATGATCCAAGGTATGACTTAAATATGTTGTCAAGCTATATTATTAGATTTTAGATGAAGAAGGTGCATGATAGTGTAGTATAAAGGTTATTTACTATCCTTTGTCATTGCTAGTAGGAAATGTTTGATATTATGAATGCATCTAAGTAGATTTTGAATATGAAACTTAGGTACCTTACAAATGTACAAGGAGGGTGACTATTATTGTTATGAGGCTCGAGTGTTGATAGACCCCGGGTCTACGCACTCATTTGTAATACCTTAATTTGCACGGAAGATGAAAGTCGTTCCCGAGCCATTAGAGTTTATCTTGGCAGTATCACTTCCGACGGGAAACTCCGTGAGCACTGATATGGTGTGTAGGTCAATAGTTGTCGCGATTAAGGATTACACAGTTCATGAGGCAGCAGTTCATCTGATTTTGTTCAATATGCAAGGATTCGACGTGATCCTTGGCATGGATTGGTTGCCCACCCATAACACGAGTGTTGATTGCTGAAGAAAGATAGTTATGTTTCGCCCCACGGGAGATAGATCGTTCAGATTCTTCGGTATGCGGTCGACCATCATACCGTTTATATCCGCGATCCAAGCTAAACGCTTGATGAAGAACGAATGTAGTGGATACCTAGCTTTTCTACAAGAGAAAAAGGAAGAAGAATGTCATAACCGATATTCCAGTCGTTTGCGAGTTTGAGGATGTGTTTCCAGAGGAGTTACCAGGAGTGCCACCAGATAGAGAAGTAAAGTTTGCAATTGACTTAGCAGTAGGTACGGAGCCAGTTTCTAAAGCACCCTATTGGATGGCTCCGGCTGAGTTGAAGGAATTAAAGGAACAACTGCAAAAACTCCTAGATAAAGGATTCATAAGACCTAGTGTGTCTCCTTAGCGAGCACTGGTCTTGTTTGTGAAGGACGGGTCGATGAGGTTGTGCATCGATTATCGTCAATTGAATAAATTGAACATAAAGAATCAATTCCTTTTACCAAGAATAGATGACCTCTTCGATCAATTACAAGGCGCAAGATTCTTTTCTAAGATCTATTTGAGATCGGGATATCACCAGCTGAAGGTCAAAAGAGAGGATATTCAGAAGACGACGTTTAGAACTAGATATGGGCACTACGAGTTCTTAGTGATGCCATTCGGGTTGACCAACACGCCAGCTTCATTCATGGAGATCATGAATAGGGTATTTAAACCACATCTCGATGTGTGTGGCTGTATTCGTAGACGACATTCTAGTCTACTCAGAGTCCAAGGAAGAACACGAACAACATTTAAGAATAGCTCTACAGATGCTACGTGAACACCAACTTTATGCAAAGCTCAGCAAGTGTGAGTTCTGGCTAGAGCAAGTGAGTTTTCTAGGGCACGTTGTGTCTAAGGCAGGTGTCACAGTAGATCCAACGAAAATTGAGGCAGTAGTAGATTGGCAGCAACCAACGACCGTAACAGAAATCTGCAGTTTCCTCGGTTTAGAGTATTATAGAAAGTTTGTAGAGGGATTCTCCAAGATCTCAGGGCCACTCACCAAACTCACAAGGAAAGACGTTAAGTTTGAGTGAACTGAGTGTGAGAAGAGTTTCCAAGAGCTGAAAAAGAGACTTACCTCTGCACCAGTATTGGCTATTCCATCAGGCAGTGGAGGATTTGTTGTATATAATGACGCTTCATACAGTGGGTTAAGTTGTGTTGAACTAACATCGAAAGGTCATTGCATATGGGTCTAGACAATTGAAAGACCATGAGAAGAATTACCCAACACATGATTTGGAATTAGCAGCAGTGATCTTTGCGTTAAAGATATGGGGACACTATCTATATGGAGAGACATTTGAAATCTTCACAGATCATAAGAGTCTCAAGTATCTGTTTACGCAGAAGGAATTAAATATGAGGCAACGAAGATGGATTGAGTTTCTCAAGGATTACAATTGCTCCATTCAGTATCACCCAGACAAAGCTAACGTTGTGGCGGATGCCTTGAGTCGGAAGAGTTCGGCTCAATTATCTAGCCTGATTATGGGGATTTATAGATGGAAACTATTAGAGGATCTTTCTCTGTATGACACAAAGACCGAGGTGCAAGATTCAGGCGCCTTGTTGGCAAACATTACGATTCGACCGACGATCATCGATCAAGTATATGAACTTCAGATGAAAGATTCATAGTTACTGAAGATCAGACAAGGGGTGATAGAGGGTACAAATTCAGATTTCTCCATAAGGGTGGATGGATCACTACTGTTCAAAGGATGTCTATGTATACTAACAGATGCCGATCTCCGGCAAACTATTTTAGACAAAGCATACAAATCAATATATGTTATTCATCCTGGTGGTACGAAGATATATCAAGACTTAAAGAAGAATTATTGGTGAAGAGGTTTGAAGAAAGATGTAGCTGAGTATGTTTCAAGATGCCTGGTATGTCACCAAGTGAAAGTGGATCACAGACATCCATCCGGTTTGTTACAACCTCTACCGAGACCAAAGTGGAAATGAGAGTCAATCTCCATGGATTTCATTTTGGGATTACAACGGACGGCAAAGCGACATAATGTCATTTGGATAGTTGTTGATAGACTAACCAAATCAGCACACTTTTTGCCCTACAACACTATGTATACAGCAAGTAAATTGGCAGATCTATATATGAGAGAAATTGTCCGATTACATGGTATTCCGAAGAGCATTGTTTCCGATTGTGACCCGTTATATACCTCTCAGTTTTGGCAAAAGTTCCAAGAAGGAATGGGTACGAGATTAGATTTCAGCTCAGCATTCCACCCTCAAACAGATGGAAAGACTGAAAGGGTGAATCAGGTAATTGAAGATATGCTCAGAGCATGCATGCTCGATTTTAGAGGATCATGGGATCAACATTTACCACTTATCGAGTTTGCGTATAACAACAGTTACCAAGTAAGCATTGGCATGGCTCCTTACGAAGCTTTATATGAGCGTCGATGTAGATCTCCGCTCAACTGGAAAGAAACAAGAGAGAAGTTCATTTTGGGACCAGAAATACTTGAAAAGGCAACTAAAGCAATACGTTGGAATAGAGAGACTAAAGATTGCTCAGAGACGACAGAAGAGTTACGCTGATCTGAAACGGACGAGTGTAGACTTCCAGGTAGGGGACCATGTATTCCTAAAGGTTTCACCTCTGAAAGGAGTAATGCGTTTCAGGAAGCGTGGGAAGTTAAGTCCAGGCTATATCGGACCTTACGATATTTTGGAAAGAGTGTGAGAAGTTGCATATAGGGTCGCTCTACCACCGCAACTTGATAAGGTACATAGTGTATTTCATGTATCAATGCTGAGAAAGTACGTGAATGACCAAACCCATATCCTCGATAAACCATCGTTTGAGATTTATGAGGATTTAACTGTTAGAGAGGAACCTGTTCAAGTACTCGACCGAAAGGAGCAGGTATTGCATAATAAGCGTTTTCCCCTAGTATTGATAAAATGGAAGAATCATTCCCGAGAGGAGGCTACTTGGGAGCATAAAGCAGAAATTCTCGAGCAATGCCCACATTTGTTTCAATGAGACTTGAGAGAATTTTGATGTCATGTAATTATTAATACAAAAATTTTGTACACTTGGTGTTTTAAATTATGTAACTGTTAAATTTATGTAAAGACACCATTGTGGAGTTAAAAGGATAATAATCAGTTAGAATTTTGAACTCAAACTCACAAAAACAGGTAGAGAAAGACTTGTTCAACAAATTCAGGGTTTTCTGTCAAAATCGATTGATCGAAATTAAATTCGATCTACCGATTTTGAAACCGATCGAACGAGTATGAAAACCGACCGATTAAATGACCAAACAGAGAAACATGAGTTTATCAGTTAAAATCGAGCGATCGAATTACAAACCGATCGATCGAAATATGTCGAGCAGTTAAGTTTTTAAGGTCAACAAGTTCTGTTTCAGGTCGACAGGTTCATTTAATGTCGACAGGTTCATATGTCTACAGGTTCATAGGTTGACAAGATCCATTACAGGTCGACAAGATCATTTGATGCGAACCGATCAATCGAACCAGAAACCGATCGATGGAAATATTTCGAGAAGCTAAGTTTTAAAAGTCGACAGGTTGCGTTTAATAGCCGACATGCTTCATTTAATGCGCAAACTGATCGATCAATTCGGGCGTTATAAAAGGAAAACAGAATTTTTTTTTTCATTTGCACGAAAGCTTTTGGGGTTCTTTGGGTCTTTGTTGCTGTGTGCTTGGGAGTCTTCCACCTTTGATCTTCGACCATTGGAGGTCGATTCTTCACGAGTTCGACTCCGAAGGTAAAATCATACACTTCTTTTGAGATTTCTTAGAGTTTCCTGAATTCAAGCCCTAGTTTTAGGGATTTCTTGAAAACCAATGGCACCAAAGAACAAGCAGCCCGCAAATTGTTCGACTTCGAAGCAACCCGCAACACATTCGGGTTCTTCACGTCGATCACCATTAGAAAGACCCAACACATGGTGGGTGGTGAAGGATTTCATGCCTGAGTACACCTTTGACCCCAACACTTTTCCGTGAGATAGAATTGACTCAATGGGCTTTAGTATACATTGAAAAGGTAGGACTCAACAATTTGCTCAAACCTTTAGGAGACTACTACTACCCTCGGTTAGTAAGGTCGTTTTACCAAAACATGTACAAGGGAGATGAAGAAAAGCGATTTATACAAAAATCGATAATAGGGAATATAAGTTAGACTACGGCAATATATCAGATGCCCTAGAATGCTTTGCGGGTTATGGAAATAATATAGAGTAAGGGGAACCCTACCCGGAACCCGTAGAATTCCACGATGTTTGCGTGAGGGTGACCCAGGGTAGACACAGGTCAGGCCAAGCGATAAAAAGGGCCAATTTGCCCGGTGATTTGTGGATGCTAGACACTATCTTCAAGTGTAACCTTTACCCGATGAGGCACAAGACAGAGCGGGTTGGGGTTGTGCAGCAAGCACTATTTGCAGCGTTTAACGGAAGATGGTTTCATGCCCCAGAGTTAGTTCGGAAAGGCATTGTATACGCAAGAGGGAAGATGTTAGAGGGCGCAGCGAGCCCTAAGGATAAAATACCCTATGCTCGTCTGATATAGAGCATGATTGAGGATTATACAGGAGGAGAGGAATATGATATTCCTGAGTCAGAGCCACGTTCAACGGATAACGAGAAACCCTACTCGTTTAAGGATTGGAAGAAAACCTATAATCAGTTGGTCAAGAGTGCACAAGCCAGAGGTTTGGAGCCAACACCACCGGCTGCGGCACAAGGACCTGAGCAACCAGTACCACTAGCTCAGACACAGCAGCAGGTACCACGCCATGTGCTAGCACCTCAGCATCCATCAACCGCGGCGATCGATGATGTTCTCGCCCGCATGACACATTTAGAGGAGAACAATTGTCTACTGCATCGCCATATGGACTACCACGACGGCATCTTTACACGTCTCATGCAGCACGCCTACCCTACAGATTACATGACGCAGCTTGCGGATGCTCGTGCTTACGTACCTGACCCATGGTACCACACCACTGGAGCGTCTACTTCCAGCAGCAGGGAGGTAGAGGATGAGCAAGCTGGACCTTCGGATGCGCCGCAGGACCCGTGAGACGAGAGGAATTGATGATAAATTTTGAAGTTATTTTGATTAAATGTTTTGTATAACTGGAGAACTATTAGGTCTTGGTAGACCTTCAAATTTTCTTTTTGGCCTTGATGGTGTATAAATTTTATTTCAGCATTTTGATAGAAATTCATGCTTTAATTGCTTTTGGCTGTGAATGTGCAAATATTGCTGTTAGGCATTGGATTTAGATGTGTGATTCAATTGTATGTGATGGTGAATTTAAGAAGCTAATAAGTAGATGTGTATGTTGTAGATGTGTATGTTATACGCACATGATTAGTTCGGATTGTGGTTTGACCTTAGCTAAAATTTTTATAAAAGATAATAATTTGTTAAGACCTCGTTAAAAGATTGGGTTCTCTTAAAGGGGAAAGATTTCGTTTTCGTTAGGTGTCTTTAGTTCGCGCGTCTTCGACTCTATGGGGGGTGGCTACCTACCCTCAAATCAAAAGACCCTAACCAATTTTCATGGATGAAAATTCCTGAGGGGAGAATGTAACGTCTTGAAATTTTTTATTTCCGAACCATCCGACTCGAGATGCGTGTCCGACGGGTCACACAGTTCGAGGTGATAAATTGGAGTTGTTAAGTGAACAAGGATGAAAACTAAAGCTAAGGTGACCGTTAGATGAAATGTCATACACCGACGTGCGGTATACCAGCTTAGCACCCAAGCTAAAGCTTTAAATATAAAAGCCAAACTTGGATAGGAAATTTGTTTCCTTGCATTATTGTTTGAAGACCTTGTGGTAAAGAAGAGAAGAGAGGAAGAGAACTCTTACTTCTTTCCAACATCTTGAAGGAGAGATTGATCTCGTGTACGTTCAGATCCTATAGCAAGAAGATGGGTTTTCAAACCCTTTGATGTGTGGGAAAAGAGGAGTCAGAGATTTAAAGATTTAAACCATTGATGTGCAAAGATTTCTAATTCTAAGGTAAGAATCTATGTTTGAAAATCATGTGTATTTATGATTTGTAGTTGGGCAATCAATGCCCTAAAAGATTGGAAATAAATGTGCAACCATGATGTGTGGTTGGGCAATAAATGCCCTAAAAAGATTAGAAATAAATGTGATAAGTTTTGGGAAAAACAAACTTAAGAGAAGAAGCCCGTGTTGCTGAGAGTCTGCGAAAACCGATCGATCAAAATGAGAAACGATCGATCGATTTTGACAGAACAAAAATAGGATGGTTTTCTGAAGGAAACCAATCGATCGGATTTAAATTCGATCGATCGATTTGTGTGTTGACAGGCTCCATTTAAGGTTGACGGGATTGCCTAAAGGGACAGGATTGCCTGTAAGGTCGATAGGTTCCTGTAAAGTCGATAGGATGAGAAGTGAAGATGGATTGGTTTCTGAGTAAACCGATCGGTCGATTTGAGAATCGATCGATCGATTTGAGAACCGATCGATCGAGTGTGGGACTGATTATACAAACAGAAGTGTGTGTGTTTTTCGGAGGAAACCGATCGATCGAAATGTGTTTCAATCGATCGATTTTGCCAGATTCTGGCATTTGTTTGTTTTGAGGGAAAAGGACTTTTAAGACCTCTTTTCCTTCGTCACTTCTGATGTATAAGACATGAATTGATGTATTCTAGGTTAAGACCAAGAACGTGTGACGTAAAGGTGCACTTGTGAAGAAAAGACCTTCGTGTGAATTTCGAGTTAAGGTAGGGAAAATCCTATAACATGTGCCTTTGTAACAATAAGCATGTAAATTTTGATATGATCAATGTGTGTGTGAAAATTATGAAACTTCATTATTTAATACGCATGAGTTTTGTACACGGATTCAAATATAAGAATGTGTGTGTGTGTGTGTGTGTGTGTGTGTGTGAACTCAGCAAGATGTGTACATGTGTGTGTGTGTGTGAACTCAGCAAAATATGTACATGTGAGTGTGAACTCAGCAAGATATGTACTTGTATGTGTGTAAATTTCAGATTCCAAATTCTAAACCTAGTTATAAATTATCACAATTCACAGTGATAAACTATAAGTTAGATTTTGCACTTTGATTTAAGGTTTGTGAGCGAATACCCAACCGACACGGCGGAATATCCCTGACCGACGCGGCGGGATATTCGTGACCGGTACGGCGGGATATCCGTACAACTTGTGTATCCGGTACGGCAGGATATCCGTACATTGTGGACCACGAATGGTCAATGTGAGGCTCAAGTGACCCTGTTAACGTAGCTCAAGGGTCTGGCATCATTGTGAAATAGTTCATTGAACGACGATGTTGGGTATTCCCATCGGTATATTGTCGCTTTCGATGCTATATATGCTCGGGAGTGTATTTAAGTAATCAATTTAAGTTTCTTCTTTTGTCATGTGAAATGCTTTGAAAATATTGTGATCAACGTTGAAACATGCATCTAAATCGACTTCATTTTGATTCAAATGCCTTCGTGATTTAAGTTCCTCAATTATTTCGATATCTGTCATGAGATATATGTGTGATGTGATAGTAAGCATGCTATGGATATTTTCCCTATTGAGCTTAGACTGCTAGCTCACCCTTCGACTATACATCACAAGTACAGGTGTAGATACTGGTACTGAGGATCGTGAGCTTGAGGATCCTGAGTTCGTGCCAGAGGAAGAGTTAGAACCTTCCCCTGAGGATCATTTCCCTTGGGGGGAATTGTGGTCATACACTTGTGAGATTTTGTGTGTAGATAAGGCTTGGTACGTCCAGCCATTTGTTGTTTAGAATTCAGATACATGTAATTATTACAAATATTGTTTTGTGAACCATGTTTTGGTGATAGATGGCCATCACCGGTGGTTCTTTTTGGTTCTTTTGTCCATGTGTCTTTGCATGGAATTAGAACCGTTATTTTGAGCGCACTTTGATAGTAGAACTGGAGATTTCTTTTGCTTATATGATGACTCTATGGCATAGTTAGAGTTTCTGCTTGTTTTCCGCTTTATGTGTGGATGCGCCAAGTGTTCCGTTCGGGGATCGGTCTTATTGACCATCCGACGGCACGGGTTTTCGGGGTCGGAAATCCGGGCTGTCACATTTTTTCCTTTTACCTTCTTAATTATAATCAGGTGAATGATTTCCTATTTTTATTTTTTTGATAAAAATTCAAAATACCAAAACTTTTATTTGTTTAGTTGCTGGGATCTTTTCTCACACCTTATTACTGCTATATTATTTGATTTCCCCTTGAATCAATTAAACCCGTTGGACCTTTAATTTCTTCAAATCCTAGAGGAGTTCAGAGACGATCCAGCAATTGTCGCTTGGTGCCATAAACTAGATCGAAACTCGTGTTACCTCATCGGAGCCGTTTTTCTAAATCAGGAAACTTAATGCATGTGAGCGCTAAAATTGATTTACACCAATTGCCTTAATTAAATTACTTAAATTATTTTATGTGGTTGGATAATTTAAATATTTCTGCTATTTAATTAAATCTGAAATTAATCCCCAAATTCGTATAAATAGGGTGTTAGCATCTTTCCTGCATCAGATAACCTTAATCACCTGCCATAGTATTACATATATACATATATTAATTCAAACCTACTTATAATCATCGCATATAAATATAAATAGTTTATTCAAGTTACAAAAATAAGTTTAGTTGTCCTTAAACGCGTGGGATGGGTCAATAAATCATACTGTCTGAAATTACCTATGGACCAACTATATATTTTGTTTTACAAAGTTTCCAACTGACATATCTCTGTAAAAACCGCTGTTTTACAAGAAAATTGTTGCTGCTAGAAAGATTTCAGCAAGATCTTTCCAAGGCATCAAATACTGAAAATTTCCAATGACTGCCAAAAATCTACACATAAATCCTGTAACTTCTGCTGTAAATCATTTGTGCCCCAAAAAAATCAATAAACATTCATGGATATAATAAGTTTACAGGAGTATGTTTTTCCTTATATTTCTGTGAGCCACTAGAGATAGTTTATCACCAATCTGTTCAAAAGCTGTTGGAGTGGTCTCCAAAGGAGTAACTTTTATTTTGAGAATTTCAGAGACCTTAGGCACACTAGGATACCTCAACTGTATTTAGGAAGAAAGCAACAGACTAACTCTTTTTTACTTCTGTATGGTGAAATAAACAAATTCTTGTATTTGTTTATAACAAGAAGAAATGGGCTTTTGGATTACGTTTTCATTTTTCCTAATTAAACGTATGTATGCATGCCATTCCATATCAACAACACAATGTTAATTTATCACGAAGGCATTTGAACAGATTTATGCTCCTACTGCACTACAACTGTTGCTGCTGTTTCCATCTTTGCCGTAATTATTTTTGAAACTATCATTACTGCCATTGTCATTGTCATTATTGTCTCAGTTATTGTCTTGTCGTTGTCCTTGTTGTTGTTATCGTTTTCATTGTCATTGTTGTTGTCGTTTTCAAGATCATTAAAATTATTGTTACTGTTCTTGTTGTCATTACAGTTATTGAAACTTTTGTTCTTGTCGTCTCTGTGGTTGTTGTTGCTTTTGTCATATCATTACTATTATTAGATAAAATTACATATATACGTTTAATATCTGGGTGTCTTTTAAAAGTGTCAATAAAAGATTTACTTCCCTACAAAAATCCCTAGGGCTGAACCTTTTTTTTCATACACATCCCTCCTGCCCTTGTCCTTTAAGGGTGTCTTTTTTATTTTACCAAAATGCCATGTAAGTAGCCACAATATGAAACTGCAGCAACTTTCAACTTCGCTTTTTACAAAAGACTCACGCCATTTACCTCGATCATTCCAACTTCCAAAGCTAAACCCTATACCTCCTACCCCCCACCCTCCTTCAATAAGCTTAGCGTGATTTCGGGTGTATTCCACCAAATTACGGCAGATCTCCATTAGCCCCTGCACTAAAGAAACAAGCAGAAACTTGAAAGTAGCTGAAATTAGTTAGTGATTATGGTAAGAGATTACTAGATTACGATTGGTAGATACTTAGGGTTAGAAGGAGATGAAAGAGAAGGGAGAGAGAGAGAGAGAGAGAAGAGTTCTCACGAACCAGGCCTCGTACGAAGGGTTGAGAAGCTACAAGAAAAAGAATTAGGAGAAGAAGAATACCAATGAAGAACTGGAGGGAAGCCATGAGAAACGATATGAAGGATTGCCAATTCACATGCCCAAACGACCTCAAGCAACATTCCATATTCTCTTTCCTTTATAGGTGTCACTCTCAAATTTCCTATTATATACTTGTTTCCAATTTATCCTTTCTTGTTACTCCACAACTAACTTCTCCACTAAATCAATGATTCTACTCAATAGGATTGACAGTAGGCTTGCATCCCAACATTCTTCTTTCATGAAGAAGATCAAGAGTATACTCCCTCTGTGACAGAGCAATACTTTTCTTCAACCTTCCCACCTCAATACCAAGAAAGTATTTTAAGGACCTACATCCTTGATCTCAAAGGCCATACATAGTTGATCCTTCACTGAATTTTTGGAATCACGCACAAGGAGATTGTTTAAGTACATAAATGGATTTCTAAGCTTGCAAACTTTGCTCTTTTCGCCGTCTTGTACAAATCCTGGTGGAATAGATATGTACACTTTTCCTCAAGGTCTCAATGAAGAAATGCATTTTTCACATCCAATTGAGTGAGAGGCCAATCTTTAAATGGCGTAAGAGATCACAGAATTACGATAGTATTAGACATGGCAACTGGAGCAAACATGTCTTGATAGACTATTCATTGGGTTTGAGTAAAACCCTTTGCTACCAATCTTGCCTTGTGCCTCTCCACTAAGCCATCTGGTCTATATTCACAGGATAGACCTATTTGCAATCAACCACCTTCTTTCCTATTGGAAAAGCAATCACATCCCAAGTGTTGTCATGCTCCAAGGCTTTCATTTCTTAGCCCATAGCATCCTCCCACTGTGGCTGCAATAGGGCATTCGACAGAGTTGTAGGAATATAAATAACATCTAGAGATGAAATAAAAGAACAATGAGAAGTTGATAAATTTTAATAAGATGCATACTTACTAATGGGATGTCGTGTGCATGATCTGGAACCTTTTCTGACTGCAATGGGAAGGTCAAGTCAGATGACAGATCTTGATCAGAACAAGGATCTTGATTAGGGCTGTGCAGAAAACCGACCGAACCGACCCGACCCGACCGAAACCGACCAAAATATCGGTTCGGTTTCGGTTTTAGGGAATATTGGTTCAGTTTCGGTTTTGGAAAGTGGCTTATCGGGTTATCGGTTCGGTTTCGATTTTGATGTAAAAAACCCAAAACCGAACCGATAAGAAACCAATAATAAGGTATTACTTAGGTGCATACAAAAATAGGTTGCAATTAAAATTTTCTCCTTTAAAACCTAAACTTAAAAGTTAAAATGTAGAAACTAGAAAATAAGGGATAAACCTTAAAACTTAAAACAAGAAAAAGCTAAAAACCTTTCTGTCCCATATCCCATTTGTTTCCACTTCCCAATTTCGCTTTCATTTCGTCCATCGCTCGTCATTGCAAGTCCATCACAAGCCCACCCGGCCACACTCCACAGCAGACAACAGGTTTCTCTCTCTCTATCTCTCTCTGTCTATGTTCCTTTCTTTATTCTTCACTGTCTCTCTCTTGTTTTTTTTTTTAATTTTACAAATAAAAAAAGTGAGGTTTAGAAACCAAAAACCGACTGAACAGATAACTATCGGTTCGGTTCGGTTTCGGTTTGGAGGATTATCGGTTCGGTTTCGGATTGAGAAACGAGAAACCGATAGTTATTGGTTCGGTTTCGGTTTAGCATGAAAACCGACCTGATAACACCCCTAATCTTGATCAGAACAGGGATCCTGATCAGTGGTCTGAGAAGGAAGCACTTCTTCCTGGTCTGGCGCTTGTTTTATTGGCTTAGGAGAATTCTTCATGAATTTCCTACTTACATAAGCCATCTGCTTTCCATACCTTTCAAAAATAGGTATAGTTTCAATTTCTTTCTATCCACCCATCTCCTCTTCATCAACCATACTCATTTCTGGCAGCACCCCAGTGCTCTTTTCCAAACTAGTATCACCAATCTCCCTCTAAAGAGTCCAGTGGGGAACATAGAAAGGAATGACCTTATTGAATGTAACATCCATGAACACAAAGATACGACAGGGAATGGATCAAAGCACTTATACCCCCTTTTGAGAAGAAGGTAGCTCACATAAATGCAACGAGTAGCATGAGCGTCCAACTTGGTTCGATATATGGGAGGGACATGACCAAAACATAAAGAACCAAAGATGCGAGGAGGATCAAGTCAGAGATCCTTATGAGGAACAAGAAGCGGAAAAGGAGATTTCACTTGAAGAATGGGAGTAGGAATCCAATCAATGAGATAGACAGCATTAAGGATGGCTTCGTCCAACAAGTATTTTGGAACTTTCATACCATGCAATAAAGAATGAGCCACCTCGAGGAGGTGCCTATTTTTCCTTTCGAACACGTCTTTTTGTTGTAGAGTGTAGTGACATGTTGATTGTCATTCAATTCCATGAGCACGGAGATAAGATGGTGGGAGGAGTACTCAACACCATTATCAGATCTAACAACCTTCAATGTCCTATGAAATTGTGTGCCAACCAATTTATGATACCAAGGGAAAAATGAGGGAACCTCATCTTTGAAGTGCCTATAAAACAGCATTGTAAAACGAGTGCAATCATCTTTGAACAGAACAAAATAGTGGAAACCAAACAAAGTAGTAATCGGGGAAGGCCCCCATGCATCATAATGGATAATCTCAAAAGGTGTAGTACTTCTATTTCCACTCAACAGATAGGATGTTAACATGTTTAGAAAACTAACAAATTTCACACTCCAATAAAAAACTATCAAAGTCAAATTTGTTTGGAAATAAGATTTCCAAACGGGAAATGTGCATGTGGCCACAACAAGTATGCCACAATCGACCCTCATCGACTGGTAAAACTGTTGCAGCAACTGAAGGACCAACACTTTTGTCTTCAAATAACAAGAGCCCCTTCTCGTCAGTACCATGTCCAAGGATCCTCCCCACTTTAGGTACTGAAAAAACAATGGGAAGAAAAGGTCACACTGCAATTTAAGGCGTTTGCAATTTTACTGACTAATCAAATTTCACAGGTATTTTTGGAATAAGGAGAGCGAACTCGAGATAAATCACCTAAATGAACAGCCTCCTTTCCCTTGGCAGGGATGAGAACCATCGACAATATGAACATGAAAAGAATCAAACAAACTTGATATAGAATGAAATCTCTAGCATACCAAACCTGCATAGAGAAAGCCTTTAGTCTTATTGTTTTGTTCCGGAACAACGATCATTCATTACGGCCGGCCCGACCAATCACTGAAAGTCCGCTCTGAGCAAGACATGATCTGACCAATCATGGATGGGATACCTACAAAGAAAAAGGGAAAGGCCTACTCGGAGGAAATCAATGTGATAGCGAAGTTGAGCGGTAGCGAGGGGCAAGAGAGAAGGTGTGGTTCATCCTCTAAGAGAGTAGATGCAAAGCGAAGGTTCGGATCAAAGATCTTCGCGAGATGGCCCATGAATCTCGAGAATCGAGCGTGGGGGTTTGATTTGTCGCCTAAGAATTAATTATCTAAGGGACTTGGAAGGAGGCAATCACATGAGTTAATCCATAGATCTGAATCAACAATGTGAGCAGAGGATGTCTAGCCATGAGTGGTGGTCATCTGCTGTATACAGCCCTAAATGTCCTAAAGCTCTCTGTAAGCTATGCTAATCAGTAGGTGGAGTTAGAGCAGTAGCTATCGGGGTAGGAGATATGCCAAATGTACCCTCTCATCTGAGGATGTTTGAAAGGCAAGGCCTGGAGGAAACTTAGGCTTCCGATGAAGATCCCAGCATCGATCTTTTGTGTGACCCTTCTTACCACAATGGGAGCACATCAATTTGTCCCTTCCTTGGAAAGAGCAACACGTCCTCGTCCTGCTCCCTGACCACCAGATCTTCCTCCACCTCGACCAAAGGAGGGAATGATGGAGGGGCTGACCTATGGAGTCCACTACTATCAGAAAACTGCATCAACCGATGGCGATTCTCCTCATGCTGTAAGAGATTTAAAATGGTACCAAGAGAGGGGTAATCCTCCCTCCCAAGAACATTAGACCTAATATGCTCATATTTCGGGTTCCCCCGATTAGTAAATCAAAGACCTTTTTTTGCTTTTGTATCTTGACAAACTTTATTGGAGCACTCTTTACACAGCTGAACTCATATTGGGACAAATCTTACCACAAACTCTGCATCTCGGTAAAGTAGGCCCCTGTAGATTTCTCTCCAAGGCGAAGACTTCCAATCTTGTTAATCACTTGAAATTTTTTGCTAAGCTCCTCTTCTGAGAAAATGTATCCCTCAAGGAATCCCACAACTCCTTTGCACTGTTTGCCCTGATAAATGATTTGAAAATAGAGGGCAGCATAGAGTGGTGTAACCATGGTAGTCAAAGCAACACCATGGCGAATGGTGACAGAATTCGCCATATAAACAGAAATGGTGACAACGATAAAATGGCGAAGCCATGGCGGAATGGCATTATGGCATCGCCATAAACGCTATTTATAAATGTTATCAACTTATATATATATATATATATAAGAGTTATTTAAGGTTTGGAGACCAAATCTCCACTTTCTCGTCTTCTCTCTCTCTCTCTCTCTCTCTCTCTCTCTCTCTCGTGTCTCTCTATCTCATGTAGCCTCTAACAAAAAAAATACAAGTACGTAATTTTTTTTTTTAATTTCTATCGTCTATCTCTCAGCCCCTTTCTCTCTCGCAATCTCAGCCCCTTTCTTTAACAACACTTTTCTTTCTTAGCGCTTTCTCAGCGCAGTACCTCACTCAGCCCCTTTTCTCTTTTTCTCTCATTTGGTTTTGTTTTTATTTGCACCTTCCCAAGCTCAAGATCACTGAACTTTTTTTATAGGTTTCTTGCAACTTCTATCATGAATTGAGCAATGGGCGACACTACGATATGCGTCATAGTGTACTTGAATAGTTCATGTCTTTTAATCTTTCTATATTTGTTGACATTTCATATTTACATTTTATTTATACTTGCTCATGTTGTTAATTTATGAATTTATTGATGTTTCATATTTCATAATTAAGTTTTTATCTCTATTTATTGCTATTTATTTATGCCTGATTAATTAGTTGAATTTTTTTTGTCCTCTATAAAAAAATTTAAAATTTTAAAAATAGTAAAAAAAATATAAAAAAATAGATATTAATGATTAAGATATAAAAATAAAAATTATAAAAAATATATATAAAAAAGTAAATGGTCTCGCCACCCCGCCTTAACTACCTTGGGTGTAACCACGTCATGAGGGTCAAATCACCACTTTTCCAATCCTCAAACTTTGGGTCCGTAAGGGCTGGTTCAGGTTTGGTCGGCAAAACATGACCATATTTCCTCTTGGACTCTAAGTTCAGGCCGCGGAATGCGATCACTCCAAACAGTTGCTCCATCAAACTTAGCAGTGGTTATTTATAACCCATCGGGTCCATCTCCACCATAGGGAATACTAACTTTACCCTCTTTCATTGTCGAGGAATCATCATCATCACCATAGCCTTATTCCATCTATTTGGGGTCAGCCGTAGAGGAGGAATGAAAAACTGAATATCGCAAATTTCAACAATGAAAAAAACACCAAAACAGAAGTATGCAACCTCTTTTACAACACAACCAGCGAGTGTATACACCCTATTCACAGTTGCTATGACATTCAACAAACAATCCTTCAAAAAATAGAGCTCTACAACTCTTTAAACATACCCAACACTACTGTTGGAGGTACGGTAACACCCAAAAATACTCATGGAAGCCAAATCATCAAGGAATCCATAAGGAAAACATACATTTTCATCACCAAACCACTGAAACGGAAGCAACTAAGCAAATCTGGACAAAACTCAGGCTGATCTCGGACTTCCGGCGATGATAACAAATTTTCCAGTAAGGATTCTGGTAACCTCGACCATCAACAATCACAAACCTCCAAAAATCATAAGAAATGTATAAAAACTCACATTCTGTAATTTGCAGTTTGGAATGTATTTGATAGGATCTGAAGGATATGAGGAGCAGCCAATGAAAATTGCTGGTATCGGCTAGAGGAAGATGAAGATGACGAGCACAAAACGGCGACCATCCAATGCACAGATCAATACAGTGCAGAAGGCAAATCTGATCTGGAGGCAAAACCGATCAAACCCCAACAATCACTGATCGAATTCAGGTCAATATTATTACCATGCTGACGTCAGCATGACATCAACGTGATGTGGGTTGTGGCGTAAGCAAAGCCTGGTGATGACGTCACCAGTTTGATGATCTCCTTTCGACAAGGATCGGACGCTCTAATACCAAGATAAATTCGATGTATTTAGTTTAGGGGTAGGGTTAGGGTTAGGGTTAGGTGAGGGACGAGAGAGAGAGAGAGAATTAGGGTTGAGTTGCTGAGGCACTCTTCCCAATGCATTAACTATTTATATGAATCATCATTACATCATGGATAATAATGAAACCGAAAACAGGGAAAGAAGTAAGTTGTTATTCTTACACACACACACCCAACATATACTAGTAAACACCCACTATAATTAATTACATGTATATCACCAATAGTCATCAAAACCCTCGGATCACTAGGACAAAAAATTTTCCAAGCTTTTTTCCCCATTACATCCCCTGTTCTTGCAACATATCCTAAACCAAAAATTTACTTTCAAACATACTGCACAAAAACAGTACCCTGCATGCTGCTCGAGTCCTTTCATGTTGTCCATTACAGTACATTCTCTGCTCACATTACATCCATCATCCACAATCCACAGGCATATGTAAATTAACGTATAATATTTACACAAAAAGTGAATGCCATACTTTTTCTGTAGTATATGTCGATTAAAATTAGAAGTTGCACTTTAAGGTTTATATTGCCTGAGACAATTTCTTTTTTTGAAATGGTAACAAAGCTAATATATAATAAAAACAAGCGACAAAGGAAATACATATATTATTACCTCAAATTTGATAAATTATTGGGTGCGCAGTCAAATTAAGGCATAGGTCTTGCCAAATGAGTGTCTTAGGTGGATTCAGAACCATGCACTCGAGAATTGACTTCTCATAAACAAGGCAGCATCTTTGTTTCAATATTCTATTTTCCAATCATAGGTAAGAAGGGAGAGATGTCATAAGAATAATCATAAATGACAAGAGGCAGAAAGGGTTATTTTATTTCCGGCTGGTAAGCTAGGAATTAGGATTAGTGCATGACATCTCAATGCCACTCTTATTTACAGACTGCTCAACCACAAGGTTAGATCTGCAACAGGTGCTAACTATCTGATTTTTTTTAACAGTTACTAGATGTCTGACTAACAACATGCTGCTAAACCTTTAGTGTAAGGGCATGCCAATAGTTTTATGCATTTAGCACATACGCCGTAACAAAACTAAATTAATAAAACAAACTTTTGAAGTAGATAGTAACTGTTACAAAATAAAGAGTGGGAAGTTGAAAGACACAGAAACCAAGATATACCTAAATAGTGTATGTGCAATTCATTGGTAAGTCCAGAAATTGAGCTTTGAAATCCCGCAAGTTGGATTCCGTGATATATAGTAAGTGGCTGCAATATAAATATCACAACATTATATCGCAGCCATAAAAAATCTGAAATATGATATTGTTCAGTAAGAAAAAACATTAGGACAAAAGAAAGAAAAAGCAACTTGGATAATTAAAGCCCCTAGAATGCTAAGACACAAACCAACATCATTGTAATTACCAATAGATATAGAAATTTCATGAAAATTTCCCACGAAAAGGATAGAAATGAGAGAGGATATTAGGGTTTTGAGTTAGATAGACTCATACCCATTTATCATTGATATTTATATTGTTTACAAGATGCTATTGACGCCCTCATTAATACTAACACAGTCACACTTACAAGAAGAGACACCCATGCACACCAACTCAATAATAAATTTCTACAGGCACACCAATAGTTCTTCATGACACCCATGGTGCATTTCTTGTCTACCATGTAAGCAATATCAATGTCTCTAATATGATAAGTGTAGAGGCTAACTCTCTAAGATTTCATGCCTTCCTACTGCTACAATAGCAGAATTTAATACATTTCATGCCTCTATTCATGCATGGGAGAGGACTCCCTTGGATCCATTGGAAGTCCTACACTCACTGGCTTATGTCCCATATTTGAGAAGGGTATTAAAGGTTAATGGTGAAGCTAAATGGTTCCACGTGCAACATGAGGTAAACAATGTGGCTAAATCCATATATAGGTAATTAAAAAGACCGTTGTATGTGTTGCAACCGTGCTACATTTGCTTATATTATACTTTGCTCTTCTTGTTTGATGAATGCTATATTGCCAACTCGAACAATTCAAGCAAACAAATACTATCTAGGACTCCAAAAACCATAGTTTCAAAACTTGGTGAGTCATTGAGTAACTCGGCCAAGTTACTCAGCTCGCCGCGATTTCGACTTGTGTCCGAGTCAAGTCAAGACTTTGCTGAGATGATCCAACCATGGTTCATAAACTACCCTTATATATATATATATATATATATATATATATATATATATATATATATATATATAATATTTTCATGGGATAAGGTTTTAGAAACCCTATCTTTTAAAAGGTGTTAAACTGCCAATTTTATCAACGTATCTTCCCATCTTTTTCCTTGAAAAATATTTTTTTATTTTTATAAAATATATATTTTACAAACATTTACTAAATTGTCAAGATAGAATGAGTCGAGTTTATCCGAGTCTTTGAGTTAACTCGACCCAGCTGACTTTCGCGTCAAGTAGGGTTTTCAGGCTTTCAAACCATGCGCAAAAACAATTGTGGTGAATAAGTAGCATTAAGGCTGCTACACGAGGTGATATTCATCCAAATGAATGTAGCAACAAAGGACGAGAAATATCAATAAATATGAAGGCATGTCATACCCAATGAAGTAGCAAAGCAACAGGCGAATGGAGTGGGAGGCACCTCCATTGATAGTAATCATTCCAACTACTCAAACGCATTGATATTGGACTTATTGGCTCTGCATTTAGTTTAAGATAACAACTGAAACATCAAACTGCTACCATAACAAACGATGACTGGACGCAAGGAATATATACCAGAACAATTCATCAAAAGAAATACCAGAACAGGGGCATAAGGCACTCGGAAGATTCCAATCATCTTCTATCCTGCCAACAAAAAAGAAATATTTACAATTAAATATAGGATTAATGAGGCAATACCAGCATCAGGAGATAGACAAGCCCTGTCCTCTGCCTTACACAGGCTTAATCATATCAAAAGATGACATTTCCAGATGTCAGAGCCCCTGAAATGTGAAGGTAAATTTTGATAGAAGGCCTACATTAGGCAGACATCATTAGACCTGGCTATCTAGTGATGTCAGTAGGGAGTCGTTCTAGTAAAGATCAGGGACTATCTCATATCTGCTTTGATTCCTTCACGTAATCATCAGGTAACCATCACTATGTTTAACAGATCTATACGCAATCCAATGATATGGTTAAAATTTTAACAAACCTCATTAGGCCTGGCTATCTACTTAGGCAATGGGGAGTATGCATCTGGTTGCACGGGCTGACTCGTGCAACTGGTCACATTTTCACATGCCACATGGCATGATCAACCCAAAACAACTCCCGTTTTGGGTTGATCAGCCATGGAACATGTGGTTTAAAAAACAAAAAAACCTTTTTGACTTTTTTGACTTCCATTTCATGGGTCAAAGTTATGGTAAGGTCCTAAAAATTTGGTGCAGTGACCTTATTGAACTTTGACCACATTTTTAACAGTGGTTATGTATCGGATTGTGCCCCATTTTTTTTTTGTGGCACTTAATCGATCTTATCCAAGTTGCCGAGTCACTGGATCCTTATGATGGATGTTACATGATGCCCAGGCTAACGTGGTTGTAGAGATTTCTCTACACCAGGGTGCATAGTCCCAGGCCTCATCTATTAATGGATAGTTTTTTGTTATTTCTCCTAATAAAATGAAAGTGTTTTACATTTATGGAATGATTTTTTTACATTATGGAGACTACAATGTGTGTTTTTTAATTCCAAGACTTTCCTTACTTTTTCAGAATTTTTTAGCACTTTTTATAAAAAAATTTAAATTGTTTGAGGAAAAAAAAACAAACTACTGTGCAACCGTACATGAGATTACGCGAATCACATATGCGGTTTGACAACAATGATGGCACCACAAAAATCTCATGCAGGAGTGCAGCATATATGCCTGTTATGCTTTGTGAATGCAATCATTCCTCATGGATTATAACCGATGTACATGTAGGGATTTTTTTGGACCAGTTGGATGGTAGGTGAATAAATTGCACACAGAGATAGAAAGAAACCGTGAACTATCAGAAGAAGCAACTGATGGCCCACAACTACATTCAGATTTCCACATTCCCATTTGATGAAGGCCCCTTTCATTCAAGAAGGAACACCAGTGTTACCTGCTTTGCACATAGCTAGAAAAAGGTCAAAAAAAAAAAACACATCAGCAAGCAAATCAATCAATCCAAATTACTTTATAAAAATCAACGAGAATACTAATGAAGACTAATATGAAAAATAATGCATCATGCATTTAATTACTATGGCTCCAAACATAGGAGGAAAGAAGTAAAGGTAGTATTAATAGTATTAGAGAATAAATAAATCCACATTAGATTTTTTTTCTTTTTTTGATTTAGTGTAAAAACGTAGAGTTGACAATAAGATAAAAGAACATAGGAATTTACACATGATGCTATATCGACCCAAGATATTTTACTATTAAACAGAAAATGGCCTTAAAGTTTGACTGCACAATGTACAAGGGAAGTTAAAAAATAAATAAACATATAAACATATAAACATACTTTGGAACCAGAAAAAAATAAAAAAATCAAAAGTTTTCTCACAAGAATGCAAACAGGTGGTAAAAGCTAACAATAATAATTTCTACCCCGTTTCTCATCCTCTGCTCCATATCCACTGTCAGAATCTAACAAAACTTCGTAATCACCATCTACAAGTGGGTTATCCAAGTCTCTGAGAATGTCATATTTGTTGTTCTCATCAACTTCGATGTCATCAACCTACAATTCTGGTTCACTGTCACCTTCATATGCTTTGTCTCGCTTCCTCTCGTCAGTTTCAGATGCAACAGGGGCAGTTTTTTCATGAGCATCACTGGGACCTGCTCCATTGGGTAGCTCAGTTCGATTTGTATCTTAGAAAGGATCAAATGTTGTTTCAACGTCAGTATTGAGGTTTGAAATATGACCAAATGATAGGTTGTCCGCGTACTCTTTGCTCCCCTTGTCAGAAGGACCGGCTCGGGTGAGAAAATTGTTAAGGTCGGGACATTGTCCGAAAGCATCATTGTCAGTCTCATGGTCGGGCTCCTTATCCGCCTCATAGACATTGATATTCATGAAATCTCGTCTTTCAAATGGAGTACAAGCATCATATCTGTCAATCATGATTTGTCGGGTTCTACTAGCATAGGTGACGGAAGACCATTATGTATCTTCAGCAATTGACATCATTGTTGAGATGCGCAGTTGGAATGGAGTATGCAGAATTATCGTTGACATTTGTCTCTTTATGATAACAACTTCCTCATTTTCATACATGGGCTTCTTCCCTTCCCTGGATTCTATTTGTCTCCCCCAGTCGAATGGATGAAAAATTGGTTGATCGGATGAAAAACTGATCAATCAGACAAAAAATTGGTCGTTCGGACATAAGTGTCACAGGTCGGAAGATTTTTCTGACAGATCAGATGACAAGTCTTACCGACCGGACGCATGGTTCACCGATTTTCAAGGAAGGTGACGATTGATAGGTCACCTCTTCATCAGTATCTGCCCAATCTAAGAAAGGCATTGGTCAATCCATTATAAGGATGACTGGTGGTGGATTATGAACTACTTTACAATATTCTTGTCCTATTGGTCTTCAAAAGAACTTTTGGTCTATATTTGGTCACCTATAAACATACTCAAAGATGGATCGACGTGCACGTTTTTATCCTCTTTGCAATGTTCAGGCGCCATCTAGTATTTTTGCCTGTAATTTAGCGAAAGAAAGATAATAAATCAAAATATCAAAGAGTTAACCCTTTGCGGGATATTATACTGAATGATAATATAATATATATGTTCCTTAAAACATAAAAAGAAAAATTGTTAAAATAGGCAATCAATTTGGAGAAGGGTGAGAGCCTTTGTCTAAAAAAATTGATTGCTTTATTAAAGTGAGACTTCTTTAATAAAACAACAGCTTTAGAGTAGATGAGTTTTGGTGGGAAAACGAAAAGTCAATCCCGTTAAAAACAAGTTCTGCTTTTAGCGGAAGAAAAGGTAACAGAATTTCTTATCTAAATTAAAAAAAATTTAAAAAGCTTCCTTTTTGGAAAAGGTAGTTGTTATTCATTAAATGTGACAGTTAGCTGTTGCTTTACTTTTGTAAAACTAACTGAGGATAAATTAGTCATTTGTGAGAGAGAACTCTCCATCACCAAATAGTTCTATGGGAACTATCCATCACTAATAAGTTGTAGGGGAATTCTTTACTCACTAAAAATCCTAAAATAAAATGAATATTCTACCCTGATTTAAAAAAATATTCCCTAACTATGTGTAAAAGTACTCTAAAGTAATAAAAAGTAAAATATATTAAAAAGTCATGATTTAATTGTGAAATTTATAACTTTTTTCGAAAGAAATAGTTTGTTGAAAAAGCTAGCATTAAAATATGATTTATTTCTTGTATAAATAAATAAGTCGCCTTTTATTCGCCTGCAGATTTGGTGATTGGATATATTCGCCATAGACGGTGTGGATAAATAACTTAAATCTATCAACATGATATTTTAACACTCCTTAAATTGGAGTGTAGATCATCAATGCCTAACTTGGAGAAGACCCGATCCAACTAGTTTTTAGTGTCAATCGATGACTCGGCTAGCTGATTCTGATTTCACCTATGGAGTAGAGATCGCGCTATGTGTCACAGTTGCCGAATTAAGTCACAATATCTACTTCAATGCGCTTCATTCTTCCATGAAACAATGTGAAACACTGCCTAATTATTTTAGGAAGAAAGTAAGAAGAAATAATATAGAAGGAAAGAATACAAGAGAAGAGAGAGACGGGTTAGATAGGGAAAGGGAGAAAACACGGTCATAATTATAAAGTGTCATAATTACAGTTACATGACAATCTTAAGTGAATAAAAAAATGCCTATTGGCCCTATTCTACCCTTAATTTGAAAAAAGTATTGCCTAAATATGGGTATAACTACTCTAAACATGATATGATAACAAGACTACAGTAGAATCCAGTATGCAATATACAGATCATAGGAGCAGTGCATAAATCGGAGATCATCTGAAACATCAAAATGTGAAGTTAAGTGACTAAAATAAAATCCTATTCCACCCTTAACAAAAGTAATGCCTAAATATGTGTATAACTACTCTAAACATGTTATTCTAACACGATCATACAGTTGGATTTTGTATGCAATGTATAGATCACAGAAGCAGTGCATAATTCGGAGATCATTTGAAAACATTGAAATGCGAAGTTACCTGGGGCGTGGCTTCCACGGAGAACATAAATGGAAAATCATGCAGAACATCTGTATGTCTCATTTGTTGTTCAAATCTTGTACATTCTTCTTTATGATCATTCCAATGTGAAATCTGGAACAAATGTTAAACATATTATCTCTTCAATAAATGATCAATCTATTAAAAAACTACCACCAAAAAATCCGAAAAAACAACAACCAGCCTTTGATAATGCATTCATAAAAATCTAAAGGCAAAACTGTCCCTTTAGTGGTAATACCCTTGAACAAAAGGCGAACCAAACTAAAGAGGATGAAGTTCAAGTAAATCTGAAAAACAAATAATAATATTTGTATTTATGTTAGGATGGTAATATATGCATATTTTTTTTATCAGTAAAATGTCAGAATTGTATTAAAATAACAGCGAGAGGCTGGAAAACATACAAAAGAAACCAGATCGACCAAAAGGGAGAAAAGCCAAAGCAAAGAAAAAGCGAACCAAAAAAATAAAAACCCCTACGCAAAGAGGCGAGGAGGGGGGTGACCCAAGGCAAAGAGGACACTCCCGGCCTAGCCTGGATTTCATGGCAGCAAGTCCCCTCCAGCCCCAACCCGGTTCAAATTAACCCATAGGCACATAAATTCCCAAACCGACTGAAGAGCCATCCCAATCGGGTGACGTTTGCGGCCAAAGAAACGAGCATCTCTTTCAAGCCAAATGCTCCAGATGACCGTGAAGAAACCAACTCTCCAAAAAGCCCCTAGCCGACCCTCCAGGTTGCCGCCGGGCTAGGCTAGATAATGTTAGGAGACGGAAGACGGGATAACCCAGAGCATGTCGAAAGAACTAAAGATGACCCCCAGATCTTATTCGCCACCCAACAATGAAGGAAAAGGTGGGAGACAGACTCCCCCTATTGCAGACACATAGAGCAAACGTTATGGAAACTCTTCCCCCTCCGGATCAACTAATTAATAGTGAGAATCCTTTCTCTGACCAACGCCCACGAAAAAACTTCACTTTGGGGGGATGGCAGCCTTCCACAAGCTTGCCCAATCATATTTAGTCAAAGGCCGACTAGAAAGAATCTGGTAGAAGGAGCTGACAAAAAAAATCCCATGCTTGCTAGGCACCCAAACTCGCTCGTTCGTTCGACGCTGATTTCTGGACTAGTCATAAAGCGTGGTCATCAGACCAAGGAAAGCAGCAACCTCCTCGTCTCTAAGGTTTCTTCGGGTGGTCAAATTCCACACGGCTCCTCCAGCATCATCGAAATAAAAGTTAGCCAACATTCCGCATGAATCGGCCGCAGTAGAGAAAATGGTCAGGAAAGACTCCTTAAGGGCCTGATCTCAACCCAAGGATCCTCCCAAAACCAGATACGATGCCCGTCCCCCCAGCTAAACCTCACCCAACGGGAAAAAAACGGCCAAATCCTGGAAACTCCTTTACACCAAGCGGAAACGGAGCTACTAACAACAATTTTGACTCCCCAATTGCCCTCCTGACTACCATATTTATCCGTCAACACCAGCGCCCAAAGGCTCTCTCTATTGATGTCCAAACCGGCGCACCATAACCATTTACCCAATAAAGTGACATTAACCCCCCGCAAGCTTCTAATGCCCAAACCACCGCAAGTCAAGGGCATTTGACAGCTGTCCCAATTAATTAGGTGATAACGCTTGTCAAGCCCGGATCCCTCCCAAAGGAAATTTCTTTGGATTTGCTCAAGCCTGTGGATCACGGTCAAGGGACACCAAAACAAAGACATGAAGAACACGGGAAGGCTCGATAAAAATGACTTGAGGGGGAGTAGCCAACCACCACTGCTAAGCAACTTACCCTTCCACGAGGCCAGCCTTTGGTCGAACCTCCTAGCCACCGAATCCCAGGCCAAAGTTGAAGGCTGGCCAGTCCCGAGTGGGAGCCCTAAATAAGAAATGGGAAGTGGTACAGTCTCGCTATCCGCTACATCAGCAAGACCGAGCAAAATCTGATCGTCGACCCCGATACTAGAAATCGTCGACTTGTAAAGATTAACCCGTTGACCATGAAATCCCCTCGTAAATAGAGAGCACGCACACCAAGGTTCTAAACTCCTCCACATCTCCCTTACAGAACAAGATCGTGTCATCTGCATATTGAAGATGCGTAAAGCAACGACCCAAGGATCCCACTGGAATGCCTAAAATCAAGCCAAGCTGTCGCGCTCGAAAAAGAAGGCCATCCAAAGCTTCCCCCACCATGTTGAATAAGAAAGGGGATAGGGAGTCTCCCTGTCTGACCACTCTATAACTTTTAAAATACCCCGCTGGAGACCCGTTGACAATAACCGAGAACCAGGCGGACAAGTAACACGCACGCATCCAACCTATCCAACTCTCCCCGAACCCAAATCTGCCCAACATGTAGTCAAGACTCCCCCAGCTCACTCGATCGTAGGCCTTCTCCATATCTACCTTCCAAAGGGCAGCAGGGCTACGACTTCGACGAGCCGAATGCACCACCTCGAGAGCCACAGCAGCCGTATCCACAAGTTGTCTTCCCTTCACGAAAGTCCCCTAATTAGAGGAAACAACTTTGCCCATGATCGGCTTAATCTGATTGGCTAGCACCTTCGAAACAATCTTGTACAGACAGTTAAGCAGGCTGATGGGATGAAAATCTTTAAGCTCCACTGCACCTTCCTTCTTCGGGATTAGCGAAATAAAAGTGCAGTTCAAACTACGACCAGTGAATCTACCCTCGTGGAATTCCCGAAGCACAGCCATGAGATCCTCCTTCAAAAGTTGTTAGAAACACCGATAAAACTCCATCGTGAAACCATCTGGACCCAACGCTTTATTTTTGCCACTACTCATGATGACCCACCAGACCTCTTCCTCCTGAAACGACATTTCCATAGCGTCTTTATCCTCCGAAGAGATAGATTGAAACGGGACCCCATCCAACTCTAGCCGAGACCATCCCTCATCAGAGTACAACTGCTTATAATAGAACACAACTTGATTCTTGATTTGGTCCGAATCCGAGAAGATGCAGCCATCGACGAAAATCTGCCCCAAAAAGTTTGCTTTGGCCTGAGCATTAGCGACCGCGTGAAAATACTTGGTGTTATTATCCCCCTCCTTAAGCCACTAAACCTTTGATTTTGTTTCCAACTGACCTCCTCAGCCAGGCATTTATCATTGAATTCCATTTTTTTCGGGAGTTGCTCCTCGTGTTCCAAAGTCATAAGATCTCGAATTTCCTCTAGCTCTTTAGGCGCGCAAGTAACATCTCCTTAGAAGCGTGGACAAGACGATAGACATCCCTGTTCTAATCCTTGATACGAATTTTGAGATGCTTTAAGGTGGATAAGAATTTGATGGCAGCTGTCCCAAATGAGTGAAATTCATTCCACCACAGCGGAATAGAGGCACGGAAGCCAGCATCGATGAGCCACATATTCTCAAACCGGAAGGGGGAGGGACCCTTCCCTTGGGACTCACACCGAAACAGAAGCAAGCAATGATCATAAACAGCCCCGACCAGACCAAGCAGAAGTGCAACAGGGAAGAGGTCTAGCCAATTCGGCGAAACGAGAGACCGATCCAACCTGCTCAAGGAGGGAACATCCTGAAGATTTGGCTACGTAAAGAGGGCACCTGAGAGTGGGAGATCGACAAGCTCCCAATCTTGGATGAACGAATTGAAATCATGCATGACCGCCACATCTACGAGGCCCCCATTTTCTCATGCAACCATCTAGCAGCATTGAAGTCACCCGCAAAACAAGTCGATAGACTCCACCAAGCCGTCACAGCCACCAATTCGAACCAAAACTCGTCGCAGCAACAGTCCCCGGAAGGCCCGTAAATGCCCGAAAACATCCAACATTGACCATTGTCTCTGTTCCTAAGCACCACTAAGGCAGAGAAAATCCCACTTCCTCTTCAATTTTGTCGAAGTTAAGCGAGTTCCAAGCAACTAGGATGCTCCCAGAAGCCCCCACCGAATCGACCCCAATCCAGCCCCATCGATTTCCTCCAAGCACATATGCAACCTTTCCATGCTCACAACTTCCCCACTTAATTTCCTATAATGTAACAACTACCGGATTATGCAAGCAATTACCCTTTTAACACCCGCCTGTTTTTTAGGGTCGTAGATGCCCCTCACATTCCAAGAGAAAAACTTCATAGAGAAAACAAAAAGAGCCCGCCCAATCAGCACGACAACCCTCTAGGCGCCCCCGGTGCCCCTTCCATCTGACATCCCCAATGCAGCCTCGCAAGTTCCTGCGATTTTGATCGCTTCTTCTTCTTCCCGGCGGCGGCAGCCCGACCACAGATGATAGAATTAAAAACTTCCCTCAGCGCATCGTCCGAGCCGTGGAAGGACATCCCGAGTTCCCAACAAAAACTAATGAGTTTATCCACTGCATCGGAACCAGTAGTTCTATCAGAATTGCCGCCACACCCGGAAGTAGGGGAAATTGTAGAGTCAGATCCACAGGGAAAGCTGAAAGAACACGGAACCCAAGCCCCTAAAACATCCCGGCGCATGGATCTAATGGGGAGAACCTCCTCCGAGGAAGAACCTCGAGGAAATAGAAGCCGAAGAAGACGAAGACGAGCAGCCACGTTCAACAAGATCCGGATCGAGGGAAGTGGTAGAACACAGTATCCCCAAGGAAGAAGTCGGCTCGATCAAAACGAAGGGAAAACAGTTCTCCCACTGAGTAGAAACCTGGGACAAAGAGAAACTAAAAGAAGAACCCGTCCAACTTCCCAAATTAACCGGCAGTAGACAGTCTAAGTTCTCATGGACCCACGAGTCCAAACGAGGCTTCCAGGGGCCCACGGCCCAGCACAAGATGAACGGACACGATGGCAGACCCGAACCATCCGCAAGACCCATGTACACCAACCCGGCATCCCCGCGACGAACAAACCAAAACACAGGTGAGCCATCCCTCCAACAAAGGCCACGTGTCACCATCTCTTCATTCCTCCAGCCAGCTGCCAAACAATTCCCCAAACTGCCATAGCAAACCATGGGCGAGAAACCCATACTACTTGACACCGACAAGACCTGCAGGGGCGTCTTTCCACGTGTCATACACACAAGAGATAGAGTCAAAACCGCCTCGGGTCGTAGCTCAAAACCAGTGGTGTTGAGATCACACCTGCATTGGATGCTAATGACTTAGAGAAACCCTTATCCACAGAGATCTTGCCACCTGATAGAAGATGGCCACGTGCTCATTCGAGGAGCATGGGGTCCTCTCGATTTAAGAGCCCAAGCCAAGGAAAAGACACCATATCGAGCAAATCGATAGGAGGACGGTCGTCGACCTACGCCCACACCTCCGGACCTCCGGCAGCGTCTACCTGAGGCTGATCCTCTCGAGATTCCAGCCACGATTCCACCTCTTCCAAGTCTCCAAAGGCAACACCATGGCCCCCCGACGTCAATCCAATGCTCCCCTCCGCGGTCGACCCTCGATGCTGCGATACCGGCGAGGACATATCCCTCTGCGTGGGTACTTCCCCCGACCGACAAAGCAAATCTATCGCGTTCCGGAGTGGGTTGATGTCCGTCGTGATTTCTTCACCGGAACCACAGAATGTGTTCCTTACCACTCACGGGCCCCGGCCTTTCCTGCTCCGAATGCGCTGGGAGGAGAGCCCTCTAACCCAACTCCACTTCTATGAAGACCCGAGAGCTCTTGCCATTAATGCGAACAGTACAACATCTAGGGATGTCCTCTAGACGATTGACGATAACTAGAATACGAGTGAACCGAGTCTCCCACAGGTCGTCGGAGCTCCAATCGACGAGAATGAGGGAGCCACAGAGGGAGCCAACCATGGGTTAAAATCTCAGAAAAACGATACGTATCGTCCAGCCCCAAAACCGATACGTATCGACGATACATTCCAATCTATCGTCCGAAATTTTAGGTTTTTGTATGGGAGGCACCGATACGGTACGTTGAATGTACCATATCGGTGAGGTCCAAAACTGATACGTATCGATATCGAACAATATTTTGACCCATGGAGCCGATCGCCCTGAAGACCTCGGGGGCCCAAGCATGCAACGGGAGACCAACCACCCATAGCCACAACCCTCCATCGAAACTTCGAGGAGACACCTCTCCGGCAAGGCCATCCCAGCAACGACATACGACTTGCACCCCATCAATCATAACCCTCCTTAAAGAACAAAAGCGATCGACAATGGCCACGTTGGGGAACGGGAGAAGGTAGCTAGAAGGAGAAAGGGGCGAGATGCTGGGACAATCGAAAAAACCCCAAGTCTCATTAATCCACCGATGAAGTGGAAGAAGGAGAAGGGAGTCATAGGAAAAGTGAATAGTCGCCCAGAACGAAGGAAGATTAAGAGCCAAGGACGAGAAGTAGCTCTCGGTAAACTTCAGCATAGAGGACCCACTGATCACGTCACGAGAAGCAGTAGCCGAAATCGAGAAATCAGTGTGGACATCAGCCTCAGAAGGTCGGACGCCAGCCATACGAGAATGGACGTCATCGGGGGTGACGTCAAGAGATCGCACAACATCAGGATGCGAACCAAGGAGACCCGACCCGCCATGAACCATTTTAGCATACGAGACCTCCGGGCAAACCTTCCAATAGATGGCCGGCTGGTGGCCCGCATCAAACAACGATGATCCCAAGGAGCCACGAAAATGCTTCCCCGCAATGGACCATCCATTTTTGAGGTCCGACTCTTGACTCCCATTGAGAAATACATGACCATTAAGAGCTCCTCTCGGGACCCGGGCTGCCTTACTCTTCACCGATATACCCTCTGCCCTTCAGACATCGCATCCGTGTCGATGACAAATCGACCTTTTCCTGAAGTTCACATTCCGACACACCGGGCACAACCAATCTCCTACTAGAAGAATCGAGGGAGGTTTAGGGCTGCTCATAAGGAAGATTATCGATCGTAGCACGTCAATATGGTTTCTCTTAAGTCGCAACTTAGGATGGTAATATTCATTCAGAAATATAGCGGCAGCTATGAGAGATCAATTACAGTAAGTTATATTTTTTGGTCATGAACACAAATAGTTCTTTATTCTTCCAACTTTTTGCTTGAGTTAAAGACAGTACCGAGTAAGGCATAAAAGCAAATAATAAGAACAAACTTCTCTCATGCAATTTTTTGCAAAAAAATGAGGTCCAAGAATATTCCTGATGAGGTTTACGAATTATTGCAAAAAATCATAATATAGCTAACAGTGAAGCAAAATATACAAGATGCAAAATGCAATATTCATGCCATATAATTAATTTATAAGTAAGGATTCAATGCCGTAAACCAACTAAACCATTTACTTGAGCACTCATCCATTCTCTGATGCCATGTGTCAAGGTAACATAGATGATTGGCACGCCAATTTCTGAAGATTCCAATAAGGCAGCACATCCTTAAGAAAAATTAAAAAAAAAAACTATAAAAATAGAATGTATATAGAAAAATAAAATTGAAGGGAAATCTTAGAGAGCCAATTGAGATATTTAATGAAAAGTATAAAAATGTATATCATGAACCTAACTAAAAGTACTCCATATTATACAAATCATTTTCAAGGACCCAAAATATTTATTTTATAATTTACTAACCTTTACACATTTTTTCATAGAACAACAATTCATTTCACTGAGTCAAAATGAGGAACATTGTGATGGTATAATGTGGTATTATTTTCATACATGTCTAGAAGTGTCGTGTTGCGTTGAGGAGTGTCCAAGTGCCACCATATGTCAGGACGCCAAAAATCCCAACAATAGAAGTGCCTAGGTAACACCAGTAGTCTTCCTCCGTTGTAGTGCCAAGACATAAAATGTCAACAAGCTTCCTTGATTTCAATAGTACAAGTATGAAATGCATGAACAAATTCATTATCTTGGAAAACCCATGACCAAATTCATTATTACATTCTTTCATTAACTGGGGATCACTTTTGAAATAGTGTGCGTTAATGAATAGATATAAATGCATACAACTAACAAGAACGTCAGAGAGGATGTGACACCACTACCAGGGGCGTAGCCAGAGATTTTTGTCAGTGGGGGCTACAAATGATAAAAAAAATCATACTTAATAGAAACTCTAGAGATAAATGGGGACTTGAGCCGATTTGGGGGCTTCTACATCATAGATTTGGGGGCTTATATACAAACAAAGGTTGTATAAGAACCACACTTAATAGAAACTCTAGAGTTAAATGAGGGCTTGAGCCCCCACACCCTTCTATGTGGCTACGCCAGTGACCACTACCAATAGTAGGAACCTAGAGCATCCTACCATAATTAATGCACCAATTTATGCAACTTGACAACTGACAATGCCAAAAGACTAGATGATCACAGCATTACTTTTTTTCCTATTGTAGTTTTGTTTAGGTTTGGGCATGCATTAAGCCTTGCGAGGTGTTGACCTCATTGTTAATATATCGTGCGTAATAGATGTTTAGAACTTGCTATTTAATTATTTTAGTTGTGGCGATAGGTATTGATGTTTATAGATTTAATATACTCATGGGGCTGCTTTAATATGTATAATGATGGTTCTGTGATTGCTTTCATATGTATCATATGGGCTAAGGGATTTACTTTATGATGCATCCATAGGTTAGTTACTTTAAATGTTAATATATTAGATATTTGTGTATGTTTCATAGTTAATTAATCATTACAGCTATATAGTATATATAAATGCCTATATTTGGAAAGGCTTAGAAAACAAAAATCGGTTAAATTATCAAAGGATTTTAGGGGTGCCCCAGTTCTGAATAATGAGGTAAGCGCATAGGCAGTCAATTAGGCGTATAAGGGGCCCATAGCCTAGGATCGCCAAGGATTTTTATTTACCTTGGTATAGATTGTTTGCAAATCTGCAATGAATGCGAGAAGAGATTTTCTCCACAGCATATCTACTGACAGAAGTAATCCAAAAGAAAAAATAATCCAAGTCTATCATCAATAAGTGTGTAAGATGTTTATGCCATAAATCACAGTTATTATTGCACAAATTAATCTGAGAAGAATATGGAACACAAACGCATGTTGTACGAATATCTTCTCCATAGTTGACATAAAGATGTCTCCCCTTCTTACACCCAACACAATCAGCTTTCCTGTCAACCAATCCTGAATACGTCCTCCGTAGTCTGTCAACAGAACAGAGGAATTGCTTTCTACCAGTTTTCTAAGGAATATCCGAATATGGAACACAAAGGCATGTTGTACGAATATCTTCCCCATAGTTGACATAAAGGAGTCTCCCCTTTTTACACCCAACACAATCAGCTTTCCTGTCAACCAATCCTGAATAAGTCCTCCATAGTCCGTCAACAGAAAAGAGGAATTGCTTTCTACCAGTTTTCTAAGGAATATCCGAATCATGGCTATATTGCCTAGAGTTTTGTGGATAAATGGTCAAAGTGCTGATACCTTTAATCTCATATTCATTATCATCAACTGTCATATTCGCATAATTAACAGCGTGGTATCAAAACTCAGGCGATACCGTACGTATCGGTTTGGTCGAGAACCGATACTGATACCACCTTGACACAGGTATCGGTATCGGTATCTGTATCAGCATTGGACCGATACTGGTCAATATCGGTATCGGCTGATAGTGACCAATACAACCAATTTTTATATTTTTTTTACTTTTTTTTCAAAAAAAAAAAATACCAACCGATACGGTATCAGCGATACTGTATCAGTCCAAGATGGACTGATACCTGATACTGAGTTTGACACTTTGATTACCAGGAACAGGTAAAAGAAGAGATTATAAGAGTTGATACTGGTCATGTGAATAACCCACAACAATAAATGACTTATAGCTAAATAGCCTGTGGTACAGTTAATTTACACCATCTGTGAGAGAAGGAGAGGGAATTCACGTTGATGTGAGTGATGGAAGAACACTAGGAAGTTCTGGTGGCATTTCAAGAACGTTTTCAAAAATCTGAACAGGGAAATTTCTGATATTGTTTCAGAACAGTACACATGTAACTTATGCCGACATAAGGACGCTCTCTAAATGCAGACATCATGTGCCCATATTTCTTGTAGACACTGCACCATCAAGACATCCCATCGAGGGACTGTTTATTATGATGAGGCATTCTTTTTTAGATAGGGTAGCAGTAATGAGGACGCAAAGGCCCTCAATACAATAAATAGGGGGTAGTAGAGCCCTGGTTTATCGTATTTAGCTTCAGGTAGCAGCCCAAAATTTTCTATAGTATTCTCAGAATTCTGCTCCAATAATTTATGTAGTATCTGCTAAAACACTACTGCAATAACCCTTAATAATTATGGTCAAATCTGTACTTAATTCTCAGCAATCCAGGAATAAATCTGAAAATACTCTTCCTAATAGAATTGGATATACAGATGATGGTTAGATGACCCACCATATTTTGAGCAGCAGTTATCAAACCGTCCTACGGCAGCAACTTCGCAATGATAAAATTCTGCAGTAGGTGATGAAACAGCAGCAGACACAACAATTAGGTATATGGAGCACTAAAATATCATAATCCAACAGCAAATCCTATATTGCACAGCTGCACTGAGTCTCAAGAGAACTCCAGGTCAGCCTGAAATCAATCTGAGATGATTGATTCTTCCAGCAGCATCTGGGTTAGCAAACTCTCGATATTGGTGATAAACACTGGCTCAAAAGCCACTGGGATATCAGAGTTTAAAAACATCCACGCTAAAAGATAATGAGAACTGTTTGCATTTTTAAAAGAAATCACAAAATTTAATCTTATTCCAATCCCATAGTCTGTCTCAGTAATTTACATTATATATATAAAGAGAAATAAGAAAAGCAATCTCCTACTCTACTTGTATTTTAAAGAAGCCTAGTCGACTTGGATGCTTTAATAACAGTAAACAAAGAAAGTTACTCTTTTACCAAGTTCCCTACTCCTGGTCCTAGGACTCTAAGCAATACAAATAGAAAGTGAATTATACGTTACTGCTCCTATTTTATAGGCTTCTTAAAGATCTGCAGCTTTAGGATTATTGAGACCCCTTTATTTTATAGAACTCAAAATCCTGGAGAGAGAAGAGAGAGAGAAAGCAGCCTTAACTATTCCTGGATACAGCTATCACATGACCACTATAATGGGCCTCACAAGGCCCTGTTCATGGTCCAGCAAGCCCCTGTTCTGGCCCTTATAAAATCCAATAAACTCCACTGTTCTTATTCAAAATTTCATCCCTAAGTTCAGGGCCTTAAACTCCTTGATTCCTGGGTTAATCCACTCCTCTCTAATTGTAATTACAACCTCTAAACCAGCCCTCGTCATGCACTGCATCACTTGGACTGAGGATTCAGATTACACAACCAAGTATCTTCAGTGATCCATTTTGAATGGTTTTATCAACATGTCATGCCGTTAGCTCTGTGAAGAAACAATGCTCATACATGTCCAAACTCTGGTCATAGACCTATTAATAGAATTTCTCATCAGCATGGTTCCATTACGAACAGCATAGAATACTATTCTGAATAGATTAGTCCACATGTAAGTAAGAGCATTCAAATACTATTCAATATTCATAATAAGCAGTGTGCTCTATACTGACCGAGACTAATCCCATATTCGTATACTGACAGAGACTAATCCCATTTTCATTTTTTGTCACCTAAGGGGTGATACCCCCAGAGGCTAGCAGCAAGTCTGTTCTCAACATAGTTTCAAAACCATGTGAGGAATTTACCATTGTTGGTGACCCATTTGTCACTTTTGATAGTTGGGGCCTTTCAAGAGGAATTTGAGGATGAGAACATATGGCCCTTTATTGAGTTGATGAGACAATTAGAGCTGGTGGACTTCTCGAGGTCAAGATATTATAGGCGAGTGTGGAAGTGAGAACTCTAACATATTATCCTTTCTAAAGGAGGTGTTTTCTTCTCATATTGTGCTAGTTTGACTTATTCTCTCGTCCTGAGAGTCGAGGCTTTTTGTTGGTCGGATTTTGATGTTCGAAAATCTACAAAAAAAGCACACATCAACTCCCTAATTAATGCGTATTATGCAGGCGTGCAGAATCACTTGTTTCTTCAAACAGTCTTCAGAGTGGATCTATAGGGTGTGTCTAGGGCAGGGGTGCCCCCCTGCCCTAGACAAGTCTCAAAGTGTATTTGCTTTACTGTATGCTATTTGCTGCATATTTGAAATAGAAGAAACAATTGGCTACTTGTAGACAAGTCTCAAAGTGTACTTGAGGGTCTATTGGAATTTGAATGGAGAGGAATGTATGGCCCTATTGGATTCTCAATAATCACCTAGAGGGGCCCACCCCGTGAGGTGGAGGGTTGTAACAACCCTGAAATCTAGAACACGAACCTGATGGTTTCGATCTACGTGCCCGACACAGAAATCGAGACCGACTTAAAATTTTAGAATTGATATTAGTTAAGATAAGGTTGCACTGTGATTAGATGAGTTCACACGTGCGTTTTCGTTCAAGTCTGAGTTGTGTAAAGGGTCAATGTGACACATTGCGCAGTAGCGACTGTGTTTGTGCTCCACACCGGAACACAAACTAAGGGGGGGGGTAATAGAAATATCTGTTTTTTTAGCTTATAGGGGAAGGAAGGGAGACTTAGAGAGAGATCCCCTTCTTCTTCTTTTTTTTTCTTCCCCTTGCCCTAGTTACTCTAGCAGCTAAAGAAGCTGTAGCTAGGTGGTTTTCAAGAGGGTTTTTGGAGAAAACAGGGCTAGTAAGATTGAGATGGTGAGTTCCTAAGCTAGGGTATGTAGAGATCATTAGAATAAGCTTAGGTATGGTTTGTGTGTGTGTGAAGTCTCTGTATGCTGAACCGGAGCTAAAAGGTTGCTCGTCGGACTCGGATTGGTGATAAACTCCGAGAGCTAGATCCGAAACCTCATCCGGACCAAATTGCCGAAACCCCGAGAGGGCCCAAACAAAGGTGAGTCTGTGTGTTTAAATAGGGCCAAATGAGAAGCCCAAGTATGTGCATTGATGTTGTGTTAATGGTTGTTGAGAACCATTAATGAAAAATGGGTTAAATTAGGGTTGGAGATGAACTCCATTAATGACAGAGTTTCTGTCATTATTGATCGATCAATGAAGGTATTGATCGATCAATGACAAGTGGTGATCGATCAATGAAGACCATTGATCAATCAATCTGTATAAGACAGAAAGGGGAACAGAAGCCCCTAAATCCTAGAAGTTCAGTGCCCGAAGGGCATTGATCGATCAATTTGGGCATTGATCGATCAATCCTGGGTATTGATCGATCAACAAGAGAGTGATCGATCAATGACAGTTGGTGATCGATCAACAAAGGTATTGATCGATCACTGTAGGGTGTTGATCGATCAATCTGTATAGATAGTTAATGTGAACAGAAGGTGGGAATTTTCGAAAATGGGCTAGTGATCGATCAATAAGAGGTATTGATCAATCAACAAGAGGCATTGATCGATCAACCAAAGTGGTGATCGATCAATTTAAGCTGTATTAAAAATAAAGAGAAGAGAGACTATTGATCGATCAATGAGTATATTGATCGATCAATGAGGATAGGTGATCGATCAATAAGGTGTATTGATCGATCAATTAACTATGTTACAGAAAGAGAGCTGAGAAGGTATTGATCGATCAATGGGGTCATTGATCGATCAACAAGAGGTATTGATCGATCAATAAGGGTGGTGATCGATCAATCACCCCCTGTTTTGTTCTGTTTTGATTTTATGGGTTAAACACCACCGGACATTGCGCCGGTTAACTTTCTGACATCCCTAACACTTAAAGTACTATGTTTATGGTCTAGGATCAAACCCTGACACCTTGAAAAGGCTTTGGATTTGCTTAGAAGATAAATTGACCTGAGGTAGGAGAAAACCAACTTAAACTGCTTTTGAGTATGATTCCATGTTTATTTCATATCTATGCCCTGATTTCTGTTTTTTACCAAGCATGTATGCATATCATGATTCCTGCTATCTTGATTTCTGTTTCCTGATTTGCATTCTGAAACCCGCTTCTGATTTCTGCCATCTGATTTGTGAGGTATATATGTATGTGATTTGATGATTTAAACCAGATGATCCCCATAACCCGGCGGTATATCCGATGTCTGGCACACTTGTGCACCTGCTTTCAATCCTCGACACAATTGCACTCCATGGATGAGGCATTGTTGCACTTTCAAAATTGTTCATGTGAACAACGATTGGTTGGGGTTTCCTATCGGACATTCTTGTTTACTCCGTGCTATATAGTCACGGGAGTTTCTTAAATTAAATACACACAATTTAAACTCTCTGATAATATACTTGAATAACATCTGATTTCTTGCATAAAATCTCAGCTCTTAATTTGATTCGTCATGATTATACGTTTCTAATTTGAGGTCTGTTATGAGATAGCATGATCTGCATATTCAATTCATTTAGTTGGAATTCTTCTATTGAGCTATGATGTAGCTCACCCTGCTTTCTAAATCAATTTTAGGTTTCGAGGTCAGAGCTCAGGCAGAGAGCGACCAGACTACCTGACCCAGAGGCTGAGGCCGAGGACAAGGAGACAGACATTCAAAGTGACGAGTTCTACACCAGTCTGGTGTCCTATGTCCTGTATTTTGATCTTTTGGATTATTGTGTGCCTGGTGGCCACCTTTGTATATATTTTTAGTAGAATTACTTATTATATTATTTATGCATTCTATTCGGAACCACAATTGGGAACCATTGTTTGGGTGATGGACGTCCATCACCAATGGTTCTTCTTGGTTCCTTTTTGAGAATGTGTATTCTTTTGGGTTATGTAGAATTATTTGTTTTATTATCATTGTTCTTTATGTTAAATGCATTCATAGATGACTGACTTGACCTACCATTGCTGGATAGTGTCTGCTTGGCTACCGCTATACGAGCAGATACTTATGATTGGTCCCGGGGATCATCCAGAGTATGATCTTGATGGCACGGATTTCTGAGAACGAAAATCCGGGTTGTCACAAGGGTGATGTTTGCATACATTATAGGATGGATGGTGAGGAAGGAGGGTAGTCTGTGGCATCTAATTCACATAATCATTAAAGCCTATGAACTATGGAAGAGACATAATCTCAATTTCAAACATGTAAGAGAGAAGCAAACTCAAAAATTTATCTTCTCGCCAAGGAAGGAGCGAAACAAGTGAGTTTTGGATTGGGAATAGGATCTCTTTGAACTAATTCCATAATTGTTTGCATATTGTATTTTTATTTTAATAAATATTTTATTGATCCAAAAAACAAATGATAGTTGCGTGAGTTAGTTGAGAAATTGGGTATTGAATTAAAATACAAATGTACCACAAAAAACAGTAATGCTGATGGACTGCAAAGACTTTTTTAAAAATAATATGGCTTTTTCATTTGATATAATATAGCATTTCATAATTTTGTTCCTATTTACCAAATACAAATAATAATCGTATTATATGTATATTTACATACTACATACATAGATCTCATAATTGTGTATTACATTAATGATAAAATTCATTTTTGAATAATTTGGGCAATTTGATCATTTTTAAATTTTCTTCGAGGGAAAGAGCTTACATTATACCGATTAAAAAACAATGTTTGCATTATATCAGCTAATTAAAAACCGCAATGTATTTTAATTTTTTGTCTATTTCAGAACTGGCCTAATCATATTCTAAAAAAAATATTTTGAGCTTTGGACGCAATGGAAAATGCTCAAAACTATCTATCATAATTGGTCATAAAACAGGCAAACAGAATGAAAGCACGCATACCAACTCCAAAGGAATAGAGTGACTAATAAACATTTGACAACACATATGGTCAAGAAAAAAATTCAACACGTCTTGGTTTGCAACAAGAAAGATCTATTAAGAGTACGAATAAGAAACCTTGACACCCAATTTGATATTCAGCTGTCCAAGAATCTTCATCAGGTCACGGTAACAGAATAGTTAGTTGTTCCAATTAGAATAAATCAATTGCTTGTGGCAAATCCACAACTGCTTGTTAGTGGCCTTCAATAGTGAAATTTTATTGTTTTGTTGTTTAATTATTGAAGAAGAATCACTCCCTATTTTATTTTATTTTTATAATAGAATCACTCCCTATTTGGGACAGAGTTGACATTACTTTTTTTTTTTTTTTATGGGACAGAGTTGACATTACAATTCAAGAGACCTACCAAATAAATGAAGTGTAGACGGTTATTGGCCCATCATATTTTTATTATGAAATCAATCATGGGCATTTTCGATTTTGTTTTTCTTTCATGGAAATTTATAAGAAATATGTTTTAAGAAGAAGAAGAAGAAGAAGAAGAAGAACCTGGTGAGAGACTGAGCAATAAGAGACAGCCCCACATCGACCGCACCTTCGGGTTGGTGCTCGCATGCAACGTGTTCTCACACTCCCCCTTGCAGCACACTGCATTATTATTCTCGTCTTCCGTTTAGCACCGGCACCGGCACCGGCACGCCATCACCAACAAAAATACACTTTTAATCAAGGTTCGACTTCGGAGATAGACAAAAGAGGGCATGTTTGTGTTATTTTTATTTATTACGTTAGGACATTGTAACAAATTTCGTTTTAAATTTTACCGAAAAATACCGAAAACCGAAATTTTCATTTGACCCCCATTTCGCGAAACTTCGGCGAAAGTTGTCACATGCATTAGGATATAATAAAGATTTTAATTATTTTCAAAAAAAATAATTAAAACTTCCCATTTTTTATTTGGAAAAATTTTATGTAAACTCCTAAACTTTTAACTCAATGTCCGAGAAGTACCTAAACTTTACTAACTACAACATAACCCCCCGATGAATCAAAACCCCCCAAATTAGACCCCTATCGTTAACGTCCGCCCTTTGCTCAACGGAAACTGCTGATGAAGCAGTTAATGAGGGTTATCTGCCTACGTGGCATTGCCAACGCGAAAAGAGCCCTTTCAAACGTGTGGGAGACACCCCATATCTCTCTCTCTCACTCAGAATTTTGGCGCCAAACTCCTCTTCTTCTTCTTCTTCTCTTATCCTCTCCTCTTCAGCCGAGCAAACATTAGATCATTCAGTGCATCATTATCTTCTCCACCATATCTATAATGTCATCGCCTTCGACAGTCTTTGATAGTGCATCATTCGCAATTCAAAGCACGCCAGAAATCTGGTGATTGTTGGAAGAGAAGCTTTGTCGCACTTGCGAAAATCGAAGGCCGATGCAGACGTCATGGACAGAGCGCAATCCTAAGAGGAGGTTCATTAGTTATCTGAATCGTGCATGCCGAGACTTCGACTAGGTTGATCCACTGATGTGCGCAAGATCGATACAAATAATTTCGGGTTTGCTTTGAAGATCTAACAGATTCGAGGCGGTGATTTCGAGATAGAAGCTAAAAGAGAAATTTTTGTGGCTTGCTTTGGCTGCCAGTTGGATATTTTTCTTATATTCATGGTGAAAATGCTAAAGTTTTTAGGGTTAGGGTGTTTAGATTTATATAGTTTATAGTGTAAGGTTTGTATTGTGGTATTTATGAGTTATCTGAACTAGAGTCTGTACCGTGGTCTATAATAATGTCCAGTTTTCGTTTGCAATGGAAATGAAATGAAACTTTTTTTTTCAACAAACTGTTCCAAAATGGCTAATGGTATGAATGAAATGAATGAAGATTACAACAAATTTGGTTATGTATCGTTACCGGGATAGTATCAATATAAGTTGAAACGTATCAATATCAAGTGAATGAGATCCTTTTGATGGTCGCCTCTTGATGAAACAGCCAAAATTTGCATCCATATCAGATGCCCTACCTTTAATCAATTTATGGATGGTTCCTACAAAAGGACTCTTCAAAGAAAGGAAGTTGGTTGGTCAATTAGGAACATCCATTCAGTTTGTTTTTGTGATGTGGCTGATCAAAATGTAACCCATTAATGTGTGTATATAATGCCCCCATTTAATAATATTTTTAGTTGTAGACTTGGGATTTTGTTGCCTTAAACTTGGTGTTTTTGTGGCTATTCTTTTGGGAGACTTGAATATGATGGGTAAGGTACCCTCAAGGAAATGTAAACATCAGTGTAGAATTTCTTCTCTATGATAGAAGCTGCAGTAAAGAAAATAACTTTTATTACTATTTGCTTGGAGACCTGAGTAGGAGTGGCACTCATCTAGTAGAGATCTAATGGTAATGGCAACACCAACAGCATCAACATATTTTTATCAGCATTAGCAGATCTTGTGAATCAGCTATCTATGATCCTCCCTTTTATAACTGTTGTCATGTCATTGCCTCGGTCCTATCTGTTGATGCTATTGGTTAGAGTTGTTGATGTATATGCTAATTATATATTGCATAACTATTTTGATAGGGCAAACACCAACATATTTTTGTTGTAATAGAACTCTACACACCTGCATATCAGTTGCAAAGAATCATTTCCATTGGTAGACCAAGAATTCAAAGCATAACCTTTAAACATGGCTGCATTTGTTAACAAAATTCATTTGAGCATTAAACACCGATATTCAACATATTGTTTACACCATAGGAATCATCACTTGACCGATTCCTAACATATTATTTACCTAAAATATATACCTCCCAAAGAACTAAAGTATGATATAGACAGATCATGCACCTCCCAAAAAATTAAAGAAGCACATGAACAACATAAACAACTCCCAAAAATTAAAGTATCATATGGACTATAGATACAGCTCCCAAAAAAATAAAATATGATATGGACACCATAGGTGTTTCAAATCTCTTGACTTAGATGCTCTTCTCAGTCTCAACAGTTAAACTTCTCGTAACTCTGTCTTGGGATACACCTTTGGTTGGTGATTGTCTCAAACCCGATCCTCCTTTCGTGTGACGTGGCAATGCGGTATTAGTCACTGATTCCTGGGTTGGAAATCGATGTGATGACTGTTGCTTCTTCACCATGAGTTTAGTCAGTGTGGCCCTCTTTAATGGCATCCCAGCTGCTTCTTCTGATTGGGCACCAATTGGGTCAACTTGAGCCCCAATAATACCTGTTTGAGCACCACTTGGTTGACCCCCACTTGACCCCTGCAATAGACCAATGCTGGCAGGTTTTTTGTTGTTTCTTTTTATTATAAAAATGATAAAGAATAATGTGAGGAAAATGAAGAATGGCAAAAACAAAACAGAATGGATCGAATACAACACAAACCAAACACAGTCCTGCAAGAATCCGGGGCCTGTTGTAGCAAGTTTTAAGAAGTAAGAGTTTGTCCCACAGGGAGTGATGATCTGAAACTTCAAGGGTTGTATAGTAAACTCCAGATCTGACTACAGACCTGACAATCCTAAAGAAAGGGAGTTTTTGGGGTTGCCATAACTAAAACTAAAACTAAGAAATAAAATGCAATCCTATACTATAGAAAAGGTTTTAAAGAAGGTGCTGATGGTATGGTAAAATAAAGGTAAAATGATAAGAAGTATGCAACTAAGATTAAGTCAGTTGTACAACTCAGATCTAGAGGTGACTCTACAGTGATCCTTCAGATGGCTACAAGCACATCTGCAAGGTAGACAAATCTAAATCAACCCCTGTGAATTAGACTGCTCTCTTAAGACTATAATCTATCCACTTAAATGGTCACAGACTATCCTAGGGAGATTATCAAATCACATGGATTAAACTCAGAAAACTAACCTAATCCAAGGGAATGGATTGATCTTAATGCTATTGTCTGTCCACTTAAATGGTCACAGACTATCCTAGAGATTTCCTCCAACCAATAAATGAAATCAGAATATAAATATCATTGCTGACACTATGTTTGCAAGGCTACAAGCTCATGCATTAATAGGAGCCCTTGAAGATCTAGTGGAAACTATAGACAATCAAAGGTTGAATGGGGACTTAGACACAACTGTCATTGCTACAAAAGGCTTGCAATGACCCAGCTCACAAGTCTGCAATCTCTACAAAAACTCAGATCTAAACACTGATGAAGATGATGCAAAACAGAGAAGAGTTTGGCTCTGCAACAATCTCACTTGGCTACAAGCTCAAGTGTAGAGAGAAATAATTCATCTCAACCTTGTGATCTAGACCAGCCCTAGGGTTATACCCTGTCCACTTGAATGGCCACAGGCTATCCAAGTTATCTCAATCACCAAGGTTGAAGACATAACAGTAAAACTACTGTTCCCACCATGGTTGCAGGGCTACAAGCTCAAGCAACCATGGGAGCATTAAGTCTATGTAAATAAATGTGAAAATCATAGGCAAAACACAAAGTTAATGGAGCTTTAAAACTAGCATTTCATTGAATAAAAGAAACTTACAATGGTTGCCCTCAAGGCAGCAGTCTATGCAAATCCCCAAAACTACTCTCAATGTTTATACAAAATCAATTACAAAACTGAAATAAAACCTATAGCTGCTACAAAGAACTTAGCCCAGCATTACTGTTGTGCTAAGGCAAAAAGAAAAGGAAAATGAAAAAGGGAAACTAAACCCTAACCCTAACCCTAGAAAAAGACTAAAGTGATCCAGTTATTCTAGATCACTTCACAAAACAGAAATATAGTTATTTATAGACAATCCATAACATCATTTCATGCTTGCAGCCAATCAGAAATAAGAATGTTTGGAGTGGATTTCATGGCCCATCTGTGGCCCTTCGATGCCCTGGGAAGTGTGGGATAGCTAAGCATATTGGGATGTGTGCCCTAGAAGCAGTGAAATACCTAAAATGACCCTGGATGCTGAAATCGGTTGTTGGAACCCGTGTCTCGCGCAGATGATTCTTCAGGTATGCATTCTCGTTAAGATCTTGCTGGGTTCAAAGAGTAAGCTCGCCAGGCTAAAATGCAGCTCGTACAGATCAAATGTGGCCTTTTGCAGCTCGCGAGGATGGCTGAATTGCAGCTCGCGCTGATGAATTGCAAAGCCTTTGAAGTGCAGGAGTTGGTTTTCTAAATCTAGATCTGCGCGAGAACTGCGCAAGTAATTTAAATGCTTCTGTCTCCTTGCTCGCGAGGTTCAAAATGCAGGCTGCAGCTCACAAAGTTGTTGCAAGGAGCTGCGTGATAGGTTCCATAGTGCACCTTGCGATGACTCCTCAAGCTCTTTAATGCACAGCTCTCAAGGTTAGTTTCTTCATGCTGCGGGGTGGTTCAGTTCAGCAGTGCAGTTGCTAGTGGGGCTTAGTGCAACTTGAGCTGATGGGACTGCCTGGTTTACAGCAGTCTTCAGTAATGTATTCTCATGTATGGGCTGTTGCACAACAGCTTGCTTCAGCTTTCAGCATGTGGGGCTTGAGTCTTCAACCAGCAGCTCCATTGGATTATGGATGACTCTATAGTTTGTAGCAGAGATACTGACTTAGCTTTGGCTTCCTTGTGCTATGTGCTTGGGAGGCTATTGATGTAAATCAAATGTGCTCCACTCCCATAGCAGCTAGTGTAGTACCTCTGCATGAGTTCATTTAGTTGCTGAGATCCATAAATGCAGGGTCTTCTCAATTTGTGCAACAACAATTGCAGCTGCTTGCTTGCTTGAATGGATGAACTGCAGCCCTATTTCCAACTGCTCAACAAGTGGAATGCAACAATAACAGCATCTCATCTGTTGTGACACAGCGCAATGTGTTGTATTGCTGAATGTGTAATTTGTATAATTGTCTACAGCAACACTGTGGTCACAGATGTTCTCTTTAATCTATTGCAACAGTTCTTCATTACTCTAAGCTCCACTTTTCACTCACTCAGCAGGCCTCCAAAGGTCCTAAAGCATGCCACAATGCCCTCAATGATGTAAACCACCATGGTACAACCTCTAAAATTCATCAGCTCCACAACTTCACACAAATTCCTTCTTCGTGGCTTGAGCTATATTTTTCCTGCTATCTACACAAACACACTTAAAAACACATTATTAACCAACTCAAAGGTCCATCAAAGGCTAGGTTAAGGGGTGAAAAGTGGTACTTTTCAGAGATTAACAACCAATATCTCCAACTTGTTATAAGGTATCAAAATCAATGAAATTCATTGTAAAGTTGATGGGAAAATAGAGCATAAGAACACAATTGTAAAGCAGATGGGAAAAGGACCACAAACATTGTTTTCCTTCAATTTCTCAAGCATTTTCTATATCAATATACACCCATATCTCTTCCAAATCAATATTCCATGACAGAACCACAAATGTGCTGGATCCTACCCTTGGTATGGTCTCGGATGGAATTGAGTTTGGGTGCGAGGTGTAAGTGTTTCTGCTGGGGTTGAGGCCTTTTATGTATTTTGGCCGTCTTCTTCAATTGCTCATTGGAGAGGCTTCTTGTTTGTTTAAAGAGAAAAGGAAATTAATAACTAGAGTTTATGCTAAGAAAATTAATAACTAGAGTCATTTTCTTATTGAAACAACTTATGGAAGAATTCTATGGTGTATGTTATTTATTTATGACATGGTGCTAATTGGATCAATGCAGTGAAGGGATGGTTTTATAAAACGGTAGTAACATCTATAATACTATATGACTTATAGTGCTGGGTTTATAAGAAGCAGCAAGATTTTATATATACACAATATGAGTAGGCAATTCAACATCAGACCACTATCATAAGTTTTCTTTCAAGGTAATAAAAAGCAACTTCTTGTTTTTTTTCATTCCTTGAAATATGATTTCCTTTCAGTCATAAATTCTTGAGCCTCTGCATTCAAACACTACATTTTTGTTTACATATAACTGAGGTGTTAAAAATCATCAGTGCGTTAATGAGGGTTGTTAGTTTTAGATTGACCTGAGTGGTGCCTTGCTACTGAAGTTGGGTTAGCTTATATTCAGTCTACAAAATATATAATCATTTGTGTTACCAAATGGTCTCAACCTAATCCAACTAATGGCCAAATCCTGGCCCACTTTTAGAACCAAATTCACAAGTTTCTTAGTACATAGAGCCCTTGGCTACTTATTTCTCTTCATACTATTGATTATAATCATGGTATTGAATCTTCCTAGAATGGTCTCTTAGGATACAATACAAACCATAGTGGCAAGCTCCCTAAACAATACATGCCATTTTCATGACTCAATCCCATAATGCATGAATGTTAAGTGGTGAAAAATGCCACTTTTCACCCTATAACCTGACCATTGATAGACCTGTGAGCACACTAATAAGCTTTTGTCAAGTGCATTTTGTAGACAACAACAAAAGAAGATAGTAATGCAGAAAAGCACTCAAGAATGCCCAAAAATGAGCTATCTCTCAGCACAGGACAAACCCAGCAACAGTACATCAGAGGGTAGCATATCACTGGACCCTTGGAGCGCGTGGCTACAGCAGGGCAAGGCGAAGGAAGTGAAAACAAGCTGAGAACGTCCTATTGATTGGTCACCTGAAGACTTCGATAGGAGCTGAAAGCAAAGAAAGGAAAAATTCATGCAGTTGAAGAGGTCTTCGATAGGATCTGAAGGCAGAAGAAGGATGAATTCGTGTGGATTTAGGAGTTCGATAGGATCTCAGAACCTATCGAGCAGCTGAAAGGAAAGAAGAAACCATCCTATCGAAAACCTGCCTGAAGTGTCAAAGGAACCTATCGAATGGTTTCTTGAACTTATCGAGATGAAAATGCTGGAACATAACCTATCGAAGGGTGATTGAGCCTTTCGATAAGACTGAAAGCAAACCTATTGAAATGGCGAAATGCAGAGCGAAACCTGTCAAATTGTTTCTCCAACCTGTCAAATACTCCAAACCAAGGACTGAGAAGGTTCGAACTCTAAGTGAAGATTCATCCTATTGGAACCTATCGAACGGATCTGAGAACCTAGCGAAAAGACCAAAATGCTCGATTCCAACCTGCTGAAAGCTTTCTAAACCTGTCGAAATTGTGTGCAAAACTTCTCAGAAATTCAGCTGTGCACACATTGTGATTCAGTGACCTGCTGCACGCAACCCGAGGCACTTGGTGACCGACACGACAGTTCCAGAAGATGCCCTAGAAAGCCCTAACCGACCCACGTGCTTTAACAGAATTCTAACAAACTCTGACGACCTTCTAGAAGGGGTTTTTGGTGAGAAAAACAGAGGAGAAAGCTATATATAGAGACCCCTAATTTCAATTGGGGGGAGGATCGAGATCTGAGCCAAATTATGGAGATTAGAGCTTGTAGAGAAATTCCATTTCCCTCCTTTAGCCCAACCATCGTTGGCTAAGTCCCTTGGAGTAGCGAGGAGCGAAGTTAGATCTGTAATTGGGTAAGGTTAAGAGTTCTATTGTAGGTTCCTAGCTGCACAGACTATAGATCTGAGAGTATTTCCATTGTAGAGTGACCTTATTTATAATGATAATGTTGTTTTTAATGCTTTCATTAGATTTAAATTTTCTTTGGTTCTATTTGGTGATCGATCAGATCTGTGTAGAGGAGTCTGTATATCAGCTCACCCACTTAACTGGTAGCCCTCTTGGATACCATCTGATCTCTCTGGATCTGATGCTCCTATGATTCCTTGAGTCTGTGACCTGGGAATTGCAGTATTTGTAGTGATTTTAATTGTTCTAATTGATGCTCTGGCTTTGAAGGAGATCCCTAGGATGGTCTGTGACCATTAAAGTGGACATATCATAACCTTAGGATGAATCTAAGGTCAGGCTCCAATTGGATTCATCTGCTGCAATCCATGGATTCGATAAAGTCTATAGGATGGTCTATGACCATCAAAGTGAATAGATCATAGCCTTAAGACCAGGTGGATCATGTGATTTGGAGTGGAATTTATACCCTACAGCTGTGCTTATAGCCAGTTGAGAGAATTGTGTGCTCTGAACCTCTATAGCATGATTAATCGAATCCGATTTCAGTGAAAACCAATCTCCAAGCTACTCTTCTCTATTTTCTGCTTTTTACTCTTTCCCCTGCAAGATCTAAGCTCCTAAACTCGATCCAATTTAGTTTATGTTTAATTTCAGCTTAGTTTAAGTGACAATCCATTTTAAACCTCTCCCCTGTCTTTTAGCTAACTTAGCAATAGTTAGGGTGCCAGATCTGACAAAGATTTAGAGATTTATCATATTTCTAACCAACCTCCTTATGGATATTCTCTTACTCACCATTCTTTTAAAGCTTGCTACAACAGATCCTGAATACTTGCAGGTCTGTATGAGTATGTCTGCCTAGTTTTATTGATGATTTTAGACCCTCATTTGAGGGAAGGCAAACACACCAACAATAAAACCATGCAAACCACAAATATATTATTAAGTGACCATGCAATGTGTAACAGGATGCCAAGAAGAGAATGCAATCTACAAATATGTTAATAAATAGTGTAGATGACATTTATAAACTATGGTGGCTAGGAAATAAAAAATGATCACAAAAAAACTCAATTGAAGATTGGGTGCTAATGCTCATACATTTGATAAGGGACTTCACTTTGTATTGCATGACATTTTTTATTTTTCTTTATAGGTTGGGCTCGAACCTGAATACAATTCATCTTATCTTAGATTGTATTATGGGAGTTTCCATTAGTATAGTTGCATAGATATCTAATCGAGAAAAATGTGGATCCAGAAACTCTAAATATCAACCTCCAATCTATTAACTGTTGATTTTACACCAATAATGATCCTTAAAATCTGTAAATTGACCATCCAATAATGCAACAAATATGATCTTTCAAAGGATGAGAGCATTGTCTTCTTAACATGATCTTTCAAATGATGCATTGCTGGCCTCCAACTCTCCACTTCAGCAGCAGTTTGGGGAGTTTGGATGGTCCAAACTTCAGCATGAAGTTCATCATTCATCATTCTTCACGGTTCATCAGATTTAGTCATTTTGGACTTTGGTTCTATTTCACTTACTCTCTTCTCTACTTATATATATATATATATATATATATATATATATATATATATATATATATACACTAGCCACAACAACAATAGTATATATATATATACATCGGCAGATATAACAACATTAAAAACTATAATAGTATCAGAAGTTTATAATTAGCATCAGCAACTATATTAGCATGTATATACAACAACAGTAAATATATATATATATATATATATATATATATATCAGCAGTTTATAATTAGCATGTATATGCATCAGCAATTTTTTATTAGCATCAGCAGCTATATTAGCATATATATACAACAGCAGTAAATATATATATATATATATATATATATATATATATATATATATATATATATATATATATATATACACATCAGCAGTTTATAATTAGCATGTATATGCATCAACAATTTTTTATTAGCATCAACGGCTATATTAGCATATATATACAACAGCAAGAAATATATATATATATATATATATATATATATATATATATATATATATATATATATATATATATATATATATATATATATATATACATCAGCAGTTTATACTTAGCAGGTATATGCATCAGCAGTTTTTTATTAGCATCAACAACTATATTAGCATGTATATACAACAACAGTAAATATATATATACATCAGCAGTTTATAATTAGTATGTATATTCATCAGTAGTTTTTTGACATGGCAAACACCAACAACAACATTTAATTAGCATCAGCGATATATATACTTGTTTGCAGCCCCTTTTGTTGTGACCAAGATTCTCACAGATCTTACATCTCATCCTCACTCCTCGCTTTGACAGTTTGGAGGGGTCAGTAGGTTCATCAGGTTCCCTTCTCCTAGTCTTCTTAGGCCTCCCACTATTTTTCTCGACGTTGGGAGGCAACAGAACAGGAATATCTTTCACTGGCCAGAGGGCTCTCACGTTGAGAGGGCTGAGGCAATGAGCATATGTTCTGAGATAGGTCTCTTTACTGTAGCAGCTGTGAACATGTACGAGTGGGTTTCCCTCGATGAAATTGATAGCTGCAACGACATGGGTACACGGGATCCCTGATAGATCCCACCTTCTACTGCCACACGTCTTTATTTGTAAATCAACTCGATATTATTCACCAAGTGGGCCAACAACTTCAAATAGAGAATCTCCACCCCATTTAGCAATCCACCCCGTTGCCCCGCTCTTTGTGTTCTCGATAAGTTTCACGATTTTTGGGAAAATAAGATGGTTGTACTTCTTCATCGCATCTCGCTTCTTACACTATTTCTATTAACATTATCCTAATTTTTTCCAACATCGTGATTTTCGACTTGTCCCTAGTCGATATAATCGAAGAATTGAAACTCTCATATAAATTATTTAGTAAAATATCACACTTTGAGAACGTATCAAATTGTGAGCAACTCCAATGCACTGCCGGTCTTTCACTTAGCCAAATGTAGGCCTTTTCGTCTTTCTCCTTCATTTCATTCATCACATTTTTGAAGTTGGTATGGGTGGTTGCTCTTGCTGCCTTCCATAGCAATTCCTTCATAACCAGATCTTTGAAGTCTTTCTTGAAGTTGTTGTAGAGGTGTCTCACACAAAAATGATGAGAAGCTGTGGGAAATAAGTTGTGAACGGCGTCGATCAAACCTTTCTATTTATCACTCATAAAGGTATATGTCGATGCATTCTTTATGGCTAGATCGACACCTACCAACTCGAGAAACCAACTCCACATCTCCTTTTTCTCCTTCTCAACCATTGCATAAACAAAATGATAGATGCAATTATTTGCATCTATCCCAACAGCTATCAACAAAATGCCCCCATATGGCCCCTTAAAGTGGCAGTCATCTAAACCAATAACTGGCCTACATCCCTCTAAAAAACCTTTCTTCAATGCTCCCCAACAGATATAAACTCTCTTAAATTTCTCTTCTCTCTGAAGCTCACTCATAACCTTCACCATCAGTTTTATTGTTGTCCCCGAATTTGTGTTCAGAAGCTCATCTATATACCCATAGAGGAATCGAAATTGTGTAGCCGCATTACCGTCTATCATTTTTAGAGCCATCTTCCTTGTTCTATAGTCTTTCCTGATATCGACTTTCACATTCTGTTCAATCTCTACGGTTTCGACAAGAGAGGACACAGGCCATGATGGATTCATCCTAATCCTATCTCCATACCGCTTAACGATCCAACTGGTAGTGACCCACTCGATTTTGAAGGCCCTACCACACGCATGCTCATCTTTAAAAGTTTTCACTCGATACACTGCATCGTTTTGCACATATGAGTAGTAAATTATCCAAAGGCAGCAATCTTTACAAACAACTTGGATTTTTTCTCTATCATTTTTTACAAATCGGATCTCCTTCCCCCACTTGATGGCATATTCTTTCACGTCTTCCCTAAATAACGTATGAGTCTTAAATTCCATTCCAACGTAAAATGTGGGGTTCTTCATATCAGATTTCTCATTACAGATAGGGTACTTCGGCCTTTTAATTTTATTGTCGTCATCCAAGTTACTATCAATGCTCCTCAAATCGGACTCCGAAGAAAGAGCATCGTCACCCATCTCCATTCTACCATCTTTATCGGTTGTAGAGGCAACATCTTGGAGATCACTTTCCAACCCCAATTGCTCACAATTCTCATCTACGTTAGCATCAAGCAATACATCATCGTCATCCAACTCGTAGTCGTTGTCATACAATGAGCCATCATCTGAAGAAGAGCATGATAGAGGGATATAATTATCTGAATCCTCTTCATCCGCCATCTTCTTCTCTTTCCCCTTTCCCTTATGTGCAACTGTGGGATTTTTGATGATCCTGTCGTGACGATGCACACTCTCTAAAAAATATAGAGTCGCCACCCAGAGCTTTTTGTATCCCGGGAAACCTAAATCAATTTTGTAAGTACCGAAGTGTCAAAAATGTGACTCTGACTCACCGGTCTACACCAAAGGCTCTTGGGTAGGGGTTTCGATTATCGATCGAGAAGATGTTAGGCACCCGATCAATCCGCTCTAAAAGTGGTCTCTACTTATGGCCAAAAATAGAAATAAAAAGAGCACTTCCTCTTGTCCGAAGACACTATGATCCTATTTGTGCCCCTCCGTTCCTACGGAGATTTCGAGGGCGTAATGACACAAATTCAAGGATAGAGAAAAAGGTAAGAAGGTAGAGGAATAGAGGGGAGAGCTGGAGCTCTCGGGCCCTTATAGCACCGCTGTGGACCTCCGTGTAGGTGCACCTTGGTGAGCTTCCGATGGCTCGGATGGTTGAATGAAGGGCTCTAACTCTAAGGTTTGGTAGCTAAGGGGTAGAGGAAGAAGGCTGAGGGATAGTGTTCTCCTAAACTCAAGGGTTTTTGAAGAAGGATTGGGTTTCTAAGCTGATTTAGAGTTTTGGAATTTGTATGAGTAATGGGGCACCAAAGGGAGAAAGACTTCTCTTTTAATTTTTTCTCTCTTAGGAATTTTTTTCAAGCCATTTGCAAGGGAGGGTGCCTTTCTATTTATAGGAAAAGAGAGGGTTAGGAGGGTGCTTAGAGGCTATTTAGGGTTAGCAATTAGGTAATCCTAGCATCTAAGGTTTCCTAGGGTTTGAAAGGCTTAGAAAAATGGGTAATGGTCATCAATAGTGGATGATAGGGTGAGGTTTCAAATGACTAAAGGATTGCAAATAGGGTAAACATGGGTGCAACAGTCCTAATGAAACCTATCTCAAACTTTGAGATGGTCAACAAGTCAAACCCTAAAAGCCATTTTCGAACAAAAAACTCACAGTTACTGTAGCTAAGCTTGGAGCATGTATTAGATACGTCAGGTAAAGCTACAGTGCTTGGGAAGAAGGCAGAGGTTCAGAACCAGCCTTGGAGCCCACAAAAAAGACCAAATTCTGCTTGGCGTATGTATTAGACACGCTAGGCAAAATTTTACCAAAATTTGCCTGACGCATATATTACTCGCGCCAGGCAAAATTCTTCCAAAATTGGTCTGGCGCATGTATTACTCGCTCCAGGCTATATTCCCGCAATTCTGCCTGATTTTAAATTGTCGTAACTTTTTATATATAACTTCGATTGAGGTGATTTTTTGCTCGTTGAAAAGCTGGGAAAGTCCTATTTCTAATGATATATAACTCAGTGCTATCAGAGGTCTGTATAAAATTTGGCAATCTTCTTTCCAATCACTACTTAGGAAGGTTCAGAAATTGGTTCAGGACGGGTTCTAAGGGGTCCGAGAAGGTTGGGGTTGATTCCTAAGGGTTTGGGATGATTTATAAGGGTTTTAGGATGATTCCTAAGGGTTTTGGGAATGCTTTTGGAAGCTCAGGGGTGCACCCTTCTCGAAGAATGTGTCGATCGGGCCTTGGGCCAAATTTGAGTGTCTACACCGTAGAATCAATCATCTATCCACTCATAGGGTTTGCCCTGGCATGCAGCTTCGCCTTTTCGGAAGCTTGAGAATCGATATCTTTCTGGCAAGTAGTCCCCACTGTGTATACATAAATCACTCCATGTTGGTTTATATTTCTGCAGATCGTCATTATGTCGTTGTCTGATCTAATTACATTGAAATGCATATCAATGCTGCCATAAAAGTGAATGTCTTCGCCGACTATGAAATCCAATTCAGAACATATATTTAGGAGCTCGAGGTAAAATATTTTGTCTCCATGACAGTAATCAAAGCTTCCCACACAACCCCCTCTATAACACCCTTCTCTTGGTGTGCCCTTAAAGGCACCCCTATAGTGTAGTTGTATAGTGAAGAACCCATCAGCAGGACCTACAAAATTAAGAGAAACATAAATAACTTAGAATATTCAACCACATAAATATAAAAAAGGCTACTAACAGAGGTATAATACTGATGTTCAATAACAAAAAACATACGAATATTCAAGATATAAAATTTTCAGTAGTTAGCAGTCACAGACATTGAATATACCACCATTGCAAGCCGCCAAAGTGACAACCACAACTAGTAGCACCTTCATAAGCACAACTATAGCATCACACTATCTCTTAGCAGCATAAACAATATCATAGACAGGTCCACAACTGGCCCTACTGATGGATACAATCTAACACACCATCAACACCATCAACATCACAGCATATAGCAGATACATAGAAGGCAATAACAACATAACACCCATCGACAGCAGCCACAACTAAATAATAAACTAGAACAATTTTACAGTGTACAATATGATGTACACAATATGGAGTAGCAACGACACATATCAAAACCAGCAGACAATCACATTCAATGTGAGTGAGAACTAAAATCTCAGTAAGTAAATAAACAAAACTAGTCTTATTAAGAGATTAAAAACCCCAAATACCCATAAACCTCTTTCAAAAACCTGTTGATTGAAATTTTAACAGTCCAAAAACACCCAACAAATTCATCAGAAACCTATTAAATAAATGTTATAAATAACACTTTTCATAAACTAAAATTAACCTAAAAATCAAAAGTAGCAGAGAATCACATTCAATGTGAGTGAAAAATAAAATCTGAGTAAGCAAATAAAAGGGTCTTATTAAGAGATTTAAAACCCCAAATATCCATAAACCTCTTTCAAAAAACCTATTGACTAAAATTTTAACAATCCAAAAGCACATCCAATATAATGATAAGAAATCCATCAAGGAAATCTATATATATACACATTTCACAATTTAAAATGACCCATAAATCAAATAAAAATAAATAAACAAATGATATGCACCAGTAAAACCCTTAAAAAAATAAAATTTTAAAAAATTCTGAAGAATGAATTACAGTAGAACAAGATGATACAAGCACCTCTCAGGGTTGTAGAATTTAGGGAAACAACATTTTCAATACCACTTAGAATGTATTGAAGTCGATTACCGAGCAATAAGAAATGCCACTTCAAAAGCAGTTATAAGAATTACTCATTACCGTAGTGAAGAGTTGGGTGTCCTGAATCACGCTTGATCTAAGTCATTGCAGAGATGATGTTGGCGTTGAAGAGCAGAGAAGAAGAAGATGCGCTAAAGGTTTGGAGGTTTGCTCGGCTGAAAAGGAGAGGAGAAGAGAAGAAGTAGAAGAAGAAGAAGAAGAGGTTGGCGCCAAAATTCTGAACGAAAGAGAGAGATGGGGGCGTCTCCCACACATTTTAAAGGGCTCCTTGCCACATTGGCAAGGCCACGTAGATAACACCCATTAACTGCTTCGTCAGCAGTTTCTATTGAGCAGAGGGACGGACGTTGACGGTAGGGGTCTAATTTGGGGGGTTTTGATTCATCAGGGGTTAATGTTGTATTTAGTAAAGTTCAGGTGCCTCTCGGACATTGAGTTGAAGGTTCAAGGTTTATATGAAATTTCTCTTTTTATTTCTTAGTTTTTTGGGTTGGTTTTTAGGCAATAGTAGTTCTTATTTTTCTTATCTAAATGAATAGTTTCACATTGATAAATATCAAAAGTGGTTCATGTAATATATAGAACCTTTCACCTTCTATTATTGTTTGAAAATAAGAAGAAAAGAGTGTGCGTAGCGTGGCATTCGCATGTGTGCATGGCGATTGGAGTTTAGGCGCATTGGCACTTTAGGCGCATGGACGTGTACATTGTCGCAAGGAGCCCACCGCAAGTATGACTTTTTGACCGACTAGATCTAATGGTCAGATTATTCATTGGTCAGGTCGAGTTTAATGGGTCACTAATCAGTGGGATAATTCGCTTCTATTGGGTCAAATTCGAGTGGAGATATCGACTTCTATGAAACGAAGAGTGCGCCTAGCGGCGAGTTGTCGTGTTGTATGTGGTGATTGGCGTTTAGGCGCATTGGCGCTTTAGGCGCACACACTTCCAAGGAGGCCTTAGGAGCCCATCATAAGTTTGACTTTTGATCAGGTAGATCTAATGGACAAATTATTCATGGGCCAGGTCGAGTCTAATGGGTCACTAATCAATGGGTTAATTCGGCTCTATTCGGACAAATAGATTAGTCAAATATTGACCATTGGACCTAACCGTTTCATAATCGCTTATAAAGGTGTGCAACTTTTCAAATTTAAATTCGAAAAGTGTAATGTTTCATATAGCAGCTAAATGGAGCGGTTGAGATCTTTGAAAGATCTGAGTTGTCCAAAATATGACTGTTGGTCCAATAAGCATGTTGAAAAGGCACTTGAGATCTATAAATGAAGATCTCTGGACAAAGATTCAGACACTCTTAAATCCATCGAATTTCCTTGCATACAGAATTGAGAATTCTCTTGCTTTCTTCTTTTATTTAATACTTCATCAGATCGAGTTTTCTAGGGCGATCCTCTACTGTTGCAAAGCAACGGATCCAATCTAAGAGATTGGGCTCTTTATATCTTGGAAACGTCTCGTTGAAACCCTTTTGCAAACTTGAGGATTTACTTGAGTAGGGAGTGAATAGCATTTTTAAGATAGCGACTACGTGCTTTAAGTGTAATTTCTCTTGCCCATTTGATCATTTCCGGATTTCTGATTGTAACATTTCTAACAGTTTGAATGTCTGTATCCAATTGACGTGCTTTGGCCCCTTAACACATCAGCCTTTGCAACGATAAAACACCAATATGGTCAATTTTGTTGACTTGTATGAGGTTGTTTGATTCAACCAACTTGAAAGTGTAACACCGAAATAACAATAACATATTTGTTTGATAAGATAACCTCGTACGGGAGTTCATCTAAACGTCCGTGGAAATGCCCAATTGACCTCAAAATTTAGCAGATCACAATCGAAATGTTGTTGCTTAGGATCAGGTGTTTTGAATTTTGGCTCCGAGGCATAATCTTTAGATTGCAAACTTGATCTCAGGTTACCTACGAAAAAAGATAAATAAAATAGAAAGCATAATTTTCAAATTTCACCTTGTAGACACCCAAATTGACCCATACTTCGAGAACGAAGTACTCCCGAGCTTCCGATGGCACCCCCCAAACCCTTAGAACTTAACCCAAACCTTTTGAACCCTTCTCGGACCCTTAGGAATCAACATTAAATCTTTTGAACTCTTCCCGGAGCCTTAGGAATCAACCCTAACCCTTAGAACCCTTCCCGGACTATTAGAAAATAATGGATGGAAAGAGGAGTGCCAAATTTTACACAGATATCTGCTGGAGCTGAGGCCTATACCATTGGAAAGTAGAGGTTCCTAGCTTTCAAACGAGCCAAGAATTGTCTGATTCCGAGTTATATATAAAACATTATGGTGATTTAAAAATGCATAAATGTGCAAGAATGTACGCATGAGCAATTTTTTGTAGAAAATGACCATGCGTACAATGGATGTACACATAGGCAATTTGGCATTTTTCTTTAGAATTGAGCTCCAGAATAGGCTCCAGACTTCTTAGTTTTTTGAAAAAATATAGTTCCTAAGTTGTGCATACATCCAATGTACACACAACTTAAAATTTGATTTTTCTTCAAAAATGGCCGAATTTCAACTTGTGGGTTTGACTTGTGGACCACCCCAGGTTTCAAGGTGTGTTTCTTTAGCCATATTATTCACTCTTGTGCCATTTAAAATGTCACCCTATCATCTACCATTAAAACCCAACTCCCTCTTCTCCAAGCCCTCCAAATCCTAGAAAACATTAGATGGCCTATTGCCTAATTTAAACCTTCACTAATCCCAATTAGGAGCTCTTAATCTGTGACAACCCGACGTTTCCCTTCATCTTATTATTGGAACCGTCGCATTGTCGGATCACCTAATATGATCCTTTCATATAAGGGCCAACATTTGTACAAATTATTGCAATTGCGGAAGCAATGTACCTACTCTGACAAACAAATATGACAAAATAAACAGACTTTTACTGATCTAAGCGGAACCTAGCAGAAACTAGCAAAATAGTATATACAAAGATCACTGAGCTGATGTATAGCTTTCCACCAATGACGGCCACCCGCCATCTAAACAATGGAAAGAAAACCTATACATCCTATAACAAAGTATCTAAAAAAACCATACATAATTTATACAAGTTTATTCCATGTCTCTATCTAAACTTCTCTCTCTCTCTCTCTCTCTCTCTTTCATGTCCACAAACCTATTTTGGGAAGAAATCTTTCGCAAAGTCTTCTTCTTCATCCTCTTCTTCTTCATCCTCTTCTTCTTCGCCTGGCTGGTAGGTAGGGTCAACTGCGTGCTCAGGATCTAAATCTGCAGCTAAGACATTTAAGTCATAGAATGAGCTATCATCAAAGCTCAGTAGAGAATATTACATTACTAGCATATATTGTTCATTTACCTCATTCTCATAGAGTGGCATAAAATATAATAAAGAATATGACTTTATTATTATGCGAATAATATAACATGCGGACACTGCTGGATCAATTCATGATGCAACAGGTATGAGAATCAAGCGGAAATAAGATACACGTGCAGGCAGAAATAGAAGAATCAAGCTCTTGAGTTAGCGGGATCACTTGGACCAGGATGAATCAAGCTCCCGAGTTAGCGGGATCACTTGGATCAAGAAACTCAAGCTCCCGAGGTAGCGGGATTACTTGTTAACAGTACCTAGTCAAGCTCTCGAGTTAGCGGGATCACTTGACTCAGAACTAAGAAATCACATAGAAAAGATGTCAAGGAGTAGCAAGATCTAATATAATGTTCTATGAATCATGTATGAAATCAAAGAATGTGCATGCTTAAGTCACACTTCGACTATTATATAGCGAACGTAGCTCAACTACATTTAACATGTCCTGTATACAGTAACACAATTAAATGACATGTAAAACTGACACATCTTTATATACAACTGCTGTGCACTACAAAAATATACTACATTGCTATCTAATATCAGGTCTCTCCAACTTATATACAAAACTGGTAAGCTTATTTTGATATTGACATTACTGATATATGGTATATGAAATTTATCATAAAATAAACTAAGATTTTCTTTACATCAACTTAACTGATTTCCAATTTGATTCGGTTTATCAAGGCTACCAATATAAGTTTTTCATAACGATTCAATCGTATTTTCCTATAGTGCACTATATCCGATAATGAACTATACTAATTTATTTAGCTAATCATACTGGAGAATAACTTGGCAATCTATAAGAGAATATGAAAAACAAGTATATATTAACAACATATATTCCCTACCCTTTCACTTATGCTGACATGAATCGGATGGTAGGTGCGCTCATGCATTCGAGACCATCAGTCTCGTCTATTTATATGTACCATGTTGCACCTATTATATATTTATAGATAAATTTTAGTAGTGTAATGGGTCACCTGAAACCCAGAATACAGGCAGTGACAAGGTTCATATAGTATAAGGTCATCTCATGTGGGCCATTACGAGACCAAAGGTCTGTTACGCAAAGACAACAGCCAAAGTAGTAGCCAAACAGAGGTTGCTGCGGCAAGTCATGGAGGGTTGCCGCGGCAAGCAACCCAGCTTGCGGCGGCAAGCAGCCCTGCTGAAGCTCTTGCTGTGACAACCTTGTGAGGTTGCCACGGCAAGCCTTGCTTGCCGTGGTGTCGTCAGTGCTTCTCTGTGTCATGGTGCCTTTGTATTTTTGCTTAGATCTATATATATATATATATATAATTATATATCTATCTATATTTATAGATTTCTTGAATTTAGTATGGAATTGGCAGAATAATATATATATATATATATATATATATATATATATATTCAGTTCATCAGGTCATCAGAGAAGATCCGGAGTGCACCAATTGTTGAGTGTTCTAGCCTGATCTCTACTATGTGCTGCTGATAGAATCCACCCTAACCATTGTCTGTGCTGCCGATAGAGTCAACACCACAGATCAATAGTTTAGGTTCCGCCAATTTCCATATATAAAGGTGGTAGTCTGTGTACCTTTTGGTAGACTTGTAGGTATGACGATGCGGTGCCGAACATATATTAACGCAGCGTTTGCCGAGTTTGAGACTACGAAGGATACGCAGAATTGTTTTTGCACTCAATCTCATGAACTCAAGATGTTGAATAGAAGTTGTGGGACCATGAAGTGCACCATGGTCTTAACACTTAACAGAGGTCTTAAGGACTGGGCTAGGATTTAGGTAAGTGGCTATGGTATCCCTAGTTGTGTAGGTCATAGTTGCAGGGTTGGTTTACAAGGAATTCAAATGAGGAAGATGAAGGGAGTGTTATTGTATTTTATACAGGGTCGTTGCACTTTGCGTGTATGAAAACGCGAAATGACTCATTGAGTCGTGTAGTCAAGATACCATGCAAGAAACTTATAAGCGTTTTAAAGTTACGAAGTCATGTAAAGCCAGCACTGCATAAATGAGTGTATTATAGTATAGACAAAAAGAGCTGGGATCTCATGCAAATCTCACTTGGTGTACTATCATATAAGCCAAAGCAAGACTTAACATCAAGTGTTAGGCATCTATATATATACCTTGATATTTGATAGATAGAGATCAGAGCCTTATACTTCAGCTATTAGTTTCAAGTATAACTCTTTTACATTTAAACAACAGATAGAGGCTATCAATATAAAGTGGTTACACCTAGCTAAGTATATATATATATATATATATATATTCTATATGTATATATCAATCTGACGACATGTTTGACCTGACCAGACTCTTATCTATACTGCGTAGTGTACAATTCTGGGAATTGTTACATAATCCCCCCTTTCTCTATAAATAAAGAGCCACCCCCTCCCCCCTCTTGAATCACTGTTGAAAAATCTAAGAGAAGAAACTCTTGAGAAATATCCCTCTATCTCAACCATTCCTCATTTTCTAAAGCCCAAGCCTTAGCTTCCATTCCCCTCAACACCATTATACCTTCAACTCTATCATCCCCAAGCTTTAGAACCTTGCCCAACTATCTCACACCATCATTTATCCCTCTTCCAAACCATAGCCAAACTATGTCTCCAACTAACCCATAGTACTATTAGAAGCTCACCGGAGTTAGCATCGACGCGGTGATTCGGCTACAGTGCTATAATGGCCCGAGAGCTTCGGCTCTCCCCTATATTCCTCTACCTTCTTTTACTTTTCATCTATCCTAGAATTTGTGCAGTTACGCCACCAAAATTTCAGTGATTGCGGTGTGCTCAAATAGGATCAGAGTGCCTTTGGGGCCAGAGGAACTGCCGCTCGTTTTTACATTTTTTTTTACACTTGGACATAGTAGAGACCACTTATGAGCGGGCTAATCGGGTGCCTAACACCTTTCCGATTGGTAACTGAAGTTCCTACCTAGAGGCTTTGGCGCAGACCAATAATCCAGAGTCATATCTTACACTTCAGTGCCTACGATATCAATTTTGGGTATCTCGGGACACCAAAAGCTCCGGGTGACGACTCCATTTTTGAGCGCATCATCGCGACATGTCTGCAAGGTATAGTTGCATAGATGGTGACTCCACTGGGATAGTTTTTAGAACTTCTCCTTGAATTAGGCCCCATTGCATGTGTTTTTCACTTTATATATATATTTTTTTGTACTTATCCATACGATTCTATATTTTTTTACTTATCCCTATGATTCTGTCATTTACCACCTTAGCCGTTTTGCAAGTTACTTGATAAATTAGATTTAAATTCCACCATTTGCCACCTTAACCGTTTGGTGGGTTACTTGATAATTTAGTTTAATTTTCTGTCTTTACTCGCCTTAGCCGTTTGGCGGGCCTATTTGATAATTTAGCTTAAAATTTTGTCATTTACATTTCTTTGCCTAGTCACTTGACTGACCTTCTCTTTTTCTTATTTCTTGACATATTTCACCTTTGAACGTCGACCCGTAGTGGCGGCACGGGACTCTCACAGCCTAGTTTTGTGGACGGTGGCAAAAAGCCCCATTTCAGACTTAAGCTAACTTCCCTTAAAAAGAATTAGGAAGGGACATAATCAGACTTTTATCTCAATAATTCCTACACTCGTAACATATCAAAACACCCTCGTCGATCAAGAGAGGTCACCCTCTTATTGACTCTTCTGAGGGATCGGGGTGTCGCGTGGAAATCCGTGCCTTTAGAAATCAAGAGATTTTCTCTTTGATTCTCAAAAAGGGCATTCGGGTCCCGCTGTGGGAAGCGTTGAGAGTGTGAGCACCATCCGAAAAAGGAGTTCTAAAGGCCTCAAAAAGCGCCGCAAGAGATAAAAGAACCGAGAAGAAAGACAGAAAGAAATCCAATTGTTGTTGTTGTCAAAATTCAATTAAATTTTTTTTTTCTTTTCTTCAAAAAAAATCACCAACGAAAATCCCAAAAGGAATGCTTGTGGTGCTGTAAGCACGGCATTGCCAAGCCCTCCATCATCCCGTAGGGGAGGAGGGAGAAAAAAGGAAATCTTTGGGCCCTACCCTCGAAATCCATACCCCACCTGCTACCAAACCACAGTGTGGCCGATGGTAACGTCTGCCGAAATGACCCCATCACATCTCGAAATGGAAGAAATTCCCATCTTCGATCCCTTAACCCAACCCCCATTTAGCGTCATCGGACCGTATGGTGCACCCATTTTTCCCTCCACATCAACTCAAAATATACCCATTTTTTCTTCCACATCCACCCAAGTCATACCCAAATTTCCCTCTACTTCAAACCCAAACATCCTCAATTTCCCCACATCAACCCAAGTCATAACTCAAGCATGGTCCTCACCCCATACATCTCCCCCATCAGAGGAGCCCTCCCATGGCTAACCCCATGGTCATGATGGAGGAAATGGTGAGGACATTTACCGCATGGAAGGTAACGTGGACTCATAACTTAGTCTATTCTTATCTGAAGTCAAACATAGAGAAGATGGGAGGTAACGTGGACTCAAAATTCGACATACTTACCTATGTGAATGTGGAGGTGCGACCACATCCTATGAGAGTATGCTTTTTTCTTACAAAAGTATTCATGAAACTAGGATATAAGCACAATGTCATAATAGTGCTAGCTTTATAGAAAACTCAATCGTAAGAAAATATGCGTGTGTTATTTATCCGGTCTTGTCACATAGGGTCCTCAGTTTAAAATCATGGTCTTTGTGCACCCTGATAAGATTTGATATGTTTGCACTAAGTGAAGGTTCCAACCCAAAAGGTACCTTTCATGGTATGCACATATTTTCGGTACCGGGGTCTTTATTTTATTTAAAATTTGTGGGGAGTTGTTATATTAATTTATTACTTTATAATGCAATAAATATTTTAATTATTTTCAATGAAAATAAAACTACCATTTTTGATCTCTTAGTTTTGTGGGTTGGTTTTTAGGCAATAGACTTCTCATTTTTTGTATGCAAATGAATAGTCCCACATTGGTAAATGTCAAAAGTGGTCCATGTTATATATAGAACCTTTCACCTTTTATTATTGTTTGACAATAAGAAGAGAAGAGTATGCCTAGGCGTTTAGGTACATGTACTTTATACTTTGCACTTCGCATGTGCGTATCGTCACAAGAAGCCTACCATAAGTTTAACTTTTTTACCGATAGATCCAACGGTCAGATTATTCATGGGTCGGTCAAGTCTAATGGGTGACTAATCAACGGGTTCATTTGGTTCTATTGGGTCAAATTCGAATATAGATATTGGCTCCTAAGAAGAGAAGAGCGTGCCTAGCGGAGAGTCGCCGCTTTGTGTGTGGCGATTGGCGTTTAGGTGCATTAGCTGTAATAATCCTACATCGGAGAGGGAAAGTCCTGACCTTGGGCTATATGTGATTGCGAACGCTACATGTCATGACGCATTTTGGGTGGAGACTTAAGCCCATGCCAAAAACAAAACCGGGGCGGGGACCTAAGCCTAGAACTGGACAATATTGTGGCATGTGGGTCTGGGTCGTTACAAAATGGTATCAGAGCCGAGGACGGCTCTTCTATAAGGTGGGGGGATTGTAATAATCCTACATCGGATAGGGAAAGTCCTGACCCTGGGCTATATGTGATTGCGGATGCTACATGTCATGATGCATTTTGGGTGGGGACTTAAACCCATGCCAAAAATAAAACCGGGGCAGGGACCTAAGCCCAGAACCGGACAATATTATGGCATGTGGGTATGGGTCGTCACAGAATGGTATCAGAGCCGAGGACGGCTCTTCTATAAAGTGGGGGGATTGTAATAATCCCACATTGGATAGGGAAAGTCCTGACCCTGGGCTATATGTGATTGCGGACGCTACATGTCATGACGCATTTTGGGTGGGGACTTAAGCCCATGCCAAAAACAAAACTAGGGCGGGGACCTAAGCCCAGAACTGGACAATATTGTGGCATGTGGCTCTGGGTCGTCACACTTAATGGTGGCACAATCGACGTTCTATCCCTGTCGGAACCACAACGGTCTTCGCGTGAGATCAGCGGTAGAGATTTCTCAAAAGAGAATAAGAAGAAGAAGAGTCTCTCTTCTATTTTTCGGTTCTTTCTTCCTTAACAAGGACCCATACAACTTCAATTTATGAATTGCATTGGGTTTTATACACATGGGGGTAGTTTCGGTACATAGAAGTACATTCTATACGGTGTATATACTCTTGTAATAAAATTAAAACAGTGGTTCAGGCCACTTAATAGGTTTCGATACCTGGACCTTCGGGTTACACTGCACACCTCTAGCCAGTAGTGCTCTCACGTAACACTTCACATAGTTAAATACATGTACAATCCTGGATCTAAATAAATCAAAATTTCACAGGGCGTGGCATACGTTTCGTCCGATGCAAATACTTAATCAGTGCACTGGGGTTCAGAAAATTTTGGGATATTACACATTTGACCCAATAGAACTGAATTAACCGACTAATTAATTACCCATTAGACCCAACCCGGTCCATGAATAATATGACCGTTGGATCTATCTGGTCAAAAAGTCAAACTCGTGGTGGGCTCCTACGAAGTGCGTGCCCCTGAAGTGCCAATGCACCTAAAATGCCAATGTGCCTAAAGTGCTAATGTGACGACCCAGACCCTATCCGATGTGGGATTATTACAATCCCCCCACCTTATAAGAGATCCGTCCTCGGCTCTGATACCATTTTGTGACGACCTAGACTCACATGCCACAATGTTGTCCGGTTCTGGGCTTAGGTCCCCGCCCTGATTTTGTTTTTGGCATGGGCTTAAGTCCCCACCCAAAATGCATCATGACATGTAGCGTTCGCAATCATATATAGCCCAAGGTCAGGACTTTCCCTATCTGATGTGGGACGTGACAGCTCAGATTTTAGCACCCCAAAACTCGTGCCATCGACACGACCCTCGAGGCCGTGCCTCATATGCCTGCATGGAACATTTGATATATCCACATAACTAGAAAGTAGAACATGTACTAACTAATAAATACATAACTAAAACTCCAGTTCTATAAGATAAAGCCAAACATGAGCTTAAAAGACAGTTCTAATTTCAAGCCACTGCATGAGCAAAAGAACCAACCCAAACCATCGGTGACCAAACCGTCGTCACCCCAGATGGTTCGCCAAAAGAATATCTCACAAAATATTACAATATCTTATACAAAAGGCTGGACATACCAAGCCATGCAATTCTCTCTCAAAATAAATCAAAGTACGCAGAGGGTCCTCTAGAAGAAATCCTTAGGAGGGGGCTCTGACTCCTCCCCAGGGATGTAATCCGAATCCTCCGAATCAACGTCTTCCAAAGCAGCAGTAGCAGCAGCTAACACTGGACCTGTGACGTATAGTTGGAGTCAGCTACATCATAGCTCAATAGGGAATCTACTAAAAAAAATAGTTTAAATTAGTGAAAGCATGAACTTGGTGCATTTGTTATTCTACATGTATTAACTTGTTCTCATTTTTGTTCTCATAGGCCAGAAGATCTGCTTTGAAACTTAAATCAAATAACTTAAATAATTCCTCGAGCAATATAGCATCAAGCTCCCGATAGAATACCCACCATCGTTTTCCAATTAAACTATATTTAAATATAATATAACTCAAGTCCCTTTCTCCTAAACGCGGGGCACACAACTCATATACATCCCTGGGATGTCCAGCTGGTGTACAGATTGGCCGCCGTACCGGTCACTGATATTCTGTCGAGTCAGTCACGAGTATACCGTCGAGTCGGTGGGGTATTCTATAAATCTCAAATCCATTATACAAAATACATATAGTTTATCACCGTGTAATTATGCTAATTATAATATTAAAAGTTTGTTCAAGGGTCATTCTAATGGTTTCTCATTTGACTATACATCCTTGGGCTGTCACATATTCATATGTATCTCCTGGATGCTCACATCTCATTCACATTCCTGGGATGTCATATACTTACAAGCTTACTAGTTTCTTACTTAACTACACACGCACACACACTTTTTTAATTCACATGTTTTCGTTCACTTTTGATTAACAAGCAATTAACTATGCTCTTAAAACACACATGTATATATTACATCACTACATACATGATTTCGTAATCAAGGGTACCTGTTCAGGCTATTCCCTACCTCACGTGCTTTAATCCCAAGCATCAAGGTCCAAGGTAGCTCTCCATGCTCAGTCCAAGTGCTCAACCTACAGTACGTCACGTCATACACAAAGCATCCATAATGATGCACAAAAGAAGGTCCAAGACCCTCCCAGAACTCCAAGGTATAAAACAGAATCCTCACAAAAATTGTCAAAATCAATTAATTGATCCCAATATTGATTAATCGAATTTCCAAAATTGATTAATTGATCCCAAATCGATCAATCGAAATTCCAAAATTGATTAATCAGTTTTCCCAGACTCCCCATTTTTCAGCCACTGGGAGTACCCAGTCAAGTAATTGATTACAAATCGATTAATCGAAAACCAACAATCGATTAATCGAATTAATTTCGATTAATCGGTTTTGGGCATCAGTGCCTAGATTTACTTTCTGTCAAAAATCGATTAATCGATTTTCATTTCAATTAATCGATTTTGACAGAAACCCAGCCCTCTTCGGGCAGTTTCTCTAGCTTTGTTATCTCTAAATTTTTCCTCTTTCTATCTCTTTAATTCACTATTAATTCATTAAATTCATGCACAACATCATACACAACATAATTTAAGAAAATCTCACCTCAAATCCAAGTATGAATGATTTAAGGGCTTGACTCCAAAAGATAGGGCTCTTAGCTTTGATTTCACGAATTCACACACGTTGCCTCCGAAATTAACGTCTTCAATTCGCAATCCACACGAAATCCTTTAGCATTTACTCCCTCTTTCTCTCTAAACTCTCTCTCTCTTCATAAATCCCTAACCACCAAAATCAAAGAGAAATAACTTCTCTTTAACTAACACCTATTTAACCCATTCCACTTCTTTGGTGCAAAGCACACACACCCATAACAGGTGTATGTGACCTTATAACAAGATCTAACATCATACCCATGAGCACATTCACCTGAAACCTAATTTAACCTTAGTCATCAAGTTTACTTTCACTTAGTCTAACTTATGATCAGTCAGGAACGTATCCCGAGGATACTATTCAAAACCCAAATTTTCGGGGATGTTACATTCTCTCCACCTTGAGAATTTTCACTCTCGAAAATGTACCCAAGCGCTTTCCCTTCATGAAAGACCCACACACATGAACGCTTGGCGATGGATACAATCGCAATCATAAGATACTGTACATAAAAACTCAACCGATGTGCACATATTTAAGCAATCAGAACCCATATTACATATTTCCAAACATGCACAATGCACCCTACATAAGAAGAAATTCAAACTACGTGCAAATTCTAACAGTAGCTAACATGAGAAAGTAACGACAATTTCCATACTATTAGATCCAAAATAAATGGCACCCATGCCATATAGAATCTGCACATAGTTTCAAAATAATTACAACCTAAAAATAATTACAACTCAAAAAGAAATATCAAAAGCTAGCAATCATGCAGTCTCTTCCCCCGGCTGATCCTCCTCATCAGGCTCACGTGTACTAGAATCCGATGCATCAGGAGTTCATGTCTGCGCTGCCGCTATGCGCTGATGGTAATCGCTGATATATACAAACTGCATGGTCTGGTACAATTGTGCCTCATGAAAATTTAACCGATGGTCCATTCGGGTGTTGCTCTCCTCCATACTATAGACACCCCCATTTTGCCCTCTCGGGATATACAATTTTTGTTTGGTCAACCTTTGACCTTATAACCCTGATATAGAAATCATGCACTGAAATAATAGTACATGGCTGAACACAGGCTAAAACAATAATTCTATGGCTCAGATCCCAATGTAGGGAGACTATATACATAAACAATAGTATATAGTCGGAATGCAAGATGAAACAATAGCCTTGCATTTCAGACTAGAGACTAGACCTGAACAACCCCGAATTAAGCGCCTGAAACCCCGCGCATAATTTGATTGCACGCTAGACCACAAACGTAGAATCAGTCCCCATTCCAGATCAAACTTCCTTTCCCAGACCATCTCGAGACTCGATCATGCACCTGAAATTAGACGCGCGATCGGATTGCACGCCTGACCACCAATGCGCAATTGGCCTACGCCCGGCCTAGCCTCACTGTCCTTGACTCCTAAGTTTCCTCGATTGAGCGCTTTTGAAGAAGCGCTTAATCAGATTGCGCATGTCCTAACAAGCGCGCAATTAGCCCTAACGCTATTAGGACTAGGAAACTCACTGAGCAAGTCAGTTGGTCGCTCACTGAGTCGGTGATCGACTAAAAGCGATTAAGCGCGGGGAAACTAGCAAGTAATTTAGTTAAACGCCTGGAAAAGTGTGTGTAATTGAAGAGAAACCTATAAAAGATTGTTTTCTTAATTCGCCCGGGAGGCTGGGCAAATTTTCGAGAGAGAACAGATTTTTTTGGGATTTCGAAATCGGAGAGCTCCGAGGATAAACCCATAGAGCAACCTAGTCATGATTTCAAAATTCAAGCACCGAATCTTTGAGATTTCTCTCCGCAGTCCCGGTCCTAGGTAAAAATCTTAGTTTTAGACCTAGGATTTTTCTTTTAGTTTTAATCATAGGTTTTAATTTTCAGTCTAAGAACGTAGCACCTTTTTTTTAGACTACAAATATTTTATATCTGGTTCTAATTCTCCGAATTCAGAACCAGTCCTTAATCCAACGGTCTAATTTATCAACCGTAGGCTTTAATTTTGTTCTAAATTCTTAATTTCCAGTCCTATCATTAATTTCTGATTCTAATCCTTGGATTCCAGAACCAACCCTTAATCATACGGTCCGATTTTCTGATTTCGGACCCGAATTCAGTCTTAGAAATTTAAATTTAAATTTAAATTCCTTATTTTAATATCCCCAAAAATCCTAAATATTAATACTAGTTTCTACAATTCTAGTTTATGATTCAATTCATAATTATTTTTTCGAAATCAATTCTGAAAAATCTAAAATACTATTTTACGGTCCAAAATCTAATTTATCTTTAATCTCAGCCATCCAATTTGCCCAAGAGGGCTAACGGAGGGTACTCGGGAATGAGGCCAATTCTCCTTAGCATAGCGGGCCCAAACCCCTTTTTTAAAGAATTTTAGAATGAATTAATTATTTTTTTTTATCCTTTTAGTATAATTAATTAGTAGATTTATTTTATTTCAACATCATTAATTAATTAAGTTAATTGGATTTTAGTATGATTGATTAATTTCTTTAAATCAAATTTTAATTGGTTAATTTCTCATTTTAATTAGAATTTAGTATGATTAATTCATCGCTTTAATTAGATTTTTAGTATAGTTAATTCATTGCTTGAATTAGAATTTAAATAAAATTAGTTTATTTATTTTAATAGATTTTTAAGAAAATCAGTTTATTTGTCTTAATTAAAATTTAAGAAAATTAATTCATTTACCTTAAATTAGAGTTTCAGTAAAATTAGTTTTCTATTTCGATTAGAATTCTAGTAAGACTATTATACTTGATTTAATTAGAATTTCAATACAACTAGTTTACTTGCTTTGCTTAGAATTTCAGTACAATTAGCATGCTCACTCCTAGTATAATTGGGAAACCTGATCATAATTAGACTTCTAATGGGATTACGAGACTGAAATTTTAGACTTCTAATGGGATTAGGACACTTAATTAATTAGACTTCTAATGGAATTAGGAGACTAAGATTAACCAAACTTTTAGTAGTATTAGGATACTTAATTAATTAGACTTTCAATAAGGATAGGAATAGTAAACATTAATTAGACTCCTGATAGAACTAGAATATTAAATTAAATAAATTACAATAGATCACCACACAACCAAACTCACAATAGAATCAGGGAAGTTTAAACTGACCAGAACTATAACAATAAAGGGAAATAAAAGGAAAATTAAACTATCTAAATTAAGAAAAAGACATAGCTGCTGACGTTCGCAGGTAGACGATTCAGTATAAAAATAACCCATACCCACTCTTAAGCGTGATCATTGACGTGTTGCAGAGTCGATAAATATCTGCAGCTGGCGATCGCAACAGACTAGGAACCTTCCTAGAAAAAATCCCTTTATTTTTTTTACCTCCACTATTCCAAACGCTGCATCACTAGAGCCCACTTGGACAGAATTGGAGCCACTGATTCAACGGGGATCGAGAGGAACCCAGAAAAAGCGCGCACCAACAGATTGACGATTGCGATAGGACACTTTTGCAAACTCTTTTTCTAGATAGTTAGTTTTCACCTTATCTCCCTATTTTTCTTTCCATCGCGTCATTTAGATTCCCTTATATATATATATATGAATCTTCATCAAAGAATCGAGATGTTTGGTATACGAAGGGTGAGTTTAGGAGACCCACCATTGTGGGGATATCATAATGACCCCGCATACGAGGAAGAACCGCCTTATAATTTCAACCTACAACCTGAGGTTAATATGGCTGGCGAGCAAAAAAATCCCTTCTCTACCCCACATACCGATAATAATCATAATGGGAGAGATGGTAACATCGGACAAAAGCTTACCGCTTAATAGATCGTAGAACTTAGTATTCAAAGAATACAAAGAGGAGATGACGACTCCGAAGAATTGCTTCGAGGGTTGGCCGCCGCATACGAAATCATTAGGTCATGAAAATTTTTAGAAGAACAAGAGTGACAAGAGAGGCCATCGCCTACCCCGAGCACGGTGTCAACCCACACATTCTTCAATGATGACTCTTTAGACAAGGTTTGCTCATGGGTCGTTCCAAAAGATAGCACCATTAAAATCAAAGATCTCCCTAAAATGTTTGACTAGTACATGGCCAAGAGAGAGTGCCCCGATCACTCATTCAGATTCGACAAATTTTGCCAGGACATTGAGTTTAATTTACCAATAGGATTTAAGCCACTGAAATTTACTTAATATAATGGCACGGGAAATCTGAATCGCCACTTGGCCCTCTTTTGTAATGATTGTCGACCCATACGTGATAATCAAGAACTTCACATCCACTATTTCCAACGCTCATTAGAAGGAGAAGCTTTAGATTGGTTTGCGGGACTCCCACTTTATAAGATAGAAACCTTTGATGAATTAGTCAGCCAATTCCTAGACCAATACAAACACTTGATCCAAGAGACGGCCAGTCTCAGCGATCTAATGGCAGCTAAGCAAGGACCTGATGAAGAATTTACAGACTTCGTCGCCAGATGGAGAAAACTCACTGCTAGGACCCGCACTTCAATAAAAGAGAAGGATTCGGTGGACATTATCATAGATAACACTAGAGAATCGTTAAAGAGTGTACTTATCATAAGTGATTGCCCCGACTTTACTGCACTCCACTCTCGGGCATCCCGACTAGCACGACACATTAAAGGCAGAGACCTTGCTCTATCCATAGTCACATCAAAAGTAGGCTCTTCCAGTGAATCAAAATCGAAAAACAATAAGAAAGCCTTAGGGACCAAACGGGTCAATACTGTTGTTAATCAAGGACAAAACTCTGGGAACGGAAATTTCCACCCACGAAACATCGGACAAAATCAAAATCAGCAACGATACATGAACCAAAACCAAAGCACTAATCAACAAAGATATGCAAACCAAAACTAAGGCCATAACCAGAATCAGGGCCAGTATTAGAATAGAACTAAATATCCTAATACCTACCGGAATCAGAACATGATGTAGAATTGACCGGCCCACGTGTCGAATTATAATAGTGTACCCCCACCGCAAAACTTTAACCCAGCTAGAGGCCCCTACCAGTCGAGGTAGGAATACTATTCCCCTTTACCGGACATGACCCCCAACATCTTTCGTCTTCTTAGTATTAAGAATCTCCTCTGATTCCTATAAGAAAAACCTCACCCATGGCCTGCAAATCTAAAGTATAGTAAATACTGTGCCTTCCATCGATACACGGGACACAACCTAGAAGACTATTGGGTCCTCAGAGACGTGATCTATGACATGAATGACCGAAGTCAGATCGATTGGGAAGCGCTTAGGAATTCTAACCCTAATAATAACCAACCCCAATAAAATTTAGGAATCATTAACAACCCCATGCCTAACCACAACCAAGCAACACTAGCTCAGGTCACTACCGTAGATCTCTCCGGTCGATTTCTCTTCTAACCTTCCACCTTAATCACTCGCATCCAACCCTCTGCCGCTTCTGCCACACCAGCAAGAGGTCCTTCACCCCCACATCCCTCGGCCCTGATCACTCAGATCGCCCCGCCGAGTCTACTTCCTTACCCAAAATTCACTCAGATACGAGTCCATTCCTTTAGGGCTAGGAGACCATTCCTCCGTAGTCACCCATCAGAGCCTTCAACTCCTCTAAATCTTGAACCAATGCCATTACCGCTCCCTTTGTCCGATTCTGAACTCGAGTATGGAGATCACATTCTCCAAACTGTAGCCCAAATTGCTGCATGGGTAGAAAGTGTCACCCGAGAGACTCCAAGCTGAGACAACAAAATAACTACCAAGTATTTACTAAATCTAGAAGAAAGTGGGCCAGAAGGACATCCTGACCCATATGAGATGCTGGTCTCTACTTTCATAGAAGAGAAAAATTACACACAGTACCTACCACCTTGGAGCGGCACCATTCAGGTACGCATTCCAACCTCGAATTTCACCCATTTCACAAATACATCCACGTCAAGCCGTGCCAGGTTCAGTCAACAACTGACTTGCCCCATTCTCAAATCAGAAACCAATTACCCACCTTTGCCTTTCCCTTGAAATAAGGATTTCACGAATGCGCAACTACTAGAGGGGAATGTGAGAGAAAGAGAAGTTAACTTGTCTCCCCCACCTCACATCATCCTTCCACCAATTCCTATACCTCAACCATTTCAACCACTCGCACCTAAGGCCCATCAGCCAGGCAAAGAGATTGTGCTCGAGCCAGGGTAAGAATATGACCTTTTGTGGCATTTTCAGAAGATCCCGATCCAAGTATCCATACTAGAACTCATTAAAAAATCGCTTGACCATCACCAATTGTTGGTAAGGATACTTGAAGACACACAAGTGGATGAGGATACAACTCTAGATGAGCTTCATGAAATTACTTTGGTCATGGTGCAACCTTCGACGCTTACTTTTACAGACGCATACATGCCTAAAGAGTCACTCCACGGGAGTGCAGCCCCCATATATCTTACGGTCATAATTAGAGGATTCTCCGTACCACACACACTCGTTGACATGGGAGCAGGACTTAATATCTGCCCTCTCACCATGTTAAAAATGCTTGAATACACAGAGCAGGATGTCAGGCCCTCCGCACTATCACTCATAGCTTATGATGGGTCGCGTCGCTTTGTCAAAGGAACTATCAAGCTATAGGTTCACCTTGGACCTGGAACGAAAGAAGTTACCTTCCATGTTTCTAATTCTGCTAGTACATACAATCTCATTTTAGGAAGAAAATGGCTGGAGTCAATGAAGGCTGTCGCATCCATATATCATCAATGCATTAAATTCCCATACGAGGACTCCATCGTCTGTATATATGCTGATGCATCCCTTCAGGAGATGGATATTGATTATGCGGCGAGCATATAAACTGCTCACGACTATGTGTTGAACATGGATCATATTCAAAAGACTCGAATCTCTAATGAGACAACCATTGCGAAAGTCCGTCCCCCTATCCCTCCTAGTTCTCCCCCAACACATCAACAAAAATTAGTGAGAAGAGAGGTTGGCCCAGACCTCGCCAAACTTTATGCCATTAACCCTACCGCGGCAAAAGGGTGGGACCTTATATACTAACTTAGATACGTTTCCCATACCGGACTCGATAAAAATAAGCAAGGTCATGTAGGACCCGTTATCCCAATGCAAATATGCAAGCACATAGGGTTAGGTTACCAATTGGACGGCCCGCAAGCCGACTTATCTACTACCTCACCAAAATGGTCTCTATATGACCACTTCGCCTATGAGACCACTGAGAAAGTAGATGTGCCAAAGCATAAGGAAGTGTCCTTCACTAGATCCCAAGAAGTAGAAATTGAGCGAATGACTAAAGAATTCAATGATATAACCAATTTAAATGACAATATTGATAAATCGCTCGAAGGAGTCAAGCCCATGTTTGACACTAAGGAATTTACAGAAGAGAGGAGAGAAGAACCTCCAAAGCTCGACCCACAAGTAGAAGACTGGGAATCCACTGACGACAAAAATTTTCACATAGTAGCCTTGCAAGATAGTGAAGAACACCTATGCTTAACATGGGAAAGAGATGACACTCCATAAGAAAATACTAACTCGTATAGCATCTGCCTCGACCTTGGCCTTGAGGGATGGGAATGACCTTGGGACTCCCCTTGTATCTCTTATCCATACCAGCCCCGCTGTATGGCATGCACCAGCATATTAGAATGCTTCGCTACTTAGATCTGATACTCTACGATAGGAGAATCGAATCATTCCAAACTTGTGACAACCGACACAAGTAATGACCTACCAGCTCAGCTACTGACACAAGAAGCAGAAAATCCCAACGGTCATCTGGTTGACCTAGGGGGAAACACTCGCGTCACCTTCATAGACTTTGAAGACAAACTTGTACTAGACACTTCTACGCCCCCAGATTTGCCACAACTCTAAATATTTTGGAAATCTCTCAAGAAAGAATGACAACCTCCCTTGAGTGATGACGAGGACTACTGGATAGACCTCCCAGCACTCGAGTTAGCGGAGCGAGCCATTCTAGGACTTCAAGCACTATCAAATCAAGAAGATGAATTTGATACCGTCTTTAACTCTAACCTAGAAGGATGAGAATATCCTTGGGAATCCCCCTACATTCTTCACCATTATCAACCTCGCTGCTGAGCATGCGTGCTCATCCTAACGTATTATGAAGATCAAGGAAAAGAACTTGCTATCCCTGAGGATCCTTTGGGAGATCCCTCTCGGTGGGAAGAATAATATTATTACGACCCAGAGGATGATAGTTCAATTGACTACAATCTTTAGAGTTTCTTCGGAGAAGAAGCGATCAATGTGGTAGAAGAAATCCAAGCGCTAGTGCCGTCGTCACCAGCATCGCTCATTCGAAAGATCTCATCAGACGAGGACTCCAAAGAAAAAAATGCCAAATTCACAACAAGTCTGCATTTCTCAAAGAATCGCCCAAACAGCTCCAGCAGCCGTCTCGCTTCCTCAGCTAGAGGAAGCAATTCTACCAGTGCCCCTTGAGAAATACAAAATCTAAAAATTCAGAAATACAAAATCCAAAAAAAAAAAAAAATCTCAAAAAAGAAAGGGAACTCTTCGTCTCGAACTAAATTTGTGGCCAACAAGGAGACTTTTCTCCTAAGGTTTCTATCCCATTCCCTGCACAAGGACGTAAAGCATTCTGGCTAGACAATAAGCCAGTGATCATACTGGACGAGATACTTTGTGACTTTGAGAGAATAATCAGTAGTCTTGAACTTCACCTTACTGAATATCTCTCAGTCATAGATTATACCGATGAAGGGTTACCTTTCGCAAACTCAGATCCCCAGTGTAGTAATTTCGCAATATACAAACTTATCGAGAACGAAGAAAGAGCACCAGTTGTCGAGGAGGCACTGGACTTCCAACGGGTTATCAAGCATTTCGATGAGCAAACCCAACCTACCGCAGAACCCACGGAAGAACTTAACTTTGGTACTGAAGAGAAACCCAAGAAGCTACTGATTAGCGCAACGCTTAACTCCAAGGAATGCTAAAAAATTACACAAGTCCTGCAAGAACACCTCGATTCCTTCGCATGGTCCTATGAGGACATGCCCGGTTTAGGCCAAAGTTTAGTAGAATATCGCCTCGTCTTAAAATCCGATGCAAAGCCTGTTAAGCAGAAACTCTGCAGGATGCACCCACAAACTGCCCTCCAAGTTAAAGAGGAAGTCGACAAGTTACACAAAGCCAAATTTATATGAGTCGTTCTTTACCCTAAGTGGGTGGCCAACATAGTACCTATCGCCAAGAAAGATGACAGAGTACAGGTTTGCATCGACATTCGAAACCTCAACCAGGCATGCCTAAAAGATGACTTCCCACTTCCACACATTGACAGTCTAGACGACAACACCACTGAACATGAGATGCTATCCTTTATGGACGGTTTATCTGGATATAATCAGATCAAATTAGCAGAATTCGACCAAGAGAAGACTTCCTTCACCACACCATAGGAAACATATTGTTACGTAGTTATGCCTTTTAGGTTCAAGAACACAGGAGCCACGTGTCAACTCACCATGATGGCTATCTTTCACGATATGATGCATAAGTGTGTAGAAGTCTATACTGATGACATATTAGTGAAGTCTCAAATGTTTGTAGGACATGGTGAAGCACTCTGACTAGTGTTACAAAGAGCTAAGAAATATCAGTTAAAAATGAATCCAAAGAAATGTGTCTTCGGGGTCACCTCCGGAAAATTACTTGGTTTTATAGTTAGCAAGCAAGGGATCGAAGTTGACCCTACAAAAGTTAGAGCCATCGTCGAGATGCCGCCTCCTAGTAATATCAAAGAGTTACGAGGCTTGATAGGAAGATTGCAATTCATCAAAAGATTTATCGCCCAACATTCAGACAGATGCGATCCTTTCTATAGATTACTTAAAGGAGGAACTGAGTACAAATGGGATGATCAGTGTCAGCAAGCCTTCTACAACATCAAGAAGTACCTCCTTAACCTGCCAATACTATCGCCACCTCTCCCTGAAAGACCTCTAATTCTCTACCTCTTATTGAACGATAAAGCAATAGGAGTAATTCTAGGATAATATAAAGAAGACGGCAAGAGAGAGAAGGCTATCTACTACCTCAGTAGGATGATGGTCGAATATGAATAAAAATACACTTCAATAGAGAAGACTTGCCTCACATTGGTGTGGGCTTCTACCAAATTACGACACTACTTCAGCGCGCATAAAATACTAGTACTATCCCGACTGGACCCTCTGAAGTACGTATTCGAAAAGCCCGCAACATCAGAAAAGATCGCTCGCTGGCATATGCTCCTGCAAGAATTCGATATCACTTATGTCACGCAAAAATCGATCAAAGGGCAAGCAATCGCTGATTACCTTACAAATCTCCCACTCCCTAGTGATGGGCCCATACACACAGATTTCCCCGATGAGGACCTATTCACGATTCATAATGAAGAGCCCGATAAGACCTCATGGACCCTTTATTTCGACGGCGCTCTAAATCATAAAGGAAAAGACATCGGGATAGTCCTCCTAAGCCCAAAAGGAATTGTCATACCTAAAGCTTTTCAACTAGATTTCTTGGCCACTAATAATATCGTAGAATACAAAGCCTTTATAGCTGGACTATAAGCAACATTACAGTTAGGTGTTAAATAGTTAAAAATCATCGGTGATTCCAAACTAGTAATTTCACAAGTCATAGGAAAATGGAAAACTAAGGAAAGGAGACTGATGGCATACCTAGAAATCGCTCAATATTTAGTAAAAAAATTTGAAAGAGTCTCTTTCACGCACATCCCTAGATTAGAAAACGAGCTCGTGGATTCCTTAACCACATTAGCCTCGGTCATCCAAATATCCATCGGGCAAATACCAAAACCTTCTTCATCGAAAAGCTGATAGTGCCCGCCCACGAGGTAGCATGGATCGTCAAGAGAGAATTACCCATCCTCCCTACAAGTACAGGACCGAAAGAAGCAATCGCCTCAAAAAAGCACGTCAAGACAAAAGTTGAAGCTGATGTGCTACGAAGATCGAACGGAAGACTATAAGGAATCGATGTGCCCAATTCTGCATACTCGGCGAAACATTATATAAAGAGGCCTTCACTAAAGGAGTACTCCTACGATGCATCACGACTGTCGAAGGACAATACATCATCCAAGAAGCACACATTAGTGCCTACGGCGCCCACTCCGGTAGACAGAGACTCGCCGATCAAGTTACACGACAAGGCTACTTCTGGCCGACAATGATCATAGATTTCCACCTCTATGTCCAATCCTGCAAACAATGCTAAGATCACGCTGCACTCATCAAAACTTTATCTGTTGCATTAAATACTATGACCTCGCCATGGCCATTTTCGATGTGGGCCTTCGATGTCATTGGACCTTTCACAGATACAGTTGGGAACACTCACAAGCACGCATTTATACTTACATCGACCAAATACTACACCAAATGGGTAGAAGCTGAATCCTATGTCAGAATCACGGATTCAACACTCGTAAAGTTTATCATTCAAAATATCATTACCAGGTTTGGAGTACCCAGGATGTTTGTCACTGACAACGGACCATAGTTTATCACGAAGAAGAAGAAGAAGTTATGTAAGAAGTACGACATCAATCTGTGCCACTCATCACTGTTCTACCCTCAAGATAATGGACAGGCAGAAGCTACGAACAAAACATTGATTCAAATCCTAAAAGGTATAGTAGAAATAAGCAATGGAGTCGACTGGCCTGAACGACTACCAGAAGCACTCTAGGCCTATAGGACCTCTATTCGTATGGTCACTGGCCAAACTCCCTACCTCCTTACCTATAGGATGGAGGCAGTCCTACCATATGAGATATAAGTACCATCTTTACGGATTCAACTTGATGATGAGCTATCCTTAGACAAGAGGATAATTTCTCTACTCACGCAGCTAGAGCAGTTCGATGAAACATGTCTAAGGGTAGCTGATCACACTCATGTATATCAGAGGAGAGTGGCCGAGGCTTACGATAAGAAAGTCCTTGAATGAACATTTAATATTGGGGAATTAGTCTTGAAGAAAATCATGTCTTCCAAGCACGCCCATCCGAAAGGAAAACTGAAACCGAACTGGGAAGGCCCATATGTCATAACAGTCGCATACCCTGGAAATGCCTACTGTTAAGTGGTGAAAAATGCCACTTTGCACCCTTTAACCTGACCTTTCATGGACCTGCAAGCACACTAATAAGCCTCTGTTGAGTGCATTTTGTAGATAGCAAGGAAATCTGGTAATAATGAAGAAAAGCACTCAAGGATGCCCAACAAGGAGCCGTCTCTCAGCACAGGACAAACTCAGCAATAGCACACCAAAGGGGTAGCACATCATTGAACCCTTGGAGCGCATGGCTGCAACAGAGCAAGGTGAAGGAAGTTAGAATATGTTGAAAATGTCCTATCGATTGGTCACCTAAAGAGTTCGATAGGAGTTGAAAGCATTAAAAGGAAGGAATTCATGCAGTTGAGAAGGGTTCGACATGATCAGAAAGTAGAAAAAGGAAGAATTCGTGTAGAAGTGAAGAATTCGATAGGATCTAAGAACCTATCGAGTAGTTGAGAGAGAAAGAGAATTCAACCTATCGAAAGCTAGCTCGAGGGAAAGAGGAGACCTATCGGAAGGTTCCTTGAACCCATCGAATGGGCCATTGACCCTATCGAATGGCCCACTGAACCTATCGAAATAGAAGTGCTGAAATAACACCTATCGCAGAATGATTTGAACCTTTCGATAGAAACAAAGGTCATCCGATCGAAGCAATAGAATGTGAAACCTCAACCTATCGAATCACTCTTCCAACCTGTCGAAAGCCCCAGATAAAGTGCAGGGAAGCTGAAGCATCTAAGCTCAACCTATCGGAACCTATCGAAGAGATCAGGGAACCTATCGAAAGAGGCTACAAGCTTACTTTTAACCTGTCGGAAGCTTCTCCAACCTGTCGAAATCATGTGCTGAACTTCTCAGAAACTATGTCATGCACACGCTGTGACTTGGTGACCTGCTGCACGCAAACCAAGGCACTTTGGTAACCGGCGTGATATTTTAGAAGACACCCTAGGAAACCCTAACTGACCCACGTGCTCTAACAGAACTCTAACAAACTCTGGCAACCTTCTAGAAGGGATTTTTGGTAGGAAAAATAGGGGAAAAAGCTATATATTGAGATCCCCAATTGCCATTGGGGAGGATCAAAATTTTGAGGAATTTTCCAGAGATCAGAGCTTGTAGAAAGATTCCATTTCCCCTCCTTTAGCCCAACCATGGTTGGCTAAATCTCTAGGAGCAGTGAGGGGTGAGTTAGATCTGTAATTGGGTAAGGTTAAGAGTGATTGCTGGGGTTAATTATTGCATAGACTGCAGATCTGAGAGCATTCCATTGTAAGAGTGACCTTGTTTGTAATGTAAATGTTGTTTTCAATTCTTTAATTAGATCTAAAGCTCTTTTGATTTCTCTTGGTGCTCGACCGGATTTGTGTAGAGGAGTTGCTTGATCAGCTCACCCACTTACTGGTAGACCTCTTGGATATCATCTGAATTCCCTGGATCTGATATCCCTATAATTTCCTGCGTCTGTGACCTGGAAATTACAACATCTGTAGTGGTTTTAATTATTCTAATTGAGGCCCTGGCTCTGTAGGAGATCTCTAGGATGGTCTGTGACCATTAAAGTGGACAGATCATAACCTTAAGGTAAATCTGAGCTCAGGCCTCAATTAGATTTATCTGCTGCAATCTACGGATTCGATAAAGGCTATAGGATGGTCTGTGACCATTAAAGTGGACAGATCATAGCCCTAAGGCCAGGTGGATCCTGTGATTTGAAGTGGAAGTTTTACCCTGCAGCTGTGCTTGCGGACAGTGCCTGTGGCCAGCTGAGGGACTTATGTGCTTTTGAACCCCTGTAATATGCTTAGCTTAACCTGATTGCAGAGAAGACAATCCCCAAGCTGTTCTTCTCCATTTTCTAAGTTTTTAAATGATCCATCTGCAAGATCTGAAGCTCCAGATTCGATCCAAAATAATCTGCATTTTATTTGTAGTTTAGTTTAAGTGACAACTCATTTCAAAACTCTCCCGTCTTTTAACTAAAGTAGAGATAGCTAGGGTGTTAGATCTCTCACAAATCTAGAGATCTATCGTATTTCCAACCAACCTCCCTGTGGACATTCCCTTACTCACCATTCTTTTAAAGCTTGCTACAAAGGACCCTGTATCTTGCAGGCCTAGGATATTTTAGATGTGTTGAATCTACCTCTGTTTTCTCTTGATTTTTACACCATAAATCAGCACACTAGAAATCCACAAGAAGTTTTTGGCGCCGCTGCCGGGGAAGCAGATTGACATTGATAGATCTAAGTTTTTATCATAGATTGGTAGTTTTTGTTTGATTTTACTAATTGCATTTGTGAGTTTTGCTATTTTTCAGTATTCTTTGTGTCCATTTCACCAGATCTGAGTACAGAAGGAGAGGAGAGCTGTGCTGAAGGCTACTCTATAGTTTGCATCTCTTCTCTCCTGTTTATTTTCAGATCTAGAAGCTAAGATTATTTCACTAAATCTAGAGGTTGAAAGACTTCTCAGAACCAGACCAACTACATCCACAGCTGTTGAATTTGAATATGTTGAAATGGGTGAGCAGCAGCAGCATCGAACTCTCAAGGAATTCAATGCACCAGGGGTCTACAATTCTCCCTTTTGCATTCAGTTCCCTGCCGCTCAAGAAAATTATGAGATTAAATTGTCCATCATTCAAATGTTGCCCTCATTTCATGGCCTGACCAAGGAGGATCCCTATAAGCATATAGATGAATTCTTAGGACTATGCACCACCTTCAACATCACAGGTTTGGGGGAGGAGGCCACCAGGATGAGACTCTTTCCTTTTTCATTAAAGGATAGCGAACACAGTTATCTGCCTTCCACCTAACAAGATATCATCTGGAGTGATCTCCAATGTCAGTTTTTAGCCAAATTCTTTCCTATGTCAAAGACCAGTCAGTTGAGGAAGGGTATCATCTCTTTTACCCAAGATCCAACTGAAGACTTTCATCAGTCCTGGGAGAGATTTAAAGAACTCCTCAAGAAATGCCCCCACCATCAAATCCCTCAATGGCAACTAGTTCAAAGCTTTTACCAGGGAATTGATTCAAAGAGCAGGGACATGATAGGTGCCTCTTGTGGAGGCACTTATCTTCATAAAATTGCTGAGGAGGCATGGGAGCTCTTTGACATCATCAGTGAGAACTCTATGCTAAGAGAAACCTTGGCAAGAGATCTAGAGCCCCCTAAATTGGTGAAAGAGAACACCTCAAGAGGAAAGATATATGAAGTGAGTGTGCCAAGTGAGTTGGAAATGAAAGTGGACAGCTTAACTCTGAAGTTTGATAGGCTGATGGTAGCAATGCAATCACCTGTGGCTGCTAGAATAGAGGAGGCATGTGCCATATGCCAGTCCCCTGCTCACTCCTTAGATGAATGCCCATTAGTTTGTGGTCATGAACTCAAGCCTTTCATGGGCAGCATTTGTCATTGGGTATCAATGGAGAAACCATCCCAATTTGAGGTGGAGACAAGATGGATACCCTAGTCAACAGCAACAGCAACCCCAGCAGCCCATGCCCTATAGAAATGCTTAGCCCTATCGAGATGGTTATGCCCCAAGACCTCAATATCAGCAAACCATGGCCCAACCTGTAGCTCCTCCTGTGCAGCAAGCTGCACCTACTCCAGCTGTGAGAACACCATCTTTTGAGGAACAAGTTCTATCTTCATTACATAATTTGAACACCTTGACCCAAACTGTGCATTCTCACAACCAGAGCATCAAAAAGATAGAGGACCAGCTTGGTCAGCTGCTTGATGCTCTGACTAGGAGAGAAGGAGGAATGTTACCTAGCCAACAACAAGATAATCCACAAAGACAGTTTGTAGTGGGTGAAGTTTCCTCCACCTATGAGGAAGCTAAATCTGTGACAACTTTGAGGAGTGGTAGGCTAGTGGACAATCAAGTGGGCTGTGAGCCTGTGAAAAGTTTGCATGAAGAAAATGGAAGGAGTTTTCCAAGAACACAACAAAGGTCACTAGTGGTGGACCTGCAGGAACAACCCAGTGTCAATAAAGAGGATGATATGGATCCTCAAGGAAAAGAAAAAATCAAAAAGAAAAAAGCCCCATTGGCTAAGGCTGTAAGTGTAGGAGCCCCCCCACACTTGCCATTTCCCAAGGCATTGCAAGGACCCTCCCCTTTTGACAAAGGGCAGGGCAAAATCGAGGAAATGATGGAGACTTTCAAACAAGTAAAGATCAATCTGCCTCTACTTGATGCCATTAAACAAGTCCCAGCCTATGCCAAATTCTTTAAAGACCTATGCACCCATAAAAGACAATCCAGGATACACCTATCCAAGAAAGTCTTTTCAGCAGAAAAAGTCAACCATGTACTGTCCATTGCAATTCCTCCTAAATTTCAAGACCCTGGAATCCCCACCATCCCTTGCATCATTGGGGATCATACCATTGATAAAGACCTATTAGATCTGGGAGCCAGTGTAAATTTGCTTCCATATTCAGTCTATGAGAAGCTGGGTTTAGGCAAACTAAAGCCCACACATGTTGTTCTACAACTGGCTGACAGATATGAAGGGAGACCTGTGGGGATAATCGAGGATGTTTTGGTTGGAGTTAACAAATTCTTTTTTCCCGCTGATTTTTTGGTGCTGGATATGGAACCCGACATGAATGCCATTTCCATCCCTGTGATCCTAGGCAGACCCTTTTTGGCCACAGCTAATGAGTGTATTCAATGCAGGTCCGAAATAATGGAGGTGTCATTTGGGAACATGAAGGTCAAACTGAACGTATATAATGCAACCACTCAACCTCATCCTGATAAGGATTGTTTTTCTCTAGATATAATAGACGAGGTTGTGTAAGAAAATGTGAATCTACTACTGCATGGTAAGGAATGGTCTAATGAGCTCGCAATAGTATGGAAGCAACCAGAAGTAGAAACGACTTTCACCCCTGAAACTGAGCATGTTCAACTTGTCTCCTCCAGAGCAGAACCAGCAAATCTCCATCCATGGAAGCCTGCTTTGCTGCCTCTTCCACCCCCCTCCAAGACACCCCTATTGCCCTCCCTCATCAGCCCCCCAGAGGTGGAGTTAAAGCAACTCCTGAAAACTTTGAAATATGCTTTTTTAAGAGACAACAACAAATTACCTGTGATAATTTCTTCTTCCCTCACCATTGAGCAGGAAAGAGAGCTACTTGTTATGCTAAAAAGGCATAGGAGGGCAATAGGATGGACCATTGCAAACTTAGGGGGGATTAATCCTGCTGTGTGCATGCATAAGATTCATCTTGAGGAAGGTACCAAACCTTCTCGAGAGATGCAGAGGAAACTCAACCCTCACATGTAGGAAGTTGTGATGAAGGAGGTAGTCAAACTCCTTGATGCTGGCATCATATACCCTATCTCGGATTAACAATGGGTGGCACCTACCCAAGTTGTACCCAAGAAATCTGGCATCACAGTTGTGGAAGCAGACTTAGGAGAGCTGATTCCAACCAGACAGACCACTGGGTGGAGAGTATGCATAGATTACAGAAAGCTAAATGAAAAAACTATCAAGGACCACTTCCCACTACCTTTTATAGACCAAATCTTGGACAAGTTGGCAGGCAAGGCATATTATTGTATTCTTGACTGATATTCAGGGTATAATCAGATCCCTGTCTACCCCCAAGATCAAGAAAAAACCACATTCACTTGCACATTTGGGACCTTTGCATACAGGAAGATGCCATTTGGGCTGTGAAATGCACCTGCCACTTTCCAACGATGCATGTATGCCATTTTTTCTGACATGATTGATAAATTTTTGGAGATCTTCATGGATGATTTCTCCATTTATGGAGATGATTTTGGCCAATGCCTGCACCATCTCAATTCTGTGCTACAGAGGTGTGAGGAGACCAACCTGGTCCTAAATTGGGAAAAGAGTCACTTTATGGTGACTCAGGGCACTATCCTTGGACATGTGGTCTCCCGCAAGGGAATAGAGGTTGATCACGCTAAGATTGACTTAATTTCCCATCTGCCTCCTCCCAAAACTATCAAAGAAGTTAGGTCTTTTCTGGGCCATGCTGGGTTTTATAAGCGACTCATTAAGGACTTCAGCAAAATCACCAAACCTCTGTGCCACCTACAGTGTCAAGAGGTACCCTTTGAGTTCAATGATGACTGCCTGGCTGCTTTTGAGCAGCTAAAAACTTACTTGACTACAGCCCCTATTCTATAAGCCCCTGATTTCTCTTTACCATTTGAGCTGATGTGTGATGGATCAGACTTTGCTATGGGGGCTGTTTTGAGACAAAGAAGAGACAAGGTACCATGTGTGGTGGCATATGCTAGTAAATCAATGGTTGATGCTCAATTGAATTACACCAAGACTTAGAAGGAGCTGTTAGCCATTGTCTTTGCCTTAGAGAAATTCAGATCTTATGTGTTGGGCTTAAAAATCACTGTGTTCACTGACCACTCAGCCTTGAAATACCTCTTGTCTAAGAAGGACGCCAAAGCAAGATTAATCAGATGGATTCTCCTTTTGCAGGAATTCCACTTGGAGATTAAAGACAGGAAGGGAGTGGAGAATGTGGTTGCTGATCATCTATCAAGGATCCAAGTTACAGAAACAGAGAGCCTACCCATCAATGATTCTTTTCCAGACGAGCAGCTGTTTGCCGTGGAGATCAATATGCCTTGGTTTGCTAATATCGTGAACTACCTTGCTGTGAAAAGGATCCCTCCACATTGGAACGTTGATAGAAACTTGTTTTTCTCTCAGATTAAGCACTATATATGGGAGGATCCTTACCTTTTTAAGCATTGTTCAGACCAAGCAATTCGAAGATGTGTAACGGAAACAGAGTTCCACCACATTTTAACCATGAGTCACGAACAGGCTTGTGGGGGCCACTTCAGTGGTAACAAGACTGCTGCGAAGGTGTTTCAGAGTGGTTTCTATTGGCCTACTCTGTTCAGTGATGCCCGACAACATTGCAAAGCTTGTCCTCGATGCTAGTAGATGGGAAGTATTACTAAGAGGAATTCCATGCCTTTGCAGCACATACTGGTGGTCGAATTATTTGATGTCTGGGGTATTAATTTTATGGGACCATTTCCCCCCTCTTGTGGATATAATTTCATCCTTGTAGCTGTGGACTACGTTTCCAAATGGGTAGAAGCCATAGCTACAAGGACAAACGACCACAAAGTTGTTATTAAATTCCTCAAAGATAACATCTTCTCCAGGTTTGGCATCCCCAAAGCCATCATCAGCGACGGGGGAAGTCACTTCTGTAATAAGCCTTTTGATAAGCTGCTAGAAAAGTACTCTGTGACCCACAGGGTAGCCACCCCTTACAACCCACAAACCAGTGGACAAGTAGAGATTTCCAACAGAGAAATAAAACACATTTTAAAGAAGACCGTGAGAAGTGATAGGAGGGACTGGTCAATGAAATTGACAGATGCCCTATGGGCTTATAGGACTACCTATAAGACCCCCATAGGTATGTCCCCATTCAGACTAGTTTATGGTAAGGCATACCATTTGCCTGTTGAATTGGAACACAAAGCATACTGGGCTATTAAAGCAATAAATTCTGATTTCAACTCTGCTAGTATACACAGGAAATTGCAGATAACTGAGCTGGAGGAGCTCAGATTGGAAGCATACGCTAATGCTCAGATCTACAAAGAGAAAACTAAAGCCTTCCACGATAGACATCTGCTACGGAAAGAATTCAAACCCAATGATATGATGTGGATGTTCAATTCTTGATTAAAATTCTTTCCAAGTAAGTTGCAGTCCAGATGGGATGGACCCTTCATAGTTGTACATGTTTCCCCATCTGGAGCTGTTGAAATCAGGGACCCTACAGATGGTAGAGTCATGAAGGTCAATGGTCAGAGGCTTAAACTGTGTGTGGACAAGATTTGTGAGCCTGAGAAGAGCATTGATCTTCAAGACCCTCCAGGTTGATAGCTGACTTTGGCTTGCATCATATGTAAAATATGTGATTTATTTGTATCAACAACGGATGGTTGGTTTAGCAGAAAATTTTTTAGGGTGCTGAAACTAAGCACTACACTCAATCTTCCAACTATTGGCTTTTAGAACCCTTTGATAAGACGGCTGATGATTTCGATAGGATGCTGGACATTTTCAAGGGGCACTGAGCCTTGACGATAGGTGAAACCAACCCCTCGATAGGTTAAATATGCCAACAGACACTTTTCGATAGGTTCTGGGTACCTATCGGAACCTATCGAAATAACGAATCGCGTCAAATTCCAACCTATCGAAAGGAAGGACCCACCTGTCGAGATCCTATCGAATTGTACCTTTTATAAGCATTGACTTCCATGCTTTTGATAGGACACATTGACCTATCACCACCATTCTCGCCATCCTATCGAAATCGATTTTCTTGTCCTATGGCGCAGTGTTTCAGCATTTATGGCGCATGCCGCCCTAACTTAATTGTTCCTCCTAAATTTAGTCCATCATGCAGTCCACGCTCCAACTCCCACCCAGCGATTGCCACTCCCTGTATTCCCGCCCTTCATTTTCAATTCCCACACCTCAACAACTGCGCCACTTTTATTACATCGCTTCTTCTTCCAACGCCCATGCACCTTAAATATTCGCTTTGTCTGGCCCTTCCACATCCATTCCACCCTAACCTGCCCAACTCTTCTAGCCCCCACTCATGGCCGACGACAAACCTCAAGAATTGCTTATCAAATTCTTCTCAGTCTGGCCACCACCACTGCCACCGGTCAAGCCTGATCCTCTTTAATTTCTCTAGGATAAATATGACAAGGTCCAGCGAATCCTCGCCAAGGAGAAAAAGAAAAACCTAAAGAGGGAGAAGAAGAGGCAGAGGACCGAGTCACCACTTGCTTCCCCTCCGTCATCCTCATCAACATCCACCACCCCACCCCTTGCCCCCTGACCCCCCACTCTTTTTCCTATTCTTTCCCCCCTGGCTTGCAGTTTCTCTTCCACCCGACACCGGCGGAGGATATCCCTGAGCCAGGGGAACAGTTTTCTTTTCACAAAAGAGATGTTGTCCACATGTCTGTTTTCAGAATATTTATAATAAAATTCTTTCTTCATTCTACTTCCTATTTCTCAATTTATTTCTTGTTCAATTTATTTTCTCTGGAATGTCTGCACCACTAAACTCATTCTGCTTCAACCAGTGAGGACACTGTTTAGTTTAGGTTTGGGGGTGTGGCATGTATGCCAATAAACTAGTTAATTTTAGTGCATCCAAGTTAAAAAAGAATAATCAGAAAGAGAATGAATTCACCTCATATTTGTTGTTAAGGAAACCTTCAAAACCATTTGCAACTAAAACAAGCTGAAGTTTTAACATTCTTCATGAAGAAAATGTCAAGAATTTTTGCAGGAAGTCTTTAATGTGTGATCAACCAGCAACAAGAAGAGACTGTGAAGATACTCTCTAGAAATTGGATGGAAGGCCATACCCAGTGAGAATTGGGCTTGAAAAAAAAAAGAAATTTCTTTGAAGAGTGTCTTGGCAATTTTTTCTGCTCTAAGGACTGATGGGATCTAATTTTAATCACTAGAAGTTAGGCAAATCCAAATTGAAACAAGCTCGACAACATTCATGACATTGAGGACATGAAGTAAGGCCATCCCTTAGACAGTTTGAGCCTAAAATGTCCCACCTTTGAACTGCCATTTATGCACACAACATGAGCCTTAAAAGTCCCTATTTTCTTTGGTGAAAACCAGAAATTTAAACCCAAAACCTTTTAACCTATTTTAGTCCACCCCCAATCTGAGAAATCGGGAAGAGGAAGGAGAAGCAAGGATAGAGGAGCAAGTTGTTAAATCGGGTTGAAAGAAAGAAAAACACATTTGGTGATATCTGTGGTTTCTGAATTATTAAAAAAAAAAAAAAAAAAAAAGAGAGCAAGAGAAGTCATTTCATTGAAAGATTGAAATGAGGATTAGAAACTAGCCACTTCAAATATGAAAGTTCAACAAATATATGGAATTGTGCTGACATGAAGAAGGTTGAGTTGTAAATCACCTCTTTACTTCTACTGATTTCTCAATTTTGAATCCCATTCCACCCTTTCATTCTTTATAAACCTCACTCATAAGCTACATTACAACCCAATAAAAAGTCTTTACTGATCTGAAATGGATTTGTAGACACCCAAATTTGGCCCAAGGCTCGATCGAAACACTTTTCGAGAGAGGTGTAATTCTGAGCTTTTGATGGCATGTATAGAACCCTTAGGAATCACCCTAAACCCTTAAGAATTACCCTAGATTTCTTAGGAACCTACTCTAAACCTTTAGAAACCAATCCCGAACCCTTAGGAATTAACCATACCCTTCCAAGACCTATTAGAACCCTTCCCGAGCACGATTCAAACCCCTTGAGCAGCGATTAGAAAGAGGAGTGCTAAAATTTTTGTAGATAGTTACCCAACCTAAGGCCTATATCATTGGAAAGAAGACTTTCCCAGCTTTCCAACAAGCTAAGAATCGCCTAATTTGGAGTTATACATCAAAAGATATGATAGAATGAAGATCGTAAATTTGTACAAGATATTGCAAAATCGGACCCATAGAGTCAATTTCAAACTAACCAAAATAGCTGATGAAAAGAGGAGTGCTAAGGTTATAATATATAGTTTCCCAACCTAAGGCCTATACCATTGGAAAGTAGACTTTCTCAGCTTTCCAACGAGCCAAGAATCGCCTAATTTAGAGTTGTACATAAAAAGTTATGGCAATTTAAAAAATACGGATTTGTGCAGGAAATTGCAAACCTGGCTGGGCCCCTGCGGGTCTTCAACTTTCAACAGTTTGGACCTGGTTTTCCTTCAAAAAATGGCCAAAATTGACATTAGGGGTTTGACTTGTGAACCATCCCAAAGTCTAGGGTGTGTTTCTTTAGGACCCTAGTGACCCTATTAGCTTAAGTTATCACCCTTTTTCCATTCAAGTCACCACCCTATCATCTACCATTAAACCCAAATCCCTCTTCTCCAAGCTCTAGAAAATGACAAAAACTTTAGATTGCCCATTACCTAATTTCTAAACTAATTAGGACTTTAACCCCTCACTAATCCTCCCTTTCTCTATAAATAGAAAGCCACCCCTCTTGCTTAAGGGTTGAGAGTTTTTACCTAAGAGAGAAAGAGCTTAAGTGAGAAGATCTTTCTCCCTTTGGTGCACCATCCCCATACAAATTCCAGAATTGAAAAAGCCCCTTTAGACCTTAGTATTTCACTAAAAACCTCTAGGTTAGGTGTGTGTTACTCCCTAGCCTTCCTTCTCTACCTCTTAGTTTCAAGCCTTAGGAGTTAGAACCCCATTCCATACCATACAAGCCTTCAAAAAGCTCACCGAAGCAAGCCAACGCAAGGCTCCCCAACGGTGCTACAAGGGCTCGAGAGCTCTGGCTCTCCCCTCTATTCCTCTATCCTAGAATTGAGCCGTTACGCTGCTCAAATTTCGGCAAGCGGGAAGGGCTCAATAGGATCGGTGTGCCTTCGGGCAAGGGGAAGTGCCGCTCATTTTACTTTCTTTTATATGTATATATATATATAATTATATATATATATATATATATATATATATATACTATATAAACCAGCCCCACATAGACCTGGCCTTAAGTAGAGACTGCATTTAGCGGGTTGATCGGGTGCCTAACACCTTCCCGATTGATAACCGAAGCCCCTATCCAAGAGCCTTTGGTGTGGACCGGATTCAGAGTCATATTTTTAGCACTTCGGTGCTCATAAAAATGAACTAGGTATCCCGGGACACTGAAAGCTCCGGGTGGCGACTCTATATTTTTTATTAGAGAGCGCATCGTTGTCACGGGATCATCTTGATTCCCACGGTTGCACAGATGGCGACTCTGCTGGGGAGTAGCTAGTAGAGCTTCCCCTTGAACTAGGCCATTTTCATTTTTTTATTTTTTCTTACATTTTATTGCTGTTTTTGTTATTATTTTTACTATTTTTTTTGTCACTCACCCCTCCGATTACGTCATTTTACTCACCCCTACGATTCCGCTTTAAATTTCAGCAATCTTTGCCTAGTCACTTGACTGGCACCTTTTTTTCTCACCCCTACGATTTCGCTTTAAATTTTAGTAATTTTTGCCTAGTCATTTGACTGACACCTTTTTTACTTACACCTACGATTCCGCTTTAAATTTCAGCAATTTTTGCCTAGTCGCTTGACTGGCACCTTTCTTGTACTCACCCCTACGTTTTTGCTTTAAATTTCAGCAACTTTTTGCCTAGTCACTTGACTGGCATCTTTTAAATTTCAGCACTTTATATCTCCCGCCTAGTCGCTTGAATGGCCTCGTCTTTTTTTATTATTCATATCCTAACAGTGGACGTCGGCCCGTAGTGGCGGCACGAGATAATCACCTCCGGTCTTTGAACTAAAGAAAACTTCCAAGAAAAGAGAAAAAATTTGAAAAAGATTAAAATTGAACCAAGTTAGGGAGCTTAATTAATTTATTTTGCGGGGTAGATTTTTCAAAAGGGCTGGTTTAGGCACACATACAAACACCCGGGTCTTAGTATGGTGGCAGCCCTAGTGGTGATGATCCAGAAAAGTCCCAGCCCACCTAGTATCTGAGAAGGCGCTCGCGCTGGAGGTATATTGGGTGGGTTCCCATTCCTACAAAGCTTAAAACCCTTGGGGAGCGCGCTAGCGAGTTATACCGGACTCACACCCCTTAGGTTCGGTGAGGAGAGAACGGTTCACTAAAAAATCAGTCAGTTCCCGGAAGCCCAGCTTCCACAAAAAAAACCCAGTTTAGAGACCAATTCCGAACTGAAGTTGCTGCTGTGTAGTTTTGAACAATAGCAGTTTAGATCTGTGGCCTATTTCACCTCCTGAGTTCCCCGATTAGTGTGCTTAGTGCCTTGTTCGGGTCCCGCCATCTCCGACACCCAATACGCCCCCGTCGGTCAAAAGAAGGCAACTTCCTTTTGGCTCATCTCGGGGGATTGGGTTGTTTGCCTCGATTTTCATACCTTCAATAGATCGAAGGTTCTCCTTCGATTCTTCCGAAGTGCATCGGAATCGTCGCCGCGGGTCTTGAATTAAGGTACGAAGGCTACCTGAAAAGGGAGTTCCAAGGCCTCGGAACCTTTGCTTTCCAAAAAATCTTTTTCGAAAAATTAAAAAAATAATATATATATATATATATATATATAAATCAAAAACCAAAAAATATATAGTTTATGGTGCCGGCACAATGGCATCATCTTGCCCTTCGTCGTCCCGTAAGGGAAGAAGGAGGAGGATTTTTGGGCCTCATCCAAGCCACCCTTACCCAACCCGTTCCTATAGAATGTCGTGGGTGGTGGACCCGGCTTACGCCGATCCCGACTCATCCCCGCCCCATTCTCCAACCCACTCTCATTCGGGAGAAGTTTTCTCTACCATCCCCCTCACCCAACCCCCCTTTACTGTCATTGGCCCATTCGACGCCCCCATATTCCCAACCACTACCCCCCAAAATATCCATAATCCAACCCCCCATTCCCCATCTCTTGCCCAAACCATGCCTATTCTCCCTCCCATATCCATGCCTAATCCAACACATTTCCCATCCACATCCATACAAAACCCAAACCCGTTTTCCCAATCCACATCCATGCCCCAATTCCCATCATCCCCCTATAGACCCGATCCACCCACATTCACATACACCACTTCCGCCCTATCCAACCCCCCACAAATCCCCCGATCTACTCGGGTCATGCCCGTTTTTATCGGGGTCATGCCCAGTTTTTTCCACACACCCACACTTTACCCTTCATCATCTTTAAACATCCCCAACCCATCCCCCTTTTCCAATGCCCCACCCCATTCCTTTAACCCATCACCTACCATGGCCATGCCCAATTTTCCCTCCACATCCACCCCATTTATACCCAATCATCTCTTAGACCCACCATCCACATCCAATCCTCCTTCCATGACTATGATGGAGGAGATGTTCCAAGCCTACTCCTTATGGAAGGCTTCCCAAAACACCTCCCATCATTTATACCCCATTTCCATGGACCCATCTCATACCTTAGCCAACCTCCATGCTTCACTCTCCCATGACCCCCATCAACCTCCCATAATCCACACCATCCAAATCCCCATCACCCACATGTCCCAGGGCCCCATGGCCCAATACCCCACGGCCCGGACCCACCAATGGCCCACGACCCAGACCCACCAAGACCCAAAGGGCCAGACCCATCAAGGGCCCATGGCCCAGACCCACACAGGCCAATGGGCCAGACCCATCAAGAGCCCATGGCCCAGATCCACCAAGGCCTAATGGGCCAGACCATCAAGGCCCGATGGGCCATACCCACCAAGGCACAATGGGCCAGACCCATCAAGGCCCAATGGGCAGACCCGTCAAGGCCCAGTGGCGCAAACCTACCCAGGCCCATCAGCCCAAACTCACCAAGGGTCCATGGCCCAAACCCATCCGTGGCCCCTGGCCCAAAATGACCAAGGGTTCATGGCCCAAACCCAAACCCCATACCCATGCCCTCCACAATACCCCCAAAATTTCACCCACCCCCAACCTTCACAACCGGGTCAAACCCATGCCATACCTCAGATCCAATTTTCCCATGGCCCCACACCCCAAGGCTACTTCCAAACCTTCCCCCATGACCAATGGCCCAATCAGGCCCCACCCCTAAACCAAACCGCCACTCATCCCATCACCCCACAACACTTCCCTTACATTCAAGGGGCTCACCCAACTCACATCCAATCCAATCCCATCCAGTCTATGCAACAACAGTATGAGAACCCCGTCCTCACTGTACCTTATATAGATCAACAGTATGAGGAGGATGAGATCAGAAATAGTGCTGCCTATGTCGGGGCAGTGACCACTATTAATCCTCCACCAATAGCAATCCCACTCCCAATAGCACAGAGCGAGTCTCAGCCGGCTGTTGAGAAAATGGCCCCCATGTCCAAAGAATTGGAACAGTTAGGGGAGCAACTAGACAAGATCCAGAAACAATTATTAAAGATGGGTGGTGCTGAAATCCATGCCACGGATTTCATGGATTTATGTCTGTTTGCCGAGGTCCCCCTGCCCCCCAAATTTAAAATGCCAGTATTCGACAAGTACAATGGCACAGGCAACCCGATTGCACACCTCAAGTCCTATTGTGGGGACATGTGCCAGTATGGGGGGGACAAGAGACTACTAATAAAAGTCTTTCAGAAAAGTTTGACCGGACCGGCCCTGAGGTGGTTCACATCTTTTGAACCATTCATGATAAAGACATGGAAAGATTTGACGCATTTATTCCAAGAACAGTATGTCTATAATACTGATATTGAACCGCGCAAGTCTGACTTGGCCCGTTTGAAACAGAATCCCAACGAGACCTTTGGCGACTATTTGGGGCGTTGGAGAGCACTGGCAGCTCAAGTTAGAAATAGAATACCGGACGTTGAGCAGATAGAGATGATTTCAAAGAACACTCTGCCAGTGATTTCTGATTTTCTTGTATATCAATAGTAGTCCAGTTTTGCTGATTTGGTGAGGAATGCCAACCGCTGTGAGGATGCCATCAGGGAAGGGCGGTTGAGTAAGAATGCTTCAGGGGGCCCTAGTGGGGTTAGGAGGTTTACTGAGCAGAAGAACGACAGGAGGACAAGGGCAGAGGTGTAAAATGTTGCGAACACTCGGCCCAATAATAATAATGTAGCCTCATTCCAATTCCAAGCAGCGCAACTAGCTCCCGTCAGGACAGGGCCAGTACAAAGAGTAGGGAATGGGCAGGTAATGCAAATGACCCCGGAGAGGAGAGTCCGTTATGATCGAGTCTTTACGCCTTTAGGGCAATCCCTGAGTGCACTTTTGCCATTATTAATTGAAAAGGGTTTAATAACTGTTCTCCAACCACGACCTCCTCCCAATCCGATTTCATATAATTTTGACCCTAATACTCATTGCAATTTTCATTAGGGTCCAGGTCACCCGACTGATTGCTGCTTCCCATTAAAGCACGCGGTCTAGGACTTAATCGATGCTGGAAAGATCATTCCCCCTGCACCCACCCAAGCAAACCAGCATGCGAATATCCATCAGGTGCCTTTACCACCACACCCTACCAGAATAGCAGGTCCTAGACCCACCATAGGGATGGTAGAGAAATTTGAAGAAGAATTGGAGTTTGATCCGTCAGACTTCATTTGTAATCCAGAAATGTTTATGGCACCAAGGCAGAGAAATCTAGGAGAAGGAACTATTGGGGTGATTGAACCCCTGAATCTGGCAGATTATTTTCCTACCCCTACACCAACAGTTGAACCCCTAGATCTTAGGGCCTATTTCCCACCATCCACTCCCATTAACTACGTACAAATGAATGCATATCAACCATATTCCACCACCCCCATCCATTACCTAATAAACCAAGCACCCCAATCCCCACCACCAATAAATTACCAATGGCTGCTCCCACCCCATTATCGTCACTCAATCACATGCAAACTCTACCACCTGTCAATTCCCTCATGGCCCATCAAACCCCAACCCTCTTTGCACTCATCAATTATCAATGGCACACACACCATTACCCCGTGCAACCACCATTAAACCTCACCACCCCTACGCCAAATTTTGCTACCCCCATCCATCACGGAGAAAGCCATGTCTTACCTACCCTCCCAGAGCCATCAGTACATGCACTCCAGACACCGATAGCCATACCATTCCAGTTCTCAGGACCAACCTATGATCCACATCAGGTCCCGCTGGGCTACGGGCAAACCAATGCTAACGCTTGGAGAGAGAGGAGCCGTGAACTTTGTTACCGGTGGGAAGATCTAGACAACTGAGGCAATGGAGCAAGCAACAAGACGGACTAAGCCCAACTGCGGGAAGAAAGAAACCTGAATCCCTTTGAGAAGATGAGTCAAGAACATATACTGGAGACTCAGCTGAAAAGAATGCCGGCCCATATTACTGTATGGGATTTATTGATGACATCCCCACTCCATTTCCAAGCATTAATGGGGGCGTTGAAAAATGCTCATGTATCACTTCAAGTCAGCCCGGATGAAGTTGGGCAGATAATTGGTCAAGTGATGGCTCCCAATGCCATATCTTTTTCGGATGAGGACCTACCAGAGGAGGGAAATAGTCATTCTAAACCTCTCAACATCACTGTAGAATCCGGGAACATGATAATTCCCTTGGTTTTAATTGACAACGGATCTGCATTGAACGTGTGCCCATTGAGAACTGCCACCAAAATTGGGGTGGACCCCTGCATGTTGAGGCCAACAAGGACGAGTGCTAGAGGTTTTGATAACACAAGGCGGGAGATCATGGGAGAAGTTGACCTTGAGCTCGTAATCGGGCCCATGACCTTTTCCATACCATTCCAAGTGATGGATTTCAAATCCTCTTTTAATCTACTGATAGGACGCCCATGGTTACATGAGGTTGGGGCGATACCTTCTACCCTCCATCAAAAATTGAAATTCATATCAGGATAGAAGGTGATCATCATCATTGGTGAAGGGCATGATGAGAAAGACAAGGCCACCCTCAACATTGAAAATCCTAAGGTAGTGGATGTGCCACATACTGAGGAAGACACCGACCTGCACAGTTTTGAATATGAGGTGTTGGCTGTAGACCCAGAACCTCCTAGAAACATCACTTCAGCAACCAACGGCGGAATGAAAGTAGCGGTGGCGATGCTCTAAAAGTGGGGCTATCAGAAAGGAAGGGGTCTGGGACCCAAATTACAAGACAGAAGAGAGCCAGTTGTGGCTAAGGGATAAAAAGTAAGATTCGAGCTAGGTTATAAGCCCACAGAGCAAGAGGTCCGAGAGGCCAAAGAAAAAGCCAGGGTCGCCGCAGCAGCAAGAGCTCGAGGAACCAACATAGCAGAGAAACCTCGCTCTAGGCCACACATCAGGGATTCCTTTGTCAGCACAGGGGTCATAAAGATCGATCAAAATGGGGCAACTCATTTGACCCCACACAAACCCAAAGCCCCAGTCCATCCCACCAATCCTCAGATCTCCCTTCCCAGCTTGGAGATAGATTTGGCCGTGTTGTCCCTTTTCGAAGAACGACGGTCGGTACCTGAACAAACCCCCCCTGTGGTAAATCACCACAAAACTGAGTTATCGTTTGAAGACATGATCTCAGATGAAATGGAGATCAACATGATGGAGGCTGACTCCAATGAGCCATATCAACCAGCATCCTCCATCCCAACAGGTAAAGAAGCGGCCCCTCAGGTACGCAATTGGGCATCTTTGCCCCAAACCCTGGAAGCAGGAAGTGGCCTAAAGTTTGGCGTCTGTTTCAAAAAAAAAAACAACCTATAAAAAGTGAGATAAGCCCTTGGCAGGCAATACCTTGTATATACATAAACCCGCCTGGCCAAGGGTCCGTCTCCGAAGAAAACGAAAATCTCAAAAACATGAAAGAAAACAAAAATCTCAAAAACATGGAAGAAAACAAAAATCCCAAAAACATTGAAAAAATCCAAAGTCCAAAAATATTGTCATTTAAAGTTCTAGAAAATGTCCCACAAATGGATGCCTTAATCAAAATACCCGTCCCACGTGAAATCAACCGCTTCCCTGTAGAAATACAAGAAGAGGTAGGGATCACGAGTTTGGACGAGGAGGTCCTCCTCGAGGAGCTCCCCAATGAGCTCCTTGACCGATTTGCCGACTTTGAGCATGGCCCTACCCCCATTGTCGAAGAGACCAAAGACGTCAATCTAGGAACTGAGGAGGTTCCCAGGATAACCAAAATTGGAACGTCACTATCTCCTGAGGAAAGAAAGAGCATGATCGACTTCCTTCAGTCATACCAAGACATTTTTGCCTGGTCGTATGAGGACATGCCTGGTCTGGATACCGATTTGGTCGAGCATGAGTTGCCTCTCTACCTTGAAATGAAGCCAGTCAAGCAGAAGCTGAGACGTCTCCGACCCGAATGGATGCTAAAAGTCAAAGACGAGGTCATCAAGCAGTATGACGCGGGGTTTCTCATGGTATCCAAGTTCTCGCAGTGGCTAGCTAATATCGTACCTGTACCGAAGAAGGATGGAAAGGTCCGCATGTGTATCAATTTCTGCAATTTAAACAGAGCAAGCCCAAAGGATGATTTCCTACTGCCACACATCAACATCTTGGTTGATAACACAGCTAAGCATGGAATGCTTTCTTTTATGGATGGATTCTCAGGATACAATCAAATCAAAATGGCGGAGGATGATCGTGAGAAGACAGCATTCATTACCCCCTGGGGAACCTTTTGCTATCGAGTCATGCCATTGGTGAAGAATCTTTGGTGCAACGTGTAGAAAGCTATGATGGCACTATTTCATGACATGATGCGAGAGATTGAAGTGTATGTCGGACATGATAGCTAAATCACGAGCAGCGACCATCAGTAAACCTTGAAAATGTTTGAAAGGTGAGGAAATATCGACTCGTCTAAATCCACAAAGTCGCATTTGGTGCTATGTCGAAGCTGCTAGGGTTCATAAATCGAGGAGGGATCGAGGGCAACCCAACCAAGGTTAAAGCCATCACTAAAATGCCACATGTGTCTGAGAAAGAGGTTAGAGGGTTTTAGGCGAATCTGATTATATCGATCGGTTCATTGCCACTAACTCTAATCTGCATCGATCTTCAAGTTACTAAGGAAGAATTCACCCATTGAATGGAGCAGCGATTGTCGAGGCGTTGAAAAATCAAAAGCTACCTCCTTAATCCACCTATTTTGGTACCACAGGCGGAGACCACTCTTGATGTATCTCTCCATTGAAGTTTCGATGGGATGTGTCTTGGGCGGACGATGAAGCGGAAGAAGAAGAAGCGAGCCATTTACTATCGAGCAGAAGTTCTTGATTCTAGAGCTATTCCCATCTGGAGAAAGCATGCCTGGCTCTTGTATGGACTACTTAAAGGCTCCGCCACTACTTACTATCCCAGGCCGTTCTGCTCTTGGCCCGAATGGACCAGTTGAAATACCTGTTTGAAAAGCTAGCTCTCACTGGACGAACTGCACGATGGCCAAGGGGCAAGCGCTTGCGGATCATCTTGCTGATAATCCTTTACCTAACTATGAGCCGTTAAGAACCGAATTCCCAAATAAAGATATCTTGTTCATGACGGAAGATGATACAGAAGAACCAGAAGAATCATGGGTAATGCACTTTGACGGAGCAACAAATGTCGAGGGCCAAGGAGTTGGCGCCATCCTGATTTCACTAAAAGGATCCCATGTACCGGTCTCTATCAAGCTCAACTTCCCTTGCACTAACAATATGGCTGAGTATGAAGCTTGCGCCGCTGGTCTGCAGGCAGCTCTCGATTTGAATGTAACTCACCTTCGAGTATTTGGCGATTCACAATTAATCATATGCCAGACGAATGGCGATTAGAAGATGAAAGACGAGAAGCTGATCCCTTATCATGAACACCTCGAGGATCTGATAGCTTGCTTCCAAGATGTGACTTTCTCATACGTCCCCCGGATAAGGAATCACTTTGCCGACGCATTAGCAACTTTGGCGTCAATGATTGAAATCCCCTATGGTGTTGAGATGAAGTCGATCATGATCGAGCAGAGGAATGAGCCGACCTTCTGTCTCCAGATTGAGGAACTTACAAAGCCTGATGATGAGCCACCTTGGTTCTCAGATATCAAGAATTTTCTCAAGACCCTAACTTTCCCAGAGGGAACATCCAAGACAGACCGAAGAACCATTCAATGTTTAGCGGCAGGTTATGTCATTTGCGGGGAATGCCTCTACAAGCAATCATACAATAACATCTTACTCAGGTGCCTTACTGAAAGTGAAGCGGTCAACATTATGAAAGAAATCCATGAGGGAGTATGCGGAGCCCACGTCAGCGGTCACATGCTCGCTAAGAAAATCCTACGGCAGGGATACTTTTGGACCACCATGGAATCAGATTGTTGCAAGCATGTTCAAAAATGCTACAAGTGTCAAGAACACTCTAGTCTGATACACGCTCCTGCCATTGATCTTCACTGCATGACCACTCCTTGGCCATTTGCTACCTGGGGCCTTGACATTGTCGGAATGATTAATCCAAAAGCATCAAACGGACATCGGTTCATCCTAGTCGCCATTGAATACTTCACCAAGTGGGTAGAAGCGGCGTCATATGCCAACATCACTGCCAGTCACGTCAAGAAGTTTCTCAAGAATAATATTGTATGCCGATTTGGAGTACCCAAAGATATCATTACGGACAACGGCACGAACTTTGCGAATAAGCGCATCCGAGACTTCTGTGAGCAATACAAGATCAAACACCATCGCTCATCCCCTTATCGGCCTCAAACTAATGGAGCCGTGGAAGCCGCGAATAAGACAGTCATCTGCATCCTTGAGAAAATGGTCGTCACTTACCGAGATTGGAGCGAAATGCTGCCATTTGCTTTGTGGGCCTATCAAACGTCGATCCGTACCGCTACAGGGGCAACACCATTCTCCCTTGTGTATGGAACCGAGGCCGTCATCCTAGTGGAGGTTGAAGTACCCTCACTCCGAATCCTCATGGAATCAGGCTTACCCAAAGCAGAAAGAGAGAGATCACGCTTTGATCAGCTGAACTTACTGGACAAAAAGAGACTCCTAGCCTTATACCACACTCAAGTTTACCAAGGGCGAATCACACGCGCTTATAATAAACGTGTCCGTGGTCGAGATCTAAAGGTAGGAGACACTGTGTTAAAGAAGATCTTCCCATCCCTCCATGCCGATCTAAGAGGAAAGTTTAAGCCGAACTGGGAAGGACCATACGTCATTCGAGAAGTGCTGCCGGGATACGCCATCCGCCTCGCCACCATGGACGGAGATCATTTTCCTGAGCCCATCAATGCTGGATACGTCCGACGGTTCTACTCTTAGTCTATCGCAATAAGGTAAGTATTGATGAAACAAATATATGACTGCTTAAGAACCACCAAAAAGAGGCCATCATTCCAAACACAGTAGCCAAAAAAGCATCCCTAAAAATGATGATATCCTTTGCTACCCCATTTGAGCCTAGGCCTTTCTTGCAATAAACCCATTCCCCAAAAAATATATATATATATATATATATATATATATATGTGTGTGTGTGTGTCTGTACATATACAAAAAAAAAGAGAGAAAAGATGAAGTAGAGTTACTATCAAAATCCAAAAAAATCGAAAAAGCAAAAACTCAAAAAGAGATTGCCTGAAATAAAGCAAAAAGAACAAAAAAAATCTAGAAGAATCACGGGGCATGTATAGTAAAACCCCCAAGGAAGAAAGTATGTGGAGAAACCTGAAGCCGTATCAAGAAAATCCTTTTAACCCAGCATACCTTCAAATCCTAACCTAACCCATGGCTAAGCTACACCCTGAAGGAAGCCCTCTTTGTAGGTTCGCAAGCAGTCACAATATCTGTTAAGTCAACATGAGCCGAGTCGTGAGACGACACCAGAACCCCATCCAGCCGGCTATGACGGAATCAAGGTCTATGTCGTGGCTGTTGAAAAAAGAAAAGAAAAAAAAAAAAAAAAAAAAAAAAAAAAAATACAAGCTCAAAGCAAGATGGACGTGGTGAAAATCCGAAAGGGCATTACGGGTAAAAACAGCGAGCTTGTGCGGACCAAGTGAAAACCCGAAAGGGCGCTTGGGGTAAGAAAGCTATACCCATGGACGTGGTGAAAACCCGAAAGTGCGCCACGGGTAAAAAGAGGGAGATAAAAAGAAAAAAAAAAAGAAAAGAGAAGAAAGGTTTGGACTGATTGAGATGATTGATGTTTGAGGAACCCTTTTGTTACTCTTCCTATACCCTCTTGTCTGACTGGGTCGCTCATGCTAGTTCAAATCGGGTCCCGACCATAATTGTCTTTGTGAAACCCACACCGTCAATTGTATGACCCGAGGCAAGGAGAAAGGTTTAACTTAATCCAAAGGGATCAACGTTCTGGCCTTGGTAAAATCTGGAAACTCACTCAGGTCCGACTGCATGAAAGAGTTCGACTATGCTCAAAATGGGACCCGTTACTCCGTCTCACTATCAAGGCATAAAAAAAAAAAAGAAAAAAAAAAAAGAGCCAAAAAAAAATAAATCAAGAAAAATCCAAACACCAAAAACTGTGTATATATTTCTACTCATTTTCATGTACATATTTTCAGCATCATATTTTAATCTCAAAAATGAAGAAAAATAATAAAAAATCTCCAAAAACAAAAATCCAAAAAAAATATATCTTGAAAATGAAAAAGTATAGGTAGAAATCTACTTTTTATTTTATTATTTAGGATGCATTTTCTTTATATGTATAAACAAAAAAGGGATTGACGTTTTCTCGAGAATGTGCAGGAACATCACACGGTTCAAAGCCTTGAAGCAGACAACTTCTCAACGATGGACAAATCAGATACAACATCTCACCATCGACGTCAGGTCTAACAGAAAAATGATGAAAATCATTTCGAAAAGAAAAAGAAATTTATGTTTTCATGCGACGCAGATGCGTGTTTCGATACGGTAAAATGTCAATATTTTATCGACAGCGCAGATGTATAAAATTAATGTCCTAGGTCAAAGGTTCGCCTTGGATCCATGACTTCAAAGTAGGAGCAACGGTGTAAGTCCTGGTCAAACAGTCAATGTTTCGGTTGGGTCAACTCCACTGCTAAATCTTTTGAGCGATGAGCGCTTTGTTTTAGATTCGTGTGAACTTGAGTTGTCTTAAGCTTCAGATTCTCCGTTGAAAAAGGTCAATCGTTGGTTGAGACCAACCTGTTGAGAATGAGATTATGTGTCAATCAAACTATGTGCAACCATGCATTCAGAAGGGTTCATTTCCCTTTTTATTTTCTGCAAGCTTAAAACCTGTATGGGCAGCAGTATCCTTATAAAGTATAAGCCATGCGTCTGGGTATCCCTATGATGGTCGTTTGTCCCCGTAAATTGTACCCGGGTGGGTCCGGGTTGGGGCTTCCATCGCCTTTGTTGTTGCTTATTACCCCTGATGGGTGCATGATTATGCATAGTTAATTAATGATTATGATCATTGTCAACAGAGGCCAGGATTGGATGCCCCCTTTTGGGAGGTGCCCAATGTTTGGCTGGATCTATTCAAGGAAGTCGAAACTGGATACTCTGAGTCATGTGGATCTGGGGCACGCTTTGAAGAATGGCACGCACTCCTAAAAAGCATTGTGACATCTATTCACTTTGCTCAGGTGGTCATGCTAAATAAACTTTGGGATCGATGAGTTCGCCCAAAGATCTCGAACCCTGCTTTCTGCAGGGGCACCTGTGAATAATCCAATGAGGTCATCAAATGCCTTGTAGGATTGGACGCAAAATGTGGAGCCTTGCGTATGTTTACTTCACACCTATCTTTAAATGTTGGTCGATCACCCCTCTTACTTACGAAGCTATTGCATTCGTAATGAATCTCGAACATCAATCACCTTCAAATCATCTCGAGAAGCGGATGTTTTTCCTGACTAACGGGCTTTCGCAACTCGAGAGGCAAACTTTTTTCCCAGCTATTGGGCTTTCGCAACTCATTCCACCTCGGTTATGCCCAGTAATGTCGCTAAGCGCTTGAGAATCGATTACCTCGAGGAACGAATGATTAGCCTGGCACCCTAGGGCTTTCATTTTCTCACCGTGTTACTCACCTGATGTTTGAAGTTCGTTCTGAATGCAGTGGACCTGTCAGTAATGCCTTGGGCCTCTTCGGATGTCTCTTTTCTTTGACATATGATTATTAGTGATCGGATACCAAAGAGGGGCATCTATAGACACCCAAATTTGGGCCAAGGCCCGATCGAAACACCTTTCGAGAGAGGTGTAATTCTGAGCTTTTGATAGCATGTATGGAACCCTTAGGAATCACCCTAAACCCTTAAGAATTACCCTAGATCTCTTAGGAACCTACCCTAAACCTTTAGAAACCAATCTCGAATCCTTAGGAATTAATCATACCCTTCCAAGACCTATTAGAACCCTTCCCGGGTACGATTCAAACCCCCCTGAGCAGCGATTAGAAAGAGGAGTGTTAAAATTTTTGTGGATAGTTTCCCAACCTAAGGCCTATATCATTGGAAAGAAGACTTTCCCAGCTTTCCAACGAGCTAAGAATCGCCTAATTTGGAGTTGTACATCAAAAGATATGGCAGAATGAAGATCGTAAATTTGTACAAGATATTGCAAAATCGGACCCATAGAGTCAATTTCGAACTAACCAAAACAGCTGATGAAAAGAGGAGTGCCAAGGTTAGAATATATAATTTCCCAACCTAAGGCCTATACCATTGGAAAGTAGACTTTTCCAGCTTTCCAACGAGCCAAGAATCACCTAATTTGGAGTTGTACATAAAAAGTTATGGCAATTTGAAAAATACGGATTTGTGTAGGAAATTGCAAACCGGGCCGGGCCCCTGCGGGTCTTCAACTTCCAACAGTTTGGACCTGGTTTTCTTTCAAAAAATGGCCAAAATTGACATTGGGGGTTTGATTTGTGGACTATCCCAAAGTCTAGGGTGTGTTTCTTTAGGACCCTAGTGACCCTATTAGCTTAAGTTATCATCCTTTTGCCATTCAAGTCGCCACCTATCATCTACCATTAAACCCAAATCCCTCTTCTCCAAGCTCTAGAAAACCACAAAAACCTTAGATTGCCCATTACTTAATTGCTAATCTAATTAGGACTTTAACCCCTCACTAATCCTCCCTTTCTCTATAAATAGAGAGCCACCCCTCTTGCTTAAGGGTTGAGAGTTTTTACCTAAGAGAGAAAGAGCTTAAGTGAGAAGATCTTTCTCCCTTTGGTGCACCATCCCCATATAAATTCCAGAATTGAAAAAGCCCCTTTAGACCTTAGTATTTTACTAAAAACCTCTAGGTTAGGTGTGTGTTACCCCCTAGCCTTCCTTCTCTACCTCTTAGTTTCAAGCCTTAGGAGTTAGAACCCCATTCCATACCATACAAGCCTTCAAAAAGCTCACCGAAGCAAGCCAGCATAAGGCTCTAACAGTGCTACAAGGGCCCGAGAGCTCCGAGCTCTCCCCTCTATTCCTCTACCTTCTTTGCTTTTCCTCTATCCTAGAATTGAGCCGTTATGCTGCCCAAATTTCGGCAAGTGGGAAGGGCTCAGTAGGATCGGTGTGCCTTCGGGCAAGGGGAAGTGCCGCTCATTTTACTTTCTTTTATATGTATATATATATAATTATATATATATATATACTATATAAACCAGCCCCACATAGACCTGGCCTTAAGTAGAGACTGCATTTAGCGGGTTGATTGGTTGCCTAACACCTTCACGATCGATAACCGAAGCCCCTACCCAAGAGCCTTTGGTGTGGACCGGATTCAGAGTCATATTTTTAGCACTTCAGTGCTCATAAAAATGAACTAGGTATCCCGGGACACCGAAAGCTCCGGGTGGCGACTCTATATTTTTTATTAGAGAGTGCATTGTTGCGACGGGATCATCTCGATTAGAGCAATGCCTATGCTCCTGCTTGCAGTCCTATTTGAGAGTTGTAATTGCTCTTGAGCTGAGAGATATGATTTACCCCTCTTCTCTGTACTAATGAGTGAACAGCCCTGGTGAAACTTGGGGTCTGAAATCCAGTTGATGAGGGAAGTATCTAAGCAGGATCCTCAAATTAATGGTGGGTTATGCATAAAATTTCAGAAGAAATGCCTGGACACAAACTAAGTGATGATGGAGAGATTTCAGCAAACTTTCATATTTCCAAATGGATGTCTTTCTGTTGAATTTTCTTTAATGAATGGGCATGACGTAAATTTATTTGATTTGCTTAAGTTCTGCTTTAATAGGTTGCACTACTATTAACTAAGTTGTATTGGAGAAGTTTGTGGGTACCTTCACTAAAAACCCTCAGGAGACTTCACTCCTCCACTAGGGATCACCTAAGGGTTTAAAAGGCTTGGTGCATGTGCTAAATGCATCCGTGCTCCCTACGAAAATGGCATTTTTTTTTTTTTTTGAATTCTCCTTTGCTCAGGGACTAGCAAAGCTTATGTTTGGGGGTGTGTTAAGTGGTGAAAAATGCCACTCTGCATCCTTTAACTTGACCTTTCATGGACCTGCAAGCACACAAATAAGCCTCTATTGAGTGCATTTCGTAGATAGCAAGGAAATCTGGTAATAATGAATAAAAGCATTCAAGGATGCCAAACAAGGAGCCATCTCTCTGCACAGGACGAACTCAGCAATAGCACACCAAAGGGGTAGCACATCATTGAACCCTTGGGGCGCATGGCTGCAACAGAGCAAGGTGAAGGAAGTTAGAATATGTTGAAAATGTCCTATCGATTGGTCACCTAAAGAGTTCGATAGGAGTTGAAAGCATTAAAAGGAAGGAATTCGTGCAGTTGAGAAGGGTTCGACATGATCAGAAAGTAGAAAAAGGAAGAATTCGTGTAGAAGTGAAGAATTCGATAGGATCCAAGAACCTATCGAGCAGTTGAGAGAGAAAGAGAATTCAACCTATCGAAAGCTAGCTCGAGGGAAAGAGGAGACCTATCGGAAGGTTCCTTGAACCCATCGAATGGGCCATTGACCCTATCGAATGGCCCACTGAACCTATCGAAATAGAAGTGCTGAAATAACACCTATCGCAGAATGATTTGAACCTTTCGATAGAAACAAAGGTCATCCGATCGAAGCAATAGAATGTGAAACCTCAACCTATCGAATCACTCTTCCAACCTGTCGAAAGCCCCAGATCAAGTGCAGGGAAGCTGAAGCATCTAATCTCAACCTATCAGAACCTATCGAAGAGATCAGGGAACCTATCGAAAGAGGCTACAAGCTTACTTTCAACTTGTCAGAAGCTTCTCCAACGTGTCGAAATCATGTGCTGAACTTCTCAGAAACTATGTCATGCACACGCTGTGACTTGGTGACCTACTGCACGCAAATCGAGGCACTTTAATAACCGACGTGACGTTCTAGAAGACACCCTAGGAAACCCTATCCGACCCACATGCTTTAACAGAATTCTAACAAATTCTGACAACCTTCTAGAAGGATTTTTGGCAGGAAAAATAGGGGAGAAAGCTATATATTGAGATCCCCAATTGCCATTGGGGAGGATCAAAATTTTGAGGATTTTCCAGAGATCAGAGCTTGTAGCGAGATTTCATTTCCCCTCCTTTAGCCCAACCATGGTTGGCTAAATCTTTAGGAGCAACGAGGGGTGAGTTAAATCTATAATTGGGTAAGGTTAAGAGTGATTGTTGGGGTTAATTGTTACATAGACTGCAGATCTGAGAGCATTCCATTGTAAGAGTGACCTTGTTTGCAATGTAAATGTTATTTTCAATTCTTTAATTAGATCTAAAGCTCTTTTGATTCCTCTTGGTGCTCGACCGGATTTGTGTAGAGGAGTTGCTTGATCAGCTCACCCACTTAACTGGTAGACCTCTTGGATATCATCTGAATTCCCTGGATCTGATATCCTTGTAATTTCTTGCGTCTGTGACATAGAAATTGCAGCATCTGTAGTGGTTTTAATTATTCTAATTGAGGCCCTGGATCTGTAGGAGATCTCTAGGATGATCTGTGACCATTAAAGTGGACAGATCATAACCTTAAGGTAAATTTGAGCTTAGGCCTCAATTGGATTTATCTGCTGCAATCCATGGATTCGATAAAGCCTATAGGATGGTCTGTGACCATTACAGTGGACAGATCATAGCCTGAAGGCCAGGTGGATCCTGTGATTTGAAGTGAAAGTTTTACCTGTGCAGCAATGGTGAGGACTTATGTGCTTTTGAAACCCTGTAATATGCTTAGCTTAACCTGATTGCAGAGAAGACAATCCCCAAGCTGTTCTTCTCCATTTTCTGAGTTTTTAAACCATCCATCTGCAAGATCTGAGGCTCCAGATTCGATCCAAAATAATCAACATTTTATTTATAGTTTAGTTTAAGTGACAACTCATTTTAAAACTCTCCCGTCTTTTAACTAAAGTAGAGATAGCTAGGGTGTCAGATCTCTCACAGATCTGGAGATCTATCCTATTTCCAACCAGCCTCCTTGTGGACATTCCCTTACTCACCATTCTTTTAAAGCTTGCTACAAAGGACCCTGTATTTTGCAGGCCTAGGATATTTTAGATGTGCTGAATCCACCTCTGTTTTCTCTTGATTTTTACACCATAAATCAGCACACTAGAAATCCACAACACCTACAAACTGGCGATCCAAAACGGGGAAGAACTCCCTAGTCCTTGGAATGCCATATACCTTAGAAAATATTATCCTTAGCCCTGTGATTGTCACAGCCCGTGGTTAAATGCTTATACTTATCACTCCCGTAGTCGTCACGACCCATTCATTGGTCGTATGCCTTCAATTCTTAGAATATCCTTAAGACCTCTGATTTATCGCCCACCTTTTCTCACTTGGGCAATTTGATTAAAGGATTAGTGACCTATCTAACCTCATTTAAAAGTATAAGTAACACCCGATCCTCATTTCCCTTCCTCTGCCATTGGAGGATACGTTAGAGCAAAAAAAAATAAAGATATTAGGTTCAATCAAAACTCATTATTCTTGCGCTAGCAGGATGCTTTCAAAAAAAATATGCATTTATATGTCAAAAATTGAGTGAGGGTATTATGACGAATCAACAAGTCAATGAGCTCAGGGAATCATAAGCAGACCATGAGGACATTCCTGGTAACGTTACTAGAAGTGTATAAGCAAGCTGTGAGGGAATCCCTGATGTCCCCATACTACTAGATGTCGTCGTAAGGTGGTGGGAGGAGGATGAACTCCTGCTAACCATAGAATATGAGATTTTGATGGTGTCGAAACATGACGAAGAGCTCGATCATGGCATCCCGTATCCCCCTGAGAAAAATATTATTTCTCACCCCTTTTTGGAAAGCCTTAGATACAAACTATTCCCCTAATCACTGAGCCTTACCCCCATCTTCTATTTTTATTTTGGACGATAAATCAGAAGCCTTACAAGATACTCCTAGAAATGAAACTGAAAACCGATGGATGATGACTGATGCAATCACCTACTATACCTACCATACTTATTCCTAATAACCACAGGATAGGATGACCACCACCCTAAGATAAAACCCGTATACAACTAACGTAATCAAAGAGACCTCCCTAATTCGATGACAGTACTGATCATCTTTTCTTAAAAACTAACTCACCAAATACCCATGACTGCTTATAGACCCAAAGTGCTCATCTCGAAACCCCGAAAAGCTCCACTGCATCTTGAGACTAGGGCATTTTTTTGGATTAGAAGAAGAATTATATCAGAAGTGCCGGCTTGTCCACAAAGAAGATAAGAAATGACAAAGTTATCATCCGGAAAGTGCTACCAAAGATACCATACTGCCAATCCTACCACGCTCCTACACTGGGGCATTTTTATTTTTATTGTTTTGTTATTATTTCTATCTGAGCTATTTGCTTTCCCTGTTGCATTGTTGTCATTTCAAAAAAAAAAAAAAAAAAAAAAGAGAAAAAGGAAAAAAAGAGAAAAAAAAAAGAAAAAAAGAAGAGCACATATCCATCTTTTGCTACCAGACTCCGGTCTGAGACACTTACCCCCCTTGACAACTAGCAAGGGGGAGAACAAAACTATTGACAGCATTACTCTCACATGTGCAAATATGAGGCAACCTTCAATCATCATCGGGCTAGCTCAGGAAGCATCCAAGTCCCAATGACGGTCGATGACACTGAAGCAAAAGTAGACGCAGGAGGTAACTAAAAGAAAAAGGAGCCAATCAAGTACATCTAAACCAAAAATCTCTCTATATCACTACGCCAAAATGGGGAAAAAATCACTGTAGCAGCATAAATTAAATCACAGCTTAAAATAGTGATGCAATATACCACCGCCTAAAATCATTTTTTTAAAAAGTTAAATCAGTAGTTTAATAAGAAACAAGAGCTTGAGGCAGTTGTTTTAAAGGGGTAAAATGGAGATTTTGCATGTTATAAATACAACCTCCTCTTTGAACCATTTCATTCTGCGATAGAGAGTCGGAAACCCTAGCTCGCACTACTCTCTCCTTCTTCAAATCTTTGCAATCACCCCGGCTCAGATCTCTCTACAAAATGCTAGCTGCTCTTTACGCATCAGAGATCATCGCGATCCATGCATCAATCTAGGATTTCTAGGGTTTTGCAATTTTCATTTCTGTCAGACGAAAGCTTCCATGGCGTCTCCAAATCCGGCAAGAGCATGCTTGTGGTCATAAGTTCTCTCTTTTGATCTGCAATTAATTAATTAATTTTTTTGCCATTTTGATTTTTTGTGTATTACCTAATCAAATTTCATATCAAAAGAGAGAACTAATTTTCTCGCTTTCAGGTAGCTCGCGCATCGGCGTTCACCTTTGGTATCGTCTATGGAAGCTTAAAGTACTCTTATCTCAAGGTACTATGATCGATCTTGTTCAATTGCTGATGAAATTTATTTGTTTATTTATTTTTTTTAAATTCCTTTTTGTTAGTATTGCAAATTTAGGGTTTAGATTTCATATACGGCTTAGCTGAGCACACAATTTTATTAAGTTTTTTGGATGAATGACAAGTTTTGGTATACTGCTTGGAGGATGGAATTTTATGGGAATTAGTGGAAGTTTGGATTAAAATTGTGATGAAATTGATTCCAACTGTGGCTTGGAGAATCAGATGGAGAGAATCTATAGAAGAAGAGGACAATAATAGACTTGATTAAAGCCACATTAGAGAAAGACCGTTCTCGGAATGACAGTATATGTTTTCAATTGCTGCTCTATGCTGCCCTCAATTGCCTACATGATTCATAAGCCTTTTGGGCTTCTCAAAATCCCTAATTAGATCTTCCACAAAATTGAGGATAATAAAATTTATTAGTAAGCAAAGAATGTGCCCAGTGTCCAATTCTACATTTAGTATTTTAATACATTGAGTATTTTTGTCTCCTCTATCCTAGATTTATGTTTATATTACCAATAACAACTGTGTCTAATGGAGATTAGAGTAGTTTAAGCCATCAATGATCAGGTTTGACTTAAAGCCAGTCTATCAACCATTATTGAATGGTTTGTGGGTAAGTCATAAAAATTTAGGCATCTCACTCATGTATTGTTGTGCGGGCGATGGCCATTGTAGGCAACAACCTGGGGTAGTTTGATAGTTTTGTGGGACACTAAGGTTGTGCTTGGATTAGCTCTTATAGGAGTAGATAAATAAGTTGCTAGATAAAAAGGGCTGGAGCTGTTATTCAAATTCTGATTTCAGTACATTAGGAGGATTTGGATATAATGGGAAATCCTGGAATTTTCTGTGTCAACATTCTAGGATCTCTCAAGGTAGTACATACACCGAGGTTGAGAAAAGCTGACAACAGGTTATCCTTTGTGATAGTAGTGTATGCAAGTAATTCTATAATAGATAGGATTATTATGGGAAGAGCTGGTTCAGTTTACTGATTCACTTATGGAGACCTTCATTAGTTTCTAGTGAATTTAACACCATAAGATATGAGATGGGGAAAATTGGTGGAAACAGACCTCCCCGCTAGCCTCCTTAAGGAGTTTATTGGGATGCTGGCTCGGATCTCATATCAAATGGGGCCAACTTCTTTTGGTCAAATCGGTTGGGGAAAATTAGGATTGCATCGAAGTTGGATAGGACTTTCGTTAATAACAAATGAAACCTGCAGTTTACTGAATCGTTTATTAAGTTTTACTTCCGACCACTCTTCATCATTCATGCCTGGACATAATTATTCCATGAAGTAGTTGAGAGAGGTCTTACATACCTAAATATTGACATAAACAAGTCATATGACTCAATCAGCTAGAACACAATCCAATCACCCCTAACAGTATTGCAATTTACTGCAAAATGGGTGGAGTGGATAGGCTGCTTCTTGCGCACACCGAGGTTTCCAATTTTAGTAAATGAGATGGAGCATGATTTCTTCTCAAGGGGTAGGAGAATCCAACAAGGGGACCCCTTATCCCCCAACCCATAAGCTACACTGAACTAAACACCAATGTTGGAAAAGCATGTTGTTTTTAAGTGTAGACAAAATAAATAAGCGTGAAATAAAAGAGGTCCAAATAGAAAAAAGAGTGCAATAAAGGAGGTCCTCAACTTCCTGATCACTGCTCTACCTGCAATTTATATGAGGCTTCACTTATTTTAGGGAGATTGAGCTACATGCATTATCTATCACTTATTGCTAACTAACAAAGAATCGATTCATGGAGAAGTTATTAGCTTTCCTTTTCTGGAAGATGAGAGTTGATTCGCACGGTGCTGACCTCTTTTCAATTCTACTGGTCAGGGTATTTGTGATCCCCGTTTGTGTGCTAAAAGATATTGAATTGACTCTTCTCAGATTCTTATGTAGCGGCTCATGCATGGAAAGGCAAGTATGGAGGAATTAACTTTCTTATAATTCTTTCTTTTATTTTCTATTTCCCTTTATTCTTTATAGAATTTATTGTGGTCATTGTCTGAGGCCATAGCAATGGAGGAATTAACTTTCATGGGAATTAACTTTCATTAGTCAAAGATTGTTAAATTGGTTCGCTATTTATGTTTCCACCACGTTGGGGATACATGGGAATTAACTTTCATGGGAATGACTACCCTTAGTGTCATACTCCATTTCAACAATCAAATAAATGCTAAATGCGGCACTGCCTTCATCCAAATAAATGCTCTCCTCATATTCAATTCTGGCAGAATGCTCATAATCTATTCTAAACCACTCATCTTCAATAATCTCTGCTACTATGATCCTCTGTAGAAAGAAGAGGTAGTTACTGGTTGAAGAAGAAGAAGAATCCTTGTGGAGAGATCTAGAGACAAAAAAGTACATGTGATATGGGTAATTTGGTCAAAATGTTATAGAGAAAATTGTGGAGGCTACCTTTATGGGCCACGGATCCAGAATCCTAGATATTAGGTTTATCTGATTCTGGGTAAACCACTCTGGATATTTGTATGCTGCTCTTGATATCTTTAAAAAAAACATAATTATCAGCAAGCAAGCCAGCAAAGTAGATTGTAAGAATTGGGAAAATCTTATATAAGAACTTACCTTTCTATACAAGCTCAGTAGGTTCTGATCATCAAATGAGAGATAACTTGGTAGTAGTTAACCCACAGGACCAAACATCTGTAGCTGCTCCTCCGTAGTTCTTATATGCAATCATCTATTATTCACAAAAAAGTAATTAAAGAATGATCTTGTCTTCAAATTAGTCAAAGCATTGAACATGTAGGAATATTTTGATTTCTGCTTTATATTTTATTCATAACCTATGAGAATTTCATTTACTCATGTTATTTTAGTTTTTGTCATCTAGAAGCAATAGGTACATCTAATATTTTGAAATATTTTTATGTACCCCAGGAGAGACGTAGCTTGGAGACCCACAAGTACTAGATAGTAAATCTCCCTACACCTGAAACACCATTATTCGGTCAAATCTCACTACTTAAATTTTTCCCTAAGACAGCAAAGAAAGCAGGTTTTCGGGCTATTTATTTTAGTGGAATGGAAACATCATTTATAGCCCAAGTTAACTTGATGTCCATAGCAGCAGACAAAAATAATAAAAAATAATTTGACAAGTAGGACACTAACCTTAAGGTCTCTGTGATAAACACCTTTGCCATGACACTATTATAGATGTGCCTTTCATCGGACACTTTATAAGTTATTTTTATTTTATTAAAGACATTATTCAAACTTGAAATATGTTATGATATCATTTTTTATATCTATTATTATTATTATTATTATTATTATTTTTCCTGGTTTTCCCGAGTTTGTCTGAATTTTCCTAAATTGACCACTTGCCGAATTATTATACCTGACTTTATGATTATCCTTCGCCTAGTGCTATATTAAGGGGGCTTTCAAGCCGTTTTATCTAAATTCTGATTTTTGACAAGCTAAAAATTGTTGAAAAGGATTGCTAAAAGATGGAGTTTACTGATATGGTGGGGTAATATGAGTGGTTTGTCATACCGTATGAACTAAAGAACCCCATCCGAATTCCAACTAATCAATTTTCGAATAAGATGGCCAAACTGAAATGATGAAGAAAGAAATATGGTCAAGGTGATCTATGTATGCTCCTTCTTTTTTAGTTTTTCTTGTAATTTGTTATTTTAAAGATAAAGGACAGGTTTTCTTCCCTTCATGGCCATTACATGATGCCTTCTTTTTCCCCCTTTAATTGTTTTTAGTTTTTACTTTCTTTCATTTGTTGCCGTGAGCTTTCCAGGGACGTGGACATCTCCCTCCAATCAAGGCATCTCCTTCCAAAACAAGTGTAGGTTTAGGCAATCTTTTTAAAATGCCTAAAACTGCACTTTCTTTATGTAAAATGGCATATAGGTTTGGGTTGGGCAATCTTTTAAAATTTTGTATTAGGTGACTGACCTGATCACCAACAGTGGAGTCCAGCTCATTAATTCTGTCCACTTATATTGTTTCGGCTCCATGTGGTGCATGGGGTCATCGTCTAAAACAGATTCAACCCTATACGCCAAAAAAATATCTCTACCATGTGATTAACAGCGTACACGCATAAAAAATGAATAGCTAAAACAGGTTTATGCAATCAAATGGTAGCGGTCCAATCTTTTAGCGCTTGCTGCTCTTAGTCACTTGATATAGATAATTTTTGGATGCTGTCGGGGGGATGAGACGATGTTTCCGCGCACCCTATGACACCAGATGGCGCCAAAATCATACCTCATGTACAGAATTGTTTACCCTGTTAACACCATCGATGTTTCTAATTTTTATAGATGGCGCCAAAATCATGCCTCGTGTACAGAATTGATTACCCTGTTAACACCAACTCTCTTCTAAATGCCTAAAGCTGCCTTTTACTTTTTAAAAATAACCTTTAATCATGTTTCTAATTTTTACTGGTCACCATTTCTACACTCATCTCGATGCTAATACTTGATAAAAATTAAGACAGTGTCTCAGAAACATCATCTGTGGGGAATTGGCATTTCATAAAACTCGAGAGGTATGAGTGTCTATGACACATTTGTTTAATATAAAGTTGAGAACCTAAAATAATCATTTATGTTTAACAAGAGATAAAAAAATAACTTAGCGTTTGTAGAGATTTACAATTTCTAAGACAAAAAGGGGAAAAAATGCATAAATGAAATCATAGTAGCATGGATGACAGTAGGAATAAGAGGAATGAGATTTTCAGTGGAAGCTGTGTCAGGTAGAAGCCTTCTAGTAAAAGGTTCCAAACTTAAATACTTGAAATTGCTGAAGTGGGGGCATTGGGAGTTGAAACAGCTGCATAAAGTACACAATAAGCTTTAATAGGATGACCTCAGCCTCCTAGGGATCACACGATCCCAAAGTAGGACCAGCTCCGTAGGAGAAACGCAAATGTGGAAGGCAATTTCTTCATTTCTGAGAATAGAGTTTCAACCCAAATTTTCCAATCTCCTTAGAAGAGATCTCTCTAAGATGCCCGGACACCCAAGTTATAGAAAAAAGAAAAAGAATACCCCTTCCAACAGAAATTTCTTATGATGAGGCTTTTCATGACCTCATTCATATGGGCTATGATAAATATCTTCAAAAAAAAAAAATCTAATTAAGCCAAAATAACTAGTTGTCTGGAGGCTATAATTTTTCCTGGAAGCTTCATTTCTTTTCCTATAAAAGTATCTTACTTCTGATTCAATTTACCATATCGTGCTCGTTAACTGTAAAATAGTTATCAGGTACTACCAGTGGAATTAACTCGATTGTCACTTCTCGAGAAGCTGTATCTTGATAACAATAAGCTAATGGTTTTACCGCCAGAGTTTGGAGATTTGAAAAGCCTGAAAGTACTCAGAGCTAACAGTAACATGCTGGTTTATGTTCCTGGTAAATGAACGTTAAATATAAATGATACTTACTTTGTTATGGTTTAAGTCATCCTATGATTTTGAATTATTAGGCCAATGTCGTCTCATCTGACTTGTTTGTCTGATTTTAACTATAACCTTCACGCAGTAGAACTCAAGGAATGAGTGGGGCTAGTGGAGTTATCTCTGGAACATAACAAATTGGTCCGACCCCTTCTGGATATCAGGTCACTCAAATCAGCAATAGCTTTCTTGGATCAGCCTTTTTTTTCATGCTCTCAGTATCTGTTTGATGATGCCTTTAAACTCTTGTTTTTTTTATCTCCAATTATAATGGTTCTCTTCAGTTTAAAGGCAGGGCTATGGTTGAGCTATGTGTCCTAGGCTATTTGGTAATCCTCTTGAATTTCTTCCAGACATTTTGCCATTGCACAAGCTCCGTCACTTGTCTCTTGCAAATATCAGAATTGAGGCTGATGAGAATTTAAAATCTGTGCATGTGCAGATAGAGGTAACCGATGATAGGATAGTAGTAATGATGAGACTTGCAATGATCACCTCAATCCTTTTTGGTTAAAAAAAATCCATTTTTTTGGTGACCGCAGATGGTAAATAGCTCCTATTTTATTGCATCTAGGCACAAACAGAGTGCCTTCTTCTCTCTTATTCTTCGGTTTTCCTCATGTCATCACCCTTTGTTGGCATCTGCACTGGCCAAACTCATTCAAGATCGTGGCAACTGTATAGCTATGGGAAAAGAGGAAAATGCTGTGAGGCAACTTATTAGAATGATAAGCAACGAAGATCGTCATGTGGTAATTAACCAATCCTTGTTTTTCTCACTTATATCAATTTAGTTTTCTTGGTTTTCCCTTGTTTGCAATGAATTGGTTATATTGCAGGTTGAATAAGCATGCTTTGCTCTTTCATCACTTGCTGCAGAAAAAAATATGCATCACCCTTCCTATTTGAAAATCCTTATCGTATCAGATATCATTCTGTTCCTTGCTTATTACAGCTTCCCATGAAACCTAATTGGCAACTTCTGGTGTTTTTATAGGAAAGAATGATAATCTGCACCTAATTGGTTATATTGCAGGTTGAATAAGCATGCTTTGCTCTTTCATCACTTGCTGCAGAAAAAAATATGCATCACCCTTCCTATTTGAAAATCCTTATCGTATCAGATATCATTCTGTTCCTTGCTTATTACAGCTTCCCATGAAACCTAATTGGCAACTTCTGGTGTTTTTATAGGAGAGAATGATAATCTGCGACTAGAAGTGCGAGGAAAGTAGGTTGGGAAGCAAGGCTTCCGTATACTTTCAATGGATGGGGTGGCATGAAAGGTTTGGCAACTGTCCAGATGCTTAAACAAATTGAGCAAGGATCTGGGAAGCGTATCCATGAGATGTTTGCTATTATATGTGGCACATCAACTGGTGGTATGCTTGCTATTGCTCTTGCCATTAAACAAATGACATTGGATCAGTGTGAAGAAATATACAAGAAACTAGGTAGGAACACCATGTTATGAAATTTATCACATATGCTGCATCTCTTTTATTTTGTCAATTTACATATTCCATTTCATACCCAAATAGACGCTACAAGCAAAAATGATGATCATATATTAAATCAATGATTGTGAAGCCCCAGGAAAACTTGTGTTTGCTGAACCTGTCCTGAAAGATAATGAAGCTGCAACATGGAGAGAGAAGTTGGATCAACTTTATAAAAGTTCATCACAGAGTTTTAGAGTTGTCGTCCATGGATCTAAGGTATGGAAAATTAATGTGTTTTGTTTCTTCATTTGTTTCGGTGTCTGGACACTTTAGCATTGATCTGTCTTGCAGTACAGTGCAGACCGGTTTGAAAGGTTGTTGAAAGAGATGTGTGCCGATGATGATGGTGATATTTTGATAGAGTCAGCTATAAAAAACATCCAAAAGTTTTGTAGTAGCAACTCTGGTTAGTGTGATGCCAGCTCAGCCTTTCTTGTTCTGTAACTATCAGGTTCATTTGTTTACCAATATTGTCTGGTTTCTGTGATTTCAAAATTGGTCAGGATCCACTCGATACAATTGATGTTGCACTTCATTCCTACCAAAAGTTATTCCATCTGTTTGAAATATTTTCTTCATCAAATTCCATATTGGTGCAAGCCATTAGATTCTACACATTTATAATGTGTTTATGATTAATTGCTTGAGTACTTTGGATTAAGCAACTAATAAATCAAACAGAATTCAAATTCAAGAATGGTATAATTCATTCTTGCTCTTGAGTTTTGGCATATAATGGTACAGGAATCGACATTTTTACATTTACACTTAGGAAGGGCATACTGAAGTGCTTTGCCAACTATTAGTTTTAGCATTTATATCATTTTCAATATTTTTGTCGTGCAAAGAATTTTTGCACTCCTCTCTCTCTCTCTCTCTCTCTCTCTCTTATGCTAAGTGCTACCCTGTATATGATTGCTGTGAATACAATACTTGAACGGTATTGTCAGATATTTTGAAATTTTAAGGCTTATATTTGTTTGTTTTGGTGCTACGCTGGGAGGGGTTGACCACTTTTTTGGAATTGCAGTATCCTTCTTGCACGCCTGAGATGCATTTAGGAATGGGTGAAAGTCCAGATTTCAGTGGGATTGGAGCAACTGCTGCTGGTGCTCAAGTTGGCTTTAGACGAAGTTCTTATATTGGAAGCTGCAAGCATCATATATGGGAGGCTATAAGACCATCATCTGCTGCTCCTTACTATCTTGATGATTTCTCTAATGGTGAAGTTCTACTATAAGAGCATCATCATATATGGGAGGCTTAGCTATCTACCTATGTTGATAGGGAGAGTCGACTAATAGTAAAAATAATTTGGCTCCATCTTTTTTTTTCGCAGGCACTCCATCTAACTAACTAGTCTTAAGCAATGTTATCAGAATCGTTCGATATGCGATTTGGATCGTACTATTCAGATCAACTCGGACCCTTTCAGATCTGATTCTGCTATTGGATCGGAAATGGGTGTGGATTATACAATCCAGAGATCTGGATCGTATGATCCGGTACGATCCAGCAAGGATTGTGTCCTGCGATCTGCTGGACCGTGAGGTAAAAAATAATAAAGAATAGTTACTTTATTACTTAAAGTAACACTTAAAAAGTTTTTGGTCCACCTTCTTTTATTCTAACTGCACACATTCCAGTGTTTTGTCTTCTTCCCTAGTAACACTATCCAATAGTATCCATTCATTTTAAAATATCTTTCTCATATAAACTTGGGGTTTTTATTTGCATCTTCATTTTGGGTTTCATACTTCCAATCTTTTACTACATGTATTGTATATGGTTTATGAAATGTGAATGGTAAATATATGATATTGTATAATCTGGGTTTTCCTCAATGGTGCCTTCTTTAATTGATGCCTTATTTCTAGTGCGCAAAGTTTTAAAAAACAAAAGGAAAAAAGAAAAATCTGGCCCATTTATATTTATGTTAGAATTAGGGCAATGAGAACCTTACAAGAATATAAATTTTTGTAGGTATTTCAGTTTTTTGTTCAAATGAAGCAGCTTGTTGATTTTGTCCCGCGACTCTGAAACCAAATTTTTCTGTTACTTGTAGGCTTGGAAAATATACAGATCAGGTAAAGGCATGTGCTAAAGCTGATTATAGCTTCTCGAGCTACTAGCTCTTTCTATGTGGGTTAGCAGCTGGTACATGTGCTAAAGTTGTTTGTCACCCACTTGATGTCATCAAAAAGAGGTTCCAGGTAATTTTCCATGATCTCATAAAGAGAAAAAGTTAGTGATTAATGATAATAATTAACAAAATGCAAGATCCTTTATTGTTTTTGACTTCTTTACCAGATGTTGAATTTGTTTGCCAGCACAGTAGAAAAAACACATGTTTTATATTAAATTTCAATATGATACATCTGACTAATATTATAGCTGGATTGCTTTTTTTTTTTTTTTTTTCAATTTATGTATTTTTAATAATAAAATTGCATAAAATAGAGAACTGAAACAATCTGTGGAGTTGGGTCAATCCAACTCGCTAAAATAATTTTCCCAATGAACTATCCTCTGTAGATATCATTTATTTTGCTGTATTCCAAATTTTCACAAACTACATTGGTCATCTTCTAAAATATTCTTATGACAACTGCCTTTGATTTTTCAAAGAAAAAAGAGAACACTACGTGAAAATGCGAAAAAAACAACAGTCCATGACTGTCGTTTTCCCAAAAAACGATAGTTTTAGACAGTCGAGTGAGCTGTCCTAAAAAAAGTAGTAGTATTTTTCAACGACATATTTAGACCGTCGGTTATTTCACCAAAATAATGACTGTCTTCGACTGTCGACCACAAACAACGGTTTTGAGCTGTTGTTTGTTATGTCGTTTTAAAAAAAAAACACTCACCCCATTTATTTTTACGACCCATTATAACTGTCATTTTTCTCTCATACAATGATGATCATAGATAAAAAGAAGAACGACAGTTTTCGGCTATTATTTTTATATCTATTTTTTCAAAAAAAAATAATACATTAATTTAAATAATAATAATATAAGTTAAGTTTAGAACAAAATTAGCCCAAAATCTTTCACCTGCATATAAAGAATTAATGCTTTTGATCAATGATCGGATTTCGATTTCTGAATAAACATCCAAAGGAGACCCAGTAACCATTACACAAGCAGTAAAAACACAAAAAGAAACAAGATTGATCTTCTTTTAAGCTATAAATAAAGTTCCATAACTGAAATATCATTGTCAAATTATCATTTACAAATCGGTCTACAGAGAATGGAGAAAGAAACCTATTTACAACTTCTTAAGTAGAAAGATCTGATTCTTCGACTCTAGGAATCAAATCCTTGGAAAGAAAAAGAAAATAGAATAAAAAAAACTAGGTTAACCTAATTTCAAACTGCTAGTGCGACTGCCTCTTTTATCAGCATTTGGGCTCGATGAACCGATGGGAACGAAGTTATCATTAGGCACAATACCAATCCCACTGCCAAAGAAGAGCCTGCAGTCATTGTATATCTGTTTTACACAAAGAATGGAGTCATCATATTACAGTAACAATTATTCTCAATCATTAGTTATTTCCAACATAGCACATTTTAAAAAAAAAATGAAAGGAAGGGGAGAAAACAGATAAAATGGTAAGCATTCAGATAGATTAATTACCTTCTTAACTTTTGAACTTAGTTGTGTACTATTTCTGTTGTAGTATATTAGTTTTTCAATGAATTTTCTTTACCTATCAAAAAAACAAAAACACAGCACATTCAAACTGGGAGGCAGAAATGTGAGAAAAACAGAAATTAGAATTGGCTAAAATAAAGGAGAAACCTAAATAAAGGAGCAAGTACTCACACTTATTATTTTTCCTTATATTATTATAACCGACCCCAGATAAAATATAGCAACAATTTTGAAAGTGGCAATATAGGAAGTGTATAATTTACTAACCAAATATGAAGAAACCATATACTAAATGGAGGAGCCAATTATTTCAAGGTTTAGGATAGTTGGGAGCACTCAAGCTCAGATTTTGCTAAGGAAGAAGAATTCAAATTACATTTCAATAATAATACAGCTTAGGCAAACCAAAATCCATTTGTCAACATGGAGCGTTTCATGTAGTAGTTAGAGACTGTTGACATTATGAACCAAATAGGAACTCTTAATTTTAAGAAGTATGGCGTTCTTGATGCATTTAAAGAAAGACATAACTTGATGGGTTAAAAGCTAATTTACGTGGTTGTGTGGCCAACCATCTCGTTAAATCTGTAGCTAGGAATGAAGTTAATCCTTAGTCGTCACAAAGTCGGGATACGGAAATAATTCTGGGTCAATTCAGGAAATTCAGTCAAATTAAGGAAAATAAAAATAACATAAAAATTCATCATATAAACACATCAACCCAAAAACCAAAAGGCTCTCCATCCACCAGTCCAAACAAACAACCCAATTCCATCAACCCCTAACTATTAAAAACACAATTCATAATTCCTTTATTCAAATTTCCTAATCAAAATCACTGCTAATCCATCAACAAAAATTCTAAGATTCCAAATGTAATCCAACTAAACGTGAGTGGAAATAACAATTCAATATAAAAATACACAATCAAATCTTCTTCAAAATTTGTATTTTTCCGCTTCGAGAATCAATTAGACTAACTAAGGGGTCCCTATTGCTACCCCTCCCTCCGGAGTCGCACACTCCCACGTAGCCTACGTGCACCCAGGTAATGGGCAGGGTGACCCATCTAATAATACTAAAATTTCTTAGAAAAATATCAGTGACAACAAATTTTGCCAGGTGGAAGCAGAGTTATTAAGTTGGAATTAGGGAAAGCAAATCAGCAAAGGAAAAATCGAAAAAATCAGCAAAAAAAAGGATGTTCCACCATATGTTTTAGTAGGATAAAACTTAATCATGATTCAATCTCAAGCATCGTAATTCAAATATAAAAATCAGAGAGAGAGAGAGAGGAGAGAGAGAGAGAGTGTGTTATTTTTTCGGACCCCTTTACTCTGTTTAGGGTGGGCTCTGGATGGAAAAGACACAGAAGGACACAACCTACAAGGTGAGAATGTACCAGACGGATGCAGCTACATGATTCAGCAATCAAATGGTGGTAGAGGGGGGTTCTGTCCATCCAAAATGGGTGTTCATATGGTTAACACAGCTGAGATCCATGATGCCACTTGGTATCATGTTGATGGGACTAGTCTCTTAATTTTTATTTCAATTGGTAGCTAGTCTCTTAATTTCAATCAGATTTTTTAACCACGAATATAAGTTATTACAAAAATCAATACAGAAAATGTTCTACTACTTCCAAAAACTCGTAATGCTACTCAATCACTTCTAACACTACTGAATCAATTCATAGGGTTACATAGTATAGCTCATTCATTTGATCAAGAACAAGTAGAATTTTGTCCAGAAAAAAAAAACAAATTAATTTCAAACATTTTAAGCAAAATGCAATTACATGCCTATTTGCAATGTTCAGCCAACACGTCTTCTCAAGACTGCTTCGGCACGCTGCTCAAATTTTGGTAGGACCCACTCATGCTGGACAATGTCAAGACTATCTTTCTCTGCACCCAAGCTCTGAAAAATACAATGGAAAACATAAAAGCATCAGTTTTCTCTTTGGTAACATAAAAAAGGGAATGAGTGAATGCTAAACATGATGTGTGTGTGTGCGGACATAATCATGGTTTCATATTTTGCCCGGAAAAAAAAATGTCTCAGACAACTTGAACACATTGTCCGCAAACTAATCCATCTTGTCCCTATATCATCCATGGATGAAACATACTGAAATTAAAATCACAAACCGTGCTGATAATATAAAACTTCCAATAAATCTAACCCGTTGAATTGATGGATTCCCGTTTTTGTTTTGTAGCTTGCTTTAGGATGAAAAAAAATGCAGCCCTTGAATATTTTGTAATACCTAGTACTGAAAGTATACCATACTAAATATGCAAAACTGCCCTTAAGTTATGCATTGTTACTGTAATCCGCAATTGAAAAATCCCAGAACAGCCACATGATCTGAATCCCAGTTAACACAAATCAACAGTTATTAAGAGTCTTAAAAGACTTTAAATCAGCAGCCAGAACAAATCTCAAAAGATCATGGTTCTCAGCAACAATCTGAAGAGCTTCGAACAGAGAAAACAAGGGTCTCGGCCATTTTCTTCTCTCATTCTCTATTTTCTCATCAAAAAATTCACAATCATAAAATAATCTCCACATTAAACTTCTCTAGCAGTTTTTTCTAAACAAATAAAGAGTTTTTTCTACCAATTGAGCAATAGCTCAGTTGTTCTCCTCCCCCCTTTGTAGGGAATGAGGTCGTCGGTTCTACACTCCACATTTGCTTCCTCTCTGTCTTCACAAAAGGTGAGTGATTTGTTGTGCGAGATTTATTCCCCAAGGCTGCTCCTGAACTGACACTCTCTCTGCATTATGCAAGTGCATTTCCAGGTTGTCTATGCTGTATGGCATGATAAAAAGAACAAATTTTTTTTTCCTGAATATCAAACTCCTATTTCTAAGGACCTACTTAACACCAAATAAAACAATAAATATAAAGATTTTAAGCCTCTCACCTATTTTGTAGGATTCAGAGTCCCACAAAAAACTTGATAATCTTTAACAGCTGGGATTACTGAGAGTCCCAACAGTGTTGACCTCGAGGTCATAAAGCTGTGTTTAAGTGGCTTATGTGGCTTCTTTTATGAGCCATTCTTAAGGCCCATTTGGCCCCCCTAAATCAAGGCCCATTGAGTCTTTTTAAAAACCTCTTTTAATTCTAATCTATGGCCCCTTAAACCAGTAAATTCTGAGAAATTTCCAGCCACCTTTCAATGCCAACAACAACACAATAGCTGCTCCATTTATGCGCTGCATCAATAACCTTCTTGATTGTCCAAAAGTAAGAGATTGCCACATCTACCTGCTGTGTCTTATCTAAGTAGCAAAGGCTTTACAAGAATAGGCAAGAGAGAGATTTATGCATTTGATAACAAGGAAATTTTGAGGAATGCTTATTTGCAGCCGAAGAACATACGTCACGAATACTAGAGAAACAACATAACTGGCTAATGGTACTATAAATACCATATGTGACTTCACTAAATATTAAATTAGATCAGCCTATTAAATCAAGCAGTATGCTAGTATCTTACAGGTACAATATGAAGGGGTAATAGAATACAAGTAAAAATTATCTGATGGATTAAGACTGAGTTAGGGACTGAGGAGGAAGAAAAGATGTGAGACTTGCAATTGGTTCTCATCTCTAGGGAATTGTAGAAAGAACTAGATATTGCATTCATTCTGTTGAAACCATAGCAAAAGGATTACCAACAAGCTACACAACAGGAACAACGAGATTCCTTAAAACTTCAAGGATAGACATGTGACAGCCCGGATTTCGGCACCCCGAAACCCGTGCCATCAGCACGATCATCTTGACCGTGCCCCTTAGCTAAGCACGGAACACTGGTACATCAAGCATTGCAATAAAATAATAAACGAAATTGCGGAATTTGAAACTATATTAATTAACTCTCCAAAAGACAGTTCTACCCTCATGCCTCTACATGAATGGAGAACCGATCCGAATCATCGATGATAGCAATCATCACGGATGGTTCGCCCCAAAAGAATAATCCCATCTATATATATATACATGGTTTAAATAGAATCAAGGCTTGACATACCAAGCCGTACAAAAACTCTCTCAAAAATCCCTCAAAGTGGCACAACGGAGTCCTCTAGAAGAAGTCCTCTGGAGGTGGCTCCAACTCGCACCGCCTGAGTCCGACTCACCGGGATCGGCGTCTCCTGAGCCTCGTGCTAGTAGTGGACCTGCGACGTATAGTCTATAGGGTGAGCTACATCCTAGCTCAATAGGGAACAAACACAGTTGAACATATAAATTATGACTCACATATATTCCATGATATGCCATGCATGATGTGTCTATGCAATTATTGATGAAACAGTTAGAAAGCATTTCGTTTTACTGTTGATTACATATGTTTTCATTTACTCATGAATGATGCTGAAAAGGCCTAAAGCAAAACTTAAACTTTCAACTTAAGTAATCCCCGAGCAATATAGCATCGAGCCCCGATGAGATACCCATCATCGTCATCTATATAGACAGTTTTAACCGTATTCCCTGGGAATACAAATAGTACCCAAGCCCCTTTCCCCTGGGGATTGGTGGCGGGGTTTCACTTGTCTCAATCAACACCCCTGGGGTGTGCTTACTATGTACGGATAAGCCTCCGCACTGGCCTACGGTTTCACCGCCGTATCGGTCACGGATATCCTGCCGTGTGTTAAGTAGTGAAAAATACCATTTTTCACCCCTAAACATGAGCCTTGAAAGACCCTTGAGAAGACTAAATAAGTGCTTTAGTGTGCATTTTACAGCTAACCAATCAGACAGGTCCAAATCCGAAAAGCATCCCAAAAAGATCAAAAAGCTGACAGCACATGTCAAGTTTAAAGAAGGAGTGAAGAAACAGCCTCAGCAATGGCTAAAGAGGGTCTAAAAGAGCAGACAAAGACCTGAAGCAAGAGAGAGAGCCATTCGCAAAGAAAAAATCAAGTTAAAAGTCAATTCGCAAAGAAGAATGGGAGCCTAGAGTTCAATTCGCAAAGAACTTCTACTATTCAAGAAGAACTTGCACTTTTAGAAAGAACCTTGAACTTTCGAAAAGAAGAAAACACTCCTCGAAAAGAAGATTAAACTTGCGACGAGCTTGAAGTCATTGAACTTTGAAAAGGCCCTAAACTCTGTGAAAAGGACTAAAACTCAGTGTAGCTTTGAAGAGCATCGAACTCCTCGAAAAGAAGATTGAACTTTGACGAGCTTGAAGTCATTGAACTTTGCGAAAAGGCCCCTCAACTCTGCGAAATGGCATTACGGGATTTGCGCCGTCAGAGGGTATTTCAGAAACTTTGCACGCGCCCCAATGCAATCAAAAGACCAGAACATTAGGAAGGTTCCAATCAAGATCGAGGCATATTCCAACCCATGTGAGCGCTAAGTTAAATTACGGCGGGAACTTCCGAAGCTCAAGCAATTTCAAACCCATAATGAATTGATGCTTCGGCTGATTGGCGAACGATCGAGCATTTCCATTGGCCAAAACAGCAGTCTGGATCCCCGTGCTCAACCCTCATTGGGCAATCCAGATCTAAAGCATTCTGATTGGTCAATCGACCATGCGCAGGATGGAGGAAAAAGTATAAATAGAAGCCATTCGCCCAAATTGGGCATCCAGATTTTAGAGTTTTCATCTCTGCTTTCCCTCATTCGGTCAGGATAGCTTATCCGAACCCCTGTAATCCCTTCTTGTAGTTTACCTTTGAGAGCCATTGTGAGTGATTTGTACTTCCAAGTTGATTCAAGGCGTAAGTCCGAGGGCTCTCTAAGCCGTGCTCTGTAATTGTAATTTTGGATTTTAAAAGGTTCGTAATTTGTGTCTTCTCCATTGGAGTCATGTCGAGGGTTACGAATGTTCACCTTAGTGCATTAGACTTCTTTAGATTCACTCATCCGCATGCAACTTCCTTAATTCATCACCTGCGAATTAAGCGTTGGTAACCTAATTCTAGCGACATTCTGATGATGTTCATGTTACGAACTAAAGAATAGGCCACAACTATTGGATGATCTGTGACCATTGGGATGATCATAGCCATAAGTCTAAACCTATTCCTTAATTCGGATTTATTTCTCTTACATCTGTCTTTGGTAGCCGATGAAGATTGAATCTGCTTTCTGTTGAACTCTGATTCTCCATTAAAATTGAGGCTAAAGTACATGAAGCTATTATTTACGCATTTGTCTTATTTTAAACATCTCCCCAACTCGGATCCGCATCATGTAGTTAGTTCTTTTCTTTATTTGCTTATAGTTAAATGTGACACAATCCAACACTCTCTTTTATCTATTCTTTTTTAGATAATTATAGAGCGGATCACTGGTAGCAGATCTGGAGGTTTATCTCTCGATTTAGACAAAATTCTCGTGGGCGATCTTGAAATACTTACTTTTAAAACTTGCTACAATTGGCCCTGATCTTGCGGGCCGGTGTTAGCTAATGTCTTGATATCCCTTTCATAAGTTAACATCCATATAACCTAGCATTCTTTAATTCTTTAATTTTTGATTCATAATGCACACAATTATGGCACACTTGGAGCGACAACAAGTTTTTGGCGCCGTTGCCGGGGAAGTTTGTTCTAAAATAGATAGACCTATGTTTATTTTCATTTATTTATCAGTCATTTATTAATTTTATTATTATTTTTATGCGATACGTGTAAAAGGAAAGGAAAGTTTTAAATAGACAGTTTTTGTACCAAACTCTCTCGAGTTGTATGTTTGGCAGAGAACCCTCAATCTGAGATTCTCCGTTAAATTCGAAGTTGAAAGACTCTAAGAAACCGACATACATCACAGACATCTCGAAATGGGTGAAGAACGAGATTGTTAAGAGACTACTTTTGCCTGGTGCTTATAATTCCCCATTTTGCATTCAATTTCCCACAGGGGAGGGAAATTATGAAATTAAGTCCTCCACCATCCAAATGTTGCCTTCATTCCATGGATTGAGTAAGGAAGACCCTTACAAACACATTGATGAATTTCTGGCTTTATGCACAACATTTAACATAGCTGGCCTGGGTCCAGAGGCAACCAAGCTTAGGCTCTTTCCTTCTTCATTAAAGGACAAAGCTAGAGCATGGTTATCTATGTTAGCACCAAACAACATCACATCATGGAATGATTTGCAATGTCAATTTTGTCAAAATATTTCCCAATGACTAAAACCAATCAACCGAGACAAAGCATCATCTCTTTCTCCCAAAACTCAATGAAACTTTCCATGAAGCATGGGAAAGGTTTAAAGAACTCATAAGGCAATGCCCTCACCATCAAATTCCTAAATGGCTTTGGTTCAAAGCTTCTATCAAGGAACCGATCGGAAGGGCAAGAACATGGTGGATGCCTCTTGTGGAGGTACCTACTTGCAGTAAAACAGTTGAAGAGGTTTGGGACCTCTTGAGGTGATTGGAGAAAATTCAACCCAGAGGAATCTCGCCAAGGGACACCGAGAATCGACTAGGATGAATAATCCCCAATTCACAAGAGGAAAGTTTATGAAGTCAATGAGTGGAAAGGAAAGTGGATAATTTGACCACAAAATTTGATAGTGATGGACTCATTTAAAGCTCCAAATGGGTCAAGAGTAGAGGAGGCATGTCGATATGCGGTCCCCACTCATTCCATTAATCAATGTCCTTCGCATCACAATTTCAGAACTCATGATGGAACAAGCTCATGCATTTCGATCTTATGGACAGATGCAATCGAATGACTACCCATGGAGATCTCATCCTAATCGTGGAATCAGGAAATTACTAGCCCCAGCAAAGGCAGCCCAAAAATCAATTACCTTTCAAACACCTTTCACCATATCACGAAATTTTATAATAAATCAAATTTTAATGACCTAACCAACAACAAGCCATCATGCACCAGCCCCCGCCCTCCTAGATCCACGACCTTTGAAGAGCAGTCTTGAGTTCACTTCAAAATCTTGGAACTGTCTCCATCGTGAACCTTCACAGTCGAGCATTAAAAATTGAAGAAACTCCCAACTCTCAAATTCATTGGCTAAGAGAGAAGAGGGTAAACTACCACCAACCTGTGAACAATCCTAAGGGACAGTTCATGGTTGGAGAATCCTCAAATGGCCATGAGGAAATCAAAGCTATGACTACTTTGAGAAGTGGAAGAATAATAAACAACAAAGGGTAGTGAAGAGGAAAAGATGAAGAACAAGTGCAGGAACAACAAATGGATAGCAATATGGTCATGATTTACATCGAAAAATTCAAAAAATGAAAAAGAAAAATAACAAAATTGTTGAAAAGATGAGGAGGAGAAATTTGTTCCTCACCTCCCATTTCCCCATGCAATGAAGTCGGTTTCTCCTTTTGACAAAGGAAACACAAAATTGAGGAAATGATGGAGACATTCAAGCAAGTTAAAATTAATCTACCTCCGCTTGATGCAATCAAACAGTCCCTCGCTTATGCAAAATTTCTCAAAGAGGTGTGCACCCACAAAAGGCAATCTAGGATACATTTATCCAAGAAGGCCTTTGTGGAGAAAATCAACCAAGTGCTATCAATTGCAACACCACCTAAGATGCAAGACCGAATCCCCACAATCCCTGATCATTGGGGAGCACACCATTGAGAAAGCCTTGCTAGATCTGGTGCTAGTGTCAACTGCTTCCTATTCATCTATGAGAAGCTAGGTTTGGGAGAATTGAAACCCACTCAAGTGGTGTTACACAATGACAGATCCGAAAGGAAACCTATGGGGTTGATTGAAGATGTTTTGGTAGGAGTAGACAAGTTTTTCTACCTCACGACTTTTTGGTGTTGGACATGGAACCAACCAAAAGTACCACCGCCATCCTCACATTCTCGGAAGACCATTCACAGCTCTGACTAATGCATGCATTCAATGCAGTCCGGCATCATGGAGGTGTCTTTTGGAAATATGAAAGTTAAATTGAATGTGTATAATGTCTTTGTTACTCAACCTCAATTCTCTGTGAGGAATGTTTCCATGTTGACATCATTGATGAGTGGAGGAGTCTTTACAAACATTTCGCAAGGTGTAGACTCCACCACGTAATTTAAAATGATTGGGGATCCACCGAGAAAGAAGGAAAAGGAGATCAAATTCAACGGAGTCTGCTTTGTGCAAGGCACTCACCAAATCATCAAGTTCTCTCTCTGAGACCGCTCCTCTCCCTCTTCCACAAGTTACCAAGGTACCTTTTTTGCCCTCTTTTCTCCCCACACAATTGGAACTCAAACAGCTCCCCAAAAATCTGAAATATGTGTTTTTGGGAGATCATCAAACACTACTGTGATTATTTCTTCCTCCCTTACAAAGGAGCAAGAAGAGGAGCTTGGTAGTTCTAAACAAGACAAGAAAGCAATTGGTGGACCATTGCTGATTTAGGAGGAATAAACCCAAATTGTATGCATGCATAAGATCCACGAAGAGGATGCCAAGCCTTCTAGAGAAATGCAAAGAAGGTTGAATCTCACATGCAAGAAGTGGTAATGAAGGTTAGATGCTGTCAATATTTACCCCATTTCAGATTCTCGCTTAGCACCCACACGTGTGGTGCCTAAGAAACTGCATCATCAGTAGCAAATCTGTAAACTTATGTCCACCAGACAAACAATCGGATGGAGGGTCCGATAGACTACAGAAAATTAAATACCATGACAAGGAAAGACCATTTCCCCCCTTCATTGACTAAATCCTTGATAAGCTTGCAGCAAAGCTTACTATCGCTTCCTTGATGGGTACTGTTACAACCGTATCCTCAGTACCCATTGTGACCAAGAAAAGACCACCTTCACCGCCCCTTTGGCACTTTTGCCTATAGGAGGATGCCTTTGGTCTTTGCAATGCCCTCGCTACTTTTCAAAGATGCATGTATGCCATCTTTTCCGACATGATTGATCAATTCATGGAGATCTTCATGGATGACTTTTCAATTTATGGAGACGTTTTTCCCAATGCTTACACCACCTCAAGTTGGTGTTGCAAAGATGTGAAGAAACCAATTTGGTTCTAAGTCGAAAGAGTCATTTTATGGTCACCCAAGGCATTGTCCTAGGACATGTGGTCTCCCATAAAGGCATAGAGGTGGACCAAGCAAAATTGATCTAATTGCACATTTGCCTCCTCCCGTAATCAAGTACAAATCAAGTTTCTTAGGGCATGCAGATTTTATAGGAGGTTCATCAAAGATTTCAAAGAAAATTTCCAAGCCACTCTCATTTATCGTGTCAAGATGTTCCTTTGTGTTTACTAATGAATGCATGACATTTTGAGGTCCTTAAGAAATGTCTGATTTCAGCCCCATCTTGCCCCCGACTATTCAAAGGCCCTTTGAGCTAATGTGTGATGGTCAGACTATGCCCTAGGAGCCGCCCTAGGGCGTAGAAAGGATAAGCTTCCCCATGTCATAGCTTATGCCAGATCCATGATAGATGCCCAGCTCAACTACACAACAATCGAGAAAGAGTCACTGCCATTGTGTTTGCATTGGAAAAATTCAGCCTTATGTTTTAGGTTCACAAATTGTGGTGTTTATCGACCACTCGCCTAAAGTACCTTCTGCCTAAGAAGGATACCAAGCCCAGATTAATCGTGGATCCTCCTATTACATGTGAGTTTGATCTACGATTAAGGATAAGAAAGGAGTGGAGAACGTGGTGGTCGATCACTTATCCGAATTCTCAATACCGAGGATGATAGCTACCCATTAATGAATCATTTCGATGAGCAACTTTTTGCCATCAATACCCAATTCTTGGTTTGCAAACATAGTCAACTTCTTGGCTATTGGATGATTCCTCAACATTGAATAGAATGGATAAAGATCTTTTCTTCTCACAAGTTAAACATTTCATTTGGGAAGATCCTTATCTATTCAAGAATTGTGCACTAAGTGATCGTAAAGTGTGTCCTGACCATGAATTCTCGCATATTGTCAATGTGTCATGAACAGTGTGGAGGCCATTTCAAAGGTACAAAAACAAATGCAAAATTCTCAGGTGGTTTCTATTGGCCCACAATCTTTAAAGATGCCTTTACAAGATCAGAAATCTTGCCGTAATCGCCAAAATCGGGCAAGATTTCCAAAAGAAACTCAATGCCTCAGCCCAATCTCGGTAAGTTGAGTTGTTTGATGTTTGGGGCATAGATTTTATGGGCCCTTTCCCTTCTAATGGAAACAATTTCATCTTGGTAGTCAGGATTATGTCTCCAAGTGGATTGAGGCCATAGCTACCAAATCCAATGATCACAAAGTGGTTTTAAGATTCCTCAAAGACCACATTTTTCCAGATTTGGATTCCCTGAGCCATCATTAGTGATGGGGAAGCCACTTTGAATAAAAGTGCTTGACTCTATTAAAAAGTACTCTATCACTCACAGAGAGTAGCCACTCCCTATCATCCACAAACCAAAGGGATGTGGAGATTTCAAATAGAGAGATCAAACACATTTTGGAAAAACTGAAGAAGGACAAAGGACTGTCCTTGCTTAATGATGCTTTATGGGCATACTGAATCGCCACAAGACTCCTATAGGATGTCCCTTTCAGATCGGGTTTATGGCAAGGCATGCCATCTACCAAGAGAATTAGAATATAAGGCCTTGTGGGCAATCAAAACTTTTAATATGGATCTAATCATTGGTAACCACAGTGAAGCTTCAACTCACCGAATCGGAAGAACTGAGGATGGATGCCTACACTAGCTCCATTGTACAAAGAAAAGGTTAAATCATTCCATGATAGGAGCCTCATGAGAAAAGAGTTCATACCGGGTCCAAGGTATGGTTATTCAACTCTAAACTTAAATTCTTTCCCGGCAAATTGAGATCCAGATGGAAGGGCCATACATCGTCATCAAGGCCTCCCTCAGAGTCAGTGGATATTTCAGATCCCAAGGATGGAAGAATACTCAAGGTAAATGGTCGAGGCTCAAACCATGCATTGAAAACACCTAGAGCCCTCGCCCACCTATCATCATGAATCTCCAAAACTGATGGTAGAAAAGTGTATAATATGTTTGTACAACATTGTTTTTCCGATTTTTGTCAAGCTTCGCTTTATTTTTCTTGTACGATAGTGTAAATACACTTCTGAAAGTTCAAATCGCAAAAAGTATTAAAAGTTCTTCGAAAGTTCAAAGTTCTATTCGAATTGATTCTGGAGCTGTAATGAACTACTCGAAAAGAACCATGTTCTGTTCGAATAGTTAAAATTTCCTTTTCGAATAGAAAATCTGGGGAGAAGTCCTTTGCGAAAAGATCTTTCTGGAGCCAAATCCATTTCGAATAGACATACTGAAGCTCAGTTCTTTGCGAACTACACTTTCTCAAGATTTTTTACCTTTCGAAAGACACTTTTGGCATTAGATTTTCTGTTTTAGGAATTTTAGTTTCAAATTCTATTTTTAGGTCGCTGATTTTTTTCTTTCTTCGGTTAATGTGTCCTCGTTTTACTAATTTTGTCATTTTTTACGTAGTGAGTAGTTAGTTTCTAACTTTGTTTCCTATTTTGCATTCACAAATTCTTTTGTATCAACACTTTTCTATTTTTTTAACTTTATATTAGGTCCCTTACCTTGTTTTCTTGTTTTCTGTTATTAGCATTAGTTTCCTTCCATTTGCATAGTAATCCTTCTATTTTTTAGATTTTATTTAGCAGTTCTAGCGTTGGTTTGTTGATTTTTCTTGCATTTGTATATCATGTTTTCCATTTCCTTGCTCATATCTTCAGTTCTACATTTTTATTTTCTGCTGCATATAGTTTAGATTTTTTACATTCTTAGTTTTCTTTCTTCTTTTACCTGCCTAGTCTCTCATTGTCTAGAACATTGAGGACAATGTTCATCTTAGGTTTGGGGGTATGGCGGTATGCCAATAAAATAAGTTAATGCTTGATGCGACTTATGATCGTGAAATTTTTGAAAATGAAGTAATCTCACACTGTTTTTTTTAAATGAGGAAGTTAAAACTTTTAAAATTAATTTCTAGTTTAATTCTAATACTTTCATGAAGTGAATGTCGGAAAATTTCAAAATAAAAATTGATGTTTTAGTAAACCTAAAAAGAGAAAGCAGTGATGATATACCTCAAGAATTTGATAGAAAACCACACCCAAAGTGAGATTTGGGCCTCTTTGAAATGTATTCTTTGGAGGTATGAATTGGCAATTTTTACGCTCTAGGAATTTGTTTAAACACCTTGTTTTCACTAGAAGTTACACATATCCAAGTTAAAATATCTTGGCGAATCATGATATTAAAGACATGATGTAAGGCCTCCTTTTGGACATGATTTGAACTTCAAAAGCCCAACCTTTTGAAACTGCCCTTGATACACACCAATTGAGCTTTATAAATCCAAGATTTCTTTGAAACCTCACCAACCTCATGTAGCCTAACCCTCACTCGAGAATTCGAAGGTAAAGGAAAGAAAGTCAAGAAAGGTGAGTTGGGTAGCGATTTGGTAAAAGAAAAGAAAAATAATTGAAGGCAATGATGTATCAAGAAGAAATGTGGCATTCATGTTGATTTGAAAAAAAAAAAAAAAAAAAAAAGGAGAAGGCATTTCATTGGAAGTTTGAAAAGAAAAGAAAAAGATGGCCACTTTGGCTCGAAAATTCAAAGAAGAAGATGAAATTGTCTTTGAATTGAAGAAGGTGTGTCTATCACCTCCTTACCTTGGACTTCTCAATTTTGAACTCCATTCCACCTTTATTCTTGATAAATTTCACCCATAAGCCACATTACAACCCAAGTTAAAGTCCTTCTTGATCAATGATGGATTGATTTGTCACATGGAATAAGGATTTGTGTAATCTATGGTGAAAAAGTAGTAAATTCAGGCTGAAAAGCAATGCCTATGCTCACCTTACAATCCTATTTGAGGTGTAATTGCTCTTGGTATGTGAAATAGTGCAACCCTCATATTTACATGGTGAGTGAAAACCACAGTGAGAGTTGAGTTTGAAATCAAATTATTTGGGGTAACATCAAGCTGAATTCTCAAATGAAGGAAAGCTTTTCATTAATTTTCTTGTAAAAACTTTTGACACCTGAGTGAATGGTAAAGGAATTCACGAATTTTAGTTTTGAGATGTTTTCTTAAAATCTTCTTACAACTTTGATCGATGATGTGAATAATCTGATTCAATAAAAGTTTGCTTCTTGAACGCATTGATCTTAAGCGATTTATTGGAGAAGTTTGTGGTACCTTCACTTTGAAAACCCTCAGAGACTTCACTCCTCCACTAGGGATCACCTAGGGGTTTAAAAGGCTTATTGCATATGCTAAATGCACTGTGCTTCCTACAAAAGTGGCTCTTTATTTTGCTTTTACGTTTCTTTGCTCGGGGACTAGCAAAGCTTAGGTTTAGGGTGTGTTAAGTAGTGAAAAATACCATTTTCACTAAACATGAGCCTTGAAAGACCCTTGAGAAGACTAAATAAGTGCTTTAGTGTGCATTTCTGACTAACCAATCAGACGGTCCAAATCCGAAAAGCATCCCAAAAGATCAAAAAAGGCGCGACTCATGTCAAGTTTAAAGAAGGAGTGAAGAAAGCGACCTCGTAATGGCTAAAGAGGGTCTAAAAGAAGCGGAACAAAGACACGAAGCAAGAGAGAGCCATTACATGAGAAAAATCAAGTTAAAGTCAATTCGCAAAGAAGAATGGGAGCCTAGAGTTCAATTGCAAAGAACTTCTACTATTCGCAAAGAACTTGCACTTTTTCGTAAAGAACCTTGAACTTTCGAAAGAAGAAAACACTCCTCGAAAAGAAGATTAAACTTTGCGAGCGAGCTTGAAGTCATTGAACTTTGCGAAAAGGCCCTAAACTCTGCGAAAAGGACTAAAACTCCGGTGTAGCTTTGAAGAGCATCGAACTCCTCGAAAAGAAGATTGAACTTTGCGAGCGAGCTTGAAGTCATTGAACTTTGCGAAAAGGCCCTGAACTTCTGCGAAATGGCATTACGGGGATTCTGCGGACTCGTCAAGGGTATTTTAGAAACTTTAGCGCCCCAATGCAATCAAAGACCGGGAACATTCGGAAGGTTCAATCAAGATCGAAGGCATATTCCAACCCATGTGGCGCCCAAAGTTAAATTACACGGCGGGAACTTCGGAAAGCTCAAGCGAATTTCAAACCCATAACGAATTGATGCTTACGGCTTTGATTGGCGAACGGTCGAGCATTTCCATTGGCCAAAACAGTCTGGATCCCGTGCTCAACCCTCATTGGGCAATCCGGATCTAAAGCATTCTGATTGGTCAATCCGACCATGCGGGATGGAGGAAAAATAAAATAGAAGCCATTCGCCCAAATTGGGCATCCAGTTTTAGAGTTTTCATCTCTGTTTCCCTCATTCGGTCGGATAGCTTATCCGAACCCCTGTAATCCCTTCTTGTAGTTTACCTTTGAGAGCCATTGTGAGTGATTTGTACTTCCAAGTTCGGATTCAAGGCGTAAGTCCGAGGGCTCTCTAAGAAGCCGTGCTTTCTGTAATTGTAATTTTGGATTTTAAAAGGTTGTAATTTGTGTCTTCTCCATTGGAGTCATGTCGAGGGTTACGAATGTTCACCTTAGTGCATTAGACTTCTTTAGATTCACTCATCCGCATGCAACTTCCTTAATTCATCACCCACAATGCGAATTAGCGTTGGTAACCTAATTCTAAGATTCTGATGATGTTCATGTTACGAACTAAAGAATAGGCCACAACTATTGGATGATTTGACCATTGGACGGATCATAGCCATAAGTCTAAACCTATTCCTTAATTCGATTTATTTCTCTTACATCATCTTTGGTAGCGGATGAAGATTGAACCTGCTCTGTTGTACTACAGATTCACCATAAAAATAAAGAGGCTAAAGTTCATGAAGCTATTATTTCTGCATTTGTCTTATTTTAAACATCTCCGCAACTCGGATCCGCATCATGTAGTTAGTTCTTTTCTTTATTTGCTTATAGTTAAATGTGACACAATCCAACACTCTCTTTTATCTATTCTTTTTTAGATAATTATAGAGCGATCTGGTAGCACAGATCCGGAGGTTTATCTCTCGATTTAGACAAAATTCTCGTGGACGATCTTGAAATACTTACTTTTAAAACTTGCTACAATTGGCCACTGATCTTGCAGGCCGGTGTTAGCCCCAATGTCTTGATATCCCTTTCATAAGTTAACATCCATATAACCTAGCATTCTTTAATTCTTTAATTTTTGATTCATAATGCACACAATTATGGCACACTTGGAGCGACAACAAGTTTTTGGCGCTGTGGAAGTTTGTTCTAAAATAGATAGACCTATGTTTATTTTCATTTATTTATCGAGTCATTTATTAATTTTATTATTATTTTTTATGTGTTGCAATGTGTAAAAGGAAAGGAAAGTTTTAAATAGACGGAGTTTCTTTGTACCAAACTCTCTCGAGTTGTATGTTTGGCAGAGAACCCTCAATCTGAGATTCTCCGTTAAATTGAAGTTGAAAGACTCTAAGAAACCGACATACATCACGGACATCTCTGAAATGGGTGAAGAACAGATTGTTAAGAGACTACTTTGCCCCTGGTGCTTATAATTCATTTTGCATTCAATTTCCCACGAGGGAGGAAATTATGAAATTAAGTCCTCCACCATCCAAATGTTGCCTTCATTCCATGGATTGAGTAAGGAAGACCCTTACAAACACATTGATGAATTTACGCTTTATGCACAACATTTAACATATGAATTTGGGTCAGAGGCAACCAAGCTTAGGCTCTTTCCTTTTTCATTAAAGGACAAAGCTAGAGCATGGTTATCTATGTTAGCACCAAACAACATCACATCATGGAATGATTTGCAATGTCAATTTTGTCAAAATATTTCCCAATGACTAAAACCATAACCGAGACAAAGCATCATCTCTTTCTCCCAAAACTCAATCAAACTTTCCATGAAGCATGGGAAAGGTTTAAAGAATCATAAGGCAATGCCCTCACCATCAAATTCCTAAATGGCTGGTTCAAAGCTTCTATCAAGGAACCGATCGGAAGGGCAAGAACATGGTGGATGCCTCTTGTGGAGGTACCTACTTGCGAGAAAAGCAGATTGAAGAGGTTTGGGACCTCTTTGAGGTGATTGGAGAAAGAATCTCGCCAAGGGACCGAGAATCCAGCTAGGATGAATAATCCCCAATTCACAAGAGGAAAGTTTATGAAGTCAATGATTTGGAAAGGAAAGTGGATAATTTGACCACAAAATTTGATAGGTGATGGACTCATTTAAAGCTCCAAATGGGTCAAGAGTAGAGGAGGCATGTCCGATATGCCGGTCCCCCACTCATTCCATTAATCAATGTCATACGCATCACAATTTCGAAACTCATGATGGAACAAGCTCATGCACAGTCTTATGATGATGCAATCGAATGACTACCCATGGAGATCTCATCCTAATCTCGAGGTGGAATCGGAAATTACTAGCCCCAATGACATTTCAAAAATCAATTACCTTTCAAACACCTTTCACCATATCAAGAGAATTTTATAATAAATCAAATTTTCAAGACCTAACCAACAACAAGCCATGCAGATGCACCTGCCCTCCTAGATCCTCGACCTTTGAAGAGCGGTCTTGAGTTCACTTCAAAATCTTGAACTGCTCGCATCGTGAACCTTCACATGAGCATTAAAAAATTGAAGAAACTCCGGGCCAACTCTCAAATTCATTGGCTAAGAGAGAAGAGGGTAAACTACTCACCAACTGTGAACAATCCTAAGGGACAGTTCATGGTTGGAGAATCCTCAAATGGCCATGAGGAAATCAAAGCTATGACTACTTTGAGAAGTGGAAGAATAATAAACAAAGGGGTAGTGAAGAGGAAAAGATGAAGAACAAGTGCAGAACAACAAATTTGGATAGCAATATGGTCATTGATTTACATCAAAAATTCAAAAAATGAAAAATGAAAAATAACAAAATTGTTGAAAAGATGAGGAGGAGAAATTTGTTCCTCACCTCCCATTTCCCCATGCAATGAAGTCGGTTTCTCCTTTTGACAAAGGAAACACAAAAATTGAGGAAATGATGGAGACATTCAAGCAAGTTAAAATTAATCTACCTGCTTGATGCAATCAAGCATGTGTCCCCTGCATGCAAAATTTCTCAAAGAGGTGTGCACCCACAAAAGGCAATCTAGGATACATTTATCCAAGAAGGCCTTTGTGGAGAAAATCAACCAAGTGCTATCAATTGCAACACCACCTAAGATGCAAGACCTGAATCCCCACAATCCCCTGCATCATTGGGGAGCACACCATTGAGAAAGCCTTGCTAGATCGGGTGCTAGTGTCAACTCGCTTCCCTATTCCGTCTATGAGAAGCTAGGTTTGGGAGAATTGAAACCCACTCAAGTGAATGATGATCCGAAAGGAAACCTATGGGGTTGATTGAAGATGTTTTGGTAGGAGTAGACAAGTTTTTCTACCTCCGACTTTTTGGTGTTGGACATGGAACCAACCAAAAGTACCACTGCCATCCTGTCATTCGGGAAGACCATTCACTGCTTCTGACTAATGCATGCATTCAATGCAGGTCCGGCATCATGGAGGTGTCTTTTGGAAATATGAAAGTTAAATTGAATGTGTATAATGTTACTCAACCTCAATTCTCTCTGAGGAATGTTTCCATGTTGACATCATTGATGAGTGGAGGAGTCTTTACAAACATTTCGCAAGGTGTAGACTCCACCAGAATTTAAAATGATTGGGGATCCACCGAGAAAGAAGGAAAAGGAGATCAAATTCAGGGAGTCTGCTTTGTGCAAGGCACTCACCATGTGATCATCAAGTTCTCTCTCTTGAGACTGCTCCTCTCCCTCTTCCACAAGTTACCAAGGTACCTTTGCTGCCCTCTTTTCTCACACAATTGGAACTCAAACAGCTCCCCAAAATCTGAAATATGTGTTTTGGGAGATCATCAAACACTACTGTGATTATTTCTTCCTCCCTTACAAAGGAGCAAGAAGAGGCTGTTGGTAGTTCTAAAACAAGACAAGAAAGCAATTTGGACCATTGCTGATTTAGGAGGAATAAACCCAGTGTATGCATGCATAAGATCCACGGAAGAGGATGCCAAGCCTTCTAGAGAAATGCAAAGAAGGTTGAATCCTCACATGCAAGAAGTGGTAATGAAGGAAGTTGTCAAGGCGCTAGATCTTTGGGGTCATTTACCCCATTTCGATTCTGCTTGGTAGCACCCACACGGTGGTGCCTAAGAAACTGCATCATCATTGTAGCAAATTTGAATCTGTAAACTTATGTCCACCGGACAAACAAGCTGGATGGAGGGTGCATAGACTACGAAAATTAAATACCATGACAAGGAAAGACCATTTCCTCCCCTTCATTGACCAAATCCTTGATAAGCTTGCAGCAAAGCTTACTCACGCTTCCTTGATGGGTACTGTTACAACCGGATCCTCAGGTACCCACAGGACCAAGAAAAGACCACCTTCACCGCCTTTGGCACTTTTGCCTATAGGAGGATGCCCTTTGGTCTTTGCAATGCCCTGCTACTTTTCAAAGATGCATGTATGCCATCTTTTCGACATGATTGATCAATTCATGGAGATCTTCATGGATGACTTTTCAATTTATGGAGACTTTTTCCCAATGCTTACACCACCTCAAGTTGGTGTTGCAAAGATGTGAAGAAACCAATTTGGTTCTAAGTCGAAAAGAGTCATTTTATGGTCACCCAAGGCATTGTCCTAGGACATGTGGTCTCCCATAAAGGCATAGAGGTGGACCAAGCAAAATTGATCTAATTGCACATTTGCCTCCTCCGTAATCAAGCAAATCGAAGTTTCTTAGGGCATGCAGGATTTTATAGGAGGCTCATCAAAGATTTCGAAATTTCTAAGCCACTCTGTCATTTATCTTGTGTCAAGATGTTCCTTTTGTGTTTACTAATGAATGCATGATGCCTTTGAGGTCCTTAAGAAATGTCGATTTCAGCCCATCTTGGTCCCACGACTATTCGGTGCCCTTTGAGCTAATGTGTGATGCATCGAGACTATGCCCTAGGAGCTGTCCTAGGGCGAGAAAGATAAGCTTCCCCATGTCATAATGCCAAAGATCCATGATAGATGCCCAGCTCAACTACACAACAACCGAGAAAGAGCTGCTGGCCATTGTGTTTGCATTGGAAAAATTGCCTTATGTTTTAGGTTCACAAATTGTGGTGTTCTTGACCACTCGCCCTAAAAGTACCTTACATCTAAGAAGGATACCAAGCCAGTTAATGGTGGATCCTCCTATTACGTGAGTTTGATCTACTGATTAAGGATAAGAAAGGAGGAGAACGTGGTGGTGATCACTTATCCAATTCTCAATCGAGGATGATAGCTTACCCATTAATGAATCATTTCGATGAGCAACTTTTTGCCATCAATACCCACTGATCCTTGGTTTGCAAACATAGTCAACTTCTTGGCTATTGGACGATTCCTCAACATTGGAATAGAATGGATAAAGATCTTTTCTTCTCACAAGTTAAACATTTCATTTAGGAAGATCCTTATCTATTCAAGAATTGTGCGTAACCAAGTGATCGGAAAGTGTGTCGGACCATGAATTCCACGGCATATTGTCAATGTGTCATGAGCAGCTGTGGAGGCCATTTGGCAATAAAACATAAAAATTCTGCGTGTGGTTTCTATTGGCCCACAATCTTTAAAGATGCCTTACAAAGATCAGTAAATCTTGCGGAATCGCCAAAATCGGGCAATATTTCCAAAGAAACTCAATGCCCCCGCAGCCAATCACAGTAGTTGAGTTGTTTGATGTTTGGGGCATAGATTTTATGGGCCCTTTCCCCTTCTAATGGAAACAATTTCATCTTGGTAGTGTGGATTATGTCTCCAAGTGGATTGAGGCCATAGCTACCAAATCCAATGATCACAAAGTGGTTTTAAGATTCCTCAAAGACCACATTTTTTCCAGATTTGGATTCCCAGAGCCATCATTAGTGATGGGGAAGCCACTTTTAACAGTGCTTTGACTCTCTATTAAAAAGTACTCTATCACTCACAGAGTAGCCACTCCCTATCATCCACAAACTAGTGGATGGTGGAGATTTCAAATAGAGAGATCAAACACATTTTGAAAAAAGCATGAAGAAGGCGAAAGGAGGTCCTTTAAGCTTAATGATGCTTTGCGGGCATCTGAGCGCCTACAAGACTCTATAGGATGTCCCTTCAGGCCCGGTTTATGGCAAGGCATGCCATCTACGAGAATTAGAATATAAGGCCTTGTGGGCAATCAAAACTTTTAATATTCTTTGGTAACCAGTGAAGCTTCAACTCATCGAATCGGAAGAATCGAGGATGGATGCCTACACTAGCTCCATTGTACAAAGAAAAGGTTAAATCATTCCATGATAGGAGCCTCATGAGAAAAGAGTTCATACCGGGGTCCAAGGTATGGTTATTCAACTCTAAACTTAAATTCTTTCTGGCAAATTGAGATCCGGATGGGAAGGGCCATACATGATCATCAAGGCCTCCCCTCAGAGTCATGGATATTCAGATCCCAAGGATGGAAGAATACTCAAGGTAAATGGTCGGAGGCTCAAACAATGCATTGAAAACACCCGTGAGCCCTTGTTGCCCACCTATCATCATGAATCTCCAAAAATCTGATGGTAGAAAAGTGTATAATATGTTTGTACAACATTGTTTTTCTGATTTTTGCTGTTTCTGTCTATTTTTCTTGTACGCATAGTGTAAATACACTTCAAAGTTCAAATCGCAAAGTAAAAAGTACTTTTCGAAAAGTTCAAAGTTCTATTCGAATTGATTCTGGAGCTGTAATGAACTACTCGAAAAGAACCATGTTCTGTTCGAATAGTTAAAATTTCCTTTTCGAATAGAAAATCTGGGGAGAAGTCCTTTGCGAAAAGATCTTTCTGGAGCCAAATCCATTTCGAATAGACATACTGAAGCTCAGTTCTTTGCGAACTACACTTTCTCAAGATTTTTTACCTTTCGAAAGACACTTTTGGCATTAGATTTTCTGTTTTAGGAATTTTAGTTTCAAATTCTATTTTTAGATCGCTGATTTTTTTCTTTCTTCGGTTAATGTGTCCTCGTTTTACTAATTTTTGTCATTTTTCTGTGAGTACAGTTAGTTTCTAACTTTGTTTCCCTATTTTGCATTCACAAATTCTGTTTTTGTATCAACACTTTTCTATTTTTTTTTAACTTTATATTCAGTCCCTTACCTTGTTTTTACTGTTTCTCTGTTATTAGCATTAGTTTCCTTCCATTTGCATAGTAATCCTTCTATTTTTTAGATTTTATTTAGCAGTTCTAGCGTTGGTTTGTTGATTTTTCTTGCATTTGTATATCATGTTTTCCATTTCCTTGCTCATATCTTCAGTTCTACATTTTTATTTTCTGCTGCATATAGTTTAGATTTTTTCTGTTCTTAGTTTTTCTTTCTTCTTTTACCCTGCTGCCCCTAGTCTCTCATTGTCTAGAACATTGAGGACAATGTTCATCTTAGGTTTGGGGGTATGGCAGGTATGCCAATAAAATAAGTTAATGCTTGATGCTGCTTATGATCATGAAATTTTTGAAAATGAAGTAATCTCACACTGTTTTTTAAATGAGGAAGTTAAAACTTTTAAAATTAATTTCTAGTTTAATTCTAATACTTTCATGAAGTGAATGTAAAATTTCAAAATAAAAATTGATGTTTTAGTAAACCTAAAAGAGAGAAAATTGATGATATACCTCAAGAATTTGATAGAAAACCACACCCGTGAGATTTGGGCTTGAAATGTATTCTTTGGAGGTATGAATTGGCAATTTTTACGCTCTAGGGAATGTTTGAACACCGCTTGTTTTCACTAGAAGTTACACATATCCAAGTTAAAATATCTTGACAAAGAATCATGATATTAAAGACATGATGTAAGGCCTCCTTTTGGACAGCTTTGAACTTCAAAAGCCCAACCTTTTGAAACGCCTTGATACACACCAATTGAGCTTTATAAATCCAAGATTTCTTTGAAACCTCACCAACCTCATGTAGCCTAACCCTCACTCGAGAATTCAAGGTAAAGGAAAGAAAGTCAAGAAAGGTGAGTTGGGTATGATTTGGTAAAAGAAAAGAAAAATAATTGAAGGCAATGATGTATCATAAGAAATGTGGCATTCACCAATGTTGATTTGAAAAAAAAAAAAAAAAAAAAAAAGGAGAAGGCATTTCATTGGAAGTTTGAAAAGAAAGAGAAAAGATGGCCACTTTGGCTCAAAAATTCAAAGAAGAAGATGAAATTGTGAATTGAAGAAGGTGTGTCTATCACCTCCTTACCTTGACGACTTCTCAATTTTGAACTCCATTCCACCCTTTATTCTTGATAAATTTCACCCATAAGCCACATTACAACCCAAGTTAAAGTCCTTCTTGATCAATGATGGATTGAGTTGTCACATGGAGATAAGGATTTGTGTAATCTATGGTGAAAAAAGTAGTAAATTGAATGAAAAGCAATGCCTATGCTCCTCGCCATTACAATCCTATTTGAGGATGTAATTGCTCTTGAGTTGTGAAATAGTGCAACCCTCATATTTACATGGTGAGTGAAAACCCGGTGAGAGTTGAGTTTGAAATCAAATTATTTGGGGTAACATCAAAACTGAATTCTCAAATAGAAGGCAAGCTTTTCATTAATTTTTCTTGTAAAAAACTTTTTGACACCAATCGAGTGAATGGTAAAGGAATTACTGAGAATTTTAGTTTTGAACCGATGTTTTCTTAAAAATCTTCTTACAACTTTGATGCGATGTGAATAATCTGATTCAATAAAAGTTTGCTTTAACAGAACTGCATTGATCTCAACTGATTTACTGGAGAAGTTTGTGGCTACTTTCACTGAAAACCCTCAGGAGACTTCACTCCTCCACTAGGGATCACCTAGCGGTTTAAAAGGCTTGTTGCATATGCTAAATGCACCTGTGCTTCCTACAAAAGTGGCTCTTTATTTTGCTTTTACGTTTCTTTGCTCGTGGACTAGCAAAGCTTAGGTTTGGGGTGTGTTAAGTAGTGAAAATACCATTTTCACCCCTAAACATGAGCCTTGAAAGACCCTTGAGAAGACTAAATAAGTGCTTTAGTGTGCATTTACTAACCAATCGACAGTCCAAATCCGAAAAGCATCCCAAAAAGATCAAAAGTGACACTCATGTCAAGTTTAAAGAAGGAGGAAGAAACAATTTCAAAGAATGGCTAAAGAGGGTCTAAAAGAGCGGAACAAAGACACAAGCAAGAGAGAGCCATTCGCAAAGAAAAATCAAGTTAAAAGTCAATTCAGAAAGAAGAATGGGAGCCTAGAGTTCAATTCAAAAGAACTTCTACTATTCAAGAAGAACTTGCACTTTTCAGTAAGAACCTTGAACTTGCGAAAAGAAGAAAACACTCCTCGAAAAGAAGATTAAACTTTGCGACGAGGCTTGGAAGTCATTGAACTTTGCGAAAAGGCCCTAAACTCGCGAAAAGGACTAAAACTCAGTGTAGCTCAAGAGCATCCGAACTCCTCGAAAAGAAGATTGAACTTTGACAGAGCTTGAAGTCATTGAACTTTGCGAAAAGGCCCTCAACTCTGCGAAATGGCATTCGAGGGATTTCATTTCGTCCAGAAGGGTATTTTAGGAAACTTTGCACCCCAATGCAATCAAAAGACCAGAACATTCGGAAGGTTCCAATCAAGATCCAAGGCATATTCCAACCCATGTGGCGCCCAAAGTTAAATTACAAGCGGGAACTTCGAAGCTCAAGCAATTTCAAACCCATAATGTAATTGATGCTACGGCACGATTGGCGAACCGGATCGAGCATTTCCATTGGCCAAAACAGACGGATCCCGTGCTCAACCCTCATTGGGCAATCGGATCTAAAGCATTCTGATTGGTCAATCCGACCATGCGCAGGATGGAGGAAAAGTATAAATAGAGAGCCATTCGCCCAAATTGGGCATCCAGTTTTAGAGTTTTCATCTCTTTCCCTCATTCGGTCGGAGATAGCTTATCTGAACCCCCTGTAATCCCTTCTTGTAGTTTACCTTTGAGAGCCATTGTGAGTGATTTGTACTTCCAAGTTCGGATTCAAGACTGTAAGTCTGAGGGCTCTCTAAGAAGCCGTGCTCTGTAATTGTAATTTTGGATTTTAAAAGGTTGCAGTAATTTGTGTCTTCTCCATTGGAGTCATGTCGAGGGTTCTGAATGTTCACCTTAGTGCATTAGACTTCTTTAGATTCACTCATCCGCATGCAACTTCCCTTAATTCATCACCCCTGTGCGAATTAGCGTGGGTAACCTAATTCTAGTAGCATTTACAGTGATGTTCATGTTTTGAACTAAAGAATAGGCCACAACTATTGGATGATCTGTGACCATTTAAGTGGACAGATCATAGCCATAAGTCTAAACCTATTCCTTAATTCGAATTTATTTCTCTTACATCTGTGCTGGTAGCCAGATGAAGATTGAATCTGCTCTGTTGAACTACAGATTCTCCATTAAAATTCAGAGGCTAAAGTACATGAAGCTATTATTTCTGCATTTGTCTTATTTTAAACATCTCCCCAACTCGGATCTGCATCATGTAGTTAGTTCTTTTCTTTATTTGCTTATAGTTAAATGTGACACAATCCAACACTCTCTTTTATCTATTCTTTTTTTTAGATAATTATAGAGCCAGATCTGGTAGCACAGATCTGGAGGTTTATCTCTCAGTTTAGACAAAATTCTCTGTGGACGATCTTGAAATACTTACTTTTAAAACTTGCTACAATTGGCCCTGATCTTGCAGGCCAGTGTTAGCCCCAATGTGCTGATATCCCTTTCATAAGTTAACATCCATATAACCTAGCATTCTTTAATTCTTTAATTTTTGATTCATAATGCACACAATTATGGCACACTTGGAGCGACAACACCGTGTCAGTCGTGGATATCCCGCCACGTCGATGGGGTACCCTATCAAACCTCAAATAACAAAAATATCGGTGCCTTACATATAGTTATTCACCGTGTAAATGTGCTATCTTATATCAGTTAGGCCCTATCAAACATGATTCAATCCTTGGATACATCCCTGGGATGTATCCATTTACTTGCATCACACCTGATGCTCTCATCTCTTTACTTCTTCATCCCCTGGGGATGGCTTATTAGAATTTCTCTTATAGATGTCATACGCACACACACTTTTCACAATTCTTAAGCAATTAAACATTTGAATGAAAATCTATATCACTACATACATGCTCTTGTAAATAAAGTACATGTTCAAGGTGTTCCCTACCTCAAGTCTTCATTTGATCAATGCATCAAGGTCCCACGTGGCTCCTTGTGCACTAGTCCACACGTACCACCTATGGTACCACATAACAGGTGAAACACATCACAAAGGATGCAATAAAGAAGGTATAAGACCCTCCAAGAATCTTAAAGTCAAACCTAAAAGTCAACATAATTTATCTCAGTCGATTAATCGAATTCCAAAATCGATTAATCAAAGGTCAATATCGATTAATCGAAGTAATTTCGATTAATCGAAATTCTCCTCTTCGCAAAGTCGATCCCTAGTTCGAACAGTCGAGTTTTCATTCGATTAATCGAATCCAATTTCGATTAATCGAAATTCTTCTTTTCGCAAAGTAGACTCACAGTTCGAACAGTCGAGTTTTCATTCGATTAATCGAATCCAATTTCGATTAATCGAAATTCTTCTTTTCGCAAAGTCGACTCCCAGTTCGAACAGTCGAGTTTCACAAGTTGATTAATCGATCCCAAATCGATTAATCGAAAACTAAAATCGATTAATCGAAATCCCATTTCGATTAGTCGATTTTTCCTCAAGTCATTTCCTCCAACCCCTGGGGTCCACTGGAGGTTCTCAGTCGATTAATCGATCCCCAAATCGATTAATCGAAATCCAAAGTCGATTAATCGAAATCAAATTCGATTAATCGAAATCGGGGTCCTCTGACCTTTCAACTTCCTGGCCAATTTCGATTAATCGAAACCCAATTTCGATTAATCGAAATTGTCAGATTCAGCCCCTTTTCGAGCTGTTCTTCCCAATCTTCTTCCATACTTTTTCTTCTATTTTTCTAAGCCATTATCCTATGATTTAACCCTCATTCAATCACAACTTAACCCCTATAATCTATGCATTTTATTTACAAAAATTTTACCTTAAATAGATCTCAAGTTGATTTCAATCAAATAGTTGGAAGGCTAGGGTTTCCAGCTTTGGCTCTAACAGATCCAAATCGCGTTGAATCCGGCTTTTATCTCTTGAATCCCCCCTCCAATTAGTTGCAATAACTCCTCTCTTACTTTTCTCTCTCTCTCTCTCTTCTTTACTCTCCTTCAACAACATCAAACCCTTGCTTTTAGGGCTATTAAACCCTTTTATCCTCTTTCTCACTTGTGTGTTGAGCACATACACCGCGGTAGGTGTATACGACTACATCTTCACAACACACACCACATAGGCATCCTATTTATTACATCTCGTCCGTTCATTACACCACATACTAACTGTTGGACTTCCATTTGGTCAAACCTATGACCGATCGGGCACGGATCCCGAGGTCATAGTTGAGTGTGATTTTTTGGGCTATTACAAGACAGGTGCTGGATGCCTACATCAATATGAGTAGAAAGCTTAGGTAAGTGTGACCACATGTAAACCATTAATTTATACTACAGTTAGATTTTAGGCAAGTGTGATTTCTAGCAGAAACAGCTCATCATGTCTCAGACTTGGAAATACACCATCTGCTCATTTCACATTTGCAAGAAGACGCGAAGAAAATCATTCGTTGACAAAATACCTCTCTAGTTCCTTTTTTTTACGTAAGTTTCTTTATCAAAATCCACTTTAATTATCGAGAGTTCAAGATACCTTTCCAGTAGACATAGCTAGTTCTCCTAACTGCTTCCATTTTGATTCACTTTGTACATCAATGGCAATTGCCTGCAAAGAGAGAAATTCTAACCTCAAACAGGAACCAGGTGCTTACACAAGCAAGTTCACACTAGGTAGGAACAAGAAGATGCATTTGCAATTCAGAGCTCTAAATACTACTTGAATGGCACATTGGTTGCAATTTCTTGCAAAGAGAGAAATTATGACCTCTAATAGGAATGAATTGCTTAGACAAGTGAGCTCATTCTAGGTAGGAATCAAAAGAAGCATATGCAATTTAGAGCCTCTAAATGCTATTGAATACGAGTTCAATCAAGAAAAACATACCTTTGCAACTTCTAGCCTCCCAAGCTGTATAGCCAGATCAAATATGTAATTAGGATCAGTAGCTACTTCCAGTGCATCCTCCACCATACCTCGTGATTCCAAGAAATGAGCCACACTGCATGTAAAATAATTTCTCTAGTGAATTAGGAATGTAAAATAATTTCTCCAGTGAATTAGGATTCAAGACAAGGTTTAAAAATTATGATATTTTTAGAAAAAATAAAATAAGGCCCAGTATAAGACATAAAAAGACATTAAACAAGCAGGAAAACTCTTAACCAGAATATTTCCCAAGAAGCACATTGGATTTCTTCAAGAATTTAACTATTGCATGGACATGGTTGATATTAAAAGAATAAGACATTTTAAAATTGGTAACTATTACTCCATCCAATTTTCATTGCTGATGGTTCTCTTACACCTTCAGTAGTGTTGGTAATGTTCTCGTCACATTCCTTCAATCTTTCCAAGGTCCTTTATGTTCCCAATCTTGCTACCAATCTACTTTCAGTCAATAGTTTAAACTAAAAATTTGAATTGCTCCATATCTTTCAGGACTGACTAGGAGGAAAATTATTATTACTATATATATTAATCTACATATAAGATACTAAAATGTCACGAGATCTAAAGAAGACCTAAGGAATTGCTCCTCCACATGCATGATAAGGGTTGCAGTTGCCACGCTTATGAAGAACCTAGGACTGCCATTAGATCTTGTCAAAATTCTATCTTTCATTGATTATATGGCTCCTGAATCTTGTAACAGCATAAGATTACTACAGTTTATGCCAAAGATGCTTAGAACTGGCGCAATTCGCAGATGGTCAAAACTTTTGAAGAAAACTATTTGACCAGGTCAGCTCCCTGACTTCCTTGACCCTACCAATTGAGAGCCCCAAATGAGTTCAAAGATTAATGTGTTTGGAATAGGTCAGCTCCCCGAACAATCATAAAAAATTATTTGAACCAAACAATAAGCATAAAGGAAATAAAATAGTACCACATTCTCTTTTAGGCATTTAAACAAACATGTGAAATGGTGGCTTTTACCTCAGATCAAATGATCTCATCTAAAATGGGTGCCTACGTATCAAAGTTTAAAAAGTTCAAATATGCATAGATCAAATGATCTTTATCTGTCATCGTCGATCATGACAAATATAGCACTGATGAGTGAATGACTTGTCATCAATGATCCTGCCATAGTACCAATTTTTAGATGCAATTTAAAAGCTCCAATTTTTAGAAGAAGTCAAACAATTGTTGAAAATAATGGAGAAGATGCCTTCCGATATCCAAGTAGAATTGGCATGAAATGCTATTATTTGATTATAATTTGATATAACCCAATAAAACTAAGCTTACTTTCATCACAAATCTTAATTATTTATCATTAATTTTCTATGAAAGATAAGTTCAAATAAATAAATCAACAAATCAATCAATTAACTAATTAAGTTATTAAACCACTATTATTTACAATTCCATTTGGTTGATTTCTATTTCAGAAAACACAAAATCGAATTGGGAACAGACCCTTTCTTCATGAATTGATTAAGTTGTTCTTGTAGATTCCACGAAAAAGCCTCGAGAGCCAATGAAATCGGTCGCTGCTGCTTGAAACACTTATTCCTCAAACTCTTCACAATCTCTAGCTTCAAATCCTTATCATCCTGAACTAGAACCTGTTCAGCTTCCTCTAAATAAACAATCCTAGCATTCAACAGTTTCTCCCAAATCTTACTCTTATCTTTCCCCACCACCAACGGCTCTCCGATCACTGAGCAATCATAAACCTTAGAAAGCATCACATCTTCTTCATTTTTCTTCGGTTTCTTCTCATCAATGATCATCTACGGCTCTTTCTCTTTAGATCTCATAGCAATCGGACGGATGGGAAACCCCACACCAATTACAACCAAGGGAGAAACCATGATCTCACGACGATTAACAGTCCTGATCTGATGATTGTTTGCGCTCGGGTTTTGGCAGCAATGGATGGTGAGATTTCGAATATGGGAGTTTGATGGTGAGATTGGCCAGAAGCTTGTACTTTCTGGCAGGTATTTGGTTGGGAAAGCATGGTATTGATGGCACCGATGAATAGAGACATGGATGGCTTGCCTTCTCGAACAAGGCGTTGGAGTAAGGAGGAAGGAATTTGAGGTTAGAGCAGGCAATGAAAGAGAACCTTAGGGTTTTGAATTAGGTTATAGCTATTATTTTCTCAATTTTATGATTTATATGAGAAGTTTTTTAAAAGGACAAGTTTGCCCTCCTAAAAGATTAACAATTACCCGCCTATCCTTTTCTTTAAAAACCACACTTATATGACACTAAACAACCGCTTTAGGCACTTGATTAGTTAACCACTGCTTTTACCAATAAGTTTTTTCATAATGCTAATGTTGTTTTTTTCGCATTTTCACGTAGTCTCTAGTCATGACTCGATTAAGGGGTCATTTTCCTGTTATTATTATTAATAACAAGTATTATGGATTCATATTGGAAATTCATTTTCCTATGCTAAATGCAATATTTTATGCCAAGTGGGGGGTCATTATCTATCTTGCCAACCCCAAATAAGTGGAACAAGATGATGGCGATGATCTCATCTCAGTTTTTGGTTGGACCAAAACTTGATAGTTTGAGCTGCTTTTTGATATATAGACTTGCATGTATCATGCAAGTGAGTGACAAGATGGACCCAAATGAGCTCGTAAAATTGTGTGAGATTCTGAACCCTCACAACAAACTAGGAAAGCTAACCATAATCACGTGAATGGGAGCTGAGAATAGAGAGTGAAGCTCCCCCACCTGGTTAGATCCATACGGCAAGCTGGTCTCATCGTTACTTGGGTGAGCGACTCGTTGCATGGGAACACTATTAACCCTCTGTGTGGTTTGAAGACCCGTCCATTCGACGCAATCAGAGTAAGAATCACTTTATATATACTAAAATCAATATCTCAGTTTGATGATGTTCTCCTTTTGATTTCAGGTAAAGTTTTTCGATTTCAAGCTCACCTCAAACGGATCACTAGGGGACAGAGACACTTGGCAGGAGAGGCGAAGCAAAATTTTTTTCTTTTTTCTCTTATTTTGAAAATGGGCCATGGGGTCAGATTGTTAGCTCTCTTTCTTTTGTACTTCTTTTTGTTTGAATAAAAGGATTGGGCATGTAGAGTTTAAAATATTTGGTTGATTTGAAAGGTTGGATCATAGGCTGAGATACAACCTTTTGTTTGAATAAAAGAATTGGGCATCTATTTTTTTTATTAATGGAATGATTTGCATTTGAGTTGAATGGATGTGTTTAAATATGAGATTAATAGCTTTTTTTCTTTATATAATTTTTTTTAAAGCATTAAAAAAAGAATTAAAAAATTGCATTAAAAAAAAAGTATAAAAAAATTTCATTAAAAAAAGCATAAAAAAATATTATTTTAAAAAAATTGCATAAAAAATCTTCGACGTAATTAAAAAAAAAAAGTACATTTTTTTATAAAAAATTTACATAAAAACCACGCCTTTGATGGATTTTTTCTATATTTATAGAGCGATTGTTGTTGAAGGTCATAAACCACGCTGCAGTAGTGGTAAAAAAACCACTTGCTTTTTTACAACCGATTAGGCGATGGTTTTTTGAAAAAAAACTACTGTCAAACAGTGGTTTTTAGAAAAAACCACTATTTAAGGCAGTGGTTTTTTTTGGCTTTTCACGTAGGGTATATATTTGTCAAAATCTTTTCGTTTCTTTTACACTTGTCACCGGGGCTATCCTCCTATATATACAATACACACATGCTATGGAGATAAACACACACACACACACACACACACACACACACACACGCACACTTACTTCCTACACTGCCACTGGGATGGCCGAGCGCTGCTGTCCCCATTATCATCATCTCGGAGGTCCGTAGACTGGTCATTTGAAAAAACAATCACGGCACCCGGAGTCCTCGGAGCCTCTAAACGACGAGGCCTTGATACAGAGCTCCCCTCACTCTTCTGGCTAACAGACCGCCTCGATCGAGAACGAGGAGGATACCCCATAAGAATATCACGAATGGCTGAATCCCTACGAGCATCATCTCTGACACGATCATGTGACGTGTGTCGAAATTGCCCAGCAGAGGAACCCATAGCCCTCAACTTTGAGCCATCAAGCTGACTAACCAACCTATGCACCCCTCGCTCACTCCTCGTCAGATGATACTGTAAACGATCTAGGATCACCTGCATCTCCACCCGCGTCGTCTAACGTGTCGCCTCTAATGCCTCGATTTGAGTCTGTGTGACCATCATATCGACAAACAAGTCCTCCCGACTCTGCATCTCCCCAAGGATTCGTCTTCCCTCGGGAGTGGCACGCGCTCGCGCTGCCTCTAGACGCGCCTCCTGAAGTTGATGGAACTGCATAACCATGCCAAGTCAAAAGAAAGCTAATATATATACATGAACCAAACAAGAAACTTTGAAAAGGAAACAGTTATACTAGATCCAAGTCGCCTAACCTCTCTCAAGAATAATCGGATCAGGAAGCATGTATGAAGGAGCAAATAACGACGTGGCGGCTGTAACAAGAATAAACAAATATATTAGAAAAATATTATAGTGACAAATAAACTACAAACACAATAACTAAAACATACCTGAGTAGGGATAGGAACAGACTCCTGAGGGGGAGCCTCGAGAGCGGAGTCTAGAACAGCCTGCATAAAGAACCAAACAAACCAACACAGACATGTCAGAACAAAATAAAGATGAAATAATCAAAATAGAATTACGCCACACAAAAAAAAAACTATACCTGACTCTCTGGGCGCAGAGAGGCAGCAGTCACCTCCTTCACCTGAAGATCCTCGGCAACCCGATGCTGAAACACCGCATGATATTAGTAAGCTACTAGGAAAGTGAAACAATGACACCCAACAAAATAATGTAATGACACAAACAAGATAAAAGATTGAATGGAACTTACCCAATGATCTAGCTCAGCCCGAAGATAAGCCATCGTTGGATCCTCCTGACTAGAGGAAGCAACTGAAAATGGATCAAACTCCGGAGTAGGACCTCCAGTGACGAGCTCCGCTCTCTACGAATAACCATAAACTCATCAGTTGATGAGCCCACAATGCTAATAATTTAAAAAATTATGTTTATAAAGACACTTACCAATTGATCAATCTCAGATCGTAAGCTGGCCTCCACCTCTCGGCCGGCCTGCTGCTGACCGCGTAACAACTCGATCATCACTGTCTGACGAGCAACCTCATCCTCCCTCACATACACTCTAAAATAAAATAAAATGAGACACCATAGCCATGTCAGAACGACCAGAAGGCCAAATCCACATAATATAAAAAAAACATAAATTAACTCACTAGGAGCCATCGAGTCTCCGCTACCCAAGCCCCCAACTCATCCTCTGCTGCCCTAGCCTGAGCAATCGAGGAGGCTAAGGAGTGTAGCATCTCCTCATCCGGATGAGGAACACACCCCATTCGCTCCATCGCCCTATGGATAGCGTCTAATACACCCACAAGCTCGCGGTGAGATGGCCCGGCTCTAACGCAGCCAACCGCTCCATCAAAGTCGACGTCGACTCCGGCCCATCAATCGTGAAAGAGCAACTCCCATGGATGCGACGTGTGAAGAGGCGCCCGCCACCCAATGCACTAAACCACCGCACATAGTCCTGGGCGTCCGCCTCATCATGTGCCCCAGTAACCCGGGTCCCCCCAGCTCTAAAATTCGCTACCTGAAGCGCCATCCACTTCTCGAAATTCCGGCCAGGAGGGCCGGTCATCCTCTTTACCACTCTATGGCGAATCTCTGGAGGGACTCCCTGAGCGAGCCCCAACTTCCGTACCACTCAAGATGTGTGGATCCTCTCCACCCTCTCAAAACAATGGACCCATATGTCCACATCAAAGAAGGGCTGACCAGGTTGAATCACTGGCACGTCGACATCCTCCTCATTCGCATACGACCTCCAAAGCACCTACAATCATGCAAACGAGCCGACCCCTCAATGAAGACTCAGATTCTAAAACACCAAAACGAAACGAAAAAATATGCATGACGATCTATACCTGCCCCGCGTGCATATTCTCAAAGAGATTGCACACGGTCTGAAGATCTGAAGACCAACGACGACCCCTCAACGCCTCCCTCCACACGTGCATCCGCGAGAATGTGAATGCCACCTCCAATGGAACTCCTGGATGAAGAAAAGCGAAATGATCATACCCCCAAAATTGAAAAGAAAAATAACAACAACAATAACAACATGCAAGAAGAAACACTAAATAGATGTTACCATTAAACAACCAAAAATTAACTAAGCTAAGGACATCATGATGCCAATTAACTAAAACTCACCTAGATGAACGGAAGGAAACCCCTGATTGATGCGACACCCTGTCCTCGATGGTAAAGCTGCTCATAGAGGTGCGCCAATGTGGTCGCACCTCATGTGTAGGTGGGTAGGTGGAGACTAGATCCAAGTCCCCGAGAACTATAAAAAATAACCCGGTAACGCATCCTTGTGTTGAAAAAGAGACGAGTACAACACCAAGGAAGTGCATCAAGAATGCTCAGAGCACCCTATTCGTAGCCAACCCCGGCTCCACCACGGGCTCCCGGGCCGCCACTACCGCACAACGCACCTCATAGGTCACCTTCACCTCTGAATGGTGCCTCAGGGGGACGAAGCCACTCGCAAATGTATAAAAAAACCAAGTGACTCGAACTACACTTGGCCTCGAGCCGCTCAACCTATATAGGACACCTAAAATATCCTCACACACCTCTAAATAATGTCCTGCCATCCACCTCGTAATTAGCTTACCCTGAAAACAAAAACCGGTGATGCAGACCCAGTCCTTCGGAGTCGGTAACATCATGCCTACTGGAAAGAGAAGCGCCTGATGCTCCTCCCTCCACCTCTCCAAGATTGTCGCGATCAGACCACGATCGACCTGGAAGGGCTCCAGCTCTAAGATCGATCCAAAATCAAAAGACACTAGCCGCGCTGCTGGAACTCCGGCAAGGCACGATACCAAGTATGAGACTCGGTCCATGCCGAGCTGATAGCCAGCTATGGGGGCTCCTATTGAACGAAAGACAAACAATAACAGTAAGACTACCACATACCTATGATAGAAGACAAACAAATTTAAAACTAAAAAGCAAGTCAAATATGCCCCAAACACAATAACAATTTATAACAAACACACAAAATGTGATAAGAATGACTGAATAGAAATATGACCTATCTCTAGATGCCGTCGTGAAGCATGAGTGAGCACACAACCAAGGATCAATGCAGGTTTGACATAAATTAGAAGGGTTTCCAGAGCCTAAGAAGCCTATGTCATAACCCAACTAGCTAAGAAAATGAAAGAACTCTTGCTCATGAATGCTTACCCGACCTTGAGCGAAGAAATCCTCCAGTGGAGTGTGTTTGCGATCTTGATGCTCCTCACCCTGGTGCTCCGCAGCCGCACCCTCAGCTCTCTCACCCTTAGGTATCTCACCCTCAACCCTCTCACCCTCATCCTCAAAGCCCCCCTGCTCAATCTCGAGCACCTCCTCCCTGACCCCCGACTGGTCTACCTCCAATACCTCCTCTTTAACTACCTCCCCAACATCCACCTCCCTGACCACGTTGGTCCAAGCCTCGGAAGTCTCACCCATCTTCGCCCCTAACATCCTCTCCAACTCAGAAATAGTAATATTGTGCCTACTACCACCCTCAGACACCATCCTAGAACAAAGAGCTTGAAAAATTAAAGAAAACGAAAGAAACGACGCTTGAAACGGATGACCGGATTATGAAATATCACGAAAATACGAAAACTAGAGCACAAAGAACCAAGGAAACAGAGAATCGAAGACTAACACGGATCGCGCGACGAAAATGAAAAGTTTTGAACTATTTATAGGGAACAACTGAATTGCATGCATTAATTCAGGCGTGCAAACTAATCACGCACCACTCCCACCGCGCTTAATTTGGATCACGCGACCAGTCTTAAGCGCGCAAACCAATCGTTGCCTGCTCAAACTAACCCGACCATCTGGTTGTGCGCAGCCTACTCAGCGCATAAGCACTTCATGCGTCCACACAGTGGCGTGCGAATGCCAATGGTCACCCGTACAGTGACCAGCCACCGCCCTAATCATGCGCTAGGTACCCTGCGTTTGAATCGATCAAACGTCTGAAAACAGGCGCTTAAATACGTTCTGACGCTCTGAATGCACGTCCACCTATGGCAGGCAATTAATTTATGCGCTTGGAGTGAAGCGCGCAATTCTCCAAAAACACAAAGAAAATGCCCAGGGTAGCACGTTCACAGCCCTGAATTGAGTGATCTCCGACTCTAATTATTAGCCTAAACCACGCCCTTGTTAAGCCCGATCCCAAAACATTCCAGACTGAAAGAAATATGCACCCCAATAACTAAAAGAAAATGTTTCAAATTAAGACCAAAATCACAAAAAAAAATGCCTCGACCCCGTTTACACACTCCAACCAAAACTAAACCAAAAAAACCTTGCCCCAACTAAGGCGAAAAACAAATTGAAGCAAGCTACCAAATAAACCAAATAGAAATTGCCACAAATGAAATTAAAATAAAAAAAACATAATCAGTCCATAAATAAATACATAATTACAAAATGCACCGAGGGCATACCCTCTGAATATACAACTTAAAATAAGAAACTTAAAATCTGCACGTTCAGGCAATGCCCGAATCCAGATTTATTTGGGAAAACAAAAATCCCATCTTCCCCTCTTTCCTTAGCATGGTAGCAATTCGACTGCTACCCTGCATTCCAAATCCTGTCCATTCTCAAAAATTCACGCAATAAACACAACTCTTCGGGTCCAACACCTGAGATACAAAAAAGAAAGGAAGAAAAGACATTAAGGGACAAATTAAGCCAAAACAAAACACAAAATGCCCCAAAACTTTTAACCCCAAACCTGAAATAAAATTCAAAACAAGAAGAATCCAAAACTTTTAGCTCACACATTTATAAACTATACCTCCTGAATTACCAAATGAAAAGTGACACCCCTTTAAACCTTTCTAATCTAATCTAATCTAAACCAAACACATACCCCCTTGAAAGACCACAATCCATGACAAACCTAGATGGACCAATAATCACACAACACTTAACCCCCTAAGAAGCACTAATCCCCCCAAGCCTAGATAAACCAATAGAATTAAAACACCCAATACCCATCTAGAACCTTTGAAAACTCACACATTTTTAAGTCTCATGTTGAATCAAACAAAAGACTAAAAGTTAAGTTAAATCAAACCTTAAACCAAACAAAACTTTAAATAAAAAAAAAACTCTCTAAAATAAGACCCTAACTAATTTAGGACCAAGAAAATGCCCCCAACAAACCAAACAGAACTAAATAAATCTTCTAAAATAAGCTTAATAAAATGAATTAACCTAGGGATAAGCCATGAATAAATTTAGAATGAATCTTAAGCTAAACCAAAATTAAGTCGAATAAATCAGATAAATCCAACTAATCTGCTAACAAACAAACAAGAACAAAACACAAAAAAATGCCCCTTCATTCATAACTCGGAAGTTTTACAAGTATCACCGGAGGCATACCTCTTGAATTTACAATCCAAAATGAAAACCTAAAACTTTCTACAACCCAAAACGAAGACTGGGTTCAAAACGGAGATGAAGCGAGGAGCAGATTCCGCTTGGAGCGTCCAATTGGAGACTTCAGGGAGCATTGGTTGGGAAACACATCCCTCCACTTTTTACTCCTCTTTCGCTATTTTCACCTCCTCCATTGCCGCCTCCTCAACGCTGCCTTCACTACTCCCTAAAAAAGACCAATGTGAAGACAAGTGCTCTCATTCCCAATGCTGCTCGCTCTCAGAATAATGCCGTCCATGAGCATCACCTCAGGACGAAGATCAAGAAAAAAAAAGGAATATAGGAAGAATCGACATCCCAATCGGACGGCTAGATCATCCAATATCATTAAAATACGAATTTCAGAATACAAGATATACAGAAAAAGGTCAAAACTCGAGACTAAACTAGAGAATGAAAAATAAATGAATGCTCCCTCACTTATATAGAGTACGGCCTCAATCACGCGCCATAGCATAGGCGCTTAACCAAATCACGTGCCACAGACGCTGCGCACAATACAAAAAGCGCGCCCTAACCAAAGCGTACAAATAAGCCATCGCCCGTGCCAACCGTGCGACGCTCCGATCGCACACACTCCATGAACCGCACAAATTGATCAAATGACACACTGCCACTGCGCGACCTGAATGGTAACCCATACACTGACTTGGTGACACTCCGATCACGCGCTTATATTATAACATGTAATACATTCGTACACACACTCCCACACACATAAATAACTCTTCAAGCCCGAGATCGCACGCTCGAAAATAGGCGCGTAATCGTATTGAGCGACCTAAAACAGGCGCACAATACCTGACTTTAGACAAAATCTACACCCTCAAGATTCTTCAGTCCCATCGCATAGCCTCATAGGCTATTCCAAAAAAAATACTTACTCACCCGTCCCATCGCGCAAATATCCCACCAGCATGCCATCACTAACTATGCTCAGTCGACATCCGATCACGACATCATTTCTCCCAAGACATCACGTCACAACCACCGAGCCCTGCCATAGTGGACCCGAAGAGAAGAAAGCCCCAAAGTCCCATCGCGGTACCATCCCCAACAACTCACGACACCACCAATCCTGTCACAAGCTACGCACAACTCAGGTAAGTATCACCCCAAGGTAAGTACTACCCATTTTTTTGTTTTACTCGATATCGTAAATATATAGTTAGCTATGATCAAGTTAAATATTTTTAAAATCTGTCTCTCTCGACTTGCGAATCACTGTAGTCCTCCCATAAGAGATAATCATCAGTACTAGCCAAAAAGGTTAGACGGAGTATCCGGCATGTCAAGTGTCATTTTGACAATCATAATAACGGTCGGGTTCACAAATCTCTTACCGATAGATCTGCTCAGGGATGACTCGAAAGCCACATTTTCTGCCATTTTACTATCGAATTGATCTTAAGTTAAAATCCCTAAAATTTCAAATTTTCAAAACCCTCGAATTTTCAAAATCCCCTTACTAAAAAAAAAAAAAATGTAAAAGAAAAGAGAAGAAAAGAAGAACAAAGCAACAAGATAAATAGACTCGACTCACCTTTCTTTAAATGCCAAAAAAAACCTTTCTTTAAATGCAAAAAAAAAAAACCGATTAAGCACCCCATCACCCGCACACAATAAATTACAGTTAATCCTGACCTTTAACTCCTAAGACCCCTGAACTCGCAATCAAGCGCATATCTCACTATACAGAATTGGATCAAGCGCATACTCCACTGCGCAGAATCGTTTGTTCAGACACATTAGGACTAGAATTTCGAACTAAGATCGTCTAAACTCGCAATCAAGCGCATATGCCACTGCACATGATCGTTTGTTCTAACACATTAGCACTAGAATTCCCAACTTAGAGGCCGACTCCTGATGAATCAAGAGCACTCGCCACTGCACAGAATTCAGTTGAGCACACCTCACAAAACCCATCTCAATTACTAGCCCAAACCACCCATTCCTCTGGGGAAACCAAACAATGAGTATATTTAATCTAAGAACTTACAAATGCCTATTGAAAAAGGAACGCCTGACGCGCATTGGTACAGGCAATGACGCACCTGGTCTGACATGACTTGGCAAAGCCTTCGATATTATATGATATTTCATTTTATTATTATCGGTCCCTGGACCTTATTTTGGATATTTGATTGACACCCCGATACCTTGATTACGTAAAATCCCTCTATTAGTCCGCGCCATACAGCGGGATGCGCCATGCACCCACAGACTCGGAATGTGCCCTTCGACAGCTACCATTTCCCTTCAAATGCTCTATTTTAGCTTACGCTGATAGATAAGAAAGTCAAGCATGTCATATCAGCATCACCAATTCACATTTGTGATTTCCCAAGAGAAACGAGAAGACACCTCGAATGAGGGGTGTTTACTTCTTCGATGCGTTCTTACTTCGCAAGAGCGCGCCGAAGAGGGGCATCTGTAGACACCCCCATTTTGCCCTCTCGGGATATATAATTTTTGTTCAGTCAACCTTTGACCTCATAACTTTGATATGGGAACCATGCACTGAAATAATAGTACATGGCTGAACACAGGCTGAAATAATAGCTCTGTGGCTCAGATCCTAACGTAGGGAGACTATATACTGAAACAATAATATATAGTCGGAATGCAGGATGAAATAATAGCCTTGCATTTCAGACTAGAGACCAGACCTAGATAATTCCGAATTAAGTGCCTGAAACCCCACAAGTAATTCGATTACACGCCGGACCATAAATGAGCAATCAGTCCTCCTTTCAGACCAAACTCCCTTTCCCATACCATCTCGAGACTCGATCACGCGCCTGAAATCAGACGCGTGATTGGATTGCACGCCCAACCACCAAAGCACAATTGGCCTACGCCCGGCCTAGCCTCACTGTCCTTGACCCCAAAGTTTCCTCGATTGAGCGTTTATGAAGAAACGCTTAATCAGATTGCACACGTCCTAACAAGTGCGCAATTAGCCCTAACGCTATTAGGACTAGAAAACTCGTTGAGCAAGTCAGTCGGTCGCTCACTGAGTCGGTGACCAACTCAAAGCGATTAGCGCGGGAAAACTTGCGTGTAATTCAGTTAAACACCTGGAAAAGTGCACGTAAATAAAGAAAAACCTATAAAAGATTATTTTCTTAATTCGCCTGGGAGGCTAGGAAAATTTTCGAGAGAGAGGATTTTTTGGGATTTCGAAATCGGAGAACTCCGAGGACAAACCCATAGAGCAACCTAGTCATGATTTCAAAATTCAAGCGCCGAATCTTCGAGATTTCTCTTTGCAGCCCCGATCCTAGGTAAAAATCTTAGTTTTACCCCTAAGATTTTTCTTTTATTTTTAATCATAGGTTTTAATTTTCAGTCCAAGACCGTAGCACCTTTTTTTTAGACCCCAAATATTTTATATCTGGTTCTAATTCTCCGAATTCAGAGCCAGTCCTTAATCCGACGGTCTAATTTATCGATCCTAGGCTTTAATTTCGTTCTAAAATCTTAATTTCTAGTCCTATCATTAATTTCTGATTCTAATCCTTGGATTCCAGAACCAGTCCTTAATCATACAGACTGATTTTCTGATTTCGGACCCGAATTCAATCCTAGAAATTTAAATTTAAATTTAAATTCCTTATTTTAATATCCCCAAAAATCCTAAATATTAATACTAGTTTCTACAATTCTAGTTCATGATTCAATTAATAATTATTATTCCGAAATCAATTTCGAAAAATCCAAAATACTATTTTACGGTCCAAAATCTAATTTATCTTTAATCTTAGCCATCCGATTTGCCCAAGGGAGCTTATGGAGGGTACTCGAGAACGAGGCCAATCCTTCTTAGCATAGCGGGCCAAAAACCCTTTTTTAAAGAATTTTAGAATTAATTAATTACTTTTTTTTTATCCTTTTAGTATAATTAATTAGTATATTTATTTTATTTCAGCATAATTAATTAATTAATTAAGTTAATTGGATTTTAGTATGATTGATTAATTTCTTTAAATCAGATTTTAATTGGTTAATTTCTCCCTTTAATTAGAACTTAGTATCATTAATTCATCGCTTTAATTAGATTTTTAGCATAGTTAATTCATTAATTTAATTAGAATTTTAATAAAATTAGTTTATTTATTTTAAATAGATTTTTAATAAAATCAGTTTATTTGTCTTAATTAGATTTTAAGAAAATTAATTCATTTGCCTTAAATTAGAGTTTCAGTAAAATTAGTTTTCTATTTCGATTAGAATTCTAGTAAGATTGTTATACTTGATTTAATTAGAATTTCAATACAACTAGTTTACTTTCTCTGCTTAGAATTTCAGTACAATTAGCATGCTCAAATTAATTAGAGTTTCATCAAGACTACTACATGTGCACTCCTAGTATAATTGGGAAACCTAATCATAATTAGACTGATCATAATTGGGAAACCTGATCATAATTAGACTTCTAATGTGATTAGAAGACTAAATTTAATTAGACTTCTAATGGGATTAGGACACTTAATTAATTAGACTTTTAATGGAATTAGGAGACTAAGATTAACTAGACTTTTAGTAGTATTAGGACACTTAATTAATTAGACTTTTAATCAGGAAAGGAATAGTAAAAATTAATTAGACTCCTGATAGAACTAGAATATTAAATTAAATAAACTACAATAGATCACCACACAACCAAACTCACAATAGAATCAGGGAAGTCTAAATTGACCAGAACTATAACAATAAAGGGAATTAAAAGGAAAATTAAACTATCTAAATTAAGAAAAAGACGTAGTTGCTGACATTCGCAGGCAGACGATTTAGTATAGAAGTAATCCATACCTGCTCTTAAGCGTGATCATTGACGTGTTGCACCATTGATAAATATCTGCAGCTGGCGATCGCAACAAACTAGGAACCTTCACTGTTCCAAACGCCGCGTCGCTAGAGTCGACTTGGACATAATTGGAGCCACTGATTCAACGAGGATCGAGGGGAACACAGAAAAAGCACGCACCAACACATACGCCTATGGTGCGCTAGCATATAGCAGTTGTTCTCCGCCATGAGGGCGAGAACATCATCGATAGTACCAGGTGGTGGGGCCTGAGATGCCCGTCTCCTATGAGACCGCATAAGAGTAGCACGAGTAGACTGCGTAGGAGCAGGAGGTGGTGCAAGAGGCTACTCTGTAGGCTGTACAGGATCAGGAGACTACTCCCCCGCTGCTTGTTGGTCCTGTTGTGGTGGGGCATCACTAGCTTGGGTAGGTGCTGGGCCCTCTGGCGGTAGCACCTTCTTCAAAAGATTGTAGCTTCGGCTCCACGAAGTGATGGAATAGGTTTTGATGTGATATGTAGCCCTCGACTCAGTCGAAGGAATCACATACTCTATGGCAACAGAGTAGCACTCAAGCTTACTAGAGATAAGACGAGCATAAGGCATATGCTCCTTCGGTCTCAAGGTCCCTTCATCATTTTTCCCTTGATATAGATCATGCCCTCCAACACTAGTTTAGTAGCGTCGAACCAATGGCCTTGGTATGCCACGTACAACACCTGTTGCACCCCCTCTACCCTTTCAGTGTCATGGCGCATAGGGTAGAGGTTGCACTTAATAATGGTGTCAAGCATCCATAGATGAGGGGGTAAGTCAACCCTCTTAATGGATTTTTCGAACCCCTTCTTTCCCTTGGTCATCTCGATTCTAATTTCTTCAAAATTTATGGGCTACGTAAAAGGGGGTAAAAGGTTGGTCTCGGGCACGTAGATCGAAAAACATTTCAAAGACTCATAAATGTGACGTAGGTTAAAAAGATACTTACGACCATCGATTTCGGTCATAATGGTGCCAGATTCCCTACCCTCCTTCAAATACTGGTTAAATAACCTAACAAGTCTAGGGTAGTAATAATCATGCCAGGGTTTCAAGAGATTACCGAGGCCCGCATCCATGAGGTATTTTTGGGCCCATTTTGTCTCGCCCTAAACCTCCGGATCCATAAATAGAGCCTTGTCGATAATATATTCATTCTCAAAGTCCTTCGCAGCCCACCACTCATTCGATTACGATAAATTTCTAGGTTGAGGTGGTGGTGGTGATGATTCGCGTGATGACGCATCCGTCGAATAAGAGAGCGAAGAGGAAAGTGAAGGTGAAAGTGAAGGTGATGGCGGTGGTGGCGCGGTGTTCTTACGCCGTATTGGCATTTTAGAAGCTGCTTGCTTTGAAGCTAGCCGAGTTTTAGGTGGCATTCTAGGTTTTTAAAGTGAAAAATTTGAAACCTAGGGCTGGAATTTACTCAAAATGAAGGGAATTGCAAAAATTAGGGCTTACCGTTCATATTTGATCCATGGTTTAGGGTTTGGGATTCGATCTCGATCCCAAAGCCCCCAAATCCTTGCAGGTGGCGCTAGCCAAAGGAAGAAGAAAAAGGCGCCCAAAGAAAAAGAAATAGTTTGAAATTCAAATGGAAATTTTTTTCCCCAAAACTCCTAGTAATAGGCAAAAATCGATTAATCGATTTTTAAAATTGATTAATCGGTTCTCACTATTCTTACTCAACTGCCCAAAATCAATTAATCGGTTTCAAAAATCGATTAGTCGAATTTAACTGATATTATTTTTCCAGGTTTCTCAGCTCACTGATGTGAGCCAGTCGTTCAATCGAACCATTTAGAATAATTGAAAATCAAAATCGATTAATCGATTAATCGGATTTGACAGAAATTGTAAATTTTTTTTTTCTTACTTCTTATTTTTCTTCATTAGCTCCTGTCTTTTGTCAGGTTTCCTATGGCCTTTAGGTGAGGCACTTACTGACCATTTTCTTTTGCTTCTTGCTACATATTACTACACCACAAACTTATAATCAAGGTGTGGCATTCATTTATTTCACACTATATACACATTCATGATGACCATGCTGGACTTCATAAACGATCAATTTATAAATAATATCTTCCTCTTCATTCCCTTGATAAGGCTAATGTATACATGCAGACTTTCACTTACATAGACATGTCAAGTTTACAAAAAGTACATGCAATGATACAAGTATGCTCTCAGCTCTCCTCAAACAAGTCTGGATACTGTTCCCTCACATCCGCCTCGCGTTCCCAAGTAGCTTCTTCGGCCGGATGATTCTTCCACCTGACAAGTATTAAAGGAATCACCTTCATGCGTAAAACTTGCTCTTTTCTATATACTATTTGGGCCGCTTCTTCTATCATGGTCATGTCTTCATGCATTTCGATCCGCTGACCTCCTAAGATATGGGTAGGGTCATTTACATACTTTGGGAGCATGAATACATGAAACACGTTTTGTACCCGATCAAACAACGGAGGTAATCCAATGTGAGAAGTGACCTCGCCAACCCAACCCAAAACCTCAAAGGGTCCAAGGTAACGGTGATTCAGCTTTCCCCTCTTCCCAAATCGCATGACGCCTTTCATGGGCGATACCTTTACGAACACATGCTCGCCAACGACATAGTTCACTCTTGTTCTTTTGATATCGACATAGCTTTTCTGTCTGCTCTGAGTTGATTTAAGTGTCTCTCTTATCGTACAAATAATAATGGCATTTTCTTCAAGTAACTCCGGTCCCAACACAAACTTTTTGCTGGTCTCTTCTCAATTGATAGGCGATCTACATTGCCTTGCATAGAGAGCTTCATAAGGTGCCATTCCAATACTTGCATGAAAGCTATTGTTGTATGCAAATTTTATCAACGGTAGATGTTGATCCCATGATCCTTGTAATTCAAGCATACACGCTCTGAGCATGTCTTCTATCATCTGTTTTACCCACTCTGTTTACCCATCTGTCTGCGGATGGAATGACGAACTAAAGTTCAATCGCGTACCCATGCCTTCTTGAAATTTCTTCTAAAATTTTGAGGTATACAACGGGTCACGATCAAAGATGATGCTGCTGGGAATCTCGTGCAACCGTACTATCTCCTTCATATACAATGCCGCGAGTTTTCCTGCTGTGTACATCGTGTTGTAGGGTAAGAAGTGAGTTAACTTGGTCAGTCAATCAACGACTACCCAAATAGTGTCGTATCTCTTTACTCTACGCGGTATCCCTATAATAAAATTCATGGATATTGATTCCCACTTCCACTCCGATATAGGTAGAGGTTGCAACAATCCAGCAGGATGTCTGTGGTCCACTTTCACCTGCTGACATGTCAAACATTTTAACACATACTTGGCTACGTCTTGCTTCAGACCTCTCCACCAGTAACTCTTCCTCAAGTCCTGATATATTTTTATGCTACTGGGGTGAATTACATATCTAGATTTGTGAGCTCATCTAAGATAGTTTGCTGTAGATCAACATCAACTGGAATACAAAGGCATCCCTTGAATAGTAAGGAACCATCCTCTCTCACCGAGAATTCTAGTTTAGTGCCCTCAATCACATCTTGTCAAATTTTGGTTAACTCCAGGTCTTTCATCTGTAGCTCTTGAATATGCTCAAAGATCATCGGTCTCATTGTGATGTTGGCCAAAAAATCCCCTGTAGCTTACACCTTGATATTCGCATCATACAATGAAAGATCTTTAAACAACTTCTATCTGTGCATTCCCATGATAAGATTAGCTAACTAAGCTGAACCCTTATGACCCAAGGCATCTGCTATGATATTAGCCTTGCCTGGGTGATATTGTATGGAACAATCATAGTCCTTGAGAAACTCCATCCATTTGCGTTGCCTCATATTCAATTCTTTCTGTGTAAATAAGTACCTAAGCCTCTTATGGTCAGTGAAGATCTCAAAGGTCTCACCGTACAAATAATGTCTCCAAATTTTCAATGTAAATATGATCGTTGCCAGTTCCAGGTCATGTGTCGGGTAATTCTTCTCATGATCTTTCAGCTGCCTCAACCCATAAGTAATCACTTTCTTATGTTGGTTAAGCAAGCAGCCCAAACCGTTATGAGAAGCATTGCTATATATCGCAAACCCTCCACTGCCTGAAGAAATCGCTAGTACTGGGGCTGAAGTGAGTCTCTTCTTGAGTTTTTGAAAACTCTTTTCACACGCTTCACTCCACTCAAATCTTTCATCCTTTCTTGTGAGTCTCGTAAGTGGCCCTGATATTTTTGAAAATACCTCCACAAAATGTCGATAGTAGCCAGCTAGACCAAGGAAACTACAGATGTCTGTCACCATCTTTGGTTGTTCTCATTTTACCACTGCTTCGATCTTAGTCGGATCTATTGTGACACCATACTTTGAGACGACATGTCCTAAAAAGCTAACTTTCTCCAACCAGAACTCGCACTTACTGAGTTTGGCATATAGTTGGTGTTCACATAGAGTTTGTAGAGAAACTCTCAAATATTCTTCATGCTCCTTCTTTAACTTGAATATATCAGGATGTCATCAATAAATATCACAATGCAAGTGTCCAGGTGTTGTTTAAACACCCGATTCATTAAATCCATAAATGGCGCTGGTACATTCGTCAAACCTAACGACATCATTAAAAACTCATAGTGTCCGTACCGTGTCCTGAATGCCATCTTCTAGATGTCCTTTGCCTTGACTCTCAGCTGATGGTATCCATATCTCAGATCGATCTTGGAAAAATACCTCACTCCTTGCAGCTTATCAAACAAATCGCCAATCCTAGGTAATGGATATCGATTCTTGACGGTTAGTTTATTTAACTGGCCATAGTCGATGCATAGTTGCATCGACCAATCTTTCTTCTTTACAAATAAGACCAGTGCTCTCTAAGGAGACACGCTTGGCCTTACAAACCTCTTATCTAAGAGCTCTTATAATTTCTCTTTCAATTCCTTCAACTCAGCAGGAGCCATTCGGTATGGTGCTTTGGAAACAGGCTTCGTTCCAGGTGCCAACTCGATTGCGAATTCCACCTCTCTGTCAGGAGGTAACCCTGGCAATTCCTCCGGAAAGATATCCTCAAACTCACATGCAACTGCAATCTCTGAAATAATGTTCTTTCCCTCTTTGTCCTCCTTCAAGAATGCCAAGTAACCATTGCATCCCTTTCTGATCAAGCGCTCGGCTCTTACGGCGGACACAAGTAGCAGAAACTTCGTTCTCAACCCTACGAATCGGAATGATCTCCTTGTATTCAGTCTAAAGATAATCACTTTATTCTTACAATCGACCGTTGCACAATGAATTGACAACCAATCCATGCTAAGGATCACGTCGAATCCTTGCATATCTAACATAACTAAATTTGTTGCTAGTTCAAAGACGTCCCCATCTCTAATGGTTACTATCACCGCCTTACAAACCAAGTCCATATTGACCGATTCTCCAGTCGGGATAGATGCAACCAAGATAAAATCTAACATCTCTGAGTTGACCTTCATCTTCTTTGCAAATCGAAGAGTAGTAAATGAGTGGGTAGACCCCGAGTCTATCAACACTCTAGCTTCATAAGCTATGCCGCTTCCCTTTCTATACAATTATAAGGTAGCAATATCATACATATATACATATATATATATATATATATATATATAACATACTTATATATCAAAATTTATATACAGGAATGAGTCTATTCTACTCCCTACATGGATGCACCTTCTCTGTCTAAAAATCATAAGTAATTGAAATTCTTAATTTAAAATAAAATCTCACCATAGATAATGTCATTGACATTCTGTGCTTCTCGGGCAGTAGCTGCATAGGCTCTTCCTTGCATGACCGACTTTTTTGATTATATCGGTCCTGGCATGGAAGTAGAAGTCATTCTCTCCTTGTTCGTCTCAGGATAATCTCGGATCAAGTGGCCTATCTTTCCACACTTGTAGCAACCCCGAGTACCCCGCCTACAATCTGTCATTTTGTGAGACTTGCCACACTTGGCACAAGTCTCGACTGTAGTAGCAGATGCTGCCCGAGAGAAAACTTGGGTAACTGATGCTCCGATAGTGGTAACGGGGTTCTCATAGCTGATCGGCCTCCCCGACGCAAGCATAGGTAGTCTAGGATAGTTTATCTACGTCGTTCTAACAAAACCCGTCTGAAACTATTGCCTCTGAATGGGGCTACGAATTGCAGCTTTTTATTCACCGGCTCGTAGTTTCCCACTTTACTCTGCTCCATCCTCCCTCTTCCTTGCTAATCTCTCCTCCGGTATCGATCCTCATTACCTTCCTCAATCACCAGAGCCTTGCTCATAACCTCTCCATAGGTTTTCAGTTCAAAGGCCGCCACTCTTCTCTTGATATCTGGCCTCAAGCCGTGTTGAAGCCTCTTGGCTTTCATCAAATCAGTAACCACATAATCAGGAGCAAAGCGAGCGAGTCCCATAAACTCTACTCCGTATTCCCTTATCGACATTCTTCCCTGTTCAAGTTGTAAGAACTTTACTTCTATCTGGTTACGCACAATTTTAGGGAAATACTGTTTGTTGAATTTGGCCATCCTATGTCCATGGCAATCTTAGGGTTTCCTGTGCCCTAGTCCTCGACACAGACTTCTACCATGGGCCTGCTTCCCCATCTAACATATACGCTGCCCAACAGACACTTTCATCCTCAGTGCACGTAAGCACACTTAACACCTTCTCCATCTCACTCAGCCAAATCTTTGCATCCATTGGCTCTGCTTGCCCTGAAAAACTCGGTGGACACATCCTCCGAAACTCTGTGAATGCTGAGGGCAATGGCTGTGTAGTACCCACTTGAGGCATAGGTGGTGGCTAATGTTGGTCATTGGCATTATGTGCTACCAAGGACGCCGCTTGCTGAGCCATGGCATTCGCCATGGTTTCCATGATATGCATCATCCTCTAATGCTCCTCTCTCTCCTCATTTCTTTCTCTTACTCTTTTTTGCTCTCTCTGATCTCTATCATAATTCCCCTCTTGGTCTCTGTTCTCCTGACTACTGCTTCCTGGGGCCTCCATATTCCCCAATGACACTCTATTTGAAGCTGAGATAAAACCGTCTATGCTTCGCAAGTTTCTATCATGGCCGCCTCTGGGCCGACCTCTTCCTCTAGAAGACATAACGCTTTGCACATGAAACTATAATTTTATTAGCAGAAGTTCCTATGCTCTAACAAAATCAAGACTTGTCAGAAATTCTAAACGAAACTACTTTGATACCAATAGTGACAGCTCAAATTTTGATACCTCGAAATTCGTGCTATCGGCACGACCCTCGAGGCCGTGCCCCATATGCTTGCACGGAACATTTGGTATATCCATGCAACTAGAAAGTAAAATATGTACTAACTAATAAATATAGAACTAAAACTCTAGTTCTATAAGATAAAGTCAAAACATGAAGCTCAAAAGGTAGTTCTAATCTCATGCCACTGCATGCGCAAAAGAACCAACCCGAATCATCGGTGACGAAACAACCGTCACCCCAGATAGTTTGCCAAAAGAATATGTCACAAAATATTATATTATCTTATACAAAAGGCTGGACATACCAAGCCGTACAATTCTCTCTCAAAACAAATCAAAGTACGCAGAGGGTCCTCTAAAAGAAATCCTCAGGAGGGGGCTCTGACTCCTTCCCAGGCACATAATCCGAATCCTCCGGATCAATGTCTCCCGAAGTAGCAGCTAACACTAGACCTGTGACGTTAGTCGAAGGAGTGAGCTACATCATAGCTCAATAGGGAATCTACTGAATGAACATATAAGTCTATCTTACTCACATATTCCATGACATTAGAAACATGATTTATCAATAAAAGATATCAGAAAAAAAATAGTTTAAATTACTGAAAGCATGAACTTGGTGCATTTGTTATTCTACATGTATTAACTTGTTCTCATTTTTGTTCTCATAGGTTAGAAGATCTGTCTTGAAACTTAAATCAAATAACTTAATAATTCCTCGAGTAATATAGCTTCGAGCTCCCGATGGAATACTCACCATCGTCGTCCAATTGAACTATATTTAAATGTAACATAACCTAAGTCCCTTTCTCCTACGCGACGGGGCACATAACTCATATACATCCCTGGGATGTCCAGCTGGTGTACGGATTGGCCACCGTACTGGTCACGGATATTCTGTCGAGTCAGTCACGGATATATCGCCGAGTCGGTGGGGTATTCTATGAACCTCAAATTCATTGTGCAAAATACATATAGTTTATCACTGTATAATTATGCTAATTATAATATTAAAAGTTTGTTCAAGGCTCATTTCATGGTTCCTCATTTGACTATACATCCCTGGGATGTCAGATATTCATATGCATCTCCTGGATGCTCACATCTCATTCACATCCCTGAGATGTCTTATACTTACAAGCTTACTGGTATCTTACTTAGCGTACACACGCACACATGCCTCTTTAATTCACATGTTTTCGTTCACTTTTGATTAACAAGAAATTAACTATGCTCTTAAAACACACATGTATATATTACATCACTACATACATAATTTCATAATCAAGGGTACATATTCAAAGTATTCCCTACCTCATGTGCTTTAACCCCAAGCATCAAGGTCCAAGGTAGCTCACCATGCTCAGTTCAAGTGCTCAACCTACAGTACGTCACGCCATACACAAAGCATCCACAATGATGCACAAAAGAAGGTACAAGACCCTCCCAGAACTCCAAGGTACAAAATAAAATCCTCACAAAAACTGTCAAAATTGATCCCAATATCGATTAATCAAATTTCCAAAATCGATTAATCGATCCCAAATCGATCGATCAAAATTCCAAAATTGATTAATCGATCCCAAAATCGATTAATTGGTTTTCCCAGACTCCCCATTTTCCAGCCACTGGGAGTACCCAGCCAAGTAATCAATTACAAATCGATTAATCAAAAACTAAAAATAGATTAATCAAATTAATTTCGATTAATCGGTTTCGGGCTTCAGTGCCCAGATTTACTTTCTGTCAAAAATCGATTAATCGATTTTGATTAATCGATTTTCAAATCGATTAATCGATTTTGACAGAAACCCAGCCCTCTTCGGACAGTTTCTCTATCTTTGTTATCTCTAAATTTTTCCTCTTTCTATCTCTTTAATTCACTATTAATTCATTAAATTCATGCACAACATCATACACATCATAATTTAAGGGAATCTCACCTCAAATCCAAGTATGAATGATTTAAGGGCTTGACTCCAAAAGCTAGGGCTCTTAGCTTTGATTCCACGAATTCACACACGTTGCCTTGGGAATTAACGTCTGCAATTCGCAATCCACATGAAATCCTTTAGCATTTACTCCCTCTTTCTCTCTAAACTCTCTCTCTCTCTCTTCATAAATCCCTAACCACCAAAATCAAAGAGAAATAACTTCTCTTTAACTAACACCTATTTAACCCATTCCACTTCTTTGGTGCAAAGCACACACACCCATAACAGGAGTATGTGACCTTATAACAAGATCTAACACCATACCCATGAGTACATTCACCTCAAACCTAATTTAACCTTAGTCATCAAGTTTACTTTCACTTAGTCCAACTTATGACCAGTTGGGCACGTATCCCGAGGACACTATTCAAAACCCAAATTTTTGGAAATGTTACATTAAGATCAGGGAAAGTGAGAGATCGAGTCATCGAACGGACACAAAGCTTTCATGCTAAATTCCTCCGATTTAATAATGATCGTAGGTCCCGCATGCATGATATAAAAAGATATGTGTCGTAACATGACTATGTAAGCATCAATGTCAGAGAGTTAGGTCTTGAGCTACGTGTGTTTGGATCGCATGCAAAAGATTTCATAGATCGGACGCATGGAAAATGCGCAAGCCGATCCTTCCAATAATCAATCACTGAACTCATTGCATGCATGAGATCAGAATGTAGAATTACTACCTCGATGGTGTAGAATAGGTTTAGTCTAGATTATAGACGATTTGAAACTGATATAATAGGTTTTGAGGAATTTCGAATTTGAAAGAATAAGTTTTGAAATTTTTTTCAGAAACTGCCAAATTCGCTGCCTTCAGAATACACTAAAAAATCTGTCTGGAAAATTCACTTGTGCGATTTTCCTCAATTTGTCGGCCAAATTTTTTGAGTTAAATTTGCTCGCGTGAATTTTTGTGTGCCATAGGGTAATCGACAAATTCGCTCGTGCGAATTTGGAAATCGGTCACACAAATTTCCCTTTTTCTGTATGCCTCAATCCTCCTTTGAAGGGACTTGAGAGGCTTTAAAGCATTCATTGCCATGTCATTAACACTTAGCTATGGACCTATTGTCATATAGATTGATGATTGGAGGCCATAGATAAAGACTTTGATTTGTTTATGCATTCGCTTCCTCCTGACATTGACATTAAGGTAGGGGAAATTCACTATCAAACTGCATTTGACATGATTTCATAGATGCTTTGATATGATAGAATGAAAGATTTTAGTTTTGGTCACCATATGAAGTCTCTGAAAACATCATATCTCTGAAACTCTGAAAATTAAATGTGAATTTTGAACTGTGAATTGAAATCTAAATTTTGAAATGAGGAATCTACATATGAATTTTGAATTCGAACTATAACTCTGAACTCAAAATTCTGAACTTAGAAACTTCAAAGCCATTGTATCCCAACCTTGAAACATGATAGAACTTAGCTATAAGATATTGACACCTTAGTTGTAACATCATCCCCAATTTCGAACCCGCACGCACTGACTAAGTGCGCGTGCCTGGGCCAATACACTATTATTAGTGTGTGCGCTTAACACTAAATTGATCTAGTAGACCTGAGATTTTGATCCTTAAGCGGCTATGGTTATGTGGTTTAAGGATTTAAAACTGTTTGGGTATGATTTGGACGCATTTCGAGTCTTTTGGAAGAGTTAATACACTAAAGGTTGGGTGTGCGAGCTTCACACCATGTGAGAGTAGGTGGATAAGAACAAACACACATGATGCGTGTGTGTGCTTCCCAGGGAATCAAACCAAAGGGATAAGTGGGGGGTGGGTGTCTCACGCAAGCCTCATTGGCTTTGTTTGGTTTTGCAAGAGAGTTGAGAGGGGGAGATAGAGAGAAAGAGAAAGGGGTGTGAAGAAGAAGAGGGATTTTTCCCAAATCTATGTGCTCTGAAGCTTCAAACCTTCTAGAAATTTTGGCAATTTGTCTTCAGGGGATTTCGAACCGCCGATCTCCATCATGTGAGGATCCGTGGACAGGAGGGGAATCTACTAACTTCTTTTGGATTCATTCGAAATCCCTTCGTCGATTTCGTGTGCGGCTCGATTCTCGCTCGATTTATGCATGGATTGCACTAATTAAGAGGTAAGAAATAATTAGTTAAGTATGTAAATTGGTGGTTTTAACTTCCTAAAAATTCGTGTGAGATATGTGAAAGAGAAACGCAAAAAGTCATGTGAGAAATGGGTGTTGAAACGCATGAATCTAAAGGATCTTTGGTTCTCGCGCATGCGAGAAGCCTCTAGAATGACCTTTTGAGCTTTGTGCACATGGGACAGAGACTCCAGTGAGCCTCTGATGCTTCGCTCACGTGAGAGCTGTGGGCCTAGGTGACTCACGTGCCCGACCTTGTAGCTAGCTCTCGCAAGATACATAGTTTGGTTTATTTTGATTATTTTCATGCGAATTCTTTGGAAACTTCATTTGTTGGGCATTCTTAGACATTCTAAAAGGTTTTTTTGGATGCTTTGTAATGTATTAAGGATTTGGAGACGTTCATGAGGATTGCGTGACTCGTGACCGAGGTAGGGGAAATTCAATGTCCATTTGCACTTTTGACTTTGATTCATCGATGTCTTTGATATTTATTGCATTTCACTTCTTGACTCATAGCTCGTATGATATTTGTTTGTTTTACTTCTTGATTCATAGTTCATACAATATTTGTTTTGTTTTACTTCTTGACTTGTAGTTCGTACGATGTTTGCTTCGTTTTACTTCTCGACTCATAGCTGGAATGATATTCGTTCTATTTACTTTTTGACTCATAACTCATAAGACATTAGTTTATTTGTAGAAGAAAATGGTTTTTGAACTTATGACAATTTGCATGTTTGTGGCAATTTGCATATTCATGACAATTTGTATGTTCATCATGAAAGCTTTGGAAAATAAGTTTTTCATATTAATATTATATTATGCATATGAAAAAACTATAAATTCCGAATGAGTTAGTTTTTGAAAAAAGGGGAAAGGAAATTGAAATTTCTCATGAGTTATTAAATGATTATTATGTGTTAGCATATGCATTCGATTTAAGGTTCATGTGAATGAATACCCTACCTATGCGACGGGATATCCGTGACTGACACGGTGGGATATCCATGACCGGTATGGTGGGATATTCGTATAATTCTACCGGCCAACGATAATTTTGTTTTGCCAAGTATCCCTTATAACGCAGGGGCTTGGGCAATTATGCAAATGTTCAATTAAGCGATGATGGTTAGGGCTTCCCATCAGAAAATCTGTGGCTCCCAATGCTATATTATGCTTGGGAGAATTTAATCTATTGTTTTAAGTTAGCTTTGAGATTTAAGTTAGGTTTGAGATAAGCAAGAATGAAACTTTAAAAATATGCATGAAACTCAGAAATTAAAGAATTTGCTTGGAGATTTATTAAGTTATTTGTTTTAAGTTATGCATGAGATGATAAGTTGCATGTTCAATAGGTATGTGAGTAAGAAATCAGACAACACTTGAAAACCCAAAATTTTATGATTGTGATCTTCATGTAACACACCATCGTAGACTATTTGAAATTTCTTTGAGATTCCATTTTGATCTAAATTCCAGTTATTTTTGTGAAACTCTGTTTTTGAATTTCCTTTCAATTTTATCATTGAATCTATGCTTCTATATGATGAAATGTGAATTTACTTTGAACTTTCCTTTATTGAGCTTAGACTGTTAGCTCACCTTGACTATACGTCACAGGTGTAGATCTGGATCAGGTATCGGAGAAAGGATCGGGATCTCGTGTTTGGGGAATTCTACCCTAGGTGCTGACGTTGGACTAGGAGTATTTTGGGTTTAGTTTGTGTACTTTTAGACTTGGACTTGGTACGTCCCATAATCAGATACAATGACACTATCAGTTTTTGTAAATATATTTTGTAAGCCACTGATCGACATTGTCGGTGGTTTCTTTTGGGCCTCTTGTTTAGTTGTTATGTATAGAAGGAAACCTTTATTTTGCCATATGTTTCCTTGCTTTGATTCTACATTTTGTAGGTGTACCAAGAAATTTCTATATTCGGATTGTGAAGTGCGATCCGACGGTCCGATTTTTCCTGAGTTTTAGGTGTAAGAAAGGAAAAAAATATATTATACAGGATTTTATGGAAACAGGAAAATCGGGCTGTCACATTAGTATACTGTATGTGGATTTAAGATTTCATTGATCGAATCCCCTAAACTATGACCGGTGCGGCGGGATATCTGTACACATAGACCGATACGGCGGGATATCCATGCACATCGACCGGTATGGCGGGATATCCGTACACACTAAAATTGTTCATTGAATGATAATGGTTAAGGGGATTCCCATCGGTAAATCATTGGCTCCCGATGCTATATTTGCTTGGGAGAATAGTTAAGTTATGTTTTAAGTCAAACATTGAAATATAAAACTGCATTGAGTTTTGCTTCAACATGAAAATGCTTTGAAATTCCGTTTGCTACTAAATATCTCTGAACTTTTGTTTGATATTAAATACCTTTGGAATCTATTTTATTTGAATGTGGAAATGGATTGAAATTCGTCATTGAATCTATGCTGATTTGATAAAATGAACTTTGGTACTAATGTTTCTCTATTGAGCTTAGACTGTTAGCTCACCTTGACTATACGTCACAGGTGTACAGTGACAGATCAGGATCCAGAGTTGGAGGATGACCTAGATTATGTGTTGGAAGACGAAGATCTTTCACCTGAGGAATTCTACCCTTAGACTGGATCATAGATTGGGTATAGTTTGACTTCTGGACTTTAGTCTGGTACAATCTTTTGTGTATAGTTACATTACCACTTTTTAGGTGACGGTTGGCCGTCGCCGGTGGTTTACTTTGGATTTTGGTTCCATGTGTAAAACGGGCAGAATCTGTAAATGCTATGTGATAGTCATCTAACATTCGGCATACACGTTGCTTTGATGTTTCATTTTGTATCGGATTGATGTACTAAGTGCCCGAATGATTTAGCCTTCCTAGAATTCTGCTCTGGAAGGTCGGGTCAGCACAAATGAAATAAGAAAGTGTGGATGGGATGGTCTGGCCCTTCAAGATTCCGCTCTAGAAGGTCAAACTGTCACCATTGATATAAGAGAGATTAGATGCGATATGACAAACCGAGGATTTCTTGCTATTCAAATGTGGAAAAGTTGGGTTGTCACAATTGGTATCAAAGCATTCAGTAAGGACTCGGAACGTTCGAATCAGTCGGTTGGATTTTTTTCCCTGAAATCCGGTGGGAAAAGTCAGGGCATCACAATTGGTATCAGAGCATCTAAACCAGAGAGTTCAGTGTGACCTCGGAACTTCAGATCTGACGGTCCGATTTCCCCTGAGATCCGTGTAGGGGAAAATTAGGTTGTCACAAAATGGATTGGTCAAATGTTGAAGGTTGGACCTAACCGTGTCATAACCGCTTATAAAAGTGTGCAACTTTTTGTATTTAAATTCAAAAAGGTGCAAAGTTTCATATAACCGTTGGATGGAGTGATTGGGATCTTGGAAAGATCCGAGCCGTCCAAAATATGACTGTTGGTCCAACAATCATATTGAAAAGGAACTTGAGATTTTTAAAATGAGATCTCTGGACATAGATTCAATCACTCTTAAATCCATCGAATTTCCTTGCATACAAATTTGAGAATTCTCTTGCTTTCTTCTTTTATTAGGTATTTCATCAGATTGAGTTTTCTTCGGTGATCCTCTACTTTTGCAAAGTAACGGATCATATCCAAGAGATTGGGCTCGTTGTATCCTGGAAACGTCTCGCTGGAACCCTTTTTCAAAGTTGAGAATTTATTCAAGTACAGAGCGAATAGCGTTTTAAAGATTGCGACTACGTGCCTCGAGTCCAATTTCTCTTGCACATTTTATCATTTCGAATTTTTGATCGTAATAGTTTCTAACAATTTGAATGTCCGTATTCAATTGACTTGTTTTGGCCCCTTAATGAATTAGCTTTTGTAATGGTAAAACACCAACATAGTTAATTTTGTTGACTTGTATGAGGTTATTTGATTCAACCAACTTGTAAGTGTAAAAGGGAGATAACAATCTAATATTTGTTTGATAGGGAAACCGTGTACGGGAGTTCATCTAATTATCCGTGGTAATGCCCAATTGACCTCAAAATTTAGCAGATGACAATCGAAATGTTGTTGCTTAAGATTCATAACGATTTTTTTGGGATCAGGTGTTTTGAATTCTGGCACCGAGGCATAATCTTCAAATTGCAAACTAGATCTCTGGTTACCTATAGAAAATGATTAATAAAATAGAAAGCATAATTTTGTTACATGTACCTAACAAATTTCACCTAAATTGTACTTGTTATCCCAAAGTTTGAAGCTTCGTAACATTCTATTACCTAAAAATATTTGAATATAAGGTGTTTCAAGAATATATATATATATATATATATATATATATATATCATTGTTTCAAGAATATAGCTATCAATGCATGCAGGGAGAAGAAAATAAAAAGAACTTGATGAAAAATCACACACATTATTAACTCACAAAATTAGAATAAAATTAGAGTTATATGGCCTAGAGTGGAAATCAATGGAATTGACGATTGAATTCATATATCCTAAGACATAAACTATACAAATTCAATATACACAGGGGAATAAGTTTAGAAATTATAATATAAAACCTAAATTTCAAGGGAAAGGATTTTGATAAACAAAATACAACGAAAATAGACTCCAATCGTAAAATATATTAAAGTGTGAAAAAAATTAATAAATAAATAAATTCGAGTGGAGATGTCGACTCCTAATTCCCAGTCGAAAACATGAGAACGAATACTAGAAACCCTAATTTTCGTTGCAAAGGAGCTTAAAATCTTTAAGTCAACAGAAAATAGAGATTCAAATTGGGCGTTATGAACGTAGTTGAATTCAATTATCATAGAGAGAGAAACTTCACTAGAACCCCTAATTTATATTGATATTAGGGTTTCAAAATGGGAGAAATCGTACCAGGAGATTCATGTAGTGATCTGGATGGAAAGAAGGAGAGTTCATAGCGTCGAGTGAAGTAAGCTTCGAAAAGGATACCATGGAAGTAGGGCTGTCAACGGGTTGGGTTGGCCCCATACTCCACCCAATAATTTACCGGGTCGGCTTGACTGTTGGGGGATTTCAGTGTGCTGATTATTGTGTAATGAAAAGAAAGGAAATAAAATCAAAGTAAAACAAAGGATGGATTCAGCACATCTAAAATATCCTAGACCTGCAAGATACAGGGTCCTTTGTAGCAAGTTTTAATAAGTAAGAGTTTGTCCCACAGGGAGTAGTGATCTAAACGTAAAAGGTGTATAGTAGACCTCCAGATCTGGCTACAGATCTGGCAATTCAAAGAAGAAAGAGAGCTTTTCGAGTGTCACTAGATCTAATTTATAGAACTGAAATATAAAAATAACTCTAAAAGATTGAGGAAGATGGATGGCAAAATAAAATATAAAATGGGGAGAAATAGACAGCTAGGGCCTGATTTTCATTGCAAAACAGATCAAGATCTGAGGATATGCAGCCATCCTTCATTTGGCTACAAGCGCAAATGCAAGGTATAAGAATCTGATTTAGACCGGTGGTTTGGATTGATCTTAAGGCTATGATCTGTCCACTTAAATGGTCACAGATCATCTAATAGAGTCCTCTATTCCGATGGTTTGGATTGATCTTAAGGCTATGATTTGTCCACTTAAATGGTCACAGATCATCCAATAGATTTCCTCCATTCCGATGGCTTCAATCAGAACAAGACAATCACTACAGATGTTGTGGATGCAAGGCCACAAGCTCAGGCACCCATAGGCATATCAAACCCAGGGAAATTAGATGGTCATCAAGAGATCTACCAGTTAAGTGGGTGGGCTAGTCCCATCTACACAAATCCGATCGAGAATCTAATGGGACCACAAGATCTTTAGATTTAATTAAGCTTTAAAATCAACAATTTATTGCTTTAAATAAAACAACTTATAATAAACTTGTTCCCAGATCTGTAGTCTGTGCATCCATCCACATTTCTTCATGCCGAAATTATAATTACAAACTAGATTTGAACTGCTACCTAGATCTAATCCAACAGGCTAGATTAGAGAGAGAAGGGGGAAGAGAAAAGGAAAAATAAAACCTAAAACTAAACCTAAATGAGCTAAGGAGAACTCAGGCTATTCCTTTGTTCATACTTTCCTTGCTGAAGAAAAATAGCAAAATAGATGGGTATTTATAAGTATGCATAGATCCAAGTGCCTTGAGTTGCAGCCAATCAGAGAGCAGAGGACTCCATTCTGTTATGCACAGCTGAGGTGTCTTCATTTCAGCGAAGGAAAATTGCATGTGGACTATTGTCCCATGTGCAGAGTTTTGTGCCCAGCTGACGTGTCTTTCCAACTCTTAAAAATGCCCCTGCCGGCCACTGATATTTGCTAATGGAACTCGAGATAAATCTCTGAGATGTGTGGGACATTGCGATGTGTGCTCTAGAAGCATTGGAATCCCCAAAATATCCCTAAAGTGTGAAATAGATGTTTGCATATCCTCAGATCTTGATCTGTTTTGCAATGAAAACCAGGCCCTAGCTATCTATTTCTCCTCATTTTATATTTTATTTTGCCATCCATCTTCCTTAATCTTTTACAGTTATTTTTATATTTCAGTTCTATAAATTAAATCTAGTGACACCCGAAAAGCTCTCTTTCTTCTTAGAATTGTCAGATCTGTAGCCAGATTTGGAGGTCTACTATACACCGTTTAGGTTTAGATCACTACTCCTTGTGGGACAAACTCTTACTTATTAAAACTTGCTATAAAGGACCCTGTATCTTGCAGGTCTAGGATATTTTAGATGTGTTGAATCCATCCTCTATGTTACTTTTATTTTATTTCCTTTCTTTTCATTACACAATAATCAACACACTGAAATCCCCCAACAAATTTTTGGCGTCGCTGTCGGGGAGTTTTGATCTAGGTAGTAGATCTGAGTTTTTTATTTTTGCAGATCTGATTTTTTATTTCTATTTTGTAGATATGATTTTTTACTTTTTATTGTTGTTCTATTTTAGATTTTTATATTGCATTCAAACTATTTAATTTACGGTTTGCTACAATTTTTGTATAGAAAACCAATTTTAAATTGCAACAATTGTAAATTTTCAGAGTTTTTATTCTTTGCCTTCTAGTTATTTGCATAAATGCTGCTGTCACTCTTGTCTTTTTTTCAAATTGGGGCAGTAGCCTGAGTTTTTCTTTTTATTTTTGTCAATATACTTGAATAAGGTACTGCTGCAGTTTTTGGATTTTTGCAGATCTGGAGTAGCTGCCAAACAAGAAGCATCTAGATTGCAGCAGGAGCAGATCTACTTGAGTTTGCATCCCCTTTCTCCTTTACATTCATTTTTTATTTTTGAATTCTTTAAAACTAGCAGTTCTGCTGTGTTTAATGTTTGTTTTGATCAAAATTTCTACTATCTTTTAGGCATGCCGATTTTTTCTTTTTTTTTACAAAACCAAATACAAAAATAAAAGAAAATGTAAACACAAATAGAAAATTTTTGATTTGTTGCTTATTATTTTTAAGCAATAGTACATAAGGGCTCTTGTTGAGCCTGGGCTGATCCAAAACAAATAAAAAAATAGAAAATTATAAAAATATAAAAATATCTTTAGATGGGTTATTTTTCTTTATTTTTATTCATTTTTCCCATCTGGACCTGTCGAGATCATGATTTTTCATTTTGAGGAATCATGTTGGATAATGAGCAGTGGATCATATGCTGTTTCAAATATTCAATGGAGCCACTGATTTTATTTTCCTTCAAGATTTCTTCATCATTAAATGGATCTCAGCTGTATGAATCCTGTTTTTAATGTGTGCTCCCATGCTTCATTATTTAGAAATTCTTTTTGATTCATACACATCATCAACAAAGGGTGACGTCTTATGAATCTTGCTTTTCACTGCATGTTAGTACTGTTGATCATTTTTAAAATCACTTAGATTCATAAGTAGTTGATTGGTTTAGGCTTTTGGGTTTTCTTTGGGCTCAGGGGATTTATGATTTGGTCTTCAGATTTTAGGAATTTTAGTTTAAAATTCTATTTTTAGATCGCTGATTTTTCTTTCTTAGGTTAATGTCTCCTAGTTTTACTGATTTTTATTTTTTTTTGCATTTTTCTGTGATTATAGTTAGTTTCTAACTTTGTTTTCCTATTTTTCATCTACAACTCTATTTTTGTATAAACACTTTTCTATTTTTTGTAGCTTTGCATTCAGTTCCTTACTGTGTTTTTACTGTTTTTTCTATTATTAGCAATAGTTTCCTTTCATTTGCATAGCAGTCCTTTTATTTTTGTCCATATATGCAGTTTTCATATTTTATTTTGTAGCAGTTCTAGTTTTGTTTTGTTATTTTTTTTCTATTTTACCAATAATTTTCTGCATTTATATAACATTTTTTTCCATTTTCCTGCTCATATATTCAGTTTTGTTTTTTTATTTCTTGCTGCACATAGCTACAATTTTTCTAGTTAGTTTTTCTTTCTTCTTTTACCTTGCTGGCCCTAGTTTCTCATTGTGTAGAACATTGAGGACAATGTTCATCTTAGGTTTGGGGGTATGGTAGGTGTGCCAATGAAATAAGCTAATGTTAGTGCAGCTATGTTGAAAAAGTTTTTGAAAATAAAGTGATTTCCCACCTGATTTTTTGAAAAGAAGAAATTAAGAAACTTTTTAAAATTGAAATGAGCTGTAGTTTTAACATTTTTCATGAAGCAAATGTCAAGAATTTTCAAAAATTGATGTTTAGTGAACCTGAAATGAGAGAAAACTGTAAGGATACACCCCAGAAAATTTGATGGAAGGCCATACCCAGTGAGATTTGGGCCTGAAAAAATTTTCTTTGAAGAGTGTCTTCGCAATTTTTCTACTCTAGGGACTGATTGGATCCAATTTTGATCACTAGAAGTTAAGCAGATCCAAGTTGAAACAATTTGACAGCATTCATGACATTGAAGACATGAAGTAAGGCCATCCCTTGGACAGTTTGAGCCTAAAATTTCCCACCATTGAACTGCCCTTGATACACACCTTTTGAGCCCTAAAAATCCAAATTTTTTTTTTTATGAAACCAAAAAATGTAAACCCAAAACCTTTTGACCTATTTCAGTTCACCCTTAATCTGAGAAATCAGGAAATAAGAGGAGAAGTGAGGTTAGAAGTGTAAGGTTCGATGTTTGGTTAAAAGAAGAAAGTATATTTGAAGGCTAGTGTGATGTATAATTGTGGCATCCCAATCCATAAAAAGAAAAATAAAAAAGAATGAGAAAGAGAAGTCATTTCATTGAAAAATTGAAAAGAGGATTAGAAACTGGTCACTTCAAATCTAAAAATTCAAGAAGTAGATGGAATTGTGCTGAAATGAAGAAGGTGAAGTCACCTTATTGATTTCTCAATTTGAATCCTTTTTATACCCTTTTATTCTTTATAAACCTCACTCATAAGCCACATTACAATCTAATAAAAAGTCCTTACTGATCTGAAATTATTTGAGCTGCCATGTGGAGATAAGAATTTGATTGATTTATGGTGAAAAGAATTAGAAAGTTTCAGAAATTAGAGCAATGCCTATGCTCATGCTTGCAGTCCTATTTGAGGGCTGTAACTGCTCTTGAGCTATGTGAAATGATGCACCCTTCTAGTTTTATTGTGAGTGATAGCCCCAGTAAGATTTGAGTATGAAATCAAATTTGGTTGGGGCATTATCAAAATATAATTTTTAAATTGAAGGTAAACTCTGCATTAATTTTCAGGCACAATGCCTTGACATGAGCTGATTGATGATGTAAAGACCCGTATTTTGAACCCGAGTTAGACTGACCCTGTGTGTGTATTCGGCTTGGCAACCGACGTCACCATTTGTTTTGGATTTTTATCTAGATGTGATTGTGCGGACAGATTTTAATTTAGAGCCCATTTGGACCCTCGTGCGAAAGTTGTGCACCGACCTCGGTGTAGCCGCTCAACACCGGACTTGAGTTTTAAAATTAGAAGTGTATAATACATAAGATGTGTGTGTGTGTTTTACTTTGTGAGCAATCCTATTATAAGAAGGAATTGCATTCCTGTATTATACTAGGTTTTGTTAAGAGAGGATAGTTACCCAACCGTGTGAAACTCCGTCTTCTCTCTTCTTCAATCATCGTAGGAGATCGGTTTAGAAAACCTCCTTCTCTAGAACCCTCTTTGTTGAAAGCACTTAAACCTTAGAAAGAACTTGAATCAACCTTGGATTCGTAGTTGGCTATTGGGAGAGGTTGAGATCATTGGGGGCGTGCTGGAGTTGTCTCTGTGAACTCGTGGGATCGATCGGGCGCGAATCGTTGAGGAAACCCGTCGGTTTCGTTCCGAAGCTCCATTCGCGTGACTCATTTCTAATCTAGGAATCCTTAGATTAAAGGTACGTTTTAATTAAACTTTTTGATTAAATCATTAGATTAGCCATGGGTTTTGCTTTGGGATGTATGGGTTTCGATTCGGGTGAAAACCAGCGAAATCGCGTCGCTGTAGCTCGCTCGAACGAGCTATTATCATCGCTCGAGCGAGGTATCATCGAACTCCGACATTGCCTTAGTATTTGAGTCATAACTTTTTATCCCGAACTCCGATTGAGACGATTCGTTTTGCGTTGGAAAGCTAATAGAAAAATATACAACTTTCATGTTTTGACAAACTCATGGATCAATCGTCTTGATGGTAAAAAATATATGAGAATGTTACATCAAATCGCTCGAGCGAGCTATTATCATCGCTCGAGCGAGGTATTGTCGAACTTCGACATTGCCTTGGTATTTTAGTCATAACTTTTTGTCCCGAACTCTGATTGAGACGATTCATTTTGCGTTGGAACGCTAATAGAAAAATCTACAACTGTTATGTTTTGACCAACTCATGGATCAATCGTCTTGATAGTCAAAAATATATGAGAATGTTACATCAAATTTTAGGATTGGCGCAACTTGCCTGTTTTGACTTGTTTTTGAGGAAACGCTTAAATAGGTCTATATTATTAGTAATTAGAGTTTATCTTAATGCATGAACATATATTGTGATGTAGATTGAGGGCGAGAGGCCATCAATAGGACCTTGCTTGACTTCGCATAACTCCTAGTTTTAGGTAGGAGAATCTCATCTTTACAGTATTTTATTTTAATTCGCATGGATATTTTGAATTAAAATCTTTAAACTTGCATATGCCATTGAAATCACATCTGTAAACTGAAATTGATATGAATGACTGAAAATCTAAATCTACGAATCACGAAACTGAATACCTTAAGCTACGAAAATCTGAAATCAAGAACACGAACTATGTATAAGAGACTTGCATCGATTTATATTAGTATCTGCATTTGTTTTATGATTGACTGAACGACCCTCAAAATTCTGAACAATTTCGGCACAAGTTTCCCTCATTACGTAGGGCTTGTTGCATCTGAAAAAAGGGTTCATGAATGACAATGGTAGGTAGGGGTTCCCATCGGCTATATTCTGCTCTCGAGATATAGTTTACTGGGAGGTATTTTAAGTTGAGGATTAAGTCATGAATTCTTGAACTTTGCATATAGAAGTTAGAGAAACTAAGACAACTCAAACACGCATACATTCTTGAAACTGTTTTCACACATTTAGAAATAAATCTTACTTATGATTTCCGCACCTAAATTCAGTTTATTATCTGCTTATATGTTTGACAAGCTATATTCCGATATTTGTTTTGAAACCATGTTAGTTAAAGTAAAATGCCGTAGATGTCTTTCTTCTACTGAGCTTTGTTGGTTAGCTCACTCCGACTATACGTCACGGTTTAAATCTTGGCGTGGCTATTAATCGTGAGGCGATCGACTACGTGCCTGAGGAAGAGCTTGAGGTTCCTCCTGAGGAGTTTTTCCCAGTATAGAACTTACTGATTTTCTTATTTGTGGTGAGAGTTAGACTTGAATTTGTGGGCCCATTTTAGTTGGATATCATAGTTTTATACTCGACGTTGATTTCTATTATGAGCCATGTTTCGAAGATGGTCGGCCATCATCGGTGGTTCTTTACTTTTAATTGCTTTCGCTTTTATTTTAGCTATGGATATTTATTGCGCTTTACTCTGATATGTGCCCTGTTTGTCCGGCTTATTGTTTATTCGATAGGTTGGCGAACCGGCCTTTCCTATACCTGAGGGATTGGAAAAGTCGGGTCGTCACAGATGATGAAGGAATTACAACAGAATTTCAGGTTTTAAACTGATGGTTTTTCTGCTAAATATCCTCTAAAAACTGAATCCAAAAACTTGTTGGTTTTAAACTGATGGTTTTTCTGCTAACTATCCTCTAAAAACTGAATCCAAAAACTTGTTGGGGGATTTCAGTGTGCTGATTATTGTGTAATGATAAAAGCAAAATAAACTCAAAGTAAAATAGAGGATGGATCCAACACATCTAAAATATCCTAGACCTGCAAGATATAGGATCCTTTGTAGCAAGTTTTAATAAGTAAGAGTTTGTCCCACAGGGAGTAGTGATCTAAACCTAGAAGGTGTATAGTAGACCTTCAGATCTGGCTACAGATCTGACAATTCTAAGAAGAAAGAGAGCTTTTCGAGTGTCACTAGATCTAATTTATAGAATTGAAATAAAACTAAACTAAGAGATGGAGGAAGATGGATGATAAAATAAAATATAAAATGGGGAGAAATAGACAGCTAAGGCCTGGTTTTCATTACAAAATAGATCAAGATCTGAGGATATGCAGCCATCCTTCATTTGGCTACAAGCACAAATGCAAGGTATAAGAATCTAATTTAGACCAGTGGTTTGGATTGATCTTAAGGCTATGATTTGTCCACTTAAATGGTCACAGATCATCCAATAGATTTCTTCCATTCTGATAGTTGGGATTGATCTTAAGGCTATGATCTATCCACTTAAATGGTCATAGATCATCTAATAGATTTCCTCCATTCCGATGGCTTCAATCATGACAAGATAATCACTATAGATGCTGTGGGTGCAAGGCCACAGGCACAGGCACCCACAGGCATATCAAACCCAGGGAAATCAGATGGTCATCAAAAGATCTACCAGTTAAGTAAGTCGGCTAGTCCCATCTACACAAATCCGATCGAGAATCTAATGGGACCACAAGATCTTTAGATTTAATTAATCTTTAAAATCAACAATTTATTACTTTAAACAAAACACCTTATAATAAACTTGTTCCCAGATCTGTAGTCTGTGCATCGATCCACATTTCTTCATGCCGATATTACAATTACAAACTAGATCTGAGCTGCTACCTAGATCTAATTTAACAGGCTGGATTAGAGAGAGAAGGGGGAAGAGAAAAGGAAAAATAAAACCTAAAACTAAACCTAAATGAGCTAAGGAGAACTCAAGCTATTCCTTTGTTCCTACTTTCCTTGCTGAAGAAAAATAGCAAAATAGATGGGTATTTATAGGTATGCATCGATCCATGTGCCTTGAGTTGCAGCCAATCAGAGAGCAGAGGACTCAATTCTATTATTCACAGCTGAGGTGTCTTCATTTCGGCCAAGAAAAATTGCATGTGGACTATTGTCCCATGTGCAGAGTTTTGTGCCCAGCTGATGTGTCTTTGCAGCTCTCAAAAATGCCCCAGCCGGCCACTGATATTTGCTAATGGAACCTGAGATAAATCTCTGAGATGTGTGGGACATTGGGATGTGTGCCCTAGAAGGTTTGGAATCCCCAAAATGTCCCTAAAGTGTGAAATAGATGGCTGAAACCCGTGCCTCGATAGGTTGGAGCTTCAGAACTTTACTCTCGACAGGTTCAGGCAACTGTTCAATAGGTTGGAGCTTCAAAACTTCAATCTCGACAGGTTTAGGCAACTATTCGATAGGTTCTTTTAACCATTCGACAGGATGCTCGACAGGTTCAAACAACCATTTGATAGGTTGCTTGATAGGTTCATTTTCAGTATCAGAACCTCTCGACAGGTTCTCAATAGGTTCAAACAACCATTCGATAGGTTGCGACAGGTTCAATTTTAGCCTTTTTTCAGCACTGTAGCTTGATTTCAGCACATACCAGCTCGTGGGGTTCAACCGACCACTCGAGAGGTTGGATCTTATCATTTTAAACCACTCGAGGGGTTAGTTTTCAACATGAACCACTCGTGGGGTTCACTAAATCATGCATTTAAACCACTCGAGTGGTTGCACCAGCCCTCTAAACTGCTCGAATTCTTCAAGTTTGTAGCTGTGCTGCTCATGGGCTTCCATCATCAGCTTGAGTAGATGAACTTCAACACTTAAAGTACTCGAGTGCATTAATGTTGTAGCTATAATATGCCACTTGAATTGCTCTGCAGCTGTTCGCATAAAATGCCTTGAGGTGCTGATTTGCTGCTGTCTTCCATCTAAGGTGCTGCCTTGCTACAAACACAAAATGTTGTATCACTGCATAACACCTCATTAACCTTTGGGCTGCACCACTCTCTCTCTCAGCAGGTCTTCAGCCCCTAGAGCATGCTAAAAAGCCCTAATGGTGTGAACCACCATGGTGCCTTTTCAATAAATCCATCAGCTCCACTACTAAACATAAAATTCCTTCTTCTTGGCTCAAAAAGCATGGATTGCAGCATTAAGCTCTTATTTTAATGTTATCTATAAAAACACACTTAAAAGACATTATTAACATACTCAAAGGTCCATCATAGGTCAGGTTAAGGGATAGAAAGTGGTATATTTCAGTGCTCAACATTGACCAAAAGGTTCTGTCCGGTCAGGACCAGCATGAAACATCCAAATTGACGTTCGGTTTGGGCCGGGTTGACCAAAAGGCTTTGTTCGGTCAGGTCAACTCGATATTCTATACATAAAAAGTACAACATATATGGGTTTTTAATCAGGCCAAATTTGGTACTTGGGTTGGGCATCGGGTCGGGTAGGTTTTCGGATCGGGTCCGGTCTGGTCAGGCATTTAGGATTTTCTTAATAAGCAGCCAAAATTTTGACCCAATTTATTGACAATATAGGATATTTTTGGTCAACAGCTTAACCCATCTTTGATTTCCAAAAAATTGCGGTGGACCTTTGACCACATGTATCTCGAGGCAATAGGAAGCAAGTAGTTTCCTATTATACCTGATACTTTTCTCTTTCCTTGATTGGTTAGGAACGCGAGGTCACTATTTAAAGGAGCTCATCGTCCCCTTTTCCTCATAACTTAGTCTATTCCCATATGAAGGAAAACATAGAGAAGATGGGAGGTAACGTGGACTCAAATTCAATAGACGTACCTATGTGAATGTGGAGGTGCATCCGCTTTCTATGAGATTATGGTTTTTCTCAAAAAAATATTTATGAAATCAGGATATAAGCACAAGCCATAATAATGCTAGCTTTATAGAAAACTCGATCGTAAGAAAAAAATGTGTGGTATTTATCGGGTCTTCTCACATAGGGTCCTCAATTCAAGACCATGGTCTTTGTGCACTTTGATAAAACTTTGATATGTTTGCACTAAGTGAAGGTTCAAACTCAAAAGGTACCTTTCATGGTATGCACATATTTTTGGTACCGGTGCCTTTATTTTATTTAAAATTTGTTGGGAATTGTTATATTAATTTATTACTTTAGAATATAATAAATATTTTAATTATTTTCAAAGAAAATAAAACTTCCTTTTTTGATTTTTTAGTTTAATGGGTTGGTTTTTAGGCAATAGTAGTTCTCATTTTTTGTATGCAAATGAATAGTCCCACATTGGTAAATGTCAAAAGTGGTCCATGCTATATATATATAACCTTTCAACTTTTTTTATTATTTGACAATAAGAAGAGAAGAGTGTTTCTAGTGGTGAGGTGCCGCATTCGCACAAGCGGATGCGTGTGCGTGGCGTTTGACTTTTTGGCGCATTGGCGCTTTAGGCGCACACACTTTACACTTCACATGTGCGCATCCTTGCATGGAGCCCTTAGGAGCCCACCTTAAGTTTAACTTTTTGACCGATTAGATCCAATGGTCTGGTTATTCATGGATCAGGTTGGGTCTAATAGATCACTAATCAATGAGTTATTTCTGTTCTATTGGATCAAATTCGAGTGGAGATATCGACTCCTAATAAAAGAATAGTGTGCCTAGCGGTGAGCCTCCGTGTTGTGCGTGGCGATTGATGTTTAGGTGCATTGGCACTTTAGGTGCATGCACTTCCAAGGCACTATAAGTTTGACTTTTTGACCAGGTAGATCCAAGATCAGATTATACATGGGTCGGGTTTAATAGGTCACTAATCTATGGGTTAATTCGATTCGATTAGGTCAAATGTTGACCGTTGGACCTAATCATTTCATAATCGCTTATTAAGGTGTGCAACTTTTTTAATTTAAATTAAAAAAGGTGTAACGTTTTTTATAGCCGTTGGATGGAGCGGTTGGGATCTCTGAAAGATTTGAGCCATCCAAAATGTGACTGTTGGTCCAACAATCATATTGAAAAGGCACTTGAGATCTATAAAAGGAGACTTTGAAATCCATCGAATTTCCTTGCATACAGATTTGAAAATTCTCTTGCTTTCTTCTTTTAATTGGAACTTCATCCAATTGAATTTTTTTGGGCGATCCTCTTCTGTTACAAAGTAACGAATTGCATCCAAGAGATTGGGCTCGTTGTATCTTGGAAATGTCTTACTGGAACCCTGTTGCAAACTTGAGAATTTACTCAAGTTGGGAGAGAATAGCGTTATAAAGATAGCAACTATGTGCTTCAAGTCCAATTTCTCTTGCCCATTTTATCATTTTCAGATTTCTTATCATAATATTTTCTAATAGTTTGAATGTCCGTATCCAGTTGACGAGTTTCGTCCCCTTAACGCATTAGCCTTTGTAATGGTAAAACACCAACATGGGCAATTTTGTTGACTTGTATAAGGTTGTTTGATTCAAACAACTTGCAAGTGTAACACCGAGATAACAATCTAATATTTGTTTGATAGGACAACCTTGTACGGGAGTTCATCTAATCGTTCGTGGAGTTGCCCAGTTGACCTCAAAATTTAGCAGATGATAATCGAAATGTTGTTGCTTAAGATTCATAACAATATTTTTTGGATCGGGTGTTTTGAATTCTAGCACCGAGGCATAATCTTCAGATGGCAAACTTGATCTCAGGTTACTTACAGAAAAAAGATAAATAAAATAGAAAGCATAACTTTGTTACATGGATGTACAAAATTTCACCTAAATTTTACATGTTATCCTAAAGTTTGAAGCTTGGTAACATTCTATTGAGAACCAGAAAATACCATTCTCCACCCTTTAACCTGGGCCTTGATAGACCCTTGAGAGAACTAAATAAGTGTTTTAAGTGCTTGTGTTACAGCTAACAATAAAGACAGGCTTAACCATGAAAGCAGCCTAAAAGTGCCAAAAAGATGATAATCCATGTCGATCCAAAGGAAGAAAGAGAAGGGACAACCTCACTAGCTGTTAAAATACCTGAACTGAAGAGGCAAAGACCTGGTCTCAACCCAGAAAAGAAATGTGGAGCAATTCGAACAGAAAAATGCACTACAGAGTGCTTTTCGAAAAGAATCTGAACATTTCGAAAAGAACCTGAACTCTGCGAAAAGAACTAAAAGCTCCAGGCTTAGTTTTCGAAGAGCACCTGAACTCTTCGAAAGGATGATTGACCTATTCGAAAAGAAGAGAACTCCTTGCGAACAGAACCTGAACTTTGCGAAAAGAGCTTCAGGAGTCACAGTACCTTGCGAAAAGTCCTCTAAACTATGTGAAATGGTATTCTGGAGATTCCTAGCTTTTACAAGGGTAATTCAGTAATCTTTTTCACGCGTCCCAATGCATTTAAAAACCTAAGGACATTCCAGAAGATTCTAAGCATGAAGCGAAGGCATATTTCACCCCAAGTGAGCACTTAGAGATGAAATCACTTGGCGGGAACTTCTAGAAGCTCTAACAGATTTTCAAATTTCATAACAGAATTGATGCTTATGTCGCCTGATTGGCTGAACCAGATCGAGCAATTCTGATTGGCCAGAACAGATCTGGATCCTTGTGCTCGACTACCATTGGTTGATACAGATCTGAGCACTTCTGATTGGTCGATACGCATCTGAGCTAGACCTGGGGAAAACTATAAATAGATGAATCATTTGCCCAATTTGGGCATCCAGATTTTGAGTTTCATTCCTATTCCCCTATTTCCAAATCAGCTAGTTTGTCTGAAATCCCTGTAATAGCCTAACTTTTACTTGCAATTGAGAGTTGTGAGATACCTCTGTAATTCAAAAGAGAGTTGTATTCAAGACTACAAATCTGAGAGCTGTTTAAGCTGTGCTCTGTAATTGTAATGGTGAATTTAAAAAGGTTGCTGTAAACCGTACATTCTCAATTGGATTCATGTTAAGGGTTCCCTCTGATCTCCTTATTGCACTAGACTCCTTTAGATTTACTGTTTTTTATGCAATTTCCCTTGATTCATTAACCCTGTGGGAATTAGTGTTTGTAACCTAATCTCTCACAGCATTTGTAGTGATATTTCTTGTTCTAAATTAAGAGTTTAGATTAAAGACTATTGGATGGTCTGTGGCCATTGAAGTGGACAGACCATAGCCATAAGCCTAAATCTAATCCTTGAGTTAGATTTATTTCTCTTACATCTGTGCTTGTACCCAGATGAAGATTGGATCATTTCTCATTTGATCTGCAGTCATTCTCATTGTGTTTCAAGGACCAAATCAAAGTTAGATATTATTTCTCCATTTTTATAAGTTTACATCAAAATTCCCCCAACTCAGATCTGGATCATTTAGTTTAACTTTTACTTTTATCATTTAGTTAATGTGACAAATTCAACCTCCCATCTTATGTGCTTTGTAGATAGGATAAGAGGCCAGATCTGGAAGCTAAGATCTGGAGGTTTATCTTGCATTTTAAACAAATTCTCTGTGGACGATCTTTTATTCATTTACATTTAAAACTTGCTACAATTGGCCCTGATCTTGCAGGCTAATTCACTTCTCTCTGTGCTGATATTTCTTTACTTTTTTTTATATTCCAGATTCAGTATAACTTAGCAATTGCAAATTTGTTTTCAAAACACAAATAAATTATGCACACTTAGAACAACAACAAGTTTTTGGCGCCGTTGCTGGGGAATTTGTTTTGAAATAGGTAGACCTAAGTTTTCATTTTTATTTTTACATCAGTGCTAAACTATTCTATTGTTTATATCTGTGCAGTTATTCACATCCATTTTGAAGAAGGGAATCTACTTCAAAAGGAATTTTGAAGGTTTGCTGTGCATAATTTGATTCTCTGTTCTGTGTTGTATGTTTGGTAGGAGGACTCTCAGCCCTGAGATTGTCCCTCTTAATTTAGAAGTTGAAAGGCTATTACGAACCAGACAAACAACACAGAATTCTGCTGAAACAGTTACTATGGGTGAAGAACCTCAACTTTTGAGGGATTACTTTGCACCTGGTGCTTATAATTCTCCCTTTTGCATTCAATTTCCTACTGTTGAAGGAAATTATGAGATTAAATCATCAACTATCCAAATGCTTCCTTCCTTCCATGGGTTGAGTAAGGAAGATCCATACAAACATGTGGATGAATTCTTGTCTCTTTGCACCACATTCAACATAGCTGGACTTGGTCCAGAGGCAACCAAGCTTAGGCTCTTTCCTTTTTCATTAAAGGACAAAGCTAGAGCATGGTTGTCTATGTTAGCACCAAATAGTATCACTTTTTGGAATGATTTGCAGTGTCAATTCTTAGCCAAATACTTCCCAATGTCTAAAACATGTCAATTGAGATAAAGTATTATTTACTTCTCACAAAACTCAACTGAAACTTTCCATGAAGCATGGGAAAGATTTAAGGAACTTTTAAGGCAATGTCCTCATCATCAAATTCTCCGATGGCAGCTGGTTCAAAGCTTCTATCAAGGAATTGATCAAAAAGGCAAGAATATGGTAGATGCTTCCTGTGGAGGCACTTACTTGCAAAAAACAGTTGAGGAGGTTTGGGACTTATTTGAAGTAATTGGTGAAAACTCAACTCAACAGGAATCTCTGTCAAGAGATATTGAAAATCCTGCTAGGTTGAACAATCAGCAAACCACCAAAGGAAAGATTTATGAGGTGAATGAGTTGGAAAGAAAGATGGATAATTTAACCACAAAGTTTGATAGATTGATGGACTCACTTAAAAATCCAATGGTTGCAAGAGTAGAGGAGGCATGTCTGATATGCGCCCCTACTCATGTCCTGCCGCACTACGCCCAGATCTAGTGGTGGAACAAGCTCATCGCCCAATCATTTGGACAGATGCGTCAAATGAATATCCATGGAGAGGGCACCCCAATTTGAGGTGGAGCAGGGAATTATCAATCACAACAAAGGAACCAAAGAACCAAATGCCTTTCAAACCGCTCAAATTTTATCAGAATTTTTATGCCAAGCAAAATTTTCAGCAGCCCATTCCACAACAACCTGTACAGCAATCTGCTCCAGTTCAAATCCCTTCTAGGTCCCTTTCTTTTGAAGATCAAGTCCTAAATTTACTCCAGAATTTAGGATCTTTAACTCAGACTGTGAACTTTCATAGTCAGAGCATAAAGAAGATTGAAGAAACATTGGGTCAGCTTTCAAATACTTTGGCCAAAAAAGAGGAAGGAAAGTTACCCTGCCAACCTTTGAACAATCCCAAAGGACAATTCATGGTTGGAGAGGCTTCTATTTCACATGAAGAAGTAAAAACTGTGACAACTTTGAGAAGTGGAAGAATTATAAATAACAAAGTGGGTACTGAAGAAGAAAAAAGTGAGGTAAATGATAAAGATATGCAGAGAGGAAAGACATAATGTTAGCGAGGGGATATGTACCTCAGAAAAATCAAAAAAATGAAAAAACAAAAAATCAAAAAGATTCTGATAATGCTTTTAAAGATGTAAATGAAGGACTAGTTCCTCATTTACCATTTCCTCATGCCATGAAATCTGTATCCCCTTTTGATAAAGGGAACACAAAAATAGATGAAATGATGGAGACTTTCAAGCAAGTCAAGATAAATCTATCTTTGCTTGAGGCAATCAAACAAATTCCAGCTTATGCAAAATTTTTGAAAGATATTTGCACTCACAAAAGACAGTCTAGGATACAGTTATCCAAGAAGGTCTTTGCTGTGGAAAGAATTAATCAGGTGTTGTCTATTACCACACCTCCTAAATTTCAAGATCCTAGAATCCCCACAATCCCTTGCATTATTGGGGAACATACCATTGAAAAGGCTTTATTAGATTTGGGTGCTAGTGTCAATCTACTTCCATATTCTGTATATGAGAAACTAGGTTTGGGAGAACTAAAACCCACTCATGTGGTGTTACAACTAGCAGACAGATCTGAAAGAAAGCCAGTTGGGATGATTGAAGATGTATTGGTGGGAGTAGATAAATTTTTCTATCCTGCTGATTTTCTAGTTTTGGACATGGAACCTACAAAAAGCAAAACTTCCATCCCTGTCATTTTGGGAAGACCATTCCTGGCTACAGCAAATGCTTGCATTCAATGCAGGTCTGGTATTATGGAAGTCTCTTTTGGAAATATGAAGGTGAAAATAAATGTTTATAATGCAGTCACACAGCCTCAATTCAGCTATGAGGAATGTTTTCATGTTGATCTATTGGATGAACTGGTGGAAGGGACTTTACAACAGTTTTTGCAGTGTGAAGATTTAACCACAGATTCTAAAGATGCTTGGGGAAATTTCGACGAAGAAACATTTTGTACCTCAAAGTCTGAGGAAGTAAATGCTGTGCAAGGAACTCATAATCAATCAGCAAGTTTCTCTTCTTGGAAACCTACTATTCTTCCCCTTCCACAAACAGCTAAGGTACCTTTGCTACCTTCTTTTCTAAGCCCACCTGATTTAGAACTGAAGCAGTTGCCAGAAAATTTGAAATATGTGTTTTTAGGAAACCATAAATCATTGCCTACGATTATTTCTTCCCCCCTCACAAAGGAGCAGGAGGAAGAGCTGTTGATTGTTTTGAAACAACATAGAAGGGCAATTGGCTGGACTATTGCTGATTTGGGAGGAATCAATCCAGCTGTTTGCATGCATAAAATCCATTTGGAAGAAGATGTAAAGCCTTCTAGGGAAATGCAAAGGAGGCTGAACCCTCATATGCAAGAAGTGGTCATGAAAGAGGTTGTTAAGTTGTTGGATGCAGGGGTCATTTATCCCATTTCAGATTCAGCTTGGGTGGCACCTACACAGGTGGTACCTAAGAAATCTGGGATCATCATTGTAACCTCGATTCAGTGAGCTTATGTCAACCAGGACAAACAATCGGGTGGAGGGTGCAGTATTGATTACAAAAATTAAATTCAATGACTAGAAAAGACCATTTCCTCTCCGTTCATTGATCGATTTTAGATAAGCTAGCAGGTGAAAAGCTTTTCTTGCTTTCTTGATGGTTACTCGTTACAACAGTTCACTGTACCCATAAGATCAGGAAAAGACCACATTCACTTGCCCTTTCGGCACTTTTGCCTATAGGAGAATGCCTTTTGGTCTTTGTAATGCTCCTGCTACCTTTCAAAGATGCATGTACTCCATTTTCTTTGATATGATTGACCAATTTATGGAGATTTTCATGGATGATTTTTCAATCTATGGAGACAGTTTTGCCCAGTGTTTACATCATCTCAAATTGGTGTTACAGAGATGTGAAGAAACCAATCTAGTTTTGAGTCGAGAAGAGCCATTTCATGGTCACCAGGCATTGTCCTTGGCCATATTGTCTCGCAAAGGGCATTGAGGTAGAGAGCAAAAATTGATTTAATTGCACATTTACCACCTCCCAAAACATTAAGCAGATCGAAGTTTTTTGGGAGATAATTTTTGAAGGTTCATTAAGGACTTCAGTAAAATAACCAAGCCTCTTTGTCATTTATTGTGCCAAGATGTCCCTTTTGTTTTCAATAATGAATGCATGAAGGCATTTGAATTCTTAAAAAACTATTTGATTTCAGCTCCAATATTGCAGTCTCTAGATTATTCACTACCTTTTGTACTGATGTGTGATGCATCGAGTTATGCTTTGGGAGCCGTCCTTGGATAGAGAAAGGATAAGCGCCTCATGTCATAGCTTATGCCGAGAGATCAATGATTGATGCAGCTCAATTACACAACAACGAGAAAGAGCTCGGCAATTGTCTTTGCTTTAGAGAAATTCAGGTCATATGTCTTGGGTTCACAAATAGTGGTGTTCACTGACCACTCTGCCTTGAAATACCTTCTGTCTAAGAAGGACACCAAACCAAGATTAATCAGGTGGATCCTCCTATTACAGGAATTTGATTTACAGATCAAAGATAAAAATGGTGTGGAGAATGTGGTACGGATCACTGCCTAGAATTTTAATCATTGAGATTGATAGGCTGCCTATCAATGAATCTTTCCCTGATGAGCAACTTTTTGCTATTAGTATACACACCCCTTGGTTTGCAAACATAGTCAACTTTTTGGCTACTGGAAGAATTCCTCAACATTGAAATAAAATGGATAAAGATCTTTTCTTCTCAAAGGGTAAACATTTCATTTGGGAAGATCCTTATCTGTTTAAGAGTTGTGTAGACCAAATAATAAGAAGATGTGTCCCTGAAGAAGAATTTCATAGCATACTTTCTATGTATCATGAACAGGCCTGTGGAGGTCATTTTAGTGGAAACAAAACTGTTGCAAAGGTTTTGCAGTGTGGATTTTATTGGCCTACACTTTTCAAAGATGCTCTGCAGCACTGTAAGTCTTGCCAGAACTGCCAGAAATTGGGCAGCATTTCCAAGAGAAACTCAATGCCTTTACAGCCCATTTTGGTAGTTGAATTGTTTGATATTTGGGGGATAGACTTCATGGGTCCCTTTCCTCCTTCCAATGGGTGTAATTTCATTTTAGTAGCTATAGATTATGTATCCAAATGGGTTGAAGCCACAACCACTAAAACCAATGATCACAGAGTGGTTCTGAAAATTTTAAAGGATCACATTTTTTCTAGGTTTGGTTTTCCCAGAGTTATTATCAGTGATGGGGGAAGCCATTTTTGTAATAAACATTTTGAAGCTTTATTAAAAAAATACTCTGTGACTCATAGAGTAGCTACTCCATATCACCCACAAAACAGTGGACAAGTGGAGATTTCCAATAGAGAAATCAAACATATACTGGATAAGACTGTGAAGAAGGACAGAAAGGATTGGCCCTTTAAGCTGAATGATGCATTATGGGCCTATAGGACAACCTATAAAACCCCAATTGGCATGTCCCCATTCAGGTTGTTCTTTGGCAAAGCATGCCATTTACCAGTGGAGTTAGAATATAAAGCCTTTTGGCTATTAAAACATTGAACATGGATCTGACTACTGCTGGTAATCACAGGAAACTGCAACTTGCTGAGTTAGAGGAGCTGAGAATGGATGCATACACCAATTCAAGATCTTACAAAGAGAAAGTCAAAGCCTTCCATGATAAAAATTTGTTGAGAAAAGAGTTCACAGCTGGCTCTAAGGTATGGCTATTTAACTCAAAACTTAAGTTTTTTCCTGGAAAGCTGAGATCCAGATGGGAAGGGCCATATACTGTCATTCATGCAGCTCCTTCTGGGGCTGTTGAAATTTTAGACCCATGTGATGGAAGAATCTTGAAAGTAAATGGTCAGAGGCTCAAACCATGCATTGAAAATACCTAGGAGCCTGTGCTGCCCATCTATCATCAAGAACCTCCCCAAATCTGATGGTATACAACTGTACAATATGTTTTTGTTCCATAGTTTTAGCTTAGTTTTCTTTATCTCTATTTTTATTCATGTTTGTTCTCTTTTCGAGAAGTTTAAATATGTGAAAAATTAATTCGCAAAGTAAAACTTGTCTTTTCGCAAAGTTAAATTTACTTTTTGAAAAGAATCTGGATTTGTAACGAATTGCTCGAAAGCAATAATTTGCTTTTCGAATAGTTGTTTCTGAAGCCATTTGCTTTTCGAATTGTTGCTTTTGAAGCCATTTACTTTTCGAAAAGTTGTTTCTGAAGCTATTAGCTTTTCGAATGGTACTGATGCCATTCTCTGTTGTAAAAAGGACTATTTTGGAACTTTTCGAAAACTTAAAAATGACTTTGCGAAAATAACTTTGAGCATATTTAAACCCTTTCGAAGTAAGGGTTTCATATTCGAAAGCTTTCTGAGAACGTCCTGTTCCACAGAAACCCCATTTTCTTTCTTTCCTTGCGTGATTTTAGAATTTAGCCACACTTTTCTTCACATTTGTTCGATCATTTGAGCTTTAAGAGAGAGATTTTAGCTTCTGGTCTGGTGGATTTCAGCGAGCAAGCAACACGTTCAACCAAAACCCTAGATTTCGGTATTTTTCTGCGCATTTCCTCTGTTCATCATTTGCAAAGTGTGATTTTGTGTCAGCATTTGTTGTGGGTGTTGTTATACAACTTTAGAATGGGGAAAGCTGAGAAATCACTGGCTGCCATGTTCCCAAAATCTTCTGCTAAGAAAATTAGCAAACCAACCCCAAAAGGAAAAACTAAAACTTCAGCCAAAAGAAAACTATCAATGGATAGAGCTGATAGGATTGAGAAAGGGAAGAAAGTTAGACATGAGGAACCCATCCCTGCAGCTGCTAGTCCTGAGCCTGAGCTTCCTCCTCTGCCTATCATTTGGTACTACCAAATCCATTCATTGAAGCTCAGAAGCTGATTCCTGAGCTTATTGTAGACGAAACTTTTTTCGTCAACAAACCAGACTGTCAGCTATCTTTAAGATACATGAGGGATGCCTCACTAAGCAATATCCTTACCCCTCTGCCAGAGAAAATTTATCCGCGAATGGTGAAATTATGGTACCAAAACTTGGTAAAAGTGACAGAAAAAGATGCTGATGTCTCTACTCTTGTTATCTTTATTGATGATTGTGATCTAACTGTCACATATGAAGACATTGGGAATGCTTTGGGGATACCTTTTCAATATGATCCTTCTGGTCCATTGGCTGCATCAGAAGCAGCCTCTTTCAGAGAAATGGCTGGACATTTAACCCAAGGGATCGTTGGAACTAGACAGTCCATAATGAGGAGAGACCTAGCACCTCAATTTTTATTGATGGATTCAATTTTGAGGGGAAGTTTTTATGTCACCAGGCACAGCCAAGAAAGGAGGACACCAATCTTTGAGGCTCTCTTTCATTTTTATAAGGGGCAATTTTTCAATGCCCCTATGTTAATTTTTGAAGCCATGGCTGATATTAGTGCCAAGTTGAAAAAGGAGCAGAAATTAGCTGGAATCCCATTTGGTAGACTGATCACAGCCCTACTAAGAGCTAAGTTTGACATTGATGGCCAGGAGCCATTTGAAGTAATAGCTCCTCGTACTTTTGGGAAAAACACTTGGACCACAAGCCAAGCAATGCTGAAAAGACAGAGAGGGAGGTGAACCTGCACCTGCAATTGCTACTGAGCCTGCATCTGCAGCCGTTAGTGGACTTGCCATACATGAACCTGCCCCTGCAGTTCCCTTAGAACCTGCTTTGCCAAACCTTGAGGTGACCAGCTCTTTAGCTACACCCATTATTCTTGAAGAAGTTGTCCTTCCTGTGGTGACCAGCTCTTCAGCTGCACCCATTCTTGAAGAAGTTGGCATTTTACCCTCCTCACCTAGTCCAGCTCCTGCCACTTCACCTATTCCAGCAGTCCCATCTCCCATACCCACCATTATCCCAATTGCAGATTCCCCCTCTACACCAACCACTCCAACCATACTCACACCACCAATTTCTCCCACCAATGCCCAAAACTTGGCCACAGATTTTATTGAACAATCTCCTTGCACTCCTCTTCTCCAAAGCCTCTCAAGTTCACCTGCTCCTTCAGCCCACACACCTGAAGTATCCCATACCCCTGAACCTGAGCCTTTCACTATAGAGGCTTATTCATCATTGATGGGGTCTATTTTTGAAAACGTTGGGCTTGAACCTGTCCCTATACCTGACCCTCCTCATTTCACTCACTTGGCTACTTCTCCCTTTACAGCCATTTCACCCATTGCACCTCCACCATCCACTTCAGTTTTACCAGCCCCTACTATGCATACCTCCCCCACACCTGAATCTATTAGCCAAATACTTACCTTTCTCCAATCCATCCAAGCCCAACTACAGATCAACACAGATAATCAGTCTGTGACCAATGACCTTCTCCAAACCTTAGCCTCCACATCCCACACAACTACCTTAGCCACTGTGCATGCTGTTGCAGACCATGCTACCCAAACTGAACCTGAGGTAGTATTGGTTGATCTGCCCACCCTCACCACTACTGCCCATGCTACCCAAACTGAACCTGAGGTATCTCTAGTTGAGTCCCCTTCACCTCTCCTCACTTTCTCTGATCAAGCCAATCAGACCGACCCTGAAGTCATCCTTCTGGACCCCTCTTCTCCCACTCCCACAGCGGGGATACCTTTGGTCCCCTACCATTCCATTCCCATTCCCAGATTTGTCGCTCTCAAAAGAGCCATGGAAGAAAATCCATATATCTGTAGAGATGTCCTCAAGGGGTTAGCTGATTTGCAAGCTTATATTAGAACCCCTTATGAAAACCAGATTCGGAAATTGGAGTTATTCATGAAATTTGAGAGAGAGAAAATGAAGGACCTGCTGGGTCAAACTTTTCAGATGATTAGGAGTGAGCAGCACAAGGTGACCATGTTGCAAGCACAGCTTGACTAGGAAAAACTGAGGACTACTAGACTTGGAAAGTACATTGGCCTCACCAAAAAGATCAAATCAGAAGAATACACTGAGCTGCAAAACACAATCCAAGAGAAGGCTAAATCGAGTTCAGACTCCAATACTGATTCTAGTTCTGACTCTGACAGTGACTCCAGTTCTGATCCCATTGAACCAACTTATGATACAGATTTTGACCCCAGTTATTAGATCACATTGTACTTATCTGTGTTATGAGTTTGTAATATAAAATTCTGGTTTTTCTTATGTAATTACTGTGCATTTCTGTTCTTTTTTTTCTTGTCATTATAATTGCTACTTGATTGTTTCTTTTCTTTGCTTTGGACCAGTGCGGACCCTGCTCACCTTAGGTTTGGGGGTGTGGCAGAAATGTCAATAATTGAGTTAACATTAATGCAGCTTATGATCAGTGGAATTTTTGAAAATGAAGTAATTTCACACCTGTTGTTTTGAAAAATGAGGAAGTTAAAAAACTTTTTGAAATTAATTTCTAGTGTAATTCTAATACTTTCATGAAGTGAATGTCAAAAAAAATTTTTTTTTAAAGAAAATTGATGTTTTAGTAAATCTAAAAAGAGAGAAAAGAAGGATGATATACCTCAGGAATTTGATAGAAAACCACACCCAGTAAGCTTTGGGCCTGAAATATATTCTTTGGAGGTATGAATTGGCAATTTTTTTTGCTCTAGGGACTGATTGAACCTGCTTACTTTCATTAGAAGTAACACATATCCAAATTGAAATAATTTGACAACAATCATGATATTAAAGACATGATGTAAGGCCTCCTTTTGAACAGTTTGAACTCCAAAAATCCCCACCTTTTAAAAACTGACCTTGATACACACCATTTGAGCTTTATACATCCAAGATTTCTTTGAAACCTCATCAACCTCATTTAGCCTAACCCTCACTTTGAGAATTCAGAAGGTAAAGGAAAGGAAGCTGAAGAAAGGAGAGTTAAGTATCAGTTTGGTAAAAAGAAAAATAACTGAAGTCAATGATGTATCCACAGAAGAAATGTGGCATTGCAGTCAATGTTGCTTTGAAAAAAAAAAAAAAAAAGAAAGAGAAAAAAGATGGCCACTTTGGCTCTGGAAATTCAAAGAAGAAGATGAAATTGTGCTGAATTAAAGAAGGTATGTTTATCACCTCCTTACCTTGACTGACTTCTCAATTTTGAACTCCATTCCACCCCTTTTGCTAAATTCCACCCATAAGCCACATTACAACCCAAGTTAAAGTCCTTATTGATCAATGATGGATTGAGCTGTCACATGGAGATAAGGATTTGTGTAATCTATGGTGAAAGGAGCAGTGAATTCAGAACTAAAAAGCAATGCCTATGCTCATGCTTACAGTCCTATTTGAGGGCTGTAACTGCTCTTGAGCCGTGTGAAATAGTACAACCCTCTTACTTGCATGTTGAGTGAAAATCCTGGAGAGAGTTGGGTTTGAAATCAACTCATTGGGGTAACATCAAAATTGGATTCTCAAATAGAAGGCAAGCTGTTCATTAATTTTTCTTGTAAATAACTTTTTGACACAAATTGAGTGAATGGTAAAAGGAACTACAGCAGAATTTTAGTTTTAAACTGATGTTTTCTTGAAAATCTTCTTACAGCCTGACTGATGCAGGTGTGAATAAACTGATTGGATGAAAGTTTGCTTTAATAGAACTGCGTTGATCTTAACTGATTTATTGGAGAAGTTTGTGGGTACCTTCACTGAAAACCCTCAGGAGACTTCACTCCTCCACTAGGGATCACCTAGGGGTTTAAAAGGCTTGTTGTATATGCTAAATCCAACTATGTTCCCTACAAAAGTGGCTTTTTATTCTGTTTTTAATTTTGACTTTGTTAAGGGACTAGCAAAGCTTAGGTTTGGGGGTGTGTTGAGAACCAGAAAATACCATTCTCCACCCTTTAACCTGGGCCTTGATAGACCCTTGAGAGAACTAAATAAGTGTTTTAAGTGCTTGTGTTATAGCTAACAATAAAGACAGGCTTAACCATAAAAGCAGCCTAAAAGTGCCAAAAAGATGATAATCCATGTCGATCCAAAGGAAGAAAGAGAAGGGACCACCTCACTAGCTGTTAAAATACCTGAACTGAAGAGGCAAAGACCTGGTCTCAACCCAGAAAAGAAATGTGGAGCAATTCGAACAGAAAAATGCACTACAGAGTGCTTTTTGAAAAGAATCTGAACATTTCGAAAAGAACCTGAACTCTGCGAAAAGAACTAAAAGCTCCAGGCTTAGTTTTCGAAGAGCACCTGAACTCTTCGAAAGGATGATTGACCTATTCGAAAAGAAGAGAACTCCTTGCGAACAGAACCTGAACTTTGCGAAAAGAGCTTCAGGAGTCACAGTACCTTGCGAAAAGTCCCCTAAACTATGCGAAATGATATTCTGGAGATTCCTAGCTTTTGCAAGGGTAATTCAGTAATCTTTTTCGCGCGTCCCAATTCATTTAAAAACCTAGGGACATTCCAGAAGATTCTAAGCATGAAGCGAAGGCATATTCCACCCCATGTGAGCACCCAGAGATGAAATCACTTGGCGGGAACTTCTAGAAGCTCTAACAGATTTTCAAATTTCATAACAGAATTGATGCCTATGTCGCTTGATTGGCTGAACCAGATCGAGCAATTCTGATTGGCCAGAACAGATCTGGATCCTTGTGCTCGACTACCATTGGTTGATACAGATCTGAGCACTTCTGATTGGTGCTAGACCTGGGGAAAACTATAAATAGATGAACCATTTGCCCAATTTGGGCATCCAGATTTTGAGTTTCATTCCTATTACCCCATTTCCAAATCAGCTAGTTTGTCTGAAATCTCTGTAATAGCCTAACTTTTACTTGCAATTGAGAGCTGTGAGATACCTCTGTAATTCAAAAGAGAGTTGTATTCAAGACTACAAATCTGAGAGCTGTTTAAGTTGTGCTCTGTAATTGTAATGGTGAATTTGAAAAGGTTGCTGTAAACCGTACATTCTCATTTGGATTCATGTTAAGGGTTCCCTCTGATCTCCTTATTGCACTAGACTCCTTTAGATTTACTGTTTTTCATGCAATTTCCCTTGATTCATTAACCCTGTGGGAATTAGTGTTTGTAACCTAATCTCTCACAACATTTGTAGTGATATTTCTTGTTCTAAATTAAGGGTTTAGATTAAAGACTATTGGATGGTCTGTGGCCATTGAAGTGGACAGACCATAGCCATAAGCCTAAATTTAATCCTTGAGTTAGATTTATTTCTCTTACATCTGTGCTTGTAGCCAGATGAAGATTGGATCATTTCTCATTTGATATGCAGTCATTCTCATTATGTTTCAAGGACCAAATTAAAGTTAGATATTATTTCTCCATTTTTATAAGTTTACATCAAAATTCCCCCAACTCAGATCTGGATCATTTAGTTTAACTTTTACTTTTATCATTTAGTTAATGTGACAAATTCAACCTCCCATATTATGTGCTTTGTAGATAGGATAAGAGACCAGATCGGGTAGCTCAGATCTGGAGGTTTATCTTGCATTTTAAACAAATTCTCTGTGGACGATCTTTTACTCATTTACATTTAAAACTTGCTACAATTGGCCCTAATCTTGTAGGCTAATTCACTTCTCTCTGTGCTGATATTTCTTTACTTTTTTTTATATTCCAGATTCAGTATAACTTAGCAATTGCAAATTTGTTTTCAAAACACAAATAAATCATGCACACTTAGAACAACAACACATTCTACTACCTAACAATCTTAGAATATAAGGTGTTTCACCTTACAAGTGCACAGGGGAATTGTAGCACATGTAAATGTATTGATCCACGGGGAAGGTGTTTACTAAAATTCTTCTAAATGTCTTTAAAAAATAAATTCTGTGTTTTTAAAACTAATTTGAAGAGATTGATATAAAAACTATAAAAATGAATAAGTCTAAGTTTCCTATCGTAGATTCCTAATCCTAATTAATTATCTCCTATTTCTCTGAATTCTGTAATTATCTTAAGGCGATATTTGACAGCCAAGACTTCAGTACCCCGAAACCCGTGCCATCAGATCATCCGTTAGGGCAATCCCACTCTTACACGAATACTTGGCACATCCACAAAAGCTAATCCACAAAGCTATCTCAATTAAGCAGATAGATTCATTTAAATGCATCAAAAGAAATACATTTCTAATGTAAATTTGATCAAAATAATGGTTCTAAACCTCATGCTAATTGCATGAATGAACGAATCGAAACGAACCATCAGTGATAGAAATCTATCTCTAACCAATGGTTCACAAAATAATATCCAAAACACATCTATTACATAACCAATGTAACTCAAAATGGCTGGACATACCAAACCAAACAAAATACACTTCTGACTTCTCACACACAAGCTCAAATCTACTTAGGAAAGAGCTCCTCCGATAGGGGCTCAATTTCCTCCTCAAGTTTGTATTCTAGATCGCTTTCAAGATCCAAGTCCTTCTCTAAGTCCTCACCTATGACATATAGTCGAAAGGGTGAGCTTACATCCAAGCTCAATAGGGGAAAACATTCGTATAAATTAAATCTCATATCACAAGCATAAAGTCACATAACTGATTTTCATAGGCACATTCCATATTTATCTCAATTGAATTCCATATACAAAAACTTAATCACACACATACTTGAATCACGTAATTTGTTTTAAAACATTTGTCATAACTTAAAGCATTAACTTAAATACCTTTCTAAGCAAATATAGCATTAGAAGCCGCATATAATATTGATGGGAAGCCTACTATCATCGTTCAATTCACCATTTACACATAAGCCCAAGCCCCTGCATTAGGAGGGATACTTATGCCACATAATCATTACTGTTGGCCGATAAGAGAATTTAACGGATATCCCGCCGTATTGGAGCATAATGAATGGATATCCCACCGTACCGGAGCACAATGAATTTGTTATACTAAACCTTAAATGAATGTGCAATTTTAACTTATAGTTTCATACTGTGTAAAGTGATATACTATTCTATTTTTAGAAAACTATTATTCTTACACACTTTCAAAATTCTCACATTTCATAGTTAACACATCACATTTCTTGCTTTCACATCACATATTCTTATTCAAAACTTGTTTGAATTAAGGAATTACACATACTTGTTTCACAATTTTACATCACATTTATTCTATTCAAAACTTATTTGAAAAGTAGAATGTCACATGCTTATTTCACAAAACTTATCATGGCTTATCACATCACATTACTTAACTTATACAAAATATATTCAAGTTAAATGATCGTAAGTTTCTCCTACCTCAAATTACGCTTATAACATTCCACACATAGCTCTCCTTGAGAACCCGCACGTATGATCAACACGTTAATCCTACATTTAAAATATCCAAATACCCCTTAAGAAGAACCTAAGATACACATTTTCAAAGAATTCACATTAAAAGAATCAAAACAAATCTGACTCTGTTTCTCGCGCGAGCAAGCCCTGGAACTTAGGCGTGCGAGCTCACAGACAACCCAAATCCCGCACAATCGACTGGATTTTGGTTTGCCGAAGCCAGGAACGCAAGGCCTCACACGAGCAAGCCTCATGTTCATATAAGACCTTGCGTGAGCGAGTCTCAGAGCCTCTCAGGCACTTATGCTTTATTGAAGGCTTCTTGGGCGAGTGAGCTTTGAAGCTCGGGTGTGCGAGAACCAGAGTTTTTTTTAGATATGAGTTTTTCTCAACTCGATCCTCTTCGTATTTCTTCCACACTTCTTACACATTATATTAAAACACTTAATTTACAAAATTCACGCATTAGAGTATCGATTTCTCACCTTTAACTCAACGATTTATTCGTAGATCGGATCGTCTTCCTTCTTTGCAAGTATATGGGTTTCAAAACTCCTTTTGATTTCTTCGAGCTCCTCAATCACAACAAAGCCAATGTAATCATATGGCGATGCTTCACACATGAGTTTACATATGATTCACTATGATCTAGTGGATCCTCGCACCCCCAAGTAAATGTTTTGCTGTCATGTAAAGCACAAACACAATTATTGTGTGTTACACATATCCACTTATTCACTTGGTGTGAGACACATACACACCAAAGTGTGTACAAAATTAAATGGGTTCCCTTGTGAACCACACACACACCACAAACATTCACACCACTATTTGCTTTACGTGTTTGCCCAAAATTTGGGGATATTACATTTACCCCACCTCATAAAATTTTCGTCCTCGAGACCAAGGTTAAATAATATATCCACACACAGACGACGAAATTAGTCCCACTCTGATATTAGTGATATCTAATAAAAGAAATCAATTTGTTAACAAGAATGCACACAACAATGTAGTGATAATGTACATATGGAGGCAAAGCACACCTCCCTGTGTGCACACGTAGATTACACATCTAATCTACCATTGGTCAAAAGTGACTCACAATCAAACCTGGATAAACTTGCAAATTGGCATGGAAAGTTTCAAAACCCCGTCAAATCTAGTCCACACTTGTTCATATTAAGTAATTCAACACCATGCCCATTAAATTTCTAAATCCAGATATAATTCCAACTGCACATTCACACATAGTGAGTAAACTACTACATTCAAACATATGAAACCAAAATTAAGCCATACACAAGTCCTACTACACACACATCCACAAAAATCAATTGTTAACGGTTTAACAAAACAATCCATTATGCAATCAAACATGACCACAGATTGCCACACATAGGTACCTGCACGACAAGTTACCATCACAAACCTGTATTGTATACTACTTCTAAACAATGTACAAAAATTCAAGTCATTTTCATATAAACCATTCATTCTTAGAATTTTAGCATCACCATCCAAAACCATAAGTAATGACATCGGAATGTTCTCTACCAATATCCAAAAATTTACACCATTCACATTCAAAGCAAACTATTCAGATGACATAAAAGCAAATCCTATCGACAATAAACTATAAAAATGTGACAGCCATGTCACCATAGTTTTAAGACTTATACATCAAAGATTACAAAATTTCACCCTGTTGTATTTCAAAATTTATAAATTTCCCAAAAATGGTTTTCATAACCACAACAGCTAACTCTCATCATCGCCGCCCTGATCCGACTCCTCATCTCCGGAGTCCTCCTCTTCTAAACTTGACTCCTCCTCGATCTCAACATCATCATCGTCCACCTCGTCAGCATCATCACTAGCCTTAACATCCTCAGCATCGGCAACCGTGCAAGAGCTGGAAGCACCAAAAATCGCATCCCGCATTGTGGCAAGGCGCTCCTAGTATGTCTGCGGATAGGCATGGCGTATCAAGTCTATGCTAATGGCCTCCTGAAAACGCTAATGTAGTCTCATCTCCTGGTTTTACTAGAGTATTTCCTGAAGCATTTCTTCTTGACTACTCATGCTAGTCAGGGTTGGAGGTGGCACAATGGTTTGGGCAGTTGGGTGTGGTACGGTTCCTGGTTGAGGGGGTTGTTACTGTGCCGCTTGTTGTGCTATCTCTCTCTCTCTCTCTCTCTCTCTCTCTCTCTCTTTTCCTTTTAACACTGTTCTTAAGGCTGTGCAGGCTTTGGGTTAAGTCCTTGGCTTGATAGGACTTGATGTTATCGGTAAGTAAGGGTTCATCCGGACGGATTTCAAATCCATCGATACCGTCTCGGTGTTCAAACATCCTACATATTAACCAGGTGTGGGGTAACCGTTTCATAGGTGCGGGGATAGCACTGGGTCTAGTGCAGTCATATGCATGTGCAATGGCTTCTCTCACAAGTGTAGGCGCACTAAACCACCTACCCTGATAGGCTACATATATGGCTTACAGAAATTGGTCCCATCTCTCTTGTTCGTGACCCAATGGAAACAAATTTTTCCAAAATATAACATCTAAAGGCCACAATTTTTTTGGTAATTGGACTCGGGTGACTGATTTTCCCATGCCGGTAGCACCATGTGTCATATTGGTCACAATATCTTGAAAATCAATGGTTCCTTGGACTGGGGATTGTGAAGCCCCATCGTCCACATATTCCCACGGGCATCCCATAGCCTTGGAAATATCCACGACATCAAAATTAAAGGGCCTCTAGTAAATCTCACACACCAATTTAGTTTTAGTGTCATCCTCCTTAAAAGTTTGGTAAAATAGCTTCACCAAACGTGGATAATAGTGCGTGCAAAAAGGAGTGAGAAGTGGTTTAAGATCATTCGCTTTTAAATAGTCCATTGTCCATTGAGTGGTTGGTTGATCCTCAAAAATGTTCCGGTGAATCGACCACTCAACTTCAAATGTCTTGGCTGCCTACCGTGGGGCGGGTTGGGCCAAAGGATTTCATGGAGGGGCTGCCCTTTGGGAGAACTTGGCAGTCTCACTGCCATTTTCTTCCTAGGTTGGGGGTTTGGGGATTTTGGGGCTTTTGAAGACATCCTAGGGTTTTGAAATTAAAATAGAATAAAAAGAAGCTTGAAATGTAATTCAAGATTACCTTTTATGCGTAAACACCTGATTGAATGGTGAAGAGATCCAATGAAAATCGCGTATGCAAAGCTTTCTCGTGGAGAACTCAAACCCTAGTTCTTCCCTCCTCTCAAAATTTCATATGAAATGTTGACGGGAAGGGTAAAACCCTTATATAGTCTGTTCCTTGTGCGCGTGACTTAAGACAACTCAGGCGCGCAAGAACCAGTCATTCGCTGGAGCTCAATTTCCCTTTTATTATATATATATATATATATATATATATATTTTTTTTTTCATTTTTGAGTGGCTCGCGCGAGCGAGCTTTAAATCTCGTGCGAGTGAGACTCAGTAAGCTCTCTGAAAGTCGAACTTCCCTTCCTATCTCCTTTTGTCTGAGTACCTCGTGCGAGCGAGCACTAGAGCATATCTATTTGTAGTGTTTTCTCTATATTTTTCCTTTCTTTTGCTTTCATGCTTTAATTTTACCTTGACTAAGATGCCTTTTTACGTCTAACTTGTTACCAATCTACAATGGTATTACTATTTTCTAAATCCTTACATGTCCATCTAGAAAATTCAAAATCCAACACTAATTTCATAACATTTGTTCAAATTATACATAACTACACAAAACTCATGTAAAAAATTTTTGGATAAGCATCATGCACATCCGACTCACGTTCCCACGTGGCTTCCTCTAGAAAATGGTTCCGCCACTGTACAAGCGCCAACAAAATATTCTTTGTGCATAGTACTTGTTCCTTCCGATCAAGAATCTGCACCGATCCTTTCTTAACCATCAAGCCTTCTTGTATTTCGATCGGTTGGTAATCCAATATGTGAGTTGGATACTTCACATACCATCTTAACATTGAGACATGGAACAATCGTGCATGCTTGAGAGTTGTGGTGGTAGTGCAACTCAGTAAGCAACTTCTCCAACACATCTCAAAACCTCAAAAGGTCCGATGTATCGTGGACTCAACTTGCTACGCTTTCCAAAATGCATAAAGCCCTTAGTCGGTGAAATCTTGATGAAGACATTGTCTCCCGTCTGTAAGAAATACTCCGTATCAACATTGATAATTTATAGATATTTAGATATGTATAATTACGCAGTTCATCACAACAAAACCTTAATGTTTACCTAAAATTCCACGCTTGTCCTCTTAAGGTCAGCATAGCTCTTTTGTCTACTTTGTGCGACCCTTAATCTTTCTCTAATCATGCGTACCACGTCAGTGGTACTCTCAAGAATCTCTGGCCCCAAAATAAATTTCTCTCCCATCTCTTCCCAATTAATTGGAGATCTACACCGTCTACCATATAAAGCTCCATATGGTGCCATGCCTATACTCGTCTGATAGCTATTGTTGTATGCGAACTTAATCAATGGTAGATGTTGATCCCATGAGCCCTAAAAATCTAGTATACAAGCCCGTAGCATTTCTTCTATGATCTGATTTACACATTTAGTTTGACCATTTGTCTATGGGTGAAACGCTGAATTGAAATCTAGTCTAGTGCCCATCCCTTCTTGAAATTTTTGCCAAAATTGAGAAATATACAATGGATCTCGATCCAAAATGATGCTTAATGGAATACCAGGTAACTGTACGGTCTCCCTCATATACATATCTGCCAGTCTACTTGCAGTATACGTTGTGTTATAAGGTAAGAATTGAGCCGATTTAGTTAATCTGTCAACGATCACCCATATAGCATTATGCTTGCTCACAGTTCGTGGTAATCCTAATATAAAGTCCATAGAAATATATTCCCACTTCCACTCGGGTATCGGCAACGGTTATAATAACCCAGATGGATGCCTGTGATCCACCTTCACCTGCTGACAAACTAAGTATTTTGAGACATACTCAGCTACGTCTTTCTTCAACCCTCTCCACCAGAAGCTTTTCTTCAGATCTTGATACATCTTTGTACCACTCGAATGGATTGCATACTTTGACTTATGGGTCTCTTCCAAAATTGTATGATGCACACTGGGATCGGTAGGCACACATAAACGCTCTCTAAATAACAACGATCCATCACTCTTGATAGAAAAATTCGAATTAGTACCATCTGTCACCTCTTGCCAAATTTTCAACAACTCATCATCTTCATCTGAAGCTCATATATGCGATAAAAAATCACTGGTTTGATCGTAATATTTGCTAAGAAAGCTCCTGGAGCTTTCAACTCTATCCTCGTATCGTACAAAGATATGTCCTCTAACAGCTTCCACTTGTGGAGCCCCAAAATAAGACTCGATAATTGAGCTAAAGTCTTCCTACTCAAGGCATCTACAACAGCATTCACTTTGCCTGGATGGTATTGTATGGAGCAATCATAGTCCTTAAGAAATTCCATTCATCTTCTCTATCTCATATTTAGGTCTTTATGTGTGAAAAAATACTTGAGACTCTTGTGGTCTGTGAAGATCTCAAAGGTTTCTCCATATAGATAATATCTCCATATCTTCAATGCGAATATCACAGCTGCTAACTCAATGTTATGTGTCGAATAGTTCTTTTCATGATCCTTAAGTTGTCTAGATCCGTAGGCAATAAACTTTCTATTTTGATTGAACACACAACCTAAACCATTGTGCGATGCATCACTATACACAATCAAACCTCTACTCCCTGATGGAATGGCTAACACCGGTGCTATTGTCAATCACTTCTTGAGTTCTTGTAAGCTCTTTTCACATTCATCCGTCCACTCAAATTTAACATCTTTCCTTATAAGTTTCATGAGTGGCCCCGAAATCTTTGAAACCACAAACCTCCTGTAGTATCAAGCTAGACTAAGGAAACTGCGAATCTCCGTCACAATCTGCGGTTGTTCCTATTTCACTACTGCCTCAATCTTTGCAGGATCCTTAGTTACACCTGCTTTTGAGACCACGTGTCCTAAAAAGCTTACTTCTTCAAGCCAAAACTCACACTTACTGAGTTTGGCATATAACTAGTGTTCATGCAACGTCTGTAGAGCAATCCTCAGATGTTGCTCATTTTCCTCTCGTGACATTTAGTATATAAGAATATCGTCTACGAACACCACAACACACGTATCAAAATGAACTTGAATACTCTATTCATGATATCCATAAATAAAGCTAGAGCATTGGTTAAACCGAAAGGCATCACCAGGAATTCATAATGCCCATACCTAGTTTTGAATGTCGTCTTCTGAACATCCTCGGCTTTCACCTTCAGCTGATGATAATCCGATTTCAAATCTATCTTTGAAAAGAATTTTTTACTTTATAGCTGATCAAATAGATCGTCAATTCTTGGAAAAGGTATCTATTCTTGATAGAACTGACGATAGTCGATGCACAATCTTATCGACCCGTCCTTCTTAACGAATAAGATCAGTGCTCCCCATGGAGACACACTTGGTCTTATAAAACCCTTATCTAACAGCTCTTGGAGCTGATCTTTTAACTCTTTCAATTCAGCTGGTGCCATTCTATACGATGCTTTAGACACTGGTTCATTACCTGGGGCTAAGTCTATGGTAAACTCAACCTCTCTATCAGGTGGCAATCCCGACAACTCTTCAGGAAAAATATCTTAAAAATCACAAGCTACCGAAATTTCCGCTATCACGTTCTTCTCTTCCTTATGTTCTTGTAAAAATTCTAGATATCTACTTCACCCATTTCTCATCATTTTCTTCGCACGGATTATGAAAATAAAGGGTACAAAAGTCGATCACATGTCGACAAAATTGAATGACCTACCCTTATCTGGGTGAAATGTAACTATCTTCCTCCAGCAATCCACATTTGTACCATGGTTGGATAACTAGTCCATGCCAAGGATAACATCGAATCCTTACATATCTAATAGAATTAAGTCTGCCTCTAATTCATGATCTCCACCTCCCTTGATGTTTACCATCACTGATAGACACACTGTATCGGTTTTGACCGAATTTCCCGTTGGGACTGGCACATCCAGAATGGAATCTAAAGGTTCAGGAATGACCTTCACCTTTATCGTGAATTCAGGTGTCACAAACGAATGTGTAGACCCTAGGTCTATCAAAACTCGTGCTTCATAACAAAGATAATCTTCTTTTCTATACATTTGTAATGCACCTACATGATGTACATATTGCAAATTTAATTTCACAACAAATGAAACATAGAAGCCAACATAATAAATAAATAATAATAATAAAAACTTCTACTTTTCTATGTATGCACCTTCTTCTTCTAAAATTTCGGTAAGAATCTCAAATGACTTTAATTAAATGATTTATACCTTGGATTATGTCATCACTTGTGTTGACGTCCTGAGCTGTGACTGCATAAGCTCGGCCTTGCACTATAGGTCGTGATTGTCGCGTACGCCTTTGCGGTCTTGCAGCAGCTACTCTTTCCTCACTTTTCAATATTGGGCAATCCCTTATCATGTGCCCTATTTTTCTAGATTTAAAGCATGTTGTTGTTGCTCTTCTACAGTCCGTGGTCTTATGTGGTTTACCACAACGTGCACACTTTTCCTGCTATGTAGACGACGCTGCTCTTGAAATTTCTTGAGCAACTGACCCTCCGGTGGTATGAGTAGGGCTAAAAGGACGAAATGATTTAATAGGTGTAGGCACAAATAGCCTGGTATAATTTCCTTGAGTAAAATTTCCTTGTGTAAACTGCCTCTGCACTAGTGCTGTGTACCTCGGCTTTTTATTCGTCGAATTCAAATTTCCAAACCTCCCTTGACTTGTTTTTCCTTTGTTCTGTCCATCCCTTCATTTGTACATTTCATCTATGTCCTCTTCTGCAACTAAAGCCTTGCTCATTACTTCCCCATATGTTTCCAATTGAAACATTGAAACTCAGTCTCGGATGTTCGGTCTCAATCTCCTTTGAAATTTCTTTACTTTCATCCTATCTAAGGCCACATGTTCCAATGCGAACTTCAGCAACCTTGTAAACTCTACTTCGTACTCTCGCACGGTCATTTTTCCTTGTTCACGATTTATAAATTTTACCTCCATTTGATCTCTTACTTGTTTCAAAAAATATTCTTTGTTGAATTCCTCTAGGAACTCTTCCCATGTCCACAACATGCCCTGTGTAACCTGTTCTCTAGTTCTTGATACCGATGTCCACCATGGGCCTGCTTCCCCTTCTAATTTAAAAGCCGCCCACCTTACTCTCACATCTTCAGTGCATGGAAGCACACTGAAAATCTTTCCATTTCGTTTATCCAGTTCTCTGCCTCCACTGGTTCAGCTTGTCTTGAGAAACTGGGAGGACACATTCTTCTAAATTCTACAAATGCCAATTGTTGTACTGGTGGATGATATGGTGGTTGAGGTGGTGTCTATTCATGATTATTGGCATTACTAGCAGCAATTAATTCTATCTACTGTGCCATGGCATTAGCCACGGTCTCCATGGCATGTGCCATCCTTTCTATCCCCATTCTTTCTCTGCCTTGATCTCCTTGTTCAGGAAGATCATTCTCTCTAATCGGATTCCTATTCGAACCCGTAGCCACATTCTCATTCATCAACACATCTTCCATACTGGTATCCACTCTCTCACCACTCCTTGTGGTTCAGGCATGACCACCTCTCGGTTGTCCCCTACCCCTAGGAGGCATCCTGTTCTGTTAACATGAAACAAAAGTTTCATCAACAGAGAGTTCTAAACACACTACAAAATGCACGTTGCAACTCACTTCTAACTCTATCAGAATAGCAAAATGAAGTTGTGATATGAACTATGTCACATATGACACAATTGATTCTCACGGAATCTAGAGCCTAAGCTATCTTTGTGTATCATGCACTAGAGACAAATTTTTATGAATCTGAGTTTTCTAAGTAGACTTGAGCCAAGTGGTAGGCCATATGAATCTCAGCCCCAACATCATGCTCATTGAACGATTTGAACCAATCGATCATGCCTAACCTACAAACCTCATGCCTAATCCACAAAGCTATCTCAATTAAGAAAATAGATTCATTTAAATGCATCAAAAGAAATACAATTCTAATGTAAATTTGATCAAAATAACGGTTCTAAACCTTATGCCAATTGCATGAATAAAAGAACCGAAACGAACCATCGGTGATAGACATCTATCCCTGTTGATGTAAAGCTGCTGTGCACAAAAATAGAATAAAACAATACAAAAACAACAATAATTATACGCAGTTCTACAAGATCAGGGCTGTTGTAGCAATTTTTAAATGAGTAAGAGTTTGTCCCACAGAGACTTGTGATCTAACAGGTAGTAAAGCTCTATATCTGCTACAAATCTGGCAATCTTAATCCTATTCTAAGTTAAAACTAAGAAAAACAGGGAAAAGAGATGGAGTTTTGTGGTTGTCACTAAACTAAAAATAGAAATGGACTAAATCTAATAAAAAACAAATTTAAAATCTAGATCAGAGATGAAGGAAGAGAGAATTGAGGAAGATAGCAAATGTTTTGGTAAAAGAAAATTCAAATATGTGGAGAAGTAAACAACTAGGGGATAGTTTTTCACTATAAAATTGAATTGCTAAGCAGGGTAGAAGCTGGATCTACAACAAACCTTCATTTGGCTACAAGCACAAATGTAAGGTAAAAGGATCCAAATCAACCCTGAGATATGGACTAGTTCTAGGTTTATACTTCGTCCACTCAAATGGCCACAGAGTATCCCATGGATATAATCCATTCATGGGGGAAAGAAATGAAATAGGAAAACCACTGGAAATGCTATGGATGCAAGGCTACAAGCTCATGCATCCATAGGTGCATAAAATCTATAGAAATTTGATGAAAATCACTAGATCTAAAGATTAAATGAACATTAAAATCAGTAATTCATTGATCTAAACAAAGCTTACAACAAATTACCCTCAGATTTACAGTCTTTGCAATCTCCACACTTCTTATAAAGCTCTAACAATTCAAATTATAGATATGACTATCCCTAACTGTTACAGAGATTTAGCCAGCCATGGCTGTGCTAAGGAGAGAAGAAGAAGAAGAAGAAGAACAAGAAGAAAACGGCGGGAAGAATTCAAAATTTTCCTAAATCTCTGGCTGTCTAGATCTGTTTTATTCCCCCTATTAATACAATTCCTAAGTGAACTTGATTTGCCTCGGCCAATTAGAGAAAAGGAGAATCAAATCAGTTATAAGACCTGATGACATGGCTGAATTTCATCCAAGTATTGCCCCAAATTCATTAAAATAGCTATGCACATGTGGGGCAGTTAGGTCAGGTGTCCTCTGTGTTGATGGATTTCAAAAAATGTCCTTCAAAGCTGATAGATACATGCTTGAACCCGTGCCTCGAGTGGTTTGAGCCTCAGAATATCAACCTCGAGTAGTTCTCGAGCAGTTTGATGCTTTAGGCATTAATCTCGAGTGGTTGGATGGGCTTCAAGACTTCAGCTCGAGTAGATCAGACAACAACTCGACAAGTTCATTTCTTCAGGCATTTCAGCTCGATAGGATACTTTCAGCACATAACAATTCGATAGGATACTTCATAGGTGTAGGAAACCGCTCGAGTGGTTTAATTGTGAACTGCTCGACAGCTTCATTCTTTAGCCATAAACCACTCAAGTTCAGCTCTCCATCATTGCACAGCTCGAGTGGTTTCTTCTTTGGACCATGAACTGCTCGAGATTCACATTCCAGCTTTGACATCTGCTCAAGTAGTTTAAGTGTGCAGCTATGAACCACTCGACAGCATCACTGCAGCTTTAGCAACTGCTCGAGTGTGCATCAGATTTGCTCAATAGGTTAGTTTAACTACTCGAGGAGTCTTTTTCTACAAGTCCAATGTGCTCAAGAACTGCTCGAGCTTACTATTCTGCCCTCTGCTGTTATGCCTAGTCTATTGCAGCACTCTGTCATGCATGAGTCTTCTCATCAATCAGTTGTTGACTCAAATCTCCCTCCTTTTGGCTCTTACTACATGAATTTCTATACTTCACTACAAATTATTGTTAACTACAAAACAACACTCAAAAAACAATTATTAAACAACTCTAAGGTCTAGTAAGGGCTAGGTTAGGAGGTGAAAAATGAAATTTTTCAGTGATTAACAATGTTTAACCAATGGTTCACAAAATAATATCCAAAACACATCGATTACATAACCAATGTAACTCAAAATGGCTGGACGTACCAAGTCAAACAAAATACACTTCTGACTTCACACACACGAACTCAAATCTACTTAGGAAAGAACTTCTCCGGTAGGGGCTCAATTTCCTCCTCAGGTTCATATTTTGGACCGCTTTCAAGATTCAAGTCCTTCTCTAGGTCCTCACCTATGACGTATAGTCGAAACGGTGAGCTTACATCCAAGCACAATAGGAAAAAATATTAGTAGCATTTAAGTCTCATATCACAAGCATAAAGTGACATAACTGATTTTCATAAGCACATTTCATATTTATCTCACTTGAATTTCATATGCAAAAACTTAATCACTCACATGCTTGAATCACGTACTTTGTTTTAAAATATTTTTCATAACTTAAAGCATTAACTTAAATACCTTTCTAAGCAAATATAACATTAAAAGTTGCATATAATACCGATGAGAATCCTACCATCGTCGTTCAATGAATCATTTATACATAAGCCAAGCCCCTACATTAGGAGGGATACTTATGCCACATAATCATCACCGTTGGCCGATAAGAGAATTGAACGAATATCCCGCCATACCGGAGCATAATGAACAAATATTCCACTGTACCAGAGCACAATGGATTCGCCATACTAAACCTTAAATGAATGTGCAGTTCTAACTTATAGTTTCACACCGTGTAAAGTGATACACTATACTAGTTTTGGAAGACTAATATTCTTGCACACTTTTGGAAATCTGACATTTCACAGTTAATACATCACATTTCTTGCTTTCACATCACATATTCTTATTCAAAACTTGTTTGAATTAAGGAATTACACATACTTGTTTCACAATTTTACACCACATTTATTCTATTCAAAACTTGCTTGAAAAGTAGAATATCACATGCTTATTTCACAAAACTTATCATGGCTTATCACATCACATTACTTAACTTATATGAAGGATATTCAAGTTAAATGATCGTAAGTTTGCCCTACCTCAAATCACGCTTATCACATTCCATACATAGCTCTCCTTGAGAACCCACATATATGCTCAACTTGTTAATCCTACATTCAAAATGTCCAAATACCGCTTAAGAATGTTTAAGAAGAACCTAAGATACACATTTTCAAAGAATTCACATCAAAAGAGTCAAAACAAATCTGACTCTGTTTCTCGCGCGAGCGAGCCCTAGAGCTCGGGAGCGTGAGCTCACAGACAGCCCAAATCCTGCACGATCGATTTGATTTTGGCTTGCTGAAGCAAGGTACACGAGGCCTCGCATGAGTGAGCCTCATGTTCACATAAGACCTCGCACGAGCGAGTCTCAGAGCCTCTCAGGCACTTATGCTTTACTGAAGGCTTCTCGCGCGAGCGAGCTTTGAAGCTTGGGCGCGCGAGAGCCAGAGTTTCTTTCAGATCTGAGATTTCTCAACTCGATCTTCTTCGTATTTCTTTCACACTTCTTACACATCATATTAAAATATAAGAGTATCGATTTCTCACCTTTAACTCAACGATTATTCGTAAATCAGATTGTCTTCCTTCTTTGTAAGGATTCAAGAAATCCCTTTTTCTCTTCTCTTCAAACCCTTCTCTTCTTTCTTTTCTCTCACAAGCAAACCCACAAATGGATTTCACACATGGGTTATCCCTCACACCCAAGTAAATGTATTGCTTTCATGTAAAGCACATACACAATTGTTGTGTGTTACACATATCCACTTATTCACTTGGTGTGAGACACATACACACCAAAGTATGTACAAAATGAAATGGGTTCCCTTGTGAACCACACACACACCACAATCATTCACACCACTATTTGCCTTACATGTTTGCCCAAAATTTGGAGATATTACACGATAACTACAACATAAGAAGAAAAAAGGAATGGCCTAAGCAACAACGACAACGTAAACCTCTCTAGCAGGAAAATCGTTAGTGAAACAAACTAAGGCAACAACGGTAACATAGTCGGATGATGAAAGTCTAATAATTTCAATCCTAGGGCAACAATAAAGAAATGGAAATGATAGAAATCGTGAGGACCTTTTAAAACTCATATTCATCAACCAATTACAATAAGGAATTTAGAAAAGTAAGAAATACTTAATTATTCTTACTAATCTTTGATATACAGGTTCCCAAACTTAAAGAAAATTAGTAAGCATTATTTCTATTAAATCAAAAGAAATTATAAAAGATATAATAAAAAACTAGAATTAAAACTAAACTACTTCGATCTATGGCTTCTAGATCTTAGGTGTCAGCCATGATCAAGAATTCCTAGATACTCAACTACGGATGCATGCTCTCTTATTTATAGACACATAAGAGACCTATTACTATTAAATAAGGTATCTACTATCCCAGGAAAACTTCTAACTACAAATTTTTTCTTAAACTAAACTTCCTAACACATGTCTTTCTCAGTTTAGAACTCCTTTCCTAATGTGGATATCTTTCTTTCTTTTGCTCATAGCGTGATCTCGCAGGACTCTTCTAGGATCATAAGATGCATGGACTTCTTGAATTACGATTCTGCATGGTGTTGCACCGACATCGTGGTAATATTGTGAGGATTTGTGGTGGCATCATGAGGACATCGTGATCACAATTGTGGTGGCATCATGAGGACTTCTTGAATTACGATTCTTCAAGAGTTGTCTTTCGAACGAAAGTAATTCTTTTCATTCTCTCGCAGATCACTACATCAAAATAGACGAAAAATGGGCCCAAAGCCGTCTTATTTGAAAATTAAGACGACCCAAAACCATCCTCACGTCCGTTCTTTTTTCGGGCATCTTAAATATATAAGACGGTCCTAAACCGTCTTATATTCTATAAATAAGACGGTAAGAAATGATTGTTTTTCACAGTCCTAAAATAAGACAGTCTGAAGCCATTTCATATTAACCACAAAAGGATGGTCACCGACCGTTTAATAATTTTTTTTAAAAAACTATAGGACGGTTAGAAACCGTCCTTTATCGAATGCTTTATTAGAGACGGTCATGAGCTATCTTATTTATTATATCAGACAGTCCTTCATGAATCGTCCTATTTGAATGATGGTTGAAATAAGACGGTCTTAGGCAGTCATTTTTTAAAAATTATAATAAAAAAATATTTATAATTCTGGGAAGGCCCTATACCCCAGAATACCCTGCTCATCCATAAAAAAAATTACAAATGGACATAAAAAAAAAAAAAACTTTATAGTAAAACAACAAATTTACCCTACCTATCCAACAAAAATTTACCTTGCTTAACCAACAGAAAATCACAAATAAGTATAATAAATATTTTAAACTAAAGCCATCAATATTTTGAACTACAACCACAAATTTAGACTACAATAGAAGCTAATCTTGAACAAAATTTAAAGCAAAGTTAAATATTTAATATAAGTGACATATTACAAGCTCTTGAAATTGCAAGCTGAGTTTATTTAATATAAGCTACATATTACAAATGACACAGAAAGACCTAGAATTTCTAAAGCAGCACCATTCTAAAAGGCCTTCAACCTCTCTCGTATATATTTCCTTCGTTGCTCCACAAAATAATCCTTGAACGACACAAGCAACAACAAGCTTTGGTTGTAATCATCGTGATTGGAGCAACAGGTCCCCTTGAGTTCGTTGGATGGGTTAGCCTCACGCCAATGTTAAGATTACGCCACCGATCACTTCCCTATACATGAGGCCATAAAGATCATTGCAGAGCTTGTCTCTATCAGCTTGTTGGTGGAGTGGTTAACCTTACAAAGCTTAATTGTTGCTATTAGCTTGTTGGTGGAGTTCTTGAACAAGCTTTGATAAAGGCCTTGTTTTAGTAGAACAAGGTTGTCTCTCGAGTGCAACTCCATCCATCTCATGATGCAGCACCATCCAATCATGAGATGTGTCGCAGCAACCATTATACCAAGATTGACTATTTTAACCATGAATATAAAAAACTCATTCCCCCAACATTTGTACCTTACGATTTAGATGTCTCCAAGGTCAAATTCCCGTGTATGGAGTCCATGTAGCCCTATCCCTATCAAATACCAACACAATAATAATATAAGCCATGTGGATGTGAATCAACTAGAAAATTCCTAAATTAAATGCATGTACATCATGGATATGCAATATAAGGCAAAGTACCCACAGTTGTATTATTTGGATCATTTTCAGATTGAGTTGTGTGAGTAGATTGGTAAGAAGACAAAATAATACATTAACTTATAATACTACCTGGCTATGGAATAAATCTTTAATTTGAACATTCAATGGCTTTGTAGGGTCTTTGTACTTCCCATACACCACTTCTCCTGATGCCACCCAACAATATAAATATAACAGAAGACCCAACAAAGGGATTCTAAAGCTTGTCATCTTGGTACTGATCTTCAACCTTTCCCAGTTAGTCCTCAAGAGTTCCATCCTGAGATCAGAAATCAAAGAATTAGTTTACGCATTCAAGTTAAGTATAAGATGGGAAATTAAAAAAAGGAGTAGGGATTTTAGATACCAAAACTTGACAGCAGGGATTAAACATCAGTATCAGCCAACGAAAACATCATAAATGTGAGAGATATGATACCAAATGAATTGAAAACAATAATAGCATGAACTTTTTGGAAGCAAAATAAATTAGAAAAAATAAGTAGGAGAAAATAATCAGAGCACATATCCAAATATCTAGAAGAGGTGAGAAAAGTCATGAGAAGAGTTGGTTTTGTGGTTAATATTGCGGAACAAGGTGAGAAGAGCCACGGGTGATATATTGCCAAACTATGTTCTATAGTAACTAAAAGTAGATTGAACTATCTATCATACAAACAGCAAATTTCGGGAAAAAAAAGGAAGAAAACCTGAAACATGGATGGTTCGGATCTCATTAACGCATGCTCTGATATCTTGATTTTCTGATACATTTTGTTTACAGTCGATACAGACATCAGACAAAGAGTTTTAGGTGAGACAAGCTTAGATATGCTTGTAAGGCCTGATAAGAGGCCCCACCCCAATTGTCTTTGAAGATTTGGAACATGTTGATCTTGTCTGAGATGTTTTGTTTCAGGTGAAATTTTAAACCATGTGTTGGGGTAGTGGAAAAAGATTCAATATCAGGATAAGAACAGAACTCACGATGATCCAGCTACAAGCTAAATGAAAAAGAAGATAAAAATACAGCTAGAATTATAGTACAATAAACTATGCAATTAATAATAATGGAAAAGTATGTTGGTGAGATCTTCTCTAACAACATATCCCTTAAATCTGTGATCCTAGATTTTGGGACAAACATATTGAGCCATGGATGTGAAACATCCCATAGCCCTTTGCTCCTCAAGCTCACCTCCTCCATTATAACTCTATTTTGGAAATCAAAGTAAGAGACTTCAACACCATAAATGAGTGATGGCATGAACCTCAGTTGCCTTGATATCACCTCCACCATTGTTCTCCATCGTCCGGGTTTTTAATTCTTCTAGCTCAGCTCTCATTGCAGAGAGTTCACTAGAGGATGCACGATGGCTAGAGGTTGACCCAAAAATACTAGTAGGGGATAGGCCTAATTCAATGCCTCGGACATAACTATGTCTCTCTTCTGTTTCCATGGCCTGAGTATACACGCCAGTGCGAGAGATCGAATCTTGTGATCCCTGCGATAGGGTTGAACGGTAATCTTGAATCTCTTTCTAGAATAATTTGAATTTTAATTAATTGCCTAATTTCAAGTGGTAAAAAAGAGTATAAGAAATGATATAATATTGATAGTTAGAATTGTAATCTTACAATCTTTTCTCTTGCAAAAGTGTTGATCGGCATTCCATCTTTACGACGATGTGTTAAGATAAAAACATCTGCTCGGCTCGGCGCTTCTTGTGTCTCTCTCGTCATACTCTATGCCAAAAGACAACCACTCATTTTAATTAATTATAAAAATTAGTTGGCGACTTATAATTCAATAAAAAAAATATTATGAAATAAAATGCATACTTTCTCGTGGAATACCCTCGGGAAGCTTTTAGATCCAGATGCATGAGGTAATTTTTGTTGAGCTCGGAATATTTAATTTAAAACATATGTGTTAAAACACAATCATCATCGCAGTTATTGTAACTATAGGAATGCCCCAAAATCTGTTAAAATACACTGCCAATTCGGCACGATACCTCCATAATAACTGCATAAAAACTGCTATATAAATGGATATTGAAAAAATAAAACAAAACAACAATACACCGTATTATGGCAGTAATATCTGAATAAATGGAAGTAATTATTAACAGGTTCATGGTCTAAGAACTGCCACCCGAAGAAGTCATGGTCTAAGAAGTTTAAGTTGATCAAACAGTCCTCATTGGGTTAGAAGTTGAAGGCTTCAAGAGATTATCTGAAGTCTCTTTTTAGTAAATCAAGGTGTTCAGATGAATCGTGCGCTGACGCAATAGAAAACGGGGAGAATTCGCTGTTTCTAGAGCTCAGAAGTGCTTGAACAGGTACATGAAGGTGGCAAAGAGGAACCCATTTGGTCAAATTCAAAGGGACAGATCAAATGTCATGAGGAGCATTGACAAGGAGAAGACAATTGAGGATATTGAAAGCCAGACGTGGTCATTTTCGGGCATGATCAATCGAGATTCAGCAATTAAGTCTTTGTCTTCATCGTCTTCAAGCTCTACTTCTTTCTCTTCATCTTCATTTTCGAGTTCAAATTCAAATGGTCTTTGCGGGTCGCAGATGCCGAGGAGGAGTAGCAGTGCAAATTCAGAGGTCGAGAATTTGATTCAAGGAGCCATCACCCAATGTAAACAGTCCCTACAGGTTGTTTATGCAGGAAAGAGTGCTAGTGAAGTTGGGTTTTGTTCAAACCAAAACCATCTTGTGAATTGTAAAAATTACTGAGAAACTTTTCCCTTTTTAATTTTTCTATAGGTGGATTCCGACTATTGAAATGTTCTATCTTATTTTTAAAGTGATCTTGATTTTGTAGAAACAATTGATTGAAAAAAAAAACTCTCCTCTGTTCCATGTTCAAAAATACTAAAAAATTCACATTCTTATGTATAAAAAGTAAGCAATATGTCTCCAATTTTCAACATAATGAGGAGGGAAAATTAATAGGATCATGATTAATAAGAAATCAATCTTTTTTTTATTCCACCAAGGACCTGTGGAGGCACCAGACTTTTGAAAATTACTTAAAAATTTCCAAATTGAGGGTTACCCAACCAATTTAATCTATAAAACAGTGTCCTACCGGCTTCTGTTCTTTGCACAAACCAATGAGTCTCCCTAATTCTTTCTTCACCGACAAAGTATAATCCTAAACTAAAATTTTAGCCATTTTTCACTGAGATTAATCAAAACATAATCAAATATAGTTTAGATTGACCATCCATTACGCATGTGTACATAGTGCGGGTTGCCTGAGTACTCCCATCATTAGTAGTCGGCCTGCATACTGCATAGACTCTAAGACGTGTGCGGATCTCCGTATGTTGAGTGCATCTCAAAGTCCATGTGGCACATGTCTCGAACACTCTGCATAGTGATCAGGTCGGTCTTTCTATACTAGCTCTACAAAATATCTTCCTTACATGACATAGTATATACCCAGTGCGGTTGTGATCTCACTGATGACCGACGTGGCAAAATGCATGTAGAGTATCATTGATTTCAAAGAACAGAGTTGAGGGATTAGAAATAAATGGGAAATGATAGCATTAGGCATGCCTAATGATGGTCAAGCACTAGATGATGTGGTGGGCAAAGACCTAACAATTGTTGGCCACTGCTTTCCACCAAGTTTCCCAACATAAATACGACACTGAGACCGAAAATAAAGAAATTAAAAGTTTTTTAATTCTGTTTAATGCGAAGAACTAAAGTCATAACATGCCCTTGAAATGCTCAGCCTAGTGTCAGCTAGCAGCTAGGGAACTCATATCCAGCCCAATTGCAGCCAAGATGAACCACACTCAAGTAATGTTTTAAGCTTGATGGAAAGGATCCTTGTGAAACACCTTAGATATAAAATACGATCATGGCTGTGAAGAATAAACAGCCACAAAATGATAGTGATATGAATATAGTATTTTTAACAACCAAGTTCATCTCTTATACCCAAGTTGAATATCATTTTCATCACAGGGATACTTCCCCTAGTTAGTCTAGCTCTGAATATTTGCACAAAGCAAACAGTAGGATGAGTTGAACCAAGCTAAGCCAAGAAAGTCATCAGATGGTTGGCCAAACCACGATAGTAAGTAGAAGGGTTCTAGTGTTGAACAAATCAGTAAACTGGATTCACCGAAAAGGATCAGTTTCCTAAGAAAGAAATAACATGAAACACTTTACCTGTAAATGAGCAGTACCTAAGAAGTACTAATTGCTCATCAAATAAAGGAGTTCTGTAGTAAAAGGCAAAAAAAAGGGATTCCAAAGGAGTTAAAGAACAAAGAAACAGATTCCATAGGAGACCAAGATGTCACTGTTAAGATTTCTATTGGGTGAATTTAAAAAAAAAACAAAAAACACGATTTTAATGTGATTTTGGCGATTGGGTAGCAGAGAGGTTGGACATCCATCAATCAAGAGTTAAGATTCTATTGGGAATAAAGATCGTATAGGATAAAAAGGTTTGGCTTTGGTAACAAAAAAATGCATTAAAATTTAAAACTTTATTTTTTTCCTATAAAACGATAAGATATAATGATACTTTGTAAAGAAATCTTTAATTAGAACAACCTAATATAGCTTCTTTCCACTACCTATAACATAAAAAATAACACCCAAAAGAAAATAAACAGGAGGTAGAAGATAAAGAACGTCTACTACTACTTAAAAATAAAACAGAACTAAAACAAAAAATGACCCAAGAAAGAGATTGGAGTGAAGAAAATTAAACGACAAAATTTAAACCATAGGAATGATTGGAGGAGATATTGAGAGAGGAAACAGGTGGTGTAACGTTTTGAAGAGGGAAAGGGGGTTCTTAGTTTGGTTTTTGAGGAGTTGTAGAGTGGGTAGTACTTAGTACTTTGTAGTTAATACTGCATCACATTTCTATGCTTTGGATTGTGTTAGTAGGGAATAAGCATGAAACTAACATGGCCCTGAGAAACATAATATAATTGCCTGTTCATCTACTATTGTTGAAGGATAAAATATTGAGTGTTGACCAGAAGCATGGTTTTGCAACCTAAAACCAAGTGTGAACTTGTGCAACCGTGGATTTTTTACGATCCGTCGCGACGATGTGCTCGTATGAAAATATAGAGTCGCCACCCGGAGATTTTGGTGTCGCAGAAAACCTAAATCAATATTGAAAGCACCAAACTACAAAAATATGATTTTGATCCGGTCTACGCCAAAGGCTCTTGGGTAGGGGCTTCGGTTATCGATTGGGAAGGTGTTAAGCACCCGATCAACCCGCTCGTAAGCGGTCTCTACTATGGTTCTTTGGATGTGTATATAATATATATATATATAATTATATATAAAAAAAAGGGCAGCACTTCCTCTTACCCGAAGGCCTACGATCCTATCAAGCTCTCTGCCAACACCAAAATTTTGGCGGCGTAACGACTTGCTTCCTTGGATAGAGGAAAAGCAAAGAAGGTAGAGAAATAGAGGGGAGAGTCGGAGCTCTCGGGCCCTTGTAGCACAGCTGTGGTCCTTCACGCAAGAGCGACGCCGATGAGCTTCCGATAGCAAACAAGTGGTTGGATGGGTTCTAAACTCTAAGGCTAGGAAGCTAGAGGGTAGGAGAAGAGGACTAAGGCCTAGCTCCTACCAAAATCGGGAGATTGATGATGGAAAATGGGATTGAAAGAGATGAACTCAGTTATGGAATTTTATGGGTTTTGTGCTAAAATGGGCAATGGGGGATCACTTACTCTTTTCTCTCTTTAGGAAATTTTTGCAAGCCATTTGCAAGGGGGGGTGCCTCTCTATTTATAGGAAAAGAGAGAGTTAGGGGGGTGCTTAGAGTCTAATTAGGGTTAGCAATTAGGTAATCCTAGCATCTAAAGTTTCCTAGGGTTTCAAAGGCTTAGTGTAACATCTCGAAACTTTTGACCTTTGAGCAGTATGCCTCGGTGTTTGTGCCTGACTGGTCACGTACCCGACCCTATAAAAATAATTGATAAGTCATATTAGGTCATGTGTTAAGTGAAAATCAAAAGGAGTAAAGTTATGCGTGAACCTTTGAATGAGTTTCGATACACCTAGTTGCGGTGTATGTGCTTAACACCAAAATCAAAGACTTAATATAAGTGTATGAAGCCTAAGAGAATTTATTTCTCTTATGATTTTTGGGTTCTAGAGGGAATGAAAGTTTATTAATGATTAAGCAACTTATTTGACTAATCGGGCCAACTATATTTGGTTGACTAGTTGGGCCAACTGATTTGGGCCCACTATTCGAGTTAACTATAGGTCCTGATTTGGTGCATGTCTGTTAAGAAACATGTCACCGTTCAGATTTTTCAAAAGGAATCATTTTGGGTCCATTTGAGCTCGTGTGAGATTTTTAGGACCAAGTTCATACACCGTGGTAGTGTGTATTAGCTCAAGACCGAGTCCGATTGATAAGTGGTTTGAGTGTACAGGCCCCACACTAAACCAAAAGATTAATTCTATAATAGCTAACACCTCACTTATGTGTATTCATTTCACGTGGAGTCTAGTTCCTTGGATATGGCTAACACCCAAAATGGGTGTATGAATTTTATAAGGGAACTAGTCCCTTTAGTTATAAAACAAAACAAAGCTTCTTTTGGAAGCTAATTGTCGAGTTCATTTCTTTGTGGTGTGGGGTTTCTAGAGAGAGAAAGAGAGAGAAGATGGAGGAGATCTCACACATGGACGTCCGAAGCTCGGATCAATCCGTTGGAGTTTAAGGTATTAACCTCGTATAAATTTGTCTGACGCATGAGCCGTTGGATTCCGATATCGGTTTTGAGTGTGTGGGTTGAAGCTAGAGGGAGCCAACCTTTTTTATCACAATAAACGTGATAGGAAGAGGGAAGAGCAGTGCATGTTGGAGCGGAGCATCATTGTAGGCTTCATTTCGATTCGAACGCTGGTTAGATCGACGAAATTCGCTTCAAAACCCTAGCTTGGACGTGAGCTTGTGGATCGAGGAATCAATCAATTTAAGGTATGGAGATGTTGCTAAATTATGAGTTAGAGTGGTGTTAGGTTAGTTTATGTCTATTGGTTAAGAATTATAAGAAAAGAGATAAAATTTGAAGAACAAATGAGTTTGAAAGTTCAAACCAAACTGACAAAACTGACCGGTCGAATTCGTTTGAGCTTGCTGACACCACCTCAGTATTTCAACCATAACTTTTCGGTCCGATCTCCGATTGTCACGATTCTTATGGAGTTGGAAGGAGGACAGCAAGATCTACAACCTTTGTAAATTGATAAATTTGTAAATCAACTATTTTAAAGGTCAACATTTAGTATGAAGTAGGATCAAATTTTGGTTTAGCCGAGATACGAAACCTACCGATCGAATGGAATTTGACCGGTCGAATTTGAAAACTGACCGATAAAATGGAATTCGACCGATCAAAAATAGCACGATCGGTCGATTTGTGAAAAACAGTGAAAGTGTAATTTGGGTTCTGGAAAAATCGACCGGTCGATTTGGAAACTGACCGATCGAATTTGACAGAGCTTGCCGACACTGCTCCGATATTTTTACTATAACTTTCTACCCCAACCTTGGAATTATATGATTCTTGAGGCGTTAGAAAGAGGCGTTAGAAAGAGGGCAACGACACCTACAACATTCATGAATATGAAAATTAATAAACCAAACATTTTAAAGGTAAAAAGTTTAGAGGATGTTACATCAAATTTCAGGTTAGCACGAACTTGCTCATTTCCACCTCGGTTTTGAGGAAACACTTAGATACGTAGGAATTGTTAGTAATTAAGGTAAATACTTAATGCCATTTGAATATGATGTGATGTAGGTTAAAAATCTAGATTGCTTGTAAGGAAAAGTTGCATCGTTTTATGTGTCTCGTGAATAAGGTAGGGGAAATTCACTATCTAATTGCATTTGTGATTTTTATTCATAGATAATATGATATAAATGAATGTTTTGTAACTATTTTAGAATATATGAAATCTTTGAACTATGAATTTGTAATTTAATGCATGAGTGTGTCCGTTTTGTTTATGTATCAGTTTTCATTTCATTTATGTATCCGTTTGTGTTCTATTCCATATCCATTTGTATTTCCGTTCTGTTTTTGAATTCCTTTATGTTTCTGCTTGAGAATTTGAATTGAGAACTGTGCAAATCTAAAATCAAGTGGCAAAGAGGGGTTGAGGCCCTGGGGTTTTTACTTTGTTCCTGCGATGGGATGCTTTGGCCAAATGATATGTTATGTTCATGATACGTTCTAACTTCGATATATTTATTCCCCGCATATGGGATGCCTAGATAATTGTGCCTTTATTATACCTTATGTGCCAAGAGGGGTTGAGTCCCCAAGGTTTTCACCTTGTTCCTGTGATGGGATGCTTTGGCCTTCTGATATGTGTCTTTCTATTCCCTGCTTATGGGATGTTTTAGTTATACCTTGTGTACAAAGAGGGGTTGAGTCCCCGATGTTCTTTATCTTGCTCCCACAATGGAATGCTTTGGCTTTTTGTTATATATGTGCTTCTGTTCCCCGCATACGTGATGATTTGGTTATACTTGTGTACAAAGAGGGGTTGAGTCCTCGAGGTTTTTAACTTGTTCCCACGATGGGATGCTTTGACTTTCGATATGTATGTTTTGTCCTTTGATACGTTCTCGTTTCTTGTATATTTTGATTTGATGATATGTTGCTTCATTTTGTCATGTTCTCATCATGATAAGTCTCCATTTCTATCGTGTTCTGTTTTGATACATTTTGCTTCTATTTGCTATTGTTTCCAGCTATGTTTTGATAAGTGTCCTTGTTTCTCAGATGTAATTGTTCTCGATATGCTCTTATTTCCGTTTCACTTATTTTGAAAATGAAAATGTAATCTTTGCAACTCTGTTTGATACGAAATGGTTTTCAAACTTAATCACCGAATCTATGCATTTCAGTGATAAGATGTAAAATGTGTTTGAATTTCTTCTACTGAGCTTAGATATACCCCCTCGACTATACGTCACAGGTATAATACCTATCAGGACACCGGACTTGAGGATTGAGGACTTGAGGATTGATAAGATTTCTAAGATTATAGATTTTGGTAAGTTGTGGTGTTATTAGTTATTGTTCATGTTGGATATTAGAACTGGAGATTTAAACCAGCCATATGTTTTACCTGCTTTGAATTATGCATGTATGTGGATGTACCAAGTGTGCAACCGTAGGATTTTTTTGATGATCTTGTCACGACAATGCGCTCACTAATAAAAATATAGAGTCGCCACCCAGAGCTTTTGGTGTCCCAAGAAACCTAGATCATTTTTATAAGCACCAAAGTGTCACAAAGATGACTCTGAATCCGGTCTATGCCAAAGGCTCTTGGATAGGGGCTTCGGTTATCGATTGAGAAGGTGTTAGGCACCCAATTAGCCCGCTTATTGTGGTCTCTATTAATGGCTAAAATTAAAAATATAATAAAAGAAATGAAAAAGGCTTCCTCTTGCCCAAATGGGTCTTAAATCCTATTTGTGCCTTTTCGTTCCTACCAAAAATTCAGCAGCGTAACGGTACAAATGGGAGGATAGAGGAATAATCGAGAAGGTAGAGGAATAGAGGGGAGAGCCGGAGCTCTTGTGCCCTTGTTGCACCGCTGTGGAGTCTTGAGTTGGCATGCTTCGGTGAGCTTTTGAAGGCTTATATGGTGAGAAATGGGGTCCTAACTCCTATGGCTTACTAGCTAAGAGGTAGAGAGGGAAGGCTAGGGGGTAACACACCTCTATCCTAGAGCTTATAGGTGAAAAACTAAGGTCTAAAGGGACTTTTGAAGTTCTAGAATTTGTATGTAATGGTGCACTAGAGGGAGAGAGAAGGGATTCCTTAATCTCTTTAATGCAAATTTTTTTAAGCCTTTGTAAAGGGAGGGGTGCCTCTCTATTTGTAGGAAAAAGAGGGGTTAGGAGGGTGCTTAGAGGCTAATTGGGATTAACAATTAGGTAATGAGCCATCTAAGGTTTCCTAATGTTTTTAAAGCCTTAAAAAATATGAGGAGGTGCTCCTATTATGGATGATAGGGTGAGGCTTTAAATCACTTAAGGGGTTGCACATAGGTAGTAAATGGGTGCAACAGAACTAGTAAAACATACCCCAAAGATCAAGGTGGTCAACAAGTCAAACTCCAATCTCAAAATTTGAGGCAAAAATACATAGTTACTGTTCATATGCCTGGCACAACTATTAGTTGCGCCAGGCATATGCACAGTAAAACAGTGCATAAACAGTGCCTGGGAAGTTGGCTGCCCATGGGGGACCCACCTTAATGCTGGCGCAACTATTAGTTGTGTCAAGCCCACCTATAACTGGCGCAACTATTAGTTGCACTAAATCCCTATGGGGGTTTGCATGAAATTACCATTCTGCCCCTCGAGTTAGGGATGTGATATCTTTTTAGTACACAGCTCCAATTGGGGTGATTCTTAGCTCGTTGGAAAGCTGATGATTTCTACTTTTCAATGGTATGAGACCTGATTATAGTAGGAGGTCACAGCTAGTCTTGGTGCATCACTCTTCACCCATTGCTCGGGAAAGCTCGGTTTAGGTCCGGGATGGGTTCTAAGGGTCGAGATCAATTTCTTAGGGTGATTCTTAAGGGTTTGGGATGGCTCCTAAGGTCTTGGAATGGTTTTTAAGGGTTTTATACATGCCATGAAAAGCTTAGAGATGCACCTCTCTCGAAATATCTTTTAATCGAGCCTTGGGCCAAATTCGGGTGTCTACACATGCTCCTCTTTGGTATCCGATCACTAATGATCGAATGCTAAAGAAAAGAGACATCCGAAGAGGCCTAAGGCATTACTGATGGGTCCGCTGCATTCAGAATGAACTTCAAACATCAGATGAGTAACATGATGAGAAAATGAAAACCCTGTATGTCCAGAAAAATGGTCGTTTCTCAAGGTAATCAGTTCTCAAGCACTTAGCGACATTACTAAGCATAACCGAGGTGAAAAATGAGTTGCGAAAGCCCAATAGCTGGAAAAAATGGTCACTTCTCGAGATGTTCTGAAGAAGTTTGATGTTCAAGATTCATTCTAAGTACAATAGCTTCGTGAGTAAGGAGGGTGATCGACCCACATTCTGAGTAAAACAGTGCATGAACAGTGCCTGAGAAGTTGGCTGCTCGTGGGGGACCCACCTTAATGTTGGCGTAACTTTTAGTTGTGTCAGGCCACTTCTTGGGAGAGTTGGCTTGGCGTAACTAATAGTTGTGCCAAGCCCACCTATCCCTGGCGCAACTATTAGTTGCACCAAATCCCTAAGGGGGTTTACATGAAATTACCATTCTGCCCCTCAAGTTCGGGATGGGATATCTTTTTGGTACATAGCTCTGATTGGGGTGATTCTTGGCCCGTTAGAAAGCTGATGGCTTCTACTTTTTAATGGTATAAGACTTGATTATAGTAGGAGGTCATAGCTAGTCCCGGTACACCACTCTTTATCCATTGCTCGGGAAAGCTAGGTTTAGGTCCAGGATGGGTTCTAAGGGTTGGGATCGGTTTCTAAGGGTTGGGATCGATTCTTAAGGGATCTAGGGTGATTCCTAAGGGTTTGAGATGACTCCTAAGATCTTGTAAGGGTTTCTAAGGGCTCCATACATGCCATCAAAAGCTCATGGATGTGCCTCTCTCGAAATATGTTTTGATCGGGCCTTGGGCCAAATTCGGCTGTCTACAAATGCCCCTCTTTGGTATTCGATCACTAATGATCGAATGCCAAAGAAAAGAGACATTCAAAGAGGCCCAAGGCATTACTGATGGGTCTACTACATTCAGAACAAACTTCAAATATCATATGAGTAATGAGAAAATGAAAGCTCTATATGTCGAGAAATATGATTGTTTCTCAAGGTAATCGGTTCCCAAGCACTTAGCGACATTACTGGGCATTATCGAGGTGAAAAATGAGTTGCGAAAGCCCAATAGCTAGGAAAAATAGTCGCTTCTCAAGATGTTCTGAAGAAGATTGATGTTCAAGATTCATTCTGAGTACAAAGCTTCGTGAGTAAGGAGGGTGATCGACCCACATCCAAAGATAGGTGTAATGCAAGTACGCAAGGCTCCACAGTTTGTATTCAATCATATGAGGCATTGACCACCTCATCTGACAGGTCACGGGTGCCCCTGCTTAAAGCGGGGTTCAAGGTCTTTGGGCGAACCCATTGATCCTAAAATTTATTTAGCATGACTACCAAGCAGAGCGAACAGAGGTCACAACACTTTTTGAGAGTACGTGCCATTTTTCCAATGTGCCCTAGACCATCATGACCCAGAGTATCTAACCTTAAATAACACAGAAAAAATTTGACCAAAAATCGGGTATCCTCCGAAGGGGGCATCTAATCCCGATCTCTGACAGCAATGATCTTGCAACTCAATTAATTATGCATAAACATGCACCCATTATGGGCAATAAGCAATAAAGGCAATGAAAGTCTCGACCTAGATCCCGCTCGGATATAATTTACGAGAACAAACGACCATCCTATGGATACCCAGACATAAGGCATACACTTTATAGGGATACCACACCAATACAGGTTTTAAGCCAATGAAAATAAAGGGAAATGAACCCTTCTGCATGTATGTTTACACATAATTTGATAGATGTGTAGTTTTATTCTCAACAGGTTGGTTTCAACCAACAATTGATCTTTTCCATAACGGAGTTACCCGGAGGTCAAACCCCGTAGGGCGCACGCCCAGGCTGCGCAGACCAAGAGTCCACACCTTCAAAATAGCTTGTGATGAATCTCAAGTTAGACACTCTCATTCATATGAATCCAAAGACATGGCACTTATCGTAAAGATTTAGCAGTGGAGTCGACTCGATTGAAACATTGACCGTTTGACCAGGATTGACACCATTGCTCCTACTTTTAAGTAGGATCCAAAGATTCAAGGCGAACCTTAGACTTAGGACGTTGCTATAGCACAGTTGTGTTACTGATAAAATATTGACATTTTACCGCAACGGAGTATGCATGTGCGTCCAATCATATGAGGCATAGACTGCCTCACTTAACTGGTCATGGTGTCCCCTCTTGAAGCAGGGTTCGAGATCTTTGGGAGAACCCATTGATCTTAAAATTTATTTATCACGACTACCCGAGCGGAGCGAATAGACGTCGCACACTTTTTGGGAGTACGTGCTGTCTTTTCAAAACATATTTTTGTTATTTTATGTGACATTTTTTGTTTTTTTTATCATTTTATGTGATTTTTAGATTTTTGAGTTATAATTTTATGTGATTTTTTGATGATTTTTTTAATTTTTAAGTTATCATTTCATGTGATTTTATTACTTTATTACTTCTATTATTTTATGCGAATTTTTTTTAGGATTTTCTTTATCTTTTTTTTTTCTTGATTTTTAGAATTTCAAGTTTTTATTTTATGTGATTTTTGGTCTTTTAAAGCTATCATTTTATGGGTTTTTTTTGGTTTTTTAGAACTATTATTTTATGTGAATTATTCTACCATTTTATGTAAGTTATTCCATTATTTTTGGCTTTTCTGTGGGGATCATTTTATAGACTTTTTCACACTTTTCCATGTAGGATTGGGATGCCTATTGCTCTCGGTTCATTTTATTCTTAGCATGGCCTCTCGGGTAAGTCGAATGAGGATCTACACACCGTTTGGGGGCGTGTGCATCTACCGGGGGGAACAAACAAAGAGAGGGGGGACTGGGCCATGTAGCCTACCCGCACCAGGCCTAAGTCCCGGTTCCTAAGTGGCTGGCGCAACTATTAGTTGCGCCAAGCCAAAAGAGGCCCCAAAATTGCCTTGCGCAACTAATAGTTACGCCAGGCCTGGCTGGGTTTCGTTTTTATGCAGCCCAAGTTCGGGCAGCAAGGGCATATTTTTGAAACCTTTTCTCCCTCTCTCTTCAAAATCGAAAACCGGCCTCCCCTAGGGTTCCTTTAAATTGCTTCTACGTGTGCCTCATTGCTGGCATTCGCTCGCGCCGATTGATCATCATCTTATGCTAGATCAAAGACCCCACCTTCTTCACAAGGAAACCATTTAAAACTCATTTTTCTTGATTTTGCTTACTTTTTTTTTTGCAAATATGATCATGATCTTGCATTCTTTGATGAATAATGGTTTGTTTTTATTATATGCTTGTTTATTGATGATGTGTTGGCAATTTTTTATGAATGGTGCCCTATTTTTGTTATATTATGGATTTTATTGGTGCCTAAATATATATATATATATATACTCTATTTTATATAAGAAGGAGGTTTTATTTTGATTTTTTTTCTTTGAATCATAAAGCAAGGATTTTGGATTTTTGTGTTTTTTTTTTTTTTTTGACAATTAATTAGAAAAAAGATTTTTGGTTTCTTTTTATTGAATTTTATTTAAGGAAAATGATTTTCGTCTTCTCTTAAATTTAGGAAAACAAGGGATTTATATACTCCTTTTTTTATTGTTTTGAAAACTAACTAAAGCATTTATTTATTATTTTTGTGTTGGTTTTTTTTTTTAAAGTTGTTTTTGTTTTTATTTATTTATTCATGTTTATATAGAAGAAAGGCTCTTCTTTTTTTGTTTTGTTTTTTTTTTAAGAAATTTTTGGGAGCATAAAAGAAAGAGATTTTTGGGTTTTTATTTTGGGAGCATAAAGAAGTGATGATGGGTTTTCTTTTGTTTTAACTTGCTTTATTTTTAAACATAGTAGCAGGGACATTTGTCTTATTTTTATTAAAAAGGCGGGATTTTTTTTGCATTTTCAATCTAAAAGGGATTTATTTATTTATTTATTTTTTATGTATGTGTGTATCTTTATTTTTTGAAAAAAAACAGAAAGAGGGTGAGTATACTTACCTTCCCTTGGCGTGTAGCATAAAATAGTTCTTTATCACTGATTTCCTTTGATGTGATTATTTTCTATTGCCCCAGAATGTCCGACGACGAAGAATATGTGCCTGAGGAGGGACCTGAGGTAGTTTATGTGGGCCACGGGGAGAGCAATTTTTTATGGTGGAGCGGAAAGCGGGTCCCTGGTTGGAGATGTAGGGTGAGGTTGCCCGAGTTGGCCTCCTCCATCAACAGTACATTCACATCTCAAATTTCGGCATAGCGGGCAAGGTAAAAGATAGGTTCAATTCTTCCTTTCTTTATGCAGCTTTTCTTTATTTCCAAGATCTGACGCATTTCCTTTTTTTGACGCAGGACCTGCCCCCTATAGTGTTTCGTGGGGGTTAGCTGGATTTTCATGAATTCTACTTCTATGTCCCCCTTGTGGTGAAGTTCTTGCTAGCGCAAGTGGGCTTTGGGGAATTTCTATCTTGCCCTGATATGAGGGTCGATGTCGCGTATCTAAAGGCATTGATAGAGCGGTTCCATCCTGAGATGACTTTCCATATGCCTTATGCCGAGATGGCACTGATGCCCGTAGATTGGGTGATGATTACTGACATGACGGTAGAGAGCATACTGATAGCCAGCCTCACAGTGTTGAGCAAAGAGGACGTCATCCGATTGATAGGGGCGTACCCCCCATGGGCAGCTGCATGGTACCAAGGTCAAGATGACTTGGTTATCCGCGCTCTATACGGCTGATGAGTTGGTGGATCTGGGCAAGCTAGATAGGGTGTTTTATATTACGCTTGAGCGGGTGATCATCCTGGCCCACATCACTCTCCTGCTTCTGCTGGGTAAGACCCTCATTACCAATGCGAGTGACGGTCGAGTCAGCTTAGTGTTGCTGAGCATTATGGACAACTGAGGCGACGTCCATAGGTACAACTGGGGCGGGGCCTGATATGCGTGGTTGATGTATGGCGTAGCTCAGGTTTCCACCGGGGGATTCCAAATCTGTTGTCAGTTTTTGGGCCACATTGGAGGTAATCCCTAACTCTTTTGCTTTCGTCAGTTTTATTTGAATGGTCTTTTATGCTACTGACTTATTCTTTTGTGCATTGCTCTTCTCAGGTATGGGGGTACCATCACTTTCATCCTGGGCGCCCGCTTCTCCACTTGGGTGCATTCACCTATCCTCTTCTCAGCAACTGGAACCAGTCCCGATGCCGTGACATGGGCATGAAGCACCTAGAAGTGGGCTTGAGGTCCCAACTTGACCTGATGGTCCATGAGCAGGTAAAGCCTTTTTCCAACTCTGTTTATTTCAGCTCGAAAATTTCCCTTGATTAATATGTTTCATGTTTGGTTGATTGGCTGCCTCTTAACTTGGACAGATCCTCCACGACCCGTACCTCATGTCACCTTTCTGGGACTGGGCAGCTGTAGGCCCATCACACCAATTTAACAATTGCCGCATTGTTTTCTTCTATGGGGCGTGGGACAGGGCTTACTACCTAGGGGAGCAGGTGGTGCACCAATACTAGGGCTATCATGCCATATCCGTGGACCCTCCTGTGGACATCTTGGATCCTGCTGGTAGTATTGAGGAGCTCACTATGGCCTTCCTCCACAATGGGTTCCCTATCAATGCCCTTCTTATGCCTGGGGATTATCATATATGGTACGAGTGCCTACCGTATCGGTTCATCCTACCGCGCTTTGTTCCTAGTGCCAACTTCCTTGCATTTGGCAGCCCGTGCGCTCAGGTAATTCTCTTTTCCCTTTTAGATTAGTCTCCTTTTTATTTTAATTTGGCCTTTGTTCTTTCTGAGCGGATTCCTATTTTGTTCACAGTTTGCTCAAGGGGATGACTCGGACGATGGAGGTGGAGTAGCGGCGGGCACCGCCGATACTTCAGGGATAGGTCCTTCAGGTGCTGGCCCTTATGGTGCGGGTGCCTCGAGTGAGGGTTCTTTGGGAGCTGGTTCGTTGGGTACCTCTCATACTGGAGCCCCTAGTGGTGATCCGCCCGTGGTCTGTGGGACCTTTCGACACCTGGACCATAGCTTTCTCTCAAACCTGTGTGCCAATGTGGATAGGCAGGCACGTAACTCAGTTGAAGTGGCTCAGGTTCCTCCTCCTAAGGTGGTTCCAAGAGTAAGCCCTCCTACAATCATTCTTCCCTTGTCTTGGCTCCTTTGATCAATGCACGCATTTATTATTGGTCTTGTAATTTCCCCGGTAATTGACATCCTATCTCTCTGAATGTAGAACTTCGACTCGGCTTTGGAGCAAGCGGCGTATTATCATAACATCGCTGAGCTCCGGGATGTGGAGGTGGTGAGTATCTTGTTGCTCCGCTTTTCTCATTAGTTCTTCTATTCTTTGTTCCTTAATTGATCTTGATCTCTGACTTTAACTATGACTTGTAGCGTGCACGTGCCAAGGAGTCGCGATCCTTGCTTAGCAGGATTTCCCAGGCATGATCCCGGGTGGGAGATATGCAGACTTATCAGGGCTCCTCACGTCGGCGGAAGAAGTCAAAGGGTGCTAGCAAGGATTGGGCTCTAGTTTTTGCACAAAAACATTAAGCACTTTTTGGGATGATTTTATTGAAAATTTGCAAAGTTTGTAATAGACGCTCGTGGCACTTTTCGGATGACTTTCCCTTTGGATATGCTTAGTGCTTTTCTTTGATTTGTATGTTATCATTCCCCGGGATATATTTGACTGCTTGCAGAATGGTCTTGATGATTGCCCATGAAAGTGGCCCTTGAGGCCGCATGCTTTGGCGTGGGTTCTTCCTGCGCAAATAGTCAACTTATTCCAATGTTAGGTGCCCTGTTAAATTTCATTTTTGAATGTCCGTATAGCATAAAGTAGGTGAGTCGGGCTACCTGGAAAAGGGGCCAGCAAAGGCCCCCCAAAATCCCAAATCAGCTCAGAAAGGCACAAAAGGGGGCAGTTTTGTGCTGACGCAACTATTAGTTGCGCCAGGCTTAAATGGGTGACAATTACACTGGTGCAACTAATAGTTGTGCTAGGTATAACCTAGGGAGCTGTGGGGCCTTATATGCCTGAGACAGCCCAAAGTCTCCCTCTTTTATTTTTGGCTAATTTTTTTTCTCTCCTTGCTTTCCCAAGGGCGGGTCCATCAACATACATTGAATTTTATATTCTTGAAAGATCTTTGTACGTCTATGGACCCGCTTTCCAATCCTCCCTTACATGGAGGGCTTGGGACCAATTTACCCCTCTTTGGGCTTGGGGCCCAATTTTCTTAAAAGTTGGCATGGGAGTTTAAATGAGAGTGAGTTCGTCAAACTTGAGTGGCTCGGGCTATCATGTCTTCCCCTCTTCCCTGAGGTTCCTCTACGGTGGGACCTACTTCACGCAGCAGCCTCTCTTTAGGATACAAGTGCTCATGTGTTTCGTTTTAGGAAGAGGGAGCTAACTCCTACTCTTGAGGAGTTATCCAGTTTATCCAGCTTGAAGCTTCACAGAGGTCTCGCAAGAGTTACGCCAAAGTTGGGCTATTCCAAATCCATTCACCTTACCCTCAGTTTGAAGAAATTTGAGTACGAAAAAAGTTTTGTTGGGGGGCCCACAAGGTGTTCGATCAAATTCCTCAAAGAACTTTTCGGTGACGAAAGTCTTCAAAAATTGCCAGTCAGGATTATCTTCAATGCAAAATCCTTCGCTCTCAGTCTCGTTTTGGAGGTCCTTTTCTTTATTGGGGGAGAGAGCTTCTCTCTGGCTCTTTGTGCTTTGGCCGAGTTGGTAGAGGGTCGATCGGTGATGCACCTGATCCTTGCTGAATTATACCAGTGCCTTGATGCGCTTTCTCTGGGTAAGGTGGAGAGCCTTAGGGGATGTCCATTACTGCTTTAGGTCTGGTTGGGTGAGCATCTTGCTATCTTGGGACCTGTGCCACATTTTTACATTGCCCGAGCTGAGGCTGCTTGATGCTTTTCGGGTAGGTGTCACTTCCTTCCGCAGGGCAACCCTTCAGCTCTGAAGCTTTGGTTGACCGACGCCAAGCTGATATGGAGGCTTCCTTGGTTGGACCGGACCTTTCCCATAGTTCGTTCCAGAGACCATGAGGGAATCACCCTCCTAGGATTGACTGGCAGCACCTTCTATTTCCCATTCCGAGTGTTGCGTCAGTTCGGCTATTCTCAGCAGGTGCCTTGTGAGACAAAGCCCCCTCTATGTGACTTGATCTTTTCTAGGGGGTCCTCTGGGGACATAGATCGGATTGCTGCTCTTTGAGAGATGGATCAGTCGACGCTAATGTGTTTATGGAGTAGAGAGATTCGGTTCAGTCTTCCCCTGAGTACGAGGCTTGGCTATTAGCTGAGCAGCCTGCTGTTGATCGTCTTGATCAGACAGAGAGCGTTGACATAAGAGGTCGCTAGCCGAATAAATAAAGGGCGCTTCGAGCTCATATTGAGCTATTGGTTGATGAGAAGAGGGTTCTGTAAGAGCTTTTAGCCCACAAAAAGGTTAAAGCAGAGGCAGCAGAGAGCGAGGTCCTTCATCTACAAGGATCTTTGAGTGTCGCTCATGGGGCTGTTGATGCATCTCGGAAGAGGTACAAGAGCTTGACTGGACGTTGGTTGACTAAGCGGAATGTCTGGGAGGATGGTTTTCTCACTGAGATTAGTGCCTTGAGGCGCGAGCTGGGCCGCTGATTCCTTCCTACACATATAACTTTTTTGCACAAATCAAATACAGAAAAGGGGCGTAAGACCCGTTTACAAATACACACTTTTTGGTATACATATTTTCTTTATGTTTTTATTTTTTTTTCTACTTTTGTGAAAAAGGAAAAAAGAAAGAAAGTTAGACATCACACTGACTATTTTTTTGGATGTGGTGTAGGCGGTGCCTTTGTAAAAAGAAAGGGAAATCTATTATATTTACACAAACTTTTTCTTCTTTTTATTTTGTGTGTTTTTATTTTGGGTGTGGTGCCTTAACCACTGGGTGAGATATCGGGTCCTCTTTTGAGCATGGTCGAACCCCCCCTTTTTAAGTAGTTAGATCTTGGGTGAGTTTCAACAGCTTTGCCAAGACTGGAACGTCAATCCCTTCGGATTGAGTCAAACCTTTCTCCTTACCTTGAGTCATATATTTGACAAAGCAGTTTCACAAAGACAATTCTGGTCGGGGCTTGATTTGAACTAACATGAGTGGCCCAGTAGGAAAAAAAAGGGGAATAGGGAGAGCAACCAAAAGGGCTCCTCAAACGTCAATCTTATCAATTATTTCGAACCTTTCTTTTTCAATTTTTTCTTTTTAATCCTTTTTTACTCACAACGCCCAAGGTGGGTTTTCGTCGTGCCCATTTTTGCCCTCTTTTTACTCGTGGCACCCTTTCGGGTTTTCACCACGTCCATGGGTTTAGCTTTCTTACCCTAAGCGCCCTTTCGGACTTTCACCTGGTCCGCACAAGCTCGCTGTTTTTATTCGAAGCGCCCTTTCGGGTTTTCACCATGTCCATCTTGCTTTGAGCTTGTATTTTTCTTTTTTTTTCTTTCATTTTTTTCAAAAGCCACGACATAGATGTCAATTCTGTCATAGCCGACTTGATGGGGTTCTGGTGTTGTCTCACAACTCGGCTCGCGTTGACTTAATAGATGCTATGACTGCTTGTGAACCTACCAAGAGGGCTTTCTTCAGGGTGTAGCTTGGCCATGAGTCAGTTAGGATTTCAAGGTATGCTGGGATAAAAAGGGTTTCCTTGATATGGCTTCAATGTTTCACAACATACTTTCTTCCTTGGGAGACTTACTGTACATGCCCCATGATTCTTCTATCTTTTTTTTTGTATTTCCTTTATCTCATTTTAGGCAATCTCTTTTTGAGGTTTTGCTTTTTCGATTTTTTTTAGATTTTGATGGTAACTTTACTTCCCCTTTTTGTATATGTACACACCCACATTTTTTGGGGAAGGGGTTTATTTGAAAGAAAGGCCCAGGCTCCATTAGTTTGAGGGAAGTATTTGAAAGATCTTCCCATCCCTCCGTGCCAATTTGAAGATAGGAAACACTGTCCTAACACTTGTAGCATTTCTGAACATGTTTGTAGCAATCCAATTCCCTAGTGGTTCAAAATTATCCCTGACGTAGAATTTTCTTGGCGAGCATGTGACTGCTGACGTGGGCATCGCATACTCCCTCGTGGATCTCCCTCATAATGTTGATCGCTTCACTTTCTATAAGGCACTAGAGAAAGAAGTTATTGTAGGATATCTTGTAAGGGCATTCCCCATAAATGACGTAGCCTGCCGCTAACCGTTGAATGGTTCGTCGGTTTGTCTTGGATGTACCCTCAGGGAAAGTTAGTATCTCGAGGAAATTCTTGATATTTGAGACTAAGGAGGCTCATCATCAGGCTTTATAGGTTCCTCAATTTGGAGGCAAAAGGCCGACTCATTCCTTTGCTCGATCATGATTGGCTTCATCTCGGCACCATATGGAATTTCTATCATTGACACCAATGTAGCTAATGCATCGGCAAAGTGATTTCTTATCCACGAGACATATGAGAATGTCACGTCTCGGAAGTAAGTATCAGATCCTTGAGGTGCTCATGGTAGGGGATCAGTTCCTCGTCTTTCGTCTTCCAGTCACCGTTCGTCTGGCTTATGATCAACTGTGAATCACCATACACTCAAAGGTCAGTTACAGTCAGATCAAGATCCGCTTGCAAATCAGCGGCACAAGCTTTGTACTCGCCCATGTTGTTAGTTCAAGCAAAGTTGAGATTGATGGAGACTGGTACATGGGATCCTTTTGACAAAATTAGAATGGTGCCAACTCCCTACCTCGGCATTTGCTACCCCGTCAAAGTGCATTACCCAAGATTCCTCTACTTCTTCTGTATCGTCTTCCATCATGAACAGGATGTCCTCATCAGGGAACTCAGTTCTCAAAGGTTCATAATCTAGAAAAGGATTGTCGACAAGATGATCGGCAAGTGCCTGCCCCTTAATCGACTTCTGAGTGATGTAGGTGATGTCAAACTCAGACAATAAAAGCTGCCATCATGTGGTTCGTCTAGTAAGAGCCGATTTCTTGAAATGGTACTTCAAGGGGTCCATTCATGCCAAAAGTAGAACGACTTGGGATAGCAAGTAATGGTGGAGCCTTTGAGTAGCCCATACAAGAGCCAAGCATGTTTTCTCCAGATGAGAATAGTGCGTCTCATAATTAGTAAACTTCTTGCTCAGATAGTAGATGGCCTGCTCTCTTCTTCCCGTCTCATCATGCTTTCTTAAGACACATCCCATTGAGACTTTCATCTTGGAGAGATACATCAAGAGTGGTCTCCCTAGCTCGGGTGGTACTAACATAGATGGGTTAAGGAGGTAGCTTTTGATTTTATCGAACGCTGCCTGACAATCATCGTTCCATTCAATGGGCACATTCTTCCTTAGTAGCTTGAAGATCGGTGTGCAAATTGGAGTTAGCTGTGACCATTCAACTGGATAGTGGCTCCCCTATGGGATAGTCTGTGACCATTCAAGTGGACAGGTTATAGCCCTAAGGGTGGAGTCATGGCAGTAGAGATGGGTTGGATCCTTTCTCCTCAGAGGTGATAATGTAGCCTCTGGATAGGATTTCTATAACATCAAATCTAAATTAGAGTTACAAAAACTCCTCTGATCTTGGCTCAATAACATATTTCTCACCTTTTTATAATTATTTTCCACACCCCATCCATCCTCCCAATCCTTTCTGTAATTTAGTTATTAGAATACTTAGAATAAGTGACCTTAAACTCCCCTCCTTTTAGGACTGCCAGATCTGTAGACAGATCTGGAGGGACTACTAGAGACGGCTCCCTTGGGGCCTTAGATCACCTTTCCCTGTGGGACAAACTCTTACTTATCAAAACTTGCTACAAAGGACCCTGTATCTTGCAGGTCTAGGATTTCTGAGTTGTGCTGATTCATCCCCTGTTTTATTCTGTTTTTAGTTTTTAATTAATTTTCAACACCAACCAATAAGCGAAGCACACTTGAGATCGACAACACCTCAGTCCCTAGATTAAGGTCCTCAGTCTCTTCGACAATGGGGGTAGGGCCATGCTCAAATTTGGCGAACCGGTCAAGGAGCTCATTGGGGAGCTCCTCTAAAGGGATATCCTTGTCCAGACTCGTAACACCTACTTCTTCTTGTATTTCTATAGGAAAGGGGTCGATTTTATGTGGGACGGGTATTTTGATTAAGGCAGTTTTTTATGAAAATTTATTTAAAATTTTGAATGATAATATTTTTGGATTTTGTATTTTTTCAATTTTTTTGGAATTTTTATTTTCTTCGGAGACAGAACCTTAGCAGCATGAGTCTGTATATATATAAGGTATTACCTGCCAAGGGCTTATCTCACTTTTTATAGGTTGTTTTTTTTTGGGAAATGGGTGTCAAATGTTAGGCCACTCCCTGCTTCTAAGGTTTGGGCAAAGATGCCCAGTTGCATACTTGAGAGGCCGCTCCTTTACCTATTTGGATGGAGGGTGTTGACTGATACGGCTCTTTGGAGTCAGCCTCCATCATGTTGATCCCCATCTCATCTGAGATGATATCATAAATGTTAACACAATTTTTTAGTGATTCACCACAGAGGGAATTTGTTCAGGTACGGGCCTTTGCTCCTCAAAGAGGGATAACGCGGCCAAGTCTATCTCTAAGCTGGGAAGGGTGAAGTGGGGATTGGTGGGGTGAACTGTGTTGTGGGCTTATCTGGCATTAACGGGTTACCCCATTTCGGTCAATCTTCACAACCCCGACACTCACGAATGAATTCCTAATATGAGGCTTGGGACAGGGTTTTTCTTCTCTGTGTATTCCCCTAGCTTTTACAGCTGCTGCTGCGCGGGCTTTCTCCTTAGTCTCCCGAACTTCTTCTTCTGTTGGTTTGTAACCTAACCCAAATCTGACTTTTTGTCCCCCTTTGGCTGTGACGGGCTCTTTTCTACCTTGCAATCTGGGCCCCATCCCTCTTCCTTTTTTATAGCCCCAGTTTTGGAGCATGGTCACTGGTACTACCATTCCACCTCTGGTTCTTGGAATGATGCCCTCGATGGGCTCCGGGAGTACTGTTGATACCTCGTACTCGAAACTGTGGAGGTCGACATCCTCAGCTGTGTGAGGCACATCCAACACATTGGGCTTTTCAACGCTGTTGGTGGTCTTTTCTTTTTTATTGTGCCCTTCACCAATGATGGTGATGATCTTATGCCCAGACACGAACTTAAGCTTTTGGTGCAACGTGGAGGGGATCGCTCCAACTTCATGTAGCCATGGGCGCCCCAATAATAGATTAAACGATAATTTAATGTCCATTACCAAACACAGAGTAAGGGGAAGACGTGATTGTGGAAGAGACGGAAGCACACGGGAAGAAAGCCTTATATCATATATTAATTCTAATAAAACAAACTTACAATTAAAAACTCAAAACATATGGAATCTTATAACTATACACACACTATGCAACTACTATGCAGCTACTATGCATGCATTAAACAAATATATACAAATGGAGGAAGCTTACCGAAACCTTGAGTAGCTTCTCCAATACACACTGATACTAAAAGAAAGAACAAGAGAGAATGCTCGGTAAAATTACTCGGTGTCCTGGACAATCCTCAGGCTAACCCTTTTATAGATGAATACAGATTTGAAGTGGTTTGAAATCCGCTACTGATTGATGAATGCAGACTCAAAATGAATTGAAATTTGCCGCTGAGTGGGACACGTGTGCTGGGTGGATTGGTTGCAGTCGCTTCGTCCCTTGATAATTGTGTTCTGACGTAAGGGCATGCGTCAGTGCTTCATAATTGGAATGATGACTTCATGGATAGCTGGTGAGGCTATTGGCTGACAATAATTAGTTGGATGATTCGAAATTGGCAGCTGCTTTATTGACTGATTTGTCTTTTGTGGCTGAACCTCATGGTTCTCTGCGATTGTCAAGATTCTGGTAAAATATTGAATCGCCAGATAGGGAGCTATCCGAATCAGATAAGTTGTGAAGCTGGTCTTCTTCTTGGATAGATGCTTCAATTTCTAAATTAACAGGCAGATGGAGATTATTCCCGCTGATCATCTGTTGGAGAAATTTTTCTGCTTCTTCTTCTTGTTGAGGAGTAGTCATATATTCCATAGGGAAATCAGTGAGGAAAATTTGTCGACCATCAGAAATTTTGAAAGCATGATGGTCCTTAGAAATTTCTCTGGCTTTTTGAGAAAATTGTATTAGGGAATGAATACAATAGGATTTGGGAGAGATTGACTGGGCACTCGACTGTGCTAAAGGATCTGCTTGGTTGATATATTCCATCTCATATATCTGAGTTTTACGAAGAATCCAAATTTGATATGGTTGGAAGAATTGTTCTCTAGATCGCCAGCCAAGAGTGCTAGTGATCAGAAAAGTAAGATAAATGCCTTTGCGTAAACATTTGGAGGCATGGAAAACCATAGATTTAATCATTCGGGGAACATTCGGAATATTGGAAAGTGGGAAAATAATTTGGTTGACCAATCCCCAATCAAGACCTTGGGAAAGATTATGAGGATAATCAGGAGTGAACAAAGAAATTTTTGGGAGATAGTAACCCTGAAGGTGATTGATAAATTGATAATTCTACAATAAGATTTGTTTGATCTGAGTAGCCGAATCCTCAATTTGAGATACAATATTTTGGGAAATGTCAATTAGAAGGACATGCTTGGCCTTTTCAAACATGCAGATTCTTTTAAGACGATGCAGAATTGGATCATTTTGTTTCACCAATTCAATGAGGTTGAGGAAATAGGAAATTTTCTCAATGGAAAAAGTTTCTTCTTCCCAATTGAAGTTCTTGAGTAATGAGGTTAGGCCTTCATAAAGTTGTTGGGTGTGGGCTTCTTGAGCCTGAATTTTGGATGCCAGAATGCTCAAATGTTGTCTGACTTTTCTTTTATTATTGGCAACATGATTTTTCCATACTCCATTAATTTCTTGGTACATGGAGGAATCAATACGTGGGCTAATAAAATTGGGTATATGGCTAATGTTGAAAATTTCTGATTTGGAGTAGTCTTTGATTTCTATAATAGGAGATTGGGCAAGGAGATGCATGGTTTGATAGGTTTGAAAAGCAGATTTGCCTTCTCTGATGGAATTATACATTTGGTATAATGGGCTAGGAAAATTATAAATTTGGCTATGGCAGGATTGCCATGAAGTGTATAGTCCTGGTTGGTGTCCTTTGAGGACAACATAAATTTTTCTTTGTGGTGAGAAATTGTCCTCTGTTGAATTGGCTGCATCGGCAGAAAAGCTTCCAGCAAGACTAGTCATCCTCTACACAAAAAATTAGTGGTGATCTGGTGATTTCCTAGTGTAGGATCACCGCATAAATATAAGACCACTAGATTGGTGGTATGCAAATGTGAATGCAAATGCTGTGTGAGTAGTGTGATTGGAGTGATGATCCTGGGAGACACAACAAAGATGAGGAAAGGAGTCCTCAGAAGGAGAGGAGAGAAAGTGGAATCGAAGGGGATGACCCTGAAATTGGGCAGAAATGCCGTGAGAATCAACCCGAGTGAAGGGAAAGATGGAAGAAATAAAAGGAATCCCTAAGATAAGGGTTTGAGTGATATTGGGGAGAATCACAAAAGAAGTGGGAATGGAAATATTATGATGCTGGATAGCAGCATGGTTAAGTTTGTGGTGGATAGGTATGGGATATCCACTAGCATTGGTGAGACTCTGACGAGTGGGGGTCAAATAGAAGGAAGGGACTAATCCCTCTTGAAGACAATTCATGTCAACACCACTGTCAATAAGGGCGATGATGTCATAAATTGCATAATTGGAATTAATAAATAAATTGGCCTTGATGTACCATTTTGGGGAGGAGACCTGTTGGAGAGTGTTCAGGTAGGAATGTGATGGAGAACTAGAAGAGACTTCTTTGTTTTCCAAATGATGGAGGCGATTATTAATGGTGTAGCATTGGTCATCTGGTTAGAAGAATTATGGGATTCTAGCCGATGAAAGAGTTCTCTAATAGAGTAAGGATTTTCTACTATTAGAGACTTTTTAGTTTCTTTGTGAGCTGTAGATATACATGCTTCAATCAATTTGGATTTCATTATTGGATCTTCAGTTTTATTAACTAAGTCCAATAACGATTGTTGGGATTCAGAAAGAACATTGATACTGAGATTGTTCATGGCAGCAAATGCTTGCCAAGAATCATTTGAAGTATGAATATGATTACATTTGCAATTTGCAGGGTGGTCATCTGCAGAGGAGGAAGATGACGAAGTGGAATGAATTTCATTATCAGACTCAGAAAATTCTGAATAATCAGGACTAGAATCTAAACAGATTTTTGAAAGGGTTAATTTCAGACCTTCATCATGAATTTGATTTATTCTTTGTTCAGTTGTGCATTTATTGGCATAATGACCAAATTGATGACATTTGTAACATTTAATCTCTCTTTGGGGTCGATTTGTTGAGTTTCTTCTTTTCTCACGATATTTGCGTGAAAAAGAAGGATTCCTGGGTTCTCGATGTTGTCGAGTAGAATTTCTTTTTTCGCGGTGTTGTGGATGAGAAGAAGGATTGTTAATTTGTTTGAAAATAGGACGACGTCGTTCAAAGGGACGATGATAATTTGAGATTTCTCTATTATCTCGTCCTTTTGAAGGATAATTGATTTTTGTGTCATAAGCAAATTGGTCACAAAATTCTCCCAATTCCTTACGACCAGTAAGTTGTTGTTTTAATTGTTGGTGCAATTTTAAGTCATTACACAATGTTAATCCTTCACGCACAATGATACTTTGGAGTTGTCCATAAGTATATTGATTGTAAGTGATACTTTGATCATCAGGATTACAGAGTTTATTACGGACCTTCTCAGCAAATAAACTGGGAAGCCCATCAATGAATTTGGCTTTCCAATATTCAGTATTGGCATCACTACGTTGCATGACTTTTGTCATAAACACATCTTTATACCATCTGAAATGGGTTAAAGATGGACAACGGAGATTTTAAAGTAGTTCTCTACTTCTTTCATATTGAAGATTCCAAGAACCAACAAAATGAAAAATGATGGTTTGGGTCAATGTATAAACTGCATCTTCTCTAGTTTCCATTAAGCCAGTAAGATCATTTTTGACTGGTTTAGTTGAAGTTAGGATTTCTTCACGTTGAGTGGCTGTGAGAACATTATCCCACCATCCTTTCAACATACCAGAAAATCCAGTAGTAATATATCGAGCAATTGTTTGATCCGAATTTTGATGTTGTTTCAAGATGGTGCTGTACATAAAAATTTTATGTAGAACAACAAAAATCCCATATTCAGATTTACCATCGATGTTCCATTCATAAATGGATCGATAATCATAAGAGTTTTGGATATCGATATGATCTTCTTCATAAAGAAGATCCTGAGGTGTAGGTCTATGGTAGTAATATCGAGTATTACCACCATCCCAATTATACTAGAGTTTATTAAGCTCCATGCTATTTTGTAAGGATTCGAAATTATTTTGAATTTCTTGTATTTCTGCTAGATTGGCATTTTCTCTATCAGTCAATACATTGATTTGAAAATTATTATTTTTCTTTTTTGGATTAAGTGATAAAGAGTGTAACCTGGAGGTTAGTTTATCAATAAATTCCTCTTGTTTTATCATATAAGATTTTGATGACAGATTTAGCCCAGAAATTTCTAGGGGAGGTTTTATGTTTGGTTGTTCGACCTTTAAGGTTGATATTTTGTTTATTGGTGGAGAAGAAAGAATATTTTCAATCCTATTTAATTGCATACTAATTGTTTGTAAATTTAAAATAGTAAAATTATTTTATTTATACAAATGTGATAAATCAACTTTTGTTGAATGAGGGATAGGTTCAACAGGTTTTATGAAAGCAGTGGCTTCCAAAGTAGCTATTGAATTAGGTTGAGTAAGTTTGAGGGCTTCAACAGGAGGATGAATCGACTGAACGATTGAACCATCAAGCTTCTGCCATTCCTTTTGAAAATCCTCAAGGAGAAATATTCTCCTTTCCTCTTGATTCATTTCAAGATATTTGGTTGCTTTAAACCAAGTAACAAACGGAATTATTTGATAAAAAGTTTCAATATATTGATAAAATTGGTCTTTGAATTCTTGCAATTTTGATGCAGAAAATTTTTTAAAATACCATTCACGGAATGGTGCATATTTATCTTGCTGAAATTCAGCATTAATTTCTTGTCGATTAATAACAAAGTTTTTTGATTTTGTATGATCCATAAAACTTTATTAATGAATTGAGAAATTCATCTCACTAGCAGTAGGAGATTCCCTCTGTTGTTGGGTATATATCCCATGAGGAATCTGTTGTTCAGAAACTTGGATTCCTTCCAGATTGGGTTGATTAAATTCAGAAGGAACAAACGAGTTAGCTTCTGAATAAGATGATCGAGCAGTCGAGGGTATAGATACTCTATAAGGACCTCGAGACCTCGTATCAGAATAAGAACTCCTATAAGAAGTTCTGTGAGATGTAGATCTATCAAATTTTAAGATTACATCTCCCTGGGTATTTTGAACAATTTGTTCAATTTCTTGGTTTAAAATTGGTTTAGGAGAGACAGCTTGAGGTATACGCCAAGCGTCAGGAAAAGTAATATTTTTCCATTCACATAATTTTTGTGTAGCAACATTAGTGGTTGCACTATTAGTTTCAACTAACACTATTCTTTCTGGTTCATTTTGATAATTAATTTTAGGAACCAGAGAAGTCATCACCTTATAATGAAGGCGATAGATCAGAGCAATGGTCTCTGATCCAGGCATAAAGTTGTATCCCTCAGTTTGGAGATGAAGGGTACAAGCATGAAAAATGTTTTTATCTGTTAAAGATAAAGTTAAATTTGGGAAAACATTGTAGTATACTGGACCAAGGCATAAGCTGGTCTCAATAGCAGCCATCAGAGAGGATCGCCAATCAAGACATCTAGCATCTCTGAGAGTGCTAAGTATACTAGTATTTTCCAGACCCAATAAGGTCAAAGGTTTGAATGCAACTTGAATGCATCCTAAATGAAGAAATTTGAAACAATGAAGGTCATGTAGAAGATCTTCATTGGAAAGTAATTGAAAACCTTCATTCTGGCTTTCTTCATTTATACTGAGAGTTTGTTCAGTAGTTTTGATTGACATATCGGTGGACCAATCTTTCCATCCATATTGATAGATTGTTTTAGGATTGATGGAAGGAATTGTCCAACGATTTAATTGATTTTGTTGGTCATCAATTTGAGACCATTTATCTAATTGTTTATTTTTGATTAACTTTTTGGAGGAAAAATTAAAAAGAGACATAAAATTAAAATTGATTTTTGATTTTTTTTTTTTTTTCACAGTAAAAACAAGAAAGGGAAAAAAGATCTTTTGGTAAAACCAATAAGATCTTTTGGTCTCAACATGCATGGATCTACCTCGATCTTTGTGGCGGTTCTTAGCGGGCATATATTTAATACCGACCCATTATCGATTAGAACCAAGGGGATTACCATATTTCCAGACTTAATAGTTATATTCAAACATTTTGAGTGACTACCTCTTTCCTCAGGTAAATTGGCATTGGAAAATGAAATGGCATTTGGGGCCATCACTTGACCAATTATCTGCTCGATTTCATCTGGGCTAACTTGAAGTGAGACATGCACATTCTTTAATGCCCCCATTAAAGCTTAGAAATGGAGTGGGGACATCATCAACAGATCCTATACAATAATATGGGCAGGGATTCTTCTCAGTTGAGTCTCCAGTATATGTTCTCGACTCATTTTCTCGAAAGGATTCATTGCGCCATCTTTCTTCCCCTTTGGTTGGGCTTGTGCGGCTGCTGATGCTTCTGGCAACTTCGAGATCTTCTCAGATCTCGTGACAAAGTCTACTGCCCCTTCTCGGTTTCTACCAATGTTGACATTTGTTTGTTCATAACTCAGCGAGACCTGATGAGGATTGTAGGTTGGTCCCTGAATCTGAAATGGCATGGCTGCTGGTATCAGATGCTCTTGTACTGCAGGCTCTGGATGTGTGGGTAACTCTTGATTTACCTTGGTGATAGCTGGTTGGATGGCAAAATTGGGCTAGATTGGGGTGGTGAAGCTTGTGAGTGGTGGCGCCAGGGGGAAAAGGGGTAAGGGTAGGCCTTTGGTAGCTGATGGGTGCTGGCGGGGGATTGGGGGTATGATGGGTTACTAGGTAATTGACGGGGGTGGTGGTGTATGGTTGATATGCATGTATATGCACATAATTGATGGGTGTGGGTGATGGAAAGTAAGCCCTAAGATCCAAGGGTTCAATTCGTGGAGTCGGGTTGGAGAAATAATCTGACAAATTGAGGGGTTCAATCACCCTAATATTCCTTTCTTCAACATTTCTCGACGATGGTGCCACATAGCTCTCCCGATCATTGATGTAATCGGACGAGCCAAACCCAAATTCCTTCTCATATTTCCTACCATCCCGATGGTGGGTCTGGGACCTACTCCTCTGGTAGGATGTGGGGGTAATGGCACCTGATAGATATTTGCATGCTGGTTCACTTGCGATGGTGCTGGTGGAATAATTTTTTTGGCATCGATTAAATCTTAGATTGCATGCTTCAATGGGAAGCAGCGATCAGTCGGGTGACCCGAGTCCTGATGAAAATTACAATGGGTATTAGGGTCATAGTTCTTTGGGATCGAGTGAGGAGGTTGCGGTTGACAAATAGGGATTAATCCCTTTTCTATTAGTAAAGGTAAAAGTACACTTAATGATTTCCCTAGGGGTGTGAACACTCCATCATAACGAGCTCTCCTCTGCTCTAGAGTCATCTGTATTCCTTGACCGTTCCCTACTCTCTGTATCTGTTAAGTTTTGACTGGTGCTGGCGGGGCTGCCTGAAATTATAACGGGGTTATATTATTATTGGTCCTGGTATTGGCGATGTTCTGAATGTCGACCTCGATTCTCTTATCGTTTATATGTTATGAAAACCTCCTAACCCCACTGGCTCCACTTGGTATATTTTTATTCAGACAGCCTTCCCTGATGGCATCTTCACAGTGATTGGCGTTCCTCACTAGATCAGCAAAGCTGGAATGCTACTAGTGCACCCAAAAGTCTGAGATCACTGGCAGAGTACTCTTAGAAATCATTTTGATTTGCTCATCGTCAGGTATCCTATTCTGACCTGAGCTGCTCGTGCTCTCCATTGCCCCAAATAGTCACTGAAGGTCTCATTCGGGTTTTGCCTCATACGGGCCAAGTCTGACTTATGCGGCTCAATGTCTATATTATAGACGTATTGTTCTTGAAATAGGTGCATCAAGTCCTTCCACATTTTCATCATAGATGGTTCCAAAGATGTGAACCACCTCAAGGCCGAACCAGTCATACTCTTTTGAAAGACCTTTATCAACAGTCTTTCATCCCCTCCATATTGGCACATGTCCCCATAGTAGGACTTGAGGTGTGCAATAGGATTGCCAGTACCGTTGCACTTGTCAAAATCCAGCATTTTAAATTTGGGAGGCAAGGGGACCTCAACGAATAAGCATAAATCTGTGAAGTCCGTGGCATGGATTTTAACACCACCCATTTTCATTAACTGCTTTTGTATCTTGTCCAACTGTTCTTTCAGCTACTCTGACTCCTTAGATATGGGAACCACTTTCTCGGCAGTTGGTTGGATTTTACTTTGTGCTACCAGGGGGTGGGAAATGATAGGAGGAGGGTTAAGGTTGATCAATGCCCCAGCATAGGCCCCATTGTTTCTAATCTCATCCTCTTCATACTGCTGGTCGGCATAGTGCGCAGTGAGGGTGGAATTCTCATCCTAGTGTTGCATGGACTGGATGGGAATGACATGAGTGGAGGTTGGGTGAGTCCATTGTGGATGAGGGAAAGTTTGTTGGGTGATGGGATGAGTGGAAGTTAGATTTTGGAGTGGGGCCTGATGAGGCCATTGAGCATGGGGGAAGGTTTGAAGCTGACTTTGGGTAAGCTGGGGTTGATGTAAGGCATGGGTTTGAGCTGGGTATGAGGGTTGTGAATGGGTGAAATTCTGGAGGAATTGTGAAGGGTATGGGTGTGAGGCACCAAGGTTTTATTAGGCTTGGTTTTAGGCCATGAAGCCTTGGGAGGGTTGGGCCACAAAGCCTTGGTCATGATAGTTTTGGGCCATGGGCCCTTTGTGGGTCTAGCCCATTGGGATTTAGTGGGACTAGGCCATGAGCCATTGGTGGGTCTAGCCCATTGGGCCTTGGTGGGTCTGGCCCATGGGTCATTGGTGGGTCTGGGCTAAGGGCCCTTGATAGCTATGGGTTATGGTGTTTTGGGCCATGGGGCCTTGGGACATGTGGGCAATGGGTTTTTGGGCCATTGGGCCTTGGAATATATGGGTAATGGAGAGTGGATGATGGGGAGTTGATGGGGGTCATGGGGGAATGAGGCATGGAGGCTTGCTAGGGTATGGGATGGATCCATAGATGTGTGGGGTGGATGTGTTGGCAGGTCTTCCACCTATTGTAGGTGTGGAATATCTCCTTCATCATGGCCATAGAAGGAGGATCAGATGGAGATGGGCTACTTGATGGTTGGGGGGGTGTGGATAAGGTGTGGGAAGAGGAAAAATTGGGCATGGCCCCGATAAAATTAGGCATGGCCCGGGTAAGAGGTGGGATATAGGGTGAATTGGATAATGAGGTGGGGCATTGGTGGATGGATTTTGTATGTATGGGGGTGTATGGGGCATGGAAGTGGGAAATGAGGGAAGAAAATTGGCCATGGCTTTGGGAAAGATGGGCATGGCTTGGTTAAATGGAGGGATGTGTGGGGGATTGGATGTGGTATGGATGGATGCGGGTGGATCGGACTGGGCGGATGAAAAATGGGGCATGTTGGTTAGGGTAGAGGATGGGTTTTGAGTGGGTGTGGAAGGGAGGTGAGATGGGTTGAAGATGGCCATGGATGTAGGCATGGCTTGGGAAAATGATGGGAAATTGGGGTTTTGGATATTTTGGGGAATGGTGGAAGGGAAAATGGGGGCACCGAATGAGCCGATTGTGGTGAGGTTTGATTGGGCAAGGGGATGGAATTGAAGGCCTCTTCGGTGTGGGAATGGGTTGGAGAATGTGGCGGGGATGAGTCGGGATCGACGTAAACTGGGTCTATGGCCCACGACATGTCTCGGTATCGGGTTGGGTACGGGTGCCTTGGATGGGGCCTGTAAAGTTTCCTCCTTCTTCCCCAACAGAAGAACGGAGGGTACGTTGATGTTGTTGTGCCGGCACCAATCAAGACTCTATTTCTAATTTTTTAATTTTTGATTTTTTTTGGAATTTTATAAGTGAAAAAGAAATGACGGTTTGGGCCTTTTGAATTCCCTTCTCGGGTGGCTCTCGTACCCTAAATAGGTCCCGTGATAAAGGTTTCGAAGCACTTCGGAAGGATCAAAGGGAAACCCCTCGATCTATTGAAGGCACAGAAACCAATGTAAACAACCCGATCCCTCGAAATGGATCAAGAAGAAGTCACCTTCTTTTGACCGACGAGGGCGTATTGGGTGTCAGAAATTGTGGGGCCTAAATAGAGGCACTAAACACACTGATCGGGGAGTCCGAGGTGAAATAGGCCACAAATTACTTGCGCCAGACTAACAGTGCTCTCCAGTTTGCTTGATAACAGTAGGCCTAGTCTGAAATGGGGGTCTCCAAACTGGTTTTTGGTGGAAGCTGGGTTTCTAGGGACCAATTGTTTATATGATCCACTTTCTTTCTCACTGAACCTAAGGGTTTAAGGCCAAATCGAGTTCACTATCGCTCTCTTTTTTCTCGGGTTTTAAGCTTAGAATGAGAAGGTTACCCACCTGATATACCTCAAGTGCAAGCACTTTTCTTAGGTACTAGGTGGGCTGAGACTTTTCTGGATCACCACCACTAGGGATTGCCGTTGGACTAAGACCTGGGTGGTTGTATGTGTGCCTAAATAACCCAACCCTTTGAAAATCTACCCCGCAAAAATTAATTTAGATCCCTCTTGTTAGTTCAATTTTATTTTTCACTTTTTAAGGGAATTTTCTTAAGTTCAAAGATAGGGGGTGATGATCCCGTGCCGCCTCTATGGGCCGGCGTTCACTGTTGGAATATGATTGCGGAATTAAAAGTGCAAGTAGGCCCGCCAAATGGCTAAGGCCCTTTAAGTGACAGAAATGTAAAGAAATTTAAATGCAAAGTGCAAGTAGGCCCGCTAATCTTATAAGACACTTAAAAAGATAAAAATATAAAGAAAATTAAAGACTATGCGCAAGTAGGCCTGCCGATCGGCTATGGCTCGTAAATGATGTAAAAGTAGGGGTAAGTAAAATAACGTAATCGGAGGGGTGATGAAAAAATAGTAAACATAAAATAAAAATAGTAATAAAATGTTAGTAAAATAAAAAATAACTAGGCCAAGTTCAAGGGGAAGCTCTACTAGCTACTCCCCAGCAGAGTCGCCATCTGTGCAATTATGGGATTTTTTTGACGATCCCGTTGTGACGATGCACTCACTAATAAAAATATAGAGTCGCCACCCCGAGCTTTTGTTATCACAGGAAACCTAGATCATGTTTATAAGAACCAAAGTGCCACAAAGATGACTCTGAATCCGGTCTATGCCAAAGGCTCTTGGGTAGGGGCTTTGACTATAGATTGGGAAGGTGTTAGGCACCCAATCAACCCGCTTAATGCGGTCTCTACTAATGGCCAAAACAAAAATAATATAAAATAAATGAAAAAGGCTTCCTCTTATCCAAATGGGTCTTGAATCCTATTTGTACCCCTTCGTTCCTACGGAAAATTCGGTGACGTAATGGCACAAATGGGAGGATGAAGGAATAACCGAGAAGGTAGAGGAATAGAGGGGAGAGCAGGAGCTCTCGGGCCCTTATTCACCGCTATGGAGCCTTGCGTTGGCTTGCTTCGGTGAGCTTTTGAAGGCTTGTATGGCGAGAAATGGGGTTCTAACTTCTATGGCTTACTAGCTAAGAGGTAGAGAGGGAAGGCTAGGGGGTAACACACCTCAAACCTACAGCTTATGGGTGAAAAGCTAAGGTCTAAAGGGACTTTTGAAGTTCTGAAATTTGTATGGAATGGTGCACTAGAGGAGAGAGAGAGAGAAGGGATTCCTTAATCTCTTTAATGCAAATTTTTTCAAGCCTTTGTAAAGGGAGGGGTGCCTCTCTATTTATAGGAAAAAGAAGGGTTAGGAGGGTGCTTAGAGGCTAATTGGGATTAGCAATTAGGTAATGGGCCATCTAAGGTTTCCTAAGATTTTTAGAGCCTTGAAAAATATGAGAAGGTGCTCCAATGGTGGATGATAGGGTGGGGCTTTAAATCACTTAAGGGGTTGCACGTAGGTAGTAAATGGGTGCAACAGAACTAACAAAACACACTCCAAAGATCAAGGTGGTCAACAAGTCAAACCCTAATCTCAAAATTCGAGGTACAAATACACAGTTACAGTTCATATGCCTGGCATAACTATTAGTTGAGCCAAACATATGCACAGTAAAACAGTGCATGAACAGTGCCTGGGAAGTTGGCTGCCCGGGGGGATCCATCTTAATGTTGGCGCAACTATTAGTTGCGCCATGCCATTTCTGGGGAGAGATGGTTTGGCGTAACTAATAGTTGCGCCAAATCCCTAAGTGGGTTTATATGAAATTACCATTCTACCCCTCGAGTTCAGGATGTGATATCTTTTTGGTACACAGCTCCGATTGGGGTGATTCTTGGCCTGTTGGAAAGCTGATGACTTCTACTTTTCAATGGTATGAGACTTGATTGTAGTAGGAGGTAATAGCTAGTCCCAGTGCACCACTCTTCATCCATTGCTCGGGAAAGCTAGGTTTAGGTCCGGGATGGGTTCAAAGGGTTGGGATTGATTCTTAAGGGATCTAGGTTGATTCCTAAGGGTTTGGGATGGCTCCTTAGGTCTTGGAAGGATTTCTAAGGGTTCCATACATGCCATCAAAAGCTCAGAGACGCGCCTCTCTCGAAATGTGTTTCGATCGGGCCTTGGGACAAATTTGGGTGTCTACACCAAGTAAATCCTGTATTCAGATTGTGATCTATGATCAGGCAGTCAGAGTTTTCCCATTTGGTTTAAGTTAGTTTAAGAAAAAAAAACTATATCTCAAATTTCAGGTTGGAAAAATCTGGGCTGTCACACTTAGAAAGGTGTGAATTAGGTTCAATGATAGATGATAAGGTGAGGCTTCAAATGACTAGAGGGTTGCAAATAGGGTGAACATGGGTGCAACAGTCCTAATGAAACCTATCCTAAACTTTGAGATGGTCAACAAGTCAAACCCCAAAAGTGAAATTCGCGAAAATAAACTATGATTACTGTAGCTAAGCCTGGCGCATATATTAGATACGCCAAGCATAGCTACAACGTTTGGAGGTTCAGAGCCAGCGATGGGACCCACCTATATTTGGCGGGAGTATTAGATGCGCCAAGCCATTTTTGGGCAAAAATGGCTTGGGGCATGTAATACATGTGCGAGGCAACATTGAGTCAAACAACCCAAATTTCAAATCGCCATAACTTTTGATATACAACTCCGATTGAGGAAATTATTTACTTGTTAGAAAGCTGGGGAAGTCCTCTTTCTAATGGTATATAATTCAGCTCAATCAAAGGTCTGTGTAAAATTTAGCATTTCTCTTTCCAGCCACTGCTCAGGAAGGTTCAGAAACTAGTCTGGGACAGGTTCTAAGGGGTTCAAGAAGGTTAGGGTTGATTCTTAAGGGGGGGATGATTCCTAAGGGTTTGGGATGATTCCTAAGGGTTTTGAGAATGCTTTCAAAAGCTCGAGGGTGTGCCCTTCTAGAAGTATGTGTCGATCGAGCCTTGGGCCAAATTTGAGTGTCTACAGATGCCCCTCTTTGGTATCCAATCACTAATGATCGAATGCTAAAGAGAAGAGACATCCAAAAAGGCCCAAGGCATTACTAATAGGTCTGTTGTATTCAAAATAAACCTCAAACATCAGGTGAGTAATATGGTGAGTAAACGAAAGCTCTGTATGTCGGGAAAAATGTCTATTTTTCAAGGTTATTAGTCCCCAAGGGCTTAGCGACATTACTGGGCATAACTGAGATGGAGCGAGTTGCAAAAGCCTAATATGCTGGGAAAAATATTCCCTTATCAAGATGATCGAAGATGTTCAATCTTCAAACTTTATTATAAAACAGCTCCGTAAGTGAGAGGGTGATCGACCCATACTTTAAGATAGGTGCGAGACAAAATGCGAAGGTCCATAGTTTGTGTCCAATCGTATGAGGCATTGATTGCCCCATTTGATCGGCCACGGGTGCCCCTGTGTGAATCAGGGTTCAAATTCTTTGGGTGAATCCATTGATCCCAAAGTTATTTTAGCACAACTACCTGAGCGGAGAGAATTGAGGTCGCAATGCTTTTTGGGAGTGTATGCCATTTTTGAAATGTGTGTCCTGAATCAACATGACCTAGAGTACCCAACTTCAAATAATACAGAGCAGATAAGAAAAAAATTGGATACCTACTGAAGGAGGCACTCAATCTTGGTCTCCGTCAACGATGACCTTATTATCGAACAATTGTGCAAAAATATGCACTTATCAGGGGTAGATAAAAATAAAGGGAAATGGAAGTCCCGACCCAGAGCCCGTTCGGGGATAATTTACAAGAACAAACGATCACCCAACGGATACCCAGACGCAAGGCATACACTTTACAGTGATACAGTACAAATGCAGGTTTTAAGTCTGCACCCTAAAATGAGCCCTTCAAAATGAATATTTGAACATAGTCATTCAATAGGTAATTTCCTTTTTGACAGGTTGGATTTAACCAACAATTGACCTTTTCATAATGGAGTTACCCGGACCTCAAACCCCGTAGGGCGCACACCTAGACATCGCAGACCAAGAGTCCACAACTCTGAAAAGTTCGTGATGAATTTGAAGTTAGACACTCATGTTCTTATGAATCCAAAATCAGAGCGATCAACGCAAAGAATTTAGCGGTGGAATCAATTTGATCAAAACATTGACTATTTGATCAAGATTGACATTGTCGCTCTTACTTTGAAGTAGGATCCAGAGATCTAAGGCAAATCTTAGACTTAGGACATTAATGTAGAACAACTGTGTTGCCGATAAAATATTGATATTTTACCGTATTAGAGCACTCATGTGCGTAGCTGTGCATGTTGAAAATACAGATTTCTTTTATCTTTTTTTTAAATGATTGCTTTTTCTATTTTTTTTAATAGACTGACATGAGCAGTGAGATGCTTTCTTTGCTTTGCCCATAGCCGAGAGGTTGCCGGCCTCGAGACTTTGGACCATTTTGATGTCCCTGCACATTTCTCAAGAAAAGGTCAGTCCCTTATTTATTTATATAGGTAACAATATGCATCCTAATTAATAGAAGGAGAAGCAAACCTTTATCTACGCATTTTTAATTTTCAAGATTTATATATTTTTTAGATTTTTGTTTTTAGATTTTTTTTCTTTTTCTTCATTTTGAGACGGAAGTATGACGTTGCACATGGGCATATAAAAGGAGTATATATTTTTTGGAAATTTATGAATTTCCCCCTTTTTTTATATTTTTTTTATTCTTTGTCTTTATTTTGAGATGGAAGTATGATGCTGTATATATGTACATGGAAAAGAGTAGAAATATATATATTTTTTTGTATTTGGATTTTTCTTAATTTTTTTTTTTCTGTTCTTTTTTTTTGGCTTTTTTTTTTTATGCCTTAACAGTGAAATGAAGTAATGGGTCCCTTTTTGAACATAGCCGAACCCGTTCATGTGGTCAGACCTGAGTGAGGTTTAGAATTTTTACCAAGGTCAGAATGTCCATTCCTTTGGACTGAATTAACCCTTTTATCCTTACCTCGGGTCATAAGTTTGACGATGCGGTCTAAAAATATACCTGATTAGGACCTGATTTGAGCTAACATGAGTGGCCCGATTGGCGACCAGATAATTTAGAATTGTAACCAAGGGAGTACCTGAAGATTTCTTCTTCTCCTTTTCTTTTTTTTCTTAACTATTTTTTACTCACTGCACGGGTTTTCGTCGTGCCCGTTATTGCCCTCTTTTTTACCCGTAGCGCCCTTTTGGGTTTTCACTACGTCCATGGGTATGCATTTTTATCCCAGGCGCCTTTTCAAGTTTTCACCTGGTCTACACAAGTTTAATGTTTCTACCCATGTCGCCCTTTCGGGTTTTCACCACATCCTTTTTGCTCTGAGCTTGTATTTTCTTTTCTTTCAAAGGTCACGATATGGACATCGACTCCATCATAGCCGGCTAGATGGAGTTCTTTTGTTGTCTCACATCTTGGCTCGTGTTGACTCAACGGATACTGTGACTGCCCGTAAACTTTAAAGAGAGCTTTCTTCAGGGATATATCTTGGCCATGGGATAGGTTAGGAATTTTGAAGGTATTCTGGGTTCAAGAAGTTTTCCTTGATAGGGTTCCAGCTGCAGTAATACACTTCTTCCTTAGGGGGTTTTTACTGCACATGCACCCTAATTTTTCTATATCTTTTCTATTCTATTTTTTATTCTTTTTTTTTCAGACAATCTCTTTTTGGAGTTTTACTTTTTCAATTTTTTTAGATTTTTGAGGGTAACTCTTTCCTCATCTCTCTGGTATATACACACATTTTTCTTTTTTCTGGGAGGGGGTACAAAAGAAAGGCCAATGGCTCAAATTGGGTAGCAAAAAGGGTATGTGCATTTAGGGATACTTTTTGGCTACTTGGCTTAGGAATGATGGCCTCTTTTATGGGGTCCTTAAGTAGTCACCTATCCATATTATCAATACTTACCTTGCCGCAGGAGACTTAGGAATAGAATCGTCGAACGTATCCAGCATTGATTGGCTCTAAAAAGTGATCTCCGTTCATGGTGGCAAGGCCGACGGATGATGTAAGGTCCTTTCCAATTGGGCTTGAATTTTTCTCTCTGATCAGCGTGCCGTCATCGCCCTTTGGTATGTCGCCCAAGTATTCTTCAACCCAAATGGCATGACTCGGTAACATAAAGTTTATCATGGAGTAATGAACGTTGTCTTCTCTCGGTCTACTTCAGCCATATTGATCTAATTGTATCCGAAAAATCCATCCATGAACGACAACATCCCATGCCTAGCGGTGTTATCAACCAAGATGTCGATGTGTGGCAAAGGGAAGCCATCCTTCGTGCTTGCCATGTTGAGGTTTCTGAAATCAATGCACATGCAGACCTTTCCATCTTTCTTCGACACTGGAACGATATTGGCTAGCCACTAAGGGTACTTGGAGACCAAGATAAATCCTGCATCATACTATTTGATGATCTCGTCCTTCATTTTCAGCCTCCACTCAGGCCGGAGACGTCTTAACTTCTGCTTGACTGGCCTAATATCTAGATATAGCGGCAGCTCATGCTCAACCAAATCGGTGTCCAAACCAGGAATATCCTCATATGACCATGCGAAGATGTCTTGGTATGACTGAAGGAAATCAATCATGCTTTTTCTTTCTTTGGGGGACAACGACGTTCTGATCTTAGTGATTCAAGGAACCTCCTTGGTACCTAAGTTGACATCCTTTGTTTCCTTAACGATTGGTGTAGGGCCATACTCAAAATCGGCGTATCGTTCAAGGAGTTCATTGGGAAGCTCCTTAGCAGGGATTTCCTCATCCAGACATGTGACTCCTACCTCTTCTTATATTTCTATAGGAAAGGGGTCGATTTCACGTGGGACGGGTTTTTCAATTAAGGCATCTTTTTTCTTGATTTTATCAAGAATTTTAAAAGATAAATTTTTTAGATTATTTTGTATTTCTTTTATTATTTTTTTGGATTTTTTTTTCTTCAGAGATGGGCCCTTGGCAAAGCGGGTCTTCATATACACATGGTATTGCATGCCAAAGGCTAACCTCGCTTTTTAAAGGTTATTTCTTTTTGAGAAGCTGGTACTGTATTTGTGCCCATTTGATGCTTCCAGAGTTAGGGGCATTGATGCCCAATTCCTCACTTGTGGTGCCATATCTTTACCTGCTCTGATGGAGGAGGCTGACTGAGATGGCTTTTGAGAGTTAGCCTCCATCATGTTTATCATTAGCTCATCTTGAACCTGATTCTCAAGGTTAAGACTGGTTTGGAATGGTTCAGGATGGGTGGCTGGATTGGTAAGGGTTCCTCCTCAAAAAGTGATAGGGATGCCAAGTCTATTTCCACGTTGGGGGGAATGATTTGGGGATTATTGGGTGGATAGCGGCCACCGGCTTGTGAGGGGTCAGCTGTGTTTCCCCATTCTGATTAATTTTTACAACCCCCGCACTCACAAATGTATTGCGGATGTGAGGTCTCAAGCAGGGCTCATCTTTTAGGTCTATCCCCCTAGCTTTGGTAGTGGCTATGGTTCGGGCCTTCTCCTTGGCTTCCTTAACTTCTTCCCCAGTGGCCTCATAACCTAGCCCAAATCTGACATGTTGGCCGCTTTTTGCTCTGACTGGGTCTCTCCTGCCTTGCAAATGGGGACCCAAACCTTTTCCTTTCTGATAGCCCCACTTTTAGAGCATGACCATTGCTATGTCTATTCCTCCTTTGGTTTTTTCAATAACCTTTCCGGAGGACTCTGGTGCTACTGCTGATACATTATATTAAAAACTATGATGGTCCGTGTCCTCAGCTGTATGGGGTACATCCAACACCTTAAGGTTCTCGATATTGTAGGTCATTTTCTCTCTTTCTTCTCTCCCTTCTCCCATGACTGTTATGACCTTCTGCTCTGATATGAATTTGAGCTGTTGGTGTAGAGCGGAGGGTACCGCCTCGATTTCATGCAGCCACAGGCATCCTAGTAGCAGGTTGAAGGAGGACTTGATGTCCATGACTTGGAATTGGATTGAGAAGGTCATTGGTCCAATGGTGAGCTCAAGATCGACTTCTCCTATCACCTCTCTCCAGGTATTATCAAACCTTCTTGCACTTATTCTGGCTGGTCTGAATGTGGAGGGATCAACCCCTATTTTGGTTGTAGTTCTGAGGGGGCATATATTCAATGCCAAACCATTGTCTATCAGTACTAATGGAATCACAAAGTTCCCTATTTCCACCGTAATATTGAGGGGTTTGGAATGATTATTTCCCTCATCTGAAAGATCAGCATCTAAAAATGAGATGACATTGGGGGCTAAAACCTGCCCAATTATTTGTCCCACCTCATCAGGGGTTACTTGGATGACCCATGTGCATCTTTTAGTGCTCCCATCAGAGCCTAGAAATGGAGCAAAGATGTCATTAACAAGACCCAGACTGTGATGTGGGCTGACATTCTCTTTAGCTGAGTTTCTAGTATGTGCTCTCTATTAATTTTTTTGAAGGGGTTCACTATGGCTGGTTCCTTCTTCTCTTCTGGTCGGGCTGGTACCGATACTTCAAGTTGTTTAGAGATTCTTCCTAATGAGATAATGAAATCAACTGCCCCCTTCTCTGCTACTGCCTCCATTGATGTCCATCTGTTCACAATTGACTGGGACATGACGGGGGTCGTAGGTCAGCCCTGAAATGGGGTGGGTGAGGGTATCAAAGATGCCTGGATTGATGGCATGGCAAAACTGAGCCAGATCTCATTGACTGGTGCCGATGATGGGTAAACTGGCGGGGGTGTGACAAAATTTGGCCACCGTATTAGATCGGTGTTGGAGATGAAGGTGGATGGGCTACTGGTGGAGTGGCAAAATTGAACCAATTGTAGGGAGTTGGAGCTGATTCTGAAGGTCGGGTAAAATTGGGCACCATGTAATTGACGGGGGTTGCTACTGAATATGTTTGGTATTACGGAGGTGGTGGGGCCTAATTGGTTTGGACTTGATTAACGGGAGCTGGTGAGGGAAAATATGATCTCATATCTAATGGTGCTGCTTGAGGTGTCAGGCTTGGAAAATAATCGGCTAAGTTTAAAGGCTCGACTACCCCGATGGTCTCACTCTCCTGATTCCACTGCCATGAATCATCATAATTTTCTCCTATGCCAATATATTCTTAGGGGTCGACCTCTTCAATCTCTTCCTGCAACATGTTAATTGTGGCCATTAGACCCATTCCTCCTTATGGGTGTGGGTGTAACGGTGCCTGTATGATATTAGTGTGCTGATTTGCTTGAGGAGGTGCCGGGGGAATGAGTTTCCCTACCTCAATGAAGTCTTCTATGCATGCTTTAACGGATAACATTGATCAGTTGGGTGCCTAGGTTCCTGGTGGTAATTGTAATGTGTGTTGGGATCGTAACCTCTAGGGGGCGGATTTAGTGGAGGTCGTGGTTGGAGTATGGTGACCAAACCTTTTTTGACCAACAAAGGTAAATGGACATTTAGGGATTGCCCCAGGGGAGTGAATATTCAGTTATATCGGGCCCTCTTTGCTCAGGGGTCATTTTCCCCCAGTGGACATTATTCTATCTTTGAGCTGGATTTGTTGGTGCTGGTGCCGGCTGTGATGCCGCGAACCGAAAGGGTACCATGCTAGTGTTGGGCAGTGTGTTCATTATAGCTTGTACTTCTACTTCTGATCTTCTCTCATTTCTCTGCTCAAAGAATCTCCTGACCCCGCTAGCCTCACTGGATATATTCTTGCTCAAACACCTTTCTCTGATTGTGTCCTCACAACGATTGGCATTCCTCACCAAATCAGCAAAGCTAGATTGCTGTTGATAGACCAGGAAGTCTGAGATAATGGGCAAGGTATTTTTTAAAATCATCTCTATCTGCTCGTCGTCAGGTACTCTATTTCTTACCTGAGCTGCCAACGCTCTCTAATGCCTAAGGTAATCGCTGAAGGTCTCATTAGGGTTTTGCTTTAACCAGGCCAGATCTGACTTACGAGGCTCAATGTCTATGTTGTAAACATACTGTTTTTGGAATAAATGCGTTAGATCTTTTCAAGTTTTTATCATGGATGGTTCCAAAGACGTGAGCCATCTCAAGGCTGGGCCCATCAGACTTTTCTGAAAGACTTTTATGAGTAGGCATTCATCCCCTCCATACTGGCACATGTCCCATAATAGGACTTGAGATGTGCGATGGGATTTCCCATACCGTTGTATTTATCAAAGACCAGTACTTTGAATTTTAGGGGCAAGGAAACTTCAGAGAAAAGGCATAGATTTGAAAAGCCCGTGGCATGGATCTCAATTCCACCCATCTTCATTAATTACTTCTGGATCTTGTCAAATTGTTCTTTCAATTGCTCAAACTCTTTAGATAGTGGGGCTATTTTTTCCACGGTCGGCCTTTATTCACTTTGTGCTACCGAGGGGTTGGTGATTATGGGTGGTGGATTGATGGTGGCCAATGCCCCGACATAAGCCCTGCTATTCCTAATCTCATCTTCCTCATATTGTGGGTCTACATATGGTGCAATGAGGGTGAGATTTTCTTATTGGTGCTGGCTGGGCTGAATAGGTGTCGAGTGAGACCATTGGAGGTGAGAGACGTTATGTGGAGTGATAGGAGGAGTGGAATTTGGATTTTGGGTGGGGCCCTGATGGGGCCACTGGGTTTGAGGGAAAGCTTGGAGATGGCTTTGGGGTGTTAGGACATGGGTGAATTGGGGTTGATGGAGGATAGGTGCCAGGCTTTTGCCTTGGGCTGGGTGTGAGGCTTGTGTGTGATGGAGGTATTGAGGGAATTGTGGAGGGTAGGGGCATGAGGGTCCCAGGTTTATGCCTTGCTGGGCTTGGGTATAAGGTAGGGAATTTGGAGGGGTTTGGGCCATAAGGCCTTCGCAAGTTTGGCCCATTGGGCTTTGATGGATCTGGCCCATTAGACCTTGATGGGCATGGCCCATTGGGCCTTGATGAGTCTGGTTCATTGGGCCTTGGTGGGTTTGGCCCATTGGGCCTTGAAGGGTGTGGATGATGGGGGTTTGGGACATTGGGCCTTGGTGGGTGTGGATGATGGGGTTTTGGGCCATTGGGCCTTGGTGGGTTTGAGGTAATGAAGCATGGAGACTTGGGAATGTGTATGGTGGGTTGGAAGATGTATGGTGAGAATTAGGGGGAATGTTTTGGGAGGCTTTCCAACTAGTGTAAGCCCAGACCATTTCATCCATCATGGCCATTGGAGAGGGATTGGATGGAGGTGGTTCATTTGAGGGTATTTGGGGTGTGGATGGTGTAGATGTGTGGGACAAATTGGGCATGGCTCCGGTAAAATTGGGCATGACCTGGGTAGATAGGGGGTATGTGGCAGATTAGAGAAACTGGGTGCGGTATGGGCAAAGGTGGGTGGATCTGGTATACATTGGGAAGATGAAGGATGGGGTATGGTGGTAAAGGTGGGAAATTGGGCCAAGTTTTGAATGGATGTGAGTGGAAATTGTGATTGATTGGGTATGGACTTGGGGGGGGGGGAAAGGACATGGTTTGGGAGAATGATGGGGAATGGGGTGTCAGATTTTGAGTGTTTTGAGAAGTGGTGGAAGGGAATATGGGGGCACCGAAGGGGCCGGTGACGGTAAAGGGAGGTTGGGTGAGGGGGATGGATGTGAAAATCTCTTCCACATGGGAATGAGTTGGGGAATGTGGCAGGGATGAGTCGGGATCTGCGTATGCCGGATCCACTGCCCACGACATGGATTGGTGACGGGTGGGTACGGGTGCCTTGGATGGGGCCCGTAAAGTTTCCTCCTCCTTCCCCTACGAGATGACGGAGGGTAAGGTGATGCCGTTGTGCTGACACCCCAAAGCTTCTCTTCTTTTATTTAATTTTTTTGAAATTTTGTAAATAAATTTTTATGATGAACAACTCTAGGGCCCTTGAATTCCCATTTCTGGTGGTGTTTGTACCCTAAATAAATCCCGTGGCGTGACCCTGACACGGTTCGAAAGAATCAAAGGGGAACCCTTTGATCTATTGAAGGCCTCTTTTGACCGGCAGGGGCGTATTGGGTGTCGGATAGTGCAAGACCTAATCAGAGGTGCTAAACCACTAAGCGGGGAACTTGAGGATGTGAAAAAGGCCTCAGATTTTGGGCTATTTTGCATAGTTGGGGTCAACCAATACTTGGCGTGTGTATTACATGCGCCAGACCAACTCTGGTCCAATTTATGCTTGGTGCATGTATTACATATGCCAAAGCAAATCTGGGGTTTCCAGACTTGGCGTGTGTATTAGTTGCGCCAGGCAAAAGGTGGGGTCAAATAACTTTAACAGCAGACCAGCAAGCCCGAATTCAATCTTTTTCTTCTTGCTTTTTTTGAAGCAATGCTTTCGGGGACTGATTTCCTTATTATAACGGGTCCCTCCTCTCCGATCCTAGGGATACAAGGTTGATTCGGGGCAACTAAACGCACTCCCCAAGGGTTTTAAGCTTTGTAACCGGCTCGGTCACCCACTCGATATACCTTCAGCGCAAGCGCCTTCTCAGATACTGGATGGGGTGGTTCTTTTATGGATTATCACCACTAGGGGCTGCCGCCTTACTAGGAACCGAGACATTTGTATCTTTGCCTAAATCCCCAACCCTTTAAAATCTATCCTCGCAAAAAAATGATTTAAGTTCCTTAATTCATTTTTAAGGTTCAATTTTAAATTCAATTTAAAAAGGGAGTTTGCTTATCGTTCAAAAACGGGTTGTGATGATCCCGTGCCGCCTCTACGGGCCGACGTCCACTGATGGAATATGATTGAAAGAAATGTAAATGCACAAGTAAGTCCGCCAAATGGCTAAGGTGTTTAAATGATAAAAAAAAAACTAAACTATCAAGTAACCCGCAATCGGCTAAGGTGGTAAAGAGCTCAAGTAGGCCTGCCAATCGACTAAGGCACATAAATGATGGAAAAGTAGGGGTAAGTAAAAACAATGCTAAAGTAGGACCGCCGATCGGCTAAGGTGTGTAAATGAAAAAAAAGTAGGGGTAAGTATAAAATAAAGAAGGAAGTAAAAAAGTTAGTAAAAAGAAGAAAAAACACATGCAAAAAGGGGCCAACTTCAAGTAGAAGCTCTATTTCTCCCCAGTAGAGTCACCATCTGTGCAACTGTGGATTTTTTACGATCCGTCATGACGATGAACTCGTATGAAAAATATAGAGTCTCCACTCAGAGCTTTTGATGCCCTGAGAAACCTAAATCAATATTGAAAGCACCTAAGTGCAAAAATATGACTCTGATCCGGTCTATGCCAAAGGCTCTTGGTAGGGGCTTCGGTTATCGATCGGGTAGGTGTTAGACACCCGATGAATGCGCTTGTAAGCGGTCTCTACTATGGTTGCTTGGATGTATATAATATATATATATATATATATATATAATTATATAAAAAAAGAAAGTGGACAACACTTCCTCTTGCCCGAAGGCCTACGATCCTATCAAGCTCTCTGCCAACACCAAAATTTTGGAGGCGTAACGGCTTGAACCCTTGGATAGAGGAAAAGCAAAGAAGGTAGAGGAATAGAGGGGAGAGCCGAAGCTCTCGAGCCCTTGTAACACGGTTGTGATCCTTCACGCAAGAGTGACACCGGTGAGCTTCCGATAGCAAACAGGTGGTTGGATGGGTTCTAAACTCTAAGGCTAGGAAGCTAGAGCATAGGAGAAGAGGACTAAGGCCTAGTTCCTACCAAAATTGGGAGATTGATGATGGAAAATGGGATTGAACGAGATGAACTCAGTTATGAAATTTTATGGGTTTTATGCTAAAATGGGAGATGGGGGATCACTTACTATTTTCTCTCTTTAGGAAATTTTTGCAAGCCATTTGCAAGGGGGGGTGCCTCTTTATTTATAGGAAAAGAGAGAGTTAGGGGGTGCTTAGAGGCTAATTAGGGTTAGCAATTAGGTAATCCTAGCATCTAAGGTTTCCTAGGGTTTCAAAGGTTTAGAAAGGCGTGAATTAGGGTCAATAGTAGATGATAGGGTGAGGCTTCAAATGACTAGAGGGTTGTAAATAGGGTGAACATGGGTGCAATAGTTCTAATGAAACCCATCCTAAACTTTGAGATGGTCAACAAGTCAAACACCAAAAGTGAAATGCGAGCAAAAAAACCATGGTTACTGTAGCTAAGCCTGGCGCATGTATTAGATGCGCCAAGCATAGCTACAGCGCTTGGAGGTTCAGAGCCTGTGATGGGACCCACCTGTACTTGGGGCGAGTATTAGATGCGCCAAGCCATTTCTGGGCAAAGATGGCTTGACGCATGTAATACATGCGCCAGGCAACATTGAGTCAAACAACCCGATTTGCAAATCGCCATAAAGTTTGATATACAACTCTGATTGAGGTGATTCTTTACTTGTTGGAAAGCTGGGGAAGTCCTCTTTCTAATGGTATATAATTCAGCTCGAGAAGAGGTCTGTATAAAATTTGGCAGTCCTCTTTCCAACCACTACTCAGGAAGGCTTAGAAACTGGTCCGGGACGAGTTCTAAGGGGTCCGGGAAGGTTGGTGTTGATTCCGAAGAGTTTGGGATGATTCCTAAGGGTTTTAAGATGATTCTTATGGGTTTTGGGAATACTTTTGGAAGCTCAGGGGTGCGCCCTTCTTGAAGTATGTGTCGATCAGGCCTTGGGCCAAATTTGGGTGTCTACATAACTTGCAGTAGCTTACATGTTCCAGGTAAGGGTTTCCGCCGAATTACCTCTTTTGCACATGAACAACCACGTGGCAAAATTAATTTTAAAATCACCACCTTCTAAGAAGCCCAACCGTAGAAGGTCATAGTCAATGATTGCTCCAACCTTCCAAGATAAAAGAAACTCCATGAAAGCAGTGCACTATACCAGCTCAAGTTTCTACCACGTGAAATATAATCTTTCGGAGCACCTCGCAATGGCTTGGAGTTTAGGATTATATTTTTTTTCATACAAGCCAAAATATTGCAAAAATAATAATAATAAATAACAAAATGAATTGTACGCGAATGTTTCCAATTGACTAATACCACTCATTTCAGAAACTAGCAACAAATCTAGTGAAATCCGGATGTAATAAACTATGAAAAATTTAAAAAAGAACGACCAAACTATTCTAATCCAAGTGTAGTGTCTGAATAATGGTTTTGTGCTTTCCATCTGTTCAAGATACCATAAAGGATATACTATATGGAAAAAAATATTTCAAGATACCAATTGCAAACCAGCCAACATGCGGGTCCTTAATGGTGTGACCTAGTTGATCCCTGGGAGAGGGATAAGGCTCCCAAATAGTATAATCTCTGGTATGCTATTGGAACTAGCAGATGAAACGGCCTCATGTGAACATACCAGATGACTCAATAGACCAATGTTTACCTGATTCACTGTTTCCCTCTGTTCGAATTCGAGGTTCGTAATTTGTGATTTTCTAATCCGAGTGAACGGGGTTCGCTAGGGTAGGATGAGTTATGAACAAAAAAATATTTTAATAAGTTTTTAAGTTCTAAATATATAAATAAAATATATGTAATTAATTCAAAGGGTATTATCTGGCGAATTAGGTAACCCTGGTCAGAAATATCGAAAGGGAGCGTTTGATTTTTAACTCCATAAAAAAAAAAAAATAATGATAAAATCAGAAAAGTTCACAAAAATGTTTAATTTAATTTTCTTGTTTTTGGTTAACTCTATTAATTTATTTATTTTTAAAAAACATTCAACATTTTACAAACATTTGCAATCTATCCGAAACCATTTTGCAATTATCATAAAGTCCAATTGATATTAATTCACAACCTAGTTCATATTTAACAGAGGAAATCTTCCAAGTCAACAAAACCACTATCCAAAATCCACAAGCCATATCACAAAACCCACCACCACAAAAAAAAGAAAAATAATAATAAGGACTTGAAATTTACCTGGAAGAATAGGGTGAGGTGACCAAGGTGATTCCACCCGCAAGCAGGTGAGATACCGTGCTCACCTGCGACTGTCAATTCTGCATCGACGGCTGTATATGATGGTGGTGATGATTTGAGTACTTAACTCGTGCTTCTGTTTGCATTTCCACTTCGATTTGGATACTTCCCTTTCTTCAAGCCGCTCCGAAATCTCTCAAATCCTATGAGGGAAAAACAAAAAATCCCTATAGAAGATTTTAAGAGGAGGTTAGAAGAAAGAGGTTTCTTTGTGGTTAAATGTTATTATATTGAATAGAGGAGGGGGTCTGGTAGAGTAGATGGGTTTTGGGAGGGTTTCAAAGAGGTCTTGGAGGAGATAGTGGGAGAGGGGAGGGAGATGGTGCTATAAAGAGAGAGAGGAGCTAGATAGATAGGTTTTTTCTTTATTTGTAGAGACGAGATGAGAGAGAGAGCAAGAGATGAGATATTAAGACGACTTTATGGTCTTATTAACCGTCTTTAATTTATGTGCCATCGATTAGTAAGTGAACATCTTATTTCTAAATTTAAGATGATTATAGACCATATTATTTTAGGATGAAAAATACTTGTCATATTGTTTGTCTTTTATAAACCTTTTTGACATAGTGCGATCCTTAGTTGTTATGTTCCAATGCTTTCGATGTCTCGTAAAATTTATGAATCTTGATTTGCTCCATCGCAAGACTGATCAGTCACATAATTTACTATTTTATCACCCTCAACTTAGTAATGCTAGGACTTAGTTTGCTACTAATGAGTTACTGATGTACAGATATTAAAGATAAGCAGTAAATTAGAGCCTAAGTGTTAATCTTTGTCAAAATGAACTCAAAAAGCAGTTAAAAGATGATTAAGCGTTAAAGATGATTTGCCAACAACAGGAAGGCTGAAAAATCGTAATTCTTCAAAACATGATTTTTTACAAAGTGACAAAAGAAGAAAGCGATCGATCCAAAATAAGAAATTGTTAGCTGAAAGCCTACTGAAAATAGAAAATCGTGAATTATGATTTTTCATAAAGAATAAGAAAGAAATCGTAATTTACGATTTCCTAAAATAGAAGTTTTCTATTATACACTATTGCTGCGGATCACATGAGAGTTTAACAGCGCCATATCTAGAATTAGAAGACTCCTGCAATTAGAAGTCTGGTGAACCACGGATCTGAGAAGATTGATAAAGATCTAATCCGAAGGACTCTGCTGCTGCTCAATAAAGAACAATCCAGAAGCGCATTAGCTAAAGAAAGCAAGGAAAGATAAAATTAGGAATTAGAGTTATATTAGGAATCTTTTATTTTTAGTAATTTCTTTTATTAGAACTAGGTCTTTGTAAACCGACCCCTTATGATCTATAAATAAGAGGGCTCACCATTGGATTAAGCATCGAAGAATTTTAACATCAATTGACGCCTGAGGTTGGAGTTTCTTCCGATCAAAGTAGTGTAACATAGTTAGAGTAGATTAAATATCAGAGGTTTCTCAAGAGATATTGATGATGCAATTGAGTGCTGAAGATTAATGTAGATATCCTAGTTTTTCAGAAGCAATTGATGACTGCGGCTGAGGGGTGAAAGATATATTTATTTTCTTTCTAGTTTAGATTTTCTTTTCTTTTATTTATAGCTTTGTAAACATCTCTAAGTTTTTATTTAAATTGACGACTCAGGTTAGAATTTGCATATTAGTGTATCGGTTTTTAGTTTTCCATCTTCAGTTTTCTAGAGTTTGATTAACGCTCAAATTTCTGGTTGATTGTTGGTTAGATTAAATCTGTATTGATAGAATCTTAGACTTGATTGACGACCAATGCTAGGAGACTAGAAATATAGTGTAATAATATTGTTTATTTTCATAAATATCTGAAAGTTGAAGATTAAGATTGATGACCTTAATCTGAAGAAGGAGGATTACGATTTATTTCTATGCACTTTAATTTAATAATCCATTCTTTTATTCATATTTCTCCAGTAGATTGGATCTTAAAGATAAATAAAAGTTTTTAAGATAGGGATTTAGATAAAAGATATAAACTTGGAATTAATGAGATAATGAACTTCCTCGTGGGATCGCTCCTATATTAGCTCTATAATTTTCATTGTGAGCTTGCAATAGGTTAAGACTTGAATTTAATATAATTATAATACATAATAAGCAATCGATCAAGTTTTTTGGCGCCGCTGCCAGGGAAGCAAAATTTGTTTAATTCTTTCAAGTTTTTATAATATTTTTATCCTTTTAGAATCCAATATTTATCTTTCTCTTTTTATATATTTTTATATATTTTATATTTTTTTTATCACCTCTTCAATCTTTTGTAGGTTTATTCAGAGTAGTGAATTAAAAGTTTTCAACTTCTCCTGATCATAGAAGCCAGAGACTTAGATTTTTTTTTACTCCCTGCTCTTCTAAAATAAAAATCATATAAATATTTTACAAAAAAAAAGAGAGAGAGAGAGGAGATTTTTCTGGTGTATGCATCATAGTCGGTCTAGAAGACTAGACTCTTTCGAATAAGACCCTGAAATTAAGCGGACTCTCTTGCACAGACTCGCATTAAACCGATCCTCTGCAAGTGACTCTCAACCCATGACTGATGAACTTTCAATTGAAGCACATTTCATCCCAATAGCTTTGACCGAACCTTCTTATATAGTTATACCAGAAGCATTTGAAGGTCAAAACTATGAAATCAAGCCCCACACACCCCAAACTCTACCAACTTTCTATGGGCTTGATAGAGAAGATCTCTACCAGCACTTGAGGGACTTCATAGAAATATGCACAATGCTACAAACTACGACCAGTAAAGAAGCTATAGGACTGCATCTGTTTCCTTTCTCTCTTAAAGATAGGACGAAGGCATGGTTAGTCTCACTACCTGCCAGAAGTATAACCACGTGGGAGGACTCACAGTCCAAGTTCTTGGGTGAATACTTTCCAATTGGTAGAAGTAACCAAATTCGCCAGGCAATTCAAGGCTTCAGGCAAAGACCTAGAGAAGTGTTTCATGGGAGTTTACAACGGATGAAGGATTTGCTATGAAAATACCCTCATAATGAGGTGCTGAATTGGTCTATAGCACAAAGTTTCTATCAGGGATTGACTGAGACCAACTAGTCTACAGTCGATGCCGTAAGTGGAGGAGCCTTCATGGCTCAAAATGGCTAGCAGACCTGGAATTTATTTGAGAAACTGGCCAGCACTTCAAAGTAAAAACAAGCTTTGTTGCAGACTGACCCAGAGATTGCTCGTCATACCCCGTTTGCAAGAGGTGGGGTCTATGAAATCAATAAAGAAAAAGTGAAAACTGAGGACGACATGAGTGTAAAAGTTTTAGCTCTTGAGCAGAAAATTGCCGCACTCATGAATTCTAACCCAAATACTCTGGATAGGCCTATGACAAACCCTCAAATTTTCCAGACTCACACATATACAGAGAACCCTGCTGCGCCATAATACCAAGAACTTGTGGAAATAGAGCAAGCAATGACCTTTCAGAGGGGAGACTACGGGAACACATACAACCCAACATGGAGGAATTACCCGAGATTTAATTATGGTTCCACAGCTGGAGTGCAACCAGCACCAATAGCTGCGCTACCCCTATTTCCTCAGACGCAAGTTTTCTACCAAAGACCTCAATTACAGGCAACACAACCCCAGATTGGACCATGGAGTAGTATGCCTGATGCTACGATTACTCAAATCCTTCAGGATTTGCAACAACTGTCGCACCAACATTCATGAGAATTGCACCAACTTGCTCAATTCTCTCAGACCCTTCACTCACATACACAATCCATAACGAAGCTGGAAAGTCAAATTGGACAACTAGCTTCCCAAGTGGCAAAGAGAGAGTGGCCAATTACCTACGCAACTAGTAAGCAATCCTAGAGGACAAACTTTCCTGGGGGAGACAGCTGCTCTCCAAAATCTAATTTAAAACCCTCGGGGATCGTCAAGCTACTGACTCATCCGTAGCACCAATTATAAAATATGTAAATAATTTTATTTTTATTTTTTCATTTTCATTTTTAAAAGTATCATATTACAACCTAAATCGTTAAAAAATGATAGATTGTAATGCGTATTTGCTGTATATAATAAAGTAGACAAACATATGGATTTACGATTGTTTGTAGTTTGAAACGCAGCAATTGCGATTCTTAGCTCATTAAAGCTAGAATCAACTTACGATTCTAGGTTAACTTAAGAAATGGCCGGCTTAGAAGGTCATCATTGAAAATAAGACCCATATATTCTAAAAAGAAGAATATGTCTGTAACATCTCAAAATTTTTTACCTTTGAGCAGTACGCCTCGGTGTGCGTGCCTAACTGGTCATGTACCCGACCCTATGAAAATAATTGATAAGTCATATTAGGTCATGTATTAAGTGAAAATCAGAAGGAATAAAGTTATGCGTGAACCTTTGAATGAGTTTTGATACACGTAGTTGCGTTGTATGTGCTTAACAACAAAATCAAAGACTTAATATAAGTGTATGAAGCCTTAGAGAATTTATTTCTCTTATGATTTTTGGGTTCTAGAGAGGGAATGAAAGTTTATTAATGATTAAACAACTTAGTTTGTTAATTGGGCCAACTATATTTGGCTAACTGATTTGGGCTGACTATTCGAGCTGACTATAGGTCTTGATTGGGTGCATGTCTGTTAAGAAACAATTCACCGTTTGGATTTTTCAAACGGAATCATTTTGGGTCCATTTGAGCTCGTGTGAGATTTTTAGGACCAAGTTCATACACCATGGTAGTGTGTATTGGCTCAAGACCGAGTTCGATTGATAAGGGGTTTGAGTGTACACGCCCCGCACCGAACCAAAAGATTAATTCTATAATAACTAACACCTCGCTTAGGTGTATTCATTTCACGTGGAGTTTAGTTCCTTGGATATGGCTAACACCCAAAATGGGTGTATGAGTTTTATAAGGGAACCAATCCCTTTAGTTATAAAACAAAACAAAGCTTCTTATGGAATCTAATTGCTGGATTCATTTCTTAGGGACATGGGGTTTCTAGAGAGAGAAAGAGAGAGAAGATGGAGGAGATCGCACACGTGGATGTCTGAAGCTCGGATTGATCCGTTGGACTTTAAGGTATTAACCTCGTATAAATTTATGTGACGCGGGAGCTGTTGGATTCCGATATCAATTTGGAGTGTGTGGGTTGAAGCTAGAGGGAGCCAACCTTTTTTATCGCAATATACGCGATAGGAAGAGGGAAGAGTAATGTGTGTTGGAGCGGAGCGTCATTGTAAGGTTCGTTTCGATTCAATCGACGAAAGGATCTCCAAATTTTGCTTTGAAATCCTAGCTTGGATGTGAGCTCGTGGATCGAGGAATCGATCGACCTAAGATATGAAAATTATGCTAAATTATGAGTTAGAGTTGTGTTAGTTTGGTTTATATATGTAGGAGAGAGATTAGAAGAAATGAATGAAGATTTAAAGAAAAAATTGAGTTTTGAAGTTTAAACCTGAGTTGTCAAAAATTGACCGGTTGAATTCCAAATCGATCGGTCGAATTTACGTGAGCTTGCTGTCACTATGTCGGTATTTTTGCTGTAACTTTCCACTCTCATCTTCGATTGCCATGATTCATATGGCGTTGAAAAGAAGACAACAAGCTCTCCAACTTTTGTGAATTGACCAATTTGTAAATCAACCATTTGAAAGGTCAAAATTTAGTATGAAGTAGGGTTAGATTCTAATTTTTTTGAGATACGAAACCGACCGATCGAATGGAATTCGACCGGTTGAATTTGAAAACTGACCGATCGAAAATAGCATGACTGGTCAATTTTGTTAGAGCTTATTGATACTGCTTCGGTATTTTTGCCATAACTTTCTACCCCAAACTCAGAATCATATGATTCTTGGGGCATTTGAAAGAGGAAAATGACACCCAAAACTTTCATGAATATGAAAATTAATGAATTAAATATTTTAAAGGAAAAAAATTTAGAGGAAGTTACATCAAATTTTAGGTTAGCACAAACTTTCCTATTTCCACCTCGGTTTTGAGGAAACACTTAGATATGTAGGAATTGTTAGTAATTGAGGTAAATACTTAATGACATTTGAATATGATGTGATGTAGATTGACCATGGGAGGTCGTATGTGAGGACTATTGGGTCGCTTTGAAACACTCCAAAATTAAGGTAAGAGAAATTCACCATCTAATTGCATTTATGATTTTTATTCACAGATAATGTGATATAAGCGAATTTTTTATAACTATTTTAGAAAATATGAAAGCTTGGAAGTATGAATTTGTAATTGAATGCATGTGTGTGTGTCTATTCCGTCTATGTATCGATTTTTGTTTCGTTTATGTATCCGATTGTGTTCCGTTTAGTTTTTGAATTCGTTTATGTTTTCGCCAGGGAATTTGAATTGAGAACTGTGTAAATCTAAAATCAAGTGGCAAAGAGGGTTGGGTTCCCGCGATGGGATGCTTTGACCCAATGATATGTTATGTTCATGATACGTTCTAACTTCAATATGTTTTGTTCCCCGCTCATGGGATGTTTTGACCTTATTCCCACGATGGGATGCTTTGGCTTTTGATATGTTTTGTTCCCCGCATACGCCTACGTAATTGTGCCTTGATTATACTTTATGTGCAAAGAGGGGTTGAGTTCCTGAGGTTTTTACGTTGTTCTCGCGATGGGATGCTTTGGCTTTTGATATATTTTGGTTATACCTTGTGTGTAATGAGTCCTTAAGGTTTTTACCTTGTTCCCGAGATGGGATGCTTTGGCTTCGATATGTTTTATTCTCTGATACGTTCTTGTTTCTTGTATGCATTGATTTGATGATGTTATGTTCTCATCATGGTATGTCCCCGTTTCTAACATATTTTTGTTTTGATATATTTTGCTTCTGAATTGCTTCTGTTTCTAATTATGTTTCATTTTTGATAAGTATCCTTGTTTCTCAGATATATTATGTTCTCGATATGTGCTGTTCTGATCTATGTTCGTTTCCTATATGCTCTGGTTTCCGCTTCGCTTTATTTTGAAAATGAAAATGTAATCTTTGTAACTCTGTTTGATACGAAATGGTTTTGAAAATTTATCACCGAATCTATGCATTTCAATGATAAGATATAAATTGTGTTTGAATTTCTTCTACTGAGCTTAGATGTAGCTCACCCCCCCCCGACTACACGTCACAAGTGTGGGTTTGAGGAGGGCCCAGACTACATACTAGAAGAAAAGGAGCTTCCGCATAAGGATTTGTACTCTGTTCTGGGATCGTAGAATTAGTGCCTTGCGAATTTGGTGAGTTAAGGTTTGGTACATTGGTACTGTTGTACACCACTGTGGGTGATGGTTGGCCATCACTGGTGTTTATTTTGTTTTGTATATATTAGATTTTAAAACTGGAGATTTCTATTCATACCATATGTTTTATCTGTTTTGATTTTTGCATGTGTATGGATGTATCAAGTATTGTGTATCAGATTGTGATCTACGATCTGGCGGTTCGGGTTTTCCCATTTAGTTTTGGTGTAAAGTAAAGAAAAATATATATATAAGAAAATTTAGGTTGGAAAAATCTGGGCTGTCACAGTTGGTATCAGAGGAACTGTGACAGCCCAAGGCTATGGCAGTAGATTCTATCAGGACCCAAGGCTATGACAGTAGATTCTGTCAGAGCATAGGAGACACAACTGTGACTCTGTCCTGACAGAATCTACTGCCATAGCCTTAGGTCTTGTTGGGACCCAAGGCTATGGCAGTAGATTCTGTCAGGACATAGGAGCCACAACTGTGACTCTGTCATAGTTGGTAGGTTATGTAGGGCATAGACTGACTCTTCGTGATCGAAGATATGACATTAGATTCCGTTGGAGCTTAGGCTCCAGGTCTTATGGGAGATCTAAGGTTGTGACTTTTGGGTTTTATCAGAACAAAGGGAGCATAAAGAGACTTAGATTATGTTTAATTAAGATTAGGGCTTTGGATCATCACGATCACTTCTAATTAAATCTTTGTTTGATCAATAACATATCAGTATGTCTGGCACATCCTGTAGAAGTACCACCAGAAGAGGAAGTGGAGCCTGAACAAGAAAATGATTCTGACTGCGGCACTGCAGAAATCTATGACTCTAACGAGGACTACAGTAACAACCTGGTTGCTATACCAACTCCACCACATATCCCTTCACAATCAATGGTCCCATATCTTGCATCCCCTAGTGAGTAAATGTGATCTCCCAAAAATTTGCGTTAAACAGTGACCTTGGGATCCGTGCCCGATTGGTCATAGGTTTGACCAAGTGGGAGTTCACTAGTTGACTCAAGTGTGATGAACGGATATGATGTGAATATGATGTAAGTAGGAGTGTAATGTAAATCTGGAGTCACATACACCTATCTTGGGTGTATGTACTCAATACAAAGACAATGGGTATATAAGGGTTTAAAGAACCCTAAATTCATTGTTTTGGGTTGTTGAAGAGAATTAAGAAGAGAGAGAGAGAAGTAAAGAGGGTTGTTGAGCAAGGAGTGAATTCAAGCCAAGAAGGGATTCGAGTATTTAAGGCAGGATTCAATGCGAAGGATTCCTTGGAGCCAAAACTGGAACCCTAGCCATTCCAACCTTGAGATCCAATCAATTGAGATTTGATTGAGGTAAAATTTTTGTGAATTAAATGCATAGATCATAGAGGTTTAATTGCAGTCAAAAAATACTTAAAATCATAGGATAAAGGCTTAGAAAAAGAAAGAAAATTTGTTTAAGAAGGATTTAGAAGATCAGCCCGAAAGGGGGCTGAGTCTGGCCAAATCGATTAATCGATTTGTGAAATCGATTAATCGATTTGGTCTGGGAAGTTGAAAAGTCAAAGGACCCCGAAATCGATTAATCGATTTTGAATTTCGATTAATCTATTTGGTATCGATTAATCGATTGAGAAGCTTCAGTGGCTGGAGAAATGAGACCTGGTGAAATCGACTAATCAAATTGGGATTTCGATTAATCAATTTTAGATTTTGATTAATCGATTTGGGAACGATTAATCGATTTTGGGATCTCGATTACTCGAATTGAGAATCGATATGTGTAAGTTGAGGCTTTCGATTAATCGATTTGAGATCGATTAATCGATTGAAGATTCCGATTAATCGATTTTGGGAATCGATTAATCGATTTTTAATTTCGATTAATCGATTTTCGAAATCGATTAATCGAATCAGGTTCAATTAATCGAATTGGGAGATCGATTAATCGCCTGAGACTGTTTTAGTTGACTTCTTAGTTTGACTTTGAGCTTCATGGAGGGTCTTGGACCTTCTTTGTTACATCTTTAATGATGAGTTGCATGTGTTATGTTGTACCATAGGTGGTACGTATGAGCATGAGCACAAGGAGCTGCGTGGGACCTTAATGCTTGGAATTTCAAAGACTTGAGGTAGGGAACACCTTGAACATGTACTTTAATTTGCAAGAGCATGTATGCAGTGATATGTAATTTAAATCAGAAATTATTTTAGTTAAGTAAAGTTTTGTGAAAAGGGTGTGTGCGTGACACCAACAGTGTAACTAAGAATAAGACATCCCCAGGGGATGAGAAAGTAATAAGATAGCAAAATGATAAGAGTAATTGGCTACATCCCAGGTATGTAGACAAGATTGAGTAACATTCGATAAGGCCTAACTGATATAAGATAACACACTTACACGGTGAATAACTATATGTAAAACACCCGTTATTTTTGTTGTTTGAGGTTTGACCAAGATACCCCACCGACGTGGCGGGATACCCACAACTGACGCAACAGGATATCCGTTACCGATACGGTGGCGAAACCGTAAGCTAGTACCGAGGTTTATCCGTACGCAGTAAGCACATCCCAGGGATGTTGAGATATGAAGAACCCCGCCATAGATTCCAAGGGAAAAAGGGGCTTGGGTAGTTTTGTATTCCCAGGGAATACGTATAACAACTGTCTATTTAGACGACGATGAAGGGTATCTCATCGGGGCTCGATGCTATATTGCTCGGGGATTACTTAAGTTGAAGATTTAAGTTTTGCTTTAGGCCTTTTGAATGTCATTCATGATCTAGTAAAAGAGATGTGAAAACTATAAACTGTTATTAAAAGCAAATGTATATTACCATCTTTTCAAGCTATTTTTCTCAGTAACTGCATAGATCCAGCATGCTTAAAATATAATGGAATATATGTGAGGTTTTAACTTATATGTTCACTGTGCTTGTTCCCTATTGAGCTAGGATGTAGCTCACCCTTTAGACTATACGTCGCAAGTCCAGTATTAGCAGGAGCGGAGGTCTCGGGTGACGTGGATCCTGGTGAGTCGAACCACACGCCCTTAGACGAGTTGGAGCCACCTCCAGAGGACTTCTTCTGGAGGACTCTGCTATGCATTTTGAGAGAGTGGTTTTGTGAGATTATTTGGTACGGCTTGGTATGTCAAGCCTTTGATTCTGTTTAAACAATGTAATTAAATTGAGATAATTCTTTTGGGCGAACCATCTGGGATGATCAGCTATCATCGATGGTTCGGATCGGTTCTCCACTCATGCAAGGACATGAGGGTAGAACTGTCTATTGAGAAATGTTTAAGGTCATGATGTTTCCACATTTCATATCATCTGTTTCTTTTATTTATAGTTTGCTTGATGTACCAATGTTCCATGCTTAGCCAAGGGGCACGGTCCGGAGATCGTGCTGATGGCACGAGTTTCGGGGTGCCAAAATCTGAGCTATCACAGTTGGTATCAAAGCCTTTCTTTTAGAAATTCTGACAATCATTCTTTTTGTCAGAGCATAGGGACTTCTGTTAATGAAACTTTAGTTTCAAATGCAGCCGTTAATGCCTTCTAGAGGGAGGGGCCGACCGAGGGGCGGCCAAAATAGAAGTTTACGTAGTGGAGATGGGTACATCTCTCCTACAAATAGAGTACCCATAGGAGATGGAGGGGCTTCTGGCAGTGGTAGCCAAGGAAGCCAAGGTCAGAGAGAGAATCAAGATCAAGATCGACAGGATCAAGATCAGAGAGAACAAGAAAGAGTTAGAGAATAAATGAGGATAGAGAAGAGCACCAAAGGATGATGCACACCATGGAGACCATGGCAGCTGCCATGGCACAATAGGCCGCATCCTTTGCAGCGCATACTGCCTGAGAGCAGCAGCCACCTACACCACCAGTAGGACCTGCACTGCCAGTACCTTCATCATTTACCGAGTTTAGGAGGATAAGACCTCCTACCTTTTCTTGGCAGGCAGACACTGTGGCAGCTGAGAATTGGCTGATGGAGATGGAAAAGGTGTTTAGCGTGCTGACATGCACAGAAGATGAGAGTGTCCGTTGGGCAGCCTACATGCTAGACGGGGAGGCTGGGCCTTGGTGGAAGTCCGTGATACGGACTACGGCTCAGGAGACCCCATAGTTGCCCTGGACCTGGGAGGAGTTTGTTGAGGAGTTCAACAAAGAGTATTTTCCGGAGGTAGTGAGAAACCAGATGGAGATTCAATTTTTACAATTAGTACAAGGGAAGATGAGCGTCAGGGAATACGGAGTGGAGTTCCTACGACTCGCTCGCTTTGCTCCTGATTACGTCGCCACCGACTTGATGAAAGCGAAGAGGTTTCAGCAAGGCTTGAAGCCTGAGGTAAGGGGAGGAGTAGCCCCATTCCAACTGAGAACCTATGAAGAGGTCATGAGCAAGGCACTTGTTGTAGAGGAAGAAAATAATAATAGATATCGATAGAGAGAGCAGCAGAGGGGAAGCACAGACCAAAATAAAACGGGGAACTACGAGCCGGTGAATAAAAAGCGGAGATTCGTAGCCCAATTCCAAGGTCAGAGACCATAGTTCCAAGGGGGTTTCGGAAGTCCGACGCAACAGAACAACCAACAGAGATTTCCATTACTTTCGTCGGGGAGACCGTTACGCTATGAGAGCCTTGCCATGACTACGGGCACTACCGTCACACAGGGATTCTCAAGGACAGCTTCTTCCGCACCTCGGGAGACTTGTGCCAAGTGTGGCAAGTCTCATAAGACAGTGGATTGCAGGATGGGAACTCGGGGCTGTTTCCGATGTGGCAAGGTGGGCCACTTGATCAAGGATTGCCCTGAGGTTGATAAAAGGAAGACGGTTTTAGTTTCAGCGCCACGACCTATTCAAGCACGGAAGTCGGTCGTTCATGGAAGAGCCTATGCAGTCACTGCTTAGGAAGCAGGGAACGTGCATGATGTCATCCAAGGTGATATTTCTTTTCAATAAAGAATTTTCAATTTCCTTAAAATTTTAGATAGAGAAGGTGCATTCAATTAACAATAGCATAGATTCTTTTCCTAAACACTAAATTGAGATGTAATTTATGTGTGTATATGTATGTATGTATGTATATTATAGGTACGTTAACTGTATTCGAGAAAGGATGCTTTGTAGGATACGACGCTAGAGTGTTGATAGACCGAGGGTCTACCCACTCATTTGTCACCCCTCGATTTGCAAAGAGGATGAGGATTGTTCCAGAGACGTTAGACTTTGTTCTATTGGTGTCTATTTCGACTGGAGAGTTAGTGGACACGGAGTTAATTTGCAAATCAGTCATTGTAGCTGTTTAGGATCGCGATGTTCACGAGTTAGACGCAAAGTTGCTACTACTAAACATGCAAGGGTTCGATGTAATCCTTGGCATGGACTGGTTGTCGCAACATTGTGCGACGGCCGATTGCAAGAACAAGGTCGTCATCTTTAGACCCAACACAAGGATATCGTTTAGATTTCAAGGAGTGAGGTCGTCTCACATGCCACTTATCTCTACAGTCAGAGCCGAATGCATGATCAGAAAGGGCTGCAGTGGTTACTTGGAATTCTTAAAGGAGGATAAGGAGGAGAAGAATGTTATCTCTGAGATAGCAGTAGTGCGAGAGTTCGCTGATGTGTTTCCGGAGGAATTGCCTGGATTACCTCCAGAAAGAGAAGTGGAATTCGCCATCGACTTAGCACCAGGAACGGAGCCTATTTCGAAAGCACCATATAGAATGACTCCGGCTGAGTTGAAGGAGCTGAAAGAGCAGTTGCAAGAACTCATGGATAAAGGGATTGTCAGACCGAGCGTGTCTCCGTCGGGAGCACCGTTCTTGTTTGTCAAGAAGAAGGATGGGTCAATGCGTCTATGCATTGACTATCGACAACTGAACAAACTCACTGTGAAGAACCGCTACCCTTTGCCTGGAATTGATGATCTATTTGATCAACTGCAAGGAGTAAAGTACTTTTCCAAGATCGATCTGAGATCTTGGTACCATCAGTTGAGAGTCAAAGCAGAGGACATCCAAAAGACAGCTTTCAGGACACGGTATGGACACTATGAATTCTTAGTGATGCCATTTGGGTTGAAGAATGCTTCGACATCGTTTATGGATTTAATGAATAGGGTGTTTAAACCACACCTGGACTCATGTGTCATAGTGTTTATTGACGACATCCTGATATACTCTAAATCAGAAGCGGAACACAAAGAACACCTGAGGATTTCTCTACAGACTCTACGTGAATACCAACTATACACCAAACTCAGCAAGTGTGAGTTTTGGTTGGAGGAGGTTAGCTTTTTGGGACATGTTGTCTCAAAGCATGGTGTCACTGTAGATCTAGCAAAAATAGAGGCAGTGGTTAACTGGGAGCAACTGAAGACAGTGACCGACGTCCGCAGTTTTCTAGGATTAGTAGGGTATTATCGATATTTCATTAAGGGTTTTTCAAAGATATCTGGGCCTCTCACGAAGCTTACGAGAAAGGATTCGAGATTCGAGTGGAGTGAGGCATGCGAGAAGAGTTTTCAAGAACTCAAAACGAGACTCACTTCAGCTCCAGTGCTAGCGATTCCTTTAGGTAGTGGAGGATACGCAGTATATAGCGATGCTTCATATAATGGCTTAGGTTGTGTGCTCAACCAACACAAGAAAGTGATAGCTTACGGATCGAGATAGCTGAAAGAACACGAGAAAAACTATCCGACTCACGACTTGGAGCAAGCCGCGGTCATTTTTGCACTGAAGATTTGGAGACATTACCTGTACGGTGAGACGTTTGAGATTTTCACCGACCATAAAAGCCTCAGATACCTGTTTACACCAAAAGAACTCAACATGAGGCAGCGCAGATGGATGGAGTTCCTCAAGGACTATGACTGTTCCATACAGTACCATCCAGTCAAGGCGAACGTAGTGGCCGATGCCTTGAGTTGGAAGGGTTCAGCTCAGTTAGCTAGCTTGATTTTGGGTATGCACCGGTGGAAGTTATTTGAAGATCTGGCACTATGCGATGCGAACATCAAGTCGCAAGCTTCAGGAGCCTTTTTGGCTAACATATCAGTGAGACCAGTGATATTTGAGCATATCTACAACCTACAGATGAAAGATCCGACGCTAACAAAGATTCGTCAAGATGTGATTGAGGGCATTCAACCGGACTTCTCAATGAAAGAAGATGGTTCCTTATTATTCAAGGGCCGTCTCTGCATTATGGACAATGCCGATCTAAGGCGAACAATTCTTGATGAAGCCCACAAGTCAAACTATGCTATCCACCCTAGTAGCACCAAAATGTACCAAGACTTGAAAAAGAACTATTGGTGGAGAGGTTTAAAACAAGACGTGGCAGAGTACGTGTCACGGAGTTTGACGTGTCAGCAGGTGAAGATTGATCATAGACATCCGGCTAGATTATTGCAGCCTCTACCAATACCGGAGTGGAAGTGGGAATCGATCTCTATGGACTTCATAGTTGGATTACCGCGTACTGCCAAGAGATACAATGCCATTTGGGTAGTCGTAGACCGATTGACCAAATCAGCGCACTTCTTGCCTTACAACACGATGTACACGACAGGAAGACTGGCAGAATTATATATGAAGGAGATCATTTGACTACATGGGATTTTGAGCAACATTGTTTCAGATCGAGATCCATTGTACACGCCCAAGTTTTGGAAGAAATTTCAAGAAGGAATGGGAACGCGACTGGACTTCAGTTCAGCTTTCCATCCTCAAACTGATGGTCAAACAGAACGAGTGAACCAAGTGATCGAAGACATGCTCAAAGCGTATATGTTAGAACTTCAAGGATCGTGGGATCAACACCTACCATTAATTGAGTTTGCGTATAACAATAGTTTTCAGACGAGCATTGGGATGGCACCATATGAAGCTTTGTACGGAAGGCGATGTAGATCACCTATTAATTGGGAGGAAATCGGGGAGAAATTTGTTTTGGGACCCGAATTGCTGGAAGACAATGCCGCCTATGTTCGTATGATAAGGGCCAAACTCAAAGCGGCGCAGAGCAGACAAAAAAGCTATGCCGACCTCAAGCGGACTAGTGTCGATTACAAGGTGGGTGAACACGCATTTGTCAAAGTCTCGCCCATGAAAGGTGTGATGAGATTTGGTAAGAGAGGGAAATTAAGTCCCCGCTATCTTGGACCGTTTGAAGTTTTGGGTCGAGTAGGGGAAGTTGCTTACCGCGTTGGATTACCACCGTTGTTTGATAGGGTACACAATGTATTCCACGTATCGATGCTCAGGAAGTATGTAAGGGACCCATCTCATGTGCTAGGAAGTTAACCTTTGGAGATGCATGAAGACATGAGCATGATAGAAGAGCCGGCGGAGATTTTGGATCGGAAGGAACAAGTACTATGTACCAAGGTGATCCCCTTAGTGCTTGTTCGATGGAAGAATCATCCGACTGAAGAGGCTACGTTGGAACGAGAGACCGATGTAAAAGAACAATACCCAGACTTGTTTACTACGAGTTGAGTGCCAAATTGTAACACCGCAAGCATATTTACGGATTCACACTACTCATGTTATCCAATGATGATCAGTTGGTCAACTTATTCAATGAAAAAAAAATAATAATAAATAAAAATAAATAAATAAATAAATAATTTTGGTTAAATATTACCATAGAAGTAAAGGACAAAAAAAAATTTAACAAAATTCGAGAAGTTTGACCAAAGCCGACAAATCGATTTTCAAATCGATTAATCGATTTGGAAATTCGATTAATCAATCTTTGGTCGATTGATCGACTGGCATCCGCCAGTGGGTAGAACTTAGGAAAGAAGTAAAAATTTGGCATTTCGATTAATCGAGGAGATTCGATTAATTGATTTTAGAAATTCGATTAATCGATAATGAAGTTTGATTAATCGACGAGCAGGGGCCAGTGAGTCAATTATTTTGAAAAACTTAAGGGTTGATAAATTCGATTAATCGAATTTATGTTCGATTAATCGATTTTGGGAAAATTGATTAATCGATTGGCTATATCGATTAATCGACTGGCATATCACAGTGAGGAGGGAAATTAAACATCTGAAAGTTTTAAAAAATTCAATTAATCGAGGAGTATTTCGATTAATCGATTTCGAAAATCGATTAATCGATTTGACAAATTGATTAATCGACTGGCAAGCGCCAGTGACTTGAAAATTTTGAAATTTGAAAGGACCATGAATTCGATTAATCAAAATGTATTTCGATTAATCAATTTTGAAGTTTGATTAATCGATTTTGGAAATCGATTAATCGATTTTGCACGACAGGCAAAACATTTTAAGTCGATTAATCGATTTTGAGAAATTGATTAATCGAATCGGGCCTATATATATATAAGTTGGGGTTTTTTGTGCCCATTTGAAAATTTTGAAGTTGGGCACCATTCTCCTTCTTCTCTGACCATCCATCCGACCTAGGGTTTTGGGCATTCTTCGTTGATTTCAGACCGAGATCGCCTACTTTCGCATCAAAATCTAAGGTAAACCCTAGATTTCTACTTCCTTTTCAAATTTAACCTAGTAAACCCTAGACTTTTGGGCATTTTGAGTCGAAATGCCGCCTCAAACCCAACTAACCACTAAGAAAATGGCTACAAAGCTGCCGTTTCGGCATAAGAATGCCGCACCGCCACCACCTACCCCATCACCGGTGAGGACTCCGTCACCGTCGACATCGGAGACCACCTCCGGTTCGACGAGTGTGGCTTTGCGCGAGTCTTCGCCTATGCCACCACCTCCCACCAATGTGCTCCAACCAAATGAGTGGTGGGCAACTAAGACCATTGACGATGAGTACATCGTCGATGTGGAATTGTTTGCAAATCCCGATGTACCGGGCGAGACCCAATGGGCTCGTAATTACCTTCAAAAGGCCAGGCTCGATAACCTCTTGAAACCAATCCGTGGGTCCTACTACCCTAGATTGGTCTGCCTATTCTACCAGGGGCTCAAGGAGGGGCCCACTGACGACATAGTCACGACCACTATTGAGGGTCGCGACTACATGTTCACGCATCGCCACATACACGAGGTGCTTGAATGTCACCTCGATTTTGTACCTGAGACCACCCTCTTCCCACCCTTTGAACAAGAGGTGAGATTTGAGGAGATCATGATCTGCATGACCGAGGGAAAGAAGGGGTCGGGATCCTCCATTAGGAGGGTCGACCTTCCCCACTACATGTGGATGCTTGATTCGATAATCAAGTGCAACCTTTACCCGTTGCGACACGACACCGAGCGGGTAGAGAAAGTGCAGCAGGCACTTTACGCGGCCTTCTGTGGCTGTTGGTTTGACGCTACAGCGATCATCCTCGAGGGGATGATCTACATAAAAGGGAAGTTGATGAAGGGCAATCTAAGGCCTAAGGAGAAAATGCCCTACGCTCGGCTCATCTCGAGCATGTTGGAGTGTTACTCCGACGCCCCCGACTACGCTATATCGCCTCACGAGGTGAGGGCTACGGATTGCGTGAAGCAATTCTCCATTGCATTATGGAGCTGTAGTTACAATCTCCTCAAGAAGACCCTACCAGCGGCAGTAGCACCACCACCACAGCAGGATCCACCTGTTGAGGGAGCACCACCAGTGGGGGGCGTCCCACCAGTCATTCCACTAGCTGAGGGAGCCCCATCTCACCCCTCAGTATCAGCTGGGCCGCAGGCCATCGTGCCACCTTCCACCACATCAGCTACACCACCCTCACGATCAGCCGCAATGACACCTACTTCATCCTACCGACGCCGAGCAGCTCACTCCGGCCCTACCATTGAGGACGTGTTGGCCCGCATGGAGGCCAACAATGAGCGGATGAACCGGTGGATGGACTTTTCGATGTACCACACTATGTGGTACATCTATCCGTTGGACTACCAGCAGTGCCTAGCTCAGGAGGAGGCGTGGACAGCAGGCCGGACCGCCTTCCATATGGGTCCAGTCTTCCACGCGGGTACTTCTACAGCCGATGGATCTGGCTCGACGCTCGCGCAGCCAGCTGAGACGGGTCACCCACAACCTACGGAGACGACCCAACCGCCACCGGCACTAGAGTCCAAAGACTAGATCATATTTTCGTTATCTTTTGTATGCACATTTTGTGAGCTTATATATGATTCAAACCAATTGTAAATTTTGAGTAAAGGAATAGAACATTTTTTGTCAACTCTTTCCAGTAGTATAAATCTTTTGTATAGTATGGGTATGCTAGTTGTTAGGATTAATCATGGGTGACTTACTCGGCCACCTCACCTATGTGTGGGGGGGGGTTACCCAAAATGACGCGCCCTTGGGTTATTTTTGAGGACGAAAATTCCCAAGGTGGGGAGGATGTGATATCCTAAAAATTTGCGTTAAACAATGACCTCGAGATCTGTGCCCGACTGGTCATAGGTTTGACCAAGTGGGAGTTCACTAGTTGACTCAAGAGTGATGAACAGATATGATGTGAATATGATGTAAGTAGAAGGAGTGTAATGTAAATCTGGAGTCACATACTCCTATCTTGGGTGTATGTGCTCAATACAAGGACAATGGATATATAAGGGTTTAAAGAACCCTAAATTCATTATTTTGGGTTGTTGAAGAGAATTAAGAAGAGAGAGAGAGAGAGAAGTAAAGAGGGTTGTTGAGCAAGGAGTGAATGTAAGCCAAGAAGGGATTCGACTATTTAAGGCCGGATTCAACGCGAAGGATTCCTTAGAGCCAAAGCTGGAACCCTAGCCATTCCAACCTTGAGATCCAATCAATTAAGATTTGATTGAGGTAAAATTTTTGTGAATTAAATGCATAGATCATAGAGGTTTAATTGCAGTAAAAAAATACTTAAAATCATAGGATAAAATCTTAGAAAAAGAAAGAAAATTTGTTTGAGGAGAATTTGGAAGATCAGCCCGAAATCGATTAATTGAACTGAGTTTTGATTAATCGATTTTAAATTTTGATTAATCGATTTGGTATCGATTAATCGACTGAGAAGCTTCAGTGGCTGGAGAAATGAGACTTGGTGAAATCGACTAATCGAATTCGTATTTTGATTAATCGATTTGGGATCGATTAATCGATTTTGGGATCTCGATTACTCGAATTGAGAATCGATATGTGTAAGTTGAGGCTTTCGATTAATTGATTTAAGATCAATTAATCGATTGAAGATTTTGATTAATCGATTTTGGGAATCGATTAATCGATTTTGAATTTCAATTATTTGATTTTGGAAATCGATTAATCGAATCAGGTTCGATTAATCGAATTGGGAGATCGATTAATCGACTGAGACTGTTTTAGTTGACTTCTTAGTTTGACTTTGAGCTTCATGGAGGGTCTTGAACCTTCTTTGTTACATCTTTAATGATGAGTTGCATGTGTTATGTTGTACCATAGGTGGTACGTATGAGCATGAGCACAAGGAGCTGCGTGGGACCTTGATGCTTAGAATTTCAAAGACTTGAGGTAGGGAACACCTTGATCATGTACTTTAATTTGCAAGAGCATGTATATAGTGATATGTAATTTAAATCAAAAATTGTTTTAGTTAAGTAAAGTTTTGTGAAAAGGGTGTGTGCGTGACACTAACAGTGTAACTAAGAATAAGACATCCCCAGGGGATGAGAAAGTAATAAGATAGCAAAATGATAAGAGTAATTGGCTACATCCTAGGGATGTAGACAAGATTGAGTAACATTCGATAAGGCCTAACTGATATAAGATAGCACACTTACACGGTGAACAACTATATGTAAAACACCCGTTATTTTTGTTGTTTGAGGTTTGACCAAGATACCCCACCGACGTGGCGGGATACCCTACTGGCCAGCAACGGGATATCCGTGGATACGTCTGTGGCGAAACCGTAAGCTAATCTGGAGGTTTATCCGATGTTGAGATATTAAAAAAGCAAATGTATATTACCATCTTTTTCAAGCTATATTTTTCTCAAGAATACGTGACAGATCCAAGATATTAAAAATATAATGGAATATATACTCAGTTTTAACTTATATAACCATCTAGGTTTTGTTCCCCTATTGAGCGAAGATTTAAGTTTTGCTTTAGGCCTTTTGAATGTCATTCATGATCTAGTAAAAGAGATGTGAAAACTATAAACTGTTATTAAAAGCAAATGTATATTACCATCTTTTCAAGCTATTTTTCTCAGTAACTGCATAGATCCAGCATGCTTAAAATATAATGGAATATATGTGAGGTTTTAACTTATATGTTCATTGTGCTTGTTCCCTATTGAGCTAGGATGTAGCTCACCCTTTAGACTATACGTCGCAGGTCCAGTATTAGCAGCAGCGGAGGTCTTGGGTGACGTGGATCCTGGTGAGTCGGACCACACGCCCTTAGATGAGTTGGAGCCACCTCCAGAGGACTTCTTCTAGAGGACTCTGCTGTGCATTTTGAGAGAGTGGTTTTGTGAGATTATTTGGTACGACTTAGTATGTCAAGCCTTTGATTCTGTTTAAACAATGTAATTAAATTGAGATAATTCTTTTGGGCGAACAATCTGGGATGATCAGCTATCATCGATGGTTCGGATCGGTTCTCCACTCATGCAGGGACATGAGGGTAGAACTGTCTTTTGAGAAATGTTTAAGGTCATGATGTTTCTGCATTTCATATGATCTGTTTCTTTTGTTTATAGTTTGCTTGATGTACTAATGTTCCGTGCCGAAATCCGGGCTATCAGAGTAAACCTTTAAACATATCACAAGCTTCACAGGTAGGAAAAATTTGAAAATTGTTGTAAATATTTAATTCTGTAATATATTTCTTTTTTCTTTTGACTAATCTTTTTACTAACATCACTAACATTTTTGTTATTGAAACACCGAGATTTAGCCGTGAATATTTTCTCTCAAGTTTGGGGGAGAATATATATCAAGTTCATAATCAGTTTATCAATAATTTATGGAACCTTTTCTTGTATGTCCCCTGTTTTGCACAATGAGGACATTGTCCTATTTAAGTTTGGGGGAGATACACCACCTTTGTATAGATTAGTTTAGTTTTTTTTTAGTTTTTTTTTTCGTAGAAATTTTAAAATTTTAATTTCTTTTTTTTTTAGATAAGTTAATCATTATATGCAAATTATGAAAAAAAATAATATTAAAATATGAATTTCTTAGCAAATCATCATAGTAGTAGTTCAAAAATCAAAATAAAAATAGTTATAATTCAATGTAAAGCATCTCTAGAATACTGTATCAGAAGAATGTTTGAAACTATATGATTGATCTGAACTGTAAAATATTTTAAATTATAGTTTCAAAATCATATAACTAGTGAGCTTTAGAGCCTATTCCTCTTTATTCTGAGAGAAAGTGAGACTGTTTTTATTCACGCTTAATTTTCTTGGAACTGCTCTACTATTGCTGTCAAAATGAAATCTCATAATGTTGAACTTAGAATCAATAAATTCTATGATTATGATAGTTTATTTGTTTAGAACTATCTATTAAATATATCAAAGTAATAAGACATCCATATTAGTAAATCGTGAAAATGACCTAAGGCCATCTTTTTTTATCATAGCCAAAAAACCAAAATCCTAGAATATTTTACCATTTGAATCCATATTAGAAGAGTAAAGACTAAATTTATTTGTACAAAAATTTTATAAACCCTTAACCATATGTACTGCATAAAACTTTCTATCCTTAATCCTTATAATTTCTGAGAGGTTAGAATGTAAAAGAAGGGAAGAAAAGGGAGTGAAAGGAGTATGAGTTAATATATAAGGGATCAGCTGAAAAGGGTACAACTGAAAAAGAAATACAAATGTATGAAAATATGGGAAAAGAAAAGAAAAAGAATGAAAAATCGTAAAAGACGATTTTGTTAAAAGATAAGCAAAAAACTTCCAAACTAAAAAAGAAGAGAAAAATGGGATTTACAAAAAGAAAAAGAAATGGGAAGAAGTTATCCAAAATAAGGATACTTACTGAAGCTGAAAAATAGAAGAAGAAGAGAAGGAAGAACTAAACTCTTAGAAATAATTTGGAATCCTCTTTACCTTTTTCATTGGAACCTTCTAAAAACCCAATACCCCATTACAAGCCGAAGAAAAGACATTTGTGATTTACGATTTGCAAAAATATGAGTCTGGTAGGGATATATAAAATATATACTATGAATAAATAAAGAAATTATATGAAAAGAATTGATTATCCTGTCCATGAGATTTATCTTTTTAGCTGATTGCCCTTTGAATTTATCACGATCATATCATATTATGAGAACCTGTGCAATCGTGAGATTTTTGACGATCTCGTCGCGACGATGTGCTCTCAAATGAAATATTTAGAGTCACCACCCGGAGCTTTTGGTGTCTCGGGAAACCTAGATCAATTTTATAAGCACTGAAGTGTCACAAATATCACTCTGAATCCGGTCCACACCAAAGGCACTTGGGTAGGGGCTTCGATTATCGATTGGGAAGGAGTTAGGCACCCAATCAACTCGCAAAATGTGGTCTCTATTTATGGCCAAAATAAGAATAGTAAAAATAAAATGAAAAAGGGTTCCTCTTGCCCAAAGGGTCTTAAAATCCTATTTGTGCCCCTCCGTTCCTACTAAAAATTCAGCGGTGTAATGGCACAAATGGGAGAATAGAGGAATAACCGAGAAGGTAGAGGAATAGAGGGGAGAGACGGAGTTCTCGGGCCCTTGTTGCACCGCTGTGGAGCCTTGCGTTGGCTTGCTTCAGTGAGTTTTTAAAGGCTTGTATGGTGAGAAATCAGGTTCTAACTCCTAGGGCTTGATAGCTAATAGGTAGAGAGGGAAGGCTAAGGGGTGGCACACACCTAACCTAGAGCTTTTGAGTGAAATGCTAAGGTTTAAAGAAAATTTCTGAGTTCTAGAATTTGTATGGGAATGGTGCACTAGAGGAGAGAGAGAGAAGGGATTCCTTAATCTCTTAATTGCAAATTTTTTCAAGCCTTTGTAAAGGGAGGGGTGCCTCTTTATTTATAGAAAAAAGAGAGGTTAGGAGGGTGTTTAAAAGCTAATTTAGATTAGCAATTAGGTAATGGGCAATCTAAGGTTTCCTAGGGTTTTTGAAGCCTTGAAAAATGTGAGGAGTTGCTCAAATGGTGGATGATAGGGTGGGGCTTTAAACCACTTAAGAGGTTGCATATAAATAATAAATGGGTACAACAGAACTAGTAAAACACACCCCAAAGGTCAAGATGGTCAACAAGTCAAACGCCAATCTTGAAATTCGAGGTAAAAACTCACAGTAACTATTCATATGCCTGGCACAACTATTAGTTGCGCCAAGCATATGTATAGTAAAATAGTTCCTGAACAGTGGTCTGAAAGTTGGCTACCCGCGGGGGGCCCACCTTAATGCTGGCGCAACTATTACTTACGCCAAATCCTAGGGGGTCTCCACACTTTTTACCATTTTGCCCTTGCTCTTCGAAATGTGATATCTTCTTATGTACAGCTCTGATTGGGGTGATTCTTAGCCCGTTGGAAAGGTAAGGACTTGTACTTTTCAATGGTATAAGATTCGATTATAGTAGAAGGTTATAGCTAGTCCCAATATACCACTCTTCATCCATTGCTCGGGAAAGCTAGGTTTAGGTCCGAAATGGGTTCTAAGGGCCGAGATTGGTTTTTAAGGGTTTGGAAAGGTTCCTAAGAGATCTAGGGTGATTCCTAAGGGTTTGAAATGGTTTTTAAGGTTTTGAAAAGGTTCCTAAGGGTACTATACATGCCATCAAAATCTTGGAGGTGCACCTCTCTCAAAATATGTCTCGATCGGGCCTTGGGCCAAATTTGGGTGTCTACAGATGCCCCTCTTGGTATCTGATCACTAATAATCGAATGCCAAAGAAAAGAGACATTCGAAGAGGCCCAAGGCATTACTGATGGGTCTGTTGTATTCAGAATGAACTTCAAACATCAGATGAGTAACATGGTGAGAAAACAGAAGCCCTGTATGTCGGGAAAAACGGTCGTTTCTCAAGGTAATCGGTCTCTAAGAGCTTAGAGACATTATTGGGCATAACCGAGGTAGAATGAGTTGTAAAAGCCCAATAGCTGGGAAAAATGGTCACTTCTTGAGATGATTTAAAGGAGTTTGATGTTCAAGATTCATTCTGAATACAACTGCTTCTTAAGTAAGGAGGGTGATTGACCCACATTCAAAGATAGGCACAACGCAAGTACGCAAGGCTCCATAATTTGTGTCCATTTATATGAGGCATTGACCGCCTCATCTGACTGGTCACGGGTGCCCCTTCTTGAAGCAGGGCTCAAGGTCTTTGGGTAAACCCATTGATCCCGAAGTTTATTTAGCATGACTACTCGAGCGGAGCGAATAGACGTCGCAACGCTTTTTAGGAGTACGTGCTATATTTCTAAAACACATGCATTTTTTTTTGTCATTTTATGTAAGAATTTTTTTTTTTTAACGTTTTTTGTGTTTATCATTTTATGTGCTTTTTAGATTTTGAGTTATCATTTTATGTAATTTTTAGATTTTGAGTTATCATTTTATGTGATTTTTTGGGTTTTAAGTTATCATTTTATGTGATTTTATCACTTTATTACTTCTATTATTTTTGGGATTTTCTTTATCTTTTTTTTTTAATGGATTTTTTTAGATTTTTAAGTTATCATTTTATGTGATTTTTTGGTCTTTTTGAAGCTATCATTTTATGGGATTTTTTTGGGTTTTTTAGAACTGTTATTTTATGTGAATTAGTCTATCATTTTATGTGAATTATTCTATTATTTTATGTGAATTATTTTTTTCTTTTATGTGAGATTTTTATTTTATTTCATCTTTTCATCATTTTTTGAACATTTTCATGCTTTTCTGTGTAGGATCGGGATGCCTATTGATCTTAGTCCACTTTATTCTAGCACGGCTTCTTGCGCAAGTCGAATGAGGATCGACATGCCGTTTGGGGACATGTGCATTGGTTGGAAGTAATCAAAACGAAGAGGAGGGGGTACCGGGTTATGCAGGTGACCTGTACCCGGCCCAAGACCTGACTTGTTAGTGGCTGGCGCAACTATTAGTTGCACCAAGCAAAATTGGGGGGCAAAACAGCCTGGCGCAACTATTAGTTGCGCCAAGCATGGCTGGGGAACATATTTAAGCAGCACGAGTTCAGGCATAAAGGGCAAATTTTCAAAAAAATTTCTCCCCCCTTCTTCAAACTAAAAATAGAGCCTCCCTAGGGTTCCTTTATATCGCCTCTACGCGTGCTTCATTGCCTGCATTCGCTCGCGCCGATCGAATGTCCGCCTTGCGCTAGGTCAAAGACCTTATTTTTTCCACATGGTAACCATTTAAAACCCATGTTTTGATTGTTCTTGCTATTCCTTGCAAATATCATCATGATCTTATATTCTTAGATGAATAATGGTTTATTTTTGTTGTGAATATGTTTATTGATGATGTGTTGATGAATTTTTGAATAATGCACTCGTTTTTGTTGTTTTATGGATTTTTTTTTATTGCTGCCTAAATATATATATTTACATACTCTTTTTTTGTTTTGTTTTATATAAGAAAGGGGTTTTATTCTTGTTTTTGGTTTTTATTTTATTTTGAACACAAAGCAAGGATTTTGGATTTTTTCATGATTTTTTTTGGACATTAATTAGGAAAAGGGGATTTTTGGTTTTCTCTTTTTTGAAAATTAATTAAGGAAAATAATTTTTTGATTTCTATACATATTTATTTGAAAATTAACTAAGGGAAATGATTTTTGGTTCCTCTTAAATTTAATTAAGGAAATGGAATTTATTGTTTGAAAACTAAACTAAGTTATTGATTTTTTATTATCATCTATTTTTTTGTGTTGGCTTTTTTCATTTTATGGGCATGATAAAAAGGGTCCCCCCCCCTTTTTTTTTGTTGGAGTTTTTTTTTTACTTTTGTTTTCCTAAACATGAAAGAGGGACCTTCTTTTTTTTTGTGGCTTTGATTTTCGAAGCATAAAAAAGACTTTTTTGTTTTTGTTTGTTTTTAACTTTGGTTTTTTTATAAAAGGACTCTTTTTTTGGCTTTGATTTTCGAAGCATAAAGAAATGAAGATTTTTTTTTGCTTCTAACTTGCTTTATTTTTAAACATAGAAAAAGGAAATTTATTTTATTTTTATTTACTTTTGAAGATAAAAGGGAACAAATTTTTTTGCATTTTCAATCTAAAAGGGATTTTTTTTTTTTTTTATGTATGTATCTTTATTTCTTAAAATAATAGAAAAAGGGTGAGGATACTTACCTTCCCTTGGCATGTAGCATAAAAATGGTTCTTTATCATTGATCCACTTTGATGTGATTGCTTTCTTTTATCCTAGAATGTTTAGCGACGAAGAGTACGTGCCTGAGGAGGGCCATGAGGAGGGGCCCGAGATAGTCTATGGTCCCTGCGGGGAGCAATTTTTTGCGATAGAGCACAAGGCGGGCCCCTGGCTGGAGATGCAGGGTGAGGCCACCCGAGCTGGCCTTCTTCATCAACAGTATGTTCATATCTCCAATTTCAGCATAGCGAGCAATGTAAAAGATAGGTTTAGTTCTTCCTTTTGTGCAACTTTGCTTTATTTCCATGATCCGATGTACTTCTCTCTCTTGATGCAGGACCTGCCCCCTATTGTGTTCCGCGGGGGCTGGTTGGACTTTCACGATTTCTACTGGTATGTTCCCCTTGTGGAAAGGTATTTGTTGGAGCAGGTGGGTTTTGGGGAGTTCTTATCCTGCCCCATATGGGGGCTGATGTGCGTACTTGAAGGCGTTGATATAGCGGTTTTGCCCCAAGACTATGACCTTCCACATGCCCTATGCCGAGATGACATTGACGCTCGTAGATTGAGTGATGATTACTGGCATCAGGGTAGGGGCATACCAATATCCAGCCTTACGGTGCCGAGCAGAGACGACATTATTAGACTGATAGGGGATTATCCCTCTCGTGGGCAGATGCACGGTACTGAGGTCAAGATGACCTGGTTATCTAGGCTCTTTGGGGTTGGTGAGCTGGTAGATCTGGGCCAGCCGGATAGGGAGCTTTACATTATGCCCGAGCGAGCAATCATCGTGGCCCGTATCACGCTTCTGCTTTTGTTAGGCAAGTCCCTCTTTACGAATGCGAGCGGTGGACGAGTCAACTTGGCATTGCTGAGCGTTATGGAAAACTGCTCAATGTCCATAGGTATGACTGGGGCGGGGTTGGATACACGTGGTTGATGTATGGCGTAGCCCGAGTATCTATCGGGGAGGCCAAATCCGTTGTTGGTTTTTGGGCGGCATTTGGAGGTAATCCCTAACTCTTTCACTTTTATCAGTTTTACTTGGGTGATCTTTGTACACTACTGACTTGTTCTTTGGGCACTACTCCTCTCAAGTAGGCATACACCTACCCTTTCCTCAATAATTGGAACCAATCTCGATGCCATGACGTGGGCATGAAGCACCTAGAGATGAGCCTGAGATCCCAGCTCGATCTGATGGTCCCTGAGCAAGTAAGGCCTTCTCAACTCTGTTTATTCTAGTTCGGAAATTCTCCCTTGTTATTATGCTACATGCTTTGACTGATTGACTGCCTCTTGACTTGGACAGATCCTTTACGACCCGTACCTCACCTCCATTTTCTAGGGCTGGGCAGCCGTAAGTCCATCGCACCTATTCAATAACCACCGCGTGGTCTTTTTCTATGGGGCGTGGGCCAGGGCTTACTCTTTAGGGGAGCGGGTAGTGCACCCGTATCAGGGCTATCCTGCCATACCTATGGGCCCTCCTGCAGATGTTTTGGATCCTGTTGGTAGCATTGAGGAGCTCACTGCGGCCTTCCTCCGTAATGGGATCCCCATTAATGCCCTTCTCGTGCTCGGGGATTATTAGCTATGGTACGAGTCCCTGCTGTATCGGTTCATCTTGCCGTGCTTTGTCCCTAGTGCCAACTTTCTTACTTTCGGCGGCTCGTGCACTCAGGTAATTCTCCTTTCTCTTTTAGATTAGTCCCCTTTTTGTTTTAATTCAGCTTTTATTCCTACTAAGCAGATTTCTATTTTGTTCATAGTTTGCTCAAGGGGATGACTAGGATGGTGAAGGTGGAGCGGCGGCGGGTACTTAGGATGCTTCAGGGGCAGGTCCCTTAGGTGTTGGCCCTTTCGGTGCGGGTCCCTCGGGTGAGGGTTCTTTCAGTGTTGGTCTGTCAAGTACTTCTCATGCGGGTGCCCTTGGTGATGCTCCGCCCGTGGTCTATGGGACCTTCCGATGCCTCGATGATAGCTTTCTCTTAGGTCTATGCGCTGATGTGGATAAGCAAGCACACATCTCAGCTAAAGTGGATCGAGTTCCTCCTCCTGAGGTGGTTCCAGGGGTAAGCCCTCTTACGATCACTCTTCCTTTGTCTTGGCTCCTTTTGACAAATGTGCGTGTTTGTTACCAGTCCCCGCAATTGACATCCTTTCCCTCTGAATGTAAAACTTTGACTTGGCTATGGAGCACGTGGCGTATTACCATAACATCGCAGAGCTCCGGGGCGGAGGTGGTATCTTGTTGTTCAGTCTTTTTTCTCTATTTTACTATCCTTTGTTCCTCAATTGATCCTGATCTCTGATTTTGACTATGACTTGCAGCGTGCTCGCGCCAAGGAGTCGCTCTCTTTACTCAGATGGATTTCGCAGGCGTGATTCTGGGTAGGGGATATGCGGACCTTCCAAAGCTCCTTACGTCGACAGAAGAAGTCAAAGGGTGCCAACAAGGATTAGGCCCTAGTTTCTGCCCAAAAACATTTAGCACATTTTGGGATAATTATATTGGGATTTTGCAAAGTATCTAATAGATATTTGTGACACTTTTTTAGATGATTTTTTGTTTGGATGTGCTTAGTGCTTTTCTTTGATTGTATGTTATCTCTCTCTTGCATATATCCAACTACTTGCACGATGATCTTAAGGATTGCTCATGAATGTGGCCCTCGAGGTCGGATGCCTTGGTGCGGGTTTCTCTTGCACAAAAAGTTGAACTATTTCAATGTTAGGTGCCTTTTTAATTCAAATGTTTGAATGTTTTCATAGCATAAACCAGGTGAATCAGGTTAGCTGGCAAAGGGGGGCCAGCAAGGGCCCACAAAAAAATCCTAAAAACCTTAAAAAGGCATAGAAAGGGGAGGGCTCTGTACTGGCATAACTATTAGTTGCGCCAGGCTTGTTCTAGGGAAATTTGCACTGGCGCCAGTTTTAGCCTGGGGAGCAGTGGGCCCTTATATGCCCGAGACAGTCCATTTTTGCTTTCTTTTCTTTTTGACTTGGCCTTTTCAACTGATTTTTCTTCTCCTTGCTTTCCCAAGGGTGGATCCATTGACATATATTGAATTTTATATTCTTGAAAGATCTTTGTACGTCCATGGACCCGCTTTCCAATCCTCCCTTACATGGAGGGCTTGGAACCAATTTACTCCTTTCTTTGGGCTTGGTGCCCAAGTTCTTAAAAAGTTGGCTTGGAAGCTTGAATGAGAGAGAGCTCATTGAATTGGAGTGTCTTGGATTATTGCGCCTTCCTCTCTTTCTCGAGGTTCCTCCATGGTGGGATCTACTTCATGCAGCCACTTCATTTTGGGGTACAAACACCCATGTGTTCCATTTTGGGAAGCGGGAGCTAACTCTCACTCTTGAGGAGTTATCCAATTTTTCTGGCTTGAACTCCACAGAGGCCTCGCAAGAGTCATGCTGAAGTCGGGCTACTCAAAATCTGTTCACCTTACCCTCGGTTTGAAGAAATTTGAGTACGAGAAAAGTTTCATTGGGGGGCCCACAAGGTGTTCGATCAAATTCCTCAAAGAACTTTTCGGTGACGAAAGTCTTCAAAAATTACTGGTTAGGAATATGTTCAATGCGAGAGCCTTCACTCTCAGTCTCATTTCAGAAGTTCTTTTCTTTACTAGGGGAGAGAGCTTCTCTCTGGCTCTCTGCGACGTTTTGATCGAGTTGGTAGAGGGCAGATTAGTGATGCACTTGGTCCTTGTCGAACAATACCGATGCCTTGATGCATTTGCTCTAGGCAAGGTGAAGAGCCTCAGGGGATGTCCTTTGCTGCTCCAGGTCTGGTTAGGTGAGCATCTCACTATCTTGGGACCCATGCCGAGCTTTTACATTGCTCGAGGTGAGGCGGCTCAATGCATTCTGGGTAGGTGCCACCTGCTTTCGTAGGGAGATTTGTCAGCTTTGGCTGAATGATGCAAAGCTGATATGGAGCTTCCTTGGTTGGATCGGACCTTCCCAGTAGTTCGTTCCAGAGACCATGAGGGCATCATCCTCCTAGGATTGACTGGCAGTACCTTCTACTTCCCATTCTAGGTGTTGCAACAGTTTGGTTGTTCTCAGTAAGTGCCTTGCGAGGTTAAATCCCCTCTATGTGATTTGATCTTTTCAAGGGGGTCCTTTGGGACGTGGATCGGATTGCTGCTCTTTGGGAGACTAGTCAGTCGACGCTGATGCATGATATGGAGTAGGGAGATTCACTTTAGACTTCTCCTGAGTATGAGGCTTGGCTATTGGCTGAGCAGCCTGCTGCTAATCATCTGGATCAGACGGAGAGTATTGATATAGGAGGCCCATGGCCAAAGAAGGAAACGGTGCTTCAAGCTCACATTTAGCTGTTGGTTGATGAGAAGAGGGTCCTGCAAGAGCTTTTAGCACAAGAAAATGTTAGAGCATAGGTAGCAGAGACCAAAGCTGGTGTAGCTGAGAGCGAGGTCCTTCCTCTGGAAGGATCCTTGAATGTTGCTCACGGAGATACCGATGCTTCTCGGAAGAGTTACAAGTGCTTGCATGGACGTTGGTTGATCGAGCGGAATGCCCGAGAGGATGATTTTCTAGCTGAGATTAGTGCCTTTAAGTGTGAGCTGGGCCATTGATTCCTCCTTGCACATACATCTTTTTACACATATCAGATACGCAGAAAAGGGGCGTAAGAAACCCCTTTACAGATACACACTTTTTGGTATACATATTTTCTTTATGTTTTTGTTTTTTCTACTTTTGTAAAAAGAAAGAAAGAAAGAAAAAAAGCTAGACATCACACTGACTATTTTTTGAGATGTGGTGTAAGCAGTGCATTTTGTAAATGGAAAAGGAAAATCTATTATATTTACAAAGACTTCTCTTTTTGTTGTTCTTTTTAATTAATGGGTCTCTTTAACAAAGAGGGCTTTCTGCCATGTTCTTTATTCTCTTTTTGTTTTGATGCCTCACTCACAGGGTGAGATCTCGGGTCCCCTTTTAAGCATGGCTGAACCCCCTTTTTAAGTGGTCGAATATGGGTGAGTTTTAGCAGCTTTACCAAGACTGGAACGTCAATCCTTTTGGATTGAGTCAAACCTTTCTCCTTACCTTGAGTCATACATTTGACGAAACAGTTTCACTAAGACAACTCTGGTCGGGGCTCGATTTGAACTAACATGAGTGGCCCAGCCGAAAAAAGGGGAATGGGGGGAGTAACCAAGAGGGCTCCTCCAACATCAATCTTATCAATCAATTCAAACCTCTCTTTTTCAACTTCTCTTTTTAATTCTTCAATAATTTTACTCACAATGCCCAAGGTGGGTTGGTCGTGCCCATTTTTGCCCTCTTTTCACCCGTGGAGCCCTTTCGGGTTTTCACCACGTCCATAGGTTTAGCTCTCTTATCCCAAGCGCCCTTTCAAATTTTCACCTGGTCCGCACAAACTCACTGTTTTTATCCGTAGTGCCCTTTCGGGTTTTCACCACCTCCATCTTGCTTTGAGCTTGTATTTTTATTTTATTTTATTTTTTATTTCTTTTATCTCAGAAGCCACGACATAGGCACCGATTCCGTCATAGCCGGCCAGATGGGGTTCTGGTGTCATCTCACAACTCGACTTGTGCTGACTTAACAGATACTATGACTGCTTGTGAACTTACAAAGAGGGCTTTCTTCAGGGCGTAGCTTGGCCATGGGTTAGGTTAGGATTTGAAGGTATGCTAGGCTAAAAAGGTTTGCTGGATACAGTTTCAGTTTTTCACAACACACTTCTTCCTTGGGGAATTTTTACTGTACAAGCTCAATATATTTTTTCTTTTTCCTTTTATTTTATTTTAGGCTATCTCTTTTTGAGGTTTTGCTTTTCCAATTTTTTTTATATAGGTACAAACTTTTTCTTTTTTTGCAGGGAAGGATTTTATTGAAAGAAAGGCCCAGGCTCAAATGGGATAGCAAAGGATATCATCATTTTTAGGGATGCTTTTTTGGCTATTGTGCTTAGAATGATGGCCTCTTTTGGGTGATTCTTAAGCAGTCACGTATCTGTTTCACTAATACTTACCTTATCACTATAGACTAAGAATAGAACAGTCAAATGTATCCAGCATTGATGGGCTCAGGAAGATGATCTCTATCCATGGTGGTGAGGCAGATGGCATATCCCGACAGCACTTCTTGGACGACATAAGGTCCCTGCCAATTCGGCTTGAACTTCCCTCTCGGATCGGCGTGGAGGGATGGGAAGATCTTCTTTAGTACAGTGTCTCCTATCTTTAGATTTGACCATGGACACGTTTATTATAAGCCCATGCGATTTTCCCCTGGTAAACTTTAGTATGACACAAGGCTAGGAGTCTTTTCTCATCCAGTAAATTCAATTGTTCAAAGCGGGATCTCTCTCTCTCTGCTTCGGGTAAGCCTGATTCCATGAGGATGCAAAGTGAGGGTACTTTAACCTCTACTGGTAGGACGACCTCGGTTCCATACACAAGGGAGAATGGTGTCGCCTCTGTAGCGGTACGAATCGACATTCTATAGGCCCACAAAGCAAATGACAACATTTTGCTCCAATCTTGGTAATTGACATCCATCTTCTCGAGGATGCGAACGACTGTCTTGTTCGCAGCCTTGACGGCTCAATTAATTTGAGGCCGATAAGGCGATGATCGATGGTGCTTAATCTTGTATTGCTCATAGAAGGCTCGGATGCGCTTATTTGCAAAGTTCGTGTCGTTATCTATGATGATATCCTTAGGTACTCCAAATTGGCACAGAATATTATTTTTGAAAAACTTCTTGATGTGACCACCCATGATGTTGTTATATGACACCGCTTCTACCCACTTGGTAAAGTATTCAATGGCAACAAGGATGAACTGACATCTGTTGGATGCTTTCGGATTAATCATTCCGACGATGTCAAGGTCCCAGGTAGCAAATGACCAAGGAGTGGTCATGTAGTGTAGATTGATGGCAGGAGCGTGTATCACACTGGAGTGTTCCTAACACTTATAGCATTTCTGAACATGTTTGTAGCAATCCGATTCCATAGTGGTTCAAAAGTACCCTGGCTGTAGAATTCTCTTAGTGAGCATGTGACCGCTGACTTGGGCACCGCATACTCCCTCGTGGATCTCTCTCATGATGTTGATCGCTTCACTTCCTGTATGGAACCTGAGCAAGATTTTATTATACTATCGCTTGTAAAGGCATTCTCCACAAATGACGTAGCCTACCGTTAAATGTTGAATGGTTCGTCGGTCCGTCTTAGACGTACCCTTAGGGAAAGTTAGTGTCTCGAGGAAATTCTTGATATCTGAGAATCAAGGTGGCTCATCATCAGGCTTTGTAGGTTCCTCAATTTGGAGGCAGAAGGCCGGCTCATTCATTTGCTCGATCATGATCGACTTCATCTCAGCACCATACGGGATTTCAATCATCGACGCCAAAGTTGCTAGTGCTTTAGAAAAGCGATTTCTTATTCGGGGGACAGATGAGAATGTCATGTCTTCAAAATAAACTATCAGATCCTCAAGGTGCTCATGGTAAGGGATCAGTTTCTTGTCTTTTGTCTTCCAATCACCATTCGTCTAGCATATGATCAATTGTGAATCACCAAGCACTCAGAGATGAGTTATGTTTAAATCAAGAGCCGCCTGCAGGCCAGCGACACCAGCTTCGTACTCGGCCATGTTGTTAGTGCTAGGGAAGTTGAGCTTGATAGAGACTGGTATATGTGATCCTTTCCGTGAAATCAGAATGGCACCAACTCCCTGACCCTTGGCATTTGCTGCCCCATCAAAGTGCATTACCCACGAATCTTCTGCTCCTTCTGTATCATCTTCCGTCATGGATAGGATGTCCTCATCGGGGAACTCAGTTCTCAAAGGTTCATAATTTGGCAAAGGATTGTTAGCAAGATGATCGGCGAGTGCATGCTCCTTGATTGACTTCTGAGTGACATACGTGATGTCAAACTCGGACAATAAAAGCTGCCATCGTGTGGTTCATCCAATAAGAGCCGGCTTCTCAAATAGGTATTTCAACAGGTCCATTCGGGCCAAAAGTAGAATGGCTTGGGATAGCAAGTAATGGCGGAGCCTCTGAGTAGCCCATACAAGAGCTTGACATGCTTTCTCCAGATGAGAATAGCACGTCTCATAATCAGTAAACTTCTTTCTCAGATAATAAATGGTCTGCTCTCTTCTTCTCATCTCGTCATGCTACCCTAAGACACATCCCATCGAGATTTTCGTTGTGGAGAGATACATCAAGAGTGGTCTCCCTGGCTCGGGTGGTACTAACACAAGTGGGTTAAGGAGGTAGCTTTTGATTTTATCAAATACTGCCTGACAATCATCGTTCCATTCAATGGGAGCGTTCTTCTTTAGTAGCTTGAAGATCGACGTGCAGATAGGCGTTAGCTATGTAATGAACTGACTGATATATTATATTCTGCCCAAGAATCCTCTAACTTCCTTCTCGGTAGATGGTGGTAGAATTTTTGTGATATCTTTGACTTTGACTGGGTCAACCTCAATCCCTCTCCTACTGACGATGAATCCCAATAGTTTTCCAGACATGGCACCAAATGCGCACTTCTGTGGATTCAGACATAATCTGTACTTTCTCAACCTCTCAAATAGCTTCTGAAGGTTTACCAAGTGATCGCCTCGCTCTGGTGACTTGGCTATCATATCATCGACATACACTTCAATTTCTCGATGCATCATGTCGTGAAATAGCATAGTCATAGCTCTTTGGTACGTTGCACCGGTATTCTTTAACCCAAATGGCATGACTCTATAGTAAAAGGTTCCCCACGGAGTGATGAACGCAGTCTTCTCTCGATCTGCCTTTGCCATCTTAATCTGATTATATCCTGAGAATCCATCCATGAAAGAAAGCATCTCATGATTAACAGTGTTATCGACCAAGATGTCGATGTGCAATAATGGGAAATCGTCCTTCGGGCTCACTCTGTTCAAATTTCTAAAATCAATTCACATGCGGACTTTTCCATCCTTCTTCGGCACAGGCACAATATTGGCTACCCATTGCGGGTACTTAGATACCATGAGGAATCCTACGTCATACTACTTGATGACCTCGTCTTTGACTTTCAACATCCACTCGTGTCAGAGACGTCTCAATTTCTGCTTAACCGGCTTCATATCAGGGTAGAGTGGCAACTCATGCTCGACCAAATTGGTGTCCAAACCAGGCATGTCCTCGTACGACCAGGAAAAAATGTCTTGGTATGACCGAAGCAAGTCGATCATGCTTTTTCTTTCTTTGGGAGATAGTGACGCTCTGATTTTGGTAATTCGAGAAATCTCCTCAGTCCCCAGATTAACATCCTCGGTTTCTTCGACAATGGGGGTAAGGCTATGCTCAAATTTGGCAAACCGGTCAAGGAGCTCATTGGGGAGCTCCTACAAGGGGATATCCTCGTCCAGACTCGTAATTCCTACCTCTTCTTATATTTCTATAGGAGAGGGATTGATTTTACGTAGCACGGGTATTTCGATTTAGGCATCTTTTTGTTAGATTTTATTTAGAATTTTAAATGACAATATTTTTGGACTTTGTATTTTTTCAATATTTTTGGAATTTTTATTTTCTTTGGAGATGGACCCTTGGTAGCACGAGTCTGTGTATATACAAGGTATTGCCTGCCAAGGGCTTATCTCACTTTTTATAAGTATTTTTTTTTGGGAAACGTGTATCAAATGTTTAGCCACTCCCTGCTTCTAGGGTTTGGGGTAAAGATGTCCAGTTGCGTACCTGAGAGGCTGCTCGTTTACCTGTTTGGATGGAGGGTGTTGATTGATACGACTCTTCGAAGTCAGCCTCCATCATGTTGCTCCCCATTTCGTCTGAGATGATATCCTCAAATGTTAATATAGTTTTGTGGTGATTCATCACAGGGGGAGTTCGTTCAGGTAAGGACCATCATTCCTCAAAGAGGGATAACGTAGCCAAGTCTATCTCCAGACTGGGAAGGGTGATGTGGGGATTGGTGGGGTGAATTGGTGCTGTGGGCTTGTGTGGGGTTAATCAGGTTACCCCATTCCGCTCAATCTTCACAACCCTGACACTCACGAATGAATCTCTTATGTGAGGCCTGGGACAGGGTTTTTCCTCTATGTGTATCCCCCTAGCTTTTGCAGCTGCCATTGCGCGGGCTTCTTCTTTAGCCTCTCACACCTCTTCTTTCGTGGGCTTGTAACCTAGCCCAAACCTGACTTTCTGACCACCCTTAGGCTCTCTTCTGCCTTATAGTCTGGACCCAAGTCCCCTTCCTTTTTGATAGCCCCATCTTTAGAGCATGGCCACTGCTGCAACCATTCCACCTCCATTTCTTTGAATGATGTCCTCGATGGGCTTCCGAAGTATCGTCGACACCTCGTATTCAAAACTGTGGAGGTCAACGTCCTCTGTAGTGTGCGGCACATCCAACACTTTTGATTTTTTGACGCTATTGGTGGCTTTTTTTTATCACTGTGCCCCTCACCAATGATGGTGATGATCTTATGCCCGGACACGAACTTGAGCTTTTGGTGTAGTGTCGATGGTATTGCTCTGACCTCATGCAGCCACGGGCATCCTAACAGTAGATTGAATGAGGATTTGATGTCCATCACTTGAAACAATATGGAGAAGGTCATTGGCGTAATCAATAGCTCAAGGTTAACTTCTCCCATTATCTCTCTTCGTGTGTTATCGAAACCTCTAGTGCTAGTTCTCGTGGGTCTTAGCATGCAAGCATCTACCTCAATCTTGGTGGTGATTCTCAGCGGGCATATATTTAATGTAGACCCATTATCTATCAAAACCAAGGGAATTATCATATTTCCAGACTCAACAATTATATTTAAGGACTTTGAATGACTTTCTCGTTCCTCTAGTAAATTGGCTTCTGAAAATGAAATGGCATTCGGGGCCATCACTTAACCGAGTATCTGCCCGACTTCATTTGGGCTAACTTGAAGTGACACATGCACGTTCTTTAACGCTCCCATTAATGCTTGAAAATGGAGTGGGGACGTCACTAATAGATCCCATACAATAATATGGGTAGGCATTCTTCTCAATTGAGTCTCCAGTATATGTTCTCGACTCATTTTCTCAAAAGGATTCATGGTGCTATCTTTCTTGCCCTCTGGTTGGGCTTGTGTTGCTGCTGGTGCTTTCGGCTGCTTCGAAATCTTCCTGAACTGGGTAACGAAGTCCACTGCCCCTTCTCTATGGCTGCTAGCATTGATATTTGTTTGTTTATAACTCAGCAGGACCTGATGAGGATAATAGGTTGGTCTCAAAATCTAAAATGTTATAGCTGTCAGTATTGGAGTCACTTGTACTGCGGACTTTGGAGGTGTGGGTAACACTTGACTCACTTTGGTGATAGCTGGTTAGGTGGCAAAAGTGGGCCAGATGGGAGTGGTAAAACTTGAGGGTGGTGGCACCGGGGGAAAAGGAGTAAGAGCAGGCCATTGGTAGCTGATAGGTGCTGGCGGGGGATTGGGGGCATGATGGGCTATTGGTTAATTGATGGGGGTGGTGGTGTATGATTGATATGCATTTATGTGAACATAATTGATGAGTGTGGGTGATGGAAAATAAGCCCTAAGATCTATGGGTTCATCTCGTGGTGTCGGGTTGGGAAAATAATCTGATAAATTCAGGGGTTCTATCACCCCAATATTCCTTTCTTCACAGTTTCTTAGCAATAATGCCACATAACTCTCTCAATCACTAATGTAATCAGATAGATCAAATTCAAATTCCTCCTCACATTCCTCTTCCATCTCGATGGTGGGTCTGGGACCTGCTCCTCCGGTAGGATGTGGGGGTAATGGTACCTAATGAATATTTGTGTGCTAGTTTACTTGTGAAGGTGCAGGTGGGATGATTTTCTTAGCATCAATTAAATCTTGGATCACATGCTTCAATGGAAAGCAGTGATCAGTCGGATGACCTGGACCCTAATGAAAATTATAGTGAGTATTAGGGTCATAATTCTTTAGGATTAGGTGGGGAGGAGGTTGCGATTGATGAATAGTAATTAATCTCTTTTTTATTAGCGGGCTCTCCTCTACTCCGGAGTCATCTACATTCCTTGTCCATTTCCTGCTCTCTGCATCTGCTTAGTTCTGACTGGTGCTGGCTGGGCTGCTTGAAATTAGAACGGGGTTATATTATTATTGGGCCTGATATTGGCAATGTTCTGAACATCAGCCCCTGTTCTCTTCTCATTCCTTTGCTCTAAAAATCATCTAACCCCACTGGCTCCACTTGGTACATTCTTATTCAAGCGACCTTCCCTGATAGCATCTTTACAGCGATTGACGTTCCTTACCAGATCAGCAAAGCTGGACTGCTGCTGGTACACTAAAAGGTCCGAGATCACTGATAGAGTATTCTTGGAAATCATTTCTATCTGTTCATCATCAGGTATCCTGTTTCTAACCTGAGATGCCAATGCTCTCCAACGCTCCAAATAATCGCTCAAGGTCTCATTCGAGTTCTGTTTCAACTGGGCGAAGTTTGACTTACACGGTTCAATGTCTATATTGTAGGCATATTTTTCCTGGAATAGATGCGTCAATTCCTTCCATGTTTTCATCATGGATGGTTCCAAAGATGTGAATCATCTCAAAGCTGGACTGGTCAAACTCTTTTGAAAGACCTTTATCAGTAGTCTTTCGTCCCCTCCATATTAGCACATGTCCCCACAGTAGGACTTGAGGTGTGCAATAGGATTGTCGGTGCCGTTGTACTTGTCAAAAACCGATATTTTAAATTTTGGAGGCAAGGGGACCTCAGCGAACAAACACAAATCTATGAAGTCTGTGGCGTGGATTTCAGCACCACCCATCTTCAATAACTGCTCCTGAATTTTGTCCAACTATTTTTTCAACTGCTCTGACTCCTTGGATATGGGGGCCACTTTCTCGACAGTTGGCTAGACTTCACTTTGGGCCATCAGGGGGTGGGCAATTATAAGAGGAGGGTAAATGAGGTTGTCAATGCCCTAACATAGGCCCCATTATTCCTAATCTTATCCTCTTCATACTGCTAGTCTATATAGGGTGCGATGACAGCGGGATTCTCTTGCTGGTGCTGCATGGATTGGGTGGGAGTGGCATGATTGGGGGTTGGGTGAGTCCATTAGGGGTGAGAGAAAGTTTGTTGGATGATGGGGTGAGGTAGATTTTGGAGTGGGGCCTGATGAGGCCATTGGGCCTTGGGAAAGGCTTGAAATTGACTTTGGGATGTTGGGATATGGGTGAATTGGGGCTGATGTAAGGCATGGGTTTGAGCTGGGTATGATGGTTGTGAATGGGTGAAATTTTGGAGGAATTGTGAAGGGTATGGGCGTGTGGCTCCAAGGTTTTGTTGGGCTTGGGTTTGGGCTATGAAGCCTTGGGAGGGTTGGACTATGAAGGTTTGGCCCATGGGTCCCTGGGAAGCATGGGCCACAAAGCCTTGGTCATGATGGGTTTGGGTCATGGGCTCTTGATGGGTCAGGGCCATGAGCCCTTGATGGATCTGGCCCAGTGGGCCTTAGTGGGTCTAGCCCATTGGGCCTTGGTGGGTCTAGTCATTAGCCCTTGGTGGGTATGGCCTATTAGGCCTTTATGGATATGGCCCATTGGGCATTGGTGGGCCTTGGTGGGTCTGGGCCATGGGTCCTTGGTGAGTCTGGGACATGGGCCCTTGGTAGATCTGGCCCATTGGGCCTTGGTATATTTGGATAGTGTGGATGATGGGGGGTTGATGGGAGTCATGGGGGAATGAGGCATGGAGGCTTGATAGGGTATGGGATGGATCCATGGGTGTGTGGTGTGGATGAGAGGAGATGTGTTGGGAGGCCTTCCACCTATTGTAGGTTTGGAACATCTCGTCCACCAAGGCCATGGAAGGGGGATCGGATGGAGATGGGTTATTTGATGGTTGGAGGGGTATGGATGGGGTGTGTGAAGAGGAAAAATTGGGCATGGCCTGGGTGAGGGGTGGGATATGGGGTGGATTGGAGAAATGAGGTGGGACATTGGTAGTGGATGGATTAGGTATGTATGGGGGAGATGTATGGGGCATGGAAGTGGAAAATGAGAGAGGGAAATTGGCCATGGCTTTGGGAAAGATGGGCATGGCTTGGATAAATAGAGGGATGTGTGGGGGATTGGATGTGGTATGGATGGATGTGGGTGGATCGGTTTGGGCGGATGATAAATAGGGTATGTTGGTTAAGGTGGAGGATGGGTTTTGAGTGGGCGTGGAAGGAAGGTGAGATGAGTTGGAGATGCCATGGATGGAGTCATGGCTTGGGAAAATGACGGGAAATTTGGATTTTGAGTATTTTGGGAAGTGGTGGAAGGGAAAATAGGGGCACTGAACGGGCTGATTATGGTTATGGTTGATTGGGCAAGGGGGTGGAAGTAAAGTCTTCTTCGGTATGGGAATGAGTCGGAGAATGTGGTGGGGATGAGTCGGGATCGACGTAAGCCAGTTCCACGGCCCACAACATATCTCGGTATCGGGTCGGGTACGGGTGCCTCGGATGGGGCCCGTAAAGCTTCCTCCTTCCCCTATGGGATGACGGAGGGTATGATGATGCCGTTGTGCCGGCACGAATCAAGACTTTATTTTTTATTTTTATTTTTATTTTTTTTGGATTTTTGTAAGTGAAAAGAAATGAGGACTTTGGGGCCTTTTGAACTTCCTTCTCGGGTGGCTCTCGTACCCTAAATAGGTCCCACGGCAATGGTTCCAAAGCACTTCAGAAGAATCAAAGGGGAACACCTTGATCTACTGAAGGCACGAAAACTAATGCAAATAGCCTGATCCATTGAAACAAATAAAAAAGAAGTCACATTCTTTTGACTGGCGAGGGTGTATTGGGTGTCAGAATTTGTGAGGCCTAAACAGAGGTACTAAACACACTGATCGGGGAGTTCGGGGGATGAAATAGGCCACAGACCCTAACTGAAGCTGCTCTGAACCAACTTGGTGCAACTATTCGTGGCGCCAGAGCAAAAAGTCTCAGATTAAAGCTGGCACAACTAATAGTTACGCCAGTGTACTTTTGGGACATTTTGCATTGGCACAACTAATAGTGGCGCCAGAGCAAAATGGTTCCCCAGTTTATTTGACATTAGCTAGCTTAGTCCTAAATGGGTCTCTAAACTGGCTGTTTGTGGAAGCTAGGCTTTCAGAGATTGACTGTTTATATGATCCGCCCTTCCTCAACGAACCTAAGGATTTAGAGGCCAAATTGGGTTCACTATCGCTTTCTTTTTCCCGAGTTTTAAGCTTGGTAACGAGAAGGTTATCCACCCGATATACCTTAAGTGGAAGCACTTTTCTTAGGTACTAGGTGGGCTGGGACTTTTTCGAATCATCACTACTAGGGGCTGCTGCCGTAGTAAGACCTAGGTGTTTGTATGTGTGCCTAAATAACCCAACCCTTTAAAAATCTACCCCGCAAAATTTAATTTAAATCCCCTTTGTTGGTTCAATTTTATTTTTTACTTTTTAAGAGAATTTTCTTAAGTTCAAAGACCGAGAGTGATGATCCCATGCCACCTCTACGGGCCAACGTTCACTAGCGGAATATGATTGTGGAATTAAAAGCACAAGTAGGCCCACCAAACAGATAAGGCACTTGAAATGGTGGAAATGTAAGGAATTTAAATAACAATGTACAAGTAGACCCGCCGATCGGCTAAGGTGCTTAAAATGACGAAAATGTAAAGAAATTTTAATGACAATGCGGAAGTAGGCTCGCCAAATGGCTAAGGCTTGTAAATGACGTAAAAGTAGGGGTAAGTAAAATGACATAATCGGAGGAGTGAGTAAAAATAAATAAAAAATAACAATAAAGGTTAGTAAAAATAAAAACCACAAGGCCAAATTTAAGGAGAAGCTCTACTAGCTACTCCCCAGCAGAGTCGCCATCTGTGCAACCGTGTGATTTTTGACGATCCCGTCTCGACGATGCACTACCAAATGAAATATTTAGAGTCACCACCTGGAGCTATTGGTGTCCTGGGAAACCTAGATCAATTTTATAAGCACCGAAGTGTTGCAAATATGACTCTGAATCTGGTCCACACCAAAGGCTCTTGGGTAGGAGCTTCAGTTATCGATTGGGAATGTGTTAAGCACCTAATAAACCTGCTAAATGTGGTCTCTACTTATGGGCAAAATATGAATAATAAAAAAGAAATAAAAAAGGCTTCCTCTTGCCCAAAGGGTCTTAAAATCCAATTTGTGCCCCTCCGTTCCTACCAAAAATTTAGCGGCGTAACGATACAAATGGGAGGATAGAGGAATAATTGAGAAGGTAGAGGAATAGAGGGGATAGCCGGAGCTCTTGGGCCCTTGTTGCATCGCTGTGGAGCCTTGCGTTGGCTTGCTTCGGTGAGCTTTTGAAGGCTTGTATGGTGAGAAATTGGGTTCTAACTCCTAGGGCTTGATAGCTAAGAGGTAGAGAGGGAAGGCTAGGGGGTGGCACAAATCTAACCTAGAGCTTTTGGGTGAAATGCTAAGGTCTAAATGAAATTTTTGAGTTCTAAAATTTATATGAGAATGGTGCACTAGAGGAGAGAGAGAGAAGGGATTCCTTAATCTCTTAATTATAATTTTTTTTACGCCTTTGTAAACGGAGGGGTGCCTCTCTATTTATAAGAAAAAGAGTGGTTAGGAGGGTATTTAAAAGCTAATTTGGATTAGCAATTAGGTAATGGACAATCTAAGGTTTCCTAAGGTTTTGAAACCTTGAAAAATGTGAAGAGTTACTCCAATGGTAGATGATAGGGTGAAGCTTTAAACAACTTAATAGGTTACACATAGATAGTAAATGGGTGCAAAAGAACTACCAAAATACACCCCAAAGGTCAAGATGGTCAACAAGTCAAACCCCAATCTCAAAATTCGAGGTAAAAACCCACAGTTACTGTTCATATGCCTGGCACAACTATTAGTTGTGCCAAGCATATGTACAGTAAAATAGTTCCTAAACCGTGGTCTGGAAGTTGGCTGCCTGCGGGGGGCCCACCTTAATGCTGGCGCAACTATTAGTTGCGCCAAATCCGGGGGTTTCCACACTTTTTACCATTTTACCCTTACTCTTCGGAACACGATATCTTCTTGTATACAACTCTAATTGGGGTAATTCTTTACCCGTTGGAAAGCTGGGGACTTTTACTTTTCAATGATATCAGATTCGATCATAGTAGAAGGTCATAGCTAGTCCCGGTGCACCACTCTTAATCCATTGCTCGGGAGAGCTAGGTTTAGGTCCGGAATGGGTTCTAAGGGTCGAATTCATTTTTAAGGGTTCGAGAAGGTTACTAAGGGATCTAGGGTGATTTCGAATGGTTCCTAAGGTTTTTGAAAGGCTCCTAAGGGTTCCATACATGCCATCAAAAGCTCGGAGGTGCGGCTCTCTCGAAATATGTCTCGATCGGGCCTTGGGCCAAATTTGGGTGTCTACAGAACCCAAAATTTTGATTATTTTTTAGAGAAAGCCAATAAGTGAGAGTTTGGATGAAAATATTTTCTAAAAATTATAGTTTAGAAAATTCTATGATGACTAAACTTTTCACTGATATGCACACACTCCACGCTATACAAGAATTGAAATTATTGAGCTCTGATCAAGGATAATTGCGATGATGGGAAGCTAAGGATAAAAGATTTGAAATATTTTGAAATAATGAACATATAATGACTAAATGAACAATTAGTAGTGTACAAAAATTTGTTTATATTTTGAATTTTTAGTTTTGAAAAATCCAAAAATATTTGAAGTTTGTAGGTAACTTCACTGAAATCCTTTAGGAGACTACAACTCCTCCACTAGAGATCACCTAAGGGTTTAAAGGCTTGTTGCATCTGCTAAATGCAATCGTGCTCCCTACGAAAGTGGCATTTAAATTAAAAAGTTTTAAATATTTTATGTTTCCTTGTTTGCTAGGGAGTAGCAAAACTTAAGTTTGGGGGTGTGATCAGTCATATAATTTATCATTTTATCACCCTTAACTTAGTGATGCCAGGGCTTAGTTTGCTACTAACGAGTTACTGATGTACAGATATTAAAGATAAGCAGTAAATTAGAGCCTAAGTGTTAATCCTTATCAAAATGAACTCAAAAAGCAGTAAAAAGATGATTAAGCATTAAAGACGATTCGCCAATAACAGGAAGGCTGAAAAATCGTAATTCTTCAAAAGACGATTCTTCAGAAAGCGATCGATCCAAAATAAGAATTTGTGAGCTGAAAGCCTACTAAATATAGAAAATCCTGAATTACGATTTTCTAGAAAGAATAAGAAAGAAATTATTATTTATGATTTCCTAAAATAGAAGCTTTCTACTACACACTGCTGCTACGGATCACGTGAGAGTTTAACACTGCCATATCAGAATTAGAAGACTCTTGCAATTAGAAGTCTGATGAACCACAGATCTGAGAAGATTGATAAAGATCTAATCCGAAGGACTCTGCTGCTGCTCAATAAAGAACAATCCAGAAGCGCATCAACTAAATAAAGCAAGGAAAGATAAAATTAGGAATTAGAGTTATATTAGGATTTTTAGTAGTTTCTTTTATTAGAAGTAGATCTTTGTAAATTAATCCCTTATGATCTATAAATAAGAGGGCTTGGCATAAGAATAAGCATCGAAGAATTTTAGCATCAATTGACGCCAGAGGTTAGATTTTCTTCTGATCAAAGTAGTGTAACATAGTTAGAGGAGATTAGATACCAGAAGTTTCTCAAGAGTAATTGACGACTGCAATTGAGTGCTGAAGATTAGTGTAGATATCCTAGTTTCTCAAAAGCAATTGACGACTGTGGTTGAGGGGTGAAAGATATATTTATTTGCTCTCTAGTTTCGATTTTCTTTTCTTTTATTTACAACTTTGTAAACATATCTAAGTTTTAATTTCAATTGATGACTCAGGTTAGAATTTACAGATTAGTGTAACGATTTTTACTTTTCCATCTTCAGTTTTCTAGAGTTTGATTGACGCCCAAATTTCTGGTTGATTGTTGATTAGATTAAATCTTTATTGACAGGATCTTAGACTTGATTGACGACCAATGCTAGGAGACTAAAAATATGGTGTAACGGTACTATTTATTTTAATAAATATTTGAAAGCTGGAGATTAAGATTGACGACCTTAAATCTGAAGAAGGAGGATTAGGATTTATTTTTATGCACTTTAGTTTAATAACCCATTCTTTTATTCATATTTCTCCAGTAGATTAGATCTTAAAGATAAATAAAAGTTTTTAAGATAGGGATTTAGATAAAAGATATAAACTAGGATTTAATTAGATAATGAACTTCCTCGTGGGATTGATCCTATACTAGCTCTACAATTTCCATTGTGCGCTTACAATAGGTTAAGACTTGAATTTAATATAATTATAATACATAATAAGCAATCGATCAAAGACTGTGATTTTGGACTTTCTCTGTTTTGAGGTACTATTTCAGTTCTATGCTTTGCGATTGAATCGTGAGGAAATAGTAGGATTTAAGATCTTGCTTTGCTCGCCCGTATTGTTATAATTTCAGATTTCTTTGTTCTTCCTTTTAAGCTGCAATCTCTGATCCGGGCTTTGTATGTCCTTTTTGCACAAATTTTTTTTCTTCTTCTCTTGCCTGCTGATCTAAGTATCCACTATTAGGGTGTTGTTAGTATCAAGCTATGGAGTAACAATACTCAAATGAGGGCATCAAAGTAGTAATATCTGTGAATGATCACACCCCTATACTTGAGTTTTTCTAGTCCCTAGCAAGAAATTTGAAAAATATGTCTTTCTATCTACTAAATAAATGCTCCTTTCATAGGGAGAGTACCATTGCATTTAGCCTATGCAACAAGCCTTTAAACCCTTAGGTGATCCTAGTGGAGGAGTTGTGTCTCTTGAAGGTTTTCAGTGAAGGTACCTAATCATTCACCTAATATACCAATTTATCATCCATAACTTAGTGATGCTAGGACTTAGTTTGTTACTAATAAGTTGCTGATGTACAGATATTAAAGAAAAACAACAAAAGAGAACTAAAATAATAATATTCATCAAAATGAAATCATTAAGCAATAAAAATATGATTAAATCAAAAGACGAATCTTCACCTATTGAAAGGATGAAAAATCGTGCTTTACGATTTTGCGGAATGATGCAAAGTAAAAGAGAGAAATAAGAAATCGTGATTTATGATTACGCAAGAAGACGTTCAAGTGAAGTATGAATAAGAAAGCGAACAATCGTAATGGAGAATCATCTCGAAAATCATTCAAATAGGAAGATGTATAGAGAGTAAAGCTAGAAAATCATGATTTACGATTTTCCAGAAAGAAGCTTTCTAAAGTTTCTAATCACGTGAGATTAATACCGCTAGGAATAAAATTAGAAGAATTCTTGACTTAGAAGTTTGGCTGATCATAAGGACTCTGCTGCTGAAATAAAGGAAGAAAACCAGAAGTACATCAACTATCGAAAGCAAGGAAAGATAGAATTAGAAGTAGAGTTATATTAGGATACTTTTGTTTTAGTAATTTCTTTTATTAGAATTAGGAGTTTTATAAATCAACCCCTTATGATCTATAAATAAGAGAGCCTGGTATAGGAATAACTATCGAAGAAATTCTCAGCATCAATTGATGACTGAGGTTGAGTTTTCTTTCGATCAACTTAGAGTAGATTTTTATTGCTTTATAGATTAGATATCCAAGGTTTCTCAGGAGCAATTAACGACTGCAATTGGGAGCTGAAGATTAGTGTAGATATCTATAGTATTTCAGAAGCAATTGACGACTGCAGCTGAGGAGTGAAAGATATAATTTTATTGCTTTTTAGTTTAGATTTATTTTATTACAATTTCCTGCTTTGTAAACATCTTCAAATTTTAATTTGAATTGGTGACTTAGGTTGAAGTTTGCAGAATAGTATAATTGTTTTACTTTTCCATCTTCAATTTTCTCGAATTATATTAACGCCTAAGTTTTAGGAGATTGTTTATTAGATTAAATCTGTATTGATAGGTTCTAATTTTAATTGATGACCAATAATAGGATACTTGAGATATAGTATAACAGTATTTTAAATTTGTAAACATCGATAGCTAAAGATTGTGATTAACGACCATAATCTGAAGTTTGAAGATTAGGATTTATTTTCTACAATTTAGATTAAGAAATAATTCTTTATTCATATTTCTCCAGTAGTTTAGGAACTTAAAAGATAAGTATAAGTTTTCAAAAAAATTAAATTAATATATAGATAAATCTGTCTCTGTGGGAATGATCCTTTGCTAGTACTATAATTTCCATTGTGCACTTGCAATAGGTTCAGAATTAATTAGATGACACATATAAGCCGCTAACAAGTTTTTGGCTCCGTTGCCAAGGATAGTGTTTTAATATATTAATTTAAGAAAATAAGTATTTATCTTTCTCTTTTTATATTTCTTTATATTTTTAATTTTCTTTGATCACTTCTTAAATCTTTTGCAGGTTTATTCGAAGCAATGAATCAAGGTTTCAACTTCCCCTGATCAGAGAAGCTCAAGGCTTGGATTTGTTTTTTCTCCCTGCCTTTTAGAATAAAAATTAAATAAAGTTAAAAATACCAAACACATAGTTTTTCTTTTTGTATGCATCACACCTAATCTCGAAGTCTAGATTTCTTAGAGTGTGATTAAGAAATGGAAAGGACTCTCCGACTTAATTTGGCAGCAAACCAAATTTCCACAAGAGAATCCTTAACCATGGTTGACGATTTGTCGATCTAGGCATATTTCAGCCCCATAGCCTTGACCGAGCCCTCTTGTATAATTATATCAGAAGTGCTTGTAGGTCAAAATTATGAAATCAAACTCAATACAGTTCAATCTATACCGGCCTTTCATGGGCTTGATCAAGAAGATCCCTACCAGTATTTGAGGGACTTCATAGAGCTTTGCACAATGTTACAACTATCAGAAGCCAACAAAGAAGCCATGAAACTACGTCTGTTCCCATTTTCTCTCAAAGATAGGGTGAAGGCATGGTTAATTTCATTACCTGCCAGAAGTATTACTACATGAGAGGAACTGCAGTCCAAGTTCTTGGGCGAGTACTTTCCAATTGGTAAAACTACCAAATTCGCCAAGCAATTCAAGACTTCAGGCAAAAGCCAGGAGAACTATTTCATGAGAGCTAGGTGTTGTTCTGCTTTCGAGAATCTTACTACTATTTTATTAAAAACAGTGGAGAGAATAAATCAAGAGTGGGGAATTAGAGATGGGTCAGCACAGCAAGTTTATAATACACACAGTCCTACAAGATACAAGATTTAAGATTTATTGTAGCAAGTTTTGATAAGTAAGAGTTTGTCCCACAGAGAAAATGATCAAGAACCCAAATTGGGCAATAATAGTAGGCCTCCAGATCTTGCTACAGATCTGACAATCCTAAAGGAAGAGAGTTGGGTGTCACGACTACACTAAATTTATACTAAAGAAGGGAAATAAAGTGCAGCCCTATCTTAAAGAAATGATTAAATAAAAGATGGTGATGGAGTGTGTCAAAATAAAATACAAAAATTGGTGAGAAGTAAGCAGGTTGAGCTAGAGTTAATGATGTAATAATGTAACTCATATTTGGTCTATCTCTGCAGTGGTCCTTGTTGAGACGCTATTAATAGCCTCAACAAGGTATAAGCTCTCAGTTTAACCCATGCCATTTGGGGCGCTCTTAGGGCTATACTCTGTCCACTATAATGGTCACAGGGTATCCGATAGATTCTGTCAAATCCCATTAGTTAACCAGAAATTTGCTAGTCTAATCCAGAAGAGTGGACTGATCATTTCCCCAGCCACTGGACCAGCTCTAGCCATGAATACTATTGCAGCACTAAGTAATGCCAGTGCTACAAGCTCTCTAGACCTGCACACAGATCTGGCTGACATCCATAGGTATTCCAACTCATAAGATCCTAAGTGCTTTGCCAAGCCCAGCAGTACTTAATGCCCACAAAAAGGACCATGCAACACGTTGAATAAGGCTTTGGATTTAGTTAGTCATTACTACAAAAGGCCTGCAATGACTCAGCCTCAAACTATAATTACTACAAAGGGACCAGATCTAACATCTGATGTCGATTAGGTAAGACAGAGGGGAGCCAGTTACTGTACAAACCTCCTCACAAGGCTCTAGAAGCTCATGTGCAGGGGAAAAAAATCCTCCTCAAACATGTGACTTGACATAACCTTAGGGTTATACTCTGTCCACATCATAGGGTATCCCATTGGTTTGTCCATACCTCAGAGGTCTGAGAAAGAACATGTAAACTACTGCAACCACCATGGTCCGCAGGCCTCCGAGCTCCCCAGGTCTCACTATAGATCCAGCATTACTTTTCATGTGTCTATCAAACCAAGGGAAATCAGATGGTAAATAATAGATCTCCTAGAAACTGAATTGGCTAGTTCCAAATACATGGATCCTATAGGCATCTAAAGAAATCATAAGATCTGTAGATTTGATTAAGCATTAAAACAACAGTTCATTGGTAACAACAAAACTTATAATGAACTGTCTCCTGGCTACAGCCTATACACAACTGCTCATCCACGATCCCAATGTATACAAAATCTATTATAAGACTAAAACAAAACTAAACCTAGCTGCTTACGGGGGGTTTAGCCAGTAAGTGCTGAGCTAAGAGAGAAGAAAAATAGGAAAAAGAGGTGATCAAACCCTAACCCTAGCCTGCTGGAGCTCTCAGCCGACAAACGGTGAAGGAAAGATGAAAATAATAAACTCTAAGTACAACTTATATACTCTGTCAAAATGGCCTTGGCTCTAAAGAGATTAACCCTAATTTTTCTAATAGATGTGGCACTGTTATAACCCTTGAATACCTGGAGATATGCACCTCAAAATCCGTGACTCAGGAAGTGTGCCCTAGCCTTGGGAAATTTCTAAAAAGTCCTTTAGTTAAAACTGAGAAGTGGAGAGCCCGCGCTTCGCGGGGCTGGTATCTGCGTTTAGCTCATTCGCGTAGCTACTTTGCCTTCGCGAAGTTGCCTTTGACTAGTGGGAAGTGCTTGCTCGTGCAATGAATCTTTAGTTCGTTGAGCAGTTCCTTTATGCTGTAATGCTATCGCATAGATTATCTGGAGTGCCTAGACTTCTAGTGCAGTAGAGCTTCTGAAGCTCTTTCTCTCGCTAAGTACTCGCGCAGTTATGCTCCTGTGCTCACGTAGTCAATGGTAAGGCTTCAGAGCGTGCGAGATCTGTGCGAAGAGAATTCTGAGCGTCTCTCTCATCTAGGGCTACGCGAGAACTACGCGAGGTGACATTCTATTCAGTGTACATATGGACTCGCTAGGTTCTTCGAGCGATTTCTTTGAGGCTTGATCTTCGCGAGGGCAAATTCTGAGAGTTTTAACCTGCGAGATCTTTGCGAGGTCATTTCAGCTATTCTCCTGACTGCGGGGTGTATCTGCGTGAGGGCCTCTTCCACTGCATCTTTAGCTTCGTGAGGAAGCTCTTCAACTCTGCGAGGTCTATCTTTTGCTGTTCTGGTGCATTGAACTTGCTGCTGTCACAGTCTCCTCCTTTCTCAGCTAACTACATTCATCTGCTAGACTTTGGTCAATGATGATTAGCAACAATGAGTCACCATAGTGAGCACTACCAAGGTGTTCCATCAGGCTTTGTCTCAGCTGTCATCTTTGAGTGCATTCTCTCTCTCTTTTGGGCAAAAAAGTAAGGAGTTTGTATTAAGCTGCATATTTTATTGCTAACTATAAAACACACTTAACAAATGGTTATTAGTCTGCTTCAAGGTTCAACAAAGACTAAGTTAAGAGGTGAAAAGTGGTACTTTTAAGTGAATAACACTAAGAACGGATGAAGGATCTATTAGGGAAGTGTCCTCATCACGATTTACCAAATTGGTCAATAGCACAAAGTTTCTATTAAGGGTTGACTGTGACTAACCAGTCTACAGCCGATGCCGTAAGTGGAGGAGCCTTTTTGGCTCAGAATGTCTAGTAGTCCTAGAACTTATTTGAGAAACTGGCCAATAACTCAAAATAAAAATAAGCTCTGCTTAGATCTGATCAAGATGTCACTCGCCACACCCCGCTGATCAGTCATGTAATTTATCATTTTATCACCCTTAACTTAGTGATGATAGGACTTAGTTTGCTACTAAAAAGTTAATGATGTATAGATATTAAGGAAAAATAGTAAAAGAGAGCTAAAGTGTTAATATTCGTCAAAATAAACTTAAAAAGCAGTAAAACGATAATTGAGCGAAAGAAGACGATTAGCCACTGCTGAAAGTCAAGAAATCGTAATTTACGATTGTGCGTTAAAGATGAAGACGAAAGAAAGAGAAAACTAAGAAATCATAATATACGATTCTTCAAAAGATGATTCTTCAAAAAGCGCCAAAAGAGTAGAAAAGCGATATAAGAAAAGTGATCGTTCAAAATAGAAAATCGTCCAGTAAGAAAGTTGAGTGAAAATGCGAAATCGTGATTTACGAATCTCCAGAAAAAAAAGAGATAATCATAATTTATGATTGTACAAAGCTTTCCTGCTGCTACATCTGCTACTACTGATCATGTGAGTGAAGACTATCACTGCCATGCATCGAATTAGAAGCCTAAATGGAATTTCTTTCTACCAAAAGTTTGAAAAATCTTTAACTATATGTACTACCCAAAGCTTTCAATCATTAACCCTTACAATTTCTGAGAATTTAGAATGTAAAAGGAAAGAAGAGGGAGTGGAAGGAGTAAAAGTAAAAACAGATAAGGGGAATGCAGAAAAGAGGGTACAACTAAAGAAATATAATGAAGAATATGGGAAAAGAATAAAAAATCATAAAAGGGCGACTTAAAAAAGGCGATTTAGAAGAAAAAAGAAAGAAAAATCATAAAATACGATTTTACAACTGAAGAACTGAGATGTATACAAATTTTGAAAAAAATAAATTAGTAAATGGGAAGTTCTCCAATTCATGGATATTTACTGAAGTAGAATAGAAGAGGAAAAGATAGGAAAAAGAAGAGCTAATTTCTCATAAAAACTTTGAATCTTTTCTACCTTTCTTTGATACCTTCTGAAACCCAAGGCCCCATTACAAGCCGAAGAAAAAACCTTTTTGATTTACGATTTGCAAAAGCATAAGCCTAGTAGAGATATGAATACTAGATACTATGGATTACACAGGGATTCATGTAAATAGAATAGATTATCTTTTCTATAAGATTGACAATTTTTGCGATTATATTGACTGAATTTTTCTAAAAAATATACTGAGAGAACCCAAGAGTTTCGATATCTTTTTGAGAGTATGTCAATAGTGAGTATTTGAATAAAAATATTTTCTAAATCTGCAGTTTAAAAAAATTTATAAAGAATAAACTATTCACTGATGCATACATTTTGGCTCACTATGAATTTAAATTGTTGGAGTTCTAATCAAGGATAACTATTGTAATGAAAAGTAAGGATAAAAGATTGGTGATTTTTGAAAATCGTAATAAACTATGTGTTAACCAACTTGACCACTTTAGGTAACTTAATTAACTTAGTTAATTTAGTTAGTATACAAAATTAATTTAGATTTTTTATTTTTTATTTTTTATTTTGAAAAAAAAAAAAAAAAATTATTTAAAGTTTGTAGGTAACTTCACTGAAAACCTTCAGGAGACTATAACTCCTCTACTAGGGATCACCTAGGGGTTTAAAGGCTTGTTGCATCTGCTAAATGCAATCGTACTTCCTATGAAAGTGGCATTTAAGTTCTTAGTTTATATTTCCTTATTTGCTAAGGACTAGCAAAACTTAAAAGAGAACTAAAATGATAATATTCGTCAAAATGAACTCATTAAGCACTAAAAAGATGATAAAATCAAAAGACAGATCTTCACCTACTGAAAGGATGAAAAATCGTGGTTTATGATTTTGCGGAACGATGCAAAGTAAAACAGAGAAATAAGAAATTGTGATTTACGATTCTGCAAGAAGACGCTCAAGTGAAGTACAAATAAGAAAGTGAACAATCGTAATGGAGAATCATCCAGAAAATCGTTAAAATAGGAAGATGTATAGAGAGTAAAGCTAGAAGATCATGATTTACGATTTTCAAGAAAGAAGCTTTCTAAAGTTGCTGATCACGTGAGATTAACACCGCCATGAATAAAATTAGAAGAGTTCTTGACTTAGAAGTTTGGCTGATCACGGATCTGAGGAGATTGACGAAGAAGACTTTTAAAGGACTCTGCTGCTAAAATAAAGGAAGAAGCCTAGAAGCACATCAACTATCGAAAGCAAGGAAAGATAGAATTAGAAGTAGAGTTATATTAGAATACTTTTGTTTTAGTAATTTCTTTTATTAGAATTAGGAGTTTTGTAAATCAACCCCTTATGATCTATAAATAAGAGAGCCTGATATAGGAATAACTATAAGAGAAACTTTCAGCATCAATTGACGACTGAGGTTGGGTTTTCTTCCGATCAACTTAGAGTAGATTTTTATTGCTTTGTAGATTAGATATCCAAGGTTTCTCAAGAGCAATTGGCGACTGAAATTTGGAGATGAAGATTAGTGTAGATATCTGTAGTTTCTCAGAAGTAATTGACAACTGCAGCAGAGGGGTGAAAGATACAATTTTATTGCTTTCTAGTTTAGATTTATTTTATTGCAATTTCCTACTTTGTAAACATCTTCAAATTTTAATTTGAATCGATGACTTAGGTTGAAGATTACAGATTAGTGTAATGGTTTTACTTTTCCATCTTCAATTTTCTTGAATTTGATTGATGCCCAAGATTTAAGAGATTATTGATTCGATTAAATCTGTATTGATAGGATTCTAGTTTTGATTGATGACCAATGCTAGGATACTTGAGATATAGTGTGACGGTATTTAAAATTTTTAAGCATCCGATAGTTGATGATTATGATTGATGACCATAATCTGAAGTTTGAAGATTAGGATTTATTTTCTGAAATTTAGATTAAGATACAATTCATTATTCATATTTCTCCAGTAGTTTAGGAACTTAAAAGATAAGTATAAGTTTTTAGAAAAATTAAATTAATATATAGATAAACCTATCTCCGTGGGAACGGTCCTTTGCTAGTACTATAATTTTCATTGTGCACTTGCAATAGATTAAGACTTAATTAGATGACACATTGTAGACACCCAAATTTAGCCCAAGGCTCGATCGAGGCATACTTCGAGAGAGGCACACCCCCGAGCTTCTGATAGCACCTCCCTCATCCTTAGGAGTCTTCCCAAATCCTTAGAAACTTACCGAAACCCATAGGAGTCTTCCCCCAACCTTTAGAAACCTCTCCGAACCCTTAGTTAACCCTCCCGGGCCGTGGATAGAATGAGATGTACCAGGGGTGGCAGGGACCTCTACAGAGACCAAATCTTATATCATTGAAAAATAGAGGTTCTCAACTTTCGAACAAGCCAAAAATCACCTCAATCTGAGTTGTACATCACAAGTTACGGATGGCTTGGCGTGTCTATTACACACGCCAAGTATAGGTGGGCCCCCCTGCCAGCTCTGACTTTCAGGACACTATAGCTATGCTTGGCGTGGGTAATACACATGCCAAGTTTAGCTACAGTAACCTCTGGTTTTTGCTCAAATTTCACTTTTAGGGCTTGATTTGTTGACCACCCCAATGTTTAGGGTGGGTTTCATTAGGACAGTTGCACCCTTGTTTATCCTATTTGCAACCCTCTAGTCATTTGAAACCTCACCCTATCATCTACCATTCATCCTATCCTCACACATATTCATGACCCTAAAAACCTAGGAAACCTTAGATGTTAGGATTACTTAATTGGTAATCCTAATTAGCCTCTAAGCACCCCTCTAACCCTCTCTTTTCCTATAAATAGAGAGGCACCCCCCCTTGCAAATGACTTGAATTTTTTCCAAGAGAGGAGATTAACCAATCCCCTCCTCCCCTTTGGTGCACCAAACACCCATATAAATTTCAGAATTCCAAACCTCCTTAAAAACCCTATCCCCATCAAATACCTTTGAGTTTAGGAGAGAGCTACCCCCTAGCCTTCTTCCTCTACCCCTTAGCTATCAAGCCTTAGAGGTTAGAACTTGTTCTTTATCCACTCAAGCTACTGGAAGCTCGTCAAGTGCACCTACGCGAAGGCCCACAACTGTGCTACAAGGGCCCGAGAGCTCTGGCTTCCCCTCTACTCCTCTACTTTCTCAGCTTTTCCTTTATCTTTGAATTTGTGCCATTACGCCGTCGAAATCTCGGTAATTGCGGAGGGGCCCAAATAGGATCCAAGTGCCTTCGGGCAAGAGAAAGTGCTCTTTTCTTTTTATTTTGTCCATAAGTAGAGATCGCTTTTGAGCGGGTTGATCGGGTGCCTAACACCTTCCCGATCGATAACCGAAGCCCCTATCCAAGAGCCTTTGGCGTAGACCAGTGAATCAGATTCACATTTTTGGGCACTTCGGTACTTATAAAATTGATCTAGGTTTCCCGGGACACCAAAACCTCCGGTTGGCGACTCTAAACATTTTGTGAGTGCGCATCATCGCGGCGGGATCCCAAAAGATCCGTGGTTGCACAGATGGCGACTCAGCTGGGGACTAGCTAGTAGAGCTTCCCCTTGAAAGTTGGGCTTTTCCTTTATTTTACTAACACATGGCTATTGTTTTCCTTGGTTATACTCACCCTTACAATTCTGTTCATTTTTACTCACCCCTACTTTTCCGTCATTTACGTGCCTTAGCCGATTGGCGGGCCTACTGGTACATCGTCTTTACTTTCCTTTGCTTTCCCGTCATTTACAAGCCTTAGCCGATTGGCGGGCCTACTTGCATATTTACACGCCTTAGCCGTTTGGCGGGAGTACATAAGATTTTACTTTTCGCAATTATATCCTAATAGTGGATGTCGGCCCGTAGAGGCTGCCCGGGACCATCATCCCTGATTTTTGGACATCAAGCAAACTCCCTTAAAATTAAAATTAAAATTGAACTAAGAGGGGGACTTAATTGAAGTTTTACGTTTGGTAGACTTTACAAAAGGGTGGGAATTTAGGCAAATATACAAACATGCCGGTTCTTAGGACGGCGGCAGCCCATAGTGGTGATGATCCCGAAAAGAACCACCCCATCCAGTATCTGAGAAGGCGCTTGCGCTGGAGGTATATCGGGTGGATGACCGAGCCTGCTACAAAGCTTAAAACCCTAGGAGAGTGCGTTTAGTTTCCCCGAATTAAACCTTGTATCCCTAGGATCGGAGAGGAGGGACCCGTTATAAGGAGAAGTCAGTCCCCGGAAGCATCACTTCTAGAAAACCACTAAAAAAAACAAATTTCGGGCTTGCTGTTCTACTATCATTATAGCATATATTCTGTTTTTGCCTAGCGTGTGTAAAATCCACACCAAGCCATTTCTACCCAGAATTTCTCTGGCGTGTATATTACACACGCCAAGCCAAAACTGAACAGAATTAGCCTGGCGTGTCTAATACACACGCCAAGCCATATTCTCTAAAATTTGGCCTAGCGCATGTAATACTCACGCCAAGTCTTCCTTGGGTTAGGCAGCCCGAATTTGAGGCCAATCTTTACCTCCCTGAGTTCCCCACTTAGTGGTTTAGCACCCCGGATAAACCCCGCAATCTTCGACACCCAATATGTCCCCATCGGTTAAAAGAGGGTAACTTTTTTTTTACTCACTCCGTGGGATCGAGTTGTTTGCATTAATTCCCGTGCCTTTAATAGATCAAAGAGTTCCCCTTTGATTTTTTCAAAGTGTCTCGGGATCTCGCTGCGAGAGATATTTAGGGTACGAACACCACTCGAAACAGGAATTCCAAGGCCCAAGAATTCTTCATTGTAAGGTTTTACTTGTCATTTTCAAAAAATAATAATAAAGCCGAAAAAAGAGAAGAGTCAAAACCGAAAGGAAAAAAAAAAAACTTTATGGTGTCGGCACAACGGCATCACCTTACCCCACGTCGTCCCACAGAGGGAGGAGGAGGAAACTTTACGGGCCCCATCCGAGGCACCCATACTCAACCTGTCACCAAGCCATGTTGTGGGAGGTAGATCCGGCATACGCTGATCCCGACTCATCCCCACCACACTCCCCAACTCATTCCCATTTGGAAGATACTTTTACCTCCATCCCACTCACCCAACCGCCATTTATCGTCACCTCGGTGCACCCATCTTCCCATCCGCACCCGTCCAAAATTTATCCTTCTCCTCGCCCACATTCACTCAAAATCCATCCACATCCACCCCGCATACACCCCATTTTTTATCCCATTTCCCCTTAAATCCAAACAGCCCTAATCTTCCCCCCTCCACCATCACCCAAAATTCACCCTATGTTTCATCACACTCTCTCCCTACCTCAAACCAAAACTCACCCCATCTTCCTACCACCTCCAACATACCCCTATCATCCCCATCTAACCCAAACATACCACATTCTTCCACATACACCCAAGCCATGAGTAATCCTCCCATATCCACCCCACATTCTTCCCCGAATCCCAATCCATCATACATCCCCCCATCAACCTAGGTCATGCCCAATTTTACCCGAGTCATGCCCAACTCTCCCCATATACCCACCCCATCCATGCCACATGCCCCCCTCCATCGGCTGTACCCTTTGCATCCATCCCACAATCCAATCCGATGGCCATGATGGAAGAGATGTGGAAGGCTTCCCAAGATAGCCTCCCTCACCCACCCATCATCAACCCATCCCACATACTAGCAAGTCTCCATGCCTCTTTTCCCCATGACCCCCATCATCCATAGCCTTCATGACTCCCATATACCAGGAGACCCGTGGAATGGACACCAAGGCCCCATGGGCCAGACCCACCAAGGCCCAATGGGTTAGACCCATCAAGGCCCAATGGGCCAGACCCATCAAGGCCTAATGGGCTAGATCCATTAGGGTCGAACAGGCCAAATCCCCCAAGGCCCAACAGGCTAAACCTATCAAGGCACCATGATCCGAACCCATCTGATTCCTATGGTCCAAATCCATCCAAGCTCCTTACCCTAAACCCAAGCCCGGCAGGCTCAAGCCTTGGATCCTCATACCCATACCCTCCCTAATTCTCTTAATATCTCACTCACCCGCAACCCTCATACCCAGCCCCAGGCGGGAACTTGGCACCTACCCTTCACCAACCCCAATTCACTGATCCTCATGCACCTCAAGGCCATCCTCAAGTATCCCTCCAAACCCAATGGCCCCATCAGGCCTTAACCCAAAACCCAATGTCCAATCACCCTATCACTCCACATAACTTCCCTCACATACAATGGTCCCACCCAGCACCCATTCAGTCCGTTTCACACCAACAGGAAAATCTCACCCCCACTCCACCGTATGTAGACCCACAATATGAGGAGGATGAGATCATGAATAACAGATCTTACGCTGGGGCACTCCCCAACGTTAATCCCCCACCCGCAAACATCAACCCCCCGGCAACACAAAGTGAATGGAGACCAACCGTTGAAAAGGCAGCCTCCCAGTCCAAAGAATTAGAGTAGTTGAAAGAACAACTAGACAAGATCTAGAAACAGTTGATGAAAATGGGTGGAACTGAGATCCACACCATGAACTTTTTCGATCTATGCTTGTTCTCTGAAGTCCCCTTACCCCCGAAATTCAAAGTGCCAACCTTCGAAAAAATATAATGGCATAGGTAACCCCATTGCACATCTCAAGTCCTACTGCTGGGACATGTGCTAGTACGGGAGAGATGAGCGGTTGCTCATAAAGGTTTTCCATATGAGACTTACAGGTCCAACTTTAAGGTGGTTCACGTCACTTGAACCTTCCATGGTCAAAACGTGGAAAGACCTAACCCATTTGTTTCAAGAATAATATGTCTATAACATCGACATAGAACCATGCAAGTTTGACCTAGCCCGATTAAAGCAGAAGCCCGATGAAGCTTTTAGTGATTACCTTGGGCGATGGAGGGCCTCTCAAGTCAGAAACAGAATACCTGACGATGAGCTGATTGAAATGATATCGAAGAACACCTTGCCGATTATGTCAGACTTTTTGGTATACCAACAGCAATCCAGTTTTGCTGATTTGATTAGGAATGCCAATTACTATGAGGATGCGATAAGAGAAGATCGTTTGAATAAAAATGCAAGCAGTGGGGTCCGAAGGTTCACCGATCAGAGAAATGAAAGAAGAATCAGGGCAGATGTCTAGATAGTTGGCAACATGCGACCCATTATTAGCACACCCCCTTTCCAATTCAGAGCACCTCAGCCAACCCCACCCAGAAGTGAGCCGATGTAGAGAATCGGAAATGGCCAGGGAGCACAGATGACCCCAAAACAAAGAAAAGCCCATTTTGACCAAGTCTTCACACCCTTGGGGCAATCGTTGAACATTCTTTTGCCATTTTTAATTGAAAAGGGCTTGGTCACAACGCTCCAGCCACGTCCCCCGCCGAATCCAATCCCAAGAAATTATGACCCTAACACCCATTGTAACTTTCATCAGGGACCGGGGCACCCAACTGATCATTGTTTCCCTTTGAAATACGTAATACAAGACTTGACTGAGGCTGGTAAATTCATCCCTCCCGTACTTCCCTAAGCTAACCAACATGCTAACATTCACCAGGTACCACTACCCCCGTACCCACCAGGAGGGGCAGGCCAGAGACCAACTGTCAGCATGGTAGAGGAAGATGATGAGGAGTTTGATCCATTGAATTATATCCGCACTCAGGAAGATTTCATAGCATCGTGGCCGAGAGGCTGAGAAGATAGAAGTATTGGGGTGATTGAACCCTTGAACCTGGCTGATTACTTTCCAAACCCCACACCACAAGTGAAACCCTTAGATCTTAGGGTATATTTCCCATCACTAGCTCCTGTCAACTATGTCCAAATCAATTCCTACCAACCATACACCCCTACCCTTGCCAACTACCCGTTGACCAATTGTGTCCCCCATTCCCTTCCGTCACCCATTAGTTATCAATGGCCCACCCTCGTCACATCACCCCCAATCTAGCCATCCGCGATCCTTGCCAACCCTACTTGGCCCACCTTCTCCACCCTTCCAGAAGTTAACCACATGATCCCTACCCATCCCAATCCATTGGTGCAGGCATCTCAGGTACCCCCTTGTGCCCCGTTCTAGATCCCAGGGCTGACTTACGATCCCCATCAAGTCCCACTCAGTTATAATCAAACAAATATTAATGCCAGCAACAACAAGGAGGGGGCAGTGGATTTCATCACCATGTCCGAAAGGATCTCCAAGCAATTGGACACACCAATACCAGCGCCAGCCCAACCAGAGGGAAAGAAGAATACTACTGCGGTAAACCCATTTGAGAAAATGAGCCGAGAGCACATACTTGAAACCTAGCTCAGGAGAATGTTGACTCATATCATGGTCTGGGATCTATTAATGATGTCCCCACTTTATTTCCATGCTTTGATGGGGGCTTTAAAAAATGCACATGTATCTCTCTAAGTGAGCCCAGATGAGGTCGGGCAGATAATCGGGCCGATGATGGCTCCCAATGCCATCTCTTTTTCGGATGCTGATTATCGGACGAGGGAAATAATCATTTTAAATCCCTCAATATCACTATAGAAAGTGGAAATATGATAATCCCATTAGTGTTGATCGACAATGGGTCTGCTTTGAATGTGTGCCCTTTGAGAACCGCTACCAAAATAGGGGTAGATCCGTTTGTGTTGAGATTGACAAAAACCAATGCCAGAGGCTTTGATAACACAAGAAGAGAGATAATGGGCGAAGTTGACCTTGAGCTCGTAATTGGGCTAATGACCTTTTCCATATCCTTCCAAGTAATGGACATCAAATCCTCCTTCAACTTGCTATTAAGGTGCCCTTGGTTACATGAGGTTGGGGCGATCCTGTTGACACAACATCAAAATCTTAAATTTGTGTTTGGGCAGAAGGTCATTACCATCATAGGGGAAGGGCATGATGAAAGAGAAAAAGTTACCCACAACATTGAGAACACCAAAATACTAGATGTGCCACACACCACCAAAGATACAGACCTCCATAATTTTTAATATGAAGTATCAGCAGTGGTCCGGGAGCCCCCAGAAAGCATCTCCTTCAAAACCAGAGGGGAGATGGTGGCAGCTATAGCCATGCTCCAGAAATGGGGCTATTAAAAAGGAAAGGTATTAGGACTCCGATTATAAGGTATGAGATAGCCAGTCAAGGCTAAGGGTGGGTAGCATATCAGATTTGGGTTAGTCTATAAGCCCACAGAAGAAGTGCGAGAGGCTAAGGAAAAGGCCTAGACCTCACATTCGGAACACCTTCGTGAGCGCAGGGATTGTAAATGATCGATCAGAATGGGACAACGTAGTTAACCCCACACAAATCGGCCGCTCTTATCCACCCCACCAATTCCCAAATTATCCCTCCCAACCTAGAAATAGACTTGGTTGCTTTGTCCCTTTTCGAGGAAGAGGTTTCCCTACCCACACAATCTCCCCCTATGGTAAACCATCACAGGATCTTGTTGATGTTCGAGGATAGAATCTCAGATGAACCCAAGATCAACATGAAGGAACCTGACTCTGAGGAACCATATCAGCCAACCTCCTCCATCAGAACAAGTAAAGGCGAAGCACGATAGGTAAGGAATTGGACATCCATGCCCCAAACTCTGGAAGCGGCAAGTGGCCTAAAATTTGGTGCATTCTTCTAAAAAAAAACAACCTATAAAAAGTAAGGTTAGCCCTTGGCAGGCAACACCATGTATGTATATAGACCCGCCCTGCCAAGGGCCAATCCTCGAAGAAAAATAAAAAACTAAAAAAATAGAAAAAGAAAAAGTTAAAAACATGAAAAAAGCACAAGATAATCCAAAAATATTGTCTTTTAAAATTCCTAAGAAAACCAAAGAAAAGGATGCCTTAATTAAAAAACTCGTCCCACATGAAATCGACCCCTTTGCTGTAGAAATACAAGAAGAGATAGTGTTGTATTGCTTACCTTGAAATTATTAAAGGATTAAAAACAGCAAATTAAAAGGACAAATCACAGAGAAATGGGATCAAGATAAGCAATCAGTCTTGCAAGAACCAGGGCTATTGCAGCAAGCTTTAATAGGTAAGTAAGGGTATGCCCATAGGGAAATGAGCTTTAAAATGAGGTAAATCTCTAGATCTATGACAAATCTGGCACTCTATCCTAATTTAAACTAAATCAAGAAAGGAAAGAGGAGAGGTTTTTGAGGGTTGCCACTTTACTAAAACTATAGAAAATTAAAGATAAAAGTAAATGATCCAGAACTGATTAAAACACAGATTTAAGGAAATGGAGAAAAAGATTAAATCAAAAAAGGGAGAATAGCAGCTAGGGGTTTTGGTCTTTTACTGAAAATTGGTTAGATCAAAGGCAGGGCAAGGAACTGATTTGCAACAATCCTTCATCTGACTACAATTTTAGATGCAAGGTATAAGAATCTAACCTAGATCATAGAATTGGAGTGATCCTAAGGCTATGATTTGTCCACTTGAATGATCACAGATCATCCCAGAGATTCCTTTAATTCAAGGGTCTTAATTAGAACAATTAAACTTTCCAGATGTTGTGGATGTAAGGCTACAAGCTCACCCACAGGGAGATTTAATCTAGGGAAATGAAATGCAAACAAGGGATCTATAGATCAAAATCAACTTTAAAATTCATAATGTACTGATTCAATACAAACTTACAATACAATGTGCTCAGATCTACAATATGTGCAACATCCAATCCCATACAAAGCCTTGAACCTCTCAATTTATAGCTCTCAACCTCACCCTAGCCACTAAAAGGGTTTAGCCAACCATGGTTGGTTTAAAGGATGAATGGGAAAGAAGAAAGAGGGAAGGAATTTTGGGAATTCGAATTTGGCTCTGGTTCTCTCAATTTCTGGATAGTAGCTCTGTAAATTTTCAGGCTTTTATAGTCTTTCCTCTGTCCTCAGATCTATTTAAGCCAATTAGAGCTCAAGGAAATAATTATGTTATTCTGAGCTGCTGATGTGGCTGATTTTTCCTCTAGAAACTCTCCTCTAATTGGTCCAAATTGGACAAGTATATGTGAGGTGGTTAGGAGGTTCCTATTTGCACCCATTTATGTTCCAAAAATACCCCCCATGGGTTGTTAAAGTGCCTTGGAATGTGTGCACAGAGTTCTGGAGTGGGGCAGCAGTTGTGGCTGAAACTGAGAAGTTCCCAATTCGAGTGTCGAGAGGTTCAGGGAACCTCTTGATAGGTTCTAAGTCCACTTGGTGTTTACATCGACAGGTTGAAGTAGGCTTTCGATAGGTTGCTTGACTTCTCAACAAGTTCAGTTGAACTAGTCGACAGGATTGACAGCAAAATCTACCTACTATCCTAGCTCCAGCCAACCCCTCAATAGGTTATAATCCAACCTATCGACTTCTTATACAGCTCCAGTTCAGTGCTCGACAGGTCCTTCTCTGTTGTTCGACAGGTTGATTCAACCTCGCACAATTGAAAGCAGCTTTAGGTAAGTCCTCGATAGGTTCTTCTACTGCAAGTCCAACCTCTCGACAAGCGAGATCTTCACATTTCCACCTCAGTACCTCTTGACAGCTTGGAATACATCTCCAAAACCTCGCGACAGGTTGCTTCCTTCACCTTTTACTCCTCGACAGGTTGTGGGGACCTCTCGGTAGCTTGGTATTTGAACACCCCAACCTCTTGACAGCTTGGAGTGACCTCTCAATATGTCCTATCCTTTGCTTCCACAGCTGGTAAACCTCCTTGAGGTGTTGTCCTTCATCTGTCAACACACAGTAGCCTGTTGGTGGGTTCAATTCTCATTAGATGCAGCTGGTCTTGCTCCCATGTGTGCCCATGTGGACCCATGTCATTGCCATGGAGCTCTGAAGCTCCATGGACTACTTGATTGCCTGGCCTTTTAGGCTGCATGAGCACATGTTGAGCAGCAGGTTGCTTCTTTGGCATTTTTAGATGGATGTCTGCACTAAGACTATAATTTATTACTTATCTACAAAACACACTCAAAACATGTTATTAGTCAACTCAAAGGTCCATCAAAGGTCAGGTTAGGAGGTGAAAAATGGTATTTTTCACTAATTAACACACCCCAAACCTAAGCTTTGCTAGTCCCTGAGCAAAGGGGAACTTAAAAGCAGTGATTAAAATAGAAAATGCCACTTTTGTAGGGAGCACAGATGCATTTAGCATATGCATCAAGCCTTTTAAACCCCTAGGTGATCCCTAGTGGAGGAGTGAAGTCTCCTGAGGGTTTTCAGTGAAGTTACCCACAAACTTCTCTAATAAATTAGTTAATACTAGTGCAACATATTACAACAGAGCTCAAACAAAATAAAATTCATTCAACACCTTGTTCCTTCAACTTTTTAGAGGGTTCACAACAGTAAATTAATAGTTTAATACTGCAATTCTGCTGTAATTCCTTCACAATCAATCAACTTATGTCAAGGCATTTGTGTGTGAAAATTAATTCAAATCTTACCATCAATTTGAGAATTCTGTTTTGATAATGCCCCAAATATATTTAATTTTAGACCCAAGTCTCACCAGGGCTGTGACTCACAATAAGCATGAAGGGTGCATCATTTCACACAGCTCAAGAGCAGTTACAGCCCTCAAATAGGACTGCAAGCATGAGCATAGGCATTGCTCTAATTTCTGAAATCCTCTACTCTTTTCACCATAGATTATACAAATCCCCATCTCCACATGACAGCTTAATCCATTTCAGATTAGTAGGATCTTTTTATTGGATTGTAATGTGGCTTATGGGTGAAGTTTATAAAGAATAAAGGGGAATAAAAGGATTCAACTTTGAGAAATCAGTAAGGTAAGGAGGTGGTCATGACAACACCTTTTGCATTTCAGCATAAGCTTCATCTTCTTTTAATTTCTAGATTTGAAGTGGCTTCTCTTTCACATTTTTATTTTGCTTTTCTATTTTTCTTTCTTTTTGTATGCTTTTCTTTTATATTTTTCTCATAAATTTTTTATTTTTATGGGTTGGGATGCCACAACTGCCAACAAATGTGTTTTCTGTTCTTTCAACCAATTGTCAAACCAGCTCTACCTTCTTCAATTCCTTTATCTTTACCTTCTAAAATCTCACGGTGAGGGTCAGGCTACATCAGGTCACTGAGTTTTTGATTTAGATTTTCTGATTTTTATCAAAGAAAAACTTAGATTTTTAAGGCTCAAATGGTGTGTGTGAAGGGTAGTTTAAAGGTGGAAAATTTTAAGCTCAAACTGTCCAAAGGATGACCTTACTTCATTTCTTCAATTTCATGAATGTTGTCAAGTTGTTTTAACTTGGATTTGCTTAACTTCTAGTGAGGGCCTGCCTGCACAATTGCTCCCAATGAAGCTTCTCCACTCTGTGCTCCAGCTTCAGCAGGTCAATCTCAGCTACCAAGGGCTGCTTCACCCAGGTTTTTAGCACAACCATCCCTTGACGGACATCCCTCCTGATGTAGGGATTTTCACCCATTGCTCTTTGAAGGATGGAAAATGGGGGTGTAGGGATTTGGAGTTTAGGGACAATGGCCCTCTCAGTAAGGTCATCAAGCAGATGGTAAGGAGTGGAGGAAGGGGAGGTAAAGGGTGAAGGGGGTAGGTTAGCTTCCATAGGGTCCAGTTTGGGTTGAGGAGTCTCTGGTAGAAGGCACTACTATGGGGCAAGGATTGGTTTTTCCACCTCAGCAGTGGAAACCACTACTAAAGGAGATGGAGGTAGAGTGGGTACAAGAGTAAGTGTAAGAGTGGTTGTTGTAAGGGGTAGACTGGTTGAGGTGGATGGAATGAGATTGGACTGAATGGCCTGAAGGCAGGTGGCCATAGCAGTTTGGTTTGCTGTGTTGGTCTAGAGCTGGGCTAGGATGGTGGTTAGAAGTGAAAGGATCTAGGTAGGTAGGATTTAGGCTTGGGTAGTAGGTGGAATGGGTAAAATAGATTGGAAAGGAGATGTGGGGGCATGCTGAAAAGGTGGGGTGGGATCAGGCTGGAAATGAGTAGGCTATGGAGAGGTGAGTTGTGGGGAATCAGGTAGAGGGGAATATTCATAACAAATGTCCTCCACAATGGAGTCAATTAGGGATGAGTACCCCTCAGTGGTCAAGTGGTCCAAATCATGGGTGTGTGGAGGGGATATGGAGGTAATAGGGTCAAAGTCAGAGGGTATGGATGGTGGAGAAGAAATGGTTGGGTCAACTAATGTTGATGGTGCAGGGCTCAAAGATTCTAATTTTGAGATGGATGGGCTGGCTGGAGGGGTTGTTTTTGATATCCTCTGGTAGGTGGATGTGATGGGGAGTGATGGTAAGGTAGGGATGGGGTCTATGGTAGGAGGAGCTGACAAAGGAGTGGATGTGGTGATAGGGGAAAAGATGGCTGAGCTGCTGAGAGGTATGGAGACTGAAATGGATGGTATAGAAACTGAGATGGATGGTAGATGGTGATGGAATGGAGAAGCTGGCAATAACAGGGTTGACAATAGGCAAAAGCACATCAGTGGAAGGGATGGTGTTAAGTAGTGAAAAATACCATTTTTCACCCCTAAACATGAGCCTTGAAAGACCCTTGAGAGGACTAAATAAGTGCTTTAGTGTTCATATTGCAGCTAACCAAAAAGACAGGTCCAAATCCGAAAACCATCCTAAAATGATCAAAAAGCTGACAACGCATGTCAAGCTCAAAGAGGGAGTGAAGAAATAGCCTCATCAATGGCTAAAAAGGTCCTAAAAGAGCAAGAAAAGACCTGAAGAAGAAGAATGGAAGCTAAAGCTCAATTCGCAAAGAACTTCTACTATTCGCAAAGAACCTTGACCTTTGCGAAAAGAAGAAAACACTCCTCGAATAGAAGAATGACCTTTGCGAAAAGAAGAAAACACTCATCGAATAGAAGAATGACCTTTGCGAAAAGAAGAGAAATGCTTTGCGAAAAGATCACCTGAAGCCAAAATGCTTTGAAAAGATCTCCGAAGCCAAAATGCTTTGCGAAAAGATCTCCTGAAGCCAAAATGCTTTGCGAAGAGAGCTTCGGAGCCAAACTACTTTCTTAAAAGCCCTTAAACTATGCGAAATGGCATTCGGGATTTGCAGTCGTCCAAGGGTATTTCAGAAACTTTGCATGCGCCAATGCGTTTAAAACCCAAGGACATTCCGGAAGATTCGAGCACGAACCAAAGGCATATTCCACCCCATGTGAACACCCAAAGATGAAATTACTTACGGGAACTTCTAGAAGCTCAAACAGATTTTTGAATTACATAATGTAATTGATGCCTCTGTTTCGATTGGTGAACGGATCAAGCATTTCGATTGGCGAGCAGATCCTGGATCCCGTGCTCGACTCCTATTGGTTGATCAGATCTATCCAATTCGATTGGTTGATACACATCCGAAATGGCTTAGGGAAAACAATAAATAGACGAACCATTTGCCCAATTTGGGTATCCAGATTTTAGAGTTTTCATCTCTGTTTCCCTCATTCCGATCGGATAGCTTATCCGAACCCCTGTAATCCCTTCTTGTAGTTTACCTTTGAGAGCCATTGTGAGTGATTTGTACTTCCAAGTTCGGATTCAAGATGTAAGTCCGAGGGCTCTCTAAGAAGCCGTGCTCAGTAATTGTAATTTTGGATTTTAAAGGTTCTTTTGTGTCTTCTCCATTGGAGTCATGTCGAGGGTTCTCAATGTTCACCTTAGTGCATTAGACTTCTTTAGATTCACTCATCCGCGTGCAACTTCCCTTAATTCATCACCCACATGCGAATTAGCGTTGGTAACCTAATTCTAGCAACATTTGATGATGTTCATGTTACGAACTAAAGAATAGGCCACAACTATTGGATAATCTGTGACCATGGATGCATCATAGCCATAAGTCTAAACCTATTCCTTAATTGGTTTATTTCTCTTACATCTGTCTTTGGTAGCGGATGAAGATTGAATCTGCTCTGTTGAACTACAGATTCTCCATTAAAATTCAGAGGCTAAAGTACATGAAGCTATTATTTCTGCATTTGTCTTATTTTAAACATCTCCCCAACTTGGATCTGGATCATTTAGTTTAAATTTTCCTTTGTTTTTAGTTTGTTAAACGTGACAAATTCAACCTCCCATCTTATGTGCTTTGTAGATAGGATCAGAGGCCAGATCTGGTAGCTCAGATCTGGAGGTTTATCTTAAATTTTAAATCAATTCCCTGTGGACGATCTTTTACTCACTTACATTTAAAACTTGCTACAATTGGCCCTGATCTTGCAGGCCGGTGTTAGCCCCAATGTGCTGATATCCCTTTCATAAGTTAACATCCATATAACCTAGCATTCTTTAATTCTTTAATTTTTGATTCATAATGCACACAATTATGGCACACTTGGAGCGACAACAAGTTTTTGGCGCCGTTGCCGGGGAAGTTTGTTCTAAAATAGATAAACCTATGTTTATTTTCATTTATTTTAATTTTGCTTTAAACCCTTTGCATTCCAAGTGCTTGATTAAATGTCTCTGAGCTTTGTGTAGAAAACCTGTTTATGAGAGAATTTTTATTTTTTATTTTTGAGTTTTTATTCTTTGCGTTCTACCTATTTGAATAAATCTGCTGCCACTCTTTGTCTTTTGTCAAATTTGGGCGTGCTTTGAGTTTTTCTTTTTATTTTTGTCAATACTTGAATAAGGTCCTTTGCAGCTTTTGGATGTTTGCAGATCTGGAGCGCCGTCAACAAGGAGCATCTGGACCAAAGTCGAGCAGATCTGCTTGAGTTTGCATCCTTCTCCTTTGTATTCATTTTCTATTTTAAATTCTTGAGAACCAAAGCAATTCTCATGTTTAATGTCCTGCTTTGATTTACATCGAAAATTCAAAAAATGAAAAAAGAAAATAACAAAATTGTTGAAAAGAGGAGGAGAAATTTGTTCCTCACCTCCCATTTCCCCATGCAATGAAGTCGATTTCTCCTTTTGACAAAGGAAACACAAAAATTGAGGAAATGATGGAGACATTCAAGCAAGTTAAAATTAATCTACCTCTACTTGATGCAATCAAAGCAGTCCCCGCTATGCAAAATTTCTCAAAGAGGTGTGCACCCACAAAAGGCAATCTAGGATACATTTATCCAAGAAGGCCTTTCTTGTGGAGAAAATCAACCAAGTGCTATCAATTGCAACACCACCTAAGATGCAAGACCACGGAATCCCCACAATCCCTGCATCATTGGGGAGCACACCATTGAAAAAGCCTTGCTAGATCTCGTGCTAGTGTCAACCCGCTTCCTATTCTGAGAAGCTAGGTTTGGGAGAATTGAAACCCACTCAAGTGGTGTTACAATGACTAGTACAGATCCGAAAAGGAAACCTATGGGGTTGATTGAAGATGTTTTGGTAGGAGTAGACAAGTTTTTCTACCTCGACTTTTTGGTGTTGGACATGGAACCAACCAAAAGTACCACTTGCCATCCTGTCATTCAGGAAGACCATTCACAGCTCTGACTAATGCATGCATTCAATGCAGTGCAGCGACATGGAGGTGTCTTTTGGAAATATGAAAGTTAAATTGAATGTGTATAATGTTGTTACTCAACCTCAATTCTCACGAGGAATGTTACCATGATGACATCATTGATGAGCTGGTGGGGGTGTCTTTACAAACATTTCTGCAAGATAAAGACTCCACCACAGAATTTAAAAAGGGTTGGGGAGCCACTGAGAAAGAAGGAAAAGGAGATCAAATTCAGCAGAGTCTGCTGTGCAAGGCACTCTGTGATCATCAAGTTCTCTCTCTTGAGACTGCTCCTCCCCCTCTTCCACAAGTTACCAAGGAAGCTTCAACTCACTGAACTGGAAGAACTGAGGATGGATGCCTACACTAGCTCCAGATTGTACAAAGAAAAGGTTAAATCATTCCATGATAGGAGCCTCATGAGAAAAGAATTCATCGGTCCAAGGTATGGTTATAATTTCTCTGTCTTTTAGGCATCTTTGTTTTCTCCATTGCATCCACTTTTCCCATCTGGACTCTGAGATCATTTTTTTTTTAGGAATCATGTAGGATAATGAGTAGTGAATCATAGGCTGTTTTGAATATTCAATGGACCCACTAATTTTATTTTCCTTCGAGATTTCTTCATCATAAAGGGGTCTCAAATTGTGTGAACCTATTTTAATATGTGCTCCCATGCTTCATTATTTTTTTCATACATCATCAACAAAGGGTCAATCTTATGAATCTTGCTTTTCACCGTATTCTCGCTAATCATTTTATAATCACTTAGATTCATAAGTATCTCAGGCTTTTGGGTTTGTTTCTTTGGGCTTAGGATATATCATTTGGCATTAGATTTTCTGTTTTAGGAATTTTAGTTTCAAATTCTGTTTTTAGATCGCTGATTTTGTTTTCTTTCTTAGGTTAATGTGTCCTCGTTTTACTGATTTTCGTCATTTTTCTGTGAGTACAGTTAGTTTCTAACTTTGTTTTCCTATTTTGCATTAACAAATTCTTTTGTATCAACACTTTTCTATTTTTTCAACTTTGTATTCATTCCTTTACCTTGTTTTTACTATTTCTCTGTTATTAGCATTAGTTTCCTTCCATTTGCATAGTAATCCTTCTATTTGTTAGATTTTATTTAGCAGTTCTAGCGTTGTTTTGTTGATTTTTCTTGCATTTGTATATCATGTTTTTTTCCTTGCTCATATCTTCAGTTTTACATTTTTATTTTCTGCATATAGTTTAGATTTTTTACATTCTTAGTTTTTCTTTCTTCTTTTACCCTCGCTAGTCTCTCATTGTCTAGAACATTGAGGACAATGTTCATAGGTTTGGGGGTGTGGCGAGACAAGTCACCTAAGGAATAGTTAACATAGGCAGAATCACCTAAGTAATTAGGAAATGTATTAATTTACTTAAGAATCATGACAACTAGAAAATTTAAAATTCCTTTGCCAAATTTAGACATTCTAAACCTTGCGATATTCTACATTTCCATGATGATTACACCATAAAAACATCTTTGGTATCAAAGACGTAGTAAGTCAAAAGGAAGAAAAAGGTAAAGATATACTTAAAAGCTCAAGGAAAAACCATAACCGGTGAAATTGAGCCCATATATTTTCCATCTCTGTTGAAGAGTGGTGAGGCAATTTTTACGATTCAAAGGATTGGTGAGGCATTAGATCCACTAGAAGTTAAAACTCCAAATTAAAACAAATGTGACACTCTCATGAAGCGAGGAAAAGATCAAGGCCTTCTTTGGGCGACTTGAACCTAACAGAACCAAAGAAAAATCTGCCTGTTTGTACCCCATTTGGTAAATCCTACAATTCTTCATCAAAAATACTCAAAAGTACTTTTTTGCACACGAACCTATGGAACCAATTCAGCCTTCCCTCACTCTGAGAATTCAGGAGGTAAAGGAGAAAGAAGCGAAGATGGACCATTTAAGGCAACATCAAGAAAATGAAGAAAATACCTCAAAAGCAGGCAATATGGTGGTGAGAAAGAAGAGACAAACAATGTGAAAAGTTGCAAGCAAAAAAGGCAAAAAGGGGACATATATTTGAAAAATGCTCAAAGAAAGAACTGATCACCGTGAATGTGAGAATCTCGAAAAGAAGAAGAAAGAAGCTAAACTCAAAAGGTGGAGTCATGAACCATCTCGCACTTCCCGAGTTCTCAAATTCAAACCTCTGCTTCAAACGCCTTTCCTTGAAACTTCACTCCATAAGCCATACAAACAAACCTAGAATAAAAGCCCTTGTGATCCAAAGTTGAGTGAGCTGTCATGTGGAGATAAGAAGTGACCTAATCTATGGTGAGGAGATGTCAATGATGCCATTGCATAAGAATCATGCCTATGCTCATGCTTACAGATCCATTTGGGAGATGTAATCGCTCTTGAGCTTGAGTGAAAATGAACCCCTCAACAAAAACACGATGAGAGTATACCCGGTGAGTGTTTGGGTTGGAACTTGAGCACCTTAAGTATGACTTATAACCTAATTTTTATCCATAGGATGAGCTTAGCACATTTGTATGATTTTCTATGATGCTCATGATTGGAAATATTGAAACATTCATGAGGTTTATATATGTTTAAATTCTGTGCAAACAATAATCAAATTTTCTTTCATCATTGATTCAAGAGTAACTAACCTGCTCCTTGATTGCTCATTTGATAATATTGCACCGATGTTAATCTGTTCATGGAGAAGTTTGTGGGTACCTTCACTGAAAACCCTCAGGAGACTTCACTCCTCCTCTAGGGATCACCTAGGGGTTGAAAAGGCTTGTTGCATATGCTAAATGCACCTGTGCTTCCTACAAAAGTGGCTCTTTACTTTGTTTTTTATGTTTCTTTGCTCAGGGACTAGCAAAGCTTAGGTTTGGGGGTGTGTTAAGTAGTGAAAAATACCATTTTTCACCCCTAAACATGAGCCTTGAAAGACCCTTGAGAGGACTAAATAAGTGCTTTAGTGTTCATATTGCAGCTAACCAAAAAGACAGGTCCAAATCCGAAAACCATCCTAAAATGATCAAAAAGCTGACAACGCATGTCAAGCTCAAAGAGGGAGTGAAGAAATAGCCTCATCAATGGCTAAAAAGGTCCTAAAAGAGCAAGAAAAGACCTGAAGAAGAAGAATGGAAGCTAAAGCTCAATTCGCAAAGAACTTCTACTATTCGCAAAGAACCTTGACCTTTGCGAAAAGAAGAAAACACTCCTCGAATAGAAGAATGACCTTTGCGAAAAGAAGAAAACACTCATCGAATAGAAGAATGACCTTTGCGAAAAGAAGAGAAATGCTTTGCGAAAAGATCTCCTGAAGCCAAAATGCTTTTGAAAAGATCTCCTGAAGCCAAAATGCTTTGAAAAGATCTCCTGAAGCCAAAATGCTTTATGGAAAAGATCTCCGAAGCCAAAATGCTGCAAGAGAGAGCTTCGAGCCAAACTACTTCGAAAAAGCCCTTAAACTATGCGAAATGGCATTACGGGATTTGCTCGTCAAGGGTATTTCAGAAACTTTGCATGCGCCCCAATGCGTTTAAAACCCAAGGACATTCGGAAGATTCGAGCACGAACCAAAGGCATATTCCACCCCATGTGAACACCCAAAGATGAAATTACTTGGGAACTTCTAGAAGCTCAAACAGATTTTTGAATTACATAATGTAATTGATGCCTCTGCTTCCGATTAATGAACCAGATCAAGCATTTCGATTGGCTAACAGATCCGGATCCCGGTGCTCGACTCCTATTGGTTGATACAGATCTATCCAATTCGATTGGTTGATACACATCCGAGCCGGCTTAGGGAAAACAATAAATAGACGAACCATTTGCCCAATTTGGGTATCCAGATTTTAGAGTTTTCATCTCTGCTTCTCATTCCGGCCGATAGCTTATCCGAACCCCCAGAATCCCTTCTTGTAGTTTACCTTTGAGAGCCATTGTGAGTGATTTGTACTTCCAAGTTCGGATTCAAGATCAGAAGTCCGAGGGCTTTCTAAGAAGCTCAATCGTAAGTCCGAGGGCTCTCTAAGAAGCCGTGCTCAGTAATTGTAATTTTGGATTTTAAAAGGTTGTTGTAATTTGTGTCTTCTCCATTGGAGTCATGTCGAGGGTTCGAATGTTCACCTTAGTGCATTAGACTTCTTTAGATTCACTCATCCGTGCAACTTCCCTTAATTCATCACCCTGCGAATTAGCGTTGGTAACCTAATTCTAACAAGATGATGTTCATGTTACGAACTAAAGAATAGGCCACAACTATTGGATGATCTGTGACCATGGATGATCATAGCCATAAGTCTAAACCTATTCCTTAATTCGATTTATTTCTCTTACATCTCCGGTAGCCAGATGAAGATTGAATCTGCTCTGTTGAACTACAGATTCTCCATTAAAATTCAGAGGCTAAAGTACATGAAGCTATTATTTCTGCATTTGTCTTATTTTAAACATGTCCCCAACTCGGATCTGGATCATTTAGTTTAAATTTTCCTTTATTTTTAGTTTGTTAAACGTGACAAATTCAACCTCCCATCTTATGTGCTTTGTAGATAGGATCAGAGGCCAGATCTGGTAGCTCAGATCTGGAGGTTTATCTTAAATTTTAAATCAATTCCCTGTGGACGATCTTTTACTCACTTACATTTAAAACTTGCTACAATTGGCCCTGATCTTGTAGGCCAGTGTTAGCCCCAATGTGCTGATATCCCTTTCATAAGTTAACATCCATATAACCTAGCATTCTTTAATTCTTTAATTTTTGATTCATAATGCACACAATTATGTCACACTTGGAGCGACAACAGATGGGCATGGGTGGAAAGGTTATAGGTGGAGGCTCTGAGCTAGCTAAAATAGATGTCCTAGCTGCAGCTGCTGAGTTGGCTAAAGGGGTTGTAGGTATAGCTGGTGCAACTACTAATGTGGCTACCTGAGATGCTTCCATTTCAGGACCCTCAATTGATTTCTTCTTACTCTTCCCAATCAGGGTCCTACTTGTGGGACAAGCCCTACTCCCAAACACTTTTGGAGTTACTCTATCCACTGGCTCATCCTTTTGGATCACAAATTTACCTTTTCTTAACAAAGCAGTGATGAGTCTATTATAGGGTAATCTTGGCAAGGCCTGTCCTTTCTTGATTTTGTCATTCACATCTACCATGGCCTCAAATATCAATTGAGAAGCATTCATGAACTGGCCCTTGGAGAACAAGTACAGGGCATCCACTATGGGGGTTCTCCTCTCCTGCTGATGTTCACTACATAAATGTTCTTTCTCAGGATTAAATCTATGAAAAGCAGGCTAGGGTCCAGGTCTCTCCTCATCAATGGCTCCTCAGAGCCCACAATGTCTTGAGTTAGCTGTCTGGCCATTGCTCTGAAGGACACCTTCTCAGGTGCTCCTAACCATGAACTGAATCATAAACTGTTGGGACCCCTGATGCCAACCCTATATCACTGTAGTCCACAACAAGCTCCTAATTATCAATCAAGCCCATAAGGGTAGGCTCAGTTGACCCTGGCTTCATCTTCTTCTTGATATTCTGATACCACAATTTGACCAGTCTAGGGTAGGATTTTTCTTACAATGGGGTCAACAAGGGTGTCAAGCCTATCGTGACCAAATAGTCCAAGGTGTACTTACACTCCTCTATCTTAGAAAAATAAGGTAGGTCAAAATTTGTCTCCCAATTAGCTTTCTTTGCTCAGTGATTTTGGCCTTCTTAGCTTTCTTTGCTTTCTTAGGTTTTTCCATGATGAGCTTCCTCTTAGCAGGTGGGTTCTCTTTGGGCTAGGTGGCTAGTCTACTTGATTTTCTAATGGATTTTTGGGCAGATTTGGAAGGGACTTCGAACATATCAGCTAAGGTATCCTCACGGTCAGCCATTAGACAAGTAAATCACACAATTAACTCTCACCAATTCACAGTAATCTCCTTTTGCCCACTCAAATTACCCCACAAACTAAAAATGGAAGTATGAAGCTTGGAAATCACAGAGAGGAGGTTGAAGAACTTACCCATAGAAAACCTAGGGTTTATTAGATCTTGCAGTACATGGCACCAAACTAGCTCAAACTGGGTGCAAAATGTAGCCCTTGTAAAATTGAAACACTTGGAACAACGGCCTGGTGATTAGAGTTGGAACCAGTGAAGTGGAGGAGAGAAAAGAAAGTTAGAAATCGGGCATAAGAGGAACAAGCTTGGAATAGAAGATGTCGACTGGATAAAATGACCTCTCGACAGGCCTGTAAGATATAGGGCTATTGTAGCAAGTTTTAAGTAAGTAAGAGTTTGTTCCACAGAGAAATTGATCTAAAACTCAAAATGGGCTATAATAGTGGGCCTCCAGATCTAGCTACAGATCTGATAGTCCTAGAGAAAGGGAGTTGAGTGTCACAACTACACTAAATTAACTCTAAAAGAAGTGAAATAACGTTCAGTCCTATCCTAAAGAAAGGGTTATAAAGAAGGTGATGATGGTGTGTGTGAAAATAAAGATAAATTGATGGGAAGTAGGCAATTAAGCTAAAGTTAATTCAGTTATGTAACTCAGATTTAGGATTGTTTCTACAGCAAATCCCTCAGATGGCTACAAGCACATCTGCAAGGAAGAAGTATCCAATTGCACATCAGGTGGACTTATGAGTGCAGGCAACAAAAGTGCCTTTGATGGTGGTGGAAGAGGCAACACAGCTGGTTTCCAAGGAGGATACCTTGTTGCTGGCCCCACTTTAGAATTTAAGGCCTTCACCTCTTGAACCACAGGTGTGGGGGCCTTCTCTTCCATAATTTCACTCCACACATTTTCAAAAATATCACAAAAATGATCACAATGAAACAGCTTGGGCAAAGTCTCTTTCACAAGCTCATCCAAAACATCAATCAAAAAACAATCCTCACTATCCAAGTCAGGTTGACTTGCTGCATGTTGGCTCCATGTCAAGAACAAAAAAATCTGCTGGATAGAAAAACTTGTCAACTCCAACTAACACATCTTCTATCATTCCCATAAGCCTCCTTTCAGATTTGTCGGCCAGCTATAACACCACATGTGTGGGCTTCAATTCTCCCAAACCTAACTTCTCATAAACTAAATATGAAAGTACATTTACACTAGCTCCCAGATCTGACAAGGCTTTTTTAATGGTATGATCCCCAATGATGCAAGGAATTGTGGGAACTCCAGGGTCTAGGAGCTTTGTTGGGGTTGCAATAGCCAGCACCTGGTTCACTTTCTCAACATAAAAGACCTTCTTGGATAGGTGTATCCTAGATCGTCTTTTGTGAGTGCACAAATCTTTTAAGAACTTTGCATAGGCTGGAACTTACTTGATTGCATGTTGGTAGGATTTAGCTGCTTCTTTTTATTATAAAAATGATGAAAACAAAATAAAGGAAGCAAAACAAATCAAAACAAAATGGGAAATGAATACAGCACAAAATCAAATCACAGACTTGCAGATACAGGGCTATTGTAGCAAGTTTTAAGTAATTAAGAGTTTGTTCCACAAAGAAATTGATCTAGAACCCAAAATGGGTTATAATAGTAGGCCTCCAGATCTGACAATCCTAGAGAATGGGAGTTGGGTGTCCCAACTACACTAAATTAATACTAAAAGAAGAAAAATAAAGTGTAGTTCTATCCTAAAGAAAGGGTTATAAAGAAGGTGGTGATGGTGCGTATGAAAATAAAGATAAAACTAATGGAAAGTAGGCAATTAAGCTAAAGTTAATTCAGTTATGTAACTCATATTTAGGGCTGTCTCTACAGCAAATCCCTCAGATGGCTACAAGCACATCTGCAAGGAAGAAGTATCCAACTCAACCCTTATGGTGTGACCTGATCTCTTAAGGCTATAACCTATCTACTTTAATGGTCATAGACTATCCAATAGAGAGGATCAAACCACATGGACTAAATCAGAAAACCAATCTGATCCAATGGAATAGACTGATCCTAAGGCTATAACCTATTCACTTAAATAGTCACAGATTATCCAATAGATGTCCTCCACCCACTGGATCAAATTAGAACATGAAAACTATTGCAGACACCATGTATGCCAGGCTACAAGCTCAGGCATCCATGGGAGCAAATAGTTCTTGAAAAACTAGTGGAGACCACAGTAGTTCAAGGGCTATTTGGGGACTATAAATACAGCTGGTCATTGTTACAAAAGGATTGCAATGACTCAGCTCACAAGCCTGCAATCTCTATAGAGAAAATAGATCTAACATTTGATGTTGGTCAAGTGTAATAGAGGGGAGCTTGTTCGTGCAACAACCTCTCACAAGGCTACAAGCTCAAGTGCAAAGGAGAAGAATCCTTCTCAAATTTGTGGCTTGGAATCACCCTAGGGCTATAGTCTATCCACTTAAATGGTCACAGGCTATCCACAGAGGTTATCCTCACCACAGAAGACTAAGATGGAATAAGTAAATTGCTGCTGCCACCATGATCCCAAGGCTACAAGCTCAAGCTTCCATGGGCCTTTCAAATCAGCTCAAGTCCTAAATGTGTGGCATAGATTGAACAAAATTATGGACAAATATGAAAATAACAGATTGAATAAACCTTTAAAACACAAATTCCTTTGATAAAAAATACTCACAATGCAATTTCTCAAGGCAGCAGCCTTGTGCATAATAGCTCACCAATGACTCCTAATGTTCACAAGACCCATTACAAAACTGATAAAACTAAGCCTAATTACTTCACAGGATATAGCCAGCAAGTGCTAGGCTAAGAGAGAAGAAAAAATGGAAAAAGAGGTGATCAAATCCTAACCCTAGCCTGCTCGAGCTCAAAGCTGACAGATGTTGAAGGAGGGATGATAATTCTAAGTTACAATGTATAACTTAAATACTCAGTCCTAATGCCTTGCCAACAAAAGATTAAACCCTAATTTTTTAGGGCAAATGTGGCACTGTTACAACCATTGGATGCCTTGGGATGTGTGCCTTGAGATCAGGGCCTTGGGATTTATGCTCTAGACCTGAGAAAATCTCCAAAAGGTCCTTGAGTTAAGACTGAGAAGTGGAGAGCCCGAGCTTCATGGGGCTGGCCTTGGTACATTAATCCATTCACATGGTTGGCAGAGTGCTCGCGAGGTAGCATTTGGCTTGAAAAGCTCCTTGCTCGCGCACAAGACTTTAGCTTGTCGCGCAGTTGGATTGGCCTGAAATGCACTCACGAGGAAGAATTTATAGTGATCTGTCTCGCTCGCGTAGCAAGGCTTCAAAATTTTCTATCACGAGGGTGTCGCGTGGATGCCTTTATATCTTGCTCGACAGAGGGTTGAGCTATTAAATGCGTGAGAACTGTGCGAGGACATTTCTGGAGCTCTCTCCTCTTGAACCATGTAAGGACTTCGCGAGTTTGTTATTGTTCTTTGTGCAGATTGGCCTCGCGAGATAGTGCACGCGGCTGATATAAGACTTGGTCCTCATGAGAGCTTCGTGAGCTGGATTTTGAAGGCTTAGTGCACGAGAGCTTCGCGAGTTCACTGAGTGTTGGTTGTAGCTGAAGTGCGCGACTACCGCACGAGAGAATACTTTGGGGCACTTTCTTCACTGAGCTGCATGAATTCCTCGCGAGTTCCATTGTGCTGCATGTAAATCTGTGTGAGGTAACTCTGCTGTAGGCTTAACCTTGCAAGGCAACACATCTACTATGCAAGATAACACATTTGCTCCTCTGCTGCTATGCACCTGCTGCTGTTGCAGTCCTCTCCGCTCACATCTAGTCTTCTTTCATCTGTTAGACTTTTCTGGTCCATTATGACATGCAAAATAGTCACCATGGTGTTCCATCAGTCTTTGGCTTAGCTGTCATCTCTTGCTTGGATTCTCTCTCTTCTTGGTACCAAAGGCATGGACTTTGTGTTAAGCTGCATAAGTTATTACTAGCTATAAAACAAGCTAAACAAGAGTTATTAGTCAGCTTCAAGGTCCAGCAAAGGCTAGGTTAAGAGGTGAAAAGTGATACTTTTTAGTGAATAACATACCCCCAAACCTAATCTTTGCTAGTCCTTGAGCAAAGGAAAAATTAAAATAACTATTCTAAAAATCTAAATGCCACTTTTGTAGGGAGCACAGATGCATTTAACTTATGAATCAAGCCTTTTAAACCCCTAGGTGATCCCTAGTGGAGGAGTGAAGACTCCTGAGGGTTTTCAGTGAAGGTACCCACAAACTTCTCAATGAAACAGTTAACAAAAGTGCAACATTACCAAATCAGTATTCAAAAATCAGAGCATCAGTCCACCTTTGATTCTTTTCAAAATGTGAGGAATTTAAATAAATGATATGCACAGACCATTAACTCATTAAAAACTCTTACATGTATGGACACTATTTCCAATCAGCTTACAATAAGAGAAACAACAAGTTTATGTCAGTATTGAGCTCACTTTTAATTCAAAAATTAGGTTTAGGCAACCCAATACATTTAATATCAGACACAATGCTTACCAGGGTAGTCTCTCACAAAGAACTTTGAGGGTTTTCATTTTCACACAAGCTAAAGAACAGTTACAGCCTCCAAATTGGTCTGCAAGCATGAGCATAGGCAAGGCTCTTAAATCCTGGCATCACTGGCTATTTCTCACCATAGATTAGACAACTCCTCATCTCCACATAACAGCTCATTCAACTTAGGATCACAAGATCTTAGACTGGGTTGTAATGTGTCCTATGGGTGTAGATTATAAAGAATGGAAGGGTGAAAAGGATGTAAAATTGAGAAATCAGTAGGTGAAGGAGTTGATTCATGACTTCACCTTCTTTAATTCAACACATTTCATCTTCTTTAACATTTTTTAGACTTGAAGTGGCCAGCTTCTCCTCTTATTCTTACTTTTTCCAATAAAATTTTCTCTTTACTCCTCTCTCTTCCTTTTCATTATTCTTTTTCTATTTTTCTTTTTGATAAATTTTTCTTTTCTTTTTTCTATTTTTATTTTGAAATGCCACCTTCTTTTCAGCTGCTACGCTGTTGTCTTTCTTTTGTGTTTCTCCTCCATTCACCAAATGTTGGCCCTTACTTGTCCATCTTCAACTCCTTCTCTTTTACCTTTAGAATTCTCAGAGTGGGGGTAAGTTTGAATCAGGTTCACAAGTTTAGGTGCAAGTACTTAGGTGTATTTTAAAGAAAACTTAAAATTAAGGCTCAAAAGGTGTATGCACAAGGGCAGTTCACTGGGTTTGGTATTTTAAGGCTCAAACTATCCAAGAGAAGGGCTTGATCCTTTCCTAAATGTCATGGGTACTGTCAGCTGTTTCAACTTGGAGATGCCTAACTTCTGGTGAGGACAGACTCAGCCAATCCCTAGAGCAAAAAGAATTGCCTAAGGCACACCTCAAAGAGAATTTTTTTTTTTGTAGGCCCAAATCTCACTGGGTATGGTCTTTCATTGAACTCATAGGCATGTCCTTACCTTTTTCTCTCTTTAATGGTTTACCAAGTGCTGACACCAGTGAGTTTTCTTGGTGTTCACTTCATGGAAATATAAAAATTTGAAGGTGTTTAATGCCTAAAGGTCTGCAAAATTTTAAATTTCTTGATTTTCAAAATTCCTTAGGTAGACTTAGCTCTATTTCTATCTTACTTCCTTGGTTCTACTGCACTTAGGTTAACTACATCATTGGCAAACCTTACCACACCCCCAAACCTATAAGGAGCAGTGTCCTCACTGATTCAAAGACAATGTGCTAGTACAACATGGTACATTGGTAAAATTTAGACACAAAACAAAGCAAGTATAGCAACAAACAAAATACACAGAAATAGATAAAATAAAATAAACAAGCAAAAATGAAGCCAAACAAAATCAGCCAAAGAGGATTTTCATTTATAACACAGGAATTTATACAATGCAAGAGAAAATAACTACATGTGCAAATCTGCATGTGCAAATCTAATCAACAGAATTGTCAGGTGCATCAGCTTGGTCCTGGAGGGCAGTGCTAAGAGGGGTAGTCTCAGCGGCTTGTGCAGACTCTCTGGCAGCCATTTCAGCAACTCTCCTTTTGAGTATTTCCGCCTTCTTTTCAACAAGTTCAACTCTACTTTTATATAGTTCCCGAGTGGCCTTTGTGACCTCTCTGGAGGCAGCTAACCTTTTCTTGAGTATATCTGCTCTCATTTTCTCTATGGTGAAGTAGTTGTAGGAGTAATGTGTTGTGGTAGGGGTGAATCAGGTGGAGGGGTAAGATGATGAGGCTGTGGTGAATCTGGGAGAGGGGTAAACTCATAATTGATTTCCCCTATTATTAAGACCTGAAAAGTACCACTTTTCACCCCTTAACTTCATCTCTGTTAGACCCTTAATCATTTAATAAATGTGTTTTAAGTTTATTCTGTAGGTGATAAGCAGCAGCTGTAAATAAACCCCTAATCATGCCAAGAAGCCTACTGCTGACCCAGAACTACCTCAGCAGAATGAAAGATGAACCCAGACAGAGAGTTGGCTGCAGCATAGGCACAACAAAGCAGAAATAAACTAAGAAGAATGCCTCGCACAGATGTCGCAGGGTTCAATTGAACCAGAGATAATTCCTTCGCGCAATTGTCGCGGGCTTCTGAAGATAGCACACAAACTAGTAGCATAGTATTCGCGCCGTTCTCGCATGGTTTGGTGCCAGAAAGAATTGAAAAGCAGACTTCACGAGGCTTAGTCTTAAGTGCTCACGCAGTCTCGCGGAGCTCAAGAAAGGAGTCTTCAATCATCGTGCGATTCACTGAAAAGAGAGAGCTCCAGGCACTCCTTCGCGCAGTTGTCGCGCAGTGGCCACGGGATACAAACCTTCAAGGAAATGCTCGTGCAATCCATAAGCTCATGAACACTGCTTCTTCGCAAGGATCTGTCGCAAGATTCACCAAGGGACGAACCGTGCGAGCAATTCCCGCGCCATTCAAAGCGGAAAGAGTAATCTCGCGACAGCCAGAAATATCCCGTGACGACCAAAATGTCAATCCCGCGACTGCATGAGCTTCAGGTTAATTCAACCCCGTGATGCCAATTCTACCACGCAGAAAGATCTGCAAATCTTCTCTACTCAGCGAGGATCGGGTTCTTATCTTCTCCCTACTTCTGTAGGGGTAATCTGGGAACTTCTAATAACTAGGGCACACACTCCAATGCTCCAATCTCTGCGCACAGGCCCCGAGGCATCCAAGGGACAAGAATAGGCTGCAATTGAAAAGATGAAATTAGGGCGTTCCTAACGCTAATTCACACACAGCCGACTGCTATATAAGCCTAAGCCTAGCTTAGGTTTGAGGACCTTTTGAATGGACTTTAGACTGAGACTTTTTTCAGACTTCGTCCTCTAGATTAAGCTGTAAATTTCAGTAGGCTAAGGTTAGGTTCTAGGTAGCTTCTTTTTCCTTTTTCTTTCTCTCCATAGTCTAGCACCTGCTGGCTATGCCTTTCGTATGATTAGATGGTATAGTTTTTAATGGAGTTTTGTAATAGGATTTATTGCATGTATGGGATGATGTTTTTGTTGTGACTTGTTCTATACAAGGCTGCTGCCTTGAGATCCCCCATTGCTAAGTTATATCGTAAGCAATGGAGGATTGTTTTTAAGGTTTTATTTAGATCCAAGTGACCTGTGTGTCCAGGTTAGGCACATTGCAGGCCTTCCCCCACCACAGGATTCACTAAATCTGAATCCCCATGGGAGCTTGTGCTGGTAGCCTTGAGAACATGGTGGCGACAACAATGTTCTTGTTCTGTCTTAGACCTTTGTGAGGAGGGTAGCCTCTATGGATAGTCTGTGACCATTCAATTGGACAGATTATAGCCCTAGGGTGAGACCAATTCACGGAACTAAGACAGATTCTTCTTCTCTGCACTTGTGCTTGTAGCCTTGTGAGAGATTGTGCAGTGACAGACTCTCCTATATTTGTGTAGATCTATCATCAGATTGCAGATCTGATTTGGCTGTAGAGATTGTAGGCTTGTGACTGGATCACTGCAGTTTTTCTAAAGCAATGAACAGCCATGCTTAAAAGCTAGTACTCAAACTCTTGCTGGTCTTGTGTCCAGGATCGTGCACTTTGTAGGCCTAGCCCCACACACATAACTTTAGAGGATGAGGTTCCTATGGATTCTTGAGCTTGTAGCCTGGATGAAGTAGTGCCTACAATGATAAACTCGTTCTGACCCATCTCTAGATTGTGGTTCCCCTATTGGATAGTCTGTGACCATTTAAGTGGATAGGTTATAGCCTTAAGGGATCGGATCATGGCACAGGGGTGAGTTGGATTCTTTCTCCTCTTTGGTGATAATGTAGCCATTGGACAGGATTTCTATAGCAACAGATGTAAGTCTGAGTTACAAGACCCATCAGATCTATACCTAATAACATACTTCTCACCCTTTTATTTTTATTTTCTCACTCCACCATTCCTCTTAACCCTTTCTGTAATTTAGATATTAAGTTACCTTAGGATTTAGATTATAGTGACTTTTCATCCCCTTCCATTTAGGATTGCCAGATCTGTAGTCAGATTTGGAGAGCCTACTAAAGATAGCTCCCTTGGAGCTTTAGATCAACTTCCCTGTGGGACAACTCTTAGTTATCAAAATTTGTTACAACAGGCCCTGTATATATTGCAGGACTGTGCATATTTTAGGCTTGCTGCTCCGTAATTCTCACTCCACCTTTCATTCATTTTCATTCGCTCCATTCTTATCACTGTCTTCAATAAAGTCAGTAGCAAGCACTTAAAATATCCTAACAATTTTTTGGCGCCATTGCTGGGCACCTTGATCTAATAGTAGACTCTAGATTTTTGTATTCTTTATTCTTTCGTAGCTGTACTTGTGAATAATTGATACTGCTAATTTACATTTGGAATTTTTCTTGCAGATCTAGACCGTAGCAGAGAAGGAGAGTAGAATTACACTGGGAGTCTAGCTACATCTGTTTGCACTTCTCTAACCTTCAAAACCTCAGTTTATTTCTCCTTTAAAGATTTCATAGCAGTTGATTAGCATAGTTGCAATTTTTTGTAACTGCAATGTGCCTGCAAATAGTCTTCCCTGCTGTTGGTGTGTGTGCATGTTAGGAAGGAGATCCCTCAGTCCTACATTAGAGCCTGCTAACCTTGAGATAGAAAGGGGTAGAAGACCGAGAAGGCACAGACACACCACAGTCGAGCCCCCAATTGAAATTGCGACAACAGTTATGGGTGAAGAACAACCTAGAACATTGAAGGAGTTGAATGCTCCGGATGATTACAATTCTCCATTCAGCATTCAATTCCCAGGTGTTTAGGGAAACTACGAGATCAAAACTTCCATCATCCAAATGCTTCCCTCTTTCCATGGACTTAGCAAGGAAGACCCTTACAAGCACATTGACCAGTTCTAGGCCCTGTGCACGATATTCTCCATTGCTGGTTTGGGACCAGAAGCCACTAGGTTAAGGCTCTTTCCTTTCTCCCTAAAGGACAGGGCCATGACCTAGTTATCTACTCTCCCAAACAATAACATCACCTCCTGGAAAGACCTCCAGACAAGATTTCTGTCTAAATTTTTCCTAGAGACCAAGACCAGCCAGTTGAGGAAAGACATACTTTCTTTTGCCCAATCCCCAACTGAAGATTTTATCCAGTGCTGGGATCGATTTAAGGAGATGCTCAAACAATGTCCCCACCACAAGATCCCTGATTGGCAGCTTGTCCAGAGCTTCTACAATGGGATTGATGAGAAGAGCAGAGAGATGGTAGACGCCTCTTGTGGTGGAACGAACATGCATAAAACAGCTGATGAGGCATGGGACTTGTTCGAGGTCATAAGTTAAAATACTTTCCAGAAGATTTCCTCTTCTAGAACTGTTCAAGAACCATCTCCTAAGCTGGGGGTGGCTGAGACTTATAAAGGAAAAATGTATGAAGTTAGGGGAAATGATGATCTGAGAATGCAGATGGCCAATCTTACCGAAAGATTTGATAAACTTTTGATTGTGGTGAAGCCCAGAATGGCTACACAAGTGGTGGAGGCATGTCTGATAGGGAAATCTCCACAACACACAGTAGAAGAGTGCCGATCTTTGGGGCAATACCCTGAGTATGTAATGGAACAGGCTGCTGCTACCCAATCTTTCAGTCAGCAATAATCTGGTGGCTATAATAAACAACCATATGGATACCAGCATCAAAATACTGGTTGCCAATGGAGAGACCACCCAAATTTGAGGTGGAGGCAAGACAATTATATGTAACCACAACAGATGTTGTCCTTACCACAAAGGCCACAACAGCAGTTTAACCAGGGTTATGCCCCAAGGTCAAATTTCCAGCAACAACAGCAATAGCAACCCCAATAATAAAATCAATTGGTAGTTCCCCCACCTCAGCCCCGAAGTGCTTCTTTCGAGGACCAGGTTTTAGCCCAATTGCAAAGCCTTGGACCCTTGAATCAGACTGTGACTTTTCACAGTCAAAGCATTAAGAAAATAGAAGAGTAGCTTGGCCAAATAGTCAATGCCTTAGCTAAAAGAGAAGAGGACAGGTTGCCAAGCCAGCCAATAGCTAACCCTAAGGGCCAGTATTCGATTGGAGAAGGCTCCTAAAATTTTGAGGGGGCCAATGCCATCACAGCCGTAAGGTCTGGCAAGCTGGTAGACAACCAGGTGGGAAAGGAACAAGGAGAGGTCATTCCTAAAGAAATGTCGAGTGAAAGTGATAAGGACTTTGTTAGAGCACATAGTCAAGAATTGCCTGCTACCCTTCAACAAGGAAAAAATAAAGAGGTTGTAGTTGAACCTCAGCAGGAGATAAAAATAGAAAAAAGAAAAAAACAAAAGTTCAGTCATAGGCTTGCAGCTGAGGAACCGGTAGTATCTCAGCTGCCATTTCCTCAAGCTTTGAGTGGCCCTGCCCCTTTTGATAAGGGACAGACACAGATCGAGGAAATGATGGAGACCTTTAAGCAGGTCAAGATAAATTTACCCCTGCTTGATGCAATCCGACAGGTCCCAGCCTATGCAAAGTTTTTGAAAGACCTTTGTACTTAGAAAAGGAAGGCCAGAGGCCATTTGTCCAAAGTCTTTGCGACTGATACAGTTAATTCTGTATTAACCATGACAATGCCTGAGAAGTTGCAAGACCTAGGGATACCAACTATTCCCTGTATTATTAGAGACCACATGATTGGAAGGGCCCTTTTAGACCTTAGAGCTAGTGTTAACCTGCTGCCATACAGTGTGTATCAGCAGCTAGGTTTGGGGGAGCTGAAGCCCACCCCCATTGTTCTATTGATGGCTGATAGGTTTGAGAGGAAACTCATGGGAGTGGCTGAGGATATCCTAGTGGGGGTAGACAAGTTCTTCTACCCTGCAGACTTCCTTGTTTTGGACATGGGCTGTAACAAGAGTACGTCCCCGATACCTGTTATTCTGGGCCGACCATTCTTGGCCACTTCCAATGCATGCATTCAATGCAGATCTGGGATCATGGAGGTCACTTTCAAACATATGAAAGTTGAGCTTAATTTGTACAACAGTGCAAAGTACCTTCAGCTAGACAGTGAGGAATGCTTTGCAGTGGATGTATTAGAAGAAATTATTGAAGAAGAACTGCCCACTCTGCTGGAGTAGGGCAACATTGTCACTGATTTAACTGAAGTTTGGAACATGGTAGAGGAAGGAAGCTTAGCTTTAATGCCAGAAGACATGTCCCTATTGAGGTCTTCTGTGGGCTTAGTGCAGCATTCCAATTGGAAACCTACATTGCTGCCCCTTCCTCCAACCAACAATACACCAATCCTACCATCCATCCAACAAGCCCCTTATCTGGAGCTCAAGAAGCTTCCAGAGACATTGAAATATGCTTTCCTTGAGAAAGACAAGAAACTTTCTGTAGTTATCTCCTCTTCTCTTACCAGTGAGCAAGAGGAGGAACTGCTAACAATTCTGAGGAAGCACAAGAAAGCAATTGGCTGGACCATTATTGATTTAGGAGGGATTGATGCATCGATCTGTATGTGTAGGATTCATCTAGAGGAGGGCTCAACACCCTCCAGAAAAATACAAAGGAAGCTAAATCCTCACATGCAGGAAGTGGTCCTGAAAGAAATCATTAAATTGCTGGATGCTGGGGTAATTTACCCCATCTCCGATTCTGAATGGGAGGCACCAATCCAAGTGGTACCCAACAAATCTGGCATAACAATGATCACAACCGAGTCTAGAGAGTTGAGACCAGCTAGGGAGACCACTGGCTGGAGAGTTTGCATCGATTATCAAAAACTCAACTCCAAGACCAGAAAAGACCATTTCCCCCTCCCCTTTATTGATCAAATTTTGGATAAGTTGGCTGGGAAAACTTTTTACTGTTTTCTTGATGGGTACTCAGGGTATAACCAGATCCCTGTGCACCCTCTTGATAAAGAGAAAACTACTTTTACTTATCTTTTTGGTTCCTTTGCTTACAAAAGGATGCCTTTTGAACTGTGTAATGCCCCAGCCACCTTTCAGAGGTGTATGTATGCCATCTTTTCTGATATGATTGATAAATTTTTGGAAATTTTTATGGATGATTTTTCGGTTTATGGGGATAGCTTTGACCAATGTCTACAACACCTCCATCAGGTCTTACAAAGATGTGAGGAGGCCAATTTGGTTTTAAGTTGAGAAAAGAGCCACTTCATGGTAACACAAGGAATTGTATTGGGCCATGTAGTCTCTAAAGATAGAATTGAGGTAGACAAGGCCTAAGTTGACCTCATTGCAAATTTCCCCCCTCCAAGAATAGTCAAGCAAATCAGATCTTTCCTTGGGCATGCTGGATTCTATAGGAGGTTCATCAAAGACTTCAGTAAAATTGCTAAACCATTGTGCCACCTGCTCTGCCATGATGTGCCCTTTGACTTTTCTGTTGAATGTCTGAAGGCTTTTGAAACTCTAAAAATCTGCCTCACCTCTGCCCCTGTACTCCAAACACCTGACTATACCCTACCCTTTGAGTTGATGTGTGATGCATCTGACTTGGCAATAGGTGCTGTCTTAGGTCAGAGAAAAGATCAGCTACCTGTGGTCATTGCATATCTCAGAAAATCACTTGTTGAAGCTCAACTGAACTACACAACTACTGAGAAAGAGCTTCTGATAGTGGTTTTTGCTGTGGACAAGTTTAGACCTTACCTACTTGGGTCTAAAACTGTCATCTTCACTGACCACTCAGCATTAAAGTACCTACTGTCCAAGAAGGATGCAAAGCCCAGATTGATTAGATGGATACTCCTGTTGTAGGAGTTTGACATCGAAATCAAGGACAAGAAGGGTGTAGAAAATGTGGTGGCTGACCACTTCTCTAGAATTATATTGGAAAAAGGTGTTGATGACCTTGCTACAAATGATGTCTTCCCGGATGAGCAACTGTTTGCCATCCGATCTTTAGTTCCTTAGTATGCACATATTATCAATTATCTAGTTATAGGCAAGATTCCTGTCCATTGGACAAAAATGGACAAAGACTTGTTTTTCTCACAGGTCAAATTCTTTTTATGGGAGGAACCTTGCCTGTACAAGTATTGTGCTGACCAAATCATTCGGAAATGTGTTCCCGAAAGTGATGTCCCTAGTATTCTAGCCATGTGCCATGAAAATGCGTGTGGGGGTCACTTTAGTGGGAGAAAAATAGTTGATAAAGTGTTACAGTGTGGGTTCTATTGGTCTTCTCTTTTCAGAGATGCCAATACACACTGCAAGACCTGTGAAGATGTCAGAAATTAGGAGGGCTGTCTAAATGAAATTCAATGCCTTTACAGCCCATCCTTGTTGTACAACTGTTTGATGTGTGGGGTATTGATTTTATGGGCCCCTTTCCTCCTTCAAATGACTTTCATTTCATCTTAGTGGCAGTGAACTACGTTTCCAAATGGGTAGAATCCATTGCCACAAGAACTAATGATAATCAGGTTGTTCTCAAGTTTATAAAGCAGAATATCTTCTCCAGATTTTGCACCCCTAGAGCCATTATCAGTGATGGGGGGAGCCATTTCAGCAACAGAAATTTTGAGAGCTTGCTCAAGAAATATTCTGTCACCCATAGGTTTGATACTCCCTACCACCCACAAACCAGTGGGCAAGTTGAAATTTCAAATAGGGAGATCAAGCATATCCTTTAGAAGACTGTGAGGACTGATAGGAAAGGTTGGGCTGACAAGCTTAATGATGCACTGTGGGCTTATAGGACTGCCTATAAGACTCCCATTGGGATGTCCCCATTGAGACTGATTTATGGCAAGGCCTGTCATCTCCCAGTGGAGTTAGAACACAGGGCCAATTGGGCCATTGAACATTTAAATCTAGAGCTAACTTCTGTTGGTCATCATAGGTTGCTGCAGCTGTCAGAATTGGAAGAGCTAAGGATGGATGCGTATGCTAATGTCAGGATCTACAAGGAAAGGTCCAAAGCTTTCATTGACAAAGGGCTGTTAAGAAAGAGTTTCAGAGCTGGTGATAAGGTTTGGTTGTTTAACTCCAAACTTAATTTTTTCCTGGAAAATTGAAATTCAGATGGGAAGGTCCTTACATTGTCATGCATGTTTCCTCATCTGGTGCTGTGGAAATCAAGGATCCCAAGTCTGGGAGAACCTTGAAAGTGAATGGTCAGAGGCTTATGCCTTGTTTTAAAAAACCTGCCGAACCCATGGACACCATTCACTTTCAAGGGGATCCTTCTTTATGCTGATCCACAGGTGTGTCATCACTGTATCATATGTACTTTGATTTTGGTAGATTTATCTTGCTTTCTTTTGTTAAAATTCTCTAGGAATTGTTAGTGGTCCCATCTGATTCTGGACCTGTCTGGTTTAAACTTTTGATGCTTGGTTTGATTCTTACTGCTCTTTAATTGATAGCTTTTGTTGAATGCGTAATGTGGGAGTTTAAGGGTGTGCCATTTCTGTCCTTTTGTTGAATGCATATACAAAAGGGCAAAACAGAGAGCACATGCTCTCTGTTTTATACCTTGCTGTCGTTGGGTCCAAATAGAAGCCTGGGAAACTCTCGCGCACTACAGACAACATACTTCATTAGATGTCACGAGATTCTAAGGCTGTCAAGAGGTTAAAAAGGAAGTCTGGGAGAATTTCGCGTAGTTCACATGGAAACATTCAATAGCTGTCGTGAGATTCATGTGTACCTGAGAACCTCTCACGCGATCCACATAGAGTTATTCATTAGTTATCATGAGATTCCAAGACTATCGCGAGATTCAGAAGGTAAACTGGGAGACTCTCGTGCAATTCAACAGAAATACTTCATTTGCTGTCGCGAGATTCTAAGGCTATCGTGAGATCCAAAATGAACCTCAGAGCTTTTCGCGCAATCGAAATAGAGACCTAGGAGCTGCTCGCATAATTCACATGAATTCATCTCACACTGTCGCGCGCCCCAAGGTCAACCTGGGAGATTGTCGCGCAATCCAGATTTAATCAACACCTTCGTTAGGTTTATTTCCAACCCCGCGACCAGATGTTCCAAAGCGCGCCGAGCTTCGCAATAAGTATTTTAACCCCATGCTTGGTTCCTTTTTGATTATTTTCTTCCTTCTTCCCTCTGCGAAACCCTAGCTTCTGGCGCTCCCCCCCTCTCTCCTCCAGCATAAATCCTATAGCTCATCATTCACTCCACAAATCTATAGAGTTGTTCTTAGCATCACCCCCATCCATTACCTTCTGCTCAGAGATCTTGCGGTGCCCTGTGCGTCAGATCAAACATAACCCTAGGATTTTAGGGTAAGCACCTAGATCTCTATCTCCATTCCTCACATTATAAGATAGAGTTTGAAATGGCTCCCAAGAGTGCACATAAGAGAAAGGGGAAGGATAAGGACCCTATAGAGACCACCCCTAAAAAGGCCAAGACTTCAAAGTCACCAAAAAAAGGAAAGGAAGTGGTTGAGGAGGCGGCAGAACCAACCCCTAAGTTCTCTGCTCCTTCTTAGCTCATGGTGTCAATTCCATTGGAGCCTGAGACAGCCTTTGATCTACCATTTTTTGAGAAGGAACCTCTCTCTGCCCCTGCAGTACAGTTTATGAGCAAAGCGGGCCTGATGCCATTGATGAGAGGCATTCCAGCACTAGCCTACCCTAGGTTAGTGCAACTGTTCTATCAGCACATCAGGGTTAAGAAGGACAAAGATGGATAAGTGTGATTGCTGGTGCTAATTGATGACTTTGATATGTTAGTGAGCCCCAAGGTGATTGCTGAAGTTTTGGGCATCCCAGCCGCATTCGACCCTCGCTATGGATATGGCCCCCCTTTGAGTGGGTTTAGGGTTTAGGGTTTAGGGGTTTAGGGTTTGACTCGATCAGAAGGAGAGAATTAGAACCTACACTCCTATTTCATTGACCAAGTCCTGCGAAAGGACATATACTACTCATGACATCAGCAGGAGAGGAGAACCCCCATTGCGGATGCTGTCTACTCCTTCCACCTGGACCATGGCTTCCATGCAGCCTGGCTAATTTTTGATGCAATGAAAGACATAGTGGAGAAGATAGGGACAAACAAGATGCCTCACACACTCCCTTATGCTAGGATCATTACTTTACTGCTACTCAAGGGGGGATACAAGATAGGAAAAACTGAGCAGACCACCACCCTTGCCCCTACTACCTTTGCCAAGAGGCAATGGGGAATCAGCAGGAGTCTGATGGAGGCCCAGAAGAAAAAGAAAGCTGACGCGTAGGCCCTTCCCAAACAAGCAGAAGAGGCAGCTGGAACAAGGTCTACCCCTGCTACCAAGAAGGTGCTCACCGAGCATGTTCCCACCAATGCTACAGCAACACCCATTTCCCCACCACATTCTCCTCCCGCATCCACTATCCCTCTTCCATCTCTCTCTCACCCTCCTCTATCCTCATCATCTACGACCACTCCCCCTTCACCATTGATTGGTACCTGGGAGGACTCCCCATCCCCTACCCTACCTCAATACACGAGATAATCCCCCATCACCACACATAAACCGATAGCCCTCCCTCATTTCCTATAAAAATGAAAACTACCGATAAAATCCCCACCATCTCCTGCACCCCACCCTCAATCCTTTCTATCCCCATTGACACACCTCCCTTGAAGACACCATCACCCCACCATACTACTACATCCCCTCACGACATTGACTTAACCCTTAACACCATCCATAGGCTCCAAGCTTTTCTATCTACCTTCCTTGACACAATGCCTACACCCACTACACCCCTCCCAAAATCCCCAACTACATCACACCATCACTCCCTGTAACCCCACTCTTCCCTCCTTCCACTTTCCACCATGCACCTTCCTCACCTTTCCAATCAAGACTCTTCTTCACAAACCCAACCTCCAACCTCGACACACTCTTATCCTATCCTTATCCAAGACATCCAAGCCCATTTATCCACCACTACCCAAAAGCAAGACCAGATGCAGACTGAACTCACCTCCATCCAATCCACCCTACACACCTTAACCAACCCACCCATCCTCCACTGGTCACATCATGACAAAGAAACCCAAACCGACTTCCCTCCTGACTCACAACCCCCCCATCATCAACATTACCTTTTACCCCCCCATTCCCTTTCCTACCTTTCAGCATTCTCAATTTTCCTCCCCCATCACTGTTGTTCATTCTAAGTGTACTTGATTTATGTGTGTTTTGAAAACAGGTTTGCAACTGCTAAATTATACTGAATCTAGAATATTAAAAAGAGTAAAGAAATATCAGCACAGGTAGAAGTGAATTAGCCTGCAAGATCAGGGCCAATTGTAGCAAGTTTTAAATTTAAGTGAGTGAAAGATCGTCCATAGAGAATTTGTCTAAAATGCAAGATAAAACTCCAGATCTGAGCTACCAGATCTGACCTTTGATCCTATCTAGAAAGCACATAAGATGGGAGGTTGAATTTGTCACATTACCTAAATGATAAAAGTAAAGATTAAACTAAGTGATCCAGATCCGAGTTGGGGAAACGTTTGAGGTAAACTTATACAAAAAATGGAGAAGTAATATCTAACTTTGATTTGGTCCTTGAAAACTAATGAGAATGACTGCAGCTCAACTGAGAGATGATCCAATCTTCATCTGGCTACAAGCGCAGATGTAAGAGAAATAAATCTAATTTAAGGTTTAGGTTTAAGCTTATGGCTATGGTCCGTCCACTTTAATGGCCACAAACCATCCAATAGTCTTTAATCCAAAGCCTTAGTTTAGAACAAGAAGCATCACTACAAATGCCGTGAGAGATTAGGTTACCAACACTAATTTTCACAGGATTAATGAATCAAGGGAAATTGCATGAAAAACAGTAAATCTAAAGGAGTCTAATGCAATAAGGAGATCAGAGGGAACCCTTAACATGAGTCCAATTGAGAATATACGGTTTACAGCAACCTTTTCAAATCCACCATTACAATTACAGAGCACAGCTTAAACAGCTCTCAGATTTGTAGTCTTGAATACAACTCTCTTTTGAATTACAGAAATATCTCACAGCTCTCAATTGTAAGTCAAAGTGAAGCTATTACAGGGATTTCAGACAAACTATCTGGTTTGGAAATGGGGGACTAGGAATGAAACTCAAAATCTGGATGCCCCAATTGGGCAAATGGTTCGTCTATTTATAGTTTTCCCCAAGTCCAGCTCAGATGTGTATCAACCAATCAGAGGTGCTCAGATCTGTATTGTCCAATGGTGGTCGAGCACGAGGATCCAGATCTGTTCTGGCCAATCAGAATTCCTCGATCTGGTTCAGCCAATCAGGTGAAAAAGGCATCAATTCTGTTATGCAATTTGTTAGAATTTCTAGAAGTTTCCGCCAAGTTATTTCATCTCTGGGTGCTCACGTGGGGTGGAATATGCCTTCGCTTTATGCTTAGAATCCTCTAGAATGTCCCTAGGTTTTTAAATGCATTGGGACACATGAAACAGATTACTGAATTGCCCTTGCAAAAATTGAGAACCTCCAGAATACCTTTTCGCAAAGTTTAGGGGGCTTTTCGCAAGGTGTTGTAACTCCTGAAGCTCTTTTCGCAAGGTTCTGGTTCTGTTCGAATTGAGTTTTCTTCTTTTCGAAAAGGTAAATCATCTCTTCGAAGAGTTCAGATGCTCTTCGAAAGCTAAGCCTGGAGTTTTTGTTCTTTTCGCAGAGTTTCAGGTTCTTTGCGAACAGTTCAGGTTCTTTGCGAAAAGTACTCTGTAGTGCATTTTTCTGTTCGAATTGCTCCATACTTCTTTTCTGGGTTGAGACCACGTCTTTGCCTCTTCAATTCGGACCTTTCAACAGCTAGTGAGGTTGTTTCTTCTTCTTCCTTTGGATTGACATGGAATGTCATCTTTTTGGCACTTTTGAGCTACTTTCAAGGTTAAGCCTGACTTTATTGTTAGTCAGAAACAAATACTTAAAACACTTATTTAGTTCTCTCAAGGGTCTATCAAGGCCCAGATTAAGGGGTGAAAAATGGTATTTTCCAGTTCTCAACACACCCCCAAACCTAAACTTTGCTAGTCCCTAAGCAAAGACAGAATTTAAAAATAGAATGAAAAGCCATTTTTGTAGGGAGCATGCTTGCATTTAGCATATGCAATAAGCCTTTTAAACCCCTAGGTGATCCCTAGTGGAGGAGTGAAGTCTCCCGAGGGTTTTCGAAGGTACCCACAAACTTCTTCAATAAATCGCTTAAGATCACTGCAGTCTAAAGCAAACTTTCATCCAATTAGATTATTCACACCGCATCATCGAGTAAGAAGATTTTCAAGAAAACATCAGTTCAAAACTAAAATTCTCTTTGTAATCCCTTTTACCATTCACTCAATTTGTGTCAAAAGTTATTTACAAGAAAATTAATGAATTTTGCCTTCTATTTGAGAATCCAGCTTTGATGTTACCCCAAATAAGTCGATTTCAAACCCAACTCTCACTGTGTTTCACTCAACATGCAAGTAAGAGGGTTGTAGTATTTCACAAATAAGAGCGATTCTGACCCTCAAATGGGACTGTAAGCAGGAGCATAGGCATTGCTTTTTAGTTCTGAATTCACTGCTCTTTTCACCATAGATTACACAAATCCTTATCTCCATGTGACAGCTCAATCCATTTTTGATCAGTAAGGACTTTAACTTGGGTTGTAATGTGGCTTATGGGTGAAATTTATCAAGAATAAAAGGGTTGGAGTGGAGTTCAAAATTTTAGAAGTCAGTCAAGGTAAGGAGGTGGTATGGACACCTTCTTTATTTCAGCACAATTTCATCTTCTTCTTTGAATTTTCAGAGCCAAAGTGGCCATCTTTTTCTCTTTCTTTTTCAAACTTCCAATGAAATGTCTTCCCCCAATTTTCTCAAATCAACATTGACTGGAATGCCCCATTTCTTCTGCTGATACATCGTTGCCTTCAATTATTTTTTTCTTTTACCAAACTATTACCCATATCACCTTTCTTCAGCTTTCTTTCCTTTACCTTCTGAATTCTCAGAGTGAGGGTTAGGCTAAATGAGGTTGATGAGGTTTCAAAGGAATCTTTGATTTATAAAGCTCAAATGGTGTGTATCAAGGGCAGTTTTTAAAAGGTGGGGCTTTTTGAAGTTCAAACTGTCCAAAAGAAGGCCCTACATCATGTTTTTAATATCATGATTGCTGTCAAACAATTTCAACTTGGATATATGTAACTTCTAGTGATAACAAGCAGGTTTAAACAGTCCCTAGAGCAAAAAAAATTGCCAATTCATACCTCCAAAGAATACATTTCCGGTCCAAATCTCACTGGGTGTGGTTTTCTATCAAATTCCTGAGGTATATCATCACTGTTTTCTCTCTTTTTAGGTTTACTGAAACATCAATTTTCTTTTGGAAAGTTTCTGACATTCTTTTCATGAAAGTATTAGAATTACAATAGAAATTAATTTTAAAAAGTTTTAACTTCCTCATTTTTCAAAACAACAGGTGTGAAATGACTTCATTTTCAAAAGTTCTACTGATCATAAGCTGCACCAAGCATTAACTTACTTATTTTATTGGCATACTTGCCATACCCCCAAACCAAAGGAGAGTAGGGTCCACACTGGTCCACAGTAGAGAAATGATAGAAGCAAGAAAGAAAAACAAAACATTATGATGCCAAGAAGACAGACAGAAATGCATAGAAATTACACAAGAAGAAACAGAATGTTATATTACAAACTCATAACACAGAAAAGTACAATGTGATCTAATAACTGGGGTCAAAATTTGTATCATAAGTTGGTTCAATTGGCTCAGAACTTGAGTCACTGTCAGAATCAGAACTGGAATCAGTATTGGAGTCCGAACTTGATTGAGCTTTCTCCTCGATAGTGTTTTGTAGCTCAGTGTATTCTTCTGATTTTATCTTTTTGGTGAGGCCAATGTACTTGCCAAGTCTAATGGTCTTTAGTTTTTCTTGGTCAAGCTGTGCTTGTAACATGGTCACCTTGTGCTGCTCACTCCTAACCATCAGAAAGGTTTGACCCAGCAAGTCCTTCATTTTCTCTCTCTCAAATTTCATAAATAACTCCAACTTTCGAATTTGGTTTTCATAAGGGGTTCGAATGTAGGCTTGTAAATCAGCTAACCCTTTTAGAACATCTCTACAGATATAGGGATTTTCTTCCATGGCTCGTCTGAGAGAGGCAAATCGGGGAAGGGGAATGGAATGGTAGGGGACCAAAGGTATCCGAGCTGTGGGAGGGGGGGGAGAAGTGTCCACAAGGAGGACTTCAGGTTCGGTCTGAGTGGCTTGCTCCCAGAAAGTGGGGAGTGGTGAAGGGGATGCAACCAGAGGGACTTCAAGTTCAGTTTGGGTTGCATGGGTAGTAGTGGTGGGGGTGGGCAGATCAAGCAATACTATCTCTGGTTCAGTTTGGGTAGCATGGGGATCAACAGTAGGTGAAGGGGTAATGGTGGTTGTGTGTGATGTGGAGGCTAAGGTTTGGAGCAGGTCATTGGTCACAGACTGGTTTTCTGTGTTGATTTGGAGTTGGGCTTGGATGGATTGGAGGTAGGCAAGTATTTGGGTACTATAGGCAGGTGGGGGAGAGGTGGGCATAGCAGGGATTGGTATAACTGAAGTGGAGGGTGGGGGTGCAATGGCTGTAAAGGGAGAGGTAGGGAAGTGAGTGAAATGATGAGGGTCAGGTTCAAGCCCCATGGTTTCAAAAATAGATCCCATTAAGGAAGAATAAGCCTCTGTAGTGAAAGGCTCAGGGTCAGGTGTATGGGATACTTCAGGTGTGTGGGCTAAATGAGCAGGTGAATGTGAGGGGCTTTGGAGTAGAGGAGTACAGGGAGATGGGGCAATAAAGTCTGGAGCTAAATCATGGGCATTGGTGGGAGAAATTGGTGGGGTGAGTATGGTTGGAGTGGTTAGTGTAGAGGGGGAATCTATAATTGGAATAATGGAGGGTATGGGGGAAGGGACAGCTGGGATAGGTGAAGTGGCTGGGGCTGGTAGAGGGGAGGCGGGTGAAAGGCCAACTTCCTCAAAAATGGGTGCAGCTAAAGAGCTGGTCACCACAGGGTCTAGCAGAGCTGTTTCAAGAAGTGGTGCAGCTAAAGAGCTGGTCACCACAGGAGCTGGCAAAACTGGTTCTAAGGGAACCTGAGGAAGGTGTTCAAAAGTGTGAGTTCATTCACACAGTGCAGTGCAGTTCACCTTCCTCTCTCATCCTTCTCAGCATGGCTTGGCTTGTAGTCCATGCCTTTTTCCCAAAAGTGTGAGGAGCAATGACTTCAAATGGTTCCTCATTATCAATGTCAAACTTGGCTCTGAGGAGGGCTGTGATCAATCTACCAAATGGGACTAATTTACGCTCCTTTTTCAACTTGGCACTAATATCAGCCATGGCTTCAAAAATTAACATAGGGGCATTGAAAAATTGCCCCTTAGAAAAGTGAAAGAGCGCCTCCAAAATTGGTGTTCTCCTCTCTTGGCTGTGCCCGGTGACATAAAAACTTCCCCTCAAAATGGAGTCCATCAATAGAAATTGGGGGGCTAGGTCTCTCCTCATGATGGACTGCCCAGTGCCCACAATTCCTTGGGTTAAATGTGCAGCCATTTCTCCAAAGGAGGCTATTTCTGGAGCAGCCAATGGACCAGCAGGATCAAATTGGAAGGGTATCCCCAAAGCATTCCCTATGTCTTCAAATGTGACCGTAAGATCGCAATCATCAATAAAGATAACCAGGGTAGGGACATCAGCATCTCTTTCAGTGACCTTGATTAGGTTTTGGTACCATAATTTCACCATTCGTGGGTAAATTTTCTCTGGCAAAGGGGTAAGGATATTGCTTAGCGCAGCTTCCCTTATGTATCTTAAAGATAACAGGCAATCCGGTTTGTTGACGAAAAAAGTTTCGTCCACAATCAGCTCAGGAATTAGCTTCTGAGCTTCAATGAATGGATTTGGCAGTACCAAATGTATAGGCAGAGGAGGAAGCTCAGGCTCAGGATTAGCAGCAGCAGATATGGGTTCCTCATGTCTCACTTTCTTCCCTTTCTCCACCCTATCCGCTTTATCCATAGATAGTTTTCTTTTGGCTGAAGGTTTGGCTTTTCCCTTTGGGGTAGGTTTGCTAACTTTCTTAGCAGAGGATTTTGGGAACATGGCATTGATTTCTGCTTTTCCCATTCGAAATTGATGTATGAAAATGCCCACAACAGATGCTGACACAAATTGAAAATTTTCAAATGATAAACAGAGAGAATGTGCAGAGAAATATCGAGATCTAGGGTTTTTAATTGAACGAGTTGTTTGCTTGCAGAAATCCCCCAGACTAGAAGCTAAAATCCTTCTCTGAAACTCAAATGATCGAACAAAGGTGAAGAAAAATGTAGCAAGCTTCTCAAATTGTGCAAGGAAAGAATGAAATAGGGTTTCTGTGGAACAGGTCGCTCTACAGAAAGCTTTCGAATATGAAACCCCTACTTCGAAAGGGTTTAAATATACTCAGAGTTAATTTCGCAAAGTTCTTTATAAGTTTTCGAAAAGTTCCAAAATAGACCTTTTGACAACTGCGAATGGCATCAGTACCATTCGAAAAGTTAATAGCTTCAGAAACATCTTTTCGAAAAGAACAAGCTTTAGCAATATCTTTTCGAAAAGAAAATAGCTTCAGAACCAACTATTCGAAAAGCAACTCCTTGCTTTCGAACAGTTCGTTACAAATCCAGAGTCTATGCGAAAAGTAAATTGAACTTTGCGAAAAGAGAATTATTACTTTGCGACTTAACTTGGAGCATATTTAAACCATGCGAAAAGAGACAAATCATGAATAAAAATAGAAACAAAGAAACTAAGCAAAAACTATGAAATAAAAACTTAACGTACAGTTATCCACCATTAGATTTTTGGAGGTTCGTGATGACAGATGGGCAGCACAGGCTCCTGGGTATTTTCAATGCATGGTTTGAGCCTCTGACCATTTACTTTCAGGATTCTTCCACTACTTGGATCAAGGATGTCAACAGCTCCCGAAGGGGCTGTCTGAATGATAGTGTATGGCCCTTCCCATCTGGATCTCAGCTTTCCTGGGAAAAACTTGAGTGTTGAGTTAAATAACCATACCTTAGAGCCAGCTGTGAACTCTTTTCTCAATAAATTTTTATCATGGAAAGTTTTGACTTTCTCTTTGTACAATCTTGAATTTGTGTATGCATCCATTCTCAGCTCCTCCAACTCAGCAAGTTGCAGTTTCTTGTCATTACCAGCAGTAGTTAGATCCATGTTCAGTATTTTAATGGCCCAAAAAGCTTTATATTCTAACTCTACTGGTAAATGGCATGCTTTTCCATAGACCAACCTGAATGGGGACATACCAATTGGGGTTTTATAAGTTGTCCTGTATGCCCATAATGCATCGTTCAGCTTAAAGGACCAATCCTTTATGTCCTTCACAGTCTTTTCCAAAATATGTTTGATTTCTCTATTGGAAATCTCCACTTGTCCACTGGTTTGTGGATGATATGGGGTGGCTACTCTATGAGTCACAGAGTATTTTTTCAATAAAGTTTCAAAATGTTTATTACAAAAATGGCTTCCCCCATCACTTATAATGGCTCTGGGAAAACCAAACCTGGAAAAAATGTGATCCTTAAGAAACTTAAGAACCACTTTGTGATCATTTGTTTTAGTGGCTGTGGCTTCAATCCATTTGGATACATAATCCACAGCTACTAAAATGAAATTATTCCCATTGGAAGGAGGAAAAGGATCCATGAAGTCTATCCCCCAAACATCAAACAACTCAACTACCAAAATAGGCTGTAAAGGCATTGAGTTTCTCTTGGAAATGCTGCCCAATTTCTGACAATTTTGGCAAGACTTACAATGCTGCAGAGCAACTTTGAAAAGTGTAGGCCAATAGAATCTGCACTGCAAAACCTTTGCAGCAGTTTTGTTTCCACTAAAATGACCTCCACAAGCCTGTTCATGACACATAGAAAGTATTCTATGAAATTCTTGGTCAGGAACACATTTTCTTATTATTTGGTCTGCACAACTCTTAAACAGATGAGGATCTTCCCAGATGAAGTGTTTAACCTTTGCGAAGAAAAGATCTTTATCCATTTTATTCCAATGTTGAGGAATTCTTCCAGTAGCCAAAAAGTTGACTATGTTTGCAAACCAAGGAGTGTGTATACTAATGGCAAAAAGTTGCTCATCAGGGAAAGATTCATTGATAGGCAGCCTATCAATATCAGCAGTTAAAATTCTAGCAATTGATCGATCCACCGTTCTCCACCCCCTTTTTATCTTTGATCTGTAAATCAAATTCCTGTAATAGGAGAATCCACCTGATTAATCTTGGTTTGGTGTCCTTCTTAGACAGAAGGTATTTCAAAGCAGAGTGGTCAGTGAACACAACTATTTGTGAACCCAAGACATATGACCTGAATTTTTCTAAAGCAAAAACAATTGCTAGCAGCTCCTTCTCAGTTATTATGTAATTGAGTTGTGCATCAATCATTGATCTACTGGCATAAGCTATGACATGAGGCAGTTTTTCTTTCTCTGTCCAAGGACAGCTCCCAAAGCATAATCTGATGCATCACACATCAGCTCAAAAGGTAATGAATAATCTGGAGACTGCAATATTGGAGCTAAAATCAAACAGTTTTTTAGGAATTCAAAAGCCTTCATGCATTCATTATTGAAAACAAAAGGGACATCTTGACACAGCAAATGACAAAGAGGTTTGGTTATTTTACTGAAGTCCTTGATGAACCTTCAGAAATCCAAAGATGTCCCAGAAAACTTCTGATTTGTTTAACAGTTTTGGGAGGTGGTAAATGTGTAATTAAATCAATTTTTGCTCTGTCCACCTTAATGCTCTTGTGAGAAACAACATGGCCAAGGACAATGCCTTGGGTGACCATGAAATGGCTCTTTTCCCAGCTCAGAACTAGATTGGTTTCTTCACATCTCTGTAATACCAATTTGAGATGATGTAAACACTGGGAAAAACTGTCTCCATAGATTGAAAAATCATCCATAAAAATCTCCATAAATTGGTCAATCATATCTGAAAAAATGGAATGCATGGATCTTTGAAAGGTAGCAAGAGCATTACAAAGACCAAAAGGCATTCTCCTATAGGCAAAAGTGCCAAAAGGGCAAGTGAATGTGGTCTTTTCCTGATCTTGTGGGTACACAGGAATCTGATTGTACCCAGAGTAACCATCAAGAAAACAGTAATAAGCTTTTCCTGCTAGCTTATCTAAAATCTGATCAATGAATGGGAGGGGGAAATGGTCTTTTCTGGTCATTGCATTTAATTTTCTGTAATCAATACAGACTCTCCACCCAGTTGTTTGTCTGGTTGACATCAGCTCACCTGAGTCTGCGGTTACAACAGTGATCCCAGATTTCTTAGGTACCACCTGTGTAGGTGCCACCCAAGCTGAATCTGAAATGGGGTAAATGACCCCTGCATCCAACAACTTAACAACCTCTTTCATGACCACTTCTTGCATGTGAGGGTTCAGCCTCCTTTGCATTTCCCTAGAAGGCTTTGCATTTTCTTCCAAATGGATTTTGTGCATGCAAACAGCTGGACTGATTCCTCCCAAATCAGCAATAGTCCATCCAATTGCCCTTCTATGTTCTTTCAAAACAACCAACAGCTCTTCCTCTTGCTCCTTTGTGAGGGAGGAAGAAATAATTGCAGGCAATGATTTATGATTTCCTAAAAACACATATTTCAAATTTTCTGGTAGCTGTTTTAATTCTAAATCAGGTGGACTGCGAAAAGAAGGTAACAAAGGTACCTTATCTGTTTGTGGAAGGGGAAGAGTAGCAGGTTTCCAAGAAGAGAAACTTGCTGATTGATTATGAGTTCCTTGCACAACATTTATTTCCTCAGAATTTGAGATACAAACTGTTTCTTCTTCAGAATTTTTCCAAGCATCTTCAACATTTGTGGTGAACTCTTCACACTGCAGAAACTGTTGAAAAGTCCCTTCTACCAGTTCATCCAATAAATCAACATGAAAACATTCTTCAGAACTGAATTGAGGCTGTGTGACTGCATTATAAACATTTAATTTTACCTTCATGTTTCCAAAAGAGACTTCCATAATTCCAGACCTGCATTGGATGCAAGCATTTGCTGTAGCCAGGAATGGTCTTCCCAAAATGACAGGGATGGAAGTTTTGCTTTTGGTTGGTTCCATGTCCAAAACTAGAAAATCAGCAGGATAGAAAAATTTATCTACTCCTACCAATACATCTTCAATCATTCCAACTGGCTTCCTTTTAGATCTGTCTGCTAGTTGTAACACCACATGAGTGGGTTTTAATTCTCTCAAACCTAGTTTCTCATATATAGAATATGGAAGTAGGTTGACACTAGCACCCAGATCTAATAAAGCCTTTTCAATAGTATGTTCCCCAATAATGCAAGGGATTGTGGGGATTCCAGGATCTTGAAGTTTAGGAGGTGTGGCAATGGATAACACCTGATTAATTCTTTCCACAGCAAAGACCTTCTTGGACAACTGTATCCTAGACTGTCTTTTGTGAGTGCAAACATCTTTCAAAAATTTTGCATATGCTGGAATTTGTTTGATTGCCTCAAGCAAAGGTAGATTTATCTTGACTTGCTTGAAAGTCTCCATCATTTCATCTATTTTTGTGTTCCCTTTATCAAAAGGGGATACGGATTTCATTGCATGTGGAAATGGTAAATGAGGAACTAGTCCTTCATCTACCGATTTGGAAGCATTTTCAGAAACTTTTTGGATTTTTTGTTTTTCATTTTTTTAATTTTTCTGAGGTCCATCAGCACCCCTACTACTATCACTATGCTACTCTTGCTGCATATCTTTATCATTTTCCTCATTTTTTTCTTCTTCAGTACCCACTTTGTTATTTATGATTCTTCCACTTCTTAAAGTGGTAACAGTTTTTACTTCTTCATGTGAATTAGAAGCTTCTCCAACCATGAACTGTCCTTTGGGATTGTTCAAAGGTTGGCTGGGTAACTTTCCTTCCTCTCTTTTTTTCAAAGTATTTGAAAGCTATCCCAATGTTTCTTCAATCTTCTTTATGCTCTGGCTGTGAAAATTCACAGTCTGAGTTAAAGATCCTAAATTCTGGAGTGAATTTAGGACTTGATCTTCAAAAGAAGGGGACCTGGAAGGGGTTTGAACTGGGGCAGATTGCTGCACAGGTTGTTGTGGAATGGGCTGCTGAAAATTTTATTTGGCATAAAAATTCTGCTGATAAGGCTGTGCAGTTTTGAAAGGCATTTGGTTCTTTGGTTGTTGCTGCTGTTGTGATTGATAATTCCCTTGGTTCCACCTCAAATTGGGGTGTCCTCTCCATGGATATTCATTTGACTGCATCTGTCCAAATGATTGAGCAGCATGAGCTTGTTCCACCATTAAATCTGGGAACTGTGGTGCAGCAGGACATTGGTCAATTGAATGAGTAGGGGACTGGCATATCAGACATGCCTCCTCTACTCTTGCAACATTTGGATTTTTAAGTGAGTCCATCAATCTATCAAACTTTGTGGTTAAATTGTCCATCTTTCTTTCCAACTCATTCACCTCATAAATCTTCCCTTTGGTGGGTTGCTGATTGTTCAACCTAGCAGGATTTTCAATATCTCTTGACAGAGATTCCTGTTGAGTTGAGTTTTCACCAATTACTTCAAATAAGTCCCAAACCTCCTCAACTATTTTTTGCAAGTAAGTGCCTCCACAGGAGGCATCCACCATATTTTTGCCTTTTTGATCAATTCCTTGATAGAAGCTTTGAACCAACTGCCATCTGGGAATTTGATGATGAGGACATTGCCTTAAAAGTTCCTTAAATCGTTCCCATGCTTCATGGAAAGTTTCAGTTGAGTTTTGTGAGAAGGAAATGATACTTTGTCTCAATTGACTTGTTTTAGACATTGGGAAATATTTGGCTAAAAATTGACATTGCAAATCATTCCAAGAAGTGATACTATTTGGTGCTAACATAGATAACCATGCTCTAGCTTTATCCTTTAATGATAAAGGAAAGAGCCTAAGCTTGGTTGCTTCTGGACCAAGTCCAGCTATGTTGAATGTGGTGCAAAGAGCCAAGAATTCATCCACATGTTTGTATGGATCTTCCTTACTCAACCCATGGAAGGAAGGAAGCATTTGGATAGTTGATGATTTGATCTCATAATTTCCTTCAACAGTAGGAAATTGAATGCAAAAGGGAGAATTATAAGCACCAGGTGCAAAGTAATCCCTCAAAAGTCGAGGTTCTTCACCCATAGTAGCAGAATTCTGTGTTGTTTGTTTGGTTCGTAGTAGCCTTTCAACTTCTAAATTCAGTGGGACAATCTCAGGGCTGAGAGTCCTCCTACCAAACATACAACTCAGAAAAAAAAATCTGATTATTCACAGCAAACCTTTAGAATTTCATTTTAAGTAGTTTCCCTTCTTCAAAAATTGGACATGAATAACTGCACAGGTATAAACAATAGAATAATTTAGTAATGATATAAAAAATAAAAGAAAAAAAACTTAGGTCTACCTATTTTAGAACAAATTCCCCGGCAACGACGCCAAAAACTTGTTGTTCATTCTAAGTGTACTTGATTTATGTGTGTTTTGAAAACAGGTTTACAACTGCTAAATTATACTGAATCTAGAATATTAAAAAGAGTAAAGAAATATCAGCACAGGTAGAAGTGAATTAGCCTGCAAGATCAGGGCCAATTGTAGCAAGTTTTAAATGTAAGTAAGTGAAAGATCGTCCACAGAGAATTTGTCTAAAATGCAAGATAAACCTCCAGATCTGAGCTACCAGATCTGACCTCTGATCCTATCTACAAAGCACATAAGATGGGAGGTTGAATTTGTCACATTACCTAAATGATAAAAGTAAAGATTAAACTAAGTGATCCATATCCGAGTTGGGGAAACGTTTGAGGTAAACTTATACAAAAAATGGAGAAGTAATATCTAACTTTGATTTGGTCCTTGAAAACTAATGAGAATGACTGCAGCTCAACTGAGAGATGATCCAATCTTCATCTGGCTACAAGCGCAGATGTAAGAGAAATAAATCTAATTTAAGGATTAGGTTTAAGCTTATTGCTATGGTCTGTCCACTTTAATGGCCACAAACCATCCAATAGCCTTTAATCTAAAGCCTTAGTTTAGAACAAGAAGCATCACTACAAATGCCGTGAGAGATTAGGTTATCAACACTAATTCTCACAGGATTAATGAATCAAGGGAAATTGCATGAAAAATAGTAAATCTAAAGGAGTCTAATGCAATAAGGAGATCAGAGGGAACCCTTAACATGAGTCCAATTGAGAATATACGGTTTACAGAAACCTTTTCAAATCCACCATTACAATTATAGAGCACAGCTTAAACAGCTCTCAGATTTGTAGTCTTGAATACAACTCTCTTTTGAATTACAGAAATATCTCACAGCTCTCAATTGTAAGTCAAAGTGAAGCTATTACAGGGATTTCAGACAAACTATCTGGTTTGGAAATGGGGGAATAGGAATGAAACTCAAAATCTGGATGCCCCAATTGGGCAAATGGTTCATCTATTTATAGTTTTCCCCAAGTCCAGCTCAGATGTGTATCAACCAATCAGAGGTGCTCAGATCTGTATTGACCAATGGTGGTGGAGCACGAGGATCCAAATCTATTCTGGCCAATCAAAATTCCTCGATCTGGTTCAGCCAATCAGGTGAAAAAGGCATCAATTCTGTTATGCAATCTGTTAGAGTTTCTAGAAGTTCCCGCCAAGTTATTTCATCTCTGGGTGCTCACGTGGGGTGGAATATGCCTTCGCTTTATGCTTAGAATCCTCTGGAATGTCCCTAGGTTTTTAAATGCATTGGGACACATGAAACAGATTATTGAATTGCCCTTACAAAAACTGAGAACCTCCAGAATACCTTTTCGCAAAGTTTAGGGGGAATTTTGCAAGGTGTTGTAACTCCTGAAGCTCTTTTCATAAGGTTCTGGTTTTATTCGAATTGAGTTTTCTTCTTTTCGAAAAGGTAAATCATCTCTTCGAAGAGTTTAGATGCTCTTCGAAAGCTAAGCCTAGAGTTTTTATTCTTTTCACAGAGTTTCAGGTTCTTTGCGAGCAGTTCAGTTTCTTTACGAAAAGTACTCTGTAGTGCATTTTTCTATTCGAATTGCTCCATACTTCTTTTCTGAGTTGAGACCACGTCTTTGCCTCTTCAATTCGGACCTTTCAACAGCTAGTGAGGTTGTTTCTTCTTCTTCTTCCTTTGGATTGACATGGAATGTCATCTTTTTGGCACTTTTGAGCTACTTTCAAGGTTAAGCCTGCCTTTATTGTTAGTTGTAAAACAAACACTTAAAACACTTATTTAGTTCTCTCAAGGGTCTATCAAGGCCCAGATTAAGGGGTGAAAAATGGTATTTTCCAGTTCTCAACAATCACCCCTTACTCCTACTGAGCCTACCCCTATACCCTCCATCCCACCTCTTATCCTACCACCTCCAACTTACACTGACAAAAAGACACAGACTGACCCAGAACTTATCCCCCTTCCCCCACAAATCGACTTACCCCCTGTTACCCACCCTTCTCCCCCCCAGGACCAATCACAGTTTGCTCCTTCCACTTCCTATCTGCCCATCGCACCTAGATATTTTTTTTACAGCCCCCACTACCTCACCATCCTCCATCACATGAGGGATAATGCTTACCTTAGGAAGGATGTCCTGAGGGGAATGGCCAAATTTTGCCAGTCCATTGAGATCCTCCTACTGGAACAAATCGATACAATAAAGGAGTCCCACAGAAAGCAACTTTTGGGCATCTCCTTGGGGTGGACTAACATATTGGAAGCCTACCAGAAGGCCCAGGCTTCAATAACTTATCATGAGTTGAATTGGGAGCTGGAAAAAGCAACTGCTGCTACAGAGAGGGCACTGGCCAGAATGTTCGAAAAGCGGCTCAAAAATGCCCAAGAGATCTTCAGCATCCAAAAAGATATCTATGAGACTGACCTCCTAAAACACCAAATTCAGATTGCCTCATTAGAATCTGTATTAGCTGCTGCCAGAAATGTTCCTCTGCAGCCTACCCCAATCTCTGTTCAAATGCCCGACCCAGAGCTAACAGCTACTCCTTCTACAGTTGCCCAGTTTGAGGAGGCCCAACCAAAGACCCATCAAGAGAAAGGGAAGGCCCCAGTTGCCCCTCCTCCCTCACCTCCTACAGAGCAGCCTCCAACTACCAAGGCCTCTGCTGCACCTCCATAGGAGCAAACTTATCCTAAGCAGAGGAAAGTCACTGCTAAGAGGTCTGCTCCCAAAGCTGCCCCTTTAAAAATTGGCAAAGAGCCAGCTGCCCAGTCTGAGGAGGCACAATCCCCTGGCCAGCCTGAGCCCCAAGCAAGAGGAAAATCCCCAATGGTCCCCACTGAGGAAGCCACAGGCAAAGAAAAAGGTAAATCCCCTGCAACCCCCCCTGCAAAGTGAAAAGGAAAAGCCCCTCAAGAATCTAAGGAACCAAAAGTACCCAAGCAACCAAAAGTAAGGGAGAGGGCACCTAAAGCTCCAACTGCTAAGAAATCACCAGTCGCAGCAAAAAAGGAAAGGGAGGCAAAGAAGAAACAGGACAAAGCTGCCCTTTGGGTGTCAATTGTCAATTGTCAGGGGCTACCACAATTTCCACTGTCCAGCTGCGCGATACACAGGATCCCCTTAAATACCATGCCTATCTTTAGACCCTCATTTATTGCGTACTCTTCTTTCCCATACTCGGTTGTGCAATTCTCCTTTCCCCAAACATTCCCAATTTATTGCCAGTCTTGGAATGGGGCAAAAAAAACTTTCAATGTGCCGTTTCATTTTCCACCGCCCATATCTTTTAAGTAGGCAATTACTTCCTTTTCCTCTCATCCTTCCTCTTCTAACACCAACTGTCCGGCCCTCCTCACAACCATGGCGGCTGACAAACCATTCGGTTTCACCATTAAATTCTACCCCATCTGGGAGGATCCCCCACCGCCTAAGGAGCCAGACCCATTACAATTTCTCTGGGATGGGTATGATGAGGTTCAGAGGATCCTCGCCAAGGAGGAAAAGAAAAAGAGGAAGAAGGAGAAGAGAGAGAAGAAGAAGAGAAAAATGGATCCACCTGCATCTCCCCCACCATCTTCCTCAAACCCTCCCCCCTCGACTCTCCCTTGGTCGATTTCCCCCCCCCCCTCCATTTTGTTTTTTCTTTTTCCATCTTTTTGTAATCTTTTCTTTTTATTTTAATGAAAGTCTCTTTTAGTTCCATACTATTCAGTTAGCATTTTCTGTTTCTTTGCTTTCTTATGTGTTTATTTTTGTTTCTCTGCCTGGAATCTACTGCATTTTCTCACCTTTAAACTAGTGAGGACACTGCTCCTCATGGTTTGGGGGCAGGATAGGTCTGCCAATAGAATAGTTAATTTTAGTGCAGTGATAGTAGTAACACTGGGATGAATAAAGTCAATTCCCACTTAACTTGATACAATGAGGAAACTTGTAAAAATTTAAAATATTTTTGCAGACTTTTCGAAACAGAAAAAGTTAAATCTTGACACCACCATGAAGCTAATGTTAGAAATTCTTGTCAGTTAGTACTCAGTGAACCTAAGAGGAGAGAAACAGATAAAAATACACCCCATGGGTTAAATTTGATGACCATACCTAGTGAGATTTGGGCCCAGCATTTTCTTCTGAAGAGTGTTTTTGGCATTATTTCTGCTCTGAGGACTGATTGAATCAAGATTTTATTCACTAAAAGTTGTGCACCTCAAAATCAAAACTAATTGACAGCAATCATGATACTAAGGAAATGACCCAAGGCCTTCATTTGGACAGTTTGAGCCTGGAAATTCAATCCTTTAAAATCTGCCCTTTTGCATACACTAATTGAGCCTTAAAATATTTTTCTTTGACATACACCAGAATACTTGCACCTTAACCTCATGACCTAATTCAACCTCACCCTCACTCTGAGAATTCAGAAGGTAAAGGAGGAGTTAAAGATAGTGAGAATGGTCCAACATTCTGTGGAAGGAAAAGAAAAGCAACTTGTGGACAACAGTGTACCAATGGCAGTTGTGTGGCAGTTCATCATAAAAAGTTTATTAAAAGAGAATGAATAAAAACAAAAAGAGAAAAAGAAAGAGAAGTCTAGAGAAGACATCATCTAAAAATAGAAAAGAAGAGGAGAAGCTGGCCACTTTGAGTCTGGAATATAAAAAGAAAGATGAAGTTAATGCTGAAATGAAGGTTGTGAAGTCATGAATCACTCCCTATCTTCCTGATTTCTTAATTCTGAATCCCTTTTTACCCTTTGATTCGTTTCATCCCTCACCCATAAGCTACATTACAACCCATTTAAAAAGACCTTGTGGATCTAAAGTTAAATGAGCTGTCATGTGGAGATGAGGAGTTGTCCAATCTATGGTAAAAATTCTTGAAGATGTCAGAAATTAGAAGCTTTGCCTATGCTCATGCTTGCAGGCCCATTTGGGGTCTGCAACTGCTCTTGAGCTATTGAGAATGTGAACACCCTTAGGTTATTAACGTTGAGAGATAGCCCTAGTGAGAATTGGGTCTGAATTTAAACCTCATTGGGGTTTAAATTCAGACCCAATTATCACTAGGGCTATCTCTAATGATAAATGAATGGTGGTAAGGAAAACACTTGTTAACTTTTTAAGTTTTAAATGGCCTGCAACATTGCTGCAGTTTCCTCTAAGTGTTAAAAAAATTGGATGTGGAATGAAGCTTTAAACATCGAAATTTGTGTTGTCCTTATCTGCACTATACTTAACTTATTCTAATGGTGAAGTTTGTGGGTGTCTTCACTAAAAACCCTCAGGAGACTTCACTCCTCCACTAGGGATCACCTAGGGGCTTAAAAGGCTTGGTACATATGCTAAATGTACCCGTGATCCCTACGAAAGTGGCATTTAATTACAGCTTTGCTAAGGGACTAGCAAAGATTAGGTTTGGGGGTGTGTTAAGACTTGAAAAGTACCACTTTTCACCTTAACTTCATCTCTGTTAGACCCTTAATCATTTAATAAATGTATTTTAAGTCTATTCTATAGGTGATAAGCAGCAGCTGCAAATAAACCCCTAATCATGCCAAGAAGCCTACTGCTGACCCAAAATAATCTCAGCAGAATGAAAGATGAACGTAGACAGAGAGTTGGCTGCAGCATAGGCACAATAAAGCAGAAACAAACCAAGAAAAATGCCTTGCGCAGATGTCGCAGGGTTCAATTGAACCAGAGATAATTCCTTCGTGCAGTTGTCACGGGCTTCTGAAGATAGCACATAAACTGGTCGCGCAGTATTCATGCCATTCTCGCGCGGTTTGGTGCCAGAAAGAATTGAAAAGCAAACTTCGCAAGGTCTTCACGAGGCTTAGTCTTAAGCGCTCGCGCAGCAAAAGAAAGGAGTCTTCAATCCTCGCGCGATTCACTAAAGAGAGAGAGCTCCAGGCACTCCTTCGCGCAGTTGTCGCGTAGTGGCTGCGGGATACAAACTTTGAAGGAAATGCTCACACGATCCATAGGCTCATGAACACTGCTTCTTCGTGAGGATCCATCGCGAGATTCACCAAGGGATGAACCGCGCGAGCAATTCCCGCACCATTCAAAGTTGAAAGAGCAATCTCGCGACAGCTAAAAATATCCCATGACGACCAAAATGTCAATCCCGCGACTGTATGAGCTTCAAGTCAATTCAACCCTGCGACACCAATTCTACCATGCAGAAAGATCTGTAAATCTTCTCTACTCAGCGAGGATCAGGTTCTTATCTTCTCCCCACTTCTGCAGGGGTAATTTGGTAACTTCCAGTAACTAGGGCGCGCACACTAACGCTCCAATCTCAGTGCACATGTCCCGAGGCATCCAAGGGACAAGAATGGGCCGCAATTGAAAAGATGAAATTAGGGCATTCCTAACCCTAATTCACACACAGCCGACTGCTATATAAGCCTAAGCCTAGCTTAGGTTTGAGGACCTTTTGAATGGACTTTAGACTTAGACTTTTTTCGGACTTCGTCTTCTCAATTAAGTTGTAAATTTTAGTAGGCTAAGGTTAGGTTCTAGGTGACTTCCTTTTCCTTTTTCTTTCTCTCCATAGTCTAGCACCTGCTGGCTATGCCTTTTGTATGATTAGATGGTATAGTTTTTAATGGAGTTTTGTAATAGGATTTATTGCATGTATGGGATGATGTTTTTGTTGTGAGTTGTTCTGTACAAGGCTGCTGCCTTGAGATCCCCCATTGCTAAGTTATATCGTAAGCAATGGAGGATTATTTTTAAGGTTTTATTTAGATCCAAGTAACCTGTGTGTCCAGGTTAGGCACATTGCAGGCCTTCCCCCACCACAGGATCCACTAAATCTGAATCCCCATGGGAGCTTGAGCTGGTAGCCTTGTGAACATGGTGGCGGCAGCAATGTTCTTATTCTGTCTTAGACCTTTGTGAGGAGGATAGCCTCTGTGGATAGTCTGTGACCATTCAATTGGACAGATTATAGCCCTAGGGTGAGGCCAATTCACGGAACTAAGACAGATTCTTCTTTTCAGCACTTGTGCTTGTAGCCTTGTGAGAGATTGTGCAGTGACAGACTCCCCTATATTTGTATAGATCTACCATCAGATTGCAGATCTGATTTGGCTATAGAGATTGTAGGCTTGTGACTGGATCACTACAGTCTTTCTAAAGCAGTGAACAGCCATGCTTAAAAGCTAGTACTCAAACTCTTGCTGATCCTGTGTGTCTAGGCTCGTACACTTTGTAGGCCTAGCCCCACACATAGAACTTTAGACGATGAGGTTCCTATGAATTCTTGAGCTTGTAGCCTGGATGAAGTAGTGCCTACAATGATAAACTTGTTCTGACCCATCTCTGGATTGTGGTTCCTTTATTGGATAGTCTGTGACCATTTAAGTGGACAAGTTATAGCCTTAAGGGATTGGATCATGGCACAGGGGTGAGTTGGATTCTTTCTCCTCTTTGGTGATAATGTAGCCATTGGACAGGATTTCTATAGCAACAAATTAAGTCTGAGTTACAAGACCCATCAGATCTGTACCTAATAATATGCTTCTCACCCTTTTATATTTATTTTCTCACTCCACCATTCCTCTTAACCCTTTCTATAATTTAGATATTAAGTTACCTTAGGATTTATATTATAGTGACCTTTAATCCCCTTCCATTTAGGATTGCCAGATCTGTAGACAGATTTGGAGAGCCTACTAAAGATAGCTCCCTTGGAGCTTTAGATCAACTTCCCTGTGGGACAAACTCTTACTTATCAAAACTTACTACAAATGGCCCTGTATCTTGCAGGACTGTGCATATTTTAGGATTGCTGCTCCGTAATTCTCACTCCACCTTTCATTCATTTTCATTCACTCCATTCTTATCACTGTCTTCAATAAAGTCAGTATTAAGCACTTAAAATATCCTAACACCTATAATAGAGGTCATCATGGCTGAGTATCCCTCTCCAGAAAAAGGGTCTTGGTCATGTATAGGGGAATAAGAGATGGATTGGCCCAAAGGTTCAAGGGTATCAGGTTCAATGGGCTGAGGTGAGGATATAGGGGTTGGTGAGGGTGGTTGGATATCTATGTTTGGATCTGGTATGGTTGTTATTACAAGGATTGGGATAGGTTGGGATACATAGGTGGGTAGGGGTTTAGTGGGGTATGTTCAGGGATTGGTTTGTGGAGGTTGGTATAGTGGTGGGTAAAGGTATGGGTATAGATGATGTGGCTGTGGTGGGTAAAGGTATGGGTATAGATGATGTGGCTGTGGTGGGTAAAGGTATGGGTATAGTTAAAGGCAAGGCCTCAGCATGTATAGTGGGTAAAGGTGATATAGTGATGGCTGAGCTAATGGATAAGGTTGGTGGTGATTGGTTTGTGGAGGTTGTGGTAGTGGGTAAAATTGGTTGTGGTAGATGTGATGGAACTATGGGGGGTTGTGAGGCTGGGGTTGAGGTAGGAGCTAGCATAGGAATGGACATGGTTATGGATGATGAGGTAATGGGTGAGACAGCAAAGATGGCAATGGCAAAGAAGCAATGAGCAAAGAATCGCTTCTTCAATTGTGGGAGCTGCCTCAGCTAGGAGCTCTTCCTTCTTCTTCTTCTTTTTCTCAATCATGGTTCTACTAATCCCCCACTGTTTCTTGCCACTTTTGTTGGGGGCCAAGGCAATGGTGTTCTCATCTACTTAAAATTGGTATCCCCCTAGGTTCAGGAAGGCTGTAATGAGTCTGCAGTAGGGTAATGAATGAGGCTTCTTTTCATTCTTTACCTTCTCATTTATATCCTTCATCCAATAAAAAATTAGCTTGGCTGCATCTATGTAGTAGTTCATGTGGAAGGAGTAGAGGGCATCTGTAATGGAAAACCTCCTCTCCTGCTGGTGCCCAGAACAATAAATATTTTTCCTCAGCACCCCATCCATAAATCTCAAGTTAGGGTGCAGATCTCTCTTCCTAATGGACACCCCTGAGGCTGTGATCCCTCTAGTCAACTCCTTGGTAATTTTTGGGATGGTGGCTGTCAAAGGGGGACCCAAGCAACACTCAGCGCTGTACTTGGCTGGTATCCCAAGTATCTCAGCTATTCAGCCTGATTGAATAGCATATCAAAATTGTCTATCAGCACCAGCAATGCTGGGTTTCCATCATCCCCAGTCTTCACTCTTATTTTTGATAAAACAACTGTACTAGTCTAGGGAAGACAAGCTGCAGCCGGGGCCTCAATAGGGGTAGCTGAGTGGCCTTGGTTAAGTATTCAATGGAGGCAGCTGTCTCTGGTAGGTTCTCAAAGAAAACCTTATCAAAAATAGTCTCTACCTCAAGCTTAATTGAAGCCAAACATTCAGAAGGGACCCTGAGGTACTTTGTTAAGCAGTGAAAAATACCATTTTTCACCTCATAACCTGACCTTTAGTGGAACCTTGACCTGACTAAAATATGTTTTAAGTGTATTTTGTAGATAAGCAATAAATTACAAGCTTAGTGCAGACATCCACTTAAAATAGCCAAAGAAGCAATTTGCTGCTCAACATGTGGCCTTACAGCCCAAAGGCTAGCCAATCAAGCAGTCCACAAGAGCCTTAGAAGTTCATGAGAGCCTTAGTAGTCCACAAGAGCCTTAGATTGTCTTTAGCGCAACTATGAAGGCTTGAGGTTGAGTGAAGTTGCAAGGAATGAGGATTGAATCCACCAAGAGGTGGCTGAGTGTTGAATAAAGGAAGAACAACACACTAGAGATGTGTGCCAGCAGTGGAAGCACAAGAGTAAACCTGTCGAGAGGTTAGCTTTAGTTGTCGAGAGGATCTAATACTCAAAAGCCAACATATTGAGAAGTTCCACGAAGTTGTCGAGAGGATGGATGCTATACATGAACCTGTCGAGAGGTTGTGATACACAGGAGCCAAGCTGTCAAGAGGTTTTAAAGTGAATTAGTGAAGAGATCAAGAGGATGACAGAACATGTTGAGCGGTTGGAAGTGCAGCAAAATATCCTGTTGACACCTTACTTGACGGTGCAGGAGAAGTCGAGAGGTTCCAAGTACATCTCGAGAGGTTCAGTTGAACCTATCGAGCAATCCAAGACAACTTGTCGACAACTCACCTAAAGCCATGTGCATTCTCACGAGGATAGATCAAACCTGTTGAGTGCTCAGTGGTAGTTTGTATAACCAGTAGACAGGTTGATTATAACCTATCGAGAGGATTAATGGAGAAATAGACAGAACGGTGAAATGGGCTTCCAATCCTATCGACTAGTGCAATTCAACTCCTTGAGAGGTTCCCAGACCTATCGAAATAAAGAGCAGGTAGACTGAGAACCTATCGAGAGGTTCTCTGAACCTCTCGACAATTGAACTAGCAACTTCTCAAGGCCCCTTTTTTAGCAACTGCCAACTTTTAAATTTTGCGCACACACCCTATATCACGTCAGCGACCCCTGGGGGTATTTTTGGTACTCAACTGCACACGATTGGAAACCCTAACTACCTCACGTGTATTTACCGGTTGTGGACCAATGGGAGAAGAGTTTCTAGAAGAGAAATAAGCCACATCAGTAGCCCAAAATAATAGAATTATTCTCTTGGGCTCTGACTGGCTAAAACGGATCTAAGACAGAGGAAGAAGGTATAAATAGAAGAGAAGTTTTACAGAAGAACCATCCAGAATTTGAGAGAACCAGAGCATAGCTCGAAATCCATTTTCCTCCAAGAACTCGCTCTCTCTTCCTTCTTCTCCCATTCTCTCTTTAGCCAATCATGGTTGGCTAAGCTCCTTTCAGTAGTTAGGGTGTGGTCTTGAGCTGTAAATTGAGAGTTTCAGAGGCTTGTAAGAGATTGTATGTTACACAAATTGTAGATCTAGGCACAATAGGATTGTAAGTTGTATTATTGTAATGTAATTGTGGTTTTTAAAGGTAATTCTAATCTACATTTCACTTCTTCATATTTGATTTCCCTGGATTGGATACTCCTGTAGATGCCAACCATAAATGGGGAGTTGGTAGCTTGGCACTCGCTACATCGACAATAATTTACCTATTCCAATCAAGATCAATACATCGAAACAATCTCTAAGATAAACTATATCCAGTAGAAGGGCAGATCATAATCCTAGGATTGCTTTGATTCATTGGTAGAGATTGGATTCTTATACCTTGCATCTGCCGGTATCCAGTAGAAGGGCAGATCAATAGATCGAAACAATCTCTGAGATAAATTGAATCCAGTATAAGGGCAGATCATAATCCTAGAATTGCTTTGATTCATTGGTAGAGATTGGATTCTTATACCTTGCATCTGCTCGGGGAACCCGAGGAGCTTGTAGCCAGATGGAGGATGGTTAGAAAACTGTCCTCTACACTGCCTTAGATTTTTTTGATTTTCAGTAAGAAACCAAAACCCCTAGGTTGTTGTTCTCCATCTTTTAAATTTTCATCTTTTTTCTATCTCCCCTCATCTCTGTGTTTGATCAGATCTGAATCACTTGTATTTAACCCTTGTAGTTTGTAGTAAAAGTGACAAATCTTAAAACCTCTCCTCTTTCCTTTTTTAATTTAGCTTAAATTAGGATAGAGTGCCAGATCTACCATAGATCTAAAGATTTACTATTATTAAATCACATTTCCCTGTGGACATACCCACACTTACCTTTCAAAGCTTGCTGCAATAGCCCTGGTTCTTCCAAGATTGGTTGCTCACCTTAACTCCCTACATCTATAATTTGTGCCTTTTAATTGGCTGTTTTAACCATATAATAATTGTGAGGTGGACAGCAACAACAAGGTTTTAGCGCCACTGCTGGGGTGTGTTGTTAACTTGGTAGATCAAGGTTTTTTTCATTTTTAGAATTAGATTTTTATTTGCTATTTAGTATTTGACTAATTGCTGCTATAGTTTTTTATTGTTTAATTGTGTGTTTCAGATCTAGATCTATGGTGTTGAAAAGAGCATTGTGCCAATTAGAGAAGCAAGCTTTGCTTAAGTTTGCATTTCCTAACTCTATTTATAATTCTAGATCTGTAGCTTTATAGATCTATAGCATTAGTTGTGTATTCTGTGATTGTTTTGCTGAATTCTGTGTGTTATTTTTTATGATTGTTTTGAGTCTTTGGTGTGTATTCTTGGGAGGAGATCTCTTAATCCTAAGATTGCTCCTTTTGATCTTGAAGTTGAATACTTATCAGACCTAAAAACACCTTACACACCCCTCTAGTTGATTATGAGATTGCTGCAATGGGTGAGCAACCTAGGACTTTAAAGGAATTCAATGCACAAAGGGTTTACAATTCTCCCTTCTGCATTCAATTCCCTGCTGTCTAAGGGAACTATGAGATCAATTCTTCTATCATACAGATGTTACCCTCATACCATGTCCTGAGCAAAGAAGACCCATACAAGTATATTGATGAATTTTTAGGACTGTGCACTACCTTCAATACTGCAGGTTTGGGGGAGGAAGCAACCAGGTTGAGACTCTTCCCTTTTTCATTAAAGGATAGAGCTAGAACTTGGTTGACAATGCTCTCAATTAATAGTATTCAGTCCTGGAATGACCTTCAATGTCAGTTTTTGGCCAAATTTTTTCCCATGTCCAAAACAAGTCAGCTGAGGAAGAACATTATTTCATTTGCTCAAGCCCTAGCAGAAGACTTTCACCAAGCCAGAGAGAGATTTAAAAAACTCTTGAACCAATATCCCCATCACCAAATTCCTGAATGGCAACTTGTCCAAAGTTTCTATCAAGGAATTGATCTCAAAAGCAGGGATATGGTTGCTGCCTTGTGTGGTGGTACGTACCTCCACAAGACAGCTGATGAGGCTTGAGAGTTGTTTGATATCATTAGTGAAAACTCCATGCAAAGGGAGACCTAAGCAAGAGATTTTGAGACTCCTAGAGTGTTGAGAGAAAATACTACCAGAGGGAAAATGTATGAGGTGGGTGAACATAATGATTTGGAGAGGAAAGTGGACAGCTTGACCCAAAAGTTTGATAAGCTCATAGGAGCAATGCAGTCTCCAATGGCTGCCAAAGTGGAGGAGGCATGTGTTATATGCCAGTCCTCCACTCACTCCCTTGAGGAATGTCCCTCAGCTGCCCAATTTCTAGACTTTGTGATGGAGCATGTGAATGCTTCTCAGTCCTATGGACAATAGCCTACTGCTGGTTATCATTAGAGAAACCACCCCAACTTGAGGTGGAGACAAGATACCTTCCAAAATCAGCAGTAGTAGCAGCAACCACAACAACAATCCATGCCTTATAGGAATGCCCAGCCATACTAGCAAAATTATTTTCCAGGGCCCCAATACCAACAACCTATGGCCCAGCCAATGGTTCAACCTGTGCATCAAAGTGCACCAGCCCCAACACCCTCTAGGTCCCTCACATTTGAAGTGCAAGTTTTGGCTTCACTGCAGAATTTGGGCTCTTTATCTCAAATTGTTAACCCCCACAGTCTAAGCATCAAGAAGATAGAGGACCACCTTGGTCAGCTATGTAATTCTTTGACTAGGAGAGAGGAGGGGAGACTGCCCTGTCAGCACATGAACAATCCAAAGGGGCAGTACATGGTTGGTGAGACCCCTTCCCATGAAGAAGTAAAATTTGTCACCACCTTAAGGAGTGGGAGGTTGGTGGATAACCAAGTTGGTATTGAGCCTGACGAGTCAAGTGCAGAAAGTGAAGAAATAACTCATGAAAATATACAGCAAGAGCAGCATATAAAAAATAAGGGGGGTGATGTGCCCCAATAGAAAATTGAAAACAAAAATAAAGAAAAATCTAATGAACTTGATAAGGCTACAAATGGGAGGTCAATTCTCCTTTTGTCATTTCTCAATGCGTTGAAAGCAACTTCTCCTTTTGACAAGGGGAATGCTAAGGTTGAGGAGATGATGAAAATTTTCAAACAAGTAAAGATCAACTTGCCTTTACTTGATGCCATCAAGCAAGTTTCAGCCTATGCAAAATTTTTGAAAGAATTATACACCCATAAAAGACAGTCTAGGATACACATATCCAAGAAGGTCTTCTGTGCTGAGAAAGTGAACCAAGTGCTGTCTATTGTAACTCCAACCAAGCTTCAAGACCCTGGAGTTCCCACAATCCCCTGTATCATTGGGGATCATACTATTGAGAAGGCCCTATTAGATCTGGGAGCTAGTGTAAACCTACTTCCATATTCTGTTTATGAGAAGTTAGGCTTGAGATAATTGAAGCCCATACATGTCGTGCTACAACTAGCAGATAGATCTGAAAGGAGGCCTGTGGAAATGATAGAGGATGTTTTAGTTGGAGTTGATAAATTTTTCTATCCAGCAGATTTTCTGGTTTTTGACATGGAGCCAAGCAAGTGCACCACCTCTATTCCTGTGATTTTCGACAAACCTTTCTTGGCCACTACCAATGCTTGTATTCAGTGTAGATCAGGAGTAATGGAGGTGTCTTTTGGCAACATGAAGGTTAAATTGAATGTTTATAATACAACAAATCAGCCTCAATTAAATGGTGATGATGGTTTTTCAATTGATGTATTGGATGAGCTTGTGGAAGAGACTTTGCCCAAGCTACTACATTGTAATGATTTTTATGATAATTTTGAGGATGTTTTTGAGAATGTGTGGAGTGAGATTGTGGAAGAGAAGGCCCCCACACCCATGGTTTAAGAGGTGAAAGCCTTAATTTCTAATGTGGGGCCATCAACAAGGTATCCTCCTTGGAAACCTGCTATGATGCCTCTTCCACCACCATCAAGGGCACCTTTGCTGCCTTCAGTTGTATGTCCACTAGAGGTGGAGTTGAAATAGCTGCCTAAGACCTTGAAGTATGCTTTTTTGGCGGTAAACTAGAAATTGCCAGTGATTATTTTTTTCTCTCTCACTGATGAGCAAGAGGAAGAGTTGTTGTGTATTTTAAAGAAGCATAAGAGAGCAATTGGCTGGACCATTGCTGACCTTGGGGGCATTAGCCCTACTGTGTGCATGCATAAAATATACCTGGAAGAGGGTTCCAAACCCTCTAGAGAAATAGAGAGAAAATTGAATCCCCACATACAAGAAGTGGTGATGAAAGAAGTGGTTAAATTGCTAGATGTTGGAGTCATCTACCCAATTTCAGATTCTGAATGGGTGGCACCTATTCAGGTGGTACCTAAGAAATCTGAAATTACTGTGATTAAAACTGATGCTGGTGAGCTTGTTCCAACTAGGGAAACCAAAGGTTGGAGGGTGTGTATAGACTATCGAAAGCTCAATCTGAAAACTAGAAAAGACCATTTTCCTTTGCCCTTCATTGACCAAATCTTGGATAAGTTAGCAGGAAATTCTTTTTATTGTTTTCTTGATGGATATTCGGGGTATAACCAAATCCCTGTTAATTCACAAGATCAAGAAAAGACAACTTTCACATACCCCTTTGGCACCTTTGCCTATCGAAGGATGCCATTTGGATGGTGTAATGTACCTATAACTTTCCAAAGGTGCATGTACGCTATATTTTCTTACATGAATGAGCAGTTTCTAGAGATTTTCATGGATGATTTCTCTATTTTTGGGGATAGTTTTAGCCAATGTCTACACCATCTCAACCTTGTGTTACAGAGATGTGAGGAAACCAACTTGGTTTTATGTTAGGAAAAGAGCCATTTTATGGTCACTCAAGGCATTGTCCTTGGCCATGTGATTTCTCACAGAGGCATTTAGGTAGACAAGGCTAAAATAGATCTGATTGTACATTTACCCCCACCAAAAATTATGAAACAAGTCAGATCCTTCTTAGGGCATGCTGGCTTCTATAGGCGATTTATCAAAGATTTCAGCAAGATCTCAAACCCTCTTTGCGACTTGTTGTGCCAAGAGGTCCCCTTTGATTTCAATGTGTAATGCCTTAAGGCCTTTGATCTGTTGAAAAGTTGCCTAACCTCTGCACCTATCCTTCAAGCACCTGATTTTTCTATACCTCTTTTGAGCTAATGTGTGATGCATTAGACTTTGCAATTGGTGCAGTATTGGGACAAAGGAAGGATAAGGGCCCTTGTGTGATTGCTTATGCAAGAAAAATCATGATTGATGCTCAGTTAAATTACACTACAACTGAGAAGGAATTGTTGGCAATTGTCTTTGTTCTAGATAAGTTCAGGTCTTATGTGCTGGGATCCAAGATAGTGGTTTTTACAGACCACTCAATCCTAAAATACCTTTTGTCAAAAAAGGATGCAAAGCCTAGATTGATCAGATGGATCCTCCTATTATAGGAGTTTGATCTTGAGATCAAGGACAAAAAAGGGGTTGAAAATATGGTTGCAGACCACTTGTCTAGGATCCTAGCAGAGGAGTTTGATAGGCTACCTGTTAATGATTCCTTTCCAGATGAACAACTGTTTGTTATCAGCACCTCTACACCTTGGTTTGCAAATATTGTGAATTACTTGGCAGTAGGGAAGATCCCCCCACATTAGAATAAAATGGACAAGAATCTATTCTTTTCACAGATAAGACATTATATGTGGGAGGATTCATACCTATTCAAGCATTGTGCAGACTAAGTGGTGAGGAGATGTGTCCCTGATGAGGAATTCCACAATATACTATGTGTCATGAACAAGCTTGTAGAGGCCACTTCAGTGAGAACAAAACTACTGCCAAGGTGCTCCAAAGTAGATTTTATTGGCCCACTCTCTTCATGGATGCATGGCTTCATTGTAAAACTTGTGAAAGATGCCAAAAGATGGGAAGTATCTCCAAACGAAACTCCATGCCTTTATAGCCCATACTTGTGATTGAACTTTTTGATATTTGGGGGATTGACTTCATGGGTCCTTTCCCTCCTTTCTTTAGATACAACTATATTCTTGTAGTTGTGGACTATGTGTCCAAATGGGTTGAGGCCATAGCTACAAGAACCAATGATCACAAGGTTGTCCTCAACTTCTTGAAGGATAATATTTTCTTCAGGTTTGGCACCCCCAGAGCTGTCATTAGTGATGGGGGAGCCACTTTTGCAATAGACAGTTTGAAAACCTACTTAGAAAGAATTTTGTGACACACAGAGTTGCCACCCATACCACCCACAAACTAGTGGGCAGGTGGAAATTTCTAATAGAGAAATCAAACACATTTTGGAGACAACTGTGAAAGTGGATAGGAGGGACTAGTTCTTGAAGTTACCTGATGCTCTGTGGGCTTATAGGACAACCTATAAGACCCCAATAGGGATGTCTCCTTTCAGGCTAGGATATGGCTAGGCATGCCATTTGCCTGTAGAGCTTGAGCACAAGGCTTGTTGGGCTGTTAAAACATTGAATACTGACTTAACTTCTGCTGGCATACACAGGAAACTCTAGCTGTCAAAGCTGGAAGAGCTGAGATTGGAGGCATATTCAAATGCTAGGATCTACAAGAAGAAAACCAAGGCTTTCTATGACAAGTATCTGCTGAGGAAAGAGTTCACAGCTGACAACAAGGTATGGCTGTTCAACTCTAAATTGAGATTATTCCCAGGTAAGTTAAGATCCAGATTGGAAGGACATTACATAGTTGAGCATGTATCCTCATCTGGAGCTATTGAAATCAAGGATCCAAAAGATGGAAGGACCATGAAAGTGAATGGTCAAAGTCTCAAGCTTGTTGTTGAAAATGTGGTGGATCCTGTGCTGATCATTCACTATCATGAACCTCCATAACATGTCTGAGTTCCAATAATGTATACTATGCATAATACCTCCAGTGTTTGCTTATTTTTGTTGTTTTTCTGTTTTTGTTGCATTTCTGTTTGGCATTGTACATGAATGTTGCCATGTGTGTTTAGTATCTCATGTAGGATAATAAGTCAAATTTGTGAAGTGGACAGAGTTAGAGTGTCAAATCTGTTGGGGAATGAACTAGACACTTATTACAAGCCTTTTAAAACTAAAATACAACCTGTCAATAGGTTCTATGAACATCTCGGCAGGTTTTAAGAGTTCCCAGTTTGCATTTCGACAAGATCTAGAAGCTGTCGAGAGGTGTGAATTAATTCTCGACAGGTTCTGAAGGTGTAAAGTTGGTTGTCGATAGGATCTGTGAAGGTTTTGACAGGTTTTGAAGGCTTTGGTTGAATTTTCGACAGGTTCAGGATACCTATCGAGAGGTTATTTGATCCTCTCGAAGTGATTTTTCTAGAGCCTAGAACCTGCTGAGAGGATTATATGTCGAACTCAAACTGTCTGTCGAGAGGTTCTGTGAACCTCTCGAAATGATTTTTTCCGTAACCTTGGAGTTGTCGACAGGATGGAATGAACCTCTCGTGAGAATCAGTTACTTTTTACCATTCGACAGGTTGCATCAACCTGTCAACACCTTGCCCCAATCCTATTGAAGCTCGTTTCCCATTGCTTTAAACCTAGCGACAACTCCATTTTTTCCATTCGACAACTTCTCTCTGAGCCTTAAGTCTTCTCTGCCGATTTTCTATTTTTCTTTTTCTCTCTCTACCTCATTGATTGCTACTCCAAACATCATGCCACTGCTCCAATCACTTTAATTTATCTAGGGCTACATTTTGCACCTAATCTGAGTTGATTTGGTGTTGTGCATAGCATGATCTAAGAAACCCTAGTTTTCTATTGGTAAGTTCTTCTCCAGCTCCACTTTGTGATTTCCAAAATTTAGCACTTCAATTTTTAATTTGTGTGGGTAATTTGAGAAATCAAAACAATCTGTGTGGTGATTGAAAGTGGATTTGTGTGGATTGAGTTCCTCATGGCTGGTCAAGAGGATACCTTGGCTAATCTTTTCAAAGTACTTTCCAAGTCCACCACCAAAGCCACTAGGAAGTCTAGTAGGCTCACCACAAAACCCACATAATCCCCACTTGCAAAAAGAAAGCTGGTCATGGACCACGCTGAGAAAACTGTGAAGTCCAAGAAAGCTAAGAAATCAAAGAGGGCCCAAACCAGTGAAGAATTTGTCGAGGAGGCCCCTGAGGTAGAAATCCCTGCGCCTGAAATTCCTGAGTCTGAGGATAGCCCTGTGGCTGAACCTAAAGTCCTTGTGACCCTATCTACTCCCAATGAATTTGTGGATGCCTTAAGCCTGATCCCAGAGACAATTGTGGATACACCCTATTTTTCTAAGGAGGAGGATTGCAAGACCAAAATGGACTATTTGGTGAAGGCAGGTCTGACACCACTGATGACCCCTTTGCAAGAGAAATCCTATCCCAGGCTGGTTAAACTGTGGTATCAGAACTTCAGAAAGAAGACCAGGCTAGGTTCAACTGATCCTTGTCTGGAGATTATAATTGATCACTAAGACTTTGTTGTGAATTGCAGTGATATAGGGTTGGCTCTTGGAGCCCCTTCTATTTTTGATCCTTCCTATGGACTGCCTGAGACTGTGCCTTTTAAGACTATGGCTAGACATCTAACTCAGAGCATTATGGGGTTAGGGGAGTCCTTGATGAGAAGGGATTTACACCCCAACATGTTCTTCATTGATTCCATTTTGAGGAAGAATGTTTATCTCAGTGGCCATCAAAAAGAGAGGAGAACACCAATAGTGGATGCCCTCTTTTTCTCTAAGGGCCAATTTTTAAATGCTGCTTGGCTGGTGTTTGAAGCAATGGTGGATGTGAATGACAAATGTAGGAAGGCCCAAGCCCTACCAAGGCTCCCCTACAGCAGGCTCGTCACTGCCTTGCTTAAGAGAGGTCAATTTGTTTTTAAAGGGGATGAGGAAGTGGAGATTGTGAAGCCCAAAGTGTTTGGAAAGAGGGCTTGGTCTGCCACTAGGACCTTGATTGGAAAAAGTAAGAGTAAATCTGTTGAGCGTCGTGAATGGGAGGCACCTCAAGTGGCCAGCTCTACAGCTGCTCCTTTGATTCCCTCAGCACCTTCAGTCATCCCTTCCATTCCTTCCATGTCTGTGCCTTTGCCTGATATCCCAAGCTTTTCCATCCCATCAGCCTCTCTACCTTCCATCTCACCTTCTTTACCTTCCATTCTAGTTTCCATCCCCCTAGCAGCTCAGCAACCCCTTCAACCATCACCACCTCCACACCTCTACCAGTTCCTCTTACCACTGCCCCCATCCTTACCTCAACTTCATTACCCAGCCCATCCATCCCAGCTATTGAACACTTGAGCTACACACTATCTTCAACAGTTGACCTAACCACTTCCTCCCCTCCATCCTTACACACTGACCCTACCTTCTCCATATCACCTCCACACACCCATGACCGAAACCCTTTTTCAGAAGAGGGATACTCAGCCATGATGTCCTCTATCATAGGGGACATTAACTATGAGTTTACCCCTCTCCCTGACTCCACTCACTCACCTCATTCCACCCCTCCTCCAGATTCACCACAGCCACACCAATATGCCCCTACACCTCCATCACCATAACCCACCACTTTCACTCATGCAACCACTTCCCCATTTCAACCAACTCCACCCATCACCCCTGATTTCATACCTGTTGCGACTCCCAATGTGCTTACTTTATTTGTTGGTGGTAAAAGCAATTTAAAATCAAAGTAAAACAGGGGATGGAATCAGCACAACTGAGAAATCCTAGACCTGCAAGATACAGGGTCCATTTGTAGCAAGTTTTGATCAGTAAGAGTTTGTCCCACAGAGAAAAGTGATCTACGGCTCCAAGGGAGCCATCTCTAGTAGTCCCTCCAGATCTGACTACAGATCTGGCAATCCTAAAAGGAAGGGAATTTAGGGTCACTTATTCTAAATATCCTAAGGTAGCCTAATGGATTAACTACAGAAAGGGTTGAGAAGATGGATGGAGTTTGGGAAAATAAATATAAAAGGGTGAGAAGTATGCTATTGAGTCTAGATTAGAGGAGTTTTGTAACTCAGATTTAGATCTGATGTTATAGAAATCCTGTCCAATGGCTACATTATCACCACTGAGGAGAAAGAATCCAACTCATCTCAGTGCCATGATCCAATCCTTTAAGGCTATAACCTTTCTACTCAAATGGTCACAGACTATCCCATAGGGGAACCACAGTCCAGAGATGGGTCAAAACAAGTTAATCATTGTAGGCACTACTTCATCCAGGCTACAAGCTCAAGAATCCATAGGGAACCTCAACCTCTAAAGCTCTGTGTGTGGGGCTAGGGCTGTATAGGACCATGTTAGCCTAGACACATAGAACCAGCAAGGGATTGAGTACAACCTTTGATCTAGCTATCCATTGCTTGAGTGGGACTACAATGGTCTAGTCATAAGCCTATAATCTCCATAACCAGATCAGATCTAACATTTGATGGCGGGTCTATACAAATATAGGGGAGTCTGCCTCAGTACAATCTCCCACAAGGCTACAAGCACATGTGTGGAGAAGAAGAATCCATCTTGGATCCTACGGATTGACTTCACCCTAAGGCTATGGCCTGTCCACTTGAATGGTCACAGACTATCCCAGAGGCTATCCTCCTCATAGAGTCCAAAATAGAACAGTAATATTGCTGCAACCACCATGGCCCCAAGGCTACCAGCTCAGGCTCCCATGGAGATTTCAGATCTAGTGGGTCCTGTGCTGGGGCTAAGGCTGTATCGGACCATGATAGCCCAGACATACAAGTCACTTGGATCTGAATGGATCCTTAGAATCAGTCCTCCATTGCTTTGAATCACAGCCAAAGTAATGGTGGATCACAAGGCAGCAGCCTGCACAGAGCAACTCTCATTCACACACATCCCATAAAAGTACATATCCTATTACAAAACATCCATTAAACTAATCTCAATAAACATACATAGGGATGGACAGCAAGTGTTGGGCCATGGAGAGAAGAAAAAGAAAAAGGAAAACTACTTACAACAACAAAAGAATAGAAAAGAAAATGATCTCAGATCCCGTATCAGTGACAAAGTTTAAGCTCTTTCGGCCCTTCTAAACCTAAACCAGGCTTAGGTTTATATAGCAGTGGGTGTGGCGGCGCATTAGGATTAGGAAACCCTAATTTTAGTGATGCCACATGGCCTATTAATGATCCTTGGATGCCTTGAGGTGCGTGCACAGAGATTTGAGCATGGGAGTGCGTGCCCTAATCCTTGGAAATTCCCAGAAAGTCCTCTGCTGAAGCGATGGATGGTTAAAGTTAAGAGCTTCGCTAGGTAGCCATCGATTCCCAGACTTGTCGCATGGTAGCACTAACTTCGTGAGGATGAGTTAGCATTAAAACTTCAGACGTCGCGGGGTTACAGCTTCTTGATGCTTTGAGCAGTCGCGAGGTAGATAGTTAAGCTCTCGCTAGATTGGGCTTCGCGCAGTTGGATTGCTACTTGTGAATATCGTGGGAACTGCATGAGCATTCCATTTCACAATAGATCTTCGCAAGGCTGACTCTGGCTTTACGAGGCTGCTTTCTTCCTGAACAACACGAGAACTGCATGAGAAGTTCACTTCTTAATGGATCTTCGCGAGGATCCTCGTGAGGCTTTGATAGTTTCTGGACTGTGCGAGAGGTTCTCTTGACATTTGCATCCCGCGGCTACTGTGCGAGGCAGGATTCTGAAGCTCTTCTGTCACTCAACTACGCGAGAAGTTGTTGTGAAGTCTTGGGAATTCACGAGGACTGCACGAAGCATATTTTTTTGAATCCTCTGAAGCTTTGGGATGCGAGGCTCTTCTCAGGTCTGGATTCAGTTCTCATTCTTCTGAGGGACTTCTGGGGTCAAAACAGGCTCCTTAGCAGGATTTATGGCCTTATTGCACTGCTGTTTATTACCTATAGAAAACACTTAACAAACCTTTATTAGATGGCTAAGGGTCTAATCAAAGGCTAAGTTAAGGGGTGAAAAGTGGTACTTTTCAGGTCTTAACAATACCCCAACTCTTTCACCTATTACTCTCCCTTCAAGTCCAAGTGATGGCCAATACCCATACCCAATCACCCATTGAGGCCACCCTCTTATCCACGAACTCCACCCTCTAAAACTAGGCCTCCATGCACACTACCCTCCAAACCATCCAATCCACCTTATCCTTGATAGCCCAACCTCCATAAAAGCCATCTATCCCTACAACCAGCCATTTACCTACTCCACCACCTTTTCCCCAAACCATTCCCTTAGCTGCACCCATTGTACCTATCCCAGTTACCCATACCCCTACCAATACTTCCACCCACATAGACTCTGCACCCCTACCTGTCCCTATCCATCTACCCCTTATTGCCCCACCTTTGGACATCACTCCCCACCAATCCCCACCTATAGTAGCAATATCTGATGTTGCCACAGATGTTGAAAACCTAATTTCCACCTCCTCTATTCCAAAATAAACTGAGCATGACTTTGAAGTTCTTCACCCTATTCCCTTAACCCCCACCCCACCCATGCCATCCTCTATCCCCTTTCCACTGTTGGGTGGTCTTTCTACCAGTACTGACCTGCCCATGCTCCCTACCTCTTCCTTTCCCCATCCTCCTCTACACTCTACCCTCCTCCATGTCATGAAATAGAACCCCTACCTCAAAAAGGATGTTATGCGAGGAATGGCTACCCTCCACAGATCAATCGAGATGCTCTATGAAGCAAAGCTGGGTCAGATGCAGGTGGATTACAACTTTGATATGTTGAAAATATCCAAGGGCTGGCAACATATTTTATTATAATATGAAGCTGAAAAGCTCATTACAGCCTCGAAAAAAATATGTGCTGATGGATTAGAGAAGCGGTTGGCTGCCTCAAAAGCAGTCAACAAGGCCATTAAGGAAGCAAATGAGAGTCAAGTTGTCGTGGCTGAGAAGAAAGCAAAAATCCTCGAAAGGAGAGTGGTTGAACTAACTAGCTCAGACTGCTGCAAGCCACACCAGCCCTTCTCAAGAAGTCAAAAGGAAAGGCTATAACCACCACGAGGGGTAGCTACTACCAACAAAGTGCAGACCAAGGCTGAGAAGAAAGCTAAGTTGAAAGCCTATGCTGCTCAATGTGGATTTGACCTTGATGACATTTTCATCCTTGACTTTGAGTCGCTTTAGTTTGTATTTAGGATTTTTTACCTAGTATTTTAGGCTTGCTACAGCTAGTTAGGATGCTTTTGTATTTTTGTCCACATTTTTTTGTGTGATCAATGGAATTTCTCTTTGGCCTATTTGCTGTGATCTTCTTGCTTTCTTTTTGCTTTATTGTTTGCTTTCTTGTCCTTATTTGTGTGTTTTAAGTCATACTTGTTCTTATTTTGTTTGTGTATTGGTGTTCTTTGTTTAGCTGAATGTTTATTTATTTATTTTTCTTTCCTTGGTTATCTATATATGTTTTTCCCTTGCTGCACATCTCTTTATATTTAAATCAGTGAGGACACTGCTCCTCATAGGTTTGGGGGTGTGACAAGGTTTGCCAATGGATAGTTAATAGTAGTGAGACAAGGTTTTAACAGAAATTGAGAAAATAAAATAATGTTTCACATGATTTTTTTTTAAATAGAGGAAATTAAAAAACTTTTTAAAATTGAGACATGCTATAGTTCTACCATTTTCATGAAGTAAATGTCAGGAATTTTTCAAAAATTAGTGCTTAGTGAACTTGAAAAGAGAGAAAATTGTGAGGATATACCCCAGAAATCTGATGAAAGACCTTACCTAGTGAGATTTGGGCCTAAAAATATTTTCTTGAAGAGTGTCTTGGCAATTTTCTACTCTAAGGACTGATTGGATCTAGTTTTGCTCACTAGAAGTTAAGCAAATCTAAGTTGAAACAGCTTGATAGGATTCATGACATTGAGGACATGGAGTAAGGCCAACCCTTGGACAGTTTGAGCTTAACATTTAACACCTTTGAACTGCCCTTGATACACACTTTTTGAGCCTTAAAAATCCCAATTTTTCTTCAATAAAAACCAGAGAATTTGAACCCAAAACCTCTTGACCTGTTTTAGTTTACCCTCAATTTGAGAAATCAGGAAATAGAAGGAGAAGTGAGGATAAAGGAGCAAGGTTTGACAATTTGGTAAAAGAAGAAGAAAATATATTTGAAGGCAAGTGTGATGTATAGTTGTGGCATTCCAGCCCATAAAATGAAAAATATAGAAAAATACAAAAAGCATATAAAAAGAAAAAAAATCAGAAAAGCAAAACAAAAGAATGAGAAAGAGAAGTCATTTCATTGAAAGATTGAAATGAGGATTAGAAATTGATCACTTCAAATCTGAAAATTCAAAAAGAAGATGGATTTATGCTGAAATGAAGAAGGTGTACATGTCACCTCCTTACCTTACTGATTTCTCAATTTTGAATCCTCTTCCACCCTTTTATTCTTTATAAACTTCACCCATAAGCCACATTACAACCCAATAAAAAGTCCTTACTGATCTGAAATAGATTGAGTTGTTATGTGGAGATGAGAATTTGTTTGATCTATGGTGAAAAGAGTTAGAAAATTTTAGAAATTGGAGCAATGCCTATGCTCATGCTTGCAGTCCTATTTGAGGGCTGTAACTGCTATTGAGCCGTGTGAATTGATACACCCTTCTATTTTTGTTGAGTGACAGCCCCAGTAAGCTTTGGGTCTGAAATTGGAATTGTTGGGGCATTATCAAAACATGATTCTCAATTTGAGGGTAAACTTTGCTTTAATTTTCATACAAACTACCTTGACATGAGCTGATTGATTGTGCAGGAATTATAGCAGCACTTTACTTTTAAACTGTCATGTTTTTGCTGAGAATCTTCTAAAACTGAATGGACAAGGTGTGGAATGAATTTTATGTTGCTTGAATTTTGTTTTAACATGTTGCACTGATATTAACTGAGTCATTGGAGAAGTTTGTGGGTAACTTCACTGAAAACCCTTAGGAGACTTCACTCCTCCACTAGGGATCACCTAGGGGTTTAAAAGGCTTAATGCATATGCTAAATGCATCTGTGTTTCCTACAAAAGTTGTATTTTGTATTTTCAATAATTGTTTTTACTTTCTCCTTTGCTCAGGGACTAGCAAAGCTTAGGTTTGGGGGTGTGTTAAGTAGTGAAAAATACCATTTTTCACCTCCTAATCTGACCTTTGGTGGACTCTTTAGTTGACTAATAATATGTTTTAAGTGTATTTTATAGATAAGTAATAAATTGCAAGCTTAGTGCAGACATCCACTTAAAATAGCCAAAGAAGCAATTTGCTACTCAACATGTGACCATACAGCCTAAAGGCCGGCCAATCAAGTAGTCCACAAGAGCCTTAGAAGTTCATGAGATTGTCTTTAGCCCAACTGGGAAGGCTTGAGGCTGAGTGAAGTTGTAAGGAATGAGGATTGAATCCACCAAGAGGTGGCTGAGTGTTGAACAAAGGAAGAACAATACACTAGAGATGTGTGCTAGTAGTGGAAGCACAAGAGTAAACCTGTCAAGAGGTTAGCTTTAGTTGCCGAGAGGATCTAATACTCAAAAGCCAACATATCGAGAGGTTCCATGAAGCTGTCGAGAGGATGGATGCTATACATGAAGCTGTCGAGAGCTCCCCAATAACTGTCGAGAGGTTGTGATACACATGAGCCAAGCTGTCGAGAGGTTCTAAAGTGAATTAGTGAAGAGATCGAGAGGATGACTGTAAAGACTCATGTTTTTTAACCTGAATTAGATCGACCCTGTGTACATAGTTAGCTCGATGACCAGTGTCACCATTTGCCTTTGATTATTATCTAGATGTGATTGTGCGGACAGATTCTGATTTTGAGCCATTTGGATCCTCGTATGAAAGTCATGCACTGACCTCGGTGTGGCCGCTCAACACCAGGCTTGAGTTTTAAAATTAGAAGTGTATAACACACAATAGGTGTGAGTGTGTGCTTAACTTTTTGGGCAATCTTATTATAAGAAGGAATTGCATTCCCATATTATACTAGGTTTTGCTTAAGAGAGAAAGAGACGTGAGCGCCGTGAAGAACGACAGCCGTGTGATAGTCGCCCAACCACGCAAAACTCCTTCTTCTCTCTTCTTCAATCATCGTAGGAGATCGGTCTAAAAACCTCCTTCTCTAGAACCCTCTTTTGTTAAAACCCTTGAACCTTAGAAAGAACTTGAATCAACCTTGGATTTGTTTTGACGTTGGGAGAGGTTGAGGTTATTAGGAACGTGTAAGAGTCACCCTTGTGAACTCATAGGATCGATTGTAGTGCGAATCATCGAGGAAACCTGTCGGTTTTATTTCAAAACTCTGTTCGCGTGACTCGTTTCTAATCAAGGAATCCTTAGATTAAAGGTACGTTTCGATTAAATTTATTGATTAAAGTCATTAGATTAGCCATGAGTTTTTATTTTGGGATGTATATGTATCGATTCAAGTGAAAACTGGTTGAGGATCGCAATCTGAATCTAGTTCTGAAACTCAAAATTCTTGCTGTCGCTGTAGCTCACTTGGGCGAGCTATTATCATTGCTTGAGCGAGGTATCTCTGAACTCCGATACTATTTTGGTATTTTAGCTATAACTTTTTACTCCAAACTCTGATTGACATGATTCTTTTTTCTTTGGATAGAGAACAACAAAATCTGTAACTTTAGTGATTTGACTAACTCATGAATCAATCATTTTGAAGGTTAAAAATTTAGGGGACTGTTACGTCAAATTATATGTTGGCATAAACTTGCCCGTTTTGACTCGATTTTGAGGAAACACTTATATAGGTCTAAATTATTAGTGATTAGAGTTAACCTTGATGCATCATCATATATTTGTGATATAGATTAAGGGTGAGAGGCCATCAATAGGATTTTACTTGGCTTTGCGTAACTCCAAGTTTTGTTAGGAGAATCTCATCTTTGCAGTATTTTATTTTAACTCGCATGGATATTTTGAATTAGAATCTTTGAACTTACATATGCTATTGAAACCACATCTGTAAACTAAAATTTAAGATGAAAAACTAAAAATCTGAATCTACCTGAACCCTGAAACCTGAATCTGCTTAAGCTCTGAAAAGCTGAAATTCTAAAATCAAGAATCTGAACTATATATAAGAAACTTGCATCTGATTTATATTAGTATCTGTATCTGTTTTATGATTGACCTGAACAACCCCTCAAAAATTCCTGAACATCTTCTTGGCACAAGTTTTCCTCTTGAGTGTAGGGGCTTGTTGTATCCTGAAAAAGGGTTCATGAACGACGATGGCAGGTAGGGGATCCCATCGGCTATTTTCCTGCTCTCGAGATATAGTTTACCTGGGAGATATTTTAAGTTGAGGATTAAGTCATGAATTACTGAATTTTACATATAGAAATTAGAGGCACTAAGGCACTGAAATTTTGCAGTATTCTTGAATTTGTTTTCACATATTTAGAAATTGATCTTGCATATAATTTCTACACTTAAATTCTGTTTTTACCTGCATTTCTGGTTTTGACATATAAAATTCTGATACTTGTTTTGAAACCCATGTTAGTTAAAATACAATGCCATTGATGATATTTTTCTACTAAGCTTTGTTGGTTAGCTCACTTCGACTATACATCACAGGTCCAGGTACTGACGTGGCTATTTGGGACAACGAGACTAATCCTGATTACGTACCCAAGGAAGAGCCTGAGGTTCCTCTTGAGGAGTATTTTCCGGCTTAGGATCTAGTTTATTATTTGCTTTTGGTGAGAGTTTGGACTTAGAGTTGTGGGCCATTTAGTTGGATATTATAGTTTCATACTTGACTTTTGATTACTGTTTGAACCATGTTTCGGTGATGGTCGGCCATCATCGGTGGTTCTTTTATTTACCTTTCGCTTTCGCATTTATTTTAATATTAGATATTATTTACGCTTTACTCTGATATGTGATCTGTTTGTTCGGCTTATCGTTCAACTGATAGTTTGGCGAACCGACCGTTCCTATACTTGAGGGATTGAAAAAGTTGGGTCGTCACAGTTAGTATCAAAGTCGTGGCTTGAGATTCTCTAAGGACCCATGAGAACCCAACCGTGACCCGATACAATTCGCATCAGAGTTATGTTGTTAGGTCCTAAGTCCGTTATGACTGTGTGCATGATTGTGGTCACAATCTGAATACTGATCGATGTTGTTGTTTTCCTAATAACAGATCATCATGGCCCCAAGACTTAGAAGCAAAGTTAGGGGTAGGAGAGTTTCGTTAGAGGACATCCCTGAAGGTGTCGCTGTCTCTAAGGGAGTCGCTTTTGCAACTGGTTCCAACACAGTTCCGATTGGAGTTGGAAGAGGTCAGGATGGAAGAATGGAGCAAGTGTTGGAAAATCTGGCCACCAACATAGCTCAGCAGACCGCATCTATGGCTCAATAGACTGCTACCATCGCCCAACAAGCAGAGCTAATTTTCACTGGACAGCAACAACAATCCTCCAGATTTGTCAAATTTAGGAAGATGAGACCTCCAAAATTTTCTAGACAGACCGATCCAATGGAGGCCGAAGGTTGGTTGGATGAGATGGAAAAGATCTTTGAAGTACTTCAGTGCACCGATGTCGAGAAGGTTCGTTGGGCAACTTTCAAACTGGACCATGGTGGAAGTCCATGGCTAGACACAGGGAGCAGGAGTTTCCCAATAATCCTTGGTCATGGGCTGAGTTTATCAAGGCGTTCAATGATCAGTACTTTCTCAAGATCGTCAGGCATCAGATGGAAGTCCAGTTCATCAAGTTGAAGCAGGGAACAATGCCAGTGCGTGAGTGTGGAGATGAGTTCACATGACTTTCGAGGTTTGCACCTCAGCATGCGACCACCGATATGATGAAGGACAGATAATTTCAGCTGGGTCTTAGGCCGAGTATACAGGAAAGCGTGGCTATATGGGAAATGGAAACATATGGAGGAGTACTGTCAAAGGACCTCATAGCTGAGGAAGAAATTCAAAAGCGATTCTTGAGAAGGAGTCAGCCGAATAAGGACAGGGTTGTGCAAGGGCAGTCAGGTGCTTATGAGAATAAGAGGGCCAAGTTTACAAAGTCGCCAGTGAACCTTATTCAACCTGTATTTTCTAGACCAACATTTCCTTCTAGACTGACCCCTTATCAGAGATCAGCAGCATCATCACCTGTGCAATCTGTATGACCAGCGGGTTCTATGGCTAGTGGAGCTTCAGTGGCACAGGGATCCTCTCGAGCGCCATCTTTTGTTTCGATCACTACATGTCTAAGGTGTGGGAAACCACACAAGACCGTGGATTACAGGAGGAACACTGGAGCGTATTTTCAGTGTGGCATAATTGGACACATGGTTAAGGATTATCCTCAAGAAGATAAGGGAAGAACTAGTTCGACATCTACTCAGAGATCGACCCGACCTACTATTTAAGGTTGAGCCTATGCCGTGATAGCTTAGGAAGCCAGAACATCGAACGACATGATCCAAGGTATTATTAAAAGTTGATTTGTCTTCTTATTTTATTTTGTTATATATATAATTGCTTGGCAATTAATAAATTTTGTTAATAAATTATGGATGAACACACATACTTAGAAAATTTTAATCGAAATGCTTATCTAAACTAAGGTAACCTTTTTATGCGTCATGAGGGCGACATAAGCAAAATCGAAGCACGAGTATTGATAGACCCCGACTCTACCCATTCTTTTATCACTCTGTTGTTTGCCGAAAAGCTGGGCATCATTCCCAAGGCCCTTGATTTCATCTTGGCAGTGTCAGTTCCTATAGGTAACTCAGTGAGCATCGATACCATGTGTCAATCTGTGAGTGTGATGATCGAAGACCATGAGACTGTAGCTGATTTGATTATTTTAACCATGGAAGGGTTTGACGTGATACTAGGGATGGATTGGTTATCTGCTTACCATGCGAGCGTAGATTGCCTTCAGAAAATTGTGACATTCTGCCCACCGAAGAGAAAATCTTTTCGATTTTGCGTAGTCAAATCTTGTGTGGCACCGTTTATCTCTGCCATTCGAGCAGACCGTATGATGAGGAACGGGTGTTGTGGTTATCTGGCATACTTGCAAGATCATAAGGAGGAGAAGAAAAATATTACAGATATTACAATTGCTTGCGAGTATCTAGATGCTTATCCTGAAGATCTACTTGGATTACTACCTGATAGGGAGATTGAGTTTGCGATTGAGTTAGCACCGGGTATCGAACCTGTATCAAAAGCTCCATATCAAATGGCACCTGCAGAATTGAAAGAGTTGAAAGAGTAGCTTTAGGAACTGCTGGATAAAGGTTTTATCAGACCGAGTGTGTCACCCTAGGGAGCACCGATTTTGTTTGTGAAGAAGAAAGATTGTTTAATGCGACTTTGCATTGATTACCGCCAGCTAAATAAGCTAACAATTTAGAACCATTATCTGCTTCCAAGAATTGATGATCTGTTCGATTAGTTACAAGGAGCAAGGTTCTTCTCAAAGATTGACTTGAGGTCAGGCTACCATCAGTTGAAAGTCAAATCTAAATACATTCAAAAGACAATGTTTAGAACCTGATATGGACACTACGAGTTCTTGGTCATGCCATTTGGGTTGACTAACACACCCACGTAATTTATGGACTTGATGAACCGAATATTCAAACTACATTTGGATAAGTCTGTAGTAGTTTTTATAGATGACATCCTCATCTATTCAAAGACGCGAGAAGAACATGAGCATCATTTATGAGTGGCTCTATAAATCCTCAGAGACCATTAGTTATATGTAAAACTTAGCAAGTGTGAGTTTTGGCTTAAGCAGGTCAGTTTCCTAAGCCATGTTATCTCTCAGACCGGTATTACGGTTGACCCAGTAAAGATTGAGTCAGTGACGAATTGAGAATGACTGAAGACTGTTATAGAGGTTCATAGTTTCCTCAGTCTGGTAGGTTACTACAAAAGATTTTTAGAGGGTTTCTCCAAGATATCAGGTCCGCTTACACAACTTACGAAGAAGAACACTAAGTTTGATTGGATAGAGCAGTGCGAGTAGAGTTTTCAGGAACTCAAGAAACGATTGACTACTGCGCCAATACTTGCTATACCGTCAGGCAGGGGAGGCTTTGCTGTATACAGTGATGCATCATATGGGGGTTTAGGTTGTGTGCTTAACAAGAATGAGAGATTCATTGCTTGTGGGTCTAGACAACTAAAAGACCATGAGAAAAATTACTCGATGCACGACCTTGAGTTGGCTGTAGTGATCTTTGCCTTGAAGATCTGGAGGCATTACCTTTATGGGGAGACCTTCGATATCTTCACCGATCATAAGAGCCTCAAGTATCTCTTCTCACAGAAGGAGTTGAATATGAGACAACGCCAATGGATGGAGTTCTTGAAATATTATGATTGTACCATCCAGTACCACCCCAAGAAAGAAAATATAGTGGCAGATGCATTACGTCGAAAGTTCTCTACTTAGTTATCACATCTCACCGCAAGGGTGCGACGAAGACATCTATTGGAAGATATGGATATAAGTAGCATGAGATTTGACGTAAAAGGTTCAGGTGCGTTAATGGCTACACTGGTGATACGTTCTACTCTCTATGAGAGCATTTGCAGACTTTAGATGACGGATGATGAGCTTATGACTATCAGACGGGATGTGAGTGGGGGAGGTAAAACAAATTTTTTCATCAAAGATGATGGCACATTGTTGTTTAGAGACTGGGTATGTGTACCAATTAGTACTGAGCTTTGGGACACCATTTTGAAAGAGGATCATAAGTCTATGTACGCTATTTATCCTGCCACTACCAAGATGTACGAAGACTTAAAGAAAAGCTTCGGGTAGAGGGGTTTAAAGAAAGATGTCACTGTGTATGTCTCGAGATGTCATGTATGTCAGTAGGTCAAGGTTGATCACCAAAATCCGATAGGACTATTGCATCCACTATCGATACCCGAGTGGAAATGGGAGGCCATTTCTATGGAGTTTATTTTGGGGTTGCCTAAGACGTTAAGGAAGCATAATGCCATCTAAGTCATTGTGGATCGATTGACTAAGTCTGGACACTTTCTGCCTTATAATACGTCGTATACCTCCAACAAGCTCGTAGAGTTATACATCAAGGAAATAGTTAGGCTGAATGGTATACCCGTTAGTATCATTTCCGATAGAGACCCGCTGTACACATCTTAGTTTTGGCAATGATTTCAAGAAGGGATGGGTTCCAGGCTCGATTACAGTATGACATTCCATCCTCAGACCGATGGGCAGACTGAGAGGGTGAGTCAGATTATAGAAGATATGTTACGTGCTTGTATGCTGGATTTTCAGGGGTCATGCGACCAACATTTACCATTGATTGAGTTTACCTGTAATAACAGTTACCAGGCTAGCATCGACATGACACCCTACGAAGCCTTGTATGGACGACGATGTAGGTCTCCGCTCAATTGGGAAGAAGTGGGTGAGAAACTCATTTTAGGCCTTGAGATCGTGGAGAGTACGACCGAGACAGCTTGATTAATCTGTGAGAGACTATGCATTGCTCAGAGTTGTCAAAAGAGCTACGCTGATCTTAAAAGGAACCATGTTAAATTTTAGGTGAACTTGTAGAATTGATTACATTATTATTGATGTCAAGTGTGTTTTATCATTAATACCTGCGTTTCAGGTGGGAGACAACGTATTTGTCAAAATCTCTCCAACAAAAGGCGTGATCATTTTGGGAAGCATGGGAAGCTGAGTCCGCGCTATGTTGGACCTTTTAAGGTATTGGGCAGAGTCGTTGACGTTGCTTACCATGTAGCCTTGCCACTGCAGCTATTAGGCATGCACAATGTGTTTCACGTGTCCATATTGTGGAAGTACGTGTAGGATCTGACTCACGTATTGGACTATCAGCCCATTGATCTCCAAGAAGATTTATCCTTCATTGAGGAGCCAGTACAAATATTGGATCGTAAAGAGCAGATCTTAAAAACCAAGAGCATTCCCTTAGTACTCATGAAGTGGCAGAACCATTCTTCAGAGGAAGCCACTTGGGAGCACGAAGTGGAAATTCGCGAGCAATTTTTACAACTTTTCAAATAAAGGTAATCGTAAACTATATAGATGTAAGAAAAATATAAGTACTTTTGACGTTTAAAACTCTTTCATCAAACAAACATTACATATATCTATAACGATCACACAATAAAATCTTAAATATCATATTTATTCATTCTCGGTTAGAAACGTGTATCAGTAGAACCCGTGTTATCAGTTAGAACATGTATACTAGGCATGTGGTTATGCTTCTGAACAAGTATTCGATTTTGACATTTGAAATTTCAGCTCAAGTAATTACCGACATAGTGTTTGTGGTCTAGTGAGAAAAGGGTGAGGTAGGTGTGTGTGCTAGGTTTGAGTCATGGAGAAGTATGTTTCCAGGCATGTGAAACTCGGGAAGGTATGTATCTATGTACGGATGCAATCCTCTATGGCAGTATGGGATGCCACACACAGTACATCCAAATTATTACGGATCCCGACTCTTGAAAAGTGTGCTTAGTGAAGCCTATCACATCGCAACCCATTCTCTTTAGACATCGGACTATTTCGATTTTGCTTTGATAAGAGCTTGGGTCGTAATAAGGGTGTACTGTAGACTTACTTAAGCTACCCACTACATTTTCAAGGATGAAAATTTCTAAGGAGGGTAGAATGTAAAGACCCATGTTTTTCAACTTGAATTAGACCGACCTTGTGTACGTAGTCGGCTCGGTGACTAAGGTTGCCATTTGCCTTTGATTATTATCTAGATGTGATTGCGCGGACAGATTCTAATTTTGAGCCGTTTGGACCCTCATGCGAAAGTCATGCACCGACCTCGGTGTGGCCGCTCAACACTGGGCTTGAGTTTTAAAATTATAAGTGTATAACACACAAGAAGTGTGTGTGTGTGCTTAACTTTTTGGGCAATCCTATTATAAGAAGGAATTACATTCTCGTATTATACTACATTTTACTTAAGAGAGAAAGAGATGTGAGCGCCGTGAAGAACCACAGTCATGTGATAGTCGCCCAACCGTGCAAAATTCTATCTTCTCTCTTCTTCAATCATCGTAGGAGATCGGTTTAGAAACCCCCTTCTCTAGAACCCTCTTTTGTTGAAACCCTTGAACCTTAGAAAGAACTTGAATCAACCTTGGATTTGTTTTAATGTTGGGAGAGCTTGAGGTTATTGGAAACATGTAAGAGTCACCCTTGTGAACTCGTAGGAGCGATCGCAGCATGAATCGTCGAGGAAACCCGCCGGTTTTGTTTCGAAACTCCGTTCGCATGACTCGTTTCTAATCAAGGAATCCTTAGATTAAAGGTACGTTTTGATTAAATTTATTGATTAAAGTCATTGGATTAGCCATGATTTTTTATTTTGGGATGTATATGTATCGATTCGGGTGAAAATTGGGCAAGAATCACGATCTGAATCAAGTTCTGAAACTCAGAATTCTCGCTGTCGCTGTAGCTCGCTCGAGCAAGCTATTATCATTGCTCGAGCAAGGATGCACCAGAACTTTGACTTTAGAAGTCATATACCTGAAAAGGTGCTCTCTATCCTTGCTCGAGCGAGCTTAAGTTATCGCTCACGCGAGAAAATTTTGAAGGATCTCGCTCGAGCGAGCTATTATCATCGCTCAAGTGAGGTATCTCTGAACTTCGATACTGTCTTGGTATTTTAGCCATAACTATTTACTCTGAACTCTGATTGACATGATTCATTTTGTGTTGGAGGGAGAACAACAAACTCTACAACTTTCATGTTTTGACTAACTCATGAATCAATCATTTTGAAGGTTAAAAATTTAGAAGAAGGTTACATCAAAGTCTATATTGGCACAAACTTGCCTGTTTCGACTCGATTTTGAGGAAACACTTAAATAGATATAAATTATTAGTGATTAGAGTTAGCCTTGATGCATCATTGTATATTTGTGATGTAGATTAAGGGTGAGAGGCCATCAATAGAATTTTGCTTGGCTTCGCACAACTCTAAGTTTTTGTAGGAGAATCTCATCTTTACAGTATTTTATTTTAACTCACATGGATATTTTGAATTAGAATCTTTGAACTTGCATATGTCATTGAAATCACATCTTTAAACTAAAATTTGAGATGAAAAACTGAAAATCTGAATCTACTTGAACCCTGAAACCTGAATCTGCTTAAGCTCTGATAAGCTGAAAATCTAAAATCAAGAATCTAAACTATATATAAGAAACTTGCATCTGATTTATATTAGTATCTACATCTGTTTTATGATTGACCTGAATGACCCCTAAAAAATTCCTGAACATCTTCCTGACACAAGTTTCCCTCCTGAGTGTAGGGGCTTATTGCATCCTAAAAAAGGGTTCATGAACGACGATGGTAGGTAGGGGTTCCCATCGGCTATTTTCCTGCTCTCGAGATATAATTTACTCGGGAGGTATTTTAAGTTGAGGATTAAGTCATGAATTACTGAACTTTCCATATAGAAATTAGAGGCACTAAGACACTAAAATTCTGCATTGTTCTTGAATCTATTTTCACATATTTAGAAACTGATCTTGCATATAATTTTAGCACTTAAATTCTATTTTTACTTGCATTTCTGGTTGACATATAATATTCCGATACTTGTTTTGAAACCCATGTTAGTTAAAATGCAATGCCGTTAATGATATTTTTCTACTGAGTTTTGTTGGTTAGCTTACTCCGACTATACGTCACAGGTCCAGGTACTTACGTGGTTGTTCGGGACTTTGAGACTGATCCTGATTACGTACCCGAGGAAGAGCCTGAGGTTCCTCCTGAGGAGTATTTTCCGGCTTAGGATCTAGTTTATTATTTACTTTTGGTGAGAGTTTGGACTTGGAGTTGTGGGCCATTTAGTTGGATATTATAGTTTCATACTTGACTTTTGATTACTGTTTGAACCATGTTTCGGTGATGGTCAGCCATCATCTGTGGTTCTTTTATTTATCTTTCACTTTCACATTTATTTTACTATTAGATATTATTTGTGCTTTACTCTGATATGTGCTCTGTTTGTCCGGCTTATCGTTCAACAGATAGGTTGGCGAACCGACCGTTCCTATACCTGAGGGATTGGAAAATCGGGTTGTCATAATGACAGATCTTGTCGAGAGGTTAGAAGTGCAGTAAAAGATCCTGTTGACACCTTACCTAAAGGTGCAGGAGAAGTTGAGAGGTTCCAAGTACATCTCGAGAGGTTCAACTGAACCTGTCGAGCAGCCCAAGAGAACCTGTCGACAACTCCCCTGAAGCCATGTGCATTCTTACAAGGATAGATCAAACATTTCGAGTGCTCAGTGGTAGTTTGTATAACCAGTTTACTGGTTGATTATAACCTGTCGAGAGGATTAATGGAGAAATGGACAGAACGGTGAAACGGGCTTCCAATCCTATCGACTAGTGCATTTCAACTCCTCGAGAGGTTCCCATACCTATCGAAATAAAGAGCAGGCAGACTGAGAACCTGTCGAGAGGTTCTCTGAACCTCTCGACACTTGAACTGGCAACTTCTCAAGACCCCTTTTTTAGCAACTGTCACCTTCCAAATTTTATGCACACACCCCAAAACACGCCAGCAACCCCTGGGGGTATTTTTGGAACTCAACTGCGCACGATTGAAAACCCTAACTGCCTCACATGTATTTACCAGTTGTGGACCAATGGGAGAAGAGTATCTAGAAAAGAAATTAGCCACATCAGCAGCCTAGAATAACATAATTATTCTCTTGGGCTCTGATTGGCTGAAACGGATCTGAGACAGAGGAAAAAGGTATAAATAGAAGAGAAGGTTTACACAAGAACCATCCAAAATTTGAGAGAACCAGAGCATAGCTCGAGATCCATTTTCCTCCAAGAACTCCCTCTCTCTTCTTCTCCCATTCTCTCTTTAGCCAATCATAGTTGGCTAAACTCCTTTCAGTAGTTAGGGTGAGGTCTTGAGCTATAAATTGAGAGTTTTAGAGGCTTATAAGAGATTGTATGTTGCACAGATTACAGATCTGGGCATAATAGGATTGTAAGTTATATTATTGCAATATAATTATAGTTTTAAAAGATATTTCTAATCTACATTTCACTTCTTTATATTTGATTTTCCTGGATTGGATACTCTTGTGGATGCCAGCAAGAAATGGGGAGCTGGTAGCCTGGCACCCGTAGCATCTGCAATAGTTTACCTATTCCAATAAAGATGAATAGATCAGAACAATCTCTGGAATGAACTGTATCCAGTAGAATGGTAGATCATAATCCTAGGATTGCTTTTATTCATTTGTGGAGATTGAATTCTTATACCTTGCATCTACCGGGGGAACTCGAGGAGCTTGTAGCCAGATGGAGGATTGTTGCAAATCTGTCCTCTACACTGCCTTGGATTCCTTTGATTTTCAGTAAGAGACCAAAACCCCTAGCTACTGTTCTCCATTTTTTAATTTTCATCTTTTTTCCATCTCCCCTCATCTCTGTGTTTAATCAGATCTGGATCACTTTCATTTAAACTTTGTAGTTTGTAGTAAAAGTGAAAAATCTTAAAACCTCTCATCTTTCCTGTTTTAATTTAGCTTAAATTAGGATAGAGTGCCAGATCTACCATTGACCTGGAGATTTACTATACTTAAATCACATTTCCCTGTGGACATACCCTTACTTGTCTTTTAAAGCTTGGTGCAATAGCAGTGATTCTTGCAGGACTGGTTGCTCGCCTTAACTCCCTACATCTATAGTTTGTGCCTTTTAATTGGCTTTTTTAACCTTATAATAATTGTGAGGTGGGCAGTAACAACATACTCATTATCTTCCTCCTCCTCAAGGGCAACCTTAGGGACCTCAGGGGCTATACCTTTGCCCTTTTTCTACTTTTTCTTGGATTTCTCAGGGCTTTTGGCAGGTTGGTGGTCTCTGGCCCTCTTCTTAGGAGCAAACTTTTTCTTTTGAGCTTGTGCATCAAAGGCCACACCCTTGGCCTTCATCACAGGGGCTGCCCTTTTCTTAGGTTGCTCCACTTGGGGCTTTACAACTTGTATAGGTGACTCAGAGGTCTCCACTGTGGAGGCCTCAACAATTCTAACAAATTTGCATATGGCTATAGGGCTCCCAACAAGTGAGGGATTTAGCATGGCAGCCAGTGTGTCAATGAATTTTTAATCCGTTGCCATAACTACACCAATTCTTCAAAAGTTTTATCTTTAAACTCACAGAGTGTGTAACTAAAACTTCAATGAGAAATTTATACAAGAAATGCTCCCTACTTAGACTAAAATCGCAGCCTAATCAAACCAAATGAAGGAGTGAGCACACTCAGCACAAGAGAGCTAGGGTTTCGGTTCAATTGTTGCCCCTTGTATCAAATCTCCTCAAACCATGTGCAGAATCACCAGAAGGTGCTGTGGAACACAATTGTAGGAGGTAGGTGGTTGAATTGTAGTGGTTTAAGTAGGAGAGAAGAAAGATGGGAGGGGGAAGCTTAGGAGTTCTCAGTGGTAGCTAGGGCAAAAAGATAGAATGGAGAAAATGAGGAACTTTGCAGGGTATAAGTGGAGAACCACGTGCCTCATGCAGCTAGCGCTAGGTACTCGTGAGGCAAAACTCTTCTCGCATGTTAAAGTGAGATATCACGAGAAATAAAGTTGTTGAGAAGATGAATGCCTTGCGAGGAATGGAGTTTAGCAGAGCTCTTGGTCTCGCGAGGTCACTCGCATAGTTGAAATTGGGTCACAGTGCGCGAAGCCATTTATCATTCCTGGTGCAGCTTAGCTATTATCCTCGCGAGGAACAAACATTTAGAGCAATAAGGCCTCAAGAGGCAGTCAACATTGCATGCTTTAGACATTTTACTCGCAGGGCTCTCGCACAGTAACAATGCTTGATTCTCGTTCTTCATGCAGCTCCATGGTGTTGACAAGATAGAGCCTCTTGAGGCTCAATATCAGGGTTCAGCAGGTGCTCTTACTCGCGAAGCTCTCGCGAGGTACAACATTCCTATCAGAACACTATGAGAAAACCTTCAAGTGGCTCACAAGCATGACATTGAGGCCATAGAGCCTCGCGAGAAAGCACAATTGAACTTTTTTTTTCTCAGTGTTGCACATTGGCCGGTGCATCCATACTGACATGCACCTATCCATTGTGCATCTGCACTAACCCCTTCACATGTAATCCATTTCATCGTGATACTCTCAGTGCCCATTATCAACATATGTACATAAAAAATTCAGAATGCTAAAATTTTTCAATTATATCAGATTCATGACATTTATAATCACATCACCTCAACCATACAGCAGCAACAGACATGCACACCAACATCAGGTCTATGCACATTCAATCCAGATGACAAGCATGCACATGACATCCTCAACACACAACTCAAAATAGAACAACACAAAACAAACAAATCATCAGTACAATAAAAACCCTACATGACAGATTTTAAGCAAAACAAAACACACATGCAATAGATATGGTACACATTTTACAAGGTTGTGGATCACTAAGCAGTGGGAGGGTCATATAGGTGAATGGTCTGAGGACGCTCTACAAAATTTTCTACACAAACTTTTAGTATTTGCCCATTCACTTTCATGATTCTCCCAGACATGGGATCAAAGATCTCCACAACACCATATAGGGAGGCAGGAATGATAGTGTAAGGTCCATCCCATCTGGATTTTATCTTTCCTGGAAAGAATTTTATTTTGGAGTTGAAAAGCCAAACCTTGGTACCGGCATTGCTGTCCTTCCTCATGAGTTCTTGTCAAAAAATGCCTTGGATCTCTCCCTGTAAATTCTGACATTTGTATAGGCTTCCAGTCTCTGCTCATCCAGCTCTGATAGTTATAGTTTCTTGTGAGAACCAACAGTAGTTAGGTCAACATTCAGTGTTTTAATAGCCCAGTAGGCTCTGTGCTCTAACTTCATTGGCAAGTGACAGGCCTTGCCATAGACTAGCCTGAATGGGAACATGCCAATAGGGTCTTATAGGCAGTCCTATAAGCCCACAAAGCATCATTCAGCTTTTGTGCCTAATCCTCTCTATCTGTCCTCACAGTCTTCTCCAGGATATGCTTGATCTCCCTATTGAAAATTTCAACTTGCCCACTTGTCTATGGGTGGTAGGGAGTTGCAATTCTGTGTGTAAAAAAATACCTTTTGAGTAGGTTCTCAAAAGGCCCATTACAGAAATGACTCCCCCATCACTAATGATAGCTCTGGGGGTGCCAAATCTTAAGAAGATATTATCCTCCAAAAATCTAAGGACAACTGTGTGGTCATTGGTCCTTGTGGTAATGACTTCCACCCATTTGGACACATAGTCCACTGCCACAAGTATGAAATTAAAAGCCATAGAAGGAGGAAAAGGGCCCATAAAATCAATCTCTCAGATGTCAAAAAGTTCTACCACAAGGATAGGCTGCAATGACATTGAATCTTTCCTGGAAATGCCTCCTAACCTTTGACATCTCTCACAGGCTTTGCAATATATGTGTGCATCTTTGAACAAAGAGGGCCAATAAAACCCACATTGAAAAACTTTTGTAGCTGTCTTTTTGCCACTAAAGTGACCTCCACAAGCCTGCTCATGGCACATAGAAAGAATGTTGTGGAACTCACTTTCAGGCACACATCTCCTAACAACCTGATCTGCACAATGTTTATATAGATATGGATCCTCCCAAAGAAACTGTTTGACCTGAGAGAAAAACAGGTCCTTGTCTATCTTGGATCAATGAGGGAGGATCCTACCAACAACAAGAAAATTTACAATGTGTGCAAACTAGGGCACACTAGACTGTATAACAAATAACTGCACATCAGGGAACACCTCATTAACAGGTGTTGCAACACATTCTTCTAAAACAATTCTAGAGAGGTGGTCAGCCACCACCTTCTCAACTCCTTTCTTATCTTTGATCTCAAGATCAAACTCCTGCAATAGGAAGATCCATCTGATCAGCCTTGGTTTGGCATCCTTCTTGGCTAGTAGGTATTTCAGGGCTGAGTGAGGAATAAAAATAATAATTTTAGACCCAAGCAAGTAGGATCTAAACTTGTCCATAGCAAATACAATAGCTAACAACTCCTTCTTAGTAGTGGTGTAGTTAAGCTGAGCTTCAGCTAGTGTTTTACTGGCATAATAGATTACTACAGGCAGCTTATCTTTTCTCTGTCCTAAGACAGCACCTATGGCCAAGTCTGATACATCACACATCAGCTCAAAGGTGACTGAGTAATCTGGGGCCTGGATTACAGGAGCAGTGGTAAGGCACTTTTTTAAGACCTCAAAGGCCTCAAGGCACTTAGCAGAAAATTTAAATGGCACATCTTGACAAAGTAGGCGGCACAATGGCTTTGCAATTTTGCTGAAGTCCTTAATGAACCTCCTGTAAAATCCAGCATGTCCTAAGAAGGATCTGATTTGCTTGACAGTCTTGGGTGGGGGCAGGTGTGAAATCAGGTCCACTTTAGCCCTGTCAACCTCTATTCCTCTGTGAGAGACCATATGGCCCAACACAATTTCTTGTGTTACCATAAAGTTGCTCTTTTCCCAACTTAAGACCAAATTGGTCTCTTCACATCTTTGTAAAATTAGGTCAAAGTGACTCAAGCATTGGCTAAAGCTGTCCCCATAAACAGAAAATTCATCCATGAAGATTTCCAAAAACTTGTCAATCATATCAGAAAAAATTGCATACATGCACCTCTGAAATGTGGCTGGGGCATTGCGCAGTCCAAAAGACATCCTCCTATAAGCAAAGGTGCCAAAGGGACATGTGAAAGTGGTTTTTTCTTGATCTTGAGGATACACTAGGATTTGGTTATACCCTGAGTATCCATCAAGAAAGCAGTAAAATGCCTTCCCAGCCAGCTTATCTAGAATTTGGTCAATGAAAGGGAGAGGAAAGTGGTCTTCCCTGGTCTTGGAGTTGAGTTTTCTGTAATCAATACAAACTCTCCAGCCAGTGGTCTCTCTAGCTGGAATTAACTCCCAAGAATCAGAAGTAATACCTGTTATGCCTGACTTTTTGGGTACCACCTGGATGGGTGACACCCACTTTGAATCTAAAATGGGGTAAATCACCCCTGCATCCAACAGTTTTACTATCTCCTTCAAGAACATCTCTTGCTTGTGAGGGTTAAGCTTCCTCTGCATCTCTCTAGAGGGTTTTACACCCTCTTCCAAGTGAATTTTGTGCATGTAAATTGAGGCATCAATGCCCCCTATATCAGTAATTGTCCACCCCATTGCCTTTGTGTGCTTCTTGAGAACACTCAATAATTCCTCCTCCTGCTCACTAGTGAAAGAGGAAGAGATAATCACTAGAAACTTTTTGTTTTGCTTTAAGAAAGCATATTTTAATGTGTCTGGGAGCTGTTTCAGCTCCAGCTCAGGGAGACTTTCAATGGAAGGTAGCAAAGGCGCCTTGGTGATTTGAGGAAGGGGAAACAATGTAGGTTTCCAGCTGGAATGTTGCACTAGGCCCACAGAAGACTCTATTTTTGTGTTGGCTTCTGTCATGAGAACTTGGGCCTCCTCCTTAACCATACTCCAAATACTTTTCAAATTTTTAGTAGCATTATCCCAATCCAGCAAATTGGATAATCCTTCTTCCACAAGACCATCAATACATCTATTGCACAACAATCCTCAATGTTCATCTGAGGTTGCCTAGTAGCATTGTGCACATTTAATTGGGCCTTCATGTTCCCAAAGGTCACCTCCATCACTCTTGACCTGCATTATATGCAAGCATTTGCAGTGGCCAAGAATGGCCTTCCAAGGATGACAGTGTGCGACCGTGGATCCTCTCGAACCCGTCGCGGCGATGCGCTCGCCTTGGATAAAATGTAGAGTCACCACCCGGAGCTTTTGGTGACCCGGGAAACCTTCAAATCGATATTTTGAGCACCGAAGTGCTAAATATGACTTTGATTTACCGGTCTTTGCCAAAGGCTCTAGGGTAGGGGCTTCGGTTATCGATCGGGAAGGGTTTAGGCACCCGATCAACCCGCACGTAGCGGTCTCTATCTATGGCCAAAAATAAAAATAAAAAGGGCGGAGTTTCCCCTTGCCCGAAGGCAATACGGTCCTATCAAGCTTTGAGCCAAACCGAAATTTCGGCGGCGTAACGACTTGAATCCTTGGACGGAGGAGACACCAAAAAGGTAGAGGAAGAGAGGGGTGAGCCGGAGCTCACGGGCCCTTGTTGCACAGTGGAAGATCTTCGCTTTGGCTTAAATGGTGTGAAAATGGGTTCTAATGCTAGGATTCAATAAAGTAAGGGGTGTAGAGTGAAGCTAGAGGCTAGACTTTAGCAAAAGGGAGTGATCTAATGGTGGAAATGGGTTGAAATTGGTGAAGTATGCATGCTGAAATTCTGGAAAATATTGGCATTTTCTCTCACTAGGGTTCTCTCTTAAGCACTTCTCTAATCCTTCAACAAAACTTCAACCAAGACTTTAACCCTTAAGGAAGAGGGGGGCCTCTCTATTTATAGAGAAGGGATGGGTTAGGGGCTTACTTAAAAGCTAATTGGTTTAGCAATTAGGTAATCCCCCATCTATGGTTTTTTGGGTTTTCAAGGTCCTAGGGTTTTGGAAAACTGGTTTCAATGGCGGATGATGGGGTGAGACCATGGGTGACTTAAGGGTTGCCAATAAGCTCAAAGGGGGTGCAACCAATCTTAAGAAACCCACCTCAACCCAGGGGATGGTCGAAGGGTCAAACTAGATGGAGGAAATTCGAGCTACTGATGACAGTTACTATAGCTAAGCTGGGCGTATATATTATATACGCCCAGTTTAGGAACAGTAATTTTCACCAAAATCAATGGAGTTTTGAGAAGATGAAACCCGTGGTGGGTCCCACCTATACTGGGCATATATATTATAAACGCCCGACCAAATTTTTCCCCAAAATAGGTAGGCCTATATAATATATATGCCTGAGTAATCTAGGGTAAAAATGGCTGGGCGTATGTAATATCTACGCCTGTGTAAAATTCATGATTTTATGTGAAACTTAAAACGGCCATAACATTTGAACCGTAGCTCCAAATTGGGTGATCTTTGGCTTATTGGAAAGCTGGAGAAGTCCTCTTTCCAATGGAATATGGCTCATCCATGGTACTAGTCTGTGTGAAATTCTGTAGCTCTCCTCCCATCAACCGCCAGAAGGGTTTAGGTTAGGTCTGGGAAGGGATTCTAGGGTGTAGGGGTGACTTCTAAGGATTGGGGGAGTGGCTCTAAAGGTCTTAGGGTGATTCCTACTAGTCTGGGTAGGTTCCTAAGGGTTCAGGGGGGTGCCATCGGAAGCACAGGGGTACATCTCTCTCGAAGTATAGATTGATCGGGCCTTGGGCCGAATTTGGGTGTCTACAGATGCCCCTCTTTGGTATTCGATCACTAATGATCGGATGCCAAAGACAAGAGACATCCGAAGAGGTCCAAGGCACGTTTGATGGGTCTGCCTGGTTCAACTCAATTCTCAAACATTCATGGTGATAGTGAGTGTACGTAAGCCCTCTCATTTCGGGATATCGTCCGTACCTCAAAGCTAACAGTCCCCAAGTGCATTGCGACATTACTGGGCATAACTGCGATGATCATAAAAAGTGTAAGCCCGCTAGCCGGGATATTGTCCACTTCCTGAGGGAAATTATAGATTTGTGATGTTGAGTGTTAACGAACTGACTCCATGAAACGGGATGATCGATCTATGCTTTGGAATTGATGCGAAGCACACAAAGCGAAGGCCTTCAAACTTGTGCCCAATCCTGTGGGATATTGACAGCCCCAATGGATTGGCCACGGGTGCCCTTACCCAGGTAAGGCTCAAAGTTTCTGGGTGAACCCATCAACCTCGAGGTTGCTTTAGCATGATTGACCCGAGTGGAGCGAATATTGATGTCGCAACACCTCTTCGGAATGCATGCCCATTTTCTGAGTAATTTTTTTTTGTGTCATTTTCTGAATTTTCTTTTGTTTCGAGGCCTCTAAGCAGAGCTCGATGACCTCTGACAATATTATTTTTGCACAACTCTTTAAGTGGGTCAAATGTCAATTGATACGCTTTAAGAATGCGTGCGCTCTGCTGGGGATAGGTGCACCCTGGGGATGTGTACGTTCCAGTGGTGAGGTGCTCCTGATTCGCACGGACCGGAGTGCCTTAACTCGAGACAAAGCTAAAAAGATCGGGCTAGAACCAAACATCCCTCGAAAGAGGTGGCTAATTTCTAGCCTCCGTCCCTAATGAAATCACATCCTACTAACTATGCACAGACAGACACCCATCAGGGGCGATAAGCAGCAAATAGGCACGAACGAAAGCCTCGACCCTAAGGTACAATTTACGAGGACAACGACCATCCTGCGGATACCCAGACGCAAGTGCGTACATTCAACAGGGACACCGTGCCTATACAGGTTTTAAGCCTGTGTAAAAGGAAATAAAAAGGGAAAAGGGCCCTTTGGTCTGTATGTTTGCACATAGTTTGGTTGGTTGTAATTTCACTTTTGGCGGGTCAGTTTCGACTGACAATAGACTTTTCGAATGGTCTAAAGTTGGGGGCACTCCCTGTCAATATCAATCCGAAGGCGGATGACCAGAGTGAATGCTTGGAAGGTGGGGTCAACCCACTCAGGGTTTTCACTAAGCAGCAACAAGTTGTTATTTCTTCTCCTTTTCTTCCTTTTTTTTTTTTTTTTTTTTTTTTGTTTTGATTAAGACTCCGGGCATGCTGAAGCTGCCTTTATTTTTGCACGTATCCTTAGGTGATTCAACTTGCCATGTCGATATACCTTAGGGACGTGTGCATTCCGGTGATGGGTTCTTGGTTTGCCTGCCGGATTAGGCCTTGATTTCTGCTGGGGGAGATCTGGGGCTAAGTGTATGCTCCCAGTGATGAATGGAATTCATTTGCCTGCCGGATCAGGTACAAAGTGTCCCTGCATGAGACGGGGTTCGAGAACTTTCGGGTGAACCCAATCATTCCGAATTGATTTAACACGGCTCTCGGGGTGGGGCAAATAGACGTTGCGACTCCCTTGTGAGAACCAGCATTGTATTTTTTTTTCTTTTATTATTATTTTTTTTCTTTTTTTAATTTTGTTGGCGCATTAGGTGGGCGCCTACGGATCTGGAACCGTTTGTTGTAGCACGGTCCCTTTGGGCCAATCGAAGGAAACTCGAAGGGTCATTTGGGGATGCATGCACCATGGTTGACGACACGTGGGCCTCGAAGGGGGTCTGGATCAAGGTCCATATCATACAAGGGGGCCGTTGGGCCTTAAAATCGAAAAAGGGAGGTCGGGCAGTTTAAAAACTGCCATTTTTGGTCGGGCGTATATAATATATACGCCTGACCAAAATCTGACGAAAAATGGTCGGGCGTATATATTATATACGCCCGTCTAAAATCTGGCAGTTACGAACTGCCCGAGCCCGAGCACAAAAGGGGCCCCCCTTTTTAAATTCTTTCCTCCTCCCTCCTTTCTTCTTGAGTCCGGGACAACCCCTTAGGATTTTTCTTTTATTTGGCTTGAATTCCATTACCGGCGATCGCGAGTGTGGATCGAAAGGCGCATATCCTCCGCCGCTCTTCGTTTTTCACCCCCATTGAAGGTAACCATTACCTTCCCTTACTTTCTCTTTGTATTTTGATAACATTATTGTTTTTCTTTTTCTCTCTCTTTTTTTTTCTTTTATGGTGAAATGCTTTTTCTTTTTTTCATTTCCATTTAAACATATGTGATGCCTATGTTCCTTTTCTCTTGGTTTTGTTGTTTTTTTTTTTTTTTTTTTCCTTAGGCCTATTTTTTTCATCTATTATTTATTCATCTCATCCTATTTTCTCTTTCTTTTTTTGTTTTCGATGGATTAGCGCATCTTTTTTTTTTTTCGATTAGCACACTGGCACATGGTTTTGTTTTTTTTTTTTTTATTTATTTTTTATACACACATATCTCTTTTTTGGATTAGTACCCACACACACATGATTTTTTTGTTTTTTTCTTTTAGTACACACACACACATTTTTTCTTTCGGATTAGTATATACACATGAATTTTTTTTTTATTTTTTAGTACACACACACATCTTTTTTTTGTTTTGGATTAGTATACATACACACATGTTGTTTTTTTTTTTTTTAGTTTAGTACACACACACACATCTCTATTTTTTTTTTTGGATTTGGATTAGTATTCATACACACATGTTTTTTTTTTTTTTTTTTAGTTTAGTACACACACACACACATCTCTCTTTTTTTTTTGGTTTTGGATTAGTATTCATACACACATGTTTTTTTTTTAGTTTAGTACACACACACACACATCTCTCTTTTTTTTTTGGATTAGTATTCATACACACATGTTTTTTTTTTTTTAGTTTAGTACACACACACACATCTCTCTTTTTTTTGGTTTTGGATTAGTATACATACACACATGTTTTTTTTTTTTTTTTTTTTTTTTTTAGCACCCACACATACACATCTCTTTTTTTGTTTTGGATTAGTATACATACACACATAGTTGTTTTTTTTTTTTTTGTTATTATTCTTTGGATTAGTGCATATACATATTTTTCTCTTTCTTCTTTTTTTGTTGGCAACCCCTCATATGCCGATGCGTCTCATGTTTTCAGGATGTCTGGTGACGAGGGGCATGATCAGCAAGAAGGGCCGGAAATGGCCTACGGCCCTCGTGGGGAACAGTTCATTGTGTCTCAGCGCTCCTCCCAGCTTTGGTATGAGATGCAAGGCGAGGCCACCCACACCGGCCTCCTCTACTGCCAGCACACCCATATGTCCAACTTCAGGATCGTTGGTTAGGTAAATAGATGGACCCCCTCCTCCTTTCTGCTTTTATTTTCCTTTGATGCCCTCATTATATCTCCCTGCCCCTATCTGATTGATGCCTTTTGCTTGCAGCCCCTGCCGCACATTATGTTCCGAGGCGGTTGGTTTGACCTCCAGCGCCTTGTGCTTTACCTTCCCCCAGTGGTGAAGGACCTACTCACTGCTGCCGGTTTTGGGGACTTCATTTCGTGCTTGAAGAGGCGTCGGCCTATTTAAAAGCGCTGATAGAGCGTTTTCACCCCGAGGCGATGACATTCCACATGGTCGTGGCAGAGATGGCCTTCACTCTGACGGACTGGTCTATGATCACTGGGTCCGTATCGGAGGTGTGCCCGTGGTACCTACCCGCACACCGGGTAGGGAGGAGGTGATTCAGCTGCTAGGGTCCTACCCGTCCTCAGGGAACATTCGGAGCTCGGAGGTCAAGCTATCCTGGTTGGTTCATCAGTTTGGGCCTAATGAGTTGGTGAACCAGGGGCAGCCCGACATGGACATTTACATCGAGCCTGCGCGTGCACTTATGCTGGCCCGCATCTCCTTACTGTTCCTCCTGGGCAAGACTCTCCTCTCCAACACTAGTGGAGGGCGAGTCTCTTTGTCCCTGCTCAGCCTGATGGTGAACTGGGAGACCGTGCATCGATTCGATTGGGGCGGCGCTGGCTATGTCGTACTCATGTCCAGCCTAAAGCGGGCCGTTCTTGGGGAGTCTAGCTCCATTGTGGGTTTCTGGCCTGCCATCGAGTTATTTTATCTTTTGTTTTTAGTTTATTCAATTTTCTTTTATAGCATACCTATCCTCATCTGCCTGCTTTCTCAGGTCTAGGGGTACCTTCACTTTCAGCCGAGTCGCCCTCTGCTTCAGTTTGACATTGCTACGTCCCCCCTCATGAGTAACTGGCACGTGGGTCGCCGTCGGGACGTAGGTATGAAGCATTTGGAGTTAGGATTGCACTCTCAGTTTGACTTGTTGATCCCAGAGCAGGTAAAACAATTCCCTTTTTGTAAATTTGGTAGCTCAGCTTCTGTGTGCTAGGGGTTCTGATCAAATCTGTGCATCCCCTGCCGATTTTTTCTTCTTTTGTAGGTCATCCTCGACCCTTACATAGGATCCCCCTTCTGAAATTTGGCCTCAGTGGGCCCCTCTCGTCTTTTGCTGGACCGTCGTATCATCTTTCTCTACGGGTCCTGGACTAGGGCCTACTATTTAGGGGAGAGAGCGGTTCATCAGTATCGCCCTCTCTTTGCCATGCCCCAAGCTCCTCCCGCCGATGTGTTGGCCCCAGAGGGCTCCATTGATGAGCTCACTGCTCACTTTCTTCATCATGGGGTTCCTATCGATGACCTTCTCCTGCCTGGGGGGTATCAGTCTTGGTACGACTCCCTGCCCTATCATTTCTTGCTGCCTCGCTTCGTGCCTGGTGCTAACTTTTTAGCTTTTGGCGGGCCACGATCTCAGGTAAAGCCCCTTTTCTTCTTTCATTCAGCAGCTTTCATGTGGTTACTTTGATTGACCTGTCGCCCTTAATGATAAAACATTTCTCTCTACAGTTTGAGCAGGGCGACGACTCAGATGAGGGGGAAGAGGAGGCCGTTCCCTATGATGCAACAGGTGCTGGACCTTCCGATCCTTCCGGGGCTGGTGCCTCTGGCGTGGCTTCAGGTGTTGGACCCTCTGACCCTTCTGGTGCTAGTGCTTCTGGTAGCTCGCCCGTTGAGGTCCAGGGGACCTTCAAGCGCCTGGATGATGCCTTTTTATCATGCGTGTGTGCCGACGTGGCTGAAAAGGCACGGATTTCTGCTGAAGCTATCCAGGTCCCACCTCCCGAGCTGATTCATGGGGTAATCTCTATCTTGTTGCTCTGTTCTTTTTCCCCTTTGAATTATGTTGATGGCTTGCGTGACTAACACCTCCTTTTTCTTACTGGCCAGGATTATGAGTCGGCAGTGAGTCAGGCCGAGCACTACCGTAGCTTCGTTGGGCTTAGGGAGACCGAAGTGGTGAGTGAATGCTGGCCTAGTCATTTTCCTAGTTTAATTTCTGCCTGTTTCTCTATCTGATGGCTTTTGGTGTGCCTCTGCAACGTGCTCGTAAAAAGGAGTCGCGCTCCTTGCTTAGCCGTATCTCTCAGGCATGGACTCGGGTGGGGGAGACCCGTACCTTTCAAAGTGTGAGCTGGCGCCGGAAGAAGTCGAAGGGGGCTGCCCAGGACTAGTTTATTTCCTGCAAATTTGACATAATAAAACAGCTTAGACTTGGCTTTATTTGGGGATATGTAATAACAACAAATTTTTTTTTTGTTTGGATGGTTTATAATTTTCATGGTTTATGTGAATGTTTTATTTAGGTATTCCTTTGCTTCAGTGGTTTCCTTCCACTTTTCCTTGCTTGGGATGAACTGGCACCTCTCCAATGATGAGGTTGATCCTGCAGGTGACCTTCAGATAGACCTACGGCGGCGCGCCACCCGGGTGTTTCTCACGGGTGTGGCATGGCCGCCCATGTGCGCTCTTGCGACGAAAAGGTGGGTCAAAATAACTACGTCCCTCCTTGGGAAAAGAAATAGACCAATGAAGGGGGAGGGGCTTACCAGCCTCGGCTTAAATCGGGCGTATATATTATATACGCCTGACCAATTCCCAGTAAAAATGGCAGGGCGTATATATTATATACGCCAGGCAAAATTTGTTCAAAATTTGCCTTGGCGTATATAATATATACGCCTGCTATAGGCTGTACCCAGCGGGCTCCTTATAACCCGCGCCTGGTTCCATCCTTGTCTCCTCTTTTACTTTGGTTTGGCTGTTTTGCCCCTCCTTTTATTTTCTTTCTCTCCCCTCTTTTTCTAGCGGGCCCATCGCCATATATTGATCGATAAAGAACCTCTTTGCACGTCGATGGACCTGCCTTCAAAAGGGGGCCCAAGTTTTATCTGGGGCGGTATACTTCCTGTTTGGACCGGGGGCCCGACTTTTTGCAAAATGGCATGTTAGTTTGGAGAGCGAGCTTGCTATTCGATGGCCTCGGGTTGTCCCGTCTTTCTTCTCTCCTCGTTGTTCTTGTTGCAACCTACTACTGGTGGCTTTGGCATCATGGGACCATAGGGCCCATGTTTTTAAATTTGGGTCTAGGGAGCTGACCCCAACTTTGGAAGAGTTAGCCTCCCTCACTGGCTTGAAGATGCATCGAGGCCTTGCCAAAGTAGTGCCCAAACCGGGGTATGCAAAGGCAGTCCACGCGGTCCTTGGCTTGAAGAAGGGTGGATATGAGAAATGTTTCGCCGGAGGGCCCACAGGTTTTCGGTGAAATTCCTGAGAGAACTTTTCGGTGACTCGAGCCTTCGAAAGTTGCCTATTCGAGATCCCTTCAATGTGAAGGCCTTTGCCCTTTATTTGCTGTCGGAGGTTCTCTTCTTCACTGGGGGTGAGAGCTTTTCCCTCGGGCTATGTGATGTTTTGACCGAACTAGAGGGAGGTCGCTCATTGGTACACCTGGTCCTGGCAGAGATGTATCGAGGCTTGGATGCTGCGGCCTTGGGCCGGGTTGGGATTTTCAGCGGGAGCCCGCTTCTTGTTCAGATCTGGTTAGCCTGTGCCGAGATTCTACTTGATTAGAGGGGATGTGGCTCGGGGTTTTCTGATCCAGAGTTCGAGACTGCCTGGTGGGAGCGTCGAGGAACTGAGCCTGTATTATCTCGATGCGGCTGACTGGCGGCTTCCTGGATGACGACACCTTTCTGATTGTCTGCTCTCAGGATTGTGAGGGCATCACAGTTTTGGGGCTGATCGGTAGCACATACTACTTCCCATCTCGGGTGCTCCGCCAATTCGGGTATACTCAGCATGTGTCGTGCACCGCGAGGCCACCCCTGTGCTCTCTGATATTCTCTCGCGGTTCTCTTAGTGATCTTGATCGCATAGCTGCCCTCTGGGAAACCCGCCAATCGGTGCATATGTGTAGCTTGGTTCCGGGGGGCGTTGTCTCTCCGGGTTACGAGGGTTGGCTGCTATCTGAGGAAGTACCTACTCCTAGCCCAGCTTTGGTAGATGTGGTAGAGACAGGGCCCTGGCCATGTAAGGTAGCGATGCTTCGAACCCGGATCGAGTCCCTTTCCGTAGAGAGGCTGGCTTTGATCGAGACTTTGGAGAAAGAAAGGGTCAGAGCTGATATTGCGGAGGTGAGAGCCGCTACAGCCGAGAGCGAGGTTCTTCGGTTGACTGGTCTTTTGACTGAGTCCCGCAGCGCAGCTGAAGCTTCACGGAGACGGCAGAAGAGTCTTCATGGTAGGTGGATGTCTGATCGAAATGCCCGCGAGGACTCCCTGCTTGCAGAGATTAGCACTTTGAAGCGTGCTCCCGGCCCTTGACCTGTTCCTGTACATATCATAGATCATATACACAGGGGGGGAAAGCCCCCCATCAGAGATCTCTTTTTGGGTTATCTCTTTCTGTACTTTTCTTCTTCTTTTTTCATATATACACAGCTATATACATTTTGGGTTTTACTTTTTGTTGTAAAGAAAGCAGCAAAAATAGGAAGTGTGTCATGTCGTTATCTTTTTGGGACGTGACACTCAGCGGGCAACACTTGTAAAGGAAGGGAATGAAATCTATACATGCACTCTTATTTTTCTTTTTGTAATCCTGCAATGTAAGACTTTTTATGGGATTTTTTCTTCTTCTTTTCTTTTTCACCTGGTGGGGTTTCTCTTTTTTTTTTGTTTTTGGAATTTTCTCCTCCACAGTGTGAGGCTTTTTATGGAAAAGGGAAATCTATTTTTTTTTTGAAATTTTCTTCCTCACAGGGTGAGGCTTTTTGTGGAAAAGGGAAATCTATTTTCTTTTTGGAATTTTCTTCCTCACAGGGTGAGGCTTTTTGTGGAAAAGGGAAATCTATTTTCTTTTTTGGAATTTTCTTCCTCACAGGGTGAGGCTTTTTATGGGAAAGGGAAATCTATTATCTTTTTTGGAATTTTCTTCCTCACAGGGTGAGGCTTTTTATGGGAAAGGGAAATCTATTATCTTTTTTGGAATTTTCTTCCTCACAGGGTGAGGTTTTTTATGGGAAAGGGAAATCTATTATCTTTTTCGGAATTTTCTTCCTCACAGGGTGAGGTTTTTTATGGTTTTTTATGGGAAAGGGAAATCTATTATCTTTTTTGGAATTTTCTTCCTCACAGGGTGAGGTTTTTTATGGGAAATGGAAATCTATTATCTTTTTTGGAATTTTCTTCCTCACAGGGTGAGGTTTTTTATGGGAAATGGAAATCTATTATCTTTTTCGGAATTTTCTTCTTCACAGGGTGAGGTTTTTTTATGAGAAAGGGAAATCTATTATCTTTTTTGAAATTTTCTTCCTCACAGGGTGAGGTTTTTTTTTTATGGGAAAGGAAAATCTATTATCTTTTTTGGAATTTTCTTCCTCACAGGGTGAGGTTTTTTATGGGAAAGGGAAATCTATTATCTTTTTTAGAAACTTCTTCCTCACAGGGTGAGGTTTTTTATGGGGCCAAACCAGTGGGTCCTATTTTGAGCATGGTCGAACCCTGTGGGTGAGGCACAGGTTTTTTCCTTTAAACATGGGAAGGTTAGCTGCCCTGGGATTGGTTCAGCCCTCTGTCTTTCCTTTTGGTCAAGCGTCAGACACTGCGATAGAGACGACATACTTGACTAGGATCCAATCCAATTTCCAACAGGAGTGGCCCATCAAAGGGGAGAAGAGGCTTGAGGCATCCAAACTGAAATTGGCGGGCTAGGACAGATCTTCTCCTAATCTCTCTTGACATTTTTTGCTCATAGCGCCCAAGACGGGTTTTCGCCATGCCTGTCATCCCTGTTTTTACCCGTAGCGCCCTTTCGGGTTTTCACCACATCCATGGGTTCGCTCTCTTACCCCGGGTGCCCTTTCAGGTTTTCACCTGGTCCGTGTGAGTTCGTTGTTTTTACCGGTGGCGCCCTTTCGGGTTTTCACCACGTCCGTCTTGCTTTGAACTTAAATTAATTTTTTCTCCTTTTTTCTTTCCCTTTTTTTTTTTTTTTCTTTTCTTCTTAGGAACTAGAAAGCCACGACATGGGCGTCGATTCCGTCATAGCCGGCTGAATGAAGTTCTGTGTGGTTTGTTAACTTGGCTTGTTCTGATGCAGTAGATGTTATAACCGCTTGTGGACCTTAAAGAGGGCTTTCTTCCGGGTTTTAATGTGGTTGGGGTTCAAATAGGTTGGGTTTTTCTGGGGATTTGGATCTAAGTTTGGGGTGATCTCTAGATTCGGGGACTCCTTTTTCTCTTTTTTTTTGGGGGGGACTTTTTATGCCCCAGTCATCATTCATTTTTTTTTTTTTTGTCTTTTTGGGGTACCCCTCTTTTTCTTTGTTGCTTTTTTTTTGGGGGGGCGCCTTCTCCTTCTTTTTTTTCCGGTTTGGATTTTTCCTCCCTTCTCTTCTTCTTCTTTTTTGGAATTTTGGGTGGGGTATATGAAAGAAATGGTTGTTGGTCCGAAGTGTGTAGCAAAAAAGGGGTGATGGTTTTCAGGGAATTTTTTTTTTTTTTGGCCACTTGACTTTGAAATGATGGCCTCTTTTATGAGGCCCTTAAGCGGTCACACATCTACTTTTATCAAAACATACCTTGTCCCAAGACCTACGAGTAGAACTTACGGAGGTATCCAGCGTTGATGGGCTCAGGAAAGTGATCTCCGTTCATGGTGGCGAGGCGAACAGCGTATCCTGGCAGAACCTCTCGGATGACGTAGGGTCCTTCCCAATTTGGCCTAAACTTCCCTCTCGGATCTGCGTGGAGAGACAGAAAAATTTTCTTCAGTACAGTGTCTCCTATCTTCAGGTCTCGACCGCGGACGCGCTTATTGTAAGCACGTGCAATTCTCCTCTGATAGACCTTAGTGTGGCACAAGGCTAGGAGTCTTTTCTCGTCAATTAGGTCTAGCTGTTCAAAATGGGCTCTTTCCCTCTCAGCTTCAGGTAGATGGGATTCTAAAAGGATACGGAGTGATGGTACCTCGACCTCAACGGGTAGCACGACCTCGGTCCCATACACAAGGGAGAATGGTGTTGCCCCTGTTGCAGTGCGGATAGACGTTCTATAGGCCCAAAGTGCGAAGGGTAACTGGTCACTCCAATCTCTGTAAGTAACTACCATCTTCTCCAGGATGCGGATCAGAGTTTTGTTGGCTGCCTCTACTGCTCCATTCGTCTGAGGCTTGTACAGGGATGAATGATGATGCTTGATCTTGAACCGCTCACACAAGGCCCGGATGCACTTATTAGCGAAATTAGTGCCATTATCAGTGATGATATCTTTGGGTACGCCGAATCTACAAATGATGTTGTTCTTGATGAACTTCTCAACATGGCTAGCCTTAATGCTCGTATAGGAGGCCGCCTCTACCCATTTTGTAAAGTATTCCACAGCGACGAGGATGAATTGATGTCCATTGGAAGCCTTAGGATTGATCTTGTCGATGAATGGCAAACGCCAAGGAGTGGCCATATCTTGTAAAGTCAATGGCCGGAGCGTGTATTAGGCTGGAGTGCTCTTGGCATTAGTAGCACTTCTGTACGTGCTTGCAGCAATCAGTCTCCAAAGTAGTCCAAAAGTATCCTTGCCTTAGATTTTTCTTAGCAAGCATGTGACCGCTGACGTGGGCTTCACAGACCCCCTCATGAATCTCCTTCATGATCTCGACCGCTTCTTTCTGGGTTAGGCATAGGAGCAGAATATTGTCGTGAGACCGTCTATACAGGAGATCGCCGCAGATGACGTAGTTTGTTGCCAATCGCTGGATGGTGCATTTGTCTACCTTTGATGTTCCTTCCGGGGCAGTTCGGGTCTCGAGGAAATTCTTGATGTCTGAGAACCAGGGTGGTTCATCATCTATCTCTGTAGGTCCTTCGATTAGGTGACAGAAAGCCGGTTCGTTCCTCTACTCTATCATGATCGGCTCCATCACCACTCCATATGGAATCTCAACCATAGAGGCCAGGGTGGCCAGGGCATCAGCAAACCGATTTCTTGCTCGTGGCACATAAGAGAAGGTGACTTCCTCAAAGCAAGTTATCAAATCCTCCAGATGTTCATGGTATGGGATCAGTTTCTCATCCTTGGTCTTCCAATCCCCGTTGGTTTGGCATATAATTAACTGTGAATCTCCAAACACCCTAAGGTGAGTTATATTTAGATCAAGAGTCATCAGAAACCAGCATCATGTGCCTCATACTCGGCCATATTGTTGGTGCATGGGAACTTCAATTTGATTGAGATGGGTATATGGGATCCTTTAGGTGAGATAAGAATGGTGCCAACTCCTTGGCCCTCAACATGCGATGCCCCATCGAAGTGCATTACCTAGGGCTCTTTCGTTTCCTCTGTATCCTCGTCGGTCATGAACAAAATGTCTTCATCGGGGAATTCGGTCCTTAGAGGCTCATAGTTCGACAGAGGGTTCTCAGCAAGATGATCTGCGAGTGCTTGCCCCTTAATCGACTTCTGGGTGACATAAGTAATGTCAAACTCGGATAGGAGTAGTTGTTGCAACGGTTCGCCAAAGGAGAGCAGGTTTCTCGAATAGGTACTTCAACGGATCCATCTGTGCTAGAAGTAGAACGACTTGGGATAACAGGTAGTGTCGAAGTCTCTGAGTAGCCCAAACGAGCACCAGGCATGCTTTCTCCAGATGAGAATAGCGCGTCTCATAATCAGTGAATTTCTTGCTTAGGTAATAGATGGCTTGCTCTCTTCTTCCCGTCTCATCATGCTGTCCTAACACACAACCCATGGAAAACTCAGTCGTGGACAAGTACATTATCAGGGGTCTATCAAGTACGGGCAGTACCAATACCGGAGGTTTCAGGAGATAACCTTTAATCTTGTCGAATGCAGCCTGGCAGTCATCATTCCATTCACTCAGTGAGTCCTTTTTCAGTAGCTTGAAGATTGGTGTGCATATCGGAGTTAATTGTGCGATGAATCGGCTGATGTATTGGATCCTGCCTAAGAAGCCTCTGACTTCCTTCTCTGTAGATGGTGGTGGCATCTTAATGATGGCCTTGATCTTGGTCGGATCGACCTCGATCCCTCTCCTACTGACAATAAAGCCCAGTAGCTTTTCAGACATAGCGCCAAACACGCATTTCTGGGGATTCAACTGCAATCTATATTTTCTCAGCCTCTCGAATAGCTTCTATAGGTTTATCAAGTGGTCCTCCCTTTCTGGAGATTTGGCAATCATGTCGTCGATGTATACTTCGATCTCTCGGTGCATCATGTCGTGGAACAGGGCCGTCATTGCTCTTTGATAGGTCGCCCCAGCATTCTTTAGCCCGAATGGCATTACTTTATAGCAGAAGGTTCCCCAGGGGATAATGAACGCTGTCTTCTCGCGATCCACCTCTGCCATCTTTATCTGATTGTATCCTGAGAATCCATCCATAAACGAGAGCATCTCGTGCTTTACAGTGTTATCGACCAAGATGTCGATGTGTGGTAGTGGGAAATCATCCTTAGGGCTCGCCTTGTTGAGATTTCAGAAGTCGATACACATTCGAACCTTTCCATCCTTCTTTGGTACGGGGACGATATTGGCTAGCCACTGTGGGTACTTGGATACCATGAGGAAACCTGCGTCATACTGTTTAATGACCTCATCCTTCACCTTCAACATCCATTCGGGTCGGAGTCGTCTCAACTTCTGTTTCACCGGCTTAACATCGGGGTAGAGTGGGGTAGAGTGGCAACTCATGCTCAACCAGATCGATATCTAAACCAGGCATGTCTTCATACGACCATGCGAAGACGTCTTGGTATGACCGAAGGAAGTCTATCATACCTTCCCTCTCCGCAGGGGACAACGACGTTCCAATTTTGGTGATTCTGGGGACCTCTGTGGTGCCCAAATTGACGTCCTCAGTCTCTTGGACGATCGGGGTAGGGCCATGCTCAAAATCGGAAAATTGTTTGAGGAGCTCATTGGGGAGCTCGTCGGTTTGGCCTTCCTCGTCCAGACTCGTGACTCCTACCTCTTCTTAGATTTCTACAGGGAAGGGGTTGGCTTCATGCGGGACGGGTATCCCGACATTGATTTTAACTTTATTGGGAATTTTAAAGGACAATATTTTTGGAATGGGTATTTTTTCTATTTTTGTGATCTTTTGTATTTTTTCTGAGGTCAGCTCTTGGCGAGGTGGATCTCTATATATACAAGGTAGAGTGGTCCAGAGGCTAACCTCACTTTTTACAGGTTGTTTTTTTTTTGGAGAGTCAGTGCCATTTTCATGGCATTTGGCGGCTCTCAAGAGTTGGGGCAAGGATGTCCAGTTACTCACCTGCGAGGCTTGGCCTTTACCTCTTTGATCAGGAGCGACATCGGTAGGCTCTTGCATTTCTTCCCTCAACATATTTATAGAGGGATCCTCCAGGACCTTATCCTCTTTGGTTAGGAGGGGCCCAGAGTGGTTGGTGCTGAAGTGAGGGGTGGATCGGGGCACTTCTTCCTCAAACAAGGAAAGGGCGGCTAAGTCCATTTCGAAGTCTAGGGGGGTGATGTAGGGATTGGTGGGGTGGATTGAAGTAGGCTTATGTGGGGTTACCCTCGTCTCCCTATTCAGATCAATTTTCACTACCCCGGCGCTCACAAAGGTTTCACAGATGTGGGGCCGAGCGTGAGGTTCCTCTTCCAAGATGATTCCTCTAGCCTTGGTGGCTGCTGCGGCTCTCATTTTCTCCTTGGCTTCTCTGACTTCCTCTTCTCTGGGCTTGTAGCCTAAGCCGAATTTAGTTTGTTGCCCCTTGGCCTTGACGGGGTCTCTTCTTCCTTGAAGGCGTGGGCCCAGTCCTTTCCCTTTTTGATGGCCCCATCTGTGGAGCATGAACACAGTTGCGTCCATTCCTCCTCCAGTTTTATCTGGGGTCTTTTCAGTTGGTTCGAGGGTAACATTCAAGAAGTCATACTCAAATCGATGGAGATCGGCGTCCTCAGCTGTGTGCTATATGTTCAGCACTTTCGGATTCTCAATGTGCAGAGCACTCTTCCTCATGTCTTCTCTGCTCTCACCTAAGATGGTGACAGTTTTTCCTTCTGAAATGAATCGGAGCTTTTGGTGTAGAGTAGATGGTATCGCTCCGAGCTTATGTATCCATGGCTGGCCCAATAGCAGATTGAAGGTAGACTTGATGTCCATCACTTGAAAGGGGGTGGTGAAGGTTTACGGGCCGAGGATCAGGTCAAGGTCTACTTCTCCTATGATTTCCCTTCTAGTATTGTCGAATCCCCGTGCACTTGATATGGATGGGCGGAAGGTGTCGGGGTTCGCCCCAATTTTGATTGCCGTCCTTAAAGGGCATACATTCATTGACTTGTCGATCAGGGACCAATGACCACCAAGTTCCCTACTTCCACTGTTATATTCAGGGGTTTAGAATGGTCATTCCCCTCGATTGGTAGGTCCACATCGGTGAAAGAGATGGCATTTGGGGCCAACACTTGCCCTATTATTTCCCCTACTTCATCTGGAGTTACATGGGTGGAGACATGCGCGTCCTTGAGCGCTCCCATTAAGGCTTGAAAGTGGAGTGGAGACGTGATCAATAAATCCCACACGGTAATATGCGCGGGTGTTCTCTTGAGCTGTATCTCCAGTATATGTTCCCTGGCCATTTTTTGAAAGGGATTTCCTGTGGCCTGTTCTTTCTTCTTTTCCTCTCCTCTGACTGCCCCTGATGCTTCTGGCTGGATAGAAATTCGGCTCGATCGAGTAACAAATTCAACAGCCTCTTCTTGGTTGCACCCGACATTCATGTCCGTCTGTTCATAGCTCAATGGTACCTGATGCGGGTCATAAGCAGGTTCTGGGATGAGAAATGGAGTGCGTGAGGATTCCAGGGAGGATTGGGCCGGATATACTGGTTTCTCGGGTCCGACCAGGTTAACTCCAATGGGGGGTGGAATGGTAGTGGGGGGACTTGACAGAATTGGAGTTATGGGCACGGAGGGGGCTTGTACTGGCATTACCTGGGCATGGTAGGACCAGTGGTGATTGGGTGATGCAGGGATTGGGTGAGGGGTTGCTTATCCGGCTGGTGGTGGAGTTGGATTAGGGCCAAAATAGCGAAGGGATGGCTGGAGTGTGACTGGGCTGGAGGGATGGGGAGGCGTTTGAGGTGTGGTGGGCACGGGATGATGGGGGTATGAAGGATTTGTATATAGAGAGGTATGATGGGATGGTGACAGGTTTGTGGATGAAGTGGGGTAAATTGGGGGCGATGGAGTTATGCATTGAGTGGGATGACCGGGACATGGCAGGGTAGTGGGTGGAATGGGGGGATATAAAGGGTTTGTGGCATGGTGGGATAATGATGGGTTGGTAGATGAAATGGGATAGATTGAGGATGGTGGAGTTGTGCATGGAGCGGGGTAATTCGGGGGTGATGGAGGGGTGTATGGGGTAAATTGGGTGGCGGGACTTGAAGGCATGTATGGCATGGGGTAACTTAAGGATGGCGGAGCATTGTATTGGGTGGAGGGACTTGAGGGCGTGTATGGGGTAGGATAATATGGGGATGGCGGAATTGCGTAAGGAATAGGATGATTTATATGTGACGGAGGGGTGTATGGGATAAATTGGGCGTGGGGTGGATATGCGTATGATTGCAGCAGGGCTGTGCCCGTTTGGATTTGATAGGCGGGAGTGGGGGTGGAAAAATACTGCCTTAAATCTAAGGGCTCCTCTTGGCAAGCTGGTGTGGGAAAATAATCGGCAAGATACAGTGGCTCGATCACCCCAACAAATAGTTCATCTTCGTTTGACCTGGGGAGCGAAAATTCCTCCTGATTGCTAATATAATCTGAATGGTCAAACTCTTCTTCTTCTTCCTCTATCGAATGTATGTTAGGCCTGGGGCCTCTTGGGTCCGGTGGTAGAGGGGCTTGATGGATATTCTGGTTCTGCCCTTGGGGAAGTGGCGGGGGTATGATCTTTCCCGCCTCTATCTGATCTTGGACCGCGTGCTTTAACAGGAAGCACTGGTCCGTAGGGTGACCCGGTCCCTGGTGGTAATTGCAATGCAGGTTTGGATCATAATTCCTTGGTATTGGGTGGGGTGGGGGGCGAGGTTGGAGTAAATTGACCAGGCCTTTCTGTAGTAACACCGGCAGTAAGACACTCAAGGATTGCCCCAACGGGGTGAATACTCGCTCAAATGTGCTTTCATCTGCTTCGGGTAAACGGGCTCTTGGTCCGCTTGTTGGCCTTGGTACTTGCTCAAACGGTGCAGGGTGGTTGTGTAACCTGGAGTTGTATCGGGGGGGCGTTGGTATTGGCCTGGGGGTAAACAATGTTTTGTACCTCTATCCCTGGTCTTCTTTCAATTCTTAGTTCGGCGGCTTTTCGAACCCCAGTGGCCCCGTTGGCCACATTCCTTCCTAACATGCCCTCTCTAATGGCGTCTTCACAACGATTGGCATTTCGGACTAGATCAAGAAACTTGATCGTTGATATACTAAAAATCGCGATGACCGGAGGGCTCCCTTGGTTATCAATTCGATCTGCTCATCATCGGGAATCCGATGAGTTACCTGAGCGGCTAAGGCCCTCCACCTCCCTAAGTAAGCACTGAATGTTTCATCATGCCTTTGCTTTAATCGGGCCAAGTCTGAATTCCTTGGTTCTATGTTCATGTTATAGACATATTGTTCTTGAAATAAGCGTGTCAGATCTTTCTAATTTTTTATCATGGATGGTTCCAGGGATGTGAACCATCTCGGTCGCCCGTGAAACTCTTCTCGGAACACTTTGATGAGGAGTCGCGTTCATCTCCGCCATACATCGGCACATATCCCCGCAGAAGATTTCAAGTGGGCGATGGGGTGCCATTATACTTATCAAATGATGGCATCTTGAATTTCTGCGGGGGACGCGAGAGAAGCATAAGTCCTAAAAGTCCGCGAGTGTAGTTCCATTCCTCCCATCTTCATCACCGCTTCAGATTCTCGCTATCTCGTTCTTTCACCGCTCGTTCCTTCGAGGTCGTATGGGACCGCTCTTGATTTGGTTCGACCCTAGGTGTGATGATGGTGGGCCCGGAGGTTAAACTGCGCCTTCCATATCGCGAATCTCATCCTCCTCGTACTGTTGGTCGTGGTATTGGTAAGGGGCGAGCTCTGCTATTTGGACTTGGGGGGTGATGGGTTGGATGACTTGGTGGGGCCACATGGTTTGTAGGGGATGAGGAGGGATAAATGGGTGAGCGTTTTGTGGGTAAGTGATGTGCTGAGTTGGTGGCACATTCTGGGGGTGATGGGGGAGTGATTGAGATGGCGGGATGTTGTGGTTTTGAGGAATGGAATGGATTGGATTTCCCATTGGAGGTGGGATGGAGGCGTAAGGGGTATAGGTGAATGAAGGGTATTGGTGGGGGGGTATGGGGTTAGTGAATGGGCCTTGATGAGCGTGGGCGGATGGGCCTTGGGTTTGAGGGATTTGGGTTTGATGGTTTTGGAAGGCTTGAATCGACGGGCCCTGGGCCGGGTGTGGGGATTAATATGGCTTTGGGCCAATGGACCTTGTTGAGTTTGGGCTATTGGGGCATGAGGGGGCTGGGTTTGGGTCCATGGGCCCTGGGTTTCAGTTTGGTAGGTTTGGGTCCATGGGCCCTGGGTTTCAGTTTGGTAGGTTTGGGTCCATGGGCCCTGGGGAGCTTGGACTTGGGTCTGGGTTTGGTGGGCTTGGGCCCATGGGTTTTGAGGGTCTTGGGTCTGGGCCTGGGTCTGATGGGCTTGAGCTTGAGCCCATGGGTTTGGAGGTGTTTGGGCTAGGGCATGGGCTTGATAAGCTTGGGCTTGGGCCCATGGGTTTTGAGGGTTTTGGGCCTGGGCCCATGTCTCTAGAGGTGTTTGAGCTGGGGCCCATGGATTTGTTTGGGTTTGGGTCTGGAATTGAGGTGGAGGATTTTGGGAGGTATGGACGATGGGTGGTTGGGTATGGTTAGGAGGGAATGGGGTATGGAGGTTTTGGAAATTTGGATGCGGGGTTTGAGGGGTAGGGTTGCGAGAAGCAGCCCACAGGGCATACATCGTCCTCATGTCCTCCATCGAGGGCATGGACTCAGGTGTGAGATTGGGGGGTGATGGATCACTTAAGGATGGAGGTGGTTGGGAGAAATTGGGCATGACCTGGGTAAATAGGGGGGTATGTTGGGATGTGGATGGGCCATGTGGTGGGAATGGTATGTGAGATGGGGTGGATGGGATGTAGGATGTTGGGGGCATGGGTGATGAGAGGGATGGAATGTGGGAAGTAGGCGGGGGATGGGACTCCCTAGGGGGTCTTTGGAAGTATGGGGATGCTGTAACGGTGTTTGGATGGGAGATGGGGATGTAAGGATCGGTTGGGAAATGAGGGGTTTCAGTAGGGGATGAAAAGGGGGTATTTTGGGGGAATGTAAGGGAAGGGGATGAGGTGGAAGTGAACACGGGCACTCCAAATGGGCCCGTGATATTGAACCTGGCTTGGGTGAAGGTGTCGGAGACCGGGTCTTCTCCTATACGGGAATGGGATGGGGATGAAGGTGGGGATGTATCGGCTCTTGACATGATCCGTCGACGAGTGTTGTACTGATGTCGGGGATAAGGGCCGAATACCTTCCTGGTTCTTCTCCTACGGGTCGAGTTTGAGGTCGCCGTAGTGCCGGTCACTCCAAGGTATATTTTTGATTGTTTTTCTTTGTGTGTTTTTTTTTGGGTTTTGGAAAATGATGATTTTTTTTTTTTTTTTTTGAAAAGTGAATTTTGTGATTTTTGATTTTTGATTTTGATTTATTTTTTCCTCTTTTTTTGAAGGTGGATTTTTTTGAAGATGAGGATTTTCTTTCTCTCTTTTTTTTCAAATTGCAATTAACTCCCCTCTACTTAGATGAATGATGACCTGGTGCCCAGGGTCAACTCCCATTTCGAGCGATATATGTACCTTTAGTAGGTCCCACGGCGGGATCCGACACACTTCGAAAGAAGCGAAAGGGGACCCTTTCGTTCTATTAAAGGCGAGGGAATCCACGCAAATGACCCGATCCCCCGGAGCAAATCAATAAGAAGTCGCCTTCTTTTGACTGGGCGGGGGCATATTGGGTGTTAGAGAATGTGGGAGGCTACCGCGGACACTAATACCGCTAATCGGGGAATTGGGGTGGTGGGTTGGGCCTCAGGTCGGGTTGCTGCAACCCAGTATATACTAGGCGTATATATTATGCACGCCTGACCAAAAAAGTGTAAATTTGGCTGGGCATATATATTATATACGCTTAAATCTGAGAATGATTTTGGTATATATTATATACGCCAAAAGGTTCTATGATGATGGGACAAGCAAGCGAATGTGGGTCTTTGAATCGGTTTCTTGGGAGAAATTCTCCGGGACTGTTTGTTATCGGGTCCTCCTTTCCGTTTCCTAGGGATACACGGCTGAATTTTGGGTTTTCTACGCTCTCACCAATGCGGGTTTTACGGCTTGATCGAATTGGCAACCCAACCGATATACCTCCGGCGCAAGCGCTTCTCGTCTTGGAAGGTGGTTCTTTTCAGATCATCACCACTAGGGCTGCCTTCTTTATCGAACCGTAAATTGTATCTGTGCCTAAACCCCTCGAAAACTACCCAAAATGTAAAAATAAATTCAATTATGTCCCCATACCGTTGGTTCACTTTTAATTATGAATTTTTATAGGGTAGTGAAATTAAGTCCAAAATCGGGTCGGGGACGACAAACCAGTGCCGCCTCAACAGGCCGGCGTTCAAAGGTGAAATATGATGACAAAAATAAAGTGCGCAAGTAGGCCCGCCAAACGGCTAAGGCTTGTAAATGACCGAAATTTAAATGACGTGAAAATAAATGCGAGCGGGCCCGCCAAGCGGCTAAGGTGGCTTAAATGACTAGAATCGTAAAAACTAAAATTTAAGGCGCAAGTAGGCCCGCCAAACGGCTAAGGCACTTAAAGGACTGAATCGTAGGGGTGAGTACGTTAGTAAAAACAACAAAAAATAGCAAAAAACAGCAGCAAATTAGAACAAAAAACAGCCATGGTTAGTAAAATAATAAAATTAAAAGAAAGGCCAACAAGAGGGGAAGCGCTAGGGTGATATCCCCAGCGGAGTCGCCATCTGTGCGACCGTGGATCCTCTCGAACCCGTCGCGGCGATGCGCTCGCCTTGGATAAAATGTAGAGTCGCCACCCGGAGCTTTTGGTGACCCGGGAAACCTTCAAATCGAAATTTTGAGCATCGAAGTGCTAAATATGACTCTGATTTACCGGTCTTCGCCAAAGGCTCTAGGGTAGGGGCTTCGGTTATCGATCGGGAAGGGTTTAGGCACCCGATCAACCCGCACGTAGCGGTCTCTATCTATGGCGAAAAAAAAAATAAAAAAAAAAAGGAGTTTCTTTGAGCCAAACCAAAATTTCGGCGGCGTAATGGCTTGAATCCTTGGACGAAGGAGACACCAAGAAGGTAGAGGAAGAGAGGGGTGAGCCGGAGCTCACGGGCCCTTGTTGCATAGTGGAAGATCTTCACTTTGGCGTGCTTCCGATGGCTTAAATGGTGTGAAAATGGGTTCTAATGCTACGATTCAATAAAGTAAGGGGTGTAGAGTGAAGCTAGAGGCTAGACTTTAGCAAAAGGGAGTGATCTAATGGTGGAAATGGGTTGAAATAGGTGAAGTATGCATGCTGGAATTCTGGAAAATATTGGCATTTTCTCTCACTAGGGTTCTCTCTTAAGCACTTCTCTAATCCTTCAACAAAACTTCAACCAAAACTTCAACCCTTAAGGAAGAGGGGGGCCTCTCTATTTATAGAGAAGGGATGGGTTAGGGGCTTACTTAAGAGCTAATTAGTTTAGCAATTAGGTAATCCCCCATCTAAGGTTTTTTGGGTTTTCAAGGTCCTAGGGTTTTGGGAAACTGGTTTAAATGGCGGATGATGGGGTGAGACCATGGGTGACTTAAGGGTTGCCAATAAGCTCAAAGGGGGTGAAACCAATCTTAAGACACCCACCTCAACCCAGGGGATGGTCAAAGGGTCAAACTAGATGGAGGAAATTCGAGCTACTGATGACAGTTACTATAGCTAAGTCAAGTATATATTATATCGCCCAGATTTAGGAAACGATAATTTTCACCAAAATCAGGGGAGTTTTGAGAAGATGAAACCCGTGGTGGGTCCCACCTATACTGGGCGTATATATTATATACGCCCGGCCAAATTTTTCCCCAAAATAGGCAGGCGTATATAATATATACGCCTGAGTAATCTGGGGTAAAAATGGTTGGGCGTATGTAATATCTACGCCTGTGTAAAATTCATGATTTTATGTGAAACTTAAAACGACCATAACTTTTGAACCGTAGCTCCAAATTGGATGATCTTTGGCTTGTTGGAAAGCTGGAGAAGTCCTCTTTAGAATGGTATATGGCTCATCCATGGTACTAATCTGTGTGAAATTCTATAGCTCTCCTCCCATCAACCGCTAGAAGGGTTTAGGTTAGGTCTGGGAAGGGATTCTAGGGTGTACGGGTGACTTCTAAGGATTGGGGGAGTGGCTCTAAAGGTCTTAGGGTGATTCCTACTGGTCTGGGTAGGTTCCTAAGGGTTCAGGGGGGTGCCATCAGAAGCACAGGGGTACATCTCTCCCGAAGTACAGGTTGATCGGGCCTTGGGCCGAATTTGGGTGTCTACAGACAGGAATTAGGGTTTTACTTTTGCAAGGGTCCATGTCTAAAACTAGAAAATCAGCAGGATAGTAGAACTTGTCCACCCATAAAAAACATCCTCCACCACACCCACAGGTCTCCTCTCAGACCTATCGGTTAGTTGAAGTACAACTGACGTGGCTTTTAGCTCCCCTAAACCTAGCTCCTCATATACAGAATATGGGAGCAGGTTCACACTGACCCCTAAGTCCAAAAGGGCTCTACCAATGGTATGGTTTCCAATTATGTAGGGGATAGTATGTACCCCTAGATCCAGTAATTTCTCAGGTGTGGCAATAGACAGAACTAATTCAACATGCTCAACCGTAAAAATCTTTTTGGACAACTATACCCTTGCCTTTCTTTTCTGTGTGTAGAGGTCCTTCAAGAATTTAGCATAGGCAAGGACCTATTTTATAGCATCAAGCAAGGGTAAATTTATCTTGACCTGCTTGAAGGTCTCCATCATTTCCTCCATCTGAGCATTCCCCTTATCAAAAGGAGATGGGTCAGCAAGTGCATGAGGAAATGACAGATGAAGGACTGCTGGTGCCACAGCTGCATGCCTAACCACATCATGGTCAAATTTTTATTTTTTCCTTTTTTCTTCATTTATTATTTACTGTTGGAGCTCAGCATCAGCCCCTTTATTTTTCCCTTGCTACTCCACAACAGGGGATGAATTTCTTGGTTCTTCAATACTCACATTTCTTTCATTTTCACTCTCCATGGCCTCCTCAGCTGCCTTGCCTACTAAGTTGTCAACCACTATGCCACTCCTTAGGGTAGTGATTGCATTAGCCTCCTCATGGGTAGAGGAGCCTTCTCCAATCATATACTGCCCTTTAGGGTGTGCCAAGGGTTGATTAGGAAATTTTCCCTCCTCTCTCCTGTTCAAAGTATCACATAATTGACCCAGCTGGTCCTCTATGTTTTTTAATACTTTGCTCATGACAGTTTAGCATTTGGACCAGGCTTCCTAAATTTTGCATTGATGTTAAAATTTGATCTTTAAAGGAAGAGGATCTGGGCTATTGTGGGGTCAAGACCAACTGATTGGGTTGTGGGGAAGTGTTAAGACCTAAAAAGTACCACTTTTCACCCCTTAACTTAATCTTTGTTGGACCCTTAATCATTTAATAAAAGTGCTTTAAGCCTGTTCTGCAGGTAATAAACAGCAGCTGCAATAAGGCCTTAATCCTGCTAAGGAGCCCACTTTTGCCCCAGAAGTCTCCCAGAAGAATGGAAGACAGAGAGCCTGACTGCATGAAGGTAGAGCACAACAGCAGCAAAGAATGAAATGAGCCTCGCGCAGCTGTCGCAAGGTTCACATGACTCAGACAGCCTGCCTCGCGCAATCCTCGCAAGTTTCCCATAACATCATACCAATTGTCCGCGTTGTTCTCACGCAGTTTAGTGACAGAAGAGCTCCTGCAGCATAGTTCGCACAGCTCTCGCGAAGCTCAAATATAAATGATCGTACAGTCTCGTGCAGGTCAAGAAAGCAGCTCTCAAACCTCGCGCAGTTCACTCAGATCAGCTAAGGAGAGGGAGCTCTAGGTATCTCTGCGCGCAGCTGTCGCGCAGTGCCCGCGGGATGCAAAATTTAAGAAAAAACCTCTCTCACAGTTCAGAGACCAATGCACATCATGTCCTCGTGAAGATCCATTGAGAAACAAACTGCTCGCATGATTCCTGCACCATTCAGAAGGAAAGTGCAATCCCACAAAGACCAGAGCAATCCAGTGAGGATTCAATGCCCTATCGCGCGACTATTTCAGCTGTAACTAAGACAACCCCGTGATGGCTAGAATTTCAAGCTAATTTAATCTCGCGAACACTGTGCTATCACACGACAGTCTTGGAAACCAGTGCTACCTGGCGAGGCTCTGAACTCTAACTCTCCCTCACCTCTGTAGAGGACATTCTGGGAACTTCCAACAATTAGGGCACGTATTCCAATGCTCCAAGTTCTGTGCACGCGCCTCTAGGCATCCAAGGAACAGTATTAGGCCATGTGGCATCATTAAAATTAGGGTTTCCTAACCCTAATGCGTTGCCAAACTGATTGCTATATAAACCTAAGCCTGGTTTAGTTTTAGGGGGTTCTCTGCTTAGAATAAAATTTTGTCTATCTTCTTCTTGCAGTAGCTGTAGATCTTTAGTAAGGTTTAGGTAGATTTCTTTTTACTTTTTCTTCTCTCCATAGTCCAACATTTGCTGGCTATGCCTTTGTATGACTATTTGCAATACATTAATGGAGTTTTATGATAGGGTGTTTTACATTTATGGGATTTTTGTTTGTGAGTTGTTCTGTACAAGGCTGTTACCTTGAGATCCTCCATTGCTAGGACGTATTGCAAGTAATGGAGGACTGATTTTATGGTTTACTCAGATCTAAGTGACACGTATTATGCAGGCTAACATGCTCCCATACAGGCCTAGCCCCACCACAGGACCCACTAGATATGAAGTCCCCATGGGAGCAATGAGCTTTTGTAGCCTTGTGAACATGGTGGTGGTAGCAATGTTTCTTGTTCTATATTGAGCTTTGTGAGGAGGATAACCTCTGAGATAGTCTGTGACCATATAAGTGGACAGGTTATAGCCTTAGGGTGAAGCCAACCCACAGACTCAAGACGGATTATTCTTCTCTACACGTGTGCTTGTATCCCTGTGAGAGATTGTGCTGAGACAAACTCCCCTGTATGTGTATAGACCCGCCATTAGATGGCAGATCTAGTTTGGTAATAGAGACTGTAGGCTTGCGACTGGATCACTGCAGTCTCTCTAATGTAGTGGATAGCTGGATCTAAGGCTGCACTCAAACTCTTGCTGGTTCTATGTGTCTGGGCTAACATGCTCCCATACAGGCCTAGCCCCACACATAGCACTTTAGAGGTTGAGGTTCCCTATGGATTCTTGTGCTTGTAGCCTGGATGAAGTAGTGCCTACAATGATAAACTTGTTCTGACCCATCTCTGGACTGTGGTTCCCCAATTGGATAGTCTGTGACCATTTAAGTGGATAGGTTATAGCTATAAAGGGATTGGATCATGGCGCAGAGATGAGTTGGATTCCTTCTCCTCAGTGGTGATAATGTAGCCATTGGACAGGACTTTTATAGCAGCAGATCTGAATTTGAGTCATGAAACCCATCAGATCTGAACCTAATAGCATACTTCTCACCCTTTTATATTTATTTTCTCACTCCATCTTCTCTCTTAACCCTTTCTATAGTTTAGACATTAGGATACCTTAGAATTTAGATTTTAGTAATCCTAAATCCCCTTCCCTTTCGGATTACCAGATCTGTAGTCAGATCTGGAGGGCCTATTAAAGATGGCTCCCTTGGAACTTAAGATCAACTTCCCTGTGGGACAAACTCTTATCAAAACTTGCTATAACAGGCCCTGTATCTTGCAGGATTGTGCATATTTTAGGCTTCTTCTTTGCTAATCCACCTTTCATTCATTTTTATTCACCCCATTCTTATCACTGCCCCCAATAAAGCCAGTAGCAAGCACTTAAAAATAGCCTAACAAGTTTTTGGCGCCGTTGCCGGGGAGATTGATCTTTTAGTAGACTCAATATTTTTTTTTATTCTTTATTCTTTGGTAGCTGTACTTGTGAATAATTGATACTGCTGATTTACATTTGAAATTTTTCTTGCAAATTTGGACCGTAGCAGAGAAGGAGAGTAGAATTGCACTGGGAGTCTAGCTACCTCTGTTTGCACTTCTCTAACCCTCAAAACTCAGTCTATTTCTCATTTGAAGATTCCATAGCATAGCAGTTGATTAGGATAGTTGTAATTTTTATTAAGTGCAATGTGCCTGCGAATAGTCTTCCCTGCTATTGGTGTGTGTGCATGTTAGGAAGGAGATCCCTCAGTCCTACATTAGAGCCTGCTAACCCTACGATAGAAAGGGGTAGAAGACCGAGAAGGTATAGACACACCACAGTTGAGCCCCCTATTGAAATTGAGATAGCAGTTATGAGTGAAGAACAACCTAGAACATTGAAGGAATTGAATGCTCCGGATGATTACAATTCTCCATGCAGCATCCAATTCCCTGATGTTCAAGGAAACTAGGAAATCAAAACTTCCATCATCCAAATGCTTCCCTCTTTCCATGGGCTTAGCAAGGAAGACCCTTACAAGCACATTGACCAGTTCTTGGCCCTGTGCACGACATTCTCCATTGCTGGTTTTGGACCAAAAGCCACTAGGTTAAGGCTCTTTCCTTTCTCCCTAAAGGACAGGGCCATGACCCGGTTATCTACTCTCCCAAACAACAGCATCACTTCCTGGAAAGACCTCCAGACAAGATTTCTGTCTAAATTTTTCCCAGAGACCAAGACCAGCCAGTTGAGGAAAGGCATACTTTCTTTTGCCCAATCCCCAACTGAAGATTTTAACCCGTGCTGGGATAGATTTAAGGAGATGATCAAACAATGTACCCACCACAAGATCCCTGACTGGCAGCTTGTCCAGAGCTTCTATAATGGGATTGATGAGAAGAGCAGAGACATGGTAGACGCCTCTTGTGGTGGAACGTACATGCATAAAATTGCTAATGAGGCATGAGACTTGTTCGAGGTCATAAGTGAAAATTCTTTCTAGAAGATGTCCTCTTCTAGAACTGTTCAAGAACCATCTCCTAAGCTGGGGGTGGCTGAGACTTCTAAAGGAAAAATGTATGAAGTTAGGGGAAATGATGATCTGAGAACACAGATGGCCAATCTTACTGAAAGATTTGATAAACTTTTGACTGTGGTGCAGCCCAGAATGGCTGCACATGATGGAGGCATGTCTGATATGCCAATCTCCACAGCACACAGTAGAAGAATGTCCATCTGCGGGGCAATACCCCGAGTTTGGAATGGAACAGGCTACTGCTGCCCAATTTTTTGGACAACAACAATCTGGTGGCTACATTAAACAACCATATGGATACCAGCACCAAAATGTTGGATACCAATGGAGAGACCACCCAAATTTTAGGTGGAGGCAAGACAATTATATGTAGCCACAACAGATGTTGGCCTTACCTCAAAGGCCACATCAGCAGTTTAACCAGGGTTATGCCCAAAGGTCGAATTTCCAACAACAACAGCCCCAACAACAAAATTAATTGATAGTTCCCCCACCCCAGCCCCGGAGTGCTTCCTTTGAGGATCAGGTTTTAGCCCAATTGTAAAGCCTTGGACCCTTGAATCAAACTGTGACTTGTCACAGTCAAAGCATTAAGAAAATAGAGGAGTATCTTGGCCAAATAGCCAATGCTCTGGCTAAAAGAGAGGAGGGCAGGCTACCAAGCCAACCAATTACCAACCCTAAGGGCCAGTATTCCATTGGAGAAGGCTCCTCCAATTTTAAGGGGGCGAATGCCATAACTGCCCTAAGGTCTGGTAGGATGGTAGACAACCAGGTGGGAAAGGAACAAGGAGAGGTCTATCCTAAGGAAATGTCATGTGAAAGTGATAAGGATTTTGTTAAGGCACAGAGTAAAGAACTGCCTGCTGCCCTTCAACAAGGGAAAAATAAAGAGGTTGTAATTGAGTCTCAGCAGGAGATAAAAATAGAAAAAAGAAAAAAATAAAAGTTCAGCCATGGGCTTGCAGCTGAGGAACCATCAGTACCTCAGCTGCCATTTCCTCAAGCTTTGAGTGGCCCTTCCCCTTTTGATAAGGGTCAGGTACAGATTGAGGAAATGATGGAGACCTTTAAGCAGGTTAAGATAAATTTACCCCTGCTTGATGCAATCTGACAGGTCCCAGCCTATGCAAAGTTTCTGAAAGACCTCTGTACTCAAAAAAGGAAGGCCAGAGGCCATTTATCCCAGAAGGTCTTTTGACTCGACATGAATTTCAGATAACCATGACAATACCTGAGAAGTTGCAAGACCCAGGGGTACCCACTATTCCCTGTATTATTGGTGACCACATGATTGGAAGGGCCCTTTTGGACCTTGGAGCTAGTGTTAACTTGCTGCCATACAGTGTATATCAGCAGTTAGGTTTGGGGGAGCTGAAGCCCACCCCCATTGTTCTATTGATGGCTGATAGGTCCGAGAGGAAACCCATGGGAGTGGTCGAGGATGTCCTAGTGGGGGTAGACAAGTTCTTCTATCCTGCAGACTTCCTTGTCTTGGACATGGGCTGCAACAAGAGTACATCTCCGATACCTATTATTCAAGGCATTCTTTGCATGCATTCAATGCAGGCCTGGAATCATGGAGGTCACTTTCGGACATATGAAAGTTGAGCTTAATGTGTACAACAGTGCAAAGCAACCTCAGCTGGACAATGAGGAATGCTTTGCAGTGGATGTACTAGAAGAAATTGTTGAAGAAGAACTGAACACTCTGCTGGAGTAGAGCAACATTGCCATTGATTTAACTAAAGTTTGGAACTTGGTGGAGAAAGGAAGCCTCGCTTTGATGCCAGAAGACATACCCCTAGTGAAGTCTTCTGCGGGCTTAGTGCAGCATTCCAATTGGAAACCTACATTGTTGCCCCTTCCTCCAACCAACAATACACCAATCCTGCCATCCATACAACAAGCCCCTGATCTGGAGCTCAAGAAGCTGCCAAAGACATTAAAATATGCTTTCCTCGAGAAAGAAGAGAAACTTCCTGTGATTATCTCTTCTTCTCTTACCAGTGAGCAAGAGGAGGAGTTGCTAACTATTTTGAGGAAGCACAAGAAAGCAATTGGCTAGACCATTGCTGATCTAGGAGGAATTGATGCATCAATCTGTATGCATAGGATTCATCTAGAGGAGGGCTCAACACCCTCCAGGGAAATGCAGAGGAAACTTAATCCTCACATGCAGGAGGTGGTTCTGAAAGAAATCATTAAGTTGCTGGATGCAGGGGTAATTTAGCCCATCTCTGATTCTGAATGGGTGGCACCAATCTAGGCGGTACCCAAGAAATCTGGCATAACAGTGATCACAACCGACTCTGGAGAGTTGAGACCAGCCAGGGAGACCACTGGCTAGAGAGTTTGCATCGATTATCGAAAACTCAAATCCAAGACCAGAAAAGACCACTTCCCTCTCCCTTTTATTGATCAAATTTTGGACAAGTTGGCTGGGAAGGCTTTTTACTATTTTCTTGATGGGTACTCAGGGTACAATTAGATCCCTGTGCACCCCCTTGATCAAGAGAAAACTACATTTACTTGTCCTTTTGGCACCTTTGCTTACAGAAGGATACCTTTTGGATTGTGTAATGCTCCTGCCACCTTTTAGAGGTGTATATATGCCATTTTTTCTGATATGATTGAAAAAGTCTTAGAAATTTTCATGGATGACTTTTCAGTCTATGGAGATAGCTTTGACCAATGTCTACAATACCTCCATCAAGTCCTACAAAGATGTGAAGAGACCAATTTGGTCTTAAGTTGGGAGAAGAGCCATTTCATGGTAACACAAGGAATTGTGTTGGGCCATGTAGTCTCTAAAGATGGAATTAAGGTAGACAAGGCCAAAGTTGACCTCATTAAAAATCTGCCCCCTCCAAGAATAGTCAAGCAAATCAGATCCTTCCTTGGGCATGCTGGATTGTACAGGAGGTTTATCAAAGACTTCAGCAAAATTGCTAAACCATTGTGCCACCTGCTCTGCCAGGAATTGCCCTTTGACTTCTCCGCTGAATGTCTGAAGGCTTTTGAAACTTTGAAAATTTGCCTCACCTCTGCCCCTATACTCCAAGCACCTGACTATACCTTGTCCTTTGAGTTGATGTGTGATGCATCTGACTTGGCAATAGGTGCTGTCTTGGGCCAGAGAAAGGATAAGTTGCCTGTGGTCATTGCATATCTCAGCAAATCACTTGCTGAAGCTCAACTAAACTACACAACCACTGAGAAAGAGCTTCTGGAAGTGGTTTTTGCTATGGACAAGTTTAGACCTTACCTACTTGGGTCTAAAACTGTCATCTTCACTGACCACTCAGCATTAAAGTACCTACTGTCTAAGAAGGATGCAAAGCCCAGATTGATTAGATGGATACTCCTGTTGTAAGAGTTTGACATTGAAATCAAAGACAAGAAAGGTGTAGAAAATGTGGTGGCTGACCACTTGTCCAGAATTATGTTGGAGAAAGATGTTGATGGCCTCACTACAAGTGATGTATTCCCGGATGAGCAATTGTTTACCTTCCAATCTTTAGTTCCTTGGTATGCACATATTGTCAATTATCTAGTTATAGGTAAGATCCCTTCCCATTGGACAAAAATGGATAAAGACCTGTTTTTCTCACAGGTCAAATTCTTTTTCTGGGAGGAACCTTGCTTGTACAAGTATTGTGCAGACCAAATTATTCGGAAATGTGTTCCCGAAAGTGATATCCCCAGTATTCTGGACTTGTGCCATGAAAATGCCTGTGGGGGTCACTTTAGTGGGAGAAAAACAGTTGACAAAGTGTTGAAGTGTGGTTTCTATTGGCTTTCTCTTTTCAGAGATGCCCATACACACTGCAAGGCCTATGAAAGATGTCAGAAACTAGGAGGGCTGCCTAAACAAAATTCAATGCCTTTACAGCCCATCCTTGTTGTAGAACTGCTTGATGTGTGGGGTATTGATTTTATGGGCCCTTTCCTCCTTCAAATGGATTTCATTTTATCTTAGTGGCAGTGGACTATGTTTCCAAATGGGTAAAAGCAACTGCTACAAGAACTAATGATAATCAGGTGGTCCTCAAGTTCCTAAAGCAGAATATCTTCCCCAGATTTGGTACCCCTAGAGCCATTATCAGTGATGGGGGAAGCCATTTCTATAACAGAAATTTCGAGAGCTTGCTCAAGAAATATTCTGTCACCCATAGGATTGCTACTCCCTATCACCCACAAACCAATGGGCAAGTTGAAATTTCAAATAGGGAGATCAAGCATATCCTTGAGAAGACTGTGAGGACTGATAGGAATGATTGGACTGACAAGCTTAATGATGCACTATGGGCTTATAGGACTGCCTATAAGACCCCCATCGGTATGTCCCCTTTCAGGCTGATCTATGGCAAGGCCTGTCATCTCCTAGTGGAGTTAGAACACAAGGCCTATTGGGCCATCAAACATTTAAATTTAGATCTAACTTCTGCTGGTCATCACAGGTTGCTGCAGCAGTCGGAATTGGAAGAACTAAGAATGGATGCCTATGCCAATGCAAGGATCTATAAAGAAAGGTCCAAAGCTTTCTTTGACAAAGGGCTGTTGAGAAAGAGTTTCAATGCTGGTGATAAGGTTTGGTTGTTTAACTGCAAACTTAAATTTTTTTCAGGCAAATTGAAATCCAGATGGGAAGGTCCTTACATTGTCATGCATGTTTCCCCATCTGGTGCTGTGGAAATCAATGATCCTAAGTCTGGGAGACTCTTGAAGGTGAATAGTCAGAGGCCTAAGCCTTGTTTCAAAAAACCTACCGACCTTTTAGACACCATTCACTGTAAAGGGGATCCTTCTTCAAACTGATTCCATAGGTGTGTCATTACTGTAGCATATGTACTTAGTTTTTGGTTGATTTATCTTGCTCTCTTTAGTTTCTATTCTCTAGGATTTGCTAGTGACCTTATCTGAAATTTTGCCCTATCTGTTTTTGAACTTTTAATGTTTCACTTGCTTCCTACTGTTTTTGAATTGATAGCTTCTATTGAATGCGTAATGTGGGAGGTTGTTTTCGTTGTCCTTGAGTGTATGATTGAGTTTACATATGACTAAAGACAGTCATAGGAGAGGGTCATGCCCCGGATTCAACCACAGCAAACATGCAAAAGGGCAGAACAGAGAGCACATGCTCTTTGTTTAATGTGCTCTCTGTTTTATACCTTGCTATCGCTGGGTCCAAAATGGAAGCCTGGGAGACTATCACAAGATTCATATGCTTTCACGAGGTTAAAAGAGGAAGCCTGGAAACCTATTGTGAGGTTAAAGGAGGGAGTCTGAGAGAAGTTCGCGCAATTCATATAGAGCCATACATTACCTGTCGCGAGATTATCAGGCTATTGCGAGGTTCATAAGATAAATTGGGAGAATCTCGTGTAATTCAATAGAAATATTCCATTTACTGTAGCGAGATTCTAAGTCTGTCGCAAGATTCTAAGTCTGTCGCGAGATTCAAGATGAACCTCAGAGCTTTTCACGCAATCCAAATAGAGACTTAGGAACCGCTCACGCAATTCACATGAATTAATCTCACTCTGTCGTGCGCTCCAAGGTCGACTTTAGAGATTGTCGCGCAATCCAGGTGTAATCTATACCCTCGCTAGGTTTATTTTCAACCCCACGGCCAGATGTTCCAAAGCGCGCCGAGCTTCGCGATAAGTATTTCAACCCCGCGCTTTGTCCCTTTTTCATTATCTGCTTCCTTCTTCCCTCTGCGAAACCCTAGCTTATGCCGCTCTCCCCTCTCCCATCCAGCATCACTCTTATAGCTCATCATTCACTTCACAACTCTACAGAGTTGTTCCTATCATCACCCCAACCATTGCCCTCTGCTCTGAGATCTGAGGTGCCCTGTGCGTCAAATCAAACCAAACCCTAGCTCTTCGTCTCCATTGCTCATACTAGAGGACAGTTAGAAATGGCTCCCAAAATTGTACAAAAGAGAAAGGGGAAGGACAAGGACCCTGCAGAGACCACCCCTAAAAAGGCCAAGACTTCAAAGTCTCCCAAAAAAGGAAAGGAAGTGGTTGAGGAGGCGGCGGTACCAACCACTAAGTTCTCTACCCCTTCTAAGCTCATGGAGTCAATCCCATTAGAGCCTGAAACAGCCTTTGATGTACCCTTTTTTGAGAAAGAACCTCTCTCTGCCCCTGTAGTACAGTTCATAAGCAAAGCGGGCCTAATGCCATTGATGAGAGAAATTCCAGCACTAGCCTACCCAAGGCTAGTGCTGCTGTTTTACCAGCACATCAAGGTCAAGAAGGGCAACGATGGACAAGAGTGCTTGCTGGTGATGATTGACGATTTTGATTTGTTAGTGAGCCCTAAGATGATTGCTGAAGTATTGGGCATCCCAGCAGCATTCAATCCTAGCTGTGGATATGGCCCCCCTCTGCGTGCATCAATTGACACAATTGTAAGGGCCCTAACAAGAGGGTTAAAAGCCACCAGGGACTTAATCAGAAGGAGGGAACTAGAACCTGAATTACTATTCATTGACCAAGTCCTGCGAAAGAACATCTATTGCTCAGGACACCAGCAAGAGAGGAGAACCCCCATTGCGGATGTTGTCTACTCCTATCACATGGGCCATGGCTTCCATGCAGCCTGGCAAATTTTTGAGGCTATGAAAGACACAGTGGCAAAATTAGGGTCAAACAAGAAGCCTCACACTCTACCCTATGCACGAATCATCACCTTGCTGCTGATTAAGGGGGGCTACAAGATAGGAAGGACCGAGCAAACCACCACCCTTACCCCTATTACCTTTGCCAAGAGGCAATGGGGAATTGGCAGAACCTTGATGGGGGGTCAGAAAAAGAAGAAAGCTGAGGCTCAGGCCCTGCCCAAGCAAGCAGAAGCAGCTGAATAAGAGTCTACCCCTGCTACAAAAGTAGTGCCTCCAGAGCTCATCACTTCCATCCTGCGAAGACCCAAACCCCTCCACCTTTTATTCCCTGCATCCTCTACTCCTCTTGCATCCATCTCTCACCCCCTCGATTCCATTCTCCATGCCCACTCCCCTTCACCTGTGCTTGGTCCATGGGAGGACTCCCCTTCCCCTACCTTACCACAGTACATTGCCACAATTCCTCCCTCCATTCCAACTAAGCCTGCCAGCCCCCCACTCATCTCCTACAAGAAATGAAAACCTACTCAAACCATCCCAACCATCTCCCAGACACCACCCTCAATACCTTCCATCCCCATTGACCTACCACACCTTAAAGAAACCACCACCCCAGCCATATCTACTATATCTCCTCTCCCCGACATTGACTTAACCCTAAACACATCCATAGGCTTCCAACCCATCATCTCTACATTCCTTGAAACCATGCCTACCTACTACACCCCTCTGCTAGACTCCCCAACTACCTCACAGCACCTTTCCCCAGAACCCCACTCTTCCCCTCCCTCCACTTTCCATCATGCTCCTTCCTCCCCTTTCCAACCAGTACTCTCTTCTTCTTAAACCCCACCTCCTAGCTTTGACACACTAACCCTCATCCTACCCCTGATCCAAGACATCCAAGCCCAGTTATCCACCAATAACCTCAAACAGGACCAGATGCAGGCTGAACTCACCTCCATCCAATCCACCCTACACACCTTAACCACTCCACCCATCCCTACCCCATCCACTTCAGCCCCCCTGGTCCTGTTCACTGACAAGACCACCCAAACAGACTTCCCTCCTGAATCATTACCCCTCCCACCATCACCTTTACCTCTTCCCCACCCTTTTCCTTTACCCCTTTTCACCTTTCCAATTTTCCATCCCCCATCACCCCCAACTCCTGTTGAGCCTACACCCTTCACTTTTCCTCCTATACCCTCCATTCCCCCTCTTATCCTACCCCCTCCCACCTTCTCTGCCAAATCTACCCAAACAGACCCAGAACCTGACCCATTCCCCCACCACTTGACTTCCCTACTATCATACCCCCTTCCCCCCAGGACCAAGCACACTTCGCTCCTTCCACCTCCTATCTGCCAATTGCACCCAAACATCATTTCTACAGCCCTCCTTACCTCACCATCCTACATCACATGCGGGATAATGCTTACCTAAGGAAGGATGTCCTGAGGGGTATGGCCAAGCTACGCCTATCAATTGAGACCCCCCTGCTGGAGAAGATTGATGAGATGATGGAGGCCTACAACGAGCAACTACTGGGCATCTCCTTGGGGTGGAAAAATATTGTGGAGGAATATCAGAAGACGAAAGCTTCAGCTACTTATTATCAAATTAATTGGGAGTATGAGAAATCCAATGCTGCTGCAGCGACTGCCCAGGCAAGAATTCTTGAAAAATGACTTAACAATGCCCAGGAAATCCAAAAAATCCAAAAGGAGATCCATGAGACTGATGCCCTCAAATTTAAAGTCCAGATAGCCTCATTGGAATCCGCATTGGCCGCTACCAGAAATGAACCTTACCACCCAACCCCACTCTCTGTTCACGTGCCTCAGCCTGCACCAACTACTACTCCAGCTTCACCTGCCCAGTCTGAGGAGGCACCACCTAAGCCCCAAAAAGATAAAGGAAAAGCTCCTGCTTCACCTCCTAAGGAGCAGCCTCCATCTATTGAGCAACTGACCCCTACCACGGCCTCTGCTGAACCTCCATAAGAACAAATTTATCCTCAGCGGAGGAAAGTCACAGCCAAGAGTTCTGCTCCCAAAGTTGTTCCTTTAAAAATTGGCAAAGAGCCTGCTACCCAGTCTGAAGAGGCACAGCCCCCGGCCAAACCTGAGTCCACTAGAAAAGGAAAGTCACCAGTGGTCCCCACTGAGGAACCCAAGGCTAAAGGCAAAGGAAAATCCCCTGCCACCCCCTGCTAAGCGTAAAGGCAAAGCCCCTCAAGAACCCAAGGAACCAAAAGCTCCCAAAGCACCAAAAGTAAGGGTGAGGGCACCTAAAGCTCCAACTGCGGCGAAAACACCAGTCGAGAAGAAAAAGGCAAGGGAGGAGAAGAAGAAAGAGGACAGAGCTACCCTTAAGGTAAAGGCTAAATAGATGGGCTGGGATTTCCTTACTAATTATGATTCAGATTAGTTCCTAGCTTCTAGATTGTATCTTAGGCTTTTCTTCTTGTCATTCCACTTGTAACTATTTTTATTCCACTTTAATAGAAATTCTAGTTTTCTCTATTGCTTTGTTCTGTGTGTTTCTTTCTGATTGTTTGTTACTTGTGATTTTGTCCTTTTTGCCATTCATGGAGAAGAGTTTTTGGGAGGATATTTTTCTTTGAACCAGTAATCCATGTCGTGGAGATGGTGTTTATATAAATTTGTGCAATTACCTGCTTCCAGGATTGCAATGGCTCCTTCTTCAAATTGATGTGTCATCATAAGTGTACCTTGCGAAGATCCCCACCTCAACTGCGCGAGAAATGTCCTTTCCTCATCACTTATTGCTCCTTGCAAGGATCCCCACGCGCTACACTTACCTCTTTAAATACCATGCCTCTCTTTGGACATTCATTTAATGCTACTTCTCTTTTCCAAAGAGCCAGTTGTGTATTTTCTTCTTTTCCCTCACAACCATCATTTATTGCCAAGAGTGAAAACGGGCGCAATTTCAATTCCGCCGGTTCATGTTCCCTCGTCCCTCTCTTTTAAATCGGCCCTCAGTCCCTTTCCATCTCATCCCTCCTCTTCTAACCATAGAAGTCCATACCTCCTCACACAAATGGCGGATGACAGCCCCTTTGGCTTCCCAATCAAATTTTACCCCATCTGGGATGATCCCCCACCGCCTAAGGAGCCAGACCCCTTGCAATTTCTTTGGGATGAGTATGACGAGGTCCAGCGGATCTTGGCCAAGGAGGAAAAGAAAAAGAAAAAAAATGAGAAGTTAGAGGAGAAGAAAAAGAAAAAAAGAGAGAAGCGAGAGAAAAAGAAAAAGAAAAATATGGCACCACCTGCATCTCCCCCTCCATCTTCCTCAACCCTCCCCCGGCTACACCTTAACCCCCCCCCCCCCCATTTTCTCTTTTCTTTTCTTTTTTTTTCCATCTTTTTGTCATATTTTCTTTTTCTTTTAATGAAAGTTTTCTTTTCGTTCCATACTGTTCTGTTTTGCATTTTTATTTCTCTCTCTTCTTCTGTGTTTGTTTCTATATGTTTCCTTGGATTCTACCATTTATTCTCACCTCTAAACCAGTGAGGACGCTGCTCCTCCTAGGTTTGGAGGTGTGGCAGGTAGGTCTGCCAATAACATAGTTAACTTAAAGTGCAGCAGAATCATGTGAGTAACATAGAAATGGAGCCGTGTTCACATAAGAATTATAAAAATTAAGGAATTTAAAACTTTTTGCAGATCTTTAGACATTATAAATTTCTAAATTTTCACATTTCCATGACGAGAATACCAAGAAAACTCACTGGTATCAGCACTTAGTGAATCATCGAAGAGAGAAAAAGGTAAGGACATACTTAAAAGTTCAAAGGAAGACCAGCACCAGTGAGAATTGGGCCTACTAAATTTTTTTTTATTTGAGGAGTGATTGAGGCAAATTTCTTCTAGCTTTAAGGACTGGCTGAGTCAATGTGTTCACTAAATGTTAGGTAACTCCAAGTTGAAACAACTGACAGCACTCATGACACTTAGGAAAGGATCAAGGCCTTCTCTTGGACAGTTTGAGCCTAAACAGACCAAACCCTTAAGCAACTGCCCTTGTTCATACACTCTTTGAGCTACAAAGTCTAATTTTTTTTCCACAAACCCACCTGAGTACTTGTACTTGAACCTATGGATCTGATTTAACCTTACCCTCACTCTGAGAAGTCAGAAGGTAAAGGAGAAAGAGTTAAAGATGGACTAGCTAGGGTCAACATTGGATGAGTGGAGAAGAATTATCTGAAGTTTTAGCAGTGTAACAACTGAGGAAAAAGGTGGCAATTCATTAAAAACAAAAAAATAAATAAAAAGAAGAAAACTGCACCAGAATGAAAAGAAAATAATAATGAAGAGGAATAAGAGAGGAATCAAGAGGAAACATTCATTGAAAAAAAATCAAACGAGAAGAGAAATTGATCACTTCAAATTTGAAGATTTCAAAGAAGATGAAAGGAGCTGAATTAAAGAAGGTGAAGTCATGAATCACCTCCTGCACCTACTGATTTCTGAATTTCAAACCCCTTTTCCAACCTTCCAATTCTTTTTATAACCCAATACCATAAGCCACATTACAGCCCAGTTAAAGCCCTTGTGATCCAAAGTTGAATGAGCTGTCATGTGGAGATAATGAGTTGTCCAATCTATGGTAAAAATCTGCCAATGATGTCAGAACTTGAATGCTATGCCTATGCTCATGCTTACAGACCCATTTGGGGGATGTAACTATTCTTGAGCTTGAGAGACAATGAAACCCTCAAAAGTTCCTTGTGAGAATACACCCTGGAGAGTTTTGGGTCTGATATTGAATGTATTGGGCATGACCTACAACCTAATTTTTAATTTAATGATGAGCTCAGTGCTATCACACATGTGTAGTTTCCCTGTTGTGAACTGATTGGAAATGATGTGTTATCATGTAAAGTTTATGTTACTTAAACATCTGTGTAGACAATGTATTTTAAATTTCCTATACTTTTACCGATTCAAGGGTGAACTGATACTCTGTTTCTTGACTGCTAACTTGACAATCTTGCACTACTGTTAACTTGACAATCTTGCACTACTGTTAACTATTTTATTGAGAAGTTTGTGGGTATCTTCACTGAAAACCCTCAGGAGACTTCACTCCTCCACTAGGGATGACCTAGGGGATTAAAAGGCTTGGTACATATGCTAAATGTATCCGTGCTCCCTACGAAAGTGGCATTTAATTTCTGTAGATTTTTAGTGTAGCTTTGCTTAGGGACTAGCAAAGATTAGGTTTGGGGGTGTGTTAAGACCTTAAAAGTACCACTTTTCACCCCTTAACTTAATCTTTGTTGGACCCTTAATCATTTAATAAAAGCACTTTAAGCCTATTCTACAGGTAATAAACAGCAGCTGCAATAAGGCCTTAATCCTGCTAAGGAGCCCACTTTTGCCCCAGAAGTCTCCCAGAAGAATGGAAGACAGAGAACCTGACTGCATGAAGGCAGAGCACAACAGCAACAAAGAAAGAAATGAGCCTCGCGCAACTGTCGCAAGGTTCAAATGACTCAGAAAGCCTGCCTTGCGCAATCCTCACGAGTTTCCCATAACATCATACCAATTGTCCACGCTGTTCTCACGCAGTTTAGTGATAGAAGAGCTCCTGCAACATAGTTTGTGCAGCTCTCGCGAAGCTCAAATATAAATGATCGCGCAGTCTCACACAGCTCAAGAAAGCAGCTCTCAAACCTCGGGCAGTTCACTCAGATCAACTGAGGAGAGGGAGCTCCAGGTATCTCTGCGTGCAGTGGCCGTGGGATGTAAAACTTCAAAAAAAACCTCTCGCCCAGTTTAGAGACCAATGCACATCACATCTTCGCGAAGATCCATTGAGAAACAAACTACTCGCGCAATTCTCGCGCCATTCAGAAGGAAAGTGCAATCCCGCGAAGACCAGAGCAATCCAACGAGGATTCAATGCCCTATCGCATGACTGTTTCAACTGCAACTAAGACAACCCCGCGACGGCTAGAATTTCAAGCTAATTCAATCTAACGAACACCGTGCTACCACGCGACAGTCTTGGAAACCAGTGCTACCTGGCGAGGCTCTAAACTCTAACTCTCGCTCACCTCTGCAGAGGACATTCTAGGAACTTCCAGCAATTAGGGCATGCATTCTAATGCTCCAAGTTCTGTGCACGTGCCTCGAGGCATCCAAGGAATAGTATTAGGCCATGTGGCATCGTTAAAATTAGGGTTTCCTAACCCTAATGCGCCGCCAAACTGACTGCTATATAAACCTAAGCCTGGTTTAGGTTTAGGGGGCTCTCTGCTTAGAATAGAATTTTGTCTATCTTCTTCTTGCAGTAGTTGTAGATCTTTAGTAAGGTTTAGGTAGATTTCTTTTTACTTTTTCTTCTCTCCATAGTTCAGCATTTGCTGGCTATGCCTTTGTATGAATATTTGGAATAGATTAATGGAGTTTTATGATAGCGTGTTTTACATTTATGGAATTTTTGTTTGTGAGTTGTTCTGTACAAGGTTGTTACCTTGAGATCCTCCATTGCTAGGACGTATTGCAAGCAATGGAGGATTGATTTTATAGTTTACTCAGATCCAAGTGACCTGTGTGTCTAGGCTAACATGCTCCCATACAGTCCTAGCCCCACCACAGGACCCACTAGATCTGAAGTCCCCATGGGAGCAATGAGCTTTTGTAGCCTTGTGAACATGGTGGTGGCAGCAATGTTTCTTGTTCTATCTTGAGCTTTGTGGGGAGGATAACCTCTGGGATAGTCTGTGACCATTTGAGTGGACAGGTTATAGCCTTAGGGTGAAGCCAACCCACAGACTCAAGACGGATTATTCTTCTCTGCACGTGTGCTTATAGCCTTGTGAGAGATTATGCGGAGACAAACTCCCCTGTATGTGTATAGACCCGCCATCAGATGGCAGATCTGGTTTGGTTATAGAGATTGTACGCTTGCGACTAGATCACTGCAGTCTCTCTAAAGCAGTGGACAGCTGGATCTAAGGCTGCACTAAAACTCTTGTTGGTTCTATGTGTCTAGGCTAACATGCTCCCATACAGGCCTAGCCCCACACATAGCACTTTATAGGTTGAGGTTCCCTATGGATTCTTATGCTTGTAGCCTGGATGAAGTAGTGCCTACAATGATAAACTTGTTCTGACCCATCTCTGGACTGTGGTTCCCCAATTGGATAGTCTGTGACCATTTAAGTGGACAGGTTATAGCCATCAAGGGATTGGATCATGGCACAGAGATGAGTTGGATTCTTTCTCCTCAGTGGTGATAATGTAGCCATTAGACAGGACTTTTATAGCAGCAGATCTGAATTTGAGTCATGAAACCCATTAGATCTAAACCTAATAGCATACTTCTCATCCTTTTATATTTATTTTCTCACTCCATCTTCTCTTAACCCTTTCTATAGTTTAGATATTAGGATACCTTAGAATTTAGATTTTAGTGACCTTAAATCCCCTTCCCTTTAGGATTGCCAAATTTGTAGTCAGATCTGGAGGGCCTACAAAAGATGGCTCCCTTGGAGCTTAAGATCAACTTCCCTGTGGGACAAACTCTTACTTATCAAAACTTGCTACAACAGACCCTGTATCTTGCAGGATTGTGTATATTTTAGGCTTGTTGCTCTGTCATTTTCAATCCACCTTTCATTCATTTTTATTCACCCCATTCTTATCACTGCCCCCAATAAAATCAGTAGCAAGCACTTAAAAATAGCCTAATAGGCAGGCAATAAAATTTTTTGCCTTGGTGGGTATCCTTGGTTGAACTGGTGCTGAGGTCTGTATGGAGATGCCAATTGCTGTTGCCAAGACTGAGGGTATGTGTCTTGTCTCCACCTCAAATTTGGGTGGTTTCTCCATGTGTATCCAGCAGGTTGCTGCCCATATGATTGGGCAGCATTGGCATGCTTCATAACTAAATCAGAGAATTGGTTGGCTGATGGACAATCTTGAAGTGAATGTGTGGAAGCTTGGCATATCAGACACGCCTCTTCCACGTGTGCAACCATCCTAGGCTGCATCACATTCATCAATTTGTCCAACGTTAAACTCAGATTGTCCACCTTCCTTTCCAATTCACTTTGCACCTTAACCTCATACATTCCACCTCTGGGGCTAGATTCTTTCACCAACTTAGCTGGGGTCTGGCTGTTATTGTGAGACAATGACTCCTGCTGCATGGAATTCTTACCAATAATGTCAACAACTCTCATGCCTCATTAGCTGTCTTGTGGAGGTAACTACCACCACATGAGGCGTCCACCATATCCCTACTTTTGAGATTAATTCCGTGGTAAAATACTTGCACAAGTTGCCACTGTGGAATTTGATGGTGGGGATATTATTTTAACATCTCTTGAAATCTCTCCCATGTCTCATAAAAATCTTCAGTTGAGGACTGAGTGAATGACAATATGTTTGTCCTCATCTGGCTGGTTTTATTCATGGGAAAGAATTTAACCAAAAATGAGCTTTGGAGGTCACTCCATGTCTGGATGCTATTGGCTGAGAGCTTAGAGAGCCAGGTGCTGGCTTTGTCCTTTAGGGAAAAAGGAAAAAGTCTAAGTTTGATGGCTTCAGGTCTCAAGTCCACAATGTTAAATGTGGTGTAAAGTGCCAAGAATTGATCAATGTGCTTGTAAGGATCTTCCTTACTGAGCCCATGAAAAGATGGCAGCATGTTAATGGTGGAGGACTTGATTTCATAATTTCCCTCAACTGAAGGAAATTGTATGCAAAAGGGAAATGTGTAATCCCCAGGTGCAATATATTCCTTTAGAGTTCTTTGCCTCTCAACCATAACAGCTGGCTTAGTTTCAACAGTAGGAGCTGGTGTGTTATTTCTCAGTCTAAGGGCCCTTTCAACCTCAAAGTTTGGAGGTTCCAACTCAGGGTTTAAGGACCTTCTACCAAGCATACACATAGAATCAGCAGGTAAAGAAGATGCTCACAATAAAAAAAAAAATTTGCAAACAAAAATCACAACTAAACAGATTTACAACTAAACTATTGACAGGGAATTCAACACAGATGGACTAAGTTTCAGGGTAAAAGAAATGCAAACAGAGCTAGATAAGCTCCAGCTGCAGCTCTAGCTTTTCCCTACTGCTGTTGTCCAAGTCTGCAAAAATTCTAACAAAAACCAGTAGTACTTTTTATTCTATTTAAGGCATAGCTACAAAAAATTTTCTATTCTAAATTATATTACAACTCAGGTTCACTAAAAAGATCAATGTTTCCCAGCAGCGGCTCCAAAAACTTGTTGGTAGGTTTTTGCTTCTTCTTTTTATTATATAAATGATGAAGACAAAATAAAAGAAGCAAAACAAAATAAAATAAAATGGGGAATGAATACAACATAAAACCAAATCACAGACCTGTAAGATACAGGGCTATTGCAGCAGGTTTTAAGTAAGAGTTTGTCCCACAAAGAAATTGATTTAGAACCCAAAATGGGCTATAATAGTAGGCCTCTAGATCTGACTACAGATCTGACAATCCTAGAGAAAGGGAGTTGGGTGTCACAACTACACTAAATTAACAGTAAAAGAAGAGAAATAAAGTACAGTTCTTTCCTTTAAGAAAGGGTTATAAAGAAGGTGGTGATGGTGTGTGTGAAAATAAAGATAAAATTAATGGGAAGAAGGCAATTAAGCTAAAGTTAATTCAGTTATGTAGCTCAGATTTAGGACTATCTCTACAGTAAATCCCTCAAATGGCTACAAGCACATTTGCAAGGAAGAAGTATCCAACTCAACCCTTATGGTGTGACCAGATCTCTTAAGGCTATAACCTGTCCACTTCAATGGTCACAGACTATCCAATAGAGAGGATCAAACCACATGGACTAAATCAGAAAGCCAATTTGATCCAATGGAATAGACTGATCTTAAGGCTATAACCTGTCCACTTAAATGGTCACAGATTATCCAATAGATGTCCTCCACCCACTGGATCAAATTAGAACATGAAAACTATTGCCGACACCATGTATGCCAGGCTTCAAGCTCAGGCATCCATGGGAGCAAATAGTTCTTGAAAAACCAGTGGAGACCAGAGTAGTTCAAGGGCTATTTGGGGACTATAAATGCAGCTGGTCATTGCTACAAAAGGATTGCAATGACTCAGCTCAGAAGCCTGCAATCTCTACAGAGAAATCAGATCTAACATTTGATGTTGGTCAAGTGTAACAGAGGGGAGCTTGTTCCTGCAATAACCTCTCACAAGGCTACAAGCTCAAGTGCAGAGGGGAAGAATCCTTCTCAGATATGTGGCTTGGAATCACCCTAGGGCTATAGTCTATCCACTTAAATGGTCACAGGCTATCCACAGAGGTTATCCTCACCACAAAAGACTGAGATGGAACAAGTAAATTGCTACTACCACCATAGTCCTAGGGCTACAAGCTCAAGTTTCATGGGCCTCTCAAATCAACTAAAGTCCTAAATGTATGGCATAGATTGAACAAAACTATGGACAAATAGAAAAATAATAGATTGAATAAACCTTTAAAACACAAATTTCATTGATAAAAAATACTCACAATGCAATTTCTCAAGGCAGCAGCCTTGTGCATAACAGCTCACCAATGACTCCCAATGTTCATAAGACCCATTACAAAATTGATAAAACTAAGCCTAATTGCTTACAGACGATATAGCCAGCAAGTGTTGGGCTAAGAGAAAAGAAAAAATGAGGATATAGCCAGCAAGTGCTGGGCTAAGAGAAAAGAAAAAATGGAAAAAGAGGTGGTCAAACCCTAACCCTAGCTTGCTCGAGCTCAAAGCTGACAGAGGTTGAAGGAGGGATGATAATTCTAAGTTACAATGTACAACTTAAATACTTAGTCCTAATGCCTTAGCTAATAGAAGATTAAACCCTAATATTTTAGGGTAGATGTAGCACTATTACAACCCTTGGATGCCTTGGGATGTGTGCCTCAAGATTAGGGCCTCGAGATGTGTGCCTTACACTTAGGGAAATCCCCAAAAGGTCCTTGAGTTAAGACTGAGAAGTGGAGAGTCCGAGCTTCGCAAGGCTGGCCTTGGTGCATTAATCCATTCATGCAGTTGGCAGAGTGCTCGCGGGGTAGCATTTGGCTTGGAAAGGTCCTTGCTCACGCAGAAGACTTTAGCTTGTCGTGCAATTGGATTGGCCTGAAATTCACTCACAAGGAAGAATTTGCAATAATTTGTCTCGCTCGCGCAGCAGGGCTTCAGAATTTTCTGTCGTGAGGGTGTCGCGTGGATGTCTTTAAATCTTGCTTGGCAGAGGGTTGAGCTATTAAATGCATGAGAACTACGCAAGGACATTTCTAGAGCTCTCTCCTCTACAGCCACGCGAGGACTTTGCGAGTTTGTTATTATTCTTTATGCAGATTGACCTCACGAGATAGTACGCATGACTGATATAAAACTTGTTTCTCGGGAGAGCTTCGCGGAAGAAGGCAATTAAGCTGAGTGTTAGTTACAGCTAAAGTGCTCGACTGCTGTGCGAGAGAATGCTTTGGGGCAATTCCTTCACTGAGCTGCAAGAATTCCTCATGAGTTCCCTTGTGCTACATGTAAAATCTATGCAAGGAAACTCTGATGTAGGCTTAGCCTCGCGAGGCAGCACATCTATTGTGCGAGATAACACATTTGCTCCTCTACTGTTGTTGCAGTCCTCTCCATGCACATCTATACTTCTTTCATCTGCTAGACTTTCCTAGTCCATTATGACATGCAAAATAGTCACTATGGTGTGTACCACCATGGTGTTCCATCAGTCTTTGGCTCAGCTGTCATCTCTTGCTTGGATTCTCTCTCTTCTTGGCACTAAAGGTATGGACTTTGTGTTAAGCTGCATAAGTTATTACTAACTACAAAATAAGCTAAACAAGAGTTATTAGTCAGCTTCAAGGTCTAGCAAAGGCTACGTTTAGAGGTGGAAAATGGTAATTTTCAGTGAATAAGATTGCATCAAACAAAGGCAAATTAATCTTTACTTGTTTAAATGTTTCCATCATTTCCTCAACTTTGGCATTCCCCTTGTCAAAAGGAGAAGGTGCTTGAAGTGCATTGGGAAATGGCAAATGGGGGACTGATCTCCCATTTGCTGCCTTAGCAATCTCATCAGTTTATTCCTTATTTTTATTTTCGTTTTTTTATTGGGGCTCATCAACACCCCCTTTATTTGTCATATGTTGCTCTTGCTGCATATCATCATGGGTTGTTCCTTCATTTCCTGCACTTTTCTCATCAAGCTCAATACTAGTTTTGTTATCAACCGGCCTTCCACTTCTCAAAATGGTGATAGATTTGGCTTCTTCATGTGAAGAAGTCTCACCCACCATATACTTCCCTTTTGGGTTATTTATGGGCTAACTAGGCAGTCTCCCTCCTCTCTCCTAGTCAAAGTAATGGATAGCTGACCAAGGTGGTCCTCTATCTTCTTAATACTTTGGCTATGGGAGTTAACAGTTTGTGACAAAGAGCCCAAATTCTGTAATGAAGCCAGAACTTGCTCTTCAAATGTGAGGGATCTAGAGGGTGCTACGGCTGGTCCACTTTGATGCACAAATTATGCCGTAGGCTGGGCCATAGGCTGCTGGTATTGGGGCCTTGAGAAGTAATTCTGCTGGTAGGGTTGGGCATTTCTATAAGGCATGGACTACTGTTGTGGCTACTGCTGCTGCTGGTTTTGGAAGGTATCTTGTCTTCACCTCAAGTTGGGGTAGTTTCTCGAATGATAGTCAGCAGTAGGCTATTGTCCAAAGGATTGAACATCATTCACATGTTCTATAACAAGGTCTGAAAATTGGGCAGCAGAAGGACATTCTTCAAGGGAGTGAGTAGGGGACTGGCATATCACACATGCCTCCTCTATTTTTATAGCCATTGGTGACTGCATTGCTCCCATGAGCTTGTCAAATTGCAGAGTCAAGCTATCCACTTTCCTTTTTAAATCATTGTATCCACTAACCTCATACATTTTCTCTCTTGTAGTGTTCTCTCTCACTAATCTAATAGGAGTCTCAATATCCCTTGACAAAGTCTCCCTTTGCATGGAGTTTTCACTAATAATATCAAACAACTCCCAAGCCTCATCAGCTGTCTTGTGGAGGTAACTACCACCACATGAGGCATCAACCATGCCCCTACTCTTGAGATCAATTCTTTGATGAAAACATTGAACAAGTTGCCATTTAGGAATTTGGTGATGGGGACATTGCTTCAAGAGCTCCTTAAATCTCTCCGATGCTTAGTGAAAGTCTTCAGTTGGGGCTTGAGCAAATGAAATGATGCTCTTCCTCAGCTGACTTGTTTTGGACATGGGAAAAAACTTGGCCAAAAATTGACATTGAAGATCCTTCCAAGACTGAATACTATTGGTCGGGAGCATGGACAACCAAGTTCTGGCTTTGTCCTTTAGTGAAAAAGGAAAGAGTCAACTTGGTTGCTTCCTCCCCCAAACCTGCAATGTTGAAAGTAGTGCACAGTCCTAGAAATTCATCAATGTGCTTGTATGGGTCTTCCTTACTCAGGCCATGATATGAGGGCAGCATCTGTATGATGGAAGATTTACTCTCATAGTTCCTTTGGACAACAGAGAATTAAATGTAAATGTGAGAGTTGTACCCCCTGGTGTATTGAATTCTTTTAATGTCCTAGGTTGCTCACCCATTGCAAAAATTTCACAATTAACCACAGGTGTGTGTAGGGACTTCTTAAGTCTGAGAAGTCTCTCAACTTCAAGATCTATAAGAACAATCTCAGGATTGAGAGATCTTCTCCCAAGCATACACACAGCAGGAACTTGGTACGACACACAAAATTATAGCACAGATTTCAGCAAAACAATTTCAAAAATACACAACTAATGCTGCAGTTCTAAAAAATTTACAGATCTAAAATTAAAAAAGGGTTAGGAAATGCAAACTTTAGCACAACTTTCTCCTCCAATCAGCACAATGCTCCTCTCAAAACAACAAATCCAGATCTGTAACATAAAATTAGACTGCAAAAAACTACAGCAGCAATTAGTCAAATACAACACAGGCAATTACAAATTTAAATCTAAAATAAGAAAAAGTTAGATCTATCAATTCTAAAAACACAGATCCCCGACAGCGGCGCCAAAAACTTATTGATTTGCTTACCTTACAATTATTAAAGGATTAAAAATAGTAAATTAAAAGGACAAATCAAAGAGTAATGGGATCAAGGTAAGCCATTAGTCTTGCAAGAACTAGGGTTGTTGCAGCAAGCTTTAATAGGTAAGTAAGGGTATGTCCATAGGGAAATGTGCTTTAAAATGGAGTAAATCTCCAGATCTATGATAGATCTGACACTCTATCCTAATTTAAACTAAATCAAGAAAGGAAAGAGGAGAGATTTTTTAGGGTTATGACTTTACTAAAAATATAGAAAATTAAAGATAAAAGAAAATGATCCAGAATTGATTAAAACACAGATTTAAGGAAATGGAGAAAAAGATTAAAATCAAAAGAAGGAGAATAGCAGCTAGGGGTTTTGGTCTTTTACTGAAAATTGGTTAGATCAAAGGCAGGGTAGGGAACTAATTTGCAACAATCGTTCATTTGGCTACAAGCTCAGATGTAAGGTATAAGAATCTAACCTAGATCAAAGAATTGGAGTGATCCTAAGGCTATGATCTGTCCACTTGAATGGTCACAGATCATCCCAGAGATTCCTCTAATTCAAGGGTCTTAATTAGAATAATTAAACTATTACAGATGTTGTGGATGCAAGGTTACAAGCTCAAGCACCCATAGGAAGATTTAATCTAGGGAAATTGAATGCAAACAAGAGATCTATAGATCAAAATCAACTCTATAATCCATAATGTACTGATTCAATACAAACTTATAATACAATGTGCTCAGATCTGCAATCTGTGCAACATCCAATCCCATACAAAGCTTAAAACCGCTCAATTTATAGCTCTCAACCTCACCCTAGCTACCAAAAGGGTTTAGCCAACCATGGTTGGTCCAAAGAATGAATGGGAAAGAAGAAAGAGGGAAGGAATTTTGGAAATTTTAATTTGGCTCTGGTCCTCTCAATTTCTGGATAGTAGCTCTGTAAATTTTTTAGGCTTTTATAGTCTTCTCCTCTGTCCTCAGATCTGTTTCAACCAATCAGAGCTCAAGGGAATAATTCTGTTATTTTGAGCTGCTGATGTAGCTAATTTTTCTACTAGAAACTCTCCTCCAATTGGTCCAAACTAGACAAGTATATGTGAGGTGGCTAGGAGGTTCCCATTTGTGCACATTTAGGTTCTGAAAATACCCCCCATGGGTTGTTAAAGTGCCTTGGAATGTGTGCACAGAGTTCTAGAGTGGGGTAGTAGCTGTGGCTAGAGCTGAGAAGTTCCCAATTCGAGTGTTGAGAGGTTCAGGAAACCTCTCGACAGGTTCTGAGTCCACTTGGTGTTTACATCGACGGGTTGAAGTAGGCTTTCGATAGGTTGCTTGACTTCTCGACAAGTTCAGTTGAACTAGTCGACAGGATTGACGATAAAATCTACCTGCTGTCCTAGCTCCAGCCAACCCCTCGACAGGTTATAATCCAACCTGTCGACTTCTTATACAGCTCTAGTTGAGTGCTTGATAGATCCTTCTCTGATGTTCGACATGTTGAGTCAACCTCACACAATTGAATGCAACTTCAGGTAAATCTTCGATAGGTTCTTCTGCTACAACTCCAACCTCTCGACAGGTTCTTTCAACCTCTCGAGATCTTCACATTTCCACCTCAGTACCTCTCGACAGCTTGGAATACATCTCTAGAACCTCTCGACAGGTTGCTTCCTTCACCTTTTACTCCTCGACAGGTTGTGGGAACCTCTCGACAGCTTCATATTTGAACACCCCAACCTCTCGACAGCTTGGAGTGACCTCTCGATAGGTCCTATCCTTTGCTTCCACAGCTAGTACACCTCCTTGAGGTGCTGTCCTTCATCTATTAGCACATAGTAGCCTCTTGGTCGGTTCAATCCTCATCAGATGTAGCTAATCTTGCTCCGAAGTGTGCCCATGTGGACACATGTCATTGCCATGGAGCACTGAGGCTCTGTGGACTGCTTGATTGGCTGGCCTTTTGGGCTGCATGAGCACATTTTGAGCGTCAGGTTACTTCTTTGGCATTTTTAGATGGATGTCTACACTAAGACTGTAATTTATTGCTTATCTACAAAACATACTCAAAACACATTATTTGTCAACTCAAAGGTCCATCAAAGGTCAGGTTAGGAGGTGAAAAATAGTATATTTCACTGATTAATAGATAGGAGTCATGAGTCTGGATGAGGAAATCCTAGCTGAGGAGCTTCCCAATGAACTCCATGAGTAGTTTACTGACTTTGAGCATGGTCCTACCCCGATCGTTGAAGAAATAGTAGATGTCAACCTGGGTACAAAGGAGTTCCTAGAATCACCAAGATCAAAACGTCGCTATCTCCCGAGGAAAGAAGAGGCATGATTGATTTCCTTCAGTCATACTAAGATGTCTTCGCATGGTCGTACGAGGATATGCTTAGTTTGGATACCAATTTGGTTGAGCATGAGTTGCTATTATATCCAGAGGTTAGGCCAGTAAAGCAGAAGTTGAGACACCTCAGGCCAGAATGGATACTGAAAGTGAAAGATGAGGTCATCAAGTAATACGATGCGAGGTTTCTCATGGTCTCTAAATACCCACAATGGCTGGACAACATCGTCCCTGTACCAAAGAAAGATGAAAAGGTTCTCATGCGTATCAACTTCAGAAACCTGAACAAAGCAACCCCGAAAGACAATTTCCCATTGCCACACATCGATATCTTGCTGGATAACGCTGCCAGACATGGGATGCTCTCATTAATGGATGGATTTTCTAGTTACAATCAGATCAGGATGGCATAAGTTGACCGTGAAGAAACAATGTTCATCACTCCATGGGGAACCTTCTTCTACTGAGCCATGCCATTGTGTTGAAGAATGCTTGGGCAACATATCAGAGAGCGATGAAAACACTCTTCGATGACATGATGCTCTAAGAAATTGAGGTGTATGTTGATGACATGATCACCAAATCACCAAAAAGAAGTGACCATTTGATAAACCTCCAAAAGTTGTTCGAAAGATTGAGAAAATATAGGCTGCGACTAAGCGCTCAAAAATGTGCATTCGGTGCCATGTCAGGAAAACTACTGGGCTTCATTGTTAGCAGACCCAATCAAAGTAAAAGCCATTGTCGAAATGCCACTGCCATCTATAAAGAAAGAAGTCAGAGGCTTCTTGGGCAGGATACAATATATCAGTCGGTTCATTGTGCAACTCACTCCTATCTGCACACCGATCTTCAAACTACTAAGGAAAGATTCACCAGTCAAATGGAATGACGACTGTTAGGTAGCATTCGATAAGATTAAAAGTTGCCTCCTCAACCACCAGTTTTGGTACCGCCCGAGCCTGGGAGATCACTCCTAATGTATCTCTCCACAATGGAAGTATCAATGGGATGTGTTCTCGGGCAACATAATGAAATAGGAAGAAGAGAGCAGGCCATATACTACCTCAGCAAGAAATTTACTGATTACGGGACACGCTATTCTCATCTAGAGAAAGCATGCCTGGCTCTCATATGGGCTACCCAGAGGCTCCGCCACTACTTGTTATCCAAAGCTGTTCTACCCCTAGTGTGAATGGATCTATTAAAGTACCTATTCGGTGTACCCAAGGACATCATGATGGATCCTCGAACTGCACGCTGGTAACTTCTCCTATCTGAATTTGATATCATATATGTCACATAGAAGTCAATTAAGGGGCAGGCACTCACCGATCATCTTATCGAGAATCCTTTACCTGATTATGAGCCTTTGAGAACTAAATTTCCAGATGAGGACATCTTGTTCCTGACAGAGGATGATATGGCGGAGGCAAAAGAATCCTGGTAATGCACTTTGATAGGGCATCGAATGTCGAGGGTCAAGGAGTCGAAGCCCTTCTGATTTCACCAAAGGGGTCTCACGTACTAGTATCCATCAAATTTAACTTCCCATGCACAAACAACATGGCCAAGTATGAGGTGTGCGCAGTAGGCCTACAAGCAACACTTGACCTAAAGGTAACCCATCTCAGGGTGTTTGGTGACTCCCAATTGATCATATGCCAGACAAATGGGGATTGGAAGAAGAAGGATGAGAAATTGATCCCGTACCATGAGCACCTCGAGGATCTGATAGTGTGTTTCGATGATATTACTTTCTCTTATGTCCCATGAGTGAGAAATCGCTTTGCCGATGCACTAGCGACGTTGGCATCGATGGTCTAAATTCCATATGGTGTCGAGATGAAGCCGATCATCATTGAGCAGAGGAATGAGCCGGCCTTCTGCTTCCAGAGGGATCCACCAAGTTAGATGATGAGCCTCCATGGTTCTTAGATATCAAGAATTTCCTTGAAACACAAACTTTCCTTGAAGGTACGTCCAAGACGGACAGGCGGACCATCCAACATTTAGCGGCCAATTACATCATCTGCGGTGAATGCCTCTACAGGCGATCATCTAATAACATCCTTCTCCGATGCCTAACTGAGGGCGAGGTAGCCAGTATTATGAAAGAGAACCATGAGGGAGTATACGGGGCCCACGTCAATGGGCACATGCTTGCTAAAAAGATCCTACGGCAAGGATATTTCTGGACTACTATAGAATTTGATTGTTGCAAGCACATGCAGAAGTGTTACAAATGTCAAGAACACTCCAGTTTGATACATGCTCCGGCCATAGATCTACACAACATGACCACTCCTTAGCCATTCACTACATGGGGCCTCGACGTCATCGAAAAAGTAAATCAGAAAGTTTTGAATATGAATCAGTTCATCCTTGTCGCCATTGAATACTTCACCAAATGGGTAGAGGTGGCATCCTATATAAATATCATGGCTAGTCATGTCGAGAAGTTCATCAAGAATAATATCGTTTATCAATTCGGTGTACCCAAGGACATCATGATGGACAATGGCACTAACTTTGTGAACAAGCGCATCAGGGCCTTCTACGAGCAGTATAAAATCAAACATCATCACTCATCACCATATCGGCCGCAAACTAACAGAGCCGTTGAGGCCGTTAACAAAATGGTCATCCATATCCTTGAGAAGATGGTTGCCACGTACCGAGATTGGAGTGAAATGATACCCTTTGCACTATGGGCCTATCGAACATCGATCTGTACCACTACAGGGGCAACACCTTTTTCCCTTGTATATGGAACTGAGGCCATATTGCCAGTTGCAGTCGAGGTACCCTCGCTCTGCATTCTCATGGAGTCTAATCTACCTGAAGTAGAAAAGGAGAGATCCCACTTTTAGCAGCTAAGGTTGCTGGACGAGAAAAGGCTCCTGGCTTTGTGTCACATCCAGGTTTACCAAGGGCGAATCGCACATGCCTAAAACAAATGTGTTCATGGTCAAGATCTGAAGGTGGAAGATACTGTACTCAAGAAAATCTTCTCGTCTCTTCACATCGATCCGAGAGGGAAATTCAAGCCCAACTGGGAGGGACCTTACATTATCCGAGAAGTGCTCCCGGGATAGAAGCTCTGCCACACCACCATCGACGGGGATCACTTTCCTGAGCCAATCAATGTTGGGTATGTTCAACGATTCTATTCCTGAGTCCCGAAGCATGGTAAGTACTGATAAAAATGGATGCGTGACTGCTTAAGGATACTTTAAAAAGAGGCCATCATTTCAAAAGCCAAGTAGCCAAAAAGTGTCCCTGAATAATCACACCCTTTGCAACACCCGTTCAGCCATCGACCTTTTCTTTCACTACCCCCTCCCCGAAAATGAAAAAAGAGAGTGTATATACCAACGACAACAAAAAGCAAGAAAAAAAGTTACCATAAAAAACCCAAAAAAATTGGAAAAAATAAAATCCCAAAAAAGGATAAGCAAAAAGAATAAAAAAATATAGAAAAGAAAAAGTGGGGCATGTACAGTCAAAATTTCCCAACGAAGAAGTGTATTGTGGTAACTGGAACCCTATCTGGGAAACCTTCTTAACCTAAGAACACCTTCAAAATTCCTAACCTATCCCATGGCCAAGATACATCCTGAGAAAATGCCCTCTTTAAGGTTTACAAGCAGTCACAGTATCCATTGAGTCAGCACGAGCCAAGCTGAGAGACGACAAAAGAACTCCATCCAGCCGGCTATCTCGAAATTGACGTCCATGTCGTGGCCTTTGAGAAAAGAAAAAGAAATATAAAAAATATATATATATAATATATTAATGCAAGATCAAAGCAAAATGGACATAGTGAAAACATGAAAGGGCACTATGGGTAAAAACAGTGAGCTTGTGCGGACCAAGTAAAAACTTGAAAGGGCGCTTGAGATAAAAATGCATACCCATGGACGTAGTGGGACCCCAAAGGGGTGCTAGGGGTAAAAAAAGGGGATACAACGGGCACGACAAGAACCCGTCTTGGACGCTGTGAGTAAAAATGTTGTATAAAAGGGCAGAAGGAGAACATCATTCAGCTACTCCCCTGGTTACAACCTTTATCCATCCAATCCCCCAGGCCTGCTCATGTTAACTCAAAATGAGTCTGGGCCAAGCATACTGTCACGATCGCGCCGTCAAACACATGACCCGTGGTAAAGATAAAAGGTTGATTCAATCCAAGGAGATGGGCGTTCTGGACCTCACCCTGGTCCGACCGTGAACGTTTGACCATGCTCAAATTTAGACCCGCTACTTCCCCTCGTGCCTAAGGCACCCAAAGAAAAAAAAAACAACAAAAAAAGGGCAGAAGGAAAGACCACATCTGCAGAAGATAATAAATTTTCCTTTCCCATTTTCAAGCCAGCACAGTGCACCCACCACTCTGGGATGATTGGTTTGATGTGAAGAAAAGACCACATTTACAAAAGATAATAAATTTCCCTTCCCATTCTCAAGTCAGCACTGTGCACCCACCACTCTGGGATGATTAGTTTGATGACTGGAAAGACCACATTTACAAAAGATAATAAATTTTTCTTTCCTATTTTCAGGCCAACACTGTGTGTGCCACATGTCCAAAGGAATAATCGGCACAATTCCCCCATTTTACAAAAACAAAGAAAAGATAAAATTTTTGTAAGATAATAGGTTTCCCTTTTTCATTTATAAGTATGTACTTTGCTTACACCACACCTCCCAAAAAATAATCGGGGCGATGTCTTGGTCTCTTCCCTTTCTTTTACAAGAAGTACAAAAATAGAAACATAAAGAAAGTATGTATACAAAAAAAAACCTGGCAAGAGTTCTTATGCCCCTTCGTGTGGTAATCTAATCTATGTAAAAAGTATGTACAGGACGGAATCAATGACCCAACTTGTTCTTTAGGGCACAGATCTCTTCACGTAAAGCATCCTTCGGTACATCCCGCTCTGTCATCCAGCAGCCATGAAGACTCCTATACCGCTTTCGGGAAGCATCAGTAGCACCGAGAGCGTCACTCAACGATCCTTCCAGACGAAGGACCTCACACTCAGCCTCATCAGCTCTGACTTCTACCACCTCTGCTCTAACCGTTTGCTTCTCTAAATTCTCACGCAGGATTCGCTTCTCATCCATCAGTAGCTCAATATGGCTCCGAAGCATTGACTCCTTCCTCGGCCAAGGCCCCCCTGCATCATTGCTCTCTGCCTAATCCAAGTGACAAGCAGGAGACATCTCAGACCGTAGCCAACCCTCATACTCTGGGGAGGACAGGACCAAATTCCCCTGCTCTAGATCGCACATAAGTGTCGACTGATGAATCTCCCAGAGGGCAGCTATCCTATCCATATCCTCGGAAGACCCCCGAGAGAAAACTAAGTCACACAGGGGCGGCTTTGTCATACAAGGCACGTACTGAGGGCAACCAAACTAACGCAACACTCGAAATGGGAAATAGTAAGTGTTGTTGGTCAAACTAAGGAGGGTGATGGCCTCATGATCTTTAGAGCGAACAACTAGGAAAGTCCTATCTGACCAAGGAAGCCTCCACACCAACTCAGCTTTAGCCAGCCAAAGCTTGAGCCCTTGTATATCCCATCGTGGAAGCATGGGGCATCTACCTAAAAAGTAGTGGGGCACCTCACCACGAGCAACATAGAAGCGGGGCATGGATCCCAAGATAGCAAGATGCTCCCCGAGCCAAATTTGAAGCAAGATAGGACATCTTCGGTGGCCCTCCACCTTTCCGAGAGTGAAGGCATCAAGGCAGCGATAAAGCTTCGCCAGCACCATATGCATCACAGAGCGGCCTCCCTCTAATTCCGTCAAGAGATCGCAGAGTGCGAGTGAGAAACTCTCTTCCCCAGTGTAGAAGAGAACCTCGGAGATGAGGCAAAGGGCAAAGGCCTTCACATAATGAGGATTTTTGATCGGCAATTTTTGCAGGCTTTCCTCTCCGAAAAGTTCTCTCAGGAATTTCACCGAACACCTGGTGGGCCCGCCGATGAGACTTTTCTCATAATCATTTTTCTTCAAGCCCAAGGTGATCTGGGTGGCTTTGGCATAACCTAGTTTCGACAGTATTCTGGCAAGGTCTCTATACGACTTCAGACCTGATAGATTGGAGAGCACCTCGAGAGTAGGGGTTAACTCACGATTCCCAAAATGGAAGACATGGGTGTTAACTTCCCAAAATGAAGCCGCAGCATAAATGAAATCCCAAAGCGGAGGACCTTCAAGGAAAGACGAGAGACGGGCCATGCTAAGTCGATCAAAACCCACAAGCTCACTCTCATTCATATCCTCAAGCAACTTTCCTAGAAAACTGGGCCCCACGCCCAAAGAGGGAAGTATTGTGGTCTCGGACCCTCCACGAGAGGCGGGGCCGGAAAGCTGGTCCATGGTCATACAAAGATGTTCCCAAGATACAATTCAATGTAGGACGATGGACACCCACCTTGGGGCAAGAAAAGAAAAAATGGGAGCAAAAATATACCAAGTCAAAGTCAAAAGAGGGAGAAAAATATGCATTCTCGGGCTTAATAAACACGCCAGAAAAAGGCCCCACTTTCCCCTGATGGCACTGTGTGTAATAAACATGCCAGATCAAAATTTCCCAGAATTACTTAGGCGTGTGTATTACACACGCCAAGCCACCTTTGTCCAGATTTACTTTGGCGTGTGTATTACACATGCCAGGCCACTTTCTCCCGAAATTACTTTGGCGTGTGTATTATACACGCCATGCCATTTGCTGCCATCCAAAGGAGGAAAAGTGAGTATTGGGGAGGTCATTTGGCTGATCCCCTAGGCAACCTACCTGTGTTTCCAGTCATTTGCTTAAAAGGCACTAGCCAACATTCAGAGATACAAAATTTTTGGGTCACGTCCAACTAACACATGATTTCCTATGTAGGAAAAATCCACACAGACATGAAAATGGTGGCCAAATGTCAACCAAGGCCAATCTTTTCTAAATTAGGCCCATCCTGCAGAAGAGAGTCAACATACAACCGAAAGAGAAAGAAGAAAGAAGTGGAGCAGGCAATAAAGAGGGAAAAACAATGGCATTCATCCAAAATAATAAAAGCTATCAAAAAAATGGTCTTCAATAACATCATCCCAAAATAAAAATAGAAAAATTCCAACAGTTCAAGTATGTCTAAATCAAATCAGCGCAAGAGCTCAATCCTTGGCAGCACCGTTCGACTTCTTACGATGGCGCGAGGTGCTATGGTACGTCTGTACCTCCCCCACCCGGGACCATGCCTATGAAGTCGGCTAAGTAAGGAGCGCGATTTCTTTTCACGAGTTTGTTGCAAGTCATATCCAAAGCCATTAAGATCTGTTGAAAGGAAAAAATAACAGGGCAATGATCGAAACAAGTTAGTATAACACTCACCATCTCCACGTCTCAAAAGCCGGCAACATTGCGGTAGTACTCGACCTGATTCACGGCTGATTCATAGTTCTGCACAAAAGAAAAGAGAGGTATCAGTCACAAGAGCCACAAGCTCAAACATAGGCATTCCTCTAGAAAGCAAAAGTACAAAAAGGAAAAAAAAAACTTACCCCAGGAACCAACTCAGGAGGGGGGACCCGGACCGCTTCGGCGGATAGGCTGGCCCGCTCGTCTACATCGGCACACAAGCTTGAGAGAAAGGCATCTTCAAGGTGTCTAAATGTCGCCCGAACCTCAGCTGTAGAACTGCTTGAAGCACCCATGCCAGAGGGGGTTGAAGGACCAGCCCTCGTAGCCTCCGCAGGACCTGCCGTTGCTGCATCATCATCGTCAAAATCGCCTTCTCCCTTAAACTGTGAAAAGAAGTAGGGTCTCAATCAGTAGAAATAAAAATTGAATTAGAACCATTGGAACTTGCCTAAAAAGGACAACTACCTGAGCTTGTGGGCCACTAAAGGCCAGGAAGTTGGCATCGAGCACAAAATGTGGCAGAATGGATCGATAGGGCAGGGACTCATACCACAGCTGGTACCCCCAGGGCACGAGAAGATCATCAATGGGGACCCCATGATGAAGAAACCTGGCAGAGAGCTCCTCAATAGTACCCACAGGAGCCATTACGTCCATCGGAGGAGCCTGTGGCATGACAAAGTGGTCTCGATACTGATGTACCGCTCTCTCTCAGGTAATATGCCCTGGCTCAGGCCCCGCAGAAGAAGATGATGTGGAAGTTAACAAAGAAGCGAGATGGACCCAAGGCGGCTCGATCCCAGAAGGGAGAACCAATGTAAGGGTCATAGATGACCTGCCCAGATAGAAAAATATCCCATCAGCCAAACGGGGAGCATAAAAAGGAATGCTGAGAAAGAAAAGAGAGAAATGGCCATACCTGCTCCGAGATCAACAAGTCAAATTGGAACCTCAGGCCCATCTCCAAATGCTTCATCCTGACGTCTTAACGGTGGTTCTTATGCCAATTACTCATGAGCGGATACTTATAGACATCCGAGAAAAGGAGTGGGCGGCCAGGATGGAAGTGCAAGTACCCCCAGATCTGAAAACAAAAGCAGTAGTCAAGGTAGAAGATGTGTCAGATGTCAGATAAATGGCTAGCCAATGAATTAAGGAAAGTGAGAAAGTCAGGGGTTACCTCAATCACGGGCCAGAAACTGACGATAGAAGCTATACTCCCAACTGAGGTGCGGGCTAGGCTAGACATCAGCATGGCATATCCGACCCCACCCCAGTCATACCAATGCACGTCATCCCAATTCCTCATAAGGCTGAGCAAGGACATTGAAACCCGGCCGCCACTGGCATTTACAAAAAGGGTCTTGCCTAAAATGAAGAGGAGCGAAATGTGAGCCAACACCAGCGAGCGCCCTGGCTCAAGGAAGATATCTGCATCTGGCTGGCCCAGATACACCAACTCGTTCAACTAACAACTCGGCCAGCCAAGATAATTTGACCTCAGAGCCATGCATGTTTTGGGTAGAGGGGTAATCCCCGATTAATTGCACCACCTAATCCCGACCCGGTACACAAAGGTTGGTGACCAGCGTTCTTACCCCCAATCCTTATCCCCGTAATCATTGACCAATCGATGGGGGAATAGCCATCTCAGCCACCGCCATGTGAAAGGTCATGGTCTCAGGACAGAAACGTTCAACCAGGGCCTTCACATAGGCCGAGTTGCCCCTCATGGCAGGGGATGAAAGGAAATCTCAAAAGCCGGCTTGGGCAAGGAGAAAGTTCACCATTAGAGGGAGATAACGGTAAAGGCACTGGAGGTCAAGTCAACCTCCCCGGAATATAATGGGTGGCAAGTCCTGCATCAAGATGAAGAGGTGTTAGATCTTGCAGGCAAAGCAAGCTTGCACAAAGAAAGGACTAGGTGGTAAAATAAAACTTATTTCATTACCTTGCCAGCAATCCTGAAATTCAAAATATGGACATACTGTTGATTGAGCAAACCAGTATGGGCTGCCTCGCCCTACATTTCGTACCAAGGCTGGGAAAAGCGATGTACCCCCAAAAGCTCCTCCCCCGTGGACCGTAGACCACCTTCGGTCCCTCCTCTTGCCCTTCCTCTTACCTGTGCTCTTCCTCACTCGACATCCTGAGATGGAAATAAGCAATAATATCAAAACATGTCAGTAGCAAGAAACTAATTGCCACAAGCCAAAAAGGAGGTAAGTATGCCCCTCTAATTTTTTCTATCAGTAACCGTCATCAGTTCTAAAAAGAAATACATCCGAAGACGCCCAACCCCCCCCCCCTCCCCCACATTTAAAAAAAAAAAAAATATATATATATATATATATATATATATATATATATATATATATATCTGTGTGTGTGTGTGTGTGTGTGTGTGCATTTGTGTAACCAAAAAATCCAAAAAAGAAAACAAAAAAAATATAAATGTGTGTGCATTTATGTAACCAAAAAAATCCAAAAATATATATGTGTGTGCATTTATGCAATCAAAAAAATTCAAAAAGAAACCAAAAAAATATATATATGTGTGCACATTTGTGTAACGAAAAAAATCCAAAAACGAAAACAAAAAAAATATATATATGTGTGTGCATTTATGCAACCAAAAAAATCCAAAAAGAAAACAAATATATATATATATATGTGTGTGTGTGTGTGTGTGTGTGTGTGTGTGTGTGTGCATTTATGCAACCAAAAAAATCCAAAAAGCATTGTGAAAGTCTAAAAAATAATGAAAGAAAATCCCCACAGAAAAAGCCAAAAATAATAGAATAACTCACATAAAATAATAAAATAATTCACATGAAATAATAGTTCTACAAAAAAAACCAAAAAAATCCCATAAAATGATAGCTTAAAAATCAAAAAAATCATCATCATAAAATCCCATGAAATGATAACTTAGAAATCTAAAAATCACATAAAATGATAAAAAAAAAAATTCTCCACATAAAATAACAAAGATATATGTTTTGAAAAGACAGCACACACTCCCAAAAAGCATTGTGATATCCCTTCACTCCGCTCGGGTAATCGTGCTAAATAAACTTCGGGATCAATGGGTTCGCCCAAAGACCTCGAACCATGCTTCAAGCAGGGACTTCGGCAGCCAGTTAAATGAGGCAGTCTGTGCCTCATGTGATTGGACGCACATGCGGATTCTAATGCTGTAAAATATCAAATATTTTATTCACAATGCAGTTGTGCTATTTCAATGTCCTAAGTCTAAGGTACGCCTTGGATTCTGGATCCTACTTCAAAGTAGGAGCGATGGTGTCAATCCCAATCAAACAGTCAATGTTTCGATCGCGCCGACTCCACTGTAAAATCTTTGCGACGAGCGCTCAATTGGCAAATTCATATGAACGTGAGTGTTTAACTTGAGATTCATCACAAGCTATTTCGAATGTGTGGGCTTTTTTGTCTGTGCAGTCTGGACATGCGCCCTACGGGGTTTGAGGTCTGGATAACTCTGTTATGAAAAAGGTCAATTGTTGGTCGAAACCAACCTATTGACAATGAAACTACATGTCAATCAAACTATATGTAAACATGCATGCAGAATGGTTCATTTCTCTTATTTTTACAGGCCTAATACATGCATTGGCATGATATCCTTGTAAAGTGTATGCCTTGCGTCTGGGTATCCGTAAGATGGTCGTTTGTTCTTGTAAATTATACCCGGTCGGGATCTAGGTCGAGACCTCCATCGCCTTTGTTGCTTATCGCCCCTAATGGGTGCTTGTTTATGCATAGTTAATTGATTTGTAAAATCATTATCAGCAAAGACCAGGATTGGATGTCCCCTTCGAGGGGCACCCAATTTTGGCTGGATCTGTTCTGTGTCATTTGAAGTTAGATACTCTGGGTCATGATGATCTAGGGCACGTTGGAAAAATGGCACGCACTCCTAAAAAGTGTTGCGATATCTATTCACTTCGCTCAGGTAGTCATGCTAAATAAGTTTTGAGATCAATGGGTTCACCCAAAGACCTTGAACCTTGGTTCAGGCAGGGGCACCCGTGACCAGTCAGATGAGGCGGTTAATGCCTGACCTGATTGGTCACAAACTGTGGAACCTTGCGTACTTGCGTTGCACCTATCTTTGAATGTGAGTCGATCACCCTCCTTACTTATGAAGCTGTTGTATTCAAAATAAATGTTGAACATCAAAATCCTCCAAAACATCTCGAGAAGCGACCGCTATTCCCAATTATTGGGCTTTCGCAACTCATTTTTCACTTCGGTTATGCCCAATAATGTCGCTAAGTGCTTGGGAACCGATTACCTTGAGAAACGACTATTTTTCCTGACATCCAGGGCTTTCGTTTTCTCACCATGGTACTCATATGATGTTTAAAGTTTGTTCTGAATAAAGCAGGCCCGTCAGTAATGCCTTGGGACTCTTCGGATGTCTCTTCTCTTTGGCATTCGATCATTAGTGATCGGATACCAAAGAGGGGCATCTGTAGACACCCAAATTTGGCTCAAGGCCTGACCGAAACACATTTCAAGAGCGGCACATCTTCGATCTTTTGATGGCATGTATGGAATCACCCTAGATCCCTTAGAAACCAATCTCGACCCTTAGAACCCATCCCGGACCTAAACCTAGCTTTCCTGAGAAATGGATGAAGAGTGGTATACCGACACTGGCTGTGACCTTCTACTATGATCAAATCTTATACCATTAAAAAATAAAAGTCACCAGATTTCCAACGGGCTAAGAATCACCCCAATCGAAGCTGTGTACAAAAAGATATCACATCTCGAACCTGAACGGTAGAATGGTAATTTCATGTGACCCCCTTAGGGATTTGGTGCAACTAATAGATGCACCAGCTATAGGTGAATTTGGCGCAATTAATAGTTGCACCAGCTATAGGTGAATTCGGCACAATTAATAGTTGCACAAGCTATAGGTGTGTCCCCCCTGTGGGCAGCCAACTTCGCAAGCACTGTTCAAGCACTGTTTTACTGTGCATATGCTTGGTGCAACTATTAGTTGTGCCAGACATATGAATAGTAATTATGTATTTTTGCCTCAAAAATTGAGATTGGGGTTTGACTTGTTGACCATCTTGACCTTTGGGGTGTATTTTACTAGTTTTGTTGCACCCATTTACTATCTATGTGCAACCCCTTAAGTGGTTTAAAGTCTCACCCTATCATCTACCATTAGAGCAACTTTTCAAAATTTTCAAGGCTTCAAAAATCCTAGGAAACCTTAGATGGCCGATTACCTAATTGCTAATCCCAATTAGCCTCTAAGCACCCTCCAAACCTCTCTTTTTCCTATAAATAGAGAGGCACCCCCCCTTGGAAATGGCTTAAAAAAATTTGCACTTAAGAGGTTAAGGAATCCCTTCTCTCTCCTTTAGTGCACCATTCCCATACAAATTTCAGAATTCAAAAAACTCCTTTAGACCTTAGCATTTCTCTAAAAAGCTCTAGATTAGGTGTGTGTTACCCCCTAGCCTTCCCTCTCTACCTCTTAGCTATCAAGCCTTAGGAGTTAAAACCCCATTCCATACCATACAAGCCTTTAAAAGATCACCGAAGCAAGCCAACGCAAGCCTCCACAGTGTTGCAACAAGGGACTGAGAGCTCCGGCTCTCCCTTCTATTCCTCTACCTTCTCCGTCATTCCTCCATCCTCCCATTTGTGCCGTTACGACACCGAATTTTTGGTAGGAACGGAGGGGTACAAATAGGATTTTAAGACCCATTCGGGCAAGAGGAAGCCATTTTCATTTCATTTTATATTATTTTAATTTTGGCCATTTGCAGAGACCGCATTAAGCGGGTTGATTAGGTGCCTAAGACCTTCCCAATCGATAACCGAAGCCCCTACCCAAGAACCTTTGGCGTAGACTGGATTCAGAGTCATATTTGTGGCTCTTTGGTGCTCATAAAAATGATTTAGGTTTCCTAAGACACCAAAAGCTCCGGGTGGTGACTTTATATTTTTTGTTAGTGAGCACCTCGTCGCGACAGGATCATCTCGAATCCCATGGTTGCACAGGAATCAATTTGATTGAAACATTGATCGCTTGATCGGGATTGACATCGTTGCTCCTACTTTAAAGTAGGATCCAAAGATCCAAGGCGAACCTTAGACTTAAGACATTAATATAGCAGAACTGCATTGCCAATAAAATATTGACATTTTACCGCATTAAAAACACGCATGTGCGTAGCTATGTCTGCAAAGTTAAGAGATTTTTTTCTTTTTCAAAATGATTTTCTTTCTCTCTTTTTTTTAATAGACTGGACATTGGTGGTGAGATGCTTCATCTTATTTGTCCATTGCCGAGAGGTTGCCTGCTTTGCGGCTTCGGATCATTTGATGTTCTTGCACATCTCAAGAAAATGTCAGTCCCTTTTTTGTTTATATAGGTAACAATATGAATCCTAATTAACAGAAGGAGAAACAAACATTTACCTACTCATTTTCAATTTTAATGATTTATATATTTTGGATTTTTATTTTCAGAGATTTTTTTGTTCTTTTTCTTTATTTTGAGATACAAGTATGATGTTGTACATATGTATATGGACATTAAGAAAGTGGGGATATATGTATATGTATTTTTTTATTTTTTTATTGATTGATTTTTTTGTTCTTTTTCTTTATTTTTTTGAAATGGAAGTATGATGTTGTACATATGGATAAGAGTAGAAATATATACCATTCTTTTTTTATTTAGATTTTTCTTAATTTTTTTTAATTCTCTTTTGGCTTTTCTTCTATTTTTTTTTATGCCTTATCAGTGAGACAAAGTAACGAGTCCCATTTTGAGCATAGTCGAACCCGTTCATGTGATTGGACCTGAGTGAGGTTCAACAATTTTACCAAGGTCAGAACATCCATTCCTTTGGATCGAATCACCTTTTTCTCCTTACGTTGGGTCATACGTTTGACTATGCAATCTTAAAGACACACTTCATCGAAACCCGATTTGAACTAACATGAGCGGCCTAATCGGAAAATAGGTAATAGGGAGAGTAACCAAAAAGGTTCGTCAATCATATCAATCATTTTCAAACCTTTCTCATTTTTTTAAAAAAAAATTAAAACTCTTTTACTCACAACGCCCAAGGTGGGTTCGTCGTGCCCGTTTTTACCCTCTTTTTACCCGTGGCGCCCTTTCGGGTTTTCACCACGTCCATAGGTTTAGCTCTCTTATCCCAAGCGCCCTTTCGAGTTTTCACCTGGTCCGCACAAGCTCATTGTTTTTACCCGTAGCGCACTTTCGGGTTTTCACCACGTCCATCTTGCTTTGAGCTTGTATATTTTTATTTTATTTTCTTCTTTCTTTTTTTTTCGAGAGCCACGACATAGATGTCGAATCCGTCATAGCCGGCTAGATGGGGTTCTGGTGTCATCTCACAGCTCGGCTCGTGTTGACTTAATAGATACTATGACTGCATGTGAACCTAAAAAGAGGGCTTTCTTCAAAGTGTAGCTTGGCCATGGGTTAGATTAGGATTTGAAGGTATCCCGGGCTAAAAAAGGTTTCCTTGATACGGTTTTAGTTTTCCACAACACACTTCTTCCTTAGGATATTTTTATTGTACAAGCCCCCATGATTTTTTTTCCCTTTTTTTTTCTTCATTTTATTTTAGGCAATCTCTTTTTGATGTTTTATTGTTCTGATCTTTTTTTTATTTTGATAATAATTCTATTTTCTCTTTTTTTTTCTTCTTTTTGTTTATGTACATACTTTTTCTTTTTCAAGGAAGGGGTTTATTGAAAGAAAGGCCAAGGCTCAAATGAGGTATCAAAGGATATCATCATTTTTAGGGATACTTTTTAGCTACTATGCTTGGAATGATGGCCACTTTTGGGTGGTTCTTAAGAGTCACGTATCTGTTTCACCAATACTTACCTTGCCATGATAGACTAAGTGTAGAACTATCCAACATATCCAGCATTGATGGGCTCAGGAAAATAATCTTCGTCTATGGTGGCGAGGCGGATGGCGTATCCCGGTAGTACTTCCTTGGCGACGTACGGTACCTCCCAATTTAGCTTTAACTTTCCTCTCGGATCGGTGTGGAGGGATTGGAAGATCTTCTTTAGCACATTGTCACCTACCTTCAAATCTCGACCACGGACACGTTTATTGTAAGCACGCGCGATTCACCCTTGGTAAACTTGAGTGTGGCACAAGGTTAGGAGTGTTTTCTCGTCTAATAAGTTCAATTTGTCAAAGCAAGATCTCTCTCTTTCTGCTTCTGGTAGACTTGATTCAAGGAGGATTCGGAGTGAGGGTACTTCAACTTCCACAAGTAGGACGACCTCAGTTCCATACACAAGGGAGAATGGTGTTGCTCCTGTAGCGGTACAGATCGTCGTTCTGTAGGCCCATAAAGTAAATGGCAGCATTTCACTCTAATCTCGATAAGTGACGACCATTTTTCGAGGATGCGGACGATCGTCTTGTTAGCAGCTTCCACAGCTCCATTGGTTTGAGGCTGATAAGGTGACGAGCGATGGTGCTTAATCTTGTATTGCTCATAGAAGGCCTGAATACACTTATTCGCAAAGTTGGTGCCATTGTCTGTGATGATATCTTTGGGTACTCCAAATCGGCACACAATATTTCCCTTGAGAAACTTCTTGACATGACTAGCCGTGATGTTGGCATATGACGCTGCCTCCACCCACTTAGTAAAGTATTCGATGGCGGCGAGGATGAACCGATGTCCATTTGAGGCTTTCGGATTAATCATACCAATGACATCAAGGCCCCAGGTAGCAAATGGCCAAGGAGTGGTCATGCAGTGTAGATTGATGGCAAGAGCGTGGATTAGACTGGAGTGTTCCTGACACTTGTAACACTTCTGAAAGTGTTTGCAGCAATTTGATTCCATAGTGGTGCAAAAGTATCCATGTTGTAGAATTTTCTTAGCGAGCATGTGACTGTTGATGTGGGCACCGCATACTCTCTCGTGGATCTCCTTCATGATGTTGATCGCTTCTCTTTCAGTAAGGCATCTGAGTAAGATGTTGTAGGAGCATTTGTAAAGGAAATCATTGCAAATGACATAACCTGCTGCTAGACATTGAATGATTCGTTCATCCGTCCTGGACATACCCTCAAGGAAAGGTAGAGTCTCAAGGAAATTCTTGATATCCGAGAACCAAGGTGGATCATCATCAGGCTTTAGGGTTTCCTCGATCTGGAGGCAGAAGACTAACTCATTCCTTTGCTCGATCATGATCAGTTTAATCTCGTAATCAGTAAACTTCTTGCTGAGATAGTAGATGGCATGCTCTCTTCTTCCCGTCTTGTCATGCTGCCCTAAGACACATCCCATCGAGACCTCCGTCGTGGAGAGATACATCAAGAGTGGTATCCTCGGCTTAGGGGGTACCAACATAGGTGGGCTAAGGAGGTAGCATTTGATTTTATCAAACGCTGCTTGACAATCGTCGTTCCATTCAACGGGCGAATTCTTCCTTAGTAGCTTGAAGATCGGCGTGCAGATAGGCGTGACCTGTGTAATGAACCGACTGATATATTATATCCTGCCCAAGAACCCTCTAACCTCTTTCTCTATAGACGGCGGTGATATTTTTGTGATAGTTTTAACTTTGATTGGTTAGACTTCAATCCCTCTCCTGCTGACGATGAATCCTAGTAATTTTTCGGACATAGCGCTAAATGCGCATTTACGTGGATTCAGACATAACTTATACTTTCTCAGCCTCTCAAACAGCTTCTGGAGGTTTACCAAGTGATCACTTCGCTCTAGTGACTTGGATATCATGTCACCGACATACACTTCAATTTCTCGATGCATCATGTCGTGAAATAGTGCAGTCATAGCTCTCTAGTACGTTGTCCCAGCATTCTTTAGCCCACATGGTATGACTCTATAGCAAAAGGTTCCCCAAAGAGTGATGAATGTCCTCTTCTCTCGATCTGCCTCTACCAAGATGTCGATGTGCGGCAATGAGAAATCGTCTTTTGGGTTCGCCTTATTCAGGTTTCGAAAATCGATGCACATGCAGACTTTTCCGTCTATCTTCGATACAAGCACAATATTGGCTAGCCACTGTGAGTATTTGGATACCATTAGAAACCCTGCATCATACTGCTTGATGACCTCATCTTTGACTTTCAGCATCCACTCGGGTTAGAGACATCTCAGCTTCTGCTTGACTGGCTTCATATCAGGGTAGAGCGGAAACTCATGCTCGACAAAATTGGTGTCTAGACTAGGCATGTCGTCATATGACCAGGCAGAAACGTTTTGGTATGACCAAAGGAAATCGATCATACTTTTCTTTCTTCGAGAGATAGCGACATTCCAATCTTGGTAATCTGGGGAATCTCCTCAGTCCCTAGATTGACGTCCTCAGTTTCTTCAATAATGGGGGTAGGGCTATGCTCAAAGTCGGCAAACCGGGCAAGGAGCTCATTGGAGAGCTCCTCAAAAGGGACATCCTCGTCCAGACTCGTAACTCCTACCTCTTCTTGTGTTTCTACAGGAAAGGGGTCAATTTTACGTGGGACAGGTATTTCAATTAAGACATCTTTTTGTGGGATTTTATTTTGAATTTTAAATGACAATATTTTTGGATTTTGTATTTTTCAATGTTTTTAAAATTTTTATTTTCTTCAGAGATGAACCCCTGGTTGCGCGAGTCTGTGTATATACAAGGTATTGCCTGCCAAGGGCTTATCTCACTTTTTATAGGTTTTTTTTTTTTTGAGAAATGGTGTCAAATATTAGGCCACTCCCCGCCTCCAAAGTTTGGGGCACAGACATCCAATTGCGTACCTGAGGGCCGCTCCTTTACCTGTTTGTATGTAGGGTGCTTACTGATATGGCTTATTGGAGTCAGCTTCCATTATATTGATCCTGGGTTCGTCTGAGACTATGTCCTCAAACGTCAATACAGTCTTATGGTGATTCACCACAGGAGGAGATTGATTAGGTACAGAATGTCATTCCTCAAAGAGGGATAACGCGGCCAGGTCTACTTCCATGCTCCTCCAATAGGGTGTGGGGGTAATGGCACCTGATGTATATTTACGTGCTGGTTCACTTGAGAAGGTATAAGTGGAATGATTTTTTCGGCATCAATTAAATCTTGTATCGCATGCTTCAATGGGAAGCAGCAATCAGTGGGGTGACCCAGACCCTGATGAAAATTACAGTGAGTGTTAGGGTCATAATTCTTTGGGATTGGATTAGGAGGAGGTCGTGATTGGAGGGTGGTAACTAGCCCCTTTTCTATTAGCAGTGGTAAAAGTACAGTTAATGATTGCCCTAGGGGTGTAAACGCTAAATCTTAGCAGGCTCTCCTTTGCTCCGGAGTCATCTACATTCCTTGTCCATTCCCTGTTCTCTGGATTTCCTCAGTTCTAACTGGTGCGGGCTAGGCTGCCTAAAATTGGAATGGGGATATATTATTATTTGGCCTGGTGTTGGCAATGTTCTGGACATCGACCCCTGCTCTCTTCTCGTTCCTCTGCTCTGAGAAAGTTCTAACTCCACTGGCTCTACTAGGTACATTTTTGCTCAAGAGACCTTCCTTGATAACGTCTTCACAGTAATTTATGTTCCTTACTAGATCAGCAAAGCTGGATTATTGCTTGTACACTAGAAAGTCCGAGATCACTGATAAAGTATTTTTGGAAATCATTTCTATTTGCTCATCATCAGGTATCCTATTTCTAACCTGAGTTGTTAGTGCTCTCCACCACCTCAAATAATTGCTAAAGGTCTCATTTGGATTCTGCTTCAAACGGGCCAAGTCTGACTTGCGTGGTTCAATGTCTATATTGTAGACATATTTTTCTTAGAAGTGCGTCAAGTCCTTCCAGGTCTTTATCATAGACGATTTCAAGGATGTGAACCACCTCAAGGTTGGACCAGCCAAACTTTTTTGAAAGACCTTTATTAATAGTCTTTCGTCCCCCCCATACTGGCACATGTCCCCACAGTAAGACTTGAGGTGTGTTATGGGATTGCTGGTGCCATTATATTTATCAAAAGTCGGTATTTTAAATTTTGGAGGCAAGGGGACCTCAGCGAACAAGCATAAATCTGAGAAGTCTGTGGCGTAGATTTCAGCACCACCCATCTTTAACAACTACTTCTGAATTTTGTCTAACTGCTCTGATTCCTTGGACATGGGGGCCACTTTCTCAGCAGTCAGTTGGGCTTCAATCTGGGCTGCCAAGGGGTGGGACATTATAGGAGGAGGGTTAAGGCTAGTCAATTCCCTAGCATAAGCTCCACTGTTCATAATCCCGTCCTCTTCATACTCTTAGTCTACATAAGGTGCAGTGAGGGCGAGATTCTCTTACTGGTGCTACATGGACAGGATGGGAATGGCCTGAATGGGGGTTGGGTGAGTCCATTGGAGGTGAGGGAAGGTTTGTTGGGTGATGGGATGAGTGAAAGTCAGATTTTGGGGTGGGGTCTTATGAGGCCATTGGGCATAGGGAAAGGTTTGGAACTGACTTTGGGATGTTGGGATATTGGTGAATTGGGGATGATGTAAGGTATGAGTTTGAGCTGGGTATGAGGGTTGTGGGTGAGTTAAAATTTGGAGGAATTGTGAAGGGTATGGGTGTGAGGATCCAAGGTTAGGGCCTTGCTGGGCTTGGGTTTGGGCTATGAAGGTTTGGCCCATGGGTCCTTGGGAAGTTCGGGCCATAAAGCCTTGGTCATGATAGGTCTAGCCCATTGGGCCTTGGTGGGCATGGGTCATGGGCCATGGATGGGTCTAGGCCATGGGCCCTTGGTGGGTCTGGGCCATGGGCCCTTAATGGATTTGGGTCATGGGTCCTTGGTGAGTTTGGGCCATGGGCCCTTGGTGGGTCTGTGCCATGGGCCCTTGATGGGCATGGATGATGGGTTTTGGGCCATTGGGATGTGTTGGGAGGCTTTCCACATATTGTAAGTTTGGAACATCTCCTCCATCATGGCCATGGGAGGGGGATCGGATGGAGATGGGGTATTTAAGGGTTGGAGGGGCATGGATGGGGTGGATGAAGAGGGAAAATTGGGCATGGCCCCAGTAAAATCGGGCATGACCTGGGCAAGTGGGGGGATATGGGGTGGGTTAGAAAAATGAGGTGGATCATTGGTGAATAAGGATGGATTGGGCATGTGTGGGGAGGATGTATGGGGCACGAATGTGGACGACGAGAGAGGAAAGTTGGTCATGGCCCTAGTAAAAATGGGCATGACCTGGGTAGACGGAGGGATGTATGGGGGATTGGGTGCGACATGGACAGATGTAGGTGGATTGGGTATGCATCGGGTGGATGAAAAATATGGTATACTGGTGAAAGTGGAGGATGGGGCCGGGTTTTGAATGGGTGTGGATGGGTTGAAAATGGCCATGGATGAGGGCATGGCTTGGGAAAATAATGGGAAATGGGGGGTTGGATTTTGGATATTTTGGGAAGTGGTGGAAGGAAAACTAGGGGCATCGAATGGGTCGGTGATGGTGAGGGTTGATTGGGTGAGGGGGACGGAAGTGAAAGCCCCCTTGGTATGGGAATGGATTAGAGAATGTGGCAGGGGTGTGTCAAGATTGGAGTAAGCCGAGTCCATAGCCCACAACATAGCTCTGTATCGGGTCGGGTACGGATGCCTCGGATGGGGCCTATAAAGCTTCCTCCTTCTTCTCCTACGGGATGACGGAGGATACGTTGATGCCATTGTGCCAGCACCAATAAGACTCTATTTTTGGATTTTTAATTTCAATTCTTTTAAATTTTTACAATTGAAAAGAAACAAGGATTCCAGGGCCTTTTGAATTCCCTTCTCGGGTGGCTCTCGTACCCTAAATAGGTCTCGCGGCAAAGGCTCTGAAGCGCTTTAGAAGAATCAAAGGGTAACCCCTTGATCTATTTAAGGCATAAAAACCAATGCAAACAACTCGATCCCTCGAAACGAGTCAAAAAGAAGTCACCTTCTTTGGACTGGCAAGGGCGTATTGGGTGTTGGAGATTGCAGGGCTTAAACAAAAGCACTAAAGACACTAATCACAGAGTCCAAGGTGTGAAGCAGGCCACAAATTCGGGCTGCTGCTGCCTAAAACAAACCTGGACCAACTATTAGGTGCGCCAGACCAAAATATCCCAGGATAAAGCTAGCGCAACTAATACATGTGCCAGTGTATTTCTGGGGAATTTTGCATTGGTGCATGTAATAGTTGCGCCAGACAAAGATGAGGCTCTAGATAGTTTGACAGCAGCACTTTCAGTCCGAAATGGGCCTTCTAACTATTTTTTTGTGGAAGCTAGGCTTCCGGGAACTGACTGTTTATATAAATCGGCTCTCTTCCTCACCGAACCTAGGGATACAAGGTCGATTCAGGTCCACTATCGCCCACTTTTTCCCTGGGTTTTAAGCTTGGTAACGAGAAGGTTACCGACTCGATATACCTCAAGTACAAGTACTTTCTCAGGTACTAGGTGGGCTAGGACTTTTCCGGATCATCACCACTAGGGGCTACTACCGTACTAAGACTCAGGAGTTTGTATGTGTGCCTAAATAACCCAACCCGTAAAAATCTATCTTGCAAAAATCAATTTAAATCTCATTTGTTGGTTCAATTTTACTTTTTACTTTTAAGGAAGTTTTCTTAAGTTCAAAGACCGGGGGTGAGGGTCCCGTGCCACCTCCACTAGCCGGCGTTCACTGTTTGTAATATGATTGTGGAATTAAAAGCGCAAGTAGGCCCGCCAAATAGATAAGATGCTGAAAATGGTGTAAAAGTAAAGAAAATTAAATGACAATGCACAAGTAGACCCGCCAATCGGCTAAGGTACTTAAAATGATGGAAAGGTAAGGAAATTTAAGACGGTGCACAAGTAGGCCCGCCAATCGGCTAAGGCTCGTAAATGATGTAAAAGTAGGGGTGAGAAAATGACGTAATCGTAGGGGTGAGTAAAAAACAATAAAAAAAAATAGCAAAAAAGATTAGTAAAAATAAAAAATAAGAGGCCAAATTCAAGGGGAAGCTCTACTGGCTAGTCCCCAGCAGAGTTGCCATCTGTGCAACCGTAGATTTTTAATGATCTCACCGCACGACACGCACTCATGATAAAAATTTTAGAGTCGCCACCCGGAGCTTTCGGTGTCCCAGGAAACTCAAATCAAATTTAAAGAGCACCGAAGTGCCAAAAATTGACTAATTGACTTTGATTTCAATCTACACCAAAGGCTCTTGGGTAGGGGCTTCGGTTATCGATTGGGAAGGTGTTAGGCACCCGCTTAACGCGGTCTCTACTTATGGCCAAAGCAAAAAAGAAGTGAAAAATGCCTATAGGTCTTCCTCTTGCCCAAGGGGCATTAAAATCCTATTTGTGCCCCTTCGTTCCTACCGAAAATTCGGCGGCGTAACGACACAAATGTAAGGATGAAGGAAGAACGGAGAAGGTAGGAGAGTAGAGGGGAGAGCCGGAGCTCTCGAGCCCTTGTTGCCCTGCTGTGGAGCCTTGCGTTGGCTTGCTTTAGGTAGCATTTGATGGCTTTTATAGCTTGATGATGGATTCTAACTCCTAGGATGGATAGCTAAGAGGTAGAGAGGGGAGGCTAGGGGGGTAGCACACACCTAAATTAAGGCTTTTAGGTGAAAGGCTAAGGTGTTTAGAAGGTTTGAAGGTTCTGGAATTTGTGTGTAAAGGGTGCACTAGAGGAGAGAGAGAAGGAATTCCTTAATCTCTTTACAAATTTTTTTAAACCCCTCAAAAGGGGGGTTACCTCTCTATTTATAGGAAAAGGAGAGGTTAGGAGGATATTTAGAAGCTAATTTGGATTAGCAATTAGGTAATCTAGCCATTTAAGGTTTCTTAGAATTTTTGGAGCCTTGAAATATATGAAAAGATGCTTTAATGGTGGATGATAGGTTAGAGGTTTAAACCACTTAAGGGGTTATAAATAGATAGTGAATGGGTGCAACAGAATTAGCAAACACACCCCAAAGGTCAAGATGGTCAACAAGTCAAACCCCAATCTCAATTTTTGAGGCAAAAACACAGGGTTACTATACATAAGCCTGACGTAACTAATAGGTGCGCCAGGCATACGTACAGTAAAACAGTGTTTCTATAGGGTCTAAAAGTTGGCCGCCCGAGGTGGGGTCCACCTTATAGCTGGCACAACTATTAGTTGCACCAAGCCATCTATGGGGAGAAATGTCTTGGCGCAAGTAATACTTGTGCCAAATCCCTAGGGGGAACTCAGCCAATTTACTATTTTGCCTTCCTATGCTTCAAAATGCGATATCTTCTTGCATACAACTCCGATTGGGGTGATTCTTGGTTCGTTGGAAAGTTGAGGACTTTTACTTTTCAATGGTATATGATTTGATCATAGTAGAAGGTCACAGCTAGTCCTAGTACACCACTCTTCATCCATAGCTTGGGAAAGCTAGGTTTAGGTTCAAAATGGTTTCTAAGGGTCGGGATGGGTTTCTAAGGGTTCGAGATGGTTCCTAAGGGATCTAGGGAAATTCCTAAGGGATTGCAATGGCTCTTAAGGTTTTGGAAAGGTTTCTAAGGGTTCCATACATGCCATTAAAAGCTCGGAGATGCGCCTCTCTCGAAATGTGTTTTGATCGGGCCTTGGGCCAAATTTAGGTGTCTACACTTTGGTTTGAAAAGCCAAAAATGACATATTTTGGGGGCCCCCTTATATTTCTCATTAGTCACTATAGTGACTCTTAACTATCACTGCAGCGAGCTTGCAGACCTGAAGTTGTAACTACAGTAAGCTAAGACCTCGCTGCAGCGAGTTGCACTTTAGTCTTGGCATTAACATTTTAGGTTTTGGTTGGCTGTAGTCAAAATTTTCATCTTACATTCATGCTCTAGTATAACCACATTGGATTTTCAACATTTTGCATCTACGGTTGTTTACATTAATGTCTTAAAAACACAATTAACATTAGAATCTTAGGAAACTACAAGTGTGGACATTAGTCAAATATACAAGGAGTCATGTTAAATGTTCGACGTACAAGGATTCATAAGAAATGACTGACTTTACTCAAACAGACGCGGGTACTGGTTGTGAATTTCTGCCTCATGTTCCCACATGGCTTTGATGGTAGACTGATTTCACCATTATACCAGCACCAACGGAATCCACCTTATGATTTATTCCTTACGATCCAATATTTGCTCCGGTTCCTCGATCAATGTTAGATCATCTTGGACCTCTATCGGCTGATGGTCCAATATGTGCGTTGGGTCTCTTACGTATTTCCGCAGCATCAATGCATGGAGCATATTGTGCACACTGGACAGTTGCAGAGGTAAGGTGATTTGATAAGGTTCCTCACCGACCCGACCCAATATTTGGAAAGTTCTAATGTAGCGTGGACTTAACTTTCCATGTCTCTCGAGTCACATCACGCCCTTAGTCAGCGAGATCTTGATGAACACATGATCTCCAATCTGACAAAAATGTGATTGTTAGGATGATGCACAGTCAATCGGAACTAAAGAATAAAAATTGGCTCAAGTTTACTTGAAACTCAATGCTTGTCCTCTTGAATTCAACATAACTTTTATGCCGGCTCTGAGAGACTTTGAATCATTCATGAATTGATTCGGACGGTCTCCTTTATACTTTCAATTAATTTTGGGCCCAACAATACCCATTCTCCAACTTCCTCCCAATTGATCGGGGATTTATATTGGCGACCATACAGTGCTTCAAAAGGAGCCATTCTGATTCTTTCCTGGTAGCTGTTGTTGTATACGAATTTGATCAAGGATACGTGTTTATCCCATGATCCTTGAAAGTCTAGCATACAGGCCCTTAACATGTCTTCTATCACCTAATTCACTCTCTCAGTTTGTCCATTAGTCTGGGGGTGAAATGCTGAGCTGAACTCTAACTTCTAACCCATTCCCTCTTGGAACCTTTGCCAGAACTGTGATGTATACAGCAGATCTCTATCTAATACAATGCTAACAGGCATACCTTGTAATCTGACAATCTCTTTCAAGTATAATTCTACAAGTTTACTAGTTATATAACGCATGCTGTAGGGTAGAAAGTGAGCAGACTTGGTTAGTCAGTCCACGATTACCCAAATAGCATTGTATCCTTTCTGTATCCTTGGAGTCCAAGTATAAAATCCATGGAAATGTTCTTCCATTTCCATTCAGGAATTAGTAATGGCTGTAGTAGACCCGAAGGGTGTCGAAGGTCGGCTTTCACCTGTTGGTAAACCAAGCATTTTCCTACGTATTTTGTGACGTCTTACTTTAATCCTTTCCACTAGAAATTCTTCTTAAGGTCATGATACATCTTGGTGCTTCCGAGATGAATAGCATATATAGACTCGTGTGCTCCTTCCAGTATTTCATGTCTCAGGTCGACATCAGTCGATACCGATAATCTATCTTTGAACAAGGACCCGTCGTCCTTAAAAGAGAAATTTGGCTGATTTCCACTGATTACTTCTTGCCTAATAGTCATAAGTCCCAAATCGATCATTTGGAGCTCTCTGATCCTATCGATGAGTGTTGATCATATCTTAATATTAGCTTACAAATCTCTCGAATCTTTCACCTTGATTGTAGTGCCACATGAGGCTATGTCCTCAAGTAAATGCCATGAGGCTATGTAGTGCAACAAGATGTGAAAACTGAGCAGATGATTTTCGGCTCAATGCATTAGCTACCATGTTTGCCTTTCTTGGATGGTATTGGATAGAACAATCATAATATTTCAGGAATTCCAGCCATCTCCTTTGCCTCAGATTCAGATCCTTTTGAGTGAAGAGATACTTAAGGCTTTTGTCATCGGTGAAGATTTCAAATGTTTCATCGTAGCGGTAGTGCCTTCATATCTTCAATGTAAAGATTATCGCAGCTAGTTCAGGGTCATGTGTGGAATAATTCTTTTCATGGTCTTTCAATTGTCACAAACCGTATGCGATGACTTTCTCATTCTGATTCAACACACAACCTAGTACACTTTGTGACGCTAAATATTACAAATCCCTCACTGCCTAAAGGTATGGTGTGTATTGGCGTAGATGTCAACCTTCTTTTAAGCTCCTGAAAGCTCTTTTCACTTACCTCAGTCGACTCAAATTTGGCATTCTTTCTAGTGAGTTGCGTGAGTGGTCTAGCAATTTTGGAGAATCCTTCTACGAATCTTCGGTAGTAACCAGCTAATCCCAGAAAGCTACGAATCTCGATTATATGGCATTACTAAGAACTCGTAGTGGCTATATCTAGTATAGAAGGCTATTTTGGGAATATCTTCAGCTTTCTCCCTCAATTGGTGGTAACCTGACCTCAAGTCCATCTTGGAGAAGAATCTCTCTCCTAGCAACTGATCGAAGAGGTCATCAATCCTTGGAAGTTGATAGCGGTTCTTTATCGTCACCTTATTCAATTGCTGATAATCGATACAGAGTCGCAGGGATCCATCCTTCTTCATGAACAACACAGGTGCTCCCCAGGTGAAACACTCGGCCTAATAAATCCCTTATTGAGAACTGCTCCTTGAGCTCTTTTAATTCGACTGGTGCCATGGGATAAGGAGCTTTTGACATCGGCTTTGTGCCTGAAGTAAGTGTACTGCAAACTTGACCTCTCAGTCTGGAGGTAAACCAGATAATTCTTCAAGGAATACATTGGGAAACTCCCACGTGATAGGGATGTCGGTGATGTGAATCTTCTCTTCCTTCCGGTCTTGTAAGAATGCTAAATATCCACTACATCCCTTGTTTAACAATCTTTCAGCTTGAACGATAGATATCAAGGGTTCGAAGATTGGTTGGGTACCATAGAATTTGAATGACTTGCCCTTCCTGGGCCAGAAACTAACTATCTTCCTACGACAATCAATATTATCCTGTTGAGTGGATAACTAATCCATGCCAAGGATTATGTTGAATCCTTGCATATCTAGCAAAATCAAATAAGTCGTTGTCTCGTGACTTTCGTTGTTGGAAAGGCCATATGTTTATAGATTAAATGGCCTTGACGATATGGGTTGAGCAGATTGCGGGGCTGGTGGTAGTAATAACTTTGATCTTTTGTTAGCCTGCTCGGAGGCATAAGACCGTGCTCGACTGCTTCTATTCTGACTCTGCTCCTCCCTTCTCTTATACATGGTGTCCAGGTCCCTCTTTGTAATAAGTGCTAATTCCATCACCTCTGCGTACGTCGTTGCTCTAAATATAGAAATTCTTTCTTTAATCATGGGCTTTAATCCCCTCTCAAACTTTTGAGCCTTCATCAACTTCGTGGCTATATGCAATGGTGCGAAATGAGATAGCCTGATAAATTCGGCTTCGTACTCGGGCACTGTCATCTGGCCTTGTTCCAATGTTGTGAACTGCACTTTCATCTAATATCTGACCTGTCGACGAAAGTACTGGTCGTTAAATACTTCAACGAACTCTACCCATGTCCAAGGGGTATTGGGTGTGGTTTGTACACTAGTCCTCTCGATGGATTTCCACCATGGGCACGCCTCCCCTTAGAGTTGGAATGAGGCCCAACTCACCTTCTCTTCCTCCGTACACCGAACCCTCTAGAGAAGTAACCACTTCTCCACTTCAAGAGGATCAGATTGCCCAGAAAAACTTGGAGGCCTTATCCTTCGGAACTCTTGGAACCCAGATGGTTGTCTTCTCTCGGCCAATATAGCCATGGTGTTCCCCATGGTCTCTAGTAGTTGCTGGTTGTTCTCTGCATTGTTCCCTCCCCTTGAGGTGTTACCCACGTTGTTCCCAACTCTAGAGGCATGGTTGATGTTGCCTATTGGAATTGCATTCGAATCGGTGGCTACCCCTTCGCCATTTGTTTCACCTCCTGTGTGTAAGGTCCTTAGCCTTCCTCTCCTTGGAGGCATGCTTACCTGTCATGATCAAACAAAAGCTTAATCCCAGACAATCGTAATATCTATCCTAGAGTATGACGGAAATCTATGCCATTGTTTGGAACCTAAGACATAGCTCTGGATTCCCATGAGACTTACAACCTAGGCTCTAATACCACCTATAACGACTCGACTTTCCCCTTTGAGTTAATCTAGGAAAAACCCAGGTCATCATCGAATTCAATGCATCAGACTCACTGAATTTGCTAATACCACTAGTCATGGTCCAGATTTCCTTACTCAAAATTTGTGCCATCATATCGAAGAACACAATCTAATTTTAGAGTTTCTTTGGTATCGTAATACTTTTATACCTTTGTGACTGCTCGATCTTCCCTTATGAAGAGAAACGAAAGATTGAACCATCAAGTATTCAGTAATTCACATAAGTGCGGAAGAAAAGTGGAAGCTACATGGCATTATAACAAAGACAAGATTTCCATCATTCTATCATAGAAACTAAGCTATACAATCCACCGGTGATGACCGACCGTCAGCAAAATAGTGGTCAAAAGGACAATATAAAACTGCACTGTAATCTAGTAAGTATGCTGTACCAAGTATCAAAAGTACAAACTAAAACAGCACTATGCGGAATCCAAAGAGACCAGCTAAGGAAAGAACTCCTCGGGTCATTCTTCCTCCTCGTCAGGGTTGTAATCGGGATCCTCTTCTTGTTCTGAATCCACTTTCGGTTCTACCCCTGCAGCTGTGACGTATAGTCGAGGGATGAGCTACAGTCAAATTTTTATCACACAGAATCATAGAATTGAGAATTTGATTTGAAAACAACTCAGAATTTATATTCATTTTCATATCAATTACACATGCAGGTATTTAACTGAAAACATGATTCAAAACAAAATTCAAAAGCATGTCGTATCGTGATGCAGATTATGCATGAAATAGAAGCGTATTCGATCAAAGAATCATGACTGAATGCACAATGATAAGGGAATAGAGCATATCGGAGAACAGACGTATCAGGGATCAAAGCATACAAAACACATGATGTCGTCGGATTTTAGAGCATATCACCAAAATTCAAAACCTTAGTGTAAAGTATCCCGTAGTGGGAGCATAGCAGTCTATAGTGAACACAAGGTTAAAGAACGTCGGGGACTCCACCCCTCTCTTGGAGACTCCACTCCCCTTCACAACTAACTAGTATCGGAATATCATATATAGATGCCATGTCAAAGCATCTCGTAGCGGGAACAGAGCAGTTCATAGCGAACACAAGGTTAAAGAACCTTGGGACTCCACCCCTCTCTTAGAGACTCCACTCCTCTTTGCACATGATCTCCAAGTCAGACAAATCATATCAGACAAGTCATATATCACAAATCATGAATCAGAACAGAGTTTAGGAATTTCGTATTTAAGGAGTCAATGCATCAATATGCCAAGTGCAAATGCTATGTTCATATACATAAATCAGTCCGTAAACATTCAATGGTTTTCCAGTAAACATATGCAATACAGTACGAAATCACATGTTCATAAACATGTCATGTCAGTAATCTTGATTTGTGGAAAAATATAATCATGCATTGAGATTTATCCCTACCTTAAAGACGAAGTCTCAAAATCGGAGCTGTGCAGAATTAATCTCACAATTCGTTGTGGAGATCCTATCTATGGTCTCCCTCATTTATCCTAGATCAAGATGATTATACACTATGAGTTAGTGATCAAGACTTGCATGAAACAGGGTCCTCCTAGCTCAAACGGACCAGAAATCTAAGCCTTTAGAAACAGGTGACCTCGCTGCAGCGAGCTCCCAAGGTTGCTATAGCGAGCTCCTCAGGAGCTCAGCGGTGCACAGTGCTCGCTCAGTGAGCTTTTCCAGTGCTGAAATGGCCTGGAAAGCTCGCTGCAGTGAGCTGCTCAGGAGATACCTCACTACAGTGAGCTTCATTCTTGCTACAATGAGCTGTTAAGGAGAGACCTCGCTGCAGCGAGCTTCCATTCTTGCTGCAGCGAGTTCCTCTAAACTCGCAACCTTTTTGGATCTTTCTTCTTAGTTTGAAATTCTATTCTTTATTGTATTTCCCATCTTAAGGCACTGCGTCTAACCTATATGCATGCTACAATTCCAACATGTTTATTTCTAGTTTAATTCTTCAGCATGCAATGGTTTCCATGCAGAGATTTTGAGGATTCGACAACGGAAATGTCGGTGTTTAAGTTTTCCATACCTTTGATTTCGAGATCTCTACATGCGATGAAATCACACGTGATTCTAAACCTAGATTTCCGAAATGAAGATATGCATGATGAGATAAAGACATTTACCTCGTGCGCTCATGCGATGATCGATGATCGTTGGTGATGGAAATTAATGGTGTTGAAACTTTCTATCATCCGATGGTTCGATCATAGAATTCACAGCAAATTGAAACAGTGTCGTGATGCTCAAAATGGCAGAGATTCTTCAATTAGGAAGCAAGGAGAATTTGGATGGTTTGTAGATTTCTCGATTGCGTGAATTAGGATGATTGGGGGCTCCTCAAATGGAAACTAAGGGGAATGATTCAAACTCACAAGGGTTTGTGTGTCTCGGATGGTTGGAATTCTTCACACTAGGCCAAGGAGAAGAAGAATGGGTTTCTTTTCACAGCTTCTCAAACGTCCAAGGGAGTCTCTCAATCAACATGCATGGTTTATGCATGAGAAGGCTTTAAATACCCAAGGCCTTTAACTCAGTGCGCAACCAACACAATTCATATGGTGTGCGGGCTCTTAAAAATAAAACAAAACTGAGGTTTAATGCTTCTCCCATGTATTAATACCATGACCCTTTGGTTACCAACCTAACTCTTCTCCAGGAATGTGTTCTCACGGAGCTCGTGTAATAACTACACAATTGAATGTCTAATCCTTATTACCGTGGCACCCATTTTGGCTTTAATGGCATGATCTATTTTAATTTCAATGGCGCAGGTCGTACCCGGTCTCGAGCACGGGTACCTATTTGGCGTAACATACCCAGCGTATTTAGTTCGAAATTTGTAGGGTGTTATAGTAGTGTAGTATGTGCGAACCAATGACTGAATTTCATTCATTATAAATTTTTCTAAACTCCAGGCTTAGAAGATATTTTCATATATTTTCATTCAATTCTCATCATACACTCAAAAAAATGTTGATGTTGCCAGGTTCTTTCTTTTTCACACAATATGATGTATATGATGAATAAGTCAAGGATACTGATTAAATCTCATGGACAGATGATCCATCTATTCCACTTTTGTGCTATCATAATTCCATAGTACTTATCAAGATGTATCTCTACTAGGCTCTTACAATGGTGATTCTCGGATCAAGAAGGTCTTTCACTAGCTTGTAATGGGGCTGGTTTAAGGTTCCAAAGAAAGGTAACAAGATTCAAAATTTCTTAGAATTTAGCTCTAACTCTAACCAATTCTTCTTCATCTTTCTTCTTTCATTTTGTAAGGATCCAAAAAGTTGGATCTCTTTTTCCTAATTTCTTATGTGTACAACTTTCTTTCTTTTCTGTCGTTTTCCTCTCTTCATTTGTTTTCTTGAATTCTTTCCTCCAAATTTTTGACAGTAAGCCTTTTGCTTCTCTTTTCATCTTTCCACACTAAGTTTTTTTTTCTTCAGATATACCCCTTTTTAGAACATTCCCCCTTTTCAACTTTTCACACCTTCAACTTTCCTGTTTTCCCTTTGTTCTAAATTCTTAGAAGTACAAATGTAAAAGACCATGAATTTTTGGATGTTAAATCGGTTATGGGTAATATGATTTGGGTACAAAGAAATTTGGCTATAGACTTCAATTGTGGGTTCAAGAGGTGGAATATAAGGGATTTTGGCCTTTTATGGGTCAGACTTATCAAAAGATGGCCTCCTCTCATTTCCAAGTTTTACTAGTAATGTTGTCATATTATGTCAATACCTATGATTAGCAGTTCTAGAACAATAGATAACACAATTGCAATCATGGATTCAAATAAAAAGTATGAGATTTATGTTCCAAGCATGACGTTCAAAGAAAATTGGAAGAATTCGGAATTGTACTCTCTCAATGAATGGATATGGCTCAAAAGTTCACTAGTTTATACGATTTTTGAATCTAAAATCTAAATTCTGCAATTTATAGTTTCAAAGCAATTTATAGTTTCAAAAACTCAGTTTTGGTACAAGTGTGCAATTGATCTAAGCGTGAATATCAACTACATTCTATCATTGATTTTTGAATTTTTAGGATGATGGTCATTATTTTTGGAATCAACTTTTCTCAAAATTTCTATTCACATGTAATGATTTACTACAAAAATCAGGATCAAAATCAAAATAGAATATAATTCAACCTAAATAAACAAATAACTAAACTAAACAAGTATAACAAACCTAACAAAAAAAACTAAACTAAATAGGTATAACAAACCTAACAAAACTAATACCATTTTTTTTTAATACACAGTACACAGTGTGTACACCCCTAAACTTAAATGAACACCATTGAAATGAAAATTGAAAATTGTCTGAACTTACCCACAAAATTAGCTCCGTCCTTGGTCTTTCGAATTAATTTACAAGTGAGTGTGAATAATCAATTATTTTCGATTTAAAGTTGTAATGACAATTGTCATACAATTCCGACCTAATTTAAACATGGTCCTGATCTCGAGTGCTCGTGGCACATCAGTACACTATAAATGCAAGAGTGTCACTATGCCTCTCCACTGAGGTAAATTGTGATTAACATTTCTTTTCTTAACAAAAAAAAAGGGAAATAAAATAATTTATTATATTACATAGAGAGAAATATGAACATGGAACACTAGTTACAACAAAAAGAAATCCTAGGATAAAATGTAAATAAAAATAGGTGTCAGCAAAGACTTTAAAAATAGGCAACAGAAGCTCGAAAGAAGTTTATGCAAAATTTGCTATGCCAGACGAGATCCTGCACCACCATTCAGATGGTCCTCTACATGCAGTGTTGCAGAGGGTCATCTAAATGGGGTGGAAAAAGGTGGTGGAGAGTTAGGAGAGGATGGTGAGGGAGTGGGTAAGAGGTTGACTGTCACGACCAATAATTGTAGCCGATCACAAGGACCTACAATTCCGTGTTATGACACCGCACGCTTGTTAAGGCAATAAGTGGACATATATATCTTACTAAATCTTACATAAAATAGGGCTTCCAAAATTGTGAATCAAATCTTTTTCTCATATCAAAATTTTCTTCATTAAACTTACATTGAGTCCACAATATTAAATGACCAGAAAATATAAGTTCGATTAACTACTAGAAAGTCTTTCCAAATATTTAATATATACCTGATGTCGTCTAACTGGTCCTCCATGACATCACCCTCATAAACCTCATAGTCTACCACCGCATCAAGTCCACCGACAGTGTAGTCCATGTCTTCACCTGTAGCTGTTAGTTTTTGTTGGGTGAGTTTACTCAGTCACGTAAACTCAGTGGGTTGCACAATCGATCTACCACAATCTACCAGGTGATCATGGGTGCAACCTTGTGAGTGAAGCTGAATCTTTTACAATTCCATATAAACAACATAATAAAAAATTTTATAAACATTTCGTATCTATAAAGCTATAAAATTGAAAAACCATCGCATATTTCAGTGCATATGATGCTTCTAATGCTTATTATTTTTCTTACTTGTCTTGTTAATTTAACTTACGTGACATATCGAAAGTCTTATTATTACTCCATACGCCTACATAACGTACTTCGTATCTTACTTATCTTGTTTAAACAATCTGTGTCAGGATCGATGCTCGAGCCTATCACGCGAGATCCACGTATAGATTACCACCTAACCTCCATATCATAACATAAACCACCATCCAGCTCGATTAGGTTACGCGCATAAAACTCAGTGTCCCCTTAAGTCGAGGCACTGTCTTTTCATATTGTCCTTAAGACCCATCTTGGCTGTAGACGTTGAATCTTGCGATCGCACGCAAGACATGGCACGTGTAGAAACTTAAGTTCATATTCAGCTGACCTTCACAGTGTATCTTAACATATCATAACATTATTCAGTTATAGGCTTATATCTCTGCCTCGATCTGATATTTGTGTGGGTTTAAGTCTCCACTTTCTTAACAGCTCGTAGCTTAACATATTCATATTCTATCAGTTCCTAAACTTAATTTGAATGAGCCATGGTGCGATAGGCTTCACAAACCACGCTTTCCAAGGGATGGGTTCCATAGTAACTTGAAAGTACTTCGTGTGACAGCCCATACTCCCATCGAGGTGTTGCATCTGTACATGGATGCCTATATTCCAAGTTTCATGCGACCGTGAAAGAAACCCCACCGTGACGAAGGCTAAAAAGTCGGGTGTCGTATCATATTCTTTTTTCTTAACATACATATGCCCTAATATACTTCTAAGTAATAAATATCACACAGAGAAAATAAAATATATAATAAGAAAACATCTAACCATAATACTCGTAATTCGGATGCCTTGCTCATCATTAAGAGAGATAAGAATGTGACCTACAATGAAGGTACATGAATACCAGAAAGTATATCAAAAGGTGATGTTAGACAAGTCTCATCAGATAAATCTTATCGATCTGATGAAAATGGGCTGGTCGTTTATAAAATTTGGCTAAGTATTGACTCCCATATCACTCAAATAAATTTCGACCGTCGGACCTTCATAGCGTGGGTAGAACATGTACCTAAAAAATTATCCTAAGCTTAAAAGGTAAGTTGGGCCTATTCAAAAGGTTTGGGTCGCGATTTTACAAAACGCGCGTTTGACTACATTGGGTATACGAGCCCATTAAGGGTCCAAAGACTAGATGGGCCCACAAGGCCCATGGACCTTTTCGATGTTTGGGGGTCTTAAATGATTCAATTTCCATCCAGGCTTAATGATATTTAAGGTGCATTTTAAGGATTTGAATAAATCGGATATGGGACATCGAGTTTGGTAACCACATGGTATTATAAAAAAAATGGGTTTTGACCTTTGGCCCGATTCGACCCAAAACCTAAAATCTAAAAGGGTCAAACCAGACCCTAAACTAAGGTGCCACAAGTATAAAGTGCATAAATTTTGGTGGTTATATGCATGACTTGAAATAGTGTAAAGACCGCGATATATCTATTTAAATCAAAAACTGACCATCTGTTCAACCGACGGACAGATGATCTTTATTTCAATCTACAGGCTTTGGCCCATAGGTTTGTTGTTCGTTTAATTTAATGGGTCAAACTTGACCCTTTAGTCAGTGTACACACAGATTTACACAAATAAAAATAGGAAATATTCTAATTGTAAAATAAATATATTCACATTTTGGGGCACTAAATTTTATAAAGATAGAGATGTGCAGATCAATGTGAACCGTCAGATGTATAAAGTAAGAGATTTTATGGGGATTCCATGGTTTGACCGATGTTAGAATTGATCAGATCATTGAGATTGAAGTGGTCAAACAAGGACCTTCACATCGAGTGCGCAACAAAACAAAATAGGGCAGCAGCCCGTTCTTGACGTGGGATTTAATTTGCCGGCACACTTGGGTGCCATAAGAAAATGTATAGTTTATTATGGTTCTCGGCTGATGGGTTCAACCACAGGGTCAACCCTTTGACCATAACCATCTTGTGAATTCACACAAACCTAAGAATGGAAAATTATAATTTTCATATAATCATCACAAAAAGTGTAAAAGCGTAGATTTGGATGGATAGAAGGGCACCCACCTGTTGTAGCGTGTCTGAGTTGATGGGATGCTTTTGCGGTGGCTCGGGTTGGTGTAGTTCCGAATTTCGACGCTCGTTCCGTTCTGATTCTTTCATCACAATCCATGGTTTGGGTCTGCTATGCAAGTGTGTTATGGTTGTTTGAAGGCACCTATGGTGGTGCACGGGTCTCGACTATTAGTATTTGACCATATCAATTTTGCACCATGATCAAATCGAGTTGACCATCTTTTATCTTCTTTAAATCTCCGTTCAAAAATGAAACTACTTTGAGTGCATCTTCCATGTTGACCCTTTCCTTCACTTTAATAACAAAAACACAACCCATCACCATCAATTTCAGACCCCTCTTTATTTGCAACATTCTTCTCTCTGGGCTCGCGCTTTGCCGCAAGTTTCTTCTTATATCTTTCATATTGAACTTGAGGGATTTGAATGTTGGGAGAGTTTTCCTCTTCAAAGAACAACTAGAGGTAGTAGAAGTAGTATAGAAGATTGGGTTCTGTATTCCATCTATGCCAAAATTGAAGAACTTTCGACCTTAGCTTTAAGAAAATGATCAAAACGATCAAGAACAGTGGTCTCTTTGATGGCAGACAAGGCGTTTGCATTCAAGAACAAGGAGAGAGAGAGAGAGGGGTAAGGGAGGGAGAGAGAGACATTTGGGTATAAAAAGCTTGTGGCTTTTAATTATTGAGAGAGATAGGGGCAGCTTTAATTGGGTGTGCTTGTGGCTGCTATTTTGCTTTGGTATAAGATGAGAGAGAGAGAGGGACTAATAGTAATAGCAGATGGGCCGACTGCTTGGTTGGTGCGAGGAGATCACGAAGAAGAAGCACATATACTACAGTTGCCTTTGGGTTTTAAGATGGCAACAGAGGGATGGAGGGGAATATAGAGAGACAGGGAGACATTAATTGGTAGGTTGGTTGCGTCTCGGTTTAACAAGGTAACCTACCCAATCTTAGAGTCCTAAAAAAACTCTTCTTGCTAAAAAAACATAGATCTATTGAGAGAAAGTGATCTAATAGGAGAAAGATATCAGAAAGATTCTCTCTCTAGAATTATAGTTGCCAAAATGGCATGAAGTCTAGATTCGGGTGCCAGCCCACCGAATTCTAAATTGAATATTTCTTTTTTTTTGAGAAAGTTAAGGTTGTGGAGCACCCATATTGAACTCGGTACTCCACCCCATATACTACCGTTAGATGGGTTAGGAAAAACTCAGGTCATAACATTCTTCCCTCCTAAAAGAAATTTTCATCCCCGAAAATTACGTACCTAATAATTCAAAGATCGATTTAGATTTCTTACATAAGCACGCTCCCTAAAAAAAATAAAGGTGGATCCAAAGGCCACATCAAATGGGTCAATGATTTGACCATGGTCAAATTTGTCAAACAAAAGTCAAAATTTTCTCAAACGGCAACGATTCAACGTCAAGGAAAATCTGGGTCATTACATTTTCTCCTCCCTATAAAATTTTCATCCTTGAAAATTAGATACTTAAGAACCCCATCGAGTTAAATCAATCCCTTTTTTTTATTTTTTTAATGAGCATGCGAAATTCAATCATCACCTAATATTTTAATAATTAGAAGTATATAATCCTTTTTCACACCAAGGCATAATTCTCTCCTCCTTATATAGTCTTCGATTCTAACTCATAAATTAGCTGCAAAGCTTCAATATCAGTTCCCAATATATTAAAAATTGTTTTTAACCATTTTTGCGCTACAACTTGATTCTCCCCGAATAACAAGAAAATTCGACCTAAATTCATCAATGTATAAAATATTCTCAAGTTTCATTGCAATTTTTCTCTGATACGGGATCTGTCAAACTTTGTATCGAATATTCTCTCGATTTTTATTCTTTTTTATTTCTTCGAATTAAACTAAGTCGCACCCAGTGAATGATTGTCAAGTCAAAACTTTGTTAGTATGATCTTAATTACCCTCAAATGTTACTCTGTGTAAATCATACTTTATGAGTTCAATAAAAGGGGTACGTAGCAATCAAAACCGATTTCTTCTTTTTCATGGGTTTTCCACTTTATTACCCATGATTCATCAATCCTTCATGATTAATATTGAGATTTTGTCTTTTAAGTTTTAAATTAATTGTCATTCCTAATTAACCTTAAACACTCAATATTTCAAGTGTCACACTTGGTCCAAATCCTTAGTAATAAATTTTTGACAGATGTAATAAATTATTGGATTCTTAAACTCACCTACTTAGTTAAAATCCTAACATCCAGTCCTCAATGATCATTTCTTCTTATAACCTTTCGATCCTAAAAAGTTATTCTCAGGAAAATTCTTAAAACTCCTGTGAGTAGGATGCTCTTCTACTCTCATAATCCTTAACTTTTTAAACATCATTCTTCTCGTAGCCCTTTAAATAATTTATTCAAAATTTATCTTTATTCTCATAATTGATAACTCCTAAAACTTCATTGCAAGATAGCTTCCTCTTCATTATATCTCGTTGATCATAGACTATTTCAATACCATCTAAGGTTACTGATAATAATTTATTTTTCAATCTAAAATAACTTCTAATAAGCTAATCTTATAATCGACATCTCAAACAATAATGAGTTATAAATTATGAAATCATTCAGGATTTATCTTTCTAATTATTCCCCAACACTTTTAAAATGACTCTTCTAATTGCTCCTCAATCTTCAAAGATCCTTTTCAATTTCTCTCACATGCTCCTATCTCATATAAGTTTTTAACAAATAAATCCTTAAATCTTACATCATTGATCATCACACATTTTTCTTACAATCCTTAAGTCCTCAAAAGATCTAAAGTTTGGGGTCTATCAGAATCAATGTCACTTCAATCACCGTAGTGTACTTACATTAGCCACATAGTCCTCGAATAAGTAAAGCCTGAGCTCTGATACCATCTCTGTCATGACCCAGAATCCTAGCCGATCACAAGGACCTAAAATTCTGTGTTATGACACCGCATGCTTATTAAGGCGATAAGCGGACATACACATCTTACTAAATCTTACATAAAATAGGGCTTCCAAAATTATGAATCAAATCTTTTTCTCATATCAAAATTTTCCTCATTAAACTTACATTGAGTCCACAATATTAAATGACCAGAAAATATAAGTTCGATCAACTACTAGAAAGTTTTTTCGAATATTTAATATATACCTGATGTCGTCTAACTGGTCCTCCATGTCATCACCCTCATAAACCTCATAGCCTACCACCGCATCAAGTTCACCGACAGTGTAGTCCATATCTTTACCTACAACCGTTAATTTTTGGTCGGGTGAGTTTACTTAGTCATGTAAACTCAGTGGATTGCACAACCGATCCACCACAATCTACCCTAGTGATCGTGGGTGCAACCTTGTGAGTAAAGCTGAATCTTTTACAATTCCATATAAACAATATAAGAAAATTTTTCATAAACATTTCGTACCTATAAAGCTATAAAACTAAAAGACCATAGCATATTTCAGTACATATAATGCTTGTAATGCTTATTATTTTTCTTACTTGTCTTGTCAACTTAACTTATGTGGTATATCGAAAGTCTTATTATTACTCCATATACCTATACAATGTACTTCGTATCTTACTTATCTTGTTTAAACAATATGTGTCAGGATCGCTGCTCGAGCCTATCACGCAAAGTCCATGTGTAGATAGCCACCTAACCTTCATATCATAACATAAACCACAATCCAGCCTAATGATGTTGCGCACATAAAAATCAGTGTCCCCTTAAGTCGAGACACTTTCGTATCATACTATCCTTAAGCCCCGTCTTGGCTGCAGACATTAAATCTTGCGGTGGCACGCAAGAAATGGCACATGTAGAAACTTAATTTCATATTCAGCTGACCTTCACAGCGTATTTTTATATATCATAACATTATTCGGTTATGGGCTTATGTCCCTGCCCCGATCTCATATTTGTGTGGGCTTAACTCTCCACTTTCTTAACATCTCGTAGCTTAATTTATTCATATTTTATCCTTTCTTAAACTTAATTTGAATGAGGCACAATGCGATAGGCTTTACAAACTATGCTTTCTAAGGGATGGGTTTTGTAGTAACCTGGATGTACTTTGTGTGGCAACCCATACTCCCATAAAGGTATTGCATCCGTACATGGATGCCTACATTCTAAGTTCCACGCGACTGTGAAAGAAATCCCACCATGACGAAGGCTTAAAAGTCGTGTGTCATATCTTATTATTTTTTCTTAACTTACATATGTCCTAACATACTTTTAAGTAATGAATGTCACTCAAAGTAAATGAAATATATAATAAGAAAACATCTAACCATAATACTCGTAATTCGGATGCCTTGCTCAACATTAAGAGAGAGAAGGCGACCTACGATGAAGGTACGTGAGTACCAGAGAGCATATCATAAGGTTATGTTAGACTAGTCGCATCAGATAGATCTTCTCGATCTGATAAATACGGACTGGTCGTTTGTAAAATTTGGTTAAGTATTGACTCCCACATGACTCAAACAAGTTTTGACCGTCGGATCCTTATTGTACGATTTTCGGGGTACGCACACCTTCATAGTGTGGGTAGAAGATGTACCTAAAAAATTGTCCTAAGCTTAGAAGGTGAGTTTGGCCTATTCAAAAGGTTTAGGTCATGATTTTACAAAACGCGCGTTTGACTACATTGAGTATACGAGCCCATTAAGGGTCCATAGACTAGACGGGCCCACAAGGTCCATAGACCTTTTCGATGTTTGGGAGTCTTGAATGATTCAATTTCCATCCAGGGTTAATGATATTTAAGGTGTATTTTAAGGATTTGAATAAATCAGATATGGGACATCGAGTTTTGTAACCACATGGTATAGTAAAAAAATTGGGTTTTGACTTCTGGCCCAATTCGACCCAAAACCTAAAATCTAAAAGGGTCAAACTAGACCCTAGACTAAGGTGCCACAAGTATAAAGTGCAAAAATTTTGGTGGTTATATGCACGACTTTAAATAGTGTAAAGACCGCGATATATCTGTTTAAATAAAAAACTGACCATCTATTCAACCGACGGACAGATGATCTTTATTTCAATCTACGGGCTTTGGCCCATAGGTTTGTTGTTCGTTTAATTTAATGGGTCAAATTGGACCCTTTAGTCAATGTACATGCAGTTACATAAATAAAAACAGGAAATATTCTAATTGTAAAATAAATATATTCACATTTTGGGGCACTAAATTTTATAAACATAGGGACATGCAGATCAATGTGAACCATCAGATGTATAAAGTAAGAGATTTTATGGGGAGTCCATGGTTTGACCGATGTTAGAATTGATCAGATCATTGAGATTGAAGTGGTCAAGCGAGGAGCTCCACATCGAGTCTGCAACAAAACAAAACAGGGCAGCAGCCCGTTCTTGACATGGGATTTAATTTGCCGGCACACTTTGGTGCCATAAGGAAATGTATAGTTTATTATGGTTCTCGGCCGATGGATTCAACCACAGGGTCAACCCTTTGACCATAACTGTCTTGTGAATCCATACAAAACCTAGGAATGGAAAATTATAGTCTTCATATAATCATCACAAAAAGTGTAAAAGCGTAGATTTGGATGGATAGAAGGGCACCCACCTGTTGTAGCGTGTCCGCGTTGATGGGTTGGTTTTACGGTGGCTCGGGTTGGCGTAGTTTCAAATTTCGACGCTCGTTCCATTCCGATTCTTTCGTCATAATCCATGGTTTGGGTCTCCTATCCGAGTGTGTTATGGTTATTTGAAGGCACCCATGGGGGTGCACGGGTCTCGACTATTAGTATTCGACCATATCAATTTTGCACCATGATCAAATCGAGTCGACCATCTTTTATCTTCTTTAAATCTCCGTTCAAATTTGAAACTACTTCCATGTTGGCCCTTTCCTTCCCTTTAATAACAAAAACACAGCCCATCACCATTAATTCCAGATCCCTCTTTATTTGTAGGATTCTTCTCTCTGGGCTCGCGCTTTGCCGCAAGTTTCTTCTTATATCTTTCATATTGAACTTGAGGGATTTGAATGTTGGGAGAGTTTTCCTCTTCAAAGAACAACTAGAGGCAGTGGAAGTAGTATAGAAGATTGGGTTCTGTATTCCATCTATGCCAAAATTGAAGAACTTTCGACCTTGGCTTTAAGAAAATGATCAAAACGATCAAGAACAGTGGTCTCTTTGATGTCTGACAAGGCGTTTGCATTAAAGAACAAGGAGAGAGAGAGAGAGGGGTAAGGGTGGGAGAGAGAGACGTTTGGGTATAAAATGCCTTTGGCTTTTAATTATTGAGAGAGATAGGGGCAACTTTAATTCGGTGTGCTTGGGGCTGCTGTTTTGCTTTGGTAAAAGGTGAGAGAGAGAGAGAGGGACTAATAGTAATAGCAGATGGGTCGGCTGCTTGGTTGGTGCGAGGAGATCATGAAGAAGAAGCACATATGCTACAGTTGCCTTTGGGTTTTAAGCTGGCAACAGAGAGATGGAGGGGAATATAGAGAGAGAGGGAGACGTTAATTGGTAGGTTGCTTGGGTCTCAGTTTTGCAAGGTAACCTAGCCAATCTTAGAGTCCTAAAAAGACTCTTCTTGCTAAAAAAATAGAGATCTATCGAGAGAAAGAGATCTAATAGGAGAAAGATCTCAAGAGGATTCTCTCTCAAGAATTTTAGTTGCCAAAATGGCATGAAGTCTAGATTCAGGTGCCAGCCCACCGAATTCTAAATTTTTTTTTTTTTTTGAGAAAGTTAAGGTTGTGGAGCACCCATATTGAACTCGGTACTCCACCCATATACTAGATGAGTTAGGAAAAACTCGGGTCATAACATTCTTCCCTCCTAAAAAAAATTTTCTCCGAAAATTACGTACCTAATAATTCAATGATCGATTTAGATTTCTTACATGAGCACGCTCCCTAAAAAAAATAAAGGTGGGTCCAAAGGTCACATCAAATGGGTCAATCATTTGACCAAGGTCAAATTTGTCAAACAAAAGTCAAAATTTTCTCAAACGTCAATGATTCAACGTCAAGGAAAATCTGGGTCATTACATTGACGCCTCAATGTCGGGGAGGATCTGGAGTAGGTGTTCCAATGCCCTCTTCTCGGTCATTAGCTAATGTATCTCGGTCTCTTCATGTTGGATAAGAATATCGAGGAGGCGGTTGATAACCACCTAGGAGAGTTCATCTGCCATAGCGAATGGTTGGATATGGACAGAAGATATGGAAAGGTTAAAATGGAATGTTTGCAGAAACTGTTGACAGGACGTGGTATTTGTAAAAGTAAGATGGGAGGTCAAACGATATAATTAACTCGAGAGTTGTCTTGAGTCCGATAAGCCATAATCGTATTCAATGGGAATGGTTAGCTATAATGAATGAGACATCTGTGTGTGAATCAAGGTGTCACAATTAACACTCATGAATTTATGATGGCATCGTAAGCTCATAATTGTTGATTGCACAATCTTCGTGAACACCCATTTACCTCTCAATCGATGGAAAATTTCAATCGACCGTGGTCCAAGATCTCAGAGAGTACATATCCTATCACAAGAAATCATAATCACTATGATTTGCTTAGAAAAATAGTAAAAAACAAAGAGTATTACCTTACGAGCGCTCGTAAGGGTTATGAGCGATCGTAATTTAACAACTCTATTAATGTACAAAGGAGAAGGCCTTAGGAGCACACGTAAATTGTTACATGCAATCGTGATTCAGCTTCTCACAATATTTATTTATCAAATAGGAAACTAATTAATCAAATACTGAACTAAATACAAAATTTTGCTACAAACGAGTCGGCAGCACGACGATGCCCATGAGTATATCAGACATACTCAAGGTTTGCAATGAAATGGTGATCATTGTCCCTTGTTCTTTTTGTGCAATTACCAGCTTGAGTCTTTGCCCATTAACCTTAAAGATACGGTTGTCCTTAGGATCTTGGAAGGTAACAGCCATAGGAGGGAATGGTTCCATAACAATATAAGGTTCGTCCCAACGACTTCACAATTTACCCGAGAATAGCCTAAGTCGAGCATTAAAAAGCTAAACACTTTGGCCATGCTTGAAACTCTTGCGCAAGATATGTAGATCATGGAAAACTTTGGTTTTAACCTTGTAGATGCGGGCATTCTTGTAGGCATCATTACGAATTTCCTTTAACTCGTTGAGCTCGAACTCAAAGTTAAGCGCTTTGACAGCCCCGAAAGCTCTATGCTCCAATTCTATGGGTAAATGGCAATCTCTCCCATACACCAGACGGTAGGGAGACATGCCAATGGGAATTTTATAGGCAGTTCTATATGCCCACAGGGCATCATGCAATCTAAGGGACCAATCTTTCCTATCGAAGTGAACAGTTCTCTCAAGAATTTTATTTATTTCCCGATTTGAGAGCACCACTTGCCCACTGGTTTGTGAGTGATAAGGGGTTGTGACTTTGTACATAAAAAATCTTGAACAAGCTTTCAAAGTACTTATTACAGAAGTGACTACCATCACTAATGATGGCACGTGTAGTTTCGAACTGAGAGAAAATGTTCTCCCTAATAAAAGATATTACCACCTTATGATCATTGGTTCTCGTGGCTACAGGTTCGGCCCATATAGAAAGCTAGTCGACAGCTACGAGGATATACATATATCCGTATGAAGGTGGGAAAGGGTTCATAAAATCAATGTCCCATATGTCAAAAGGCTCAATGACCAATATCGGTTTGAAAGGCATCATGTCTCTTTGAGACATGGCACCTATCTTCTGATAGCGATCACAAGTCATGCAAAAATTGTGGGGATCTTTAAATAGTGTCAGCCAATAAAAACCCGACTGTAGTACCTTAGCCCCAGTTTTCTTTCCACCTAAGTGACCCTCACGTGCCTATGAATGAAAAAATTGAATAATGTCGTGGGAGTTGTTAAGTGGTGAAAAATGCCACTTTTCACCCTATAACCTGACCATTGATAGACCTGAGAGCACACTAATAAGCCCTTGTCAAGTGCATTTTGTAGACAACAATAAAAGAAGATACTAATGAAGAAAAGCACTCAAGAATGCCCAACAAGGAGCAATCTCTTAGCACAGGACGAACTCAACAATAACACACCAAAGGGTAGCACATCATTAAACCCTTGGAGCGCGTGGCTACAGTAGGGCAGGGTGAAGAAAGTAAGAATAAGTTGAAAATGTCCTATCGATTGGTCACCTGAAGAGTTCGATAGGAGCTGAAAGCAAAGAAAGGAAGAATTCATGCAGTTAAAGAAGTTTTCGATAAGATTTGAAGGCTGAAGAAGGATGAATTCGTGCGGATAGAGAAATTTGAAGGATCCCTAAACCTGTCGAGCAGATGAATGAAAGAGAAAGCTCATCCTATTGAAAGCTTGCCTGAGGAGAAAAAGGGAACCTGTCGAAGGCTTCCTGAACCTATCGAAATGAAGATGTTGGAATTTAACCTATCGAAGGGTGCTTAAGCCTTTCGATAGGAATGAGAGCCAACCTATCGGGATGACTGCATGCAGAGCTGAACCTGTCGAAAAGGACCTCTGGACCTATCGAACTACTCAGCCAACCTATCGAATACTCCAGATAATGGACTGAGGACCCTGAAGCTTCAAAGAGAAAATTCATCCTATCGGTACCTATCCAAGAGACTAGGGAACCTATCGAAAGGGGCTACAAGCTTACTTTTAACCTGTCGGAAGCTTCTCCAACCTATCGAAATCGTGTGCTGAACTTCTCAGAAACTATGCTATGCACACGCTGAGACTTGGTAACCTGCTGCACCCAAATTGAGGCACTTTGGTGACCAATGCGAGGTTCTAGAAGATGCCCTAGAAAGCCCTAACCGACCCACGTGCTTTAACAGAACTCTAACAAACTCTGAAAACCTTCTAGAAGGGATTTTTGGCAAGAAAAATAGAGGAGAAAGCTATATATAGAGATCCCCAATTGCCATTGGGAGGGATCAAAATTCTGAACAAGTTCTTGGAGATCAGAGCTTGCAGTAAGATTCTATTTTCCTTCCTTTAGCCTAACCATGATTGGCTAATTCCCTAGGAGCACCAAGGAGTGAGTTAGATATGTGATTGGGTAAGGCTAAGAGTGTTGCTCGGATTAATTGCTGCACAGAGTACAGATCTGAGAGCATTCCATTGTAAGAGTGACCTTGTTTGCAATGTAAATGTTGTTTTCAATGTTTTAATTAGATCTAAAGCTCTTTTGATTCCTTTTGGTGCTTGATCGGATTTGTATAGAGGAGTTACTTGATCAGCTCACCCACTTAATTGGTAGACCTCTTAGATATCATCTGAATTCTCTGGATCTAAATCCTTGTAATTTCCTACGTCTGTGACCTGGAAATTGTAACATTTGTAGTGGTTTTAATTATTCTAATTGAGGCTCTGGCTCTGTAGGAGATCTATAGGATGGTCTGTGACCATTAAAGTGGACAGATCATAGCCTTAAGGTAAATCAAAGCTCAGGCCTCAATTGGATTCATCTGTTGCAATCCATGGATTCGATAAAGTCTGAGGGATGGTCTGTGACCATTAAAGTGGCAGATCATAGCCTTAAGGCCAGGTGGATCCTATGATTTGGAGTGGAATTTATACCCTGCAGCTATGCTTGTTGTCAGCTGAGGGACTTGGGTGCTTTTGAACCCCTGTAATATGCTTAGCTCAACCTGATTGCAGTGAAAACAACCTCGAAGTTGTTCTTCTCCATTTTTTGAGTTTTTAAACCCTCCATCTGCAAGACCTGAGGCTCCAAATTCGATTTAAGACAATCTGGATTTTAATTATAGTTTAGATTAAGTAAAAATCCAATCTAATCTCTCCCCTGTCTTTTAGGTAGACCAACATTAGTTAGGGTGCCAGATCACTTACAAATCTGGAGATTTACCCAATTCCAAACCACCTCTCTGTGGACTTCCCCTTACTTTTAAAAACTTGCTATAAAGGACCCTGTATCTTACAGGCCTAGGATTTCCTAGCTGTGCTGAACCCATCTCTATTTTCTCTTGATGTTTACACCATAAATGAGCACACTGAAAATCCCCAACAAGTTTTTGGCCCCGTTGTCGGGGAGGTGTTTGTTAATTTGGTAGATTTAGTTTTGTTTTATAAATCTGTAACTGTGTGTTTGATTTTACTAACTGCATTTGTAAGTTTTACTATTTTTTAGTATTTTTTGTGTGCATTTCATCATATCTGAGTACAGTGTGAGAGGAGAGCCGTGCTGAAGGCTGCTCTATAGTTTGCATCCCTTTTTCCCCTATTTATTTTTCAGATCTACTGATTTTTTTTAATGATTAATTAGTCAGTTGTATTGCTTCTTTCTGTTGTGTGAGGATTTATTCTGCATTCAGTTTGTGAGTGTTGTATGTTTGGTAGGAGAACTCTTCAACCTCAGATTATTCTACTAAATCCAGAGGGTTAAAGACTTCTCATATCCAAACCAACTACATCCACAGCTGTTGAAATTGAATCTGTTGAAATGGGTGAGCAGCAGCAGCCTCGAACTCTCAAGGAATTTAATGCACCAGGGATCTACAATTCCCCCTTTTGCATTCAGTTCCCTGCTGCTCAAGGAAACTATGAAATCAAATCTTCCATCATTCAGATGTTGCCCTCATTTCATGGCCTGACCAAGGAGGACCCTTATAAGCATATAGACGAATTCTTACGACTGTGCACTACCTTCAACATCAGAGGTTTAGGGGAGGAGGCAACTAGGATGAGGCTCTTTCCTTTTTTATTAAAGGACAGAGCCAAGACCTGGTTGTCCTTGCTTCCACCTAATAGTATTCAGTCCTGGAGTGATGTCCAATGTCAGTTTTTGGCCAAATTCTTTCCTATGTCAAAGACCAGCCAGTTGAGGAAGGGTATCATCTCTTTTACCCAAGATCCAACTGAAGACTTTCATCAATCCTGGGAGAGATTTAAGGAACTCCTTAAGAAATGCCCCCACCATCAAATCCCTGAATGGATTCAAAGCTTTTACTAGGGAATTGATGCTAAAAGCAGAGATATGATAGATGCCTCCTGTGGTGGCACCTATCTCCATAAAACTATTGAGGAGGCATGGGAGCTCTTTGACATCATTAGTGAGAACTCTATGCAAAGGGAAACCTTCGTAAGAGATCTAGAGCCTCCTAAATTGATGAAAGAGAACAACTCAAGAGGAAAGATATATGAAGTGCGTGTGTCAAGTGAGTTGGAAAGGAAAGTGGGCAGCTTAACTCTGAAATTTGATAGGCTTATGGGAGCAATGTAGTCACTTGTGGCTGCTAGAGTGGAGGAGGCATGTGCCATATGCTAGTCCCCTGCTCATCCTGTGGATGAATGCCCATCTGCTGACCAATTTCCTGATTTTATAATAGAGCATGTGGCTGCAGCTCAGTCTTATGGGCAGCAGCCTGCTGCTGGATATCAATGGAGGAACCACACCAATCTGAGGTGGAGACAAGATGGATACCCCAGGCAGCAGTAGCAACAACAGCCCCAGCAGCCCATGCCCTACAGAAATGCTCAGCCCTATCGAGAAGGTTATGCCCCAAGGCCTCAGTATCAGTAACCCATGGCCCAACATGTAGCTCCTCCTGTGCAGCAAGCTGCACCCACTCCAGCTGTGAGAACACCATCCTTTGAGGAACAAGTTCTATCTTCATTACAGAGCTTGAACACCTTGACCCAAATTGTGCACTCTCACAACCAGAGCATAAAAAAGATAGAGGATCAACTTCGTCAGATGTCTGATGTTCTCACTAGGAGAGAGGGAGGAAGTCTACCTAGCCAACCACAGGACAACCCACAAAGACAATTTGTAGTGGGTGAAGTTTCCTCCTCTTATGAGGAAGCCAAATCTATTACAGCTTTGAGAAGTGGTAAGCTAGTGGACAATCAAGTGGGCTGTGAGCCTGTGAGAAGCTTGGAGGAAGAGAATGGAGGGATTTCTCCTAAAACACAACAAAGACCACCAATGGTGGACCTGCAGGAGCAACCAATTGTCAATAAAGAGGATCCTAAAGAAAAAGAAAAAATCAAAAAGAAAGAAGTCTCATTGGCTAAGGCTGCAAGTGAGGAAGCACCCCCACATTTGCCATTTCCTAAGGCATTGCAAGGACCTTCCCCTTATAACAAAGGGCAAGGTAAAATTGAGGAAATGATGGAAACTTTCAAACAAATAAAGATCAATTTGCCTTTACTTGATGCCATTAAATAAGTCCCAGCCTATGCCAAATTCTTAAAAGACCTGTGCACCCATAAAAGACAGTCTAGGATACACCTATCCAAGAAAGTCTTTTCAGCAGAAAAAGTTAAGCACGTCCTGTCCATTGCAACTCCCCCTAAACTTCAAGATCTTGGACTCCCCATCATCCCTTGCATCATTGGGGATCATACCATTGACAAAGCCCTATTAGATCTGGGAGCCAGTATAAATATTCTTCCATATTTAGTATATGAGAAGTTGGGCTTAGGCAAATTAAAGCCCACACATGTTCTTCTACAGCTGGCTGACAGATCTGAAAGGAAACCTATGGGGATAATCGAGGATGTTTTGGTGGGAGTTAACAAATTCTTTTATCCTGCTAACTTTTTGGTGTTAGATATGGAACCAGGTAGGAAGGCCACCTCCATACCTCTGATCCTAGGCAAACCCTTTTTGGCCACAGCTAACGCTTGTATTCAATGCAGGTCTAGAATAATGGAAGTGTCATTTGGAAATATGAAGGTCAAGTTGAATGTCTACAACGCAGCCAATCAACCTTATCCTGATGAGGATTGTTTTTCTCTAGATATAATAGATGAGGTTGTGCAAGAAAATGTGAATATATTGTTACATGGTAAGGAATGGTCTAATGAGCTAGCTGAAGTATGGAAGGAACCAGAGGTAGAAAAGACTCTCACCTCTGAAATTGAGCATGTGCAACTTGTCTCTTCCAGAGCAGAACCAGCAAAGCTCCATCCATGGAAGCCTGCTTTGCTGCCTCTTCCACCCCCCTCCAAGACACCCCTAGTGTCCTCCCTCATCAGCACCCCAGAGGTGGAGTTAAAGCAACTCCCGAAAGCTTTGAAATATGCCATTTTAGGAGATAACAACAAATTACCTGTGATAATCTCGTCTTCCCTCACCATTGAGCAGGAAAGAAACTACTTGGTGTGCTAAAAAGGCATAGGAGGGCAATAGGATGGACCATTGCAGACTTAGGGGGGATTAATCCTACTGTGTGCATGCATAAGATTCATCTTGAGGAAGGTGCCAAACCTTCTCGAGAGATGCAGAGGAAACTCAACCCTCACATGCAGGAAGTTGTGATGAATGAGGTAGTCAAACTCCTCGATGCTGGCATCATATACCCTATCTCGAATTCCCAATGGGTGGCACCTACCCAGGTAGTGCCCAAGAAATCTAGCATCACAGTTGTTGAAGTAGATTCAGGAGAGCTGATTCCAACCAGACAGACCACTGGTTGGAGAGTATGCATCGATTATAGAAAGCTCAATGAAAAAACTAGCAAGGACTACTTCCCATTGAACTTCATAGACTAAATTTTGGACAAGCTAGCAGGCAAGGTATATTACTGTTTCCTTTATGGATATTCAGGGTACAATCAAATCCCCGTCTACCCCCAAGACCAAGAAAAAACCACATTTACTTGCCCATTTGGGACCTTTACATACAGGAGGATGCCATTTGGGATGTGCAATGCACCTGCCACTTTCCAAAGATGCATGTATGCCATTTTTTCTGACATGATTGATAAGTTTTTAGAGATCTTCATGGATGATTTCTCTATTTATGGAGATGATTTTAGCCAATGCCTGCACCATCTCAATTCTGTGCTGCAGAAGTGTGAGGAGACCAACCTGGTCCTAAGTTGGGAAAAGAGTCATTTTATGGTGACTCAAGGCACTGTCCTTGGACATGTGGTCTCCCACAAGGGAATAGAGGTTGATCAGGCTAAGATTGACATAATTTCCCATCTGCCCCCTCCCAAAACTGTCAAACAAGTCAGGTCTTTTTTGGGCCATGCTGGGTTTTATAGGCGATTCATTAAGGACTTCAGCAAAATCACCAAACATCTGTACCACCTGTTTTGCCAAGAGGTACCCTTTGAGTTCAATGATGACTGCTTGGCTACTTTTGAGCAACTAAAAACTTGCTTGACTATAGCTCCTATTCTACAAGCCCCTGATTTCTCTTTACCATTTGAGCTGATGTGTGATGCATCAGACTTTTCTATGGGGGCTATTTTGGGACAAAGAAGAGACAAGGCATCATGTGTGGAGGCGTATGCTAGTAAATCAACGGTTGATGCTCAATTGAATTACACCACGACTAAGAAGGAGTTATTAGCCATTATCTTTGCTTTAGAAAAATTAAGATCTTATGTGTTGGGCTCCAAAATCACTGTGTTCACTGACCACTCAGCCTTCAAATACCTCTTGTCTAAGAAGGAAGCTTAAGCAAGATTGATCAGATGGATTCTCCTTTTGCAAGAATTCCATTTGGAGATTAAAGACAAGAAGGGAGTGGAAAATGTGGTTGCTGATCATCTGTCCAGGATCCAAGTTGCAGAAACAGAGAGCCTGCCCATCAATGATTCTTTTTCAGATGAGCAGCTGTTTACTGTGGAGATCAGTATGCCCTGATTTGCTAATATCGTGAACTACCTTGCTGTGAAAAGGATCCCTCCACATTGGAACAAGAATGATAGAAACTTATTTTTCTTCCAGATCAGACACTATATATGGGAGGATCCTTATCTTTTTAAGCATTGTCAAGACCAAGTAATTCGAAGATGTGTACCGAAAACAGAGTTCCACCACATTTTAACCATGAGTCATGAGCAGGCTTGTGGGAGCCACTTCAGTGGTAACAAGACTGCTGCGAAGGTGCTTCAGAGTGGTTTCTATTGGCCTACTCTGTTCAAAGATGCTCGACAACATTGCAAAGCTTGTCCTCGATGCCAGCAGATGGGAAGTATTACTAAGAGGAATTCCATGCCTTTGCAGCCCATACTTGTGGTCGAATTGTTTGATGTCTGGGGTATTGACTTTATGGAACCATTTCCCCTCTCCTGTGGATATAATTTCATCCTTGTAGCTGTGGACTACGTGTCCAAATGGGTAGAAGTCATAGCTACAAGGACAAACGACCACAAAGTTGTCATTAAATTCCTCAAATACAACATCTTCTCCAGGTTTGGCATCCCCAAATCCATCATTAGCGATGGGGGATGCCACTTCTGTAATAAACCTTTTGATAAGCTGCTGAAAAAGTACTCTGTGACCCACAGGGTAGCCACTCCCTACCACCCACAAACCTGTGGGCAAGTAGAGATTTCCAATAGGGAAATCAAACACATTTTAGAGAAGACTGTGAGAAGTGATAGGAGGGACTGGTCCATGAAATTGACAGATGCCTTATGGGCTTATAGGACTGCTTATAAGACCCCCATAGATATGTCCCCATTCAGACTAGTTTATGGCAAGGCATGCCATTTGCCTGTTGAATTGGAACACAAAGCATACTGGGCTATTAAAGCAATAAATTCTGATTTCAACTTTGCTGGTATACACAGGAAAATGCAGTTAGCTGAGCTGGAGGAGCTCAGATTGGAAGCATACGCCAATGCTCAGACTTACAAAGAGAAGACCAAAGCCTTCCACGACAGACATTTGCTACGAAAAGAATTCAAACCCAATGATAAGGTGTGGATGTTCAATTCTAGATTAAAATTCTTTCCAGGAAAGTTGCAATCCAGATGGGATGGACCCTTCATAGTTGTACATGTTTCCCCATCTGGAGCTGTTGATGTCAAGGATCCTACAGATGGTAGAGTCATGAAGGTCAATGGCCAGAGGCTCAAATTGTGTGTAGACAAAATTTGTGAGCCTGAGGAGAGCATTGATCTTCAAGACCCTCTAGATTAATAGTTGATTTTTGCTTGTATCATATGTAAAATATGTGATTTATTTGTATCAATAAAGTGTCGGCTGGCCTAGTAGGAAAATTTTTAGCGTGCTGAGACTGAGCACTACACTCAAATATCCAACTATTGGTCTTTAGAACCCTTTGATAAGACGGCTGATGATTTTGATAGGATTCTGGACGTTTTCGAGGGGCATTGAGCTTTGACGATAGGTGAAACCAACCCCTCGATAGGTTAAATAAGGCAACAGAAACTTTTCGATAGGTTCGGGGTACCTATCGGAACCTATCGAAATGACGAATCGCGTCGAATTCCAACCTATCGAATGGAAGGTTCCACCTGTCGAGATCCTATCGAATTGTACCTTTTGTAAGCTTTGACTGCCAAGTCTTCGATAGGACACCTTGACCTATCGCCACCATTCTCGTGATCTTATCGAAATCATTTTTCACACCCATATCGATCAGGTGGTCCTATCCTGTGCATTTCCTAAATACCTAAACTCTCTCAGTGCTTCAGCATTTATAGCGCATGTCTCCTTAACTTATCTTCCCTCCTAAATTTAGCCCATCATGCAGTCCATGCTCCATTTCCCACACAGCGACCACCACTCCATGCATTCCCGCCCTTCATTTCCATTTCCCACGCTTGGAAGAATACACCACTTTTATTACATTGTTTCATATTCCAATGCCCATGCACCTTAAATATTGGCGTCGTCCAGTCCTTACACATCCATTCCCCCCTAACCAGCCCAACTCTTCCAGCCCACACTCATGGCAGACGACAAACCTCAAGACTTGCCCACCAAGTTCTTCCCAGTCTGGCCACCACCACCACCATCGGTCGAGCCTGATCCTCTTCAATTTCTCTGAGATGAATATGACGAGGTACAACGAATCCTTGCCAAGGAGAAAAAGAAAAACCGAAAGAGGGAGAAGAAGAGGTAGAAGACCGATTCACCGGCTGTTTCCCCCCCGTCATCCTCATCCTCATCCACCACCCCACCCCCAGCCCCCTGATCCCACTCTTTTTCTTTTTCTTCCCCCCCTGGCTTGCAGTTCCTCTTCCACTTGACGCAGGCTGAGGATATCCTTGAACCAGGGGGACGTTTTTTTTTCCAAAGGAGATTTTGTCCACATATATGTCTTCAGTTATTTGTAATAAAATGTTTTGTTCGTTTCATTTGTTGCTTCTCTATTTATTTCTTGTTCCGTTTATTTTCTCTGGATGTCTGCACCACTAAACCCATTCTGCTAAGAATAGTGGGGACATTGTTTAGTTTAGGTTTGGGGGTGTGGCATGGATGCCAATAAATTAGTTAATTGTAGTGTAGCCAAGTTGAAAAGGAATAACTGAAAAGAGAATGAAATCACCTCATATTTGTTGTTAAGGAAACTTAAAAAACCATTTGCAACTGAAGCAAGCTGAAGTTTTAACATTTTTCATGAAGCAAATGTTAAGAATTTTTGAAGAAATCTTTTGCTGTGTAGTAAACCAGAAATGAGAAGAGCCTGTGAGGATACTCCCCAGAAAATTGGATGGAAGGCCATACCCAGTGAGAATTGGGCCTGAAAATTTCTTTGAAGAGTGTCTTGGCAATTTTGCTCTGCTTTGAGAGCTGACTGGACTTAATTTTAATCACTAGAAGTTAGGAAAATCCAAATTGAAATAGCTTGACAGCACTCATGACATTGAGGACATGAAGTAAGGCCATCCCTTGGACAGTTTGAGCCTAAAATATTCCCACCTTTGAACTGCCCTTGATGCACACCACTTGAGCCTTAGAAGCCCCAATTTTCTTTGATGAAAACTAGAAATTCTAAACCCAAAACCTATTGACCTATTTCAGTTCACCCTCAATCTGAGAAATCAGGAAGAGGAAGGAGGAGCAAGGTGTTAAATCTGGTTTAAAGAAAGAAAAACACAGTTGGTGGTATTTGTGGTATTCTGTTTTGTTTCAAAAAAAAAGAGAGAGCAAAAGAATGAGAAAGAGAAGTCATTTCATTGAAAGATTGGAAGGAAGAGAAGAAGCTGGCCACTTTGGCTATGAAAATTCAAGAAGTAGATGGAATTGTGTTGAATTAAAGAAGGAGTCTAGATCACCTCCTTACCTTTACTGATTTCTCAATTTTGAACCCTGTTTTCTCCTTGTGCTCTTTCACAAACCTCATCCCTAAGCCACATTACTACCCAAATAAAAAGTCCTTACTGATCTAAAAGTGGATTAAGCCGTCATGTGGAGATGAGAATTTGCTTAATCTATGGTGTAAAGAGCTGAAAAAGTCATAAATTCAAGCAATGCCTATGCTCCTGCTTGCAGTCCTATTTGAGGGCTATAACTGCTCTTGAGCTGAGTGATATGATTTACCTATCTTCTCTGTACTGATGAGTGAACAGCCCTGATGAGACTTGGGTCTGAAATCTAGTTGATGGGGGAAGTATCTGAGCAGGATCTTCAAATTGATGATGAGTTATGCATAAAATTTTAGGAGAAATGCCTTGACACAAACTGAGTGATGATGGAGAGATTTCAGCAAACTTTCATATTTTCAAATGGATGTTTTTTTGTTGAATTTCCTTTAATGAATAGGCATGATGTGAATTTATTTGATTTGCTTAAACTCTGCTTTAACAGGTTGCACTATTATTAACTAAGTGTATTGGAGAAGTTTGTGGCTACTTTCACTGAAAACCCTTAGGAGACTTCACTCCTCCACTAGGGATCACCTAGGGGTTTAAAAGGCTTGGTGCATATGCTAAATGCATCCGTGCTCCCTACGAAAGTGGCATCCTTATTTCCTTTTCATTCCCCTTTGCTCAGGGACTAGCAAAGCTTAGGTTTGGGGGTGTGTTAAGTGGTGAAAAATGCCACTTTTCACCCTATAACCTGACCATTGATAAACCTGTGAGCACACTAATAAGCCCTTGTCAAGTGCATTTTGTAGACAACAATAAAAGAAGATACTAATGAAGAAAAGCACTCACGAATGCCCAACAAGGAGCCATCTCTCAGCACAGGACGAACTCAGCAATAGCACACCAAAGGGTAGCACATCATTGAACCCTTAGAGCGTGTGGCTACAGCAGGGCAGGGTGAAGAAAGTGAGAATAAGTTGAAAACATCCTATCAATTGGTCACCTGAAGAGTTCGATAGGAGCTGAAAGGAAAGAAAGGAAGAATTGGTGCAGTTAAAGAAGTTTTTGATAAGATCTTAAGGCTAAAGAAGGATGAATTCGTGTGGATAGAGTAATTCGACAGGATTCCTAAACCTGTCGAGCAGATGAATGAAAGAGAAAGCTCATCCTATCGAAAGCTTACCTGAGGAGAAAAAGGGAACCTGTCGAAGGCTTCCTGAACCTATCAAAATGAAGATGCTAGAATTTAACCTATCGACGGGTGCTTAAGCCTTTCGATAGGAATGAGAGCCAACCTATCGGGATGACGGCATGCAGAGCTGAACCTGTCGAAAAGGACCTCTGAACCTATCGAACTACTCAGCCAACCTATCGAATACTCCAGATAATGGGCTGAGGACCCTGAAGCTTCAAAGAGAAAATTCATCCTATTGGTACCTATCGAAGAGACTAGGGAACCTATCGAAAGGGGCTACAAGCTTACTTTTAACCTGTCGGAAGCTTCTCCAACCAGTCAAAATCGTGTGCTGAACTTCTCAGAAACTATGCTATGCACACGCTGAGACTTGGTAACCTGCTGCATGCAAATTGAGGCACTTTGATGACCGGCGGGAGGTTATAGAAGATGCCCTAGAAAGCCCTAACCGACCCACGTGCTTTAACAGAACTTTAACAAACTCTGACAACCTTCTAGAAGGGATTTTTGGCGAGAAAAACAGAGGAGAAAGTTATATATAGAGATCCCCAATTGCCATTGGGAGGGATCGAAATTCTGAACAATTTCCTGGAGATCAGAGCTTGCAGTGAGATTTTATTTTCCTTCCTTTAGCCCAACCATGGTTGGCTAATTCCCTAGGAGCACCAAGAAGTGAGTTAGATCTGTGATTGGGTAAGGTTAAGAGTGTTGCTAGGGTTAATTGCTGCACAGACTACAGATCTGAGAGCATTCCATTGTAAGAGTGACATTGTTTGCAATGTAAATGTTGTTTTCAATGTTTTAATTAGATCTAAAGCTCTTTTGATTCCTTTTGGTGCTCGATCGGATTTGTGTAGAGGAGTTGCTTGATCAGCTCACCCACTTAACTGGTAGACCTCTTTGATATCATCTAAATTTCCTGGATCTGATATCCCTCTAATTTCCTGTGTCTGTGACCTAGAAATTGCAACATCTGTTGTGGTTTTAATTGTTCTAATTGAGGCTTTGGCTTTGTAGGAGATCTATAGGATGGTCAGTGACCATTAAAGTGGGCAGATCATAGCCTTAAGGTAAATCTAAGCTCAGGCCTCAATTGGATTCATCTGCTGCAATCCATGGATTCGATAAAGTCTATAGGATGGTCTGTGACCAATAAAGTGGACAGATCATAGCCTTAAGGCCAGGTGGATCCTGTGATTTGGAGTGGAATTTATACCCTGCAGCTGTGCTTGTGGCCAGCTGAGGGACTTGTTTGCTTTTGAACCCCTGTAACATGCTTAGCTCAACCTGATTGCAGTGAAAATAACCTCCAAGTTGTTCTTCTCCATTTTCTGAGTTTTTAAACCCTCCATATGCAAGACTTGAGGCTCCAGATTCGATCTAAGACAATCTGCATTTTAATTATAGTTTAGATTAAGTAAAAATTCAATCTAATCTCTCCCCTGTCTTTTAGCTTGACCAACGTTAGTTAGGGTGCCAGATCTCTTACAGATCTGGAGATTTACCCAATTCCAAACCACTTCTCTATGGACTTCCCCTTACTTACTTTTAAAAACTTGCTACAAAGGACCCTGTATCTTGCAGGCTTAAGATTTCCCAGCTGTGCTGAACCCATCTCTATTTTCTCTTGAGGCTTACACCATAAATGAGCACACTGGAAATCCCCAACAGGAATCACTCTCGATAACACATTTTCTGATTATCTAGTCTGGGCATATTTTAAACAGGTATGGGTCCTCCCAAATATAAAATTTAACTCTTAAAAAGACACTAAACGATCATGTTTGTACCAGTTTGGAGGGATCTTACCAGTTGCCAGATAGTTTACTTATGCTGGCATGCCATGGTACCACAGTCTTGATGACAAGCAGTTGGTCATCTGAAAACACAGCTCATAAAGATTCATTGTTGGCTATTTCAAGGGATTCTGATATGAATAAGTGGTTTACCACATTCTCAACTCCCTTTTTAACTCTGATTTTGAAGTTAAGTTGTGGTTTGGCATCCTTTTTGGATAACAATTATTTTAGTACAGAATGATCAAAGAAAATAATGATCTTCGATCCCAATAGGTATTGTCTGAATTTATCTAATGCAAAGGTGACATTGAGAAACTCTTTCTCGGCGGTTGTATAATTCAACTGAGTTTATATTAAGGTACGACTCACATAATAAATTACGTAAGGAACCTTATCTTTGCACTATCCTAGAACAACAACTATTGCAAAATTAGAAGCATCACACATTACATCGAATGGCAAGGAGTAATCTAGAGGTTGAATGATGGGTAGCGAATGAGAGAAGTGCACAAAGCTTATGAAATGTGTCAAGGCAAGCATCATCGAAGTCAAACGTGACATCGTTGGCCAAAAGGTGGCATAGGGATCTCGAGAATTTTGAAAAGTCTTTAATGAAGCGGCGATAGAAGCCGACATGACCAAGAAACGATCGGATCTGCTTCATTGAAGTTGGTGGAGGCAGATTTGCTATAACATAGATCTTGGCTCTATCAACCTATATTCCTCGCTTAGAAACAATGTGCCCCAAGACAATGCCTTCTTGAACTATGAATACCGAAAGTCATCCATGAACACCTCGAGAAACTTGTCTATCATATCAGAAAAGATCGCTATCATGCATCTCTTGGTCAAACCATTGATCCATTAGATGTGACCCTTGGAGCCACTTTTAATAAGAAGTGTGTACAAGTACGAAATTTGAATCGATCTTCGAATTATGAGGAACGAAAATTTTTTAGGACGAAAATTCTATAAGGAGGGAGGAATGTAATGACCCAGATTTTAGCATTGTTTGTGCAATCATGGGATCCGTGACGGTCCCGTCGCGGCGATGCACTCGCTTGCAAAAAATATAGAGTCGCCACCCGGAGCTTTTGATGTCCCAGAAAACCTAGTTCATTTTTATGAGCACCAAAGTGCTAAAAATATGACTCTGAATCCGGTCCACAACAAAGGCTCTTGGGTAGGGGCTTCGGTTATCAATCGGGAAAGTGTTAGGCACCCGATCAACCTGCTTAAAGCGATATCTACTAATGGCTAAAATAAAAATAAAGTAAAAGAAAAGAAAATATCTTCCGCTTGCCCAAATGGGCCTTAAATCCTATTTGTGCCCCTCTGTTGCTACCGAAACTTCGGTGGTGTAATGGTACAAATGGGAGGACGGGAGGAGCTAAAGAAGAGATAGGAGAAGAAAGGGGAGACTCGGAGCCCTCGGGCCCTTGTAGCACCGTAGAGAAGCCTTGCTTGGCTTGCTTTGATGAGCTTTTGAAGGCTTGTATGGTGGAAATAGGAGTTCTAACCTCTAAGGCTTGCTAGCTAAGAGGTAGAGAGGGAAGGTAAATGGATAGCATGTACCTAAACTAAGGGATCTAAGGTAGAAAATATCACTCAAAGGGGGTTTTTTAATTTTGGAATTTGTATGGGCAATGGTGCACCAAAGGGAGAAAGATCTTCTCACTTTAAGCTCTTTCTCTCTTAGGTAAAAATTCTCAACCCTTAAACCAAGGGCTGGGGGGCTCTATTTATAGGAAAAGGGTGGATTAGGAGACCACTTAAGTGCTAATTGGGATTAGCAATTAGGTAATCTCAAATCTAAGGTTTCCTAAGATTTTTGAAGCCTTGAGATGTGTGAGAAGGTCCTCCAATGGTGGATGATGGGGTGAGGACTTAAGCCACTTGAAGGGTTGCAAATAGGTAGGGAATGGGTGTAACAGAACAACAAAACACACCTCAAAGGTCAAGGTGGTCAACAAGTCAAACCCCAATCATAATTTTTGAGGCAAAATCCAAAGGTTACTATTCATATACCTGATGCAACTAATAGTTGCGCCAGGCAAATGTACAGTAAAACAGTTTTAAACAGTGCCTGGAAGTTTATTCGTGAGGGTGGGGTCCACAATTAATACTGGTGCAACTATTAGTTGCGCCAGGCTTAAATCCTGGGAGAAGTGGCCTGGCATAACTATTTAGTTACGCCAAGCAAAATTATCACTGGCGCAACTATTAGTTGCGCCAAATCCCTAGGAGGGGCACTTGATTTTACTCTTATGCCCTCCGGGCTCGGTTAGCCATATCTTCGGATGTATACCTCCGATTGGGGCGATTCTTTGACCGTTGGAAAACTGATGACCTCTACTTTTCAATGGTATGAAATTTGATTATAGTAGAAGGCCATATCTGGTTCCAATGTACCCCTCCTCATCCATTTACTTGATAAGGTTAGGTTTTAGGTTCAGAATGGGTTCTAAGGGTCGGGATTGATTTCTAAAGGTTCGGGTCAGGTTCCTAATAGATCTAGGGTGATTCCTAAGGGTTTGGAAAGGTTCCTAAGGGTTCTAGGGGGGGTCCTAAATGTTCCATATATATTATAAAAAGCTCAGAATTGCACCTCTCTCGAAAGGTGTTTCGCTTGGGCCTTGGGCCAAATTTAGGTGTCTACAAATGCCCCTCTTTGGTATCCGATCACTAATGATTGAATGCTAAAGAAAAAAAGACATTTGAAGAGGCCTAAGGCATTACTGATGGGTTCACTGCATTCAGAACAAACTTCAAATATCAAATGAGTAACACGATGAGAAAATGAAAGCCCTGAATGTCAGGCTAAACATTCATTTCTCGAGGTAATCGGTTCCCAAGTGCTTAGCGACATTACTGGGCATAACCGAGGTGGAATGAGTTACGAACTCCCTATAGTCGAGAAAGGCATTCACTTCTCGAGATGATTTTGGAGGTATTTGATATTTAAAATTCATTCTGAATGCAACAGCTTCGTGAGTAAGAGGGGTGATCAATCCACATTTAAAGTTAGGCGCGAAGTAAACATACGCAAGGCTCCACAGTTTGTGTCCAATCCTACGAGGCATTTGATGGCCCCATCTGACTATTCACGGGTGCCCCTACTAAAAGTAGGGGTTCAAGGTCTTTGGGCGAACCCATCGATCCCAAAGTTTATTTAGCATGACTGCCCGAGGGAAGTGAATAGATGTGACAACACTTTTTGGGAAGACGTGCCATTTTTGAAGACATGCCTTAGATTAATATGACCTAGAGCATCCAGCTTCGACTACCTTGAACAGATCCAACCAAACATTGGGGTGTCTCCCTAAAGGGATATCCAATCCTGGTCTCTACTGACAATGATCATAAACATCAATTAACTATGCATAATCATGCACCCATCAAGGGTAATAAGTAACAATAAAGGCGATGGAAGCCCCGACCCGAACCCGCTCGGGTATAATTTACGGGGATAAACGACCATCATATGGATACCCAGACGCATGGCGTACACTTTACAGGAATATCGCTGCCCATACAGGTTTTAAGCCTGCAGAAAATAAAAAGGGAAATGATCCCTTCTGAATGCATGGTTATACATAGTTTGATTGATACGTAATCTCATTCTCAACAGGTTGGTCTCAACCAACGATTGACCTTTTCCAATGGAGAATCTGAAGCTTAAGACACTTAAGTTTACATGAATCCAAAATAGAGTGCTCATTGTAAAGATTTAGCAGTGGAGTTGACTCGATCAAAACATTGCCTGTTTGACCGGGACCGACACCGTTGCTCCTTCCTTAAGGCAGGATCCAAAGATCTGAGGTGAACCCTAGACTCGAGACTTTAATATGGCATAGCTACACTGTTGATAAAATATTGACATTTTACCGCATTGAAATCATGCAAGTGTGCGTCTCTGTGGGGACTACAAATCTGTTTTTGATTTTTCTATCATTTTATGTGATTTTTTGAATTTTTCAACTATTATTTTATGTGATTTTTTTAAAGTTTTGAAGTTATTATTTTATGTGATTTTTTGGAATTTTGAAGCTATTATTTTATGTGGATTTTTTTAAATTTTGAAGCTATTTTTTATGTAGATTTTTCTTGTGAATACTTCCGGCTTCTCTGTGGGAATTTTTTGTTGAATTTTTCTTTATATTTTCCGTGTAGGACTGGGGTGCTCATTGATCTCGATCTGCTTTTATTCTAGCACGGCTCTCTTAGCAAGTCGAAGGATAATCAAAATGCCACCTTGGGAGCGCATATATCTGCCGGGGGTGACAGAACAAATAAAAAGAGTGGGGGGCCGGTCTTCCCATCTAGCCCGTACCAGGCCCGAGACCCGGCCTAAGTGCCTGGCTTAACTATTAGTTGCGCCAGGCCACTAGGGGCCTCAAAATAGACTGGTGCAACTAATAGTTGCGCCAAGCAAGAGGTGGGCACGATTTTGCCTAGCGCAACTTTTAGTTACGCCAGGCTTGGTTGGGGGGGGAATTTAAATAGCCTAAATTCGGGCTGGGGGTTCTATTTTAAAATTTTCTCCCCCTCCTTCCTCTTTGAAACCAAAAATCTCCCCCCTCCTAGGGTCCCTTTACATTGCCTGTACACGTGCCCCATTGTCGTTGCTTTGCTTGTGTGGATCGATCGTCGGCTCACGCTAGATTAAAGACCCCTTTTCTCTTTAAAGGTAACCATTAAAACTCATTTGCTTTGATTTTTCTTGCTTTTTCTTGTAGATATGATCATGATCTTGTATTCTTTGATGAGTAATGATTTATTTTTATGGTGTGTATGCTTATTTGATGGAGTGTGGATGATTCTTTATGAACACTGCCCTATTTTATTATCTTATGGACTTATTGGTGCCTAATATATACATTTTTTGTTGTTTTTATTCGTGTATATGGAATGATTTTTTGTTGTTTTTTATTTATGGCTTTTTTTTTTTCGCATATAAAGCAATGGATTTTGGGATATTATTTTTGTGAATATTGATTTAGGGAAAAAGATTTTTTTTTTTATGATGACTTTTTTTTGTAAGTAAAGTAAAGAATTTTTTTTTTTTTTTGTTTTTATTAAAATAAAGCAAGGGATTTTCTTTTCATGGTTTTTTGTAAGGAAAGTAAAAGATTTTTTTGTTTTTCTTTTTATAATTGCAAAGTAAAGTGAAGAGATTTTTTTTTGGTTTTGGTTTTTACTTTTTATTTTGACAAACAAAGTAAAGGATTAAAAAATTTTGTGAATAAGGTAAAGGAAAAAAATTTTGTTTTCGGTTTTTTTGTTTTTAGGAACACGAAGAAATGGCTTTTTTTTTTGGGGACCTAAGGAGAAGAGAAATATTTTTTTGTTTAGAAGCGCGATGATGATTTCTTTCTCTCCCTTTTTTGCTTTTATTTTTCCTAGACATAAAGGGAGGATTTTTTTGTTTTTGTAAGAAAGAAGGGTCCTTTTTTATTATTTCTTTAGAAACATAAATGATTTTATTTGATTCTAACTTTATTTTCGAATACGGGAAGGAGAAATTTTTTTTTTTTTTGTCATTTTCTGAAGAGAAGATTTTTTGCATTTTCAACTTAAAAGGGATCTCTTTTTTTCATTTAGGCATGTGGATCTCTTATTTCCGAAAATACGTGAAAAGAAAGGGGAAGGGTGAGCATACTTACCTCCTGTTTGCAGCATAGAATATCATGGCTCTTTATCATTGATCTGCTCTAACGTGACTACTTTTTGTTGCCCCATAATGTCGAGTGAGGGTGAGTATATTCCCGAGGAGGGCCACGAGGAGGAGCCCGAGATTGTATACGGCCCGTGGGGGGAAAAGTTTATTTGGGTAGAGCAGAGGGCGGGTCCCTGGCTGGAGATGCAAGGCGAGGCTGCCCGAGTCAGCCTCCTTCATCAACAACATACCCACATTTCCAATTTCAGGATAGCAGGCAAGGTAAAAGAGAGTTCAATTCATTTTCATTACAATTTTTGCTTTGCCTTTGTGGTCTGATGCGTAATTTCTTGGGTGCAGGACTTGCCCAAGATTGTATTCCGTGGTGGGTGGCTCAACTTCCATGAGTTCTACCTCTACGTCCCTCCCATAGTAAAGGTTCTTTTAGCATAAGTGGGCCGACGCTGCCTATTTGAAAGCCCTGATTGAAAGATTTCATCCCGAGACAATGACCTTTCACATGTTGTATGCAGAGATGACTTTGACGCCCGTCGATTGGGCCATGATCACCGGCATCAGGATAGGGGGGATAGCAATATCCGATCTCGCGGTGTTGAGGTGAGAGGACATCATTTGATTGATTGGGGCCTATCCTCCTCACGGGCAGACACATGGCACCGAGGTCAAGATGTCTTGGCTAACCTCACTTTATACACCTGATGAATTAGTGGATCTGGATCAGCCAGATAGGGTGCTTTACATCACGCCAGAGTGGGCGATCGTCCTAGCCCGCATCACGCTCTTGGTCCTACTTGGTAAGGACCCTTTTCACCAATGCGAGCAATGGCCGAGTCAGCCTAGCCCTGCTAAGTGTGATGGACAACTGGGGTGGCATCCATAGGTGTGGCTGGGGAGGGGTAGGGTATGCATGGCTGATGTACAATTTGTCTCAGGTCACGACCGGGATTCAAAGTCTGCTGTTGGATTATGGGCAGTCCTGGAGGTAATTCCTTATTCCTTTGCCTTTGCCATTTTTTTTTGAATGATCCATATACGCTACTGACCTGCTCTTGTGCAATGCCCCCCTTTTCAGGTATGGGGATACCATCACTTTCACCCTGGGCACCCACTTCTTTTCTCAGAGGTGCTTACCTATCCCCTCCTCAGCAACTGGAATTAGGCCCAGTGCCACGATGTAGGTTTAAAGCACTTGGAGACGGGTTTGAGGTCCCAACTCGACCTGATGGTTCCTGAGCAGGTAAAACTCTCTTTCATCTTTGTTTGTTTTTAGGTCGGGAATCTCCTTTTACTGATGTGCTAACTACTTGGCTCTCTCTTTTTTTTGACTTGGGTAGATCCTTCCTGACCTGTACCTTGCATCCCCCTTCTGGGACCAAGCAGTTGTAGGCGCTTCCCGCCTATTTAACAATCATCGCGTCATTTTCTTCTATGGAGCATGGGCCAAATTTTATTATCTGGGAGAGCGAGTGGTGCACCAATTTTAGGGTTATTATGCCATACCTGTGGACCCTCCGACGGATGTTTGGTATCCCGTTGGCAGTATCAAGGAGCTTACCGCGGCCTTCTTCAACAATGGGCTTCCCATCCATGCTCTCCATGTGCCCGGGGACTATCATCTTTGGTACGAGTGCCTGCCGTACTAGTTTATCTTGCCGCGCTTTGTACCTAGCACTAATTTTCTTACGTTTGACGGCCCTCTCGGCCAGGTAATCCTTCTTAGCTTGGATTAGTTCCCTTTATGCTTTTAGTTCGGCCCCTCATTTCTTCTAAGCGGATTTTTATTTTGTTCACTGTTTGCTCCAGGGGATGATTTAGATGGTGAAGGCGGGACAGGTGCAGCTAATATGTCAGGGGAAGATCCCTTCGGTGCTGGCCCTTCTGGTGCGAGTCCCTCGAGCGAGGGATCTTCGGGTGCTGGTCCATCGGGTACCTCTCATGTCGGTATCCCTAGTGGTGATTCACCCGTGGTCTATGAGACCTTCCAACGCCTAGATGATAGCTTCCTTTCCTGCCTCTGCACTGATGTAGATCGACAAGCACGACTTTCTGCTGAGGCTGCCCGTGTTCCTCCTCCTGAGGTGGCTTTAGGGGTAAGTCTTCTGATGGCCTAATCTCTCTCCATTTCGGTTTCCTTCTGCATATGCTTTTAAGATTGCCTTGATAATTGATGTTATATCATTCTGAATGTAGGATTTCAACTCAGCCATGGAATATGCGGAGTACCATCGTCATCTTGCAGAGCTTAGGGAGGTAGAGACGTGAGTACCCTACTGCCCTACTCCTCTCATTCATTTCATTATCATTTGTCCCTTAACTGATCCAGACTCTTGACTTGGACTGTGTCTTTCAGCGTGCTCATGCTAAGGAATCGCGTTCTTTACTCAGTAGGATCTCACAGGCATGGTCCAGGGTGGGGGACATTCAGACCTTTCAGAGCTCCTCTCGTCGTCGCCGAAGGGCGCAAGCAAAGACTAGGCTTTTAGTTTTAGCTTTGAAAACTCCGTACTCTTGGTAATTTGATTTGGATTTATTTGTTTAGACAGTTTTTCTTGGGGTGGATTATGTGACACTTTGGATGATATATATATTTTTTTGGAAAATATTTTTAGTGCTTTTGTTTTGATTTTATGCCAAGGTTTCCTTGCCCTGTATCTATTTTTCTGCAGGACGTGTCTGCCAAATGCTCTCAGAAAGCGACTTTTTGGGTCACATGCCTTAATGTAGGATCAATCCTACACATAAACAAAATAATTCCCAAATTGTTAGTGATCAGAAGCATAGATAAAAAAAAAGGGTGAAAGTCCCCCCAGTTAGGTCCCGAGCTGGCTGGGGAGGGGGGATCTTTTCTCTGGCGCAACTATTAGTTGCGCCAGGCTAAATCCTAGGGAATTTGTACTGGCGCAACTATTAGTTGCGCGAAGCAAAAATGGGGACAAAATGCACTGGCACAACTAATAGTTGCTCCAGGCTTAACCTGGGGAAATGTGGGTCCTTATACACCCGAGGCATCCCAAAACTTATCCCTTTTCAGTTTGACTTGGCCCCTTTTACCGATTCTTTTTGCTCTTGCTTTTCCAAGGCGTGTCCATCACCATACATCAATTTTTATCCTCCCAAAAGATCTTTGTATGTTTATGGACCCGCTTTCTAACCCTCCCTTACGTGGAGGGCCTGGAGCCAATTTACCCCCTTCCTTGGGCTTGGGGCCCAAATTTCTAACAGTCAGGTTTGGGAGCATGAATGAGAGTGAGCTCGCCGACTTGGAGCACCTTGGGCTATCTCGCCTTCCTTCCTTTCTAGAGGTTCCTCCATGGTGGGAATTCCTTTTCGCTGCCGCTTCATTTTGGGATGTGAATTCTCATGTATTCCATTTTGGGAAGCGGGAGCTAACCCCAACCTGTGAGGAGCTATTCAATCTGTCTGACCTGAAGCTTCACAGGGGCCTTGCAAGAGCCACGCCTCGGCTGGGCTACTCCAAATCTGTTCACCTTGCTCTCGGTTTGAAGAAACTTGAGTATGAGAAAAGTCTCATTGGGGGGCCCACAAGGTGTTCGCTAAAATTCCTCAAAGAACTTTTCGGTGACGAAAACCTCCGAAGATTGCCGGTTAGAAATATTTTCAATGTCAAAGCTCTAGCACTCGGTTTCATCTCTGAAATCCTCTTCTTTATTGGGGGGGAGAGCTTCTCATTGGCATTTTGTGATGTTTTGACGGAGCTGGAGGCAGGCCGATCCATGATGCATTTGGTTCTCGCCAAGCTGTATCGAGGCCTTGACTCATTTGCTTTGGGCAAGGTGGAGGGCCTTCGGGGGTGGCCCTTGTTGCTTCAGGTCTGGTTGGGTGAGCACCTCGCTATCTTGGGGCCTGTGCCCCGCTTTTATATTGCTCGAGGTGAGGCAGCTCAGTGCTTTTTGGGTAGGTGTCATTTGCTTCCACAGGGCGATGTGTCAGCTCTGAAACTTTGGTTGATCGATGCTGGGCTGACATGGAGGCTTCCTTGGTTGGACCGGACCTTCCCAATAGTTCGCTCTAGAGACCATGAGGGTATCACCCTCCTAGGATTGACTGGTAGCACCTTTTACTTCCCATTTCGAGTGTTGCATTAGCTCAGCTGCTCTCAGCAGGTACTTTGTGAGGCCAAACCACCTTTATGTGATCTGATCTTTTCTAGGGGGTCTTCTAGAGACAAATCAGATTGCTGCTCTTTGGGAGATGCGTCAATCGATGCTGATGTGTGATATTGAGCTGTGAGATTTGGTTCAGGTTTCTCCTGAGTACGAGGCCTGGCTACTGACTGAGCGGCCTGTTGCTAATGGCCCAGGTTCGGCAGAGATTGTTGATACTGGAGGTCCCTGGCCAAAGAAGGAGACGACACTCCGAGCCCGTATCGAGGTACTTGTGGATGAGAAAAGGGTCCTGCAAGAACTTTTAGCACATAAAAAGGTTAGAGCAAAAACAGCAGAGAGCGAGGTCCTCCGTTTGAAGGGATCACTGAGTGTCACTTTTGGAGCCGCCGACTCTTCTCTGAAGAGGTATAAGAGCCTTCATGGTTGCTGGCTGACGGAGCGGAATGTCCGGGAAGATGACCTTCGTGCTGAGATTAGCGCATTGAAGCGCGAGCTGGGCTACTAACTCATTCCTGCACACATAACTTTTTGCACAGATCAGAAACATAGAAAAAGGGGCATAAAAACCCCTTTACAGATACACACATTTTTGGTATACATATTTTCTTTATGTTTTTGCTATTTTTCATTTATTTGTAAAAAGGAAAGCACACTAGTCATCATACCGGCTATTTTTTGGGATGTGGTGTAAGCGGTGCATTTTGTAAATGAAAGGTAGTTTATTATATACATCTACATATACCTTTTGACCATTTTGTTTTGTGCATATATATATATATATATATATATATATATATATATATATATATATATTATGCGGTGCCTTAATCACCTTGTGAAACCTTGGGTCCTCTTTTGAGCATGGTCGAACCCCCCTTTTTACTGGTTGATTCTGAAAGAGTTTCAACAGTTCTACAAAGGCGCCGGAATGTTCATCCCCTTGGGATTAAGTCAAACCTTTCTCCTTACCTTGAGTCATGTGTTTGACAAAGCAATTTTGTGAAACCAAATCTGGTCAAAACCTGATTCGAACTAGCATGAGCAGCCCAGAAAAGGGGATCAGGGAGAGTAACCAAGAGGGCTCCTCAAACATTAATCCTCTCAATCAGTCCAAACCTTTCTTTTTTAATTTTTTCTCTTTTCTTTTCTCTTTTTTTTTTTTTGTTTTTATTTCTCTCCCTTTTTTTACCCGTCGCATCCTTTCGGGTTTTCACCACGTCCATGGGTTTAGCTCTCTTACCCCAAGCGCCCTTTCGGGTTTTCACCTGGTCCGGTCGGTACAAACTCTCTGTTTTTATCGGTAGCGTCCTTTCAGGTTTTCACCACGTCCATCTTGCTTTGAGCTTGTATTTTTCTTTTTATTTTTCTTTTTATATATTTTCTTTTTTCAACAGCCATGACATAGATGTCGATTCCATCATAGCCGGCTGGTTCTGGCATCGTCTCACAACTCTGCTTGTGTTAACTTAACAGATGTTATGACTGCTTGTAAACCTAAAAGAGGGCTTTCTTCAGGGTGTACCTTGGCCATGGGTTAGGTTAGGATTTGAAGGTATGCTAGGCTAAAAGGGTTTCCTTGATACGGCTTCAGTTTTCTCAACATACTTTCTTCCTTGGGTTTTTTTTTTTTTTGTGCATACCCCATGATTCTTTTACATTATTTTTGTTCTTTTTGCTCCATTTCAGGCAATCTCTTTTTGAGGTTTTGCTTTTATGATTTTTTTGGATTTTGATGGTAATTTCACTTCTCTTTTTTCTTGTGTATGTACATATATATTTTTTGGAACAGGGGTTATTTGAAAGACAAAGGCCCAAGCTCAAATTGGGTAGCAAAGGATATCATCATTTTTACGGATACTTTTTGGCTAGTGTGCTTGGAATGATGGCCTCTTTTGAGTGATTCTTAAGCAGTGACGCATCTGTTTTACCAATACTTACTTTATCATGATAGACTAAGAGTAGAACTGTCGAACGTATCCAGCATTGATGGGCTCAGGAAGGTGATCTTCATCCATGGTGGCGTGGCGGATGGCGTATCTCGGCAGCACTTCTCGAATGACGTAAGGTCCTTCCCAGTTCGGCTTGAACTTCCCTCTCAGATCAGCATGGAGGGACAAGAAGATCTTCTTCAACACGGTGTCTCCTACCTTTAGATCTCGACCACGGACATGTTTATTATAAGCGCGTGTGATTCGCCCCTGGTAAACTTGAGTGTGGCACAAGGCTAGGAGTCTCTTCTCGTCTAATAAGTTCAATTGTTCGAAGGGGGATCTCTCTCTCTCTCTCTGCTTCGGGTAAGCCTGATTCCATAAGGATTTAGAATGAGGGTACTTCAACCTCTGCTAGTAGGATGACCTCAGTTCCATACACTAGCGAGAATGGTGTTGCCCCTGTAGCAGTACGAATCGACGTTCTGTAGGCCCAAAAAGGAAATGGCAGCATTTCGCTCCAATCTCGGTAAGTGATGAGAATTTTCTTGAGGATGCGGACGACCGTCTTGTTCGCAGCTTCTACGGCTCCATTAGGTTGAGGCTGATAAGGTGACGAGTGATGGTGTTTGATCTTGTATTGCTCACAGAAGGCTTGGATACACTTATTTGCAAATCAGCACACAATATTATTCTTAAGAAACATTTTGACATGACTGGCCGTGATGTTGGCATATGATGCTGCTTTTGCCCACTTGGTAAAGTATTCAATGGTGACGAGGATGAACGTATGCACGTTCGACACTTTCGGATTAATCATTCCGACGACATCAAGGCCCTAGGTAGCAAATGGCCAAGGAGTGGTCATGTAGTGTAGATCGATGGCAGGAGCGTCTATCAAACTGGAGTGTTCTTGACATTTGTAGCATTTTTGGACATGTTTGTAGCAATCTGATTCCATAGTGGTCCAAAAGTATCCCTGCCACAGAATTTTCTTAGCGAGCATGTGACTGCTGACGTGAGCTCCGCATACTCCCTCATGGATCTCTCTCATGAAGTTGCTCCCTTCACTTTCAGTAAGGCACCTGAGCAAAACATTATTATAGGATCGCTTGTAAAGGCATTCCCCGCAAATGACGTAGCCTGCCGCTAAACGTTGAATGGTTCGCCGGTCTGTCTTGGATGTACCCTTAGGGAAAGGTTAGTGTCTCGAGGAAATTCTTGATATCTGAGAACTAAGGTGGCTCATCATCAAGCTTCATAGGTTCCTCAATCAGTAGGCAGAAGGCCGGCTCACTTCTCTGCTCGATCCTGATCGGCTTCATCTCAGCACCATATGGGATTTCTATCATTGACTCCAAAGTTGCTAGTGCATCAGCAAAATGGTTCCTTATCCGGGGGACATGAGAATGTCATGTCTTGGACGCAAGTTATCATATCCTCGAGGTGTTCATGATAGGGGATCAGTTTCTCATCTTTTTTCTTCCAGTCACCATTCGTCTGGCATATGATTAACTGTGAATCACCAAACACTCAAAGGTGAGTTATATTTAGATCGAGAGCCGCCTGCAGGCCAATGACACAAGCTTTGTATTCAGCCATGTTATTAGTGCAAGGGAAGTTGAGCTTAATAGAGATGGGTACGTGGGATCCTTTCAGCGAAACTAGAATGCCACCAACTCCCTGACCCTCAGCGTTTGCCATCCCGTCAAAGTGCATTACCCAAGATTCTTCTGCTTCCTCAGTATTATCTTCCGTCATGAATAAGATATCTTCATCTGTGAACTCATTCTCAAAGGCTCATAATTTGGCAAAGGATTGATGGCAAGATGATCGGCGAGTGCCTGCCCCTCGATTGTCTTCTAAGTGACGTACGTGATGTCAAACTCAAATAATAAGAGCTGCTAGTGTGCAGTCCGCAAAGTGAGAGCGAGCTTCTCAAACAGGTATTTCAATGGGTCCATTCAACCTAAAAGTAGAACGGCCTGAGATAGCAAGTAATGGCGGAGCCTCTGAGTAGCCCAAACAAGAGCCAGACATGCTTTCTCCAGATGAGAATAGCGCGTTTCATAATCAGTAAACTTCTTGCTTAGATAGTAAATGGCCTGTTCTCGTCTTCCTGTCTCGTCATGCTGCCCTAAGACACATTCCATCGATACTTCGGTCGTGGAGAGATACATCAAGAGTGGTCTTCCTAGCTCGGGTGGTACCAACACGGGTGGGTTAAGGAGGTAGCTTTTGATTTTATTGAATACTACCTGACAATCATCATTCCATTCAACGAGTGAGTTCTTCCTTAGTAGCTTGAATATCGGCGTGCAGATTAGAGTTAGTTGCGCAATGAACCAACTGATATATTATATTCTGCCCAAGAACCCTCTAACTTCCTTCTAAGTAGACGGTGGCGATATTTCAGTGATAGCTTTAACTTTGACTGGGTCGACCTCGATCCCTCTCCTGCTGATAATGAACCCCAACTATTTTCTGGACATAGCACCAAAAGAGCACTTCTGTGGATTTAGACATAACCTATACTTTCTCAGCCTCTCAAACAGCTTTTGAAGGTTTACCAAGTGATCGCTTCGCTCTGGTGACTTGGTTATCATATCAACATATACTTCAATTTCTTGGTGCATCTTATCGTGAAACAGTGCAGTCATAGCTCTCTGGTATGTTGCACCGACATTCTTTAGGCCAAACGGCATGACTCGACAGTAAAAGGTTCCTTATGGAGTAATGAATGCAATCTTCTCCCAATCGGCCTCTGCCATCTTTATCTGATTGTATCCTGAGAATCCATCCATAAATGAAAGCATCCCGTGCTTAGTAGTGTTATCGACCAAGATGTCGATATGCAGTAGTGGGAAATCATCCTTCGGGCTTGCCCTGTTCAAATTGCACAAATTGATGCACATGCGGATCTTTCCATCTTTCTTCGGCACAAGCATAATATTGGCTAGCCACTGCGGGTTTTTGGATACCATGAGAAACCCCACATCATATTGCTTGATGACCTTATCTTTGACTTTCAATATCCACTAGGGTCGGAGACGTCTCAGCTTCTGCTTAACCAACTTCATATCAGGGTAGAGGGGCAACTCATGCTCGACCAAATCAGTGTCCAGATCAGGCATGTCCTCATACGACCAGGTAAAAATGTCTTGATACGATCAAAGGAAGTCGATCATGCTTTTTCTTTCCTCGGGAGACAACGACGTTTTGATCTTGGTTATTCTAGGAATCTCCTCAGTCCCTAAATTGACGTCTTAAGTTTTCTCGACAATGGGGGTAGGGCCATGCTCAAAGTCGGTGAACCGATCAAGGAGCTCATTGGGGAGCTCCTCCAAAGGACTATCCTCGTCCATACTCGTAACACCTACCTCTTCTTGTATTTCTATAGGGAAGGGGTCGATTTTATGTGGGAGGGGTATTTCGATTAAGGCATCCTTTTGTAGGACTTTTTCTATAATTTTAAATGACGAAATTTTTGGACTTTGGATTTTTTTAATGTTTTTGGGATTTTGTATTTTTTCCATGTTTTTGAGATTTTTATTTTCTTCAATATTTTTGAGATTTTGTATTTCTTCGGAGGCGGACCTTGGCAGTGCGAGTCTGTGTATATACATGGTATTGCCTACCAAGGTCTTATCTCACTTTTTACAGGTTGTTTTTTTTTTGAAAATAAGTACCAAACTTTAGGCCACTCCCTACTTCCAGAGTTTAGGGCAAAGATGCCCAGTTGCGTACCTGAGGGGCCACTTTTTTACTTGTTTGGATAGAGGGTGTTGACTGATATGGCTCATTGGAGTCAGTCTCCATCATGTTGACCCCCATTTTATCTGAGATGATATCCTCAAATGTTAATACCACTTTGTGGTGATTTACCACAGGGGGTGTTTGTTCAGGTACTGGCCGTCATTCCTCGAAGAGGGACAATGCAGCCAAATCTATTTCCTGGCTGGGAAGGGAGATCTGGGGATTTTTGGGATGTATGGAGGCTATGAGTTTGTGTGGGGAAAATGGGTGACCCCATTCCGGTCGATCTTTATGACCCTGGGCTGACAAAGGAATCTCTGATGTGTGGCCTAGGGCGAGGTTTCTCTTCTATGTTGATTCCTCAAGCTCTTGCGGCTGCAGCGACCCTAGCTTTCTCTTTAGCCTCTTGGACCTCTTCCTCTGTGGGCTTATAACCTAGTCAAAATCTTACTTTCTGTCCCTTGGCAATAACTGGCTCTCTTCTGCCCTGTAATCTAGGCCCAAGCCCTCTGCCTCTCTGATAGCCCCTTTTTTGGAGAATAGCCACCACTGCTTTCATTCTGCCGCCGGTTGTGGGAGTGATGTTTCTCGAGAGTTTCAGGCCTACTGCTGACACCTAATACTCGAAACTGTAGAGGTCGGTGTCTTCCTCAGTATGTGGCACATCCACTACCTTAGGATTTTCAATGGTATGGGTGGCCTTGTCTTTGTCGTCATGCCCTTCACAAATGATGGTGATCACCTTCTGTCCGAATATGAATTTTAGTTTTTGATGGAGGGTAGAAGGTATCGCCCCAACCTCATGCAACCAGGGGCGTCCTATCAGCAAATTAAAAGAAGATTTGATATCCATCACTTGAAAGGGTATAGAGAAGGTCATGGGCCCAATTACTAATTCTAGATTGACCTCTCCCATTATTTCTCTTCTTGTATTATCAAATCCCCGAGCGCTAGTCCTTGTCGGCCTTAGCATACAGGGGTCCACGCCGATCTTGGTGGTAGTCCTCAACGGGCATACATTCAGAGTTGACCCGTTATCAATTAGAACCAAGGGAATTATCATGTTCCTAGATTCGACAGTAATGTTGAGGGATTTAGCATGACTGTTTCCCTCCTCGGTAGATCCGCATCCAAAAATGAAATGGCGTTGGGAGCCATCACCTGTCCGATTATTTGCCCAACCTCGTTTGGGCTCACCTGTTGGGACAAATGGGCATTCTTTAATGCCCCCATTAGAGCTTGGAAATGGAGTGGGGACGTCATCAAAAGATCCCAGACAATGATATGGGCTGGCATCCTTCTTAATTGAGTCTCGAGAATGTGCTCCCGACTCATCTTCTCAAACGGGTGGTACCGTCCTTCTTCTTCCTCAGCCGTGTTGGTGCCGCTTGTATTCTGATTCTTTGTTGTTGTCTCTGATTTTGAGATTCTTCCCGATCTGGTAATGAAGTCTATTGCTCCCTCCCTGCTGCTGCTGCCGGCGTTAACATTGGTTTGCTCATAGCTCAGCGGGACCTGATGTGGATCATAGGTTGGTCCTGAGAACTGGAATAGTATGGCTGCTGGCACCTGAAGTGTATGTACTGGTGGCTCTTGGAGGGTAGGTAAGACCTGACTTACCTCAGTGATGGATGGGTGGGTGGCAAAATTGGGCTAGGTAGGGGTGGTGAAGTTTAACGGTTATTGCACCGGGGGTAGTGGGGTGGACGTACGCCATTGGTAGTCGATGGGTGCGGGCGGAGGATTGGGGGTTTGATGGGCCACTAGGCAATTGACAGGGATGGTAGAGTTTGTGGGTGGTTGAAATGAGGATAATGGGGTGGGTGTAGGCCACTGGTAATTGATGGGTGCGGGTGTAGGATTGGGGGCCTGATGGCTTATTGGGTAATTCAAGCGGTGGTGGAATATGGTTGATATGCATTGATTTATACGTAATTGATGGGGGTGGGTGATGAGAAATAGGCCCTAAGATCTAGGGGTTCAACTGTTGGTGTAGGGATAGGAAAATAATCTCCCAGATTCAGGGGCTCAACCACCCAATGGTTCTCTTTTTGGTCTCGTTGCTAGGGGACCAAAAAATTTTCGCTGTTACTGATATAATCAGAGGGGTCAAATTCATAATCTTCCTCAATTTCCTCTACCAACCCTATGGTGGGTCTAGGACCTGCTGGAAATTACAATGAGTATTCGAGTCAAAGTTATATGGAATCAGATTCGGAGGATGTCGTGGTTGGAGCGCAGTTACTAATCCCTTTTTAATTAATAAAGGTAAAAGTACATGTAAAGATTGCCCTAAGGGCATAAAAACACGATCATAACGGGCTCTCCTTTCAAGGGTCATTTGCATTCCCTGCCCATTCCAGGCTCTTTGTATCGGCCCTGTCCTGACGGGAGCTAGTTGCACTGCTTTAGACTGGGAGCTACATTGTTATTATTAGGCTAGGTGTTTGCAACATTCTGTACCTCTGCCCCTGTTCTTCTATCATTTTTCTGCTCGGAGAACCTCCTAACCCCGCTGTGTCCCCCCGGATGCATTCTTGTTGAGCCGTCCTTCCCTGATGGCATCCTCATAGCGGTTGGCATTTCTTACCAAATCAGCAAAACTGGTTTGTTATTGATAGACAAGAAAATCAAAAATCACTGGGAAAGTGTTCTTTGAAATCATCTCTATTTTTTCATCATTTGGTATTCTATTTCTGACTTGAGCTGCCAGTGCTCTCCAACACCCTAACTAGTCACTGAAGGTCTCGTTGGGGTTCTGCCTCAGACGGGCTAAATCTGACTTATGCGGCTCAATGTCTACGTTGTAAATATATTGCTCTAGGAATAAGTGGGTTAGATCTTTCCACATCTTCATCATGGAGGGTTCAAGAGACGTGAACCACCTCAGGGCCGAACCTGTCAAACTCTTTTGAAAAACTTTTATTAGCAGTGTCTTGTCCCCCCGTACTAGCACATGTCACCACAATAGGACTTGAGGTGTGCAATCGAGTTGTCCATGCCATTGTACATGTCGAATACCGGCATTTTAAATTTGGGGGGCAGGGGGACCTCGGCAAACAGACACAAATCTGTGAAATCTGTGGCGTGGATTTCAGCACCACCCATCTTCAACAACTGTTTTTAGATCTTGTCTAGTCTTTTTTCAATAAATTGGTCGGGACGCCTTTCCTGTGCTATTGGGGGTGGGGTAGCTACCAGTGGAAATTACTAGTGGTCACTGCCCCGACGTAGGCACCACTATTTCTGATCTTGTCTTTCTCATACTGTTGATCTATGTAAGGTGTAACGAGGACGGGATTCTCAAATTTTTTTTGCATGGACTGGATGGGATTGGATTGGATATGGGTTGGGTGAGCCCCTTGAATGTAAGGGAGGTGTTGTGGGGTGATGGGATGAGTAGTAGTTTGGTTTAGGGGTGGGGCCTGATGGGGCCATTGGATATGGGGGAAGGTTTGGATATGGTCTTGGGGTATGGGGCCATGGGAAAATTGGGTTTGAGGTATGGCATGGGTTTGACCCGGCTGTGAAGGTTGGGGGTGAGTGAAGTTTTGGGGGTATTGTGGTGGGTATGAGTATGGGGCTTGGGCCATGGGCCCGAGGTAGGTTTGGGCCATAAAGCCTTTATCAGGTTGGGTTTGGGTAAAGGGCATGGGATTTGGGGGATCTTGGCCTATTAGGCCTTGATGGGTATGGCCCATTGGGCTTTGGAGGGCTTGGGCCATGGGCAATTGGTGGGTATGGGCCTAGGCTAGATGGGTCTGGTTTGTGAGCCCTTGGGGTATGTGGGCCTGGCCCATTAGGTTTTGAGGGGTAAGGCCATGGGCCATTGGTGGATATGGGCCATGGGCCCTTGGAGGGTTTGGGCTTGGGCCAAATGGGTTTGGGCCATGGGCCCTTGGACAAAGGTTTGGGCAATGGGCCTTTGGGGTATGTGGGCCTGGGCCACTGGGTTTTGAGGGGTATGGGCCGTGGGCCATTGGTGGGTATGGGCCATGGGCCCTTGGGTATGGGTGATGGGGTGTTGGACCATTGGGCCTTGGAGATCATGGGTGATGGGGTGTTGGGCCATTGGGCCTCAGAGATCATCGATGGTGGGATTTTGGGCCAATGGGCCTTGGAGATCATGGGTGGTGGGTTTTGGGCTAATGGGCCTTGGTGAATAGTGGGGTTTTGGGCCAATGGGCGTTGGGGCATGTGGGAGATGGGGGTTTGGATGGTGTGAATTATGGGGGGTTGATAGGGATCATGGGAGAGTGAAGCATGGAGATTTGCTAGGGTATGGGATGGGTCCATGGATGTGGGATGTGGATGATGGGGGGTATTTTGGGAAGCCTTCCATAAGGAGTAGGCTTGGAACATTTCCTCTATCATGGTGATGGAAGGAGGATCGGATGTGGGTGGTGGGTTTAAGGGATGATTGGGTATAGATGGGGTAGATGTGGAGGGAAATTTGGGCATGGCCATGGTTCGTGATGCGATATGGGATGGATTCAAGGAATGGGGTGGGGCATTGGCAAAGGGGGATGGGTTGGGGATGCTTAAGGGTGATGGAGGGTGAAGTGTGGGTGTTTGGAAAAAATTGGGCATGGCCCCGATAAAAATGGGCATGACCTGGGGAGATGGGGGGATTGGTGGGGGGTTGGATAGGGTGGAGGTGACATTGGTGAAGGATGGTGGATTGGGTCTATATGGGGAAGATGGAAAATGGGGCATGGGTGTGGATGTGGAAACTTGGGTTGGGTTTATCATGGATGGGGTTGGCAAATGTGTTGGGTTTGACGGGATGCGGATGGAATGGGTGGTTCGCTTGGCATGGACATGGGAGGAAAGGTAGCTTGGGAAAGAGATGGGGAATGGGGGGGGACTGATTTTGGATATTTTGGGAAGTGGTGGTTGGGAAAATAGGGGCGCCAAACAGGCCGGTAACGGTAAAAGGGGATAGGGTGATGGGGATGGATGTGAAGGCTTCTCCCGAATGGGAGTGGGTTGGAGAATGTGGCGGGGATGAGTCAGGATCGGCGTAAGTCGGGTCCACTACCCACTACATCCTTTGGGAACGGGTTGGGTAAGGGTGCCTTGGATAAGGCCCAAAAATCATCCTCCTTCCTCCCCTACGGGACGGTGGAGGGTAAGATGATGCCGTTGTGCCGGCACCATAAACTATATATATATTTTTTAGGTTTTGATTATATATATATATATTTTTTGAATTTTCTTGAAAAAGTTTTGAAAAACAAAGGTTCCGAGGCCTTGGAATTTTCTTTTCGGGTGGCTCTCGTACCTTAATTCAAGACTTGCGGCGACGATTCTAATGCACTTCAAAAGAATCGAAGGAGAACCTTTGATCTATTCAAGGCACAAAAATCGAGGCAAACGACCCGATCTCTCGAAATGAGCCAAAAAGATGTTGCCCTCTTTTGATCGGCGGGGGCGTATTGGGTGTCGAGGATGGCGGGGCCTAAACAAGGCACTAAGCACACTAATCGGGGGACTTGGGATGTGAAGAAGGCCACAGATTAGGGCTGGTGTGCTATTAAACAGACCTAACGCAACTAATACATGCGCCCAGTTTGCAGGACACCTTTTTAACACTAGCGCAACTATTAGTTGCGCCAAGGTAAAAACTTGAATTTTAAAGCTGGCGCAACTATTAGTTGCGCTAGTTATAAATTTCATTTTTTTTGTACTGGTGCAACTAATACTTGCGCCAGACAAAAAATGGTGTTCTAGAATGTATAACAGCAGAGACAACAGCCCAAAATGAGTCTCTTTGTTTGGTTTTTGTAGAAGCTAGGCTTTCGAGAACTGAGCTATTTTTTGGTGATCGATTCTCTCCTCACTGCACCTAAAGGGTTTGAGTCCGGTATAACTCGCTAGCGCACTCCCCAATGGTTTTAAGCTTCGAAATGGAAACCCACCCGATATACCTCTGGCGCTAGCGCCTTCTCAGATACTAGGTGGGCTGGGACTTTTTTGGATCATTACCACTAAGGGCTGCCACCATACTAAGACCCGGGTGGTTGTATGTGTGCCTAAACCCAACCCTTTTGAAAATCTACCCCATAAAAAATAAATTGATTAAGCTCCCTAACTTGGTTTCAATTTTATTTTTTTTCAAAGCTTTTCTTCTTTTATTTGGAAGTTTTCTTTAGTTCAAAGACCGGGGGTGATGACCCCGTGCCGCCACTACGGGCCGAAGTCCACTGTTGGGATATGAGTGCACAAGTAGGCCCGCCAAATGGCTAAGGCACTTTAAATGACAGAAAATTAAAGGAATTGAAAGACAATGCTCAAGTAGGCCCGCCAATCAGCTAAAGCACCAAAAATGATGAAAATGTAAGGAAAAAATAAAGACAATGTACAAGTAAGCCCGCCGATCGGCTAAGGCATGTAAATGACGGAAAAGTAAGGGTGAGTAAAACAAAAATAAAATAAAATAAACAATAAAAAAAATAGCAAAATGGTTAGTAAAATAAAAATAAAAAGGCTAAATTTCAAGGAGAAGCTCTACAAGCTATCCCCGGCAGAGTCGCCATCTGTGCAACCGTGGGATCCGTGACGGTCCCGTCGCGGCGATGCGCTCGCTTGCAAAAAATATAGAGTTGCCACCCGGAGCTTTCAGTGTCCTGGGAAACTTAGTTCATTTTTATGAGCACTGAAGTGTTAAACATATGACTCTAAATCCGGTCCACACCAAAGGCTCTTGGGTAGGAGCTTCGGTTATTGATCGGGAAGGTGTTAGGTACCCGATCAACCCGCTTAATGCGGTCTTTACTAATGGCCAAAACAAAAATAAAGTAAAAAAGAAGAAAATATCTTCCTTTTTCTCAAATGGGCCTTAAATCCTATTTGTGCCCCTCCGTTCCTACCGAAAATTCGGCGGCATAATGACACAAATGGGAGGACGGGAGGAGCTAAAGAAGACATAGGAGAAGAAAGGGGAAAGTTGGAGCCCTCGGGCCCTTGTAGCATCATAGAGGAGCCTTGCTTGGCTTGCTTTGATGAGCTTTTGAAAGCTTGTATGGTGGAAATAGGAGTTCTAACCTCTAAGGCTTGCTAGCTAAGAGGTAGAGAGGGAAGGTAAATGGGTAGCATGTACCTAAACTAAGGGATCTAAGGTAGAAAATATCACTGAAAGGGGGTTTTGAAATTCTAGAATTTGTATGGGCAATGGTGCACCAAAGGGAGAATGATCTTCTCACTTTAAGCTCTTTCTCTCTTAGGTAAAAATTCTCAACCCTTAAACCAAGGGGTGGGGGGCTCTATTTATAGGAAAATGGTCGATTAGGAAACCACTTAAGTGCTAATTGGGGTTAGCAATTAGGTAATCTCAAATCTAAAGTTTCCTAGGATTTTTGGAGCCTTGAGATGTGTGAGAAGGTTCTCCAATGGTGGATGATGAGGTGAGGCCTTAAGCCACTTGAAGGGTTGTAAATAGGTAGGAAATGGGTACAAAAGAATAGAAAAACACACCTCGAAGGTCAAGGTGGTGAACAAGTCAAACCCCAATCATGATTTTTGGGGTAAAATCCAGAGGTTACTGTAGACACCCAAATTCAGCCCAAGGCCCGATCAATCTGTACTTCAGGAGAGATGTACCCCTGTGCTTTTGATGGCACCCCTGAATGCTTAGGAATCTGTCCAGACCTTTAGGAATCACCCTGAACCCTTTAGAACCATTCCCCAACCCTTAGAGATCACCCCTAAACCCTAGATTCCCTTCTCATACCTAACTTGAACCTTTCTGAGCAGTTGATGGGAGAGGAGCTACAAATTTTTATACAGACTATTACTAAGGATGATCCATATACCATTGGAAAGAGGACTTCTCTAGCTTTCCAACAAGCCAAAGATCACCCAATTTGGAGCTATGGTTCAAAAGTTATGGCCGATTGAAGTTTCACATAAAATCATAAAAATTTTGCTCAGGCGTGGATATTACATACGCCCAGCCAATTTAGCCCCAGATTAGTCAGGCATATATATTATATACGCCTGCCTATTTTGGGGGAAATTTGGCCGGGCGCATATAATATATACGCCCAGCATAGGTGGGATCCACCACGGGCTTCATCTTCCTGATATATTATATACGGCTCAAAATTAGCTATGTTGATGCCATCGCTTGCTTTCAATTTCCTTCATCTAGTTTGACCCTTTGACCATCCCCTTTGTTGGGGTGGGTGTCTTGAGGTTGGTTGCACCCCCTTGGAGCTTATTTGCAACCCTTAAGTCACCTATGGTCTCACCCCCTCATCTGCCATTGAAACCAGTTTCCCAAAACCCTAGGACCTTGAAAACCTAAAAAACCTTAGATGGAGGATTATCTAATTGCTAAACCAATTAGCTCTTAAGTAATCCCCTAACCCATCCCTTCTCTATAAATAGAGAAGCCCCCCCTCTTCCCAAAGGGTTGAAATTTTGGTTGAAAGATTAGAGAGTGCTTAAGAGAGAACCCTGGTGTGAGAAAATGCCAATATTTTTCCAGAATTCCAGCATGCATATTTCATCTATTTCAGTCCATTTCCACCATTAGATCACTCCCTTTAGCTAAAACCTAGCCTTTAGCCTCACCCTACACTTCCTATTTTACCGAATCCTAGTGTTAGAATCCATTTCCATATCGTTTAAGCCATCGGAAGCACGCCAAAGCGAAGATCTTCCACGGTGCAACAAGGGCCCGTGAGCTCCGACTCACCCCTCTCTTCCTCTACCTTCTTGGTGTCTCCTCCGTCCAAGGATTCAAGCCGTTACGCCGCCGAAATTTTGGTTTGGCTCAAAGCTTGATAGGACCGTATTGCCTTCGAGCAAGGGTAAACTCCGCCCTTTTATTTTTATTTTTGGCCATAGATAGAGACCGCTACATGCGGGTTGATCGGGTGCCTAAACCCTTCCCGATCGATAACCGAAGTCCCTACCCTAGAGCCTTTGGCAAAGACTGGTAAATCAGAGTCATATTTAGCACTTCGGTGCTCAAAATATCGATTTGAAGGTTTCCCGGGTCACCAAAAGCTCCGGGTGGCGACTCTACATTTTCATTAAAAGCGGGTGCATCGCCGCGACGGGTTCGAGAGGATCCATGGTCGCACAGATGGCGACTCTGCTGGGGAGATCACCCTAGCGCTTCCCCTCTTGTTGGCCTTGCTTTTTTTGTTACTAATCATTGCTGTTTTCTTCTTATTTTCTTCTATTTTTTATTATATTTTTATTGTTTTTACTAACATACTCACCCCTACGATTCAGTCCTTTAAGTGCCTTAGCCGATTGGCGGGCCTACGTGCGCCATTAAATTTTTGTTTTTCCGATTCTTGTCATTTAAGCCGCCTTAGCCATTTGGCGGCCTCGCTCGCATTTACTTTTCACGTCATTTAAATTTCAGTCATTTATAAGCCTTAGCCATTTGGCGGGCCTACTTGCGCACTTTATTTCGGTCATCATATCTCACCTTCGAACGCCGGCCGATTGAGGCGGGACGGGCTTGTCATCCCCGACCCATTTTTTTGGACTTAATTTCACTCCCTTTTAAAAATCTATAATTAAAAGTGAACCAACAGTGTGGGGACATAATTGAATTTATTTTTATGTTTTTGGGTAGTTTTCGGGGGGTTTAGGCACATATATATTTTACCCGGTTCCCAGTAAGGCTGTAGCCCTAGTGGTGATTATCCTGAAAAGAACCTCCCCTTCCAGTACCTGAGAAGGTGCTTGCGCCGTAGGTATATCGGTTGGGTTGCCAATTCTGATCAAGCCGTAAAACCCGCATTGGTGAGAGCGTAGACAACCCAAAACTCAGCCGTGTGTCCCTAGGAAACAGAAAGGAGGGACCCAATAACATACACAGGAGTCCCCGGGAGCATTTCTCCCAAGAAACAAGTTCAAAGACCCACATTCGGGCTTGCTGTTCACTGTCAAAACTTCACTGACAGAACTATTTTGCCAGGCGTATATAATATTTACGCCCAGCAAAAAATCCCCAGATTTACTTAGGCCTATATAATATATACGCCCGGCCAAATCTCCCAGATTTAAGCCAGGCGTATATAATATATACTCCCGGCCAAATCTTCCTTTCTTTTGGTCAGGCGTGCATAATATATACGCTCAGTGTATACTGGGTCACAACAACCCGATCTGAGGCCCAATCCGCCACCCCAACTCCCCGATTAGCGGAATTAGTGCCCGCAGTAGCCTCCCGCATTCTATAACACCCAACATGCTCCCGCCCAGTCAAAGGAAGGCGACTTCTTATTGATTTGCTTCGGGAGATCGGGTCGTTTGCGTGGATTCCTTCGCCTTCAATAGAACGAAAGGGTTCCCTTTCGCTTCTTCCGAAGTACATCGGATCCCGCCGTGGGACCTACTAAAGGTACATATATCACCCGAAACGGGAGTTGGCCCTGGGCACCAGGTCACCATTCTAGGTAGAGGGGAGTTAATTTCCATTTTAAAAAAAAAAAAAAAAACAAAAAAAGAGAAAAAGAAAAATCCTCATCTTCAGAAAAAATCCACCTTAAAAAAAAACACAAACAAAAAAACCAAAAAATCATCATTTTCCAAAAACAAAAAAAAAACCAAAGAAAAACAATCAAAAGAATATATTTTGGTGTGACCGTCACCACGACGACTTCAAACCCGGCCCGTAGAAGGAGAACCAAGAAGGTATTCGACCCTTATCCGAAACATCGATACAACACTCGTCAGCGGATCATGTCAAGAGCCAATACATCCCCACCGTCATCCCCATCCCATTCCCATGTAGGAGAAGACCCGATTTTCGACTCCTTCGCCCAAACCCGGTTTGATATCACGGGTCCCTTTGGGGCACTCGAGTTCACCTCCACCCCATCCCCCTCCCTCACATTCTCCCAACATACCCCCTTTTCATCCCCTACTGAAACCCTCATTTCTCAACAAATCCATACATCCCCATCTCCCATCCAAACATCCTTACCGCATCCCCATATTTCCAAAGACCCCATAGGGAGCCCCATCCCCCACCTACTTCCCACGTTCCATCCCTCTCATCATCCATGCCCCCTACATCGCACATCCCATCCACCTCATCTCACATACCATTCCCACCACATGGCCCATCCACATCCCAACATACCCCCCCATTTACCCAGGTCATGCCCAATTTCTCCCAACCCCCTCCATCCTTAAGTGAGCCATCACCCCCCAATCTCACACCTGAATCCATGCCCTCAATGGAGGACATGAGAACGATGTATGCCCTGTGAGCTGCTTCTCGGAACCCTACATCTCAAACCCCGCATCCCAATCTCCAAAACCTCCATACCCCATTCCCTCCTAACCATGCCCAACCACCCATCATCCATACCTCCCAAAATCCCCCACCTCAATGCCAGACCCAAACCCATACAAATCCATGGGCCCAAGCCCAAACACCTCTAAAACCATGGGCCCAAGCCCAAGCCCATTAGATCCAAGCCCAAGCCCATCAGGCCCAAGCCCAAAACCCATGGGCCCAAGCCCATCAGGCCCAAGCCCAAGACCCTCAAAACCCATGGGCCCAAGCCCAAGTCCATCAGACCCACGCCCAGGCCCAGAATCCTCAAGGCCCATGGACCCAAGCCCATCAGGCTCAATTTCAGGCCTAAAACCCTCAAAACCCATGGGCCCAAGACCAAACCCCTCAGACCCAGACCCAAGTCCAAGCCCCCCAGGGCCTTTGGACCCAAACCTAACCCCCTCATGGCCCATTAGCCCAAACCCAACAAGGCCCATTGCCCTAAAGTCATACTATCCCCCACACCCAAGCCCAAGGCCCATCAATCCAAGCCTTCCAAAACCATCAAACCCAAATCCCTCAAACCCAAGGCCCATCCACCCATGCTCATCAAGGCCCGTTCACTAACCCCATACCCCCCCACCAGTACCCTTCATTCACCTATACCCCTTACGCCCCCATCTCGCCTCCAACAGGAAATCCAATCCATCCCATTCCTCAAACCCACAACATCCCGCCACCTCAACCACAGCCCCCTCACCCCCAGAATGTGCACCCAGCTCAGCACATCATTTACCCACAAACCACTCATCCATTTATCCCTTCTCATCCCCTACAAACCATATGGCCCCACCAGGTCATCCAACCCCTCACCCCCCAAGTCCAAATAGCAGAACTCGCCCCTCACCAATACCAGGACCAACAGTACGAGGAGGATGAGATCCGCAAGAGTGGAGGAATTGCCAGCTTCAACCCTCCCGGACCCACCGTCATCACACCTAGGGTCGAACAAAATCAGGGGGAAGTAGTCCCCACTACAGCCTCAAAAGAACCAGAACAGTTGAAAGAACATATAGACAGAATACAGAAGCAACTGATGAAGATGGGAGGAGTAGAACTACATTCAACAAACTTTTCATACTTATGTTTGTTCTCCGATGTCCCCCTGCCACAGAAATTCAAGATGCCATCATTTGATAAATATAATGGCACTGGCAACCCCATCGCCCACTTAAAATCTTACTGTGGGGATATGTGCCAGTATGGCGGAGATGAACGACTCCTCATCAAAGTGTTCCAAAACAGTCTAACGGGTCCAGCACTTAGATGGTTCACATCCCTGGAACCGTCCATGATAAAAAATTGGAAAGATCTGACACGATTATTTCAAGAGCAGTATGTCTATAACATGGACATAGAGCCAAGGAAGTCAGATTTGGCCCGTCTAAAGCAAAGACATGATGAAATATTCAGTACTTACTTGGGAAGGTGGAGGGCATTGGCCGCTCAGGTAACTCACCGGATTCTCGATGATGAGCAGATTGAATTGATAACCAAGGGAGCCCTCCCAGTCATCACAGATTTTTTTGTATATCAGCAGCAGTCTAGTTTTGCTGATCTGGTCCAAAATACCAATCGTTGCGAAGACGCCATTAGAGAGGGCAGATTAGGAAGGAATGTGGCCAGCGGGGCCACCGGGGTTCGAAAAGCTGTCGAACCAAGTATTGAAAGAAGACCAGGGACAGAGGTACAGAACATTGTTTACCCCCAGGCTAATACCAATGCCCCCCGATACAGCTCCAGGTTACACGACCACCCCCAACCCGTTTCGAGCAAGCACCAAGGTCAAGCAATGGACCAAGAGCCCCGTTCACCCAGGAGCAGATGAAAGCACGATTTGAACGAGTGTTCACACCGTTGGGGCAATCCTTGAGTGTCTTATTGCTGGTATTACTATAGAAAGGCCTGGTCAATTTACTCCAACATCGCCCGCCACCCCATCCCATACCGAGGAACTATGATCCGAATCTGCATTGCAATTTCTACCAGGGACCGAGTCACCCTATGGACCGGTGCTTCCCGTTAAAGCACGTGGTCCAAGATCTGATAGAGGCAGGAAAAATCATTCCCCCGCCACTTCCTCAAGGGTAGAACCAGAATATCCATCAAGCCCCTCTACCACCGGACCTAGGAGGCCCCAGGCCTAACATTCATTGGATAGAGGAGGAATAAGAAGAGTTTGACCCTTCGAATTATATCAGTAATCAGGAGGAGTTTTCACTCCCCAGGTCGAACGAAGATGAACTATTTGTTGGGGTGATTGAGCCGTTGTATCTAGCTGATTATTTCCCCGCACCAGCATACCAAGAGGAGCCCTTAGATTTAGGGCAGTATTTTTCCACACCTGCTCGCCTATCCAATCCAAACGGGCACAGCCCCGCCGTAATCATACACATATCCACCCCACGCCCAATTTACTCACCCCATACCATACACAACTCTGCCATCTCCGTATTATCCTACCCCATACACACCCTCAAATCTCTCCACCCAATACACTACTCCGCCATCCCCAAGTTACCCCATTCCATACACACCTTCAAATCCCACCACCCAATTTACCCCATACACCCCTCCGTCATCCCCAAATCACCCTGCTCTATGCACAACTCCATCATCCCCAATCTATCCCATTTCATCCACAAACCCATCATCATCCCACCATGCCACAAACCCTTCATATCCCCCTATTCCACCCACTACCCCGCCATGTCCCAATCATCCCGCTCCATGCACAACTCCATCACCCCTAATTTACCATACGTCATCCACGAACCCGTCATCATCCCACCATGCCACCCCATATACAAACCCTTCATATCCCTATCACCCCGCTCCTCAGATGTCTCACCATCCCTCCATCCCAGTCACACTCCCGCCATCCCTTCCTTATTTTGACCCCAATCCAACTCTACCGCCACCCAAGCAAGCAACCCCTCACCCAATCCCCTTATCACCTGCTCCCAATCACCACTGGTCTTACCAAGCTCAGGCAATACCTGTACAAGCCCCCCTACACCCACAAATTCAACCTCAATTCATACTACCATTCTCGCCCCTCTCGAGTCAACTGGTGGGACCCAGAAATGCGTGTCCAACCCAATCTTCCCTAGAATTACAATGCACTCCTTTCCTTATCTCGAAACCTGCCTATGACCCGCATCAAGTGCCGTTAAGCTATGAACAGACAGACATGAATGTCAGGTGAAACCAAGAGGAGGCTGTTGAATTTGTTACCCGGTTAGGCCGGATTTCTACATAGCTGGAAGCATCAGGAGCCGTTAGAGGAGAAGAGAGGAAGAAAGAACATGCCGCAGGAAATCCCTTTGAAAAAATGGCCAGAGAGCACATACTAGAGACGCAACTCAAGAGAACACCCGCACATATTACTGTGTGGGATTTATTAATCATGTCCCTGCTCCACTTCCAAGCCCTAATGGGAGCACTCAAGGACGCACATGTCTCCACTCACGTAACTCCAGATGAAGTAGGAGAAATAATAGGGCAAGTTTTGGCCCCAAATGCCATCTCATTCACTGATGCAGACCTACCAATCGAGGGGAATGACCACTCTAAGCCCTTGAATATAATAGTGAAAGTAGGAAACTTGGTGGTGCCGTTAGTCCTAATCGACAACGGGTCGGCATTGAATGTATGCCCTCTAAGGACGGCGATCAAAATTGGAGCGAACACCGACAACTTCCGGCCATCCATATCAAGCGCCCGGGGATTCGAGAACACCAGAAGAGAAATCATAGGAGAAGTAGACCTCGACCTGATCCTCAGGCCGCAAACCTTCACCACCCCCTTTTAGGTGATGGACATCAAGTCTACTTTCAATCTACTATTGGGCCAGCCATGGATACATAAGCTCGAAGCAATACCATCTACCCTGCACCAAAAGCTCCGATTCATCTCGGAAGGAAAAATTGTCATCATCTTGGGTGAGAGCAGATAAGACAGGGAAAGAAGCACTCTTCACATTGAGAATTCGAAAGTGCTGAACATACGACACATAGCAGAGGACGCTGATCTTCACCGATTCGAGTATGACTTCTCAGCCGTCACCCTCGGACCAACTGAAAAGACCTCGGATAAAATTGGAGGAGGAATGGATGCATCTGTGTTCATGCTCCACAGATGGGGCCATCAAAAAGGGAACGGGATGGGCCCACGCCTCCAAGGAAGAAGAGACACCATCAAGGCCAAGGGGCAACAAACTAAATTCGGCTTAAGCTACAGGCCCAGAGAAGAGGAAGTCAGAGAGGCCAAGGAAAAGATGAGAGCAGCCGGAATCAGAGGAATCATCTTGGAAGAGGAACCTCACGCTCGCCCCCACATCCGTGAAACCTTTGTGAGCGCCGGGGTAGTAAAAATTGATCTAAATGGGGAGACGAGGGTTACCCCACATAAGCCTGCTTCCGTCCACCCCACCAATCCCTACATCATCCCCCCAGACTTTGAAATGGACCTAGCCGCCCTTTCCTTATTTGAGGATGAAGTTCCCCGGTCCACCCATCACTCCAGCACCAGCCACTCTGGGCCCATCCTAACAATAGCGGATAGGGTCCCAGAGGATCCCTCTGTAAATATGTTGAGGGAGGAACTGCAAGAGCCTACCGATGCCGCTCGCAATCAAAGAGGTAAAGGCCAAGCCTCGCAGGTGAGTAACTGGGCATCCTTGCCCAACTCCTGGGAGCCGCCAAATACCGTGAAAACGGCACCGACTCCCAAAAAAAAAAAAAACCTATAAAAAGTGAGGTTAGCCTCTAGACCACTCTACCTTGTATATATAGAGATCCACCTCGCCAGGGGCTGACCTCTGAAAAAATGCAAAAGACCATAAAAATAGAAAAAATACCAATTCCAAAAATATTGTCCTTTAAAATTCCCAATAAAATTAAAGTTGATGTCGTGATACCCGTCCCACATGAAACCGACCCCTTTCTTGTAGAAATACAAGAAGAGGTGGGAGTCACGAGTCTGGAAGAGGAATGTCAAACTGATGAGCTCCCCAATGAGCTCCTCAAACAATTTGCCAATTTTGAGCATGGCCCTACCCCGATCGTCGAAGAGACGGAGGATGTCAATTTGGGCACCAAAGAGGCCCCCAGAATCACCAAAATCGGAACATCGTTGTCCCCTATGAAGAGGAAAGGTATGATAGACTTCCTTCGGTCATACCAAGACGTCTTTGCATGGTCGTATGAAGACATGCCTGGTTTGGATACCGATATGGTTGAGCATGAGTTGCCACTCTACCCGGATGTTAAGCCGATTAAACAGAAGCTGAGACGCCTCCAACCTGAATGGATGTTGAAGGTGAAGGACGAGGTCATTAAGTAGTATGATGCAGGTTTCCTCATGGTATCCAAGTACCCCCAGTGGCTGGCCAATATCGTCCCCGTACCGAAGAAGGATGGAAAGGTTCGAATGTGCATTGATTTTAAAAATCTCAACAAGGCAAGCCCTAAGGACGACTTCCCGCTACCCCACATCGATATCCTGGTCGATAACACTGTAAAGCATGGAATGCTCTCATTTATGGATGGATTCTCAGGATACAATCAGATAAAGATGGCAGAGGTTGATCGTGAGAAGACAGCGTTCATTACCCCCTGGGGAACCTTCCTCTACAAAGTAATGCCATTCGGGCTAAAGAATGCTGGGGCAACCTACCAAAGAGCAATGACGGCCCTGTTCCACGACATGATGCACCAAGAGATCGAAGTATATGTCGACGACATGATTGCCAAATCACCCGAAAGGGAGGACCACTTGATAAATCTTCAGAAGCTATTTGAGAGGTTGAGAAAGTACAGGTTATGGTTGAACCCCCAGAAGTGCACCTTCGGCGCTATGTCAGGAAAGTTATTGGGCTTTATTGTCAGCAGGAGGGGGATCGAGGTCGATCCAACCAAGATCAAGGCCATCACTGAAATGCCGCCACCATCTACAAAGAAGGAAGTCAGAGGCTTTTTAGGAAGAGTCCAGTACATCAGCCGATTCATCGCACAGTTAACTCCGATATGCACACCAATCTTCAAACTACTGAGAAAGGACTCACCGGTTGAATGGAATGATGACTGCCAAGCTGCATTTGACAATATTAAGGGTTACCTCTTGAAACCTCTGGTATTGGTACCGCCTGTACCTGATAGACCTCTGATAATGTACCTATCAACGACAGAGTTTTCCATAGGCTGTGTGTTAGGACAGCATGATGAGATAGGAAGAAGAGAGCAGGCCATCTATTATCTAAGCAAGAAATTCACTGATTACGAGACGCGCTATTCTCATCTGGAGAAAGCATGCTTGGCGCTCATTTGGGCTACTCAAAGACTTCGGCACTACCTATTATCCCAAGCCGTCCTACTTTTAGCACGGGTGGATCCGCTAAAGTACCTATTCGAGAAACCTGCACTCACTGGCCGAACTGCACGATGGCAACTACTCCTATTCGAATTTGACATTACTTATGTCACCCAGAAGTCAATCAAGGGGCAGGCACTCGCTGATCACATCTTAAGGATCTAATAACCTGCTTTGAGGAGGTCACCTCCTATGTGCCACGAGCAAGAAATCAGTTTGTTGATGCCTTGGCCACCCTGGCCTCTATGGTTGAGATTCCATACGGAGTTGTGATGAAGCCGATCATGATAGAGCAGAGGGACGAACCAACTTTCTGTCACCTGATCGAAGGACCTATAGAGTTAGATGATGAACCACCCTGGTTCTCGAACATCAAGAATTTCCTCAAGACCCGAACTATCCCCGAAGGAACATCGAAGGTAGACAGACGCACCATCCAGCGATTGGCAACGAACTATGTCATCTGCGGCGATATCCTGTATAGACCGTCTCACGATAATGTTCTGCTCTGATGCCTAACCGAGAGAGAGGCAATTGAGATCATGAAGGAGATCCATGAAGGAGTCTGCGAGGCACACGTCAGTGGACACATGCTTGCGAAGAAAATTCTAAGGCAAGGATACTTTTGGACCACTTTGGAGACCGATTGCTGCAAGCACGTGCAGAAGTGCTATAAATGCCAAGAGCACTCCAGTCTAATACACGCTCCGGCCATTGACTTGCACAGCATGGCTACTCCTTGGTCGTTCGCCACCTGGGGTCTCGACGTCATCGGCAAAATCAATCCTAAAGCTTCCAACGGGCATCAGTTCATCCTCTTCGCGGTAGAGTATTTTACGAAGTGGGTAGAGGCAGCCTCCTACACAAGCATTAAGGCTAGTCATGTTGAGAAATTCATCAAGAACAACATTATTTGCAGATTCGGCGTACCCAAAGATATCATCACTGATAATGGCACTAATTTCGCTAATAGGCGCATCCGGGCCTTGTGTGAGCAGTTCCAGATCAAGCATCATCGATCATCCCCATATAGGCCACAGACAAATGGAGCTGTGGAAGCAGCCAACAAAACTCTGATCCGCATCCTAGAGAAGATGGTAGTTACTCACAGAGATTGGAGTGAGCAGTTACCCTTCGCACTTTGGGCCTATAGAACGTCTATCCGTACCGCAACAGGGGCAACACCATTCTCCCTTGTGTATGGGACCGAGGCCGTGCTACCCGTTGAGGTCGAAATACCGTCGCTCCATATCCTTTTGTAATCCCATCTACCTGAAGCTGAGAGGGAGAGAGCCCGTTTTGAGCAGTTGGATTTAATTGATGAGAAAATACTCCTAGCCTTGTGCCACACCCATATCTATCAGAGGAGAATTACACGTGCTTACAATAAGCGCGTCTGCGGCCGAGATCTGAAGGTAGGAGACACTGTACTGAAAAAAAATTTCTCGTCTCTCCACGCCGATCCAAGAGGGAAGTTTAGGCCAAATTGGGAAGGACCCTACGTCGTCCGAGAGGTTTTGCCAGGATATGCCGTTCACCTCGCCACCATGGACGGAGACCACTTTCCTGAGCCCATCAACGCTGGATACCTCCGTAAGTTCTACTCATAGGTCTTGGGACAAGGTGAGTTTTGATAAAAGTAGATGGATGACCGCTTCAGGACCCCATAGAAGAGGCCATCATTTCAAAGACAAGTAGCCCAAAAGAAATATTCCCTGAAAACCTTCACCCTTTTTACTACACACGTCGGGCCAATAACCATTTCTTTCATATACCCCTCCCAAAATTCCAGAAAAAGAGAAAAGAGAAGAGAGGAAAAATCCAAACCAGAAAAAATAAAAAGAGAGAAGAAGAAGAAAGCAAAACCCCAAAAAAAAGAGGGGGACCAGGACTAAAAAAAATAAAAAGGGGAGAGAAGTGATTGGGGCATGTACCATAAAAATGCCTTTGGAAAGAAGGAGGAGTCACCAAATTCACTCAAATCTTAGATCCAAATTCCCAGAAAAACCTAACCTGTTTGAACCCCGGCCACAAGTCCTAGTCAATCGTATAGTTTCAAACATTCTTATGATACAGTATTCTAGAGATGCTTTACTTTTAATTGTAACTATTTTTATTTTAATTTTTGAACTACTGCTATGATGGTTTGCTAAGAAATTCAGATTTTTATAGTTTTTTCATAATTTGCATATAATGATTAACTTATCTAAAAAAAATTCAAAAAAAAAAAAAAGAAATTAAAAATTAAAAATTTCTACGAAAAAGAAAACTAAACTAATCTATACAAAGGTGGTGTATCCCCCCCAAACTTAAATAGGACAATGTCCTCATTGTATAAAATAGGGGACATACAGGAAGAGTTACCTATTACTTTACTGCTATGTTAGTGACCGGGTGTATAATCTGTAAAAAAAAAATTAAAAATTCTTCCCCAAATTTAGGAGAAAAATACTTCCGATTTTATAAAAAATGTTAGTAAAAAAAAATTGTTAGTAATGTTAATAACACACGTTGTTAGTAAAATATAAAAGTAATGAAACAGAAATATTAGAATCAGCAATTATATAAAATACTATTTCTATAAAGAAACTAGTTACTTTGACAACCCAATTTTCCCTAAGCCACAGAGACCCGCACAATATTTTTTTTTTCCTTCTTACATCATAAACTCAGGAAAAATCGGACCGTCAGATCACACTTCACAATCTGAACACAGAAATACTTGGTATGCCTATAAAAGTAGAATCAAAACAAAGATATAACAACAATAAAGGTTCTTCTATACATAAAGACTAAATAAAATGGTCCCACAAGAAAACTACCGATGATGGCTGACCATCACCTAAACAGTGGCTTCAAAAACATATCTACAGAATAAATCGTACAATGTCTTTAATCCCCGAACGTACCAAGTCCAAAATTTAAAAGACCCCAAAATATCTACCATACAAACCCAAAACCCGCTTAGCCCAAATCCTCACCTAAGGTCAATTCTCCAAACGGGAGATCCTAAGCCTTTTCCCAAAGTCTTTTCTTGATCCTCACCTGTAAAATATTTTAGATTATAGTTTCGAAATTATATAACTAGTGAGCTATAGAGCTTATTCCTTTTTATTCTGAAAGAAAGAGAAACTATTTTTATTCATGCTAAAATTACCTTGAACTTCTATACTATCTGTAATCTCATAATGCTGAACTTAGAATCAATATATTCTATGATTATGATAATTTATTTGTTTAGAACTGTCCATTAAAAATATCAAAGCAATACGACATCCATATTAGTAAATCGTGAAAATGACCGAAGGCCATCTTTTTTTTAACCAGAGCTAAAAAGCCAAAAATCTTAGAATATTTTATCATTTAAGCCCATATTAGAAGCCTAAAGACTAAATTTCTTTGTACTAGAATTTTATAAACCCTTAGCCATATGTACTACCCAAAACTTTCAATCCTTAATCCTTACAAATTCTGAGAGTTTAGAATGTAAAAGAAGGAAAGAAAAGGGAGTGAAAGGAGTATGAATTAATAGATAAGGGATCTGCTGAAAAGGGTACAACTGAAAAAGAAATACAAATGTATGAAAATATGGGAAAAGGAAAGAAAAAGAATGAAAAATAGTAAAAGACGATTTTGTGAAAAGAGAAGCAAAAAGCTTCCAAACTGAAAAAGAAGAATGAGATTTACAAAAAGAAATGGGAAGAAGTTATCCAAAATAAGGATACTTACTGAAGCTGAAAAATAGAAGAAGACGAGAAGGAAGAGCTAAACTCTTGGAAGCCAAAGGAAAGACCTTTGTGATATACGAATTGCAAAAATATGAGTCTAATAGAGATACATGAAATAGATACTATGAGTAAATAAAGAAATTATATGAAAAGATTTGATTATCCTTTCCATGAGATTTATCTTTTTAGCTAATTGTCCTTTGAATTTATCATGAACATAATATATCTTAACCCCAAATTTCGATTATTTTTTAGAGAATGCCAATAAGTGAGAGTTTGGATGAAAATATTTTTTTAAAACTGCTGTTTAGAAAAATCATTGATGAATAAATTTTTCACTGATATGCACACACTCCACGCTATACCAGAATTGAAATTATTGAGTTTTGATCAAGGATAATTGCGATGATGGGAAGCTAAGGATAAAAGATTTGAAATATTTTGAAATAATGAACATATAATGACTAACTGAATAATTAGTAGTGTACAAAAATTAGTTTATATTTTAAATTTTTAGTTTTAAAAAATATTTTTAAAAATCTAAAAATATTTGAAGTTTGTAAGTAACTTCACTGAAAACCTTCAAGAGACAACAACTCCTCCACTAGGGATCACCTAAAGGTTTAAAGGCTAGTTGCATCTACTAAATACAATCGTGCTCCCTACGAAAGTGGAATTTAAATTTAAAAGTTTTAACTATTTTATATTTCCTTGTTTGCTAGGGACTAGCAAAACCTAAGTTTGGGGGTGTGATCAGTCACATAATTTACCATTTTATTTCCCTTAACTTAGTGATCCTAGGACTTAGTTTGCTACTAACGAGTTACTGATGTGCAGATATTAAAGATAAACAGTAAATTAGAACCTAAGTATTAATCCTTGTCAAAATGAACTCAAAAAGCAATAAAAAGACGTTTAAGCGTAAAAGACGATTCGCCAATAATAGGAAGGCTGAAAAATCATAATTCTTCAAATGACGATTCTTCAAAAAGTGATAAAAGAAGAAAAGGATCGATCCAAAATAAGAAATTGTTAGCTGAAAGCACATTGATAATAGAAAATCATGAATTACAATTTTTCGGAAAGAATAAGAAATAAATCGTTATTTATGATTTCCTAAAAATAGAAGCTTTCTACTACACATTGCTGTTGCAGATCATGTGAGAGTTTAACACTGTCATATCTAGAATTAGAAGACTTCTGCAATTAGAAGTCTAGTGAACCACGAATCTGAGAAGATTGATAAAGATTTAATTGAAAGGGCTCTGTTGTTCCTCAATAAAGAACATGTCCAGTCATCAACTAAAGAAAGTAAGGAAAGATAAAATTAGGAATTAATGTTATATTAGGAATCTTTTATTTTTAGTAGTTTCTTTTATTAGAATTAGATCTTTGTAAACTGTTTATGATCTATAAATAAGAGGGCTCAGCCTAGGAATAAGCATCGAAGAATTTCAGCTTCAATTGACGCCTGAGTTTGGATTTTCTTTCGATCAGTAGTGTATACTAGTTAGAGTAGATTAGATATCAGAGGTTTCTTAAGAGAAATTGACAACTGCAATTGAGTATTGAGGATTAGTGTGACAGCCCGGATTTCAGCACCCCGAAACCCATGCCATCAGCACGATCATCTTGACCGTGCCCCTTAGCTAAGCACGGAACACTAGTATATCAAGCATTGCAATAAAATAATAAACGAAATTGCGGAATTTGAATCTATATCAATTAACTCTCCAAAAGACAGTTCTACCCTCATGCCTCTACATGAATGGAGAACCGATCCGAACCATCGATGATAGCAATCATCACGGATGGTTCGCCCAAAAAGAATAATCCCATCTATATATATATATACATGGTTTAAACAGAATCAAGGCTTGACATACCAAGCCGTACAAAACCTCTCCAAAAATCCCTCAAAGTGGCACAACAGAGTCCTCTAGAAGAAGTCCTCTGGAGGTGGCTCCAACTCTTCGCCGGTCGCAAGGTCCGGCACGCCGGGATCAGCGTCTCCTGAAGCCGCGGCAGCTGCTAATAGTGGACCTGCGACGTATAGTCTATAGGGTGAGCTACATCCTAGATCAATAGGGAACAACACGGTTGAACATATAAATTATAACTCACATATATTCCATGATATGCATGCATGATGTGTCTATGCAATTATTGATAAAACAGTTAAAAAGCATTTCGTTTTACTGTTAATTCCTTATATTTTCATTTACTCATGAATGATGCTGAGAGGGCCTAAAGTAAAACTTAAACTTTCAACTTAAGTAATCCCCGAGCAATATAGCATCGAGCCCCGACGAGATACCCATCATCGTCATCTATATAGACAGTTTTAACCGTATTCCCTGGGAATACAAATAGTACCCAAGCCCCTTTCCCCTGGGGATTGGTGGCGGGGTTTCACTTGTCTCAATCAACACCCCTGGGGTGTGCTTACTATGTACGGATAAGCCTCCGCACTGGCCTACGGTTTCGCCGCCGTATCGGTCACGGATATCCTGCCGTGTCAGTCGTGGATATCCCGCCACGTCGGTGGGGTACCCTATCAAACCTCAAATAACAAAAATATCGGTGCCTTACATATAGTTATTCACCGTGTAATTGTGCTATCTTATATCAGTTAGGCCATATCAAACATGATTCAATCCTTGGATACATCCCTGGGATGTATCCATTTACTTGCATCACACCTGATGCTCTTATCTCTTTACTTCTTCATCCCCTGGGGATGGCTCATTTGTTTACTCTTATGGATGTCACACACGCACACTTTTCACAATTCTTTAAGCAGTAAAATAATTGAATTGAACTCTATATCACTACATACATGCTCTTGTAAAATAAGGTACATGTTCAAGGTGTTCCCTACCTCAAGTCTTCATTCGATCATTGCATCAAGGTCCCACGTGGCTCCTTGTGCACTAGTCCACACGTACCACCTATGGTACCATATAACAGGTAAAACACATCACAAAGGATGCAATAAAGAAGGTATAAGATCCTCCAAAAATCTTAAAGTCAACCCAAAAGTCAACATAATTTATGTCAGTCGATTAATCGAACTCCAAAATCGATTAATCGAATCTGATTCGATTAATCGATTTCCAAAATCGATTAATCGAATGTCAATATCGATTAATCGAAGCAATTTCGATTAATCGAAATTCTCCTTTTCGCAAAGTCCATTCTCAGTTCGAATAATGAAGCTTCGATTAATCGAATTCAATTTCGATTAATTGAAATTCTTCTTTTCGCAAAGCAATTTCACTGTTCGAACAATCGAGTTTTCATTCGATTAATCGAATCCAATTTCGATTAATCGAAATTCTTCTTTTCGCAAAGTCGACTCTCGATTCAATTTGATTAATCTATCGCAAATCGATTAATCGAAAAGTAAATCGATTAATCGAAATCCCATTTCGATTAGTCGATTTTTCCTCAAGTCATTTCGTCCAACCGCTGGGGTCCACTGGAGGTCCTCAGTCGATTAATCGGTCCCTAAATTGATCAATCGAATCCAAAGTCGATTAATCAAATCAAATTCGATTAATCAAATCGTGGTCCTCGACCTTTCAACTTCACGCCAATTTCGATTAATCAAACCCAATTTCGATTAATCGAAATTGTCGATCAATGTTCTTCCCAATCTTCTTCACACTTTTCTTCTATTTTTCTAAGCCATTATCCTAAGATTTAAACTATTTTCAACTACCATTTACCCTCTATAATCTATGCATTTGATTTACAAAAATTTACCTTGAATCAATCTCAAATTGATTTCAAATCTAGGGTTGGAAGGCTAGGGTTTCCAGCTTTTGTTCTAACGGATCCCTTGCGTAATCCGCGTTTATTGCTTGAATCTCTCTTCCTCAACTAGCATTCACTCCTTGCATTAATCACTCTCTTCACTCTCTCTCTCTTCTTTACTCTCCTTCAACAACAAAACTCTTGATTTTAGGGTTATTAACTCTTTTTATCCTCTTCCTCACTTGTGTGTTGAGCACATACACCGCGGTAGGTGTATGCGACTATACCTTCACAACACACACCACATAGGCATTCTATTTATCACATCTCATCCGTTCATCACACTACATACTAACTGTTGGACTTCCATTTGGTCAAACCTATGACCGATCGGGCACGGATCCCGAGGTCATAGTTTAGTGTGATTTTTCGGGTTATTACATCCTCCCCACCTTGGGAATTTTCGTCCTCGAAAATAACCCAAGGTTCGTCTGTCTGGGTCACTCTCGCTTCCCCCCCCCCCACACTCTCAGGGGAGGGTGGTCCAGTTGACTCAGACGTATATGAGTAGACACAATCACATGCATGGAACTCAAATTTTTTTGACGAAGGCAAACAATTAACACAAAGATTAAGCTTTTCCATTAATATCAAAAGTTTTATACAGTGCCAATAAAGTGGCATACAAGATATACATGTACACAATACATGACAGATACAAAAATAATGAAAAGACTCATGCAGTCCCTCGCCAGCCGGGTCCGTGCTGCCGGTGGGTCTGAGCCGGGCTCTGCATGTGGTGGCGATGGTGCTGGTCGATGCCCTTGGCTCATGGAGCAGATGTGGATGTGGAAGGAGCCGCGTCTGTGGTGGGATGGAAGACGGGTCCTCGATGGAAGGCGGTGCGTCCGGCCGTCCACTCCTCCTCCTGGGCGAGGTAGCGGCGGTAGTCGGTAGGGTAGATGTGGCGGAGGGTGTGGAATAGGAGGAAGTCTATCCTCCGGTTCATCCTCTCATTGTTGGCCTCCATACGAGCCAACACGTCCTCGATGGTAGGACCGGGTGGAGCGGCGCGCCGGCGGTAGGATGAGGTGGGTGTCGCGGGCGCGGAGTGTGCAGGTGGTGTCGGTGAGGCTGTGGTGTGGGAGGGAACCCTCTCCACGGATGGCTCTGCTGCGGCAGGGTGTGCCCCACCCACGGGTGGGTCATGCTGAGGTGGTGGGGGTGGTGGCGGTGCTACTGCTGCTGGGGCGGGAGCGGGACCCGGAGCCGGTAGGGTCCGCTTTAGGAGGTTATAGCTACGGGTCCATGAAGACCTTGTAAACGTCTTCACGCGATCCGTAGCCCTCACCTCGTGAGGCGAGATGCTGTAGGAGGGCTCGTCGGAGTAGCACTCCAACATGCTCGAAATGAGCCTAGCATACGGCATCTTCTCCTTGGGCCGCATGTTGCCCTTCATCAACTTTCCTTTGATGTACTTCATCCCTTCTAGGATGACTAAAGTAGCATCAAACCATCGGCCACAGAAGGCCGCATAAAGTGCATGTTGCACTTTGTCCACGCGCTCAATGTCGTGGCGCATCGGGTACAAATTACACTTGATTATGGAATCAAGCATCCACATGTAGGGTGGAAGGTCAACCCTCTTAACAGAGGAGCCCGACCCCTTTTTGCCATTTGTCATGCGGGTCATGACCTCCTCAAATCGAGGTTCCTCCTCGAAGGGTGGGAATAGGGTGGTCTCTGGGGTGAAATCGAGGTAACACTCGATTACCTCGTGAATGTGACAGTGATCGATAGAGACGACCCTCAATCTTGGTTGATAATCTATCGTCGGTAGGGCCATTGGTTAGCCCTTGGTAGAATAATCTCACCAATCTAGGGTAGTAGGAACCCCGGATTGGTTTGAGAAGATTGCCGAGACCGGCATTGTTTATGTAGTTTTGAGCCCATTGGGTCTCGCCCGGTACATCGGGATCGGTGAAAAGGGTAGGGTCGATGGTATATTCGACCTCAAAGGTCTTTGCCGCCCACCATTCGTTTGGTTGCTCGACATTGGTGGGTGGTGGTGGCATGGGGGTGGATTCGCGGGAAGACTCGCGCATGGATGCGCTCGTCGAACCGGAGGTGGTCTCCGATTCCGACGGTGAAGGAGTCCTCACCGGCGATGGGGTAGGTGGTGGTGGTGCGGCGTTCTTACGCCTAACCGGTAGTTTGGAAGTAGCCTTCTTCGAAGACAATCGGGTTTTAGGCGGCATATTGGGGAAAACTAGGGTTTTTAACTAGCTCGAATGGAAAGAAAAACGGAAATCTAGGGTTTACCTTAGGTTTTCGAAGGCGGATTCGGAAGCGAATCGATGGAAGGTCCAAACCCTAGGGCACCGGCTTGTCGGAGAAGAGGAAGAAGATCAACCGCTTAAAAACCTCAAAGTGAAATGATTTCGAATGCCAAAGAAAATCCCCAATTTTTCAATATATAAGCCCCGGCTCGATTAATCGAAATTCAGAATCGATTAATCGAGATTCAAAACTAGGTTAAGCCGCGTAAAATCGATTAATCGATTTCCCAAATCGATTAATCGAAAATAAAATTCGATTAATCAAAACCATTTCGATTAATCGAAATCGTATCTATTTAAAATTTTAAATTTTTAAGCTCACTGGCGCGAGTCAGTCGATTAATCGAAATCCATTTCGATTAATCGAAATTCCAAAATCGATTAATCGAGTTTCACTTCGATTAATCGAAATCGTGTGGTAACTTCTCAATTTCCAGAATTCTTAAAATAATCGATTAATCAAAACTCATTTCGATTAATCGAACTTCAAAATCGATTAATCGAAACTAATCGAAATATAATTCGATTAGTCGAAATGTCCAAATCGACTAGTTGATTCCAAATCGAGTAATCGAAATGTCCAATTCGATTAATCGAAATTGGTCTTTTATGTATATTCCAACTCTCTTTCACATTTCCAGTCACTGGCACATGCCAGTCGACTAATCGAACAAAATCGATTAATCGAAATTCCAAATCGATTAATCGATTTGAAATTCGATTAATCGGTTTTGCCGATTCTCTGAATTTCAATCTCTTTCTTTCTTTTACTATTTTTGACAATTCATGACAGATTGGATCAAAATTTCCATTGAATTTCAAGCATAGTGGAGATTTCACAAACATGTTTGTGGTTTACATTGAATTCTCACGTCATTGGAAACAAGGCTGGATATTGTTCTCTCACATCGGCCTCTCGTTCCCAAGTAGCCTCTTCTTTTGGATGATTGTTCCACCGAACAAGCACTAAGGGAATCACTTTAGTGTGCAGTACTTGTTCTTTTCGATCCAAGATCTCCACTGGTTCCTCTATCATGCTCATGTCCTCACACATCTCTATAGGTTGCTTTCCTAACACGTGAGACGGATCATTCACGTACTTCCTGAGCATCGATATGTGGAAAACATTATGTACTCGATCAAATAGCGGTGGCAAACCAATGCGATATGCAACTTCACCTACTCGTCCCAAAATTTCAAATGGTCCAACATAACGTGGACTTAACTTCCCTCTCTTGCCAAATCTCATTACACCTTTCATAGGTGACACCTTTACAAACACATGCTCACCCACTTTGTAGTCGACACTAGTCCGCTTCATGTCGGCGTAACTTTTTTGTCTACTCTGTGCTGTCTTCAACCTTTCTCTGATAATTCGAACGACGGTAGCGTTATCTTCAAGCAGTTTTGGTCCTAATACAAATTTCTCACCTGTTTCCTCCCAATTTAGAGGTGACTTGCATCGTCGTCCATACAGAGCTTCATACGGTGCCATGCCAATGCTCGTTTGAAAACTGTTGTTATATGCGAACTCGAGCATCGGTAGATACTCATCCCAGTATCCTTGCATATCAAGCATGCACGCTCTGAGCATGTCTTCTATTACTTGATTCACTCGCTCTGTCTGTCCATCAGTTTGAGGATGGAAAGCTGAACTAAAGTCTAGTCGTGTTCCCATTCCTTCTTGAAATTTCTTCCAAAACTTAGACGTATATAGTGGATCACGATCTGAAACTATGCTGCTTGGAATACCATGTAATCTTTCAATCTCCTTCATGTATAAGTCTGCCAGTCTTCCGTAGTATATAGTATTATCTGCAAAAAGTGCGCTGATTTGGTCAATCGGTCTACGACGACCCAAATGGCATTGTGTCTCTTGGCAGTACGGGGTAATCCAACAATGAAATCCATTGAGATCAATTCCCACTTCCATTCTGGTATTGGTAAAGGTTGCAATAGTCCAGCAGGATGTCTATGATCAACCTTCACCTGCTGACAAGTCAAACATCGTGACACATACTCGGCCACGTCTTGTTTCAGTCCTCTCCACCAGTAGTTCTTTTTCAAATCTTGGTACATTTTGGTGCTACCAGGGTGGATAGCATAATTTGACTTATGAGCCTCATCAAGAATCGTTCGTCTTAAATCGGCATTGTCCGGAATGCATAGACGGCCCTTAAACAATAAAGAACCATCTTCTTTTAATGAGAAGTCCGACCTGATGCCTTCACTCACGTCTTGATGAATCTTTGTCAATGTCGGATCTTTCATCTGTAGATCGTGGATATACTCAAATATCACTGGCTTTACTGATATGTTAGCCAAAAAGGATCCAGTGTCCTTTGACTCAATGTTCGCATCATAGAGTGCCAGGTCTTCCAATAATTTCCATCGGTGCATACCCAAAATCAAAGAAGCTAACTGAGCTGAACCTTTTCGACTCAATGCATCGGCTACTACATTAGCCTTACCAGGATGGTATTGTATGGAGCAATCGTAGTCCTTGAGGAATTCCATCCATCTGCGCTGTCTCATGTTGAGCTCTTTCTGTGTGAACAGATATCGGAGGCTCTTATGATCAGTGAAAATTTTGAAGATCTCACCATACAAGTAATGTCTCCAAATCTTTAGCGCAAAAATGACTGCTGCCAGTTCCAAGTCATGAGTCGAGTAATTTTTCTCGTGTTCTTTCAATTGTCTTGATCCGTAGCTATCACCTTCTTGTGTTGGTTGAGCACACAACCTAGGCCATTGTATGACGATCGTTTGTACCACGGCGTATCCTCCTAAGGAATCGCTATCCGTTTGAGTTCTTGAAAACTCTTCGCATGCCTCACTCCACTCAAATCTTGTATCTTTTCGTGTCAGCTTTGTGAGGGGTCCCGATATGTTTGAAAACCCTCAACGAAACGTCGATAATAGCTCGCTAAGCTCGTAAAACTTCGGACATCGGGCCATCGCCTTTGGTTGCTCCCATTTAACTACTGCTTCTATCTTTGCTGGATCTACAGTGACACCATGCTTTGAGACGACATGTCCCAGAAAGCTAATTTCTTCCAACCAAAACTCACACTTGCTGAGTTTGGCGTACAATTGGTGTTTACGTAGCGTCTGTAGAGCAATCCTCAAATGTTCTTCGTGTTCCATCTTGGATTTGGAGTATATCAATATATCATCAACGAATACTACGACGCTGGTGTCCAGATGTGGTTTAAACACTCGGTTCATCAGATCCATAAACGACGCCGGAGCATTCGTCAATCCAAACGGCATCACAAGGAATTCATAGTGTCCATACCGTGTCCGGAAAGCTGTTTTCTGAATGTCCTCAGCTTTGACTCGCAACTGATGATACCCAGATCTCAGTTCGATCTTGGAAAAATACCTTGCTCCTTGCAGTTGGTCGAATAGATCGTCTATTCTAGGCAAAGGATAGCGGTTCTTCACAGTGAGTTTGTTCAATTGTCGATAGTCAATGCATAACCGCATTGACCCATCCTTCTTCTTGACAAACAAGACCGGTGCTCCCCATGGAGACACGCTCGGTCTAACAAACCCCTTGTCCATAAGCTCTTGTAGTTGTTCCTTCAACTCCTTTAACTCAGCGGGAGCCATTCTATAAGGTGCTTTTGAAATAGGCTCCGTTCCTGGTGCTAAGTCAATGGCGAATTCTACTTCTCTTTCTGGAGGTAATCCAGGCAATTCCTCTGGAAACACGTCAGCGAAGTCTCGCACAACTGCTATCTCAGAAATGACGTTCTTTTCTTCCTTGTCCTCCTTTAAGAAAGCTAAGTATCCACTGCAACCCTTTCTGATCATTTTCTCGGCCCTTACTGCTGAGATCAGTGGTACTGATGACGACCTCACTCCTTGAAACCGAAATGATCTTCTTGTGTTGGGTCTGAAAATAACTACCTTGTTCTTGTAATCAACGGTCGCACAATGCTGCGCCAACCAGTCCATGCCAAGGATCACATCAAACCCTTGCATGTCTAACAGTATCAGCTTTGCTTCTAGTTCATGCACCTCAAAGTCTCGAACTGCTACAATGATGGATTTGCAAGCTAACTCCGTGTCTACTAACTCTCCAGTCGGAATAGACACAGATAGGACGAAATCCAATGTCTCTGGAACAATCTTCATCTTCTTAGCGAAACGTGGAGTGACGAATGAGTGGGTAGACCCGGGGTCTATCAACACTCGAGCGTCATATCCACCGAAACATCCTTTTTCATATATATTTAGAGTACCTATAGTATACATACATACAATAATTTACCCATCAATTTACACTCTTAATTTACATACAGCTTTTTGTATTGAGAAGAGAATCCATATAATTTCTAATGCATGATTCTCTCTATCTAAAATCTTAACGAAATGGAAATTTCCTTTAATTTTAAAAAGGGTCTCACCTTGGATGACGTCATGCACATTCCCTGCTTCCTGAGCAGTGACTGCAGAGGCTCTTCCCTGGACGATCGGTTTCCTTGCTTGAATTGGTCGTGGCGCTGCAACTGAAACCGTCTTTCTCTTATCCGTCTCGGGGCAATCCTTGATCAAGTGGCCCACCTTGCCACATCGGAAACAACCCCTAGTTCCCGATCTACAGTCCACCGTCCTATGAGGCTTGCCACACTTTGCGCAAGTCTCCCGAGGTGCGGAAGAAACAGTACGAGAACCCTGTGTGATAGTGGCGCCAGTAGACATGGCAGGGCTCTCATAGCGAATAGGTCTCCCACGCAAGTAATGGAAACCTCTGTTGGTGTTGTTGCGCCCTTCCAAACCCCTTGAAACTGTGGTCTCTGATTCTGGCCCATGAACCTCGGCTTTTTATTCACCGGTTCATAGTGCCCCGTTCTTCCTTGTTCATTTCCTCCTCTCAGCTGTTCCCTCTGTCTATATCTATTATTGTTCTCCTCTTCTACAACCAATGCCTTGCTCATGACCTCTTCATAGGTCCTCAGCTGAAATGGAGCTACGCCTCCCCTGACCTCAGGCTTCAAACCTTGCTGAAACCTCTTGGACTTCATCACTTCAAGATGATGACGTAATCCGGAGCGAAACGGGCAAGTCGTAGAAACTCTACCCCATATTCTCTCACTGTCATCCTCCCTTGTACTAACTGTAGGAATTGTATTTCTAGTTGGTTCCTCACCACTTCCGAAAAATATTGTTTGTTGAACTCCTCAACAAACTCCTCCCAAGTCCAAGGCAACTCTGGGGTCTCCTGAGCCCGAGTCTGTATCACGGACTTCCACCAAGGCCCAGCCTCCCCATCCAACATGTAAGCTGCCCATCTTACACTCTCATCTTCCGTGCAAGTTAGCACACTAAAGACTTTCTCCATCTCCATTAACCAGTTCTCAGCGGCCATTGTGTCTGCCTGCCCAGAAAATGAAGGAGGTCTCATCCTCCTAAACTCTGTAAATGATGAGGGCACAGGCAACGCAGATCCTACAGGTGGTGTAAGTGGCTACTGTTCTCTTGATGCATGAGCTGCAAAGGATGCGGCTTGTTGTGCCATGGCAGCTGCCATAGTCTCCATAGTGTGCATCATCCTTTGTCGCTCCTCTCTATCTTCTTGTCTTTCTCTCAGTCTTTCTTGTTCTCTTAGATCTTGATCTTGATGATCTCGATCTTCTTCATCCCGCTGTTCACTACTACTCGCTCGGGCCTCAAAGCACTCTATTTGTAGGAGAGATGTAACCATCTCCACTACGTAGACTCCTCTGCTGGCCTCCCCTTGGTGGCCTCTTCCTCTAGACGACATTTTGCGGCTGCATTTGAAACTAAAGTTTCGTTAGCAGAAGCCCCTATGTTCTGATGAAAGAACCCTTGTCAGAATTGCTAAAAGAAAATGGCTTTGATACCAACTGTGACAGCCCGGATTTCGGCACCCCGAAACCCGTGCCATCAGCACGATCATCTTGACTGTGCCCCTTAGCTAAGCACGGAACACTAGTATATCAAGCATTGCAATAAAATAATAAACGAAATTGCGGAATTTGAATCTATATCAATTAACTCTCCAAAAGACAGTTCTACCCTCATGCCTCTACATGAATGGAGAACCGATCCGAACCATCGATGATAGCAATCATCACGGATGGTTCGCCCAAAAAGAATAATCCCATCTATATATATATATACATGGTTTAAACAGAATCAAGGCTTGACATACCAAGCCGTACAAAACCTCTCCAAAAATCCCTCAAAGTGGCACAACAGAGTCCTCTAGAAGAAGTCCTCTGGAGGTGGCTCCAACTCTTCGCCGGTCGCAAGGTCCGGCACGCCGGGATCAGCGTCTCCTGAAGCCGCGGCAGCTGCTAATAGTGGACCTGCGACGTATAGTCTATAGGGTGAGCTACATCCTAGATCAATAGGGAACAACACGGTTGAACATATAAATTATAACTCACATATATTCCATGATATGCATGCATGATGTGTCTATGCAATTATTGATAAAACAGTTAAAAAGCATTTCGTTTTACTGTTAATTCCTTATATTTTCATTTACTCATGAATGATGCTGAGAGGGCCTAAAGTAAAACTTAAACTTTCAACTTAAGTAATCCCCGAGCAATATAGCATCGAGCCCCGACGAGATACCCATCATCGTCATCTATATAGACAGTTTTAACCGTATTCCCTGGGAATACAAATAGTACCCAAGCCCCTTTCCCCTGGGGATTGGTGGCGGGGTTTCACTTGTCTCAATCAACACCCCTGGGGTGTGCTTACTATGTACGGATAAGCCTCCGCACTGGCCTACGGTTTCGCCGCTGTATCGGTCACGGATATCCTGCCGTGTCAGTCGTGGATATCCCGCCACGTCGGTGGGGTACCCTATCAAACCTCAAATAACAAAAATATCGGTGCCTTACATATAGTTATTCACCGTGTAATTGTGCTATCTTATATCAGTTAGGCCATATCAAACATGATTCAATCCTTGGATACATCCCTGGGATGTATCCATTTACTTGCATCACACCTGATGCTCTTATCTCTTTACTTCTTCATCCCCTGGGGATGGCTCATTTGTTTACTCTTATGGATGTCACACACGCACACTTTTCACAATTCTTTAAGCAGTAAAATAATTGAATTGAACTCTATATCACTACATACATGCTCTTGTAAAATAAGGTACATGTTCAAGGTGTTCCCTACCTCAAGTCTTCATTCGATCATTGCATCAAGGTCCCACGTGGCTCCTTGTGCACTAGTCCACACGTACCACCTATGGTACCATATAACAGGTAAAACACATCACAAAGGATGCAATAAAGAAGGTATAAGATCCTCCAAAAATCTTAAAGTCAACCCAAAAGTCAACATAATTTATGTCAGTCGATTAATCGAACTCCAAAATCGATTAATCGAATCTGATTCGATTAATCGATTTCCAAAATCGATTAATCGAATGTCAATATCGATTAATCGAAGCAATTTCGATTAATCGAAATTCTCCTTTTCGCAAAGTCCATTCTCAGTTCGAACAGTCGAGTTTTCGTTCGATTAATCGAATTCAATTTCGATTAATCGAAATTCTTCTTTTCGCAAAGCAATTTCACTGTTCGAACAATCGAGTTTTCATTCGATTAATCGAATCCAATTTCGATTAATCGAAATTCTTCTTTTCGCAAAGTCGACTCTCGATTGAAGTTGATTAATCGATCCCAAATCGATTAATCGAAAACTAAATCGATTAATCGAAATCCCATTTCGATTAGTCGATTTTTCCTCAAGTCATTTCGTCCAACCCCTGGGGTCCACTGGAGGTTCTCAGTCGATTAATCGATCCCTAAATTGATCAATCGAAATCCAAAGTCGATTAATCGAAATCAAATTCGATTAATCGAAATCAGGGTCCTCTGACCTTTCAACTTCCTGGCCAATTTCGATTAATCGAAACCCAATTTCGATTAATCGAAATTGTCGATTCAAATTTCGTCTTCTTCCACACTTTTTCTTCTATTTTTCTAAGCCATTATCCTAAGATTTAAACTATTTTCAACTACCATTTACCCTCTATAATCTATGCATTTGATTTACAAAATTTTACCTTGAATCAATCTCAAATTGATTTCAAATCTAGGGTTGGAAGGCTAGGGTTTCCAGCTTTTGTTCTAACGGATCCCTTGCGTCGAATCCGGCGTTTATTGCTTGAATCTCTCTTCCTCAACTAGCATTCACTCCTTGCATTAATCACTCTCTTCACTCTCTCTCTCTTCTTTACTCTCCTTCAACAACAAAACTCTTGATTTTAGGGTTATTAACTCTTTTTATCCTCTTCCTCACTTGTGTGTTGAGCACATACACCGCGGTAGGTGTATGCGACTATACCTTCACAACACACACCACATAGGCATTCTATTTATCACATCTCATCCGTTCATCACACTACATACTAACTGTTGGACTTCCATTTGGTCAAACCTATGACCGATCGGGCACGGATCCCGAGGTCATAGTTTAGTGTGATTTTTCGGGTTATTACATCCTCCCCACCTTGGGAATTTTCGTCCTCGAAAATAACCCAAGGTTCGTCTGTCTGGGTCACTCTCGCTTCCCCCCCCCCCACACTCTCAGGGGAGGGTGGTCCAGTTGACTCAGACGTATATGAGTAGACACAATCACATGCATGGAACTCAAATTTTTTTGACGAAGGCAAACAATTAACACAAAGATTAAGCTTTTCCATTAATATCAAAAGTTTTATACAGTGCCAATAAAGTGGCATACAAGATATACATGTACACAATACATGACAGATACAGAAATAATGAAAAGACTCATGCAGTCCCCTCGCCAGGCTGGTCCGGTGCTACAGTGGCTGGTGGGTCTGCTGGAGCTGGCTCTGGCTGCGGTGGTGGCGATGGTGCTGGCTGTGGCGTCTCGGTCTGCGGAGCAGATGTGGATGTGGAAGGAGCCGCGTCTGTAGTGGGATGGAAGACGGGTCCTCGATGGAAGGCGGTGCGTCCGGCCGTCCACTCCTCCTCCTGGGCGAGGTAGCGGCGGTAGTCGGTAGGGTAGATGTGGCGGAGGGTGTGGAATAGGAGGAAGTCTATCCTCCGGTTCATCCTCTCATTGTTGGCCTCCATACGAGCCAACACGTCCTCGATGGTAGGACCGGGTGGAGCGGCGCGCCGGCGGTAGGATGAGGTGGGTGTCGCGGGCGCGGAGTGTGCAGGTGGTGTCGGTGAGGCTGTGGTGTGGGAGGGAACCCTCTCCACGGATGGCTCTGCTGCGGCAGGGTGTGCCCCACCCACTGGTGGGTCATGCTGAGGTGGTGGGGGTGGTGGCGGTACTGCACTCTGCGCCGGGCGGGAGCGGGACCCGGAGCCGGTAGGGTCCGCTTTAGGAGGTTATAGCTACGGGTCCATGAAGACCTTGTAAACGTCTTCACGCGATCCGTAGCCCTCACCTCGTGAGGCGAGATGCTGTAGGAGGGCTCGTCGGAGTAGCACTCCAACATGCTCGAAATGAGCCTAGCATACGGCATCTTCTCCTTGGGCCGCATGTTGCCCTTCATCAACTTTCCTTTGATGTACTTCATCCCTTCTAGGATGACTAAAGTAGCATCAAACCATCGGCCACAGAAGGCCGCATAAAGTGCATGTTGCACTTTGTCCACGCGCTCAATGTCGTGGCGCATCGGGTACAAATTACACTTGATTATGGAATCAAGCATCCACATGTAGGGTGGAAGGTCAACCCTCTTAACAGAGGAGCCCGACCCCTTTTTGCCATTTGTCATGCGGGTCATGACCTCCTCAAATCGAGGTTCCTCCTCGAAGGGTGGGAATAGGGTGGTCTCTGGGGTGAAATCGAGGTAACACTCGATTACCTCGTGAATGTGGCGACGAGTGATCGTATAGAGACGACCCTCAATCTTGGTTATGATACAGTCGTCGGTAGGGCCATTGGTTAGCCCTTGGTAGAATAATCTCACCAATCTAGGGTAGTAGGAACCCCGGATTGGTTTGAGAAGATTGCCGAGACCGGCATTGTTTATGTAGTTTTGAGCCCATTGGGTCTCGCCCGGTACATCGGGATCGGTGAAAAGGGTAGGGTCGATGGTATATTCGACCTCAAAGGTCTTTGCCGCCCACCATTCGTTTGGTTGCTCGACATTGGTGGGTGGTGGTGGCATGGGGGTGGATTCGCGGGAAGACTCGCGCATGGATGCGCTCGTCGAACCGGAGGTGGTCTCCGATTCCGACGGTGAAGGAGTCCTCACCGGCGATGGGGTAGGTGGTGGTGGTGCGGCGTTCTTACGCCTAACCGGTAGTTTGGAAGTAGCCTTCTTCGAAGACAATCGGGTTTTAGGCGGCATATTGGGGAAAACTAGGGTTTTTAACTAGCTCGAATGGAAAGAAAAACGGAAATCTAGGGTTTACCTTAGGTTTTCGAAGGCGGATTCGGAAGCGAATCGATGGAAGGTCCAAACCCTAGGGCACCGGCTTGTCGGAGAAGAGGAAGAAGATCAACCGCTTAAAAACCTCAAAGTGAAATGATTTCGAATGCCAAAGAAAATCCCCAATTTTTCAATATATAAGCCCCGGCTCGATTAATCGAAATTCAGAATCGATTAATCGAGATTCAAAACTAGGTTAAGCCGCGTAAAATCGATTAATCGATTTCAAATAAATGTCGAAAATAAAATTCGATTAATCAAAACCATTTCGATTAATCGAAATCGTATCTATTTAAAATTTTAAATTTTTAAGCTCACTGGCGCGAGTCAGTCGATTAATCGAAATCCATTTCGATTAATCGAAATTCCAAAATCGATTAATCGAGTTTCACTTCGATTAATCGAAATCGTGTGGTAACTTCTCAATTTCCAGAATTCTTAAAATAATCGATTAATCAAAACTCATTTCGATTAATCGAACTTCAAAATCGATTAATCGAAACTAATCGAAATATAATTCGATTAGTCGAAATGTCCAAATCGACTAGTTGATTCCAAATCGAGTAATCGAAATGTCCAATTCGATTAATCGAAATTGGTCTTTTATGTATATTCCAACTCTCTTTCACATTTCCAGTCACTGGCACATGCCAGTCGACTAATCGAACAAAATCGATTAATCGAAATTCCAAATCGATTAATCGATTTGTAATCGATGTCGGTTTTGCCATTCTCTGAATTTCAATCTCTTTCTTTCTTTTACTATTTTTGACAATTCATGACAGATTGGATCAAAATTTCCATTGAATTTCAAGCATAGTGGAGATTTCACAAACATGTTTGTGGTTTACATTGAATTCTCACGTCATTGGAAACAAGGCTGGATATTGTTCTCTCACATCGGCCTCTCGTTCCCAAGTAGCCTCTTCTTTTGGATGATTGTTCCACCGAACAAGCACTAAGGGAATCACTTTAGTGTGCAGTACTTGTTCTTTTCGATCCAAGATCTCCACTGGTTCCTCTATCATGCTCATGTCCTCACACATCTCTATAGGTTGCTTTCCTAACACGTGAGACGGATCATTCACGTACTTCCTGAGCATCGATATGTGGAAAACATTATGTACTCGATCAAATAGCGGTGGCAAACCAATGCGATATGCAACTTCACCTACTCGTCCCAAAATTTCAAATGGTCCAACATAACGTGGACTTAACTTCCCTCTCTTGCCAAATCTCATTACACCTTTCATAGGTGACACCTTTACAAACACATGCTCACCCACTTTGTAGTCGACACTAGTCCGCTTCATGTCGGCGTAACTTTTTTGTCTACTCTGTGCTGTCTTCAACCTTTCTCTGATAATTCGAACGACGGTAGCGTTATCTTCAAGCAGTTTTGGTCCTAATACAAATTTCTCACCTGTTTCCTCCCCATTTAGAGGTGACTTGCATCGTCAGTCCATCTGAGCTTCATACGGTGCCATGCCAATGCTCGTTTGAAAACTGTTGTTATATGCGAACTCGAGCATCGGTAGATACTCATCCCAGTATCCTTGCATATCAAGCATGCACGCTCTGAGCATGTCTTCTATTACTTGATTCACTCGCTCTGTCTGTCCATCAGTTTGAGGATGGAAAGCTGAACTAAAGTCTAGTCGTGTTCCCATTCCTTCTTGAAATTTCTTCCAAAACTTAGACGTATATAGTGGATCACGATCTCAAACTATCGCTTGCATGTAATCTTTCAATCTCCTTCATGTATAAGTTCCGATCTTCTGCCAGATATGTAGTATTATTGACGGCAAAAAGTCTGTTTGGTCAATCGGTCTACGACGACCCAAATGGCATTGTGTCTCTTGGCAGTACGGGGTAATCCAACAATGAAATCCATTGAGATCAATTCCCACTTCCATTCTGGTATTGGTAAAGGTTGCAATAGTCCAGCAGGATGTCTATGATCAACCTTCACCTGCTGACAAGTCAAACATCGTGACACATACTCGGCCACGTCTTGTTTCAGTCCTCTCCACCGGTTCTTTTCAAATCTTGGTACATTTTGGTGCTACCGGTGGATAGCATAATTTGACTTATGAGCCTCATCAAGAATCGTTGCCTTAAATCGGCATTGTCCGGAATGCATAGACGGCCCTTAAACAATAAAGAACCATCTTCTTTTAATGAGAAGTCCGACCTGATGCCTTCACTCACGTCTTGATGAATCTTTGTCAATGTCGGATCTTTCATCTGTAGATCGTGGATATACTCAAATATCACTGGCTTTACTGATATGTTAGCCAAAAAGGATCCAGTGTCCTTTGACTCAATGTTCGCATCATAGAGTGCCAGGTCTTCCAATAATTTCCATCGGTGCATACCCAAAATCAAAGAAGCTAACTGAGCTGAACCTTTTCGACTCAATGCATCGGCTACTACATTAGCCTTACCAGGATGGTATTGTATGGAGCAATCGTAGTCCTTGAGGAATTCCATCCATCTGCGCTGTCTCATGTTGAGCTCTTTCTGTGTGAACAGATATCGGAGGCTCTTATGATCAGTGAAAATTTTGAAGATCTCACCATACAAGTAATGTCTCCAAATCTTTAGCGCAAAAATGACTGCTGCCAGTTCCAAGTCATGAGTCGAGTAATTTTTCTCGTGTTCTTTCAATTGTCTTGATCCGTAAGCTATCACCTTCTTGTGTTGGTTGAGCACACAACCTAGGCCATTGTATGACGCATCGCTGTACACGGCGTATCCTCCACTGCCTGAAGGAATCGCTAATACTGGAGCCGAAGTGAGTCTCGTTTTGAGTTCTTGAAAACTCTTCTCGCATGCCTCACTCCACTCAAACCTTGAATCTTTTTGTGTCAGCTTTGTGAGAGGTCCCGATATGTTTGAAAACCCCTCAACGAAACGTCGATAATAGCCTGCTAAGCTCAGAAAACTTCGGACATCAGTCACTGTCTTTGGTTGCTCCCATTTAACTACTGCTTCTATCTTTGCTGGATCTACAGTGACACCATGCTTTGAGACGACATGTCCCAGAAAGCTAATTTCTTCCAACCAAAACTCACACTTGCTGAGTTTGGCGTACAATTGGTGTTTACGTAGCGTCTGTAGAGCAATCCTCAAATGTTCTTCGTGTTCCATCTTGGATTTGGAGTATATCAATATATCATCAACGAATACTACGACGCAGGAGTCCAGATGTGGTTTAAACACTCGGTTCATCAGATCCATAAACGACGCCGGAGCATTCGTCAATCCAAACGGCATCACAAGGAATTCATAGTGTCCATACCGTGTCCGGAAAGCTGTTTTCTGAATGTCCTCAGCTTTGACTCGCAACTGATGATACCCAGATCTCAGTTCGATCTTGGAAAAATACCTTGCTCCTTGCAGTTGGTCGAATAGATCGTCTATTCTAGGCAAAGGATAGCGGTTCTTCACAGTGAGTTTGTTCAATTGTCGATAGTCAATGCATAACCGCATTGACCCATCCTTCTTCTTGACAAACAAGACCGGTGCTCCCCATGGAGACACGCTCGGTCTAACAAACCCCTTGTCCATAAGCTCTTGTAGTTGTTCCTTCAACTCCTTTAACTCAGCGGGAGCCATTCTATAAGGTGCTTTTGAAATAGGCTCCGTTCCTGGTGCTAAGTCAATGGCGAATTCTACTTCTCTTCGGAGGTAATCCAGCAATTCCTCTGAAACACGTCGTGAAGTCTCGCTGGCGCTATCTCGGAAATGACGCGTTCTTTTCTTCCTTGTCCTCCCTTAAGAAAGCTAAGTACCCACTTGCAACCCTTTCGATCATTTTCGCCCTTCATCACTGAGATCAAGTGATGAATGACCTGACTCCTTGAAACCGAAATGATCTTCTTGTGTTGGGTCTGAAAATAACTACCTTGTTCTTGTAATCAATTCGCTGTCTTTGCCAACCATCCATGCCAAGGATCACATCAAACCCTTGCATGTCTAATGACGACTTTGCTTCTAGTTCATGCACCTCAAAGTCTCGAACTGCTACAATGATGGATTTGCAAGCTAACTCCGTGTCTACTAACTCTCCAGTCGGAATAGACACAGATAGGACGAAATCCAATGTCTCTGGAACAATCTTCATCTTCTTAGCGAAACGTGGAGTGACGAATGAGTGGGTAGACCCGGGGTCTATCAACACTCGAGCGTCATATCCACCGAAACATCCTTTTTCATATATATTTAGAGTACCTATAGTATACATACATACAATAATTTACCCATCAATTTACACTCTTAATTTACATACCGCTTTTTTTTGTATTGAGAAGAGAATCCATATAATTTATAATGCATGATTCTCTCTATCTAAAATCTTAACGAAATGGAAATTTCCTTTAATTTTAAAAAGGGTCTCACCTTGGATGACGTCATGCACATTCCACCTTCTGACGTTATTTGAGGCTCTTCCCTGGACGATCGGTTTCCTTGCTTGAATTGGTCGTGGCGCTGCAACTGAAACCGTCTTTCTCTTATCCGTCTCGGGGCAATCCTTGATCAAGTGGCCCACCTTGCCACATCGGAAACAACCCCTAGTTCCCGATCTACAGTCCACCGTCCTATGAGGCTTGCCACACTTTGCGCAAGTCTCCCGAGGAAGTGAAGAAACGACGAGAACCACCTGTGATAGTGGCGCCGATGACATGGCGAGGCTCTCATAGCGAATAGGTCTCCCCACGCAAGTAATGGAAACCTCTGTTGGTGTTGTTGTTGTTCGCGGTCTTAAACCCCTTGAAAGGTCTCGATTGCCCATGAACCTCGGCTTTTTATTCACGGTTCATAGTGCCCGTTCTTCCTTGTTCATTTCCTCCTCTCATTTGTCCCTCTCATATCTATTATTGTTCTCCTCTTCTACAACCAATGCCTTGCTCATGACCTCTTCATAGGTCCTCAGCTGAAATGGAGCTACGCCTCCCCTGACCTCAGGCTTCAAACCTTGCTGAAACCTCTTGGACTTCATCACTTGAGCGACGTAATCCCCGAGCGAACGGCAAGTCGAGAAACTCTACCCCATATTCTCTCACCATCCTCCTTGTACTAATCAGAGGAATTGTATTTCTAGTTGGTTCCTCACCACTTAGAAAAATATTGTTTGTTGAACTCCTCAACAAACTCCTCCCAAGTCCAAGGCAACTCCTGGGGTCTCCACAGGCAGTCTATCACGGACTTCCACCAAGGCCCAGCCTCCCCATCCAACATGTAAGCTGCCCATCTTACACTCTCATCTTCCGTGCAAGTTAGCACACTAAAGACTTTCTCCATCTCCATTAACCAGTTCTCAGCGGCCATTGTGTCTGCCTGCCCAGAAAATGAAGGAGGTCTCATCCTCCTAAACTCTGTAAATGATGAGGGCACAGGCAACGCAGATCCTACAGGTGGTGTAAGTGGCTACTGTTCTCTTGATGCATGAGCTGCAAAGGATGCGGCTTGTTGTGCCATGGCAGCTGCCATAGTCTCCATAGTGTGCATCATCCTTTGTCGCTCCTCTCTATCTTCTTGTCTTTCTCTCAGTCTTTCTTGTTCTCTTAGATCTTGATCTTGATGATCTCGATCTTCTTCATCCCGTTGTCTACTACTACTGCCCCCTGGGGCCTCAGTACCTCCTAAGGGCACTCTATTTGTAGGAGAGATGTAACCATCTCCACTACGTAGACTCCTCTGCTGGCCTCCCCTTGGTGGCCTCTTCCTCTAGACGACATTTTGCGGCTGCATTTGAAACTAAAGTTTCGTTAGCAGAAGCCCCTATGTTCTGATGAAAGAACCCTTGTCAGAATTGCTAAAAGAAAATGGCTTTGATACCAACTGTGACAGCCCGGATTTCGGCACCCCGAAACCCGTGCCATCAGCACGATCATCTTGACTGTGCCCCTTAGCTAAGCACGGAACACTAGTATATCAAGCATTGCAATAAAATAATAAACGAAATTGCGGAATTTGAATCTATATCAATTAACTCTCCAAAAGACAGTTCTACCCTCATGCCTCTACATGAATGGAGAACCGATCCGAACCATCGATGATAGCAATCATCACGGATGGTTCGCCCAAAAAGAATAATCCCATCTATATATATATATACATGGTTTAAACAGAATCAAGGCTTGACATACCAAGCCGTACAAAACCTCTCCAAAATCCTCAAAGTGGCTGTGAGTCCTCTAGAAGAAGTCCTCGGAGGTGGCTCCAACTCTTCGCCGTCAGTCCCAGCCGACGGATCGGCGTCTCCGAAGCCGCGCTAATAGTGGACTTTATAGTCTATAGGGTGAGCTACATCCTAGCTCAATAGGGAACAACACGGTTGAACATATAAATTATAACTCAAATATATTCCATGATATGCATGCATGATGTGTCTATGCAATTATTGATAAAACAGTTAAAAAGCATTTCATTTTACTGTTGATTACTTATATTTTCATTTACTCATGAATGATGCTGAGAGGGCCTAAAGCAAAACTTAAACTTTCAACTTAAGTAATCCCCGAGCAATATAGCATCGAGCCCCGACGAGATACCCATCATCGTCATCTATATAGACAGTTTTAACCGTATTCCCTGGGAATACAAATAGTACCCAAGCCCCTTTCCCCTGAGGATTGGTGGCGGGGTTTCACTTGTCTCAATCAACACCCACAGGGTGTGCTTATGTACGGATAAGCCTCCGACCGCCCTACGGTTTCACTGATCGGTCACGGATATCCCGCCGTGTCAGGATATCCCGCCACGCCACCTCAAATAACAAAAAATATCGGTGCCTTACATATAGTTATTCACCGTGTAATTGTGCTATCTTATATCAGTTAGGCCATATCAAACATGATTCAATCCTTGGATACATCCCTGGGATGTATCCATTTACTTGCATCACACCTGATGCTCTTATCTTTACTTCTTCATCATCCACAGGGATGGCTCATTTGTTTACTCTTATGGATGTCACACACGCACACTTTTCACAATTCTTTAAGCAGTAAAATAATTGAATTGAACTCTATATCACTACATACATGCTCTTGTAAAATAAGGTACATGTTCAAGGTGTTCCCTACCTCAAGTCTTCATTCGATCATTGCATCAAGGTCCCACGTGGCTCCTTGTGCACTAGTCCACACGTACCACCTATGGTACCATATAACAGGTAAAACACATCACAAAGGATGCAATAAAGAAGGTATAAGATCCTCCAAAAATCTTAAAGTCAACCCAAAAGTCAACATAATTTATGTCAGTCGATTAATCGAACTCCAAAATCGATTAATCGAATCTGATTCGATTAATCGATTTCCAAAATCGATTAATCGAATGTCAATATCGATTAATCGAAGCAATTTCGATTAATCGAAATTCTCCTTTTCGCAAAGTCCATTCTCAGTTCGAACAGTCGAGTTTTCGTTCGATTAATCGAATTCAATTTCGATTAATCGAAATTCTTCTTTTCGCAAAGCAATTTCACTGTTCGAACAGTCGAGTTTTCATTCGATTAATCGAATCCAATTTCGATTAATCGAAATTCTTCTTTTCGCAAAGTCGACTCTCAGTTCGAACAGTCGAATTTGACAAGTTGATTAATCGATCCCAAATCGATTAATCGAAAACTAAATCGATTAATCGAAATCCCATTTCGATTAGTCGATTTTTCCTCAAGTCATTTCCTCCAACCCCTGGGGTCCACTGGAGGTTCTCAGTCGATTAATCGATCCCTAAATCGATCAATCGAAATCCAAAGTCGATTAATCGAAATCAAATTCGATTAATCGAAATCGGGGTCCTCTGACCTTTCAACTTCCTGGCCAATTTCGATTAATCGAAACCCAATTTCGATTAATCGAAATTGTCAGATTCAGCCCCTTTCGAGCTGTTCTTCCCAATCTTCTTCCACACTTTTTCTTCTATTTTTCTAAGCCATTATCCTAAGATTTAAACTATTTTCAACTACCATTTACCCTCTATAATCTATGCATTTGATTTACAAAATTTTACCTTGAATCAATCTCAAATTGATTTCAAATCTAGGGTTGGAAGGCTAGGGTTTCCAGCTTTTGTTCTAACGGATCCCTTGCGTCGAATCCGGCGTTTATTGCTTGAATCTCTCTTCCTCAACTAGCATTCACTCCTTGCATTAATCACTCTCTTCACTCTCTCTCTCTTCTTTACTCTCATTCAACAACAAAACTCTTGATTTTAGGGTTATTAACTCTTTTTATCCTCTTCCTCACTTGTGTGTTGAGCACATACACCGCGGTAGGTGTATGCGACTATACCTTCACAACACACACCACATAGGCATTCTATTTATCACATCTCATCCGTTCATCACACTACATACTAACTGTTGGACTTCCATTTGGTCAAACCTATGACCGATCGGGCACGGATCCCGAGGTCATAGTTTAGTGTGATTTTTCGGGTTATTACAATTAGTGTAGATATCTGTAATTTCTCAGGAGCAATTGACGACTGCGGCTAAGGGGTGAAGGATATATTTTACTTTGCTTTCTGTTTAGAGTTTATTTGTTTTGTAAACATCTTCAAGTTTTAATTTGAATTGATGACTCAGGTTAGAATTTGCAGATTAGTGTAACGATCTTTACTTTTCCATCTTCAGTTTCTAGAGTTTGATTGACGCCCAAATTTCTGGTTGATTGTTGATTAGATTAAATCTGTATTTATAGGATCTTAGACTTAATTAACAACCAATGCTAGGAGACTAAAAATATGGTGTAATGGTAATATTTATTTTCATAAATATCCAAAAGTTGAAGATTAAGATTGACAGCCTTAATCTGAAGAAGGAGGATTAGGATTTATTTTATACACTTTAGTTTAATAACCCATTCATTTATTCATATTTCTCCAGTATAATAGATCTTAAAGATAAATAAAAGTTTTTAAGATAGAGATTTAGATAACAGATATTAACTAGGAATTAATTAGATAATGAACTTCCGTGTGGGATCGATCTTATACTAGCTCTACAATTTCTATTGTGCGCTTGCAATAGGTTAAGACTTGAATTTAATATAATTATAATACATAATAAGCAACCGATCAGCCAGGGCTCATAATAATCACCAGGTTTGGAGTACCCAGGATGTTTGTCACTGACAACGGACCACAGTTCATCACAGAGAACATGAAGAAGATATACAAGAAGTACGACATCGATCTACGCCACTCATCACCGTTCTACCCTCAAGGCCATGGACAGGTAGAAGCTACGAACAAAATACTGATTCAAATCCTAAAATGCACAATAGAAAAAAGCAATGGAGCCAGCTGGCCTGAACGACTAGCAGAAGCACTCTGGGCCTATAGGACCTCTATTCGTACGGCCACTGGCCAAACTCCCTACCTCCTTACCTACGGGATGGAGGCAGCCCTACTATATGAGATGTAAGCACCATCCTTAAGAATTCAACTCGATGATGAACTATCCTTAGACGAGAGAAGAATTGTCCTACTCACGCAACTAGAGCAGCTCGATGAAATACGTCTAAAGGCAGCTGATCACACTCAGGTATATCAGAGGAGAGTGGTCAGGACTTATGATAAGAAAGTTCTTCAATGAACCTTTAATATTGGAGATTTAGTCTTGAAGAAAATAATGCCTTCCAAGCACGCCCATCCGAAAGGAAAACTGAAACCGAATTGGGAAAGCCCTTATGTTATAACAGCTGCATACCCTGGAAACGCCTATAAATTGGCGAACCGAGACAGGGAAGAACTCTCTAGCCCTTGGAACACCATGTACCTTAGAAAATATTATCCTTAGCCCTGTGATCATCACATCTCGTGGTTAAATACCTATACTTATCACCCCCATAGTCGTCACGACCCATTCATTTGTCGTACGCCTTCAATTCACAGAATATTCTTAAGACCTCTGATTTATTGCCTACCTTTTCTTACTCAGGCAATCTGATTAAAGGACTAGTGACCTATCTAACCTCTTTCAAAAGTATAAGTAACACCCGATCCTCATTTCCCTTCCCTGCCATTGGAGGAGATGTTAGAGTAAAAAAAATGAAGATATTAAGTTCAATCAAAACTCAGTATTCTTATGCTAGTATGATGCTATCAAGAATACATACATAAAAAATTTTGAGTGAGAGCATTACGACAAATGAATAAGTGAATGAGCTTAGGGAAGCATAAGCAGACCTTGAGGACATCCCTGGTAACATTACTAGAAGTGTATAAACAAGCTATGAGGGCACCCCTGATATCCCCATACTACTAGATGTCGTTGTAAGGTGGTGGGAGGAGGGCAAACTCCTGCTAACAGTAGAATGTGAGGTTTTGATGGTACCGAAACATGACGAAGAGCTCGATCATGGCATCCCGTATCCCCTCTGAAAATAAAGATTGTTATTTATCCCTTCTAAGAAGCATTAGATACAAACTATTCCCCACATCACTGAGCCTTACCCCCCTCTTCTATTTTTATTTCGGACGATAAATCAAAGGCCTTGTAGGATATTCCTAGGAATGAAATCAAAAACTGATGAATGATGACTTATGCAATCACCTACTATACCTACCATACTTCTCCCTAATAATCATGGGATAGAATGACCACCACCCTAGGATAGACCCCCGTATACAACTGACCTATTGTTAAGTGGTGAAAAATGCCACTTTTCACCTTATAACCTAATCATTGATAGACCTGTGAGCACACTAATAAGCTCTTGTCAAGTGTATTTTGTAGACATTAATAAAAGAAGGTACTAATGCAGAAAACCACTCAAGAATGCCCAAAAAGGAGCTATCTCTTAGAACAAGACAAACCTAGCAACAGCACACCAGAGAGTAGCACATCACTAGACCCTTGGAGCACGTGGCTACAGTAGGGCAAGGCGAAGAAAGTGAGAACAGGCTAAGAACGTCCTATCGATTGATCACCTGAAGACGTCGATAGGAGCTGAAAGTAAAGAAAGGAAAAATTCGTACAGTTGAAGAGGTCTTCGATAGGATCTGAAGGCAGAAGAAGGATGAATTCATGTGGATTAAGGAGTTCGATAGGATCTCAAAACCTATCAAGCAGCTGAAAGGAAAGAAGAAACCATCCTATCGAAAACCTGCCTGAAGAGTCAAAGGAACCTATCGAATGGTTTCTTGAACTAATCGAGATGAGAATGCCGTAACAGAACCTATCGAAGGGTGATTGAGCCTTTCGATAAGACTGAAAGCAAACCTATCGAAATGGCGGAATGAAGAGCGGAACCTGTCGAAATAGTTTTCCAACCTGTCGAAGAGCTTCTCCAACCAGTCGAATACTCCAAACTAAGGACTAAGAAGGTTGGAACTCCAAGCGAAGATTCATCCTATCGAAACCTATCGAACGGATCTAAGAACCTAGCGAAAGGACCAAAATGCTCAATTCTAACCTGTCAAAAGCTTCCTGAACCTGTTGAAATCGTGTGCAGAACTTCTCAAAAATTCAGCTGGGCACATGTTGTACTTCAGTGACCCGCTGCACGTAACTCGAGGCACTTGGTGACCGACACGACAATTCCAAAAGATGCCCTAGAAAGCCCTAACTAATCCACGTGCTTTAACAGAATTGTAATAAACTCGAACGACCTTCTAGAAGGAATTTTGGCAGGAAAAATAGAGGAGAAAGCTATATATAAAGATCCCCAATTGCCATTGAGGGGAGATCGAGATCTGAGCCAAATTCTGAAGATTATCGCCTACAGAGCAATTCCATTTCCCTCCTTTAGCCCAACCATTGTTGGCTAAGTCCCTTAGAGTAGTGAGGAGCGAAGTTAGATCTGTAATTGGGTGAGGTTAAGAGTGCTATTGTAGGTTCCTAGCTGCACAGACTACAGATCTGAGAGTATTTCCATTATAAAGTGACCTTGTTTGCAATGATAATGCTGTTTTTAATGCTTTAATTAGATTTAAATTTCCTTTTATTCCATTTGGTGATCGATCAGATTTGTGTAGAGGAGTTGTAGATCAGCTCACCCACTTAACTGGTAGACCTCTTGGATACCATCTGATCTCCCTGGATCTGATGCTCCTGTGGTTCCTTGAGTCTGTGACCTGGGAATTGTAGCATCTGTAGTGGTTTTAATTGTTCTAATTGAGGCTCTGGCTTTGTAGGAGATCCCTAAGATGGTCGGTGACCATTAAAGTGGACAGATCATAACCTTAAGATAAATCTAAGCTCAGGTCTCAATTGGATTCATCTGCTGTAATCCATGAATTCGATAAAGTCTATCAAATGGTCTGTAACCATTAAAGTGGACAAATCATAGCCTTAAGACCAGGTGGATCCTATGATTTAGAGTGGAATTTATACCTTGCAGCTGTGCTTATAGCTAGCGAGGGAATTGTGTACTCTGAACCTCTGTAGC